>OY284472.1:2400000-3794708 GCA_958336335.1 Dilophus febrilis | reverse complement strand
TAGATGGGGAAGTACTTTTGAATGGTGGCAAAAGGGTTTCATATTTTATGACTTCTATAGTTTAGATTCAACGGAAAACTCCGTTAAAATAATTTGTTTAAGTTTAACTATGTGGTATGGGTGGGATTGCACGGGAATCATATATTCTATGACAAACGATCAACACAGACTTCTACTACCATAAATCGAACTGATTTGTCCATTGCAAACCCTTTTGTTGATGTAAAAATGACCCCAAGAAAGGTTTGTGAAAACTGATTATTTCTGTTTTATGCCAATATATAGGTGACAAGACATTTTGTAAAAATGGCATAAGTCAAACGAACAACGAGACCTATAAGACACTTAAATATACTATATAATTTTAATATCAAGAAATAAAAGTATTGATTTGGATTATATTATATTTTGCATTACAGGACGTAATTATTACCTATACGGGTACGAGAAAAAATAGATAAAATATGATAAAAGAAAATTATATATACAGACAAATACTTTTATGAAATTGTTTTATAATACAAGATTAATATAGAAAACATACATATGTCGACTATATGCGCACATCGCATGTATTATTACATCAATTGTTACCATTTTCTTATTGCATTTATGCCGATTGCCTGAGATGAACGGAGTAAATTTATTATTATTAACATTGTGCAGTTTTATACATACAAATAGAACAAAAAGTGTTCTTTCATTCGTAATAATATATAAATAAATTATGTATATACGAATTCAATGTATTTTCATAAAAATAAATTGTATATAATTAAATAATGAATGTATATACGAGTATAAGACTATAATAACAAGATGACAAAGTGTTAATTTATTTTCGAGTATAGAATGTTCTATATGAATCTATATATATATAAGAAGTAATTAATTAAGCACGCAAAGTTCATTAGAGTTTTGGAAAAAAACTAACAAGAGAGTAACCTTTTTATAACATTTCCCAAAGAGTTGGAACTTCTTTTCGTGAAAAATCGATCGCTCGTTCGCTCGATTATCGGAAACTTTTTCTTGGTTGAAATTTTCAACATAAACTGCGGTACTGTACCGCTTGTTTGGATGTATTATCTGTACTAAAATAATTATTAATAAGTATATCATATATATATAATATATATGTATATCCTATATATCTAATATATATTTTACTTTTATATAATTGAAATACTTGTCTTTTTATTCTAATAAATATCACCATAGAATTATAAATAAATAATAAGATCCACATCATCATTTATGGAATTTAAATGAGGTGATTTTACCAATTCCATATCCAAATGATGTCAATCTAACAATTAAATTGTATTGGTCGTATTAATTGTATGCAAATTATGTATGTATTCGATTTTACATTTCATACCTTCATACCTATTTTATGGGGGGTATTCAATAAAAGGGTTAAAAGATTAAAAATTAATAAAAAAAGTTTATCAAGTGTCAATTTATTATTAAAAACACTATATACATATAGTAATTTATTATTGATAAATAGAAAATAATAGTTGATTATTAATTTGAATTGCAATTCAAAACATTTCAATTCATCGCAAGTTCTTTTCTGAATCGGAAACATCTTCAATTAAAATACACATTATTTTCATTTTAATACTAATATAAAGTTTAATTTTATTGAAATAATTCATTTGTATAAAATTCAATTTTAAAAGTGCATTTTTACGGAAAAATGGTGATTTATTTAGTATATGAGTATATTAGAAATTGGTTACTGAATTTTAAAATAAAGATATTAGCAAATAAATTTTCATTATATGAATTTTATCTAGTTTCAAATAATTTATCGAATAAAGAATTTGATTATACACATGGGAAATTTCGTACATTTTGTTTTATTTGTCAAATATTTTGTTTCATTGGAGTGGTACATTTTTCTTTCCGTTCTTTTTGTATCAGTTTGATTTTATTTAAATCTAATTTTATCTATACATGTTTTTTATTAATGAAAAATAGGTTAACGAATTATTAAATGATGTAAATGATATTTCAAAAATTTTCCAAGAAATGATATTTGTGCTGGCATTCATAACATCAATAATAAGTTTTATAATAATTCGAGGACATACAGATAATTTAAAGTTACTATTGATACAAATTAATGGATTAATTGCTTTAAGTATATTTAATTGAGTGCACTTATATATATATTTTTTAAATTTATATTTTAAATATTAATAATTTGAAATCAAAATATTTTGTTTTATTTTTCCAACAAACCGCAGACGGGGAACATAAAAGTCCACATACAAACATTGATATTACAAAAGTTTTTATAAAAATATTTTTATTTATGACCGTTTTTGTTTTTTTAATATTCACATTCACACCATTAATTTATGTTTTTTATAAACAAATTCAAGGCGAATTAGATGAAGATTCATGGTTTTTACCAGTTCCTTTATTGTTAGTGGATTAATCTTGTATATGCCCTCTAATTCATATTAAAAATGAATTTTATATATAAAAAGAAAAATGATTTCATTTTAGATTTTCAATGCCAATGGATAGACAGACACCATTTTATCAAATAGAATATATGATAATCGTTTTTGCGTTATTTGGTGGCGTAATGTTTGAATTACCCGTTCAACTATTATTTTTCAAAATTGGAATGCATTTGTCTGATTGCAATAAAAATCTACAAAAGGAACTGATAAAAGTTGATGGAAATATTCAAATAAAATTACGTGGCCATAATCAAGCACCAACAATACAATTAAAATCGGTTAAGGCCGAAAACATCGTTACAAATTTATATTTATTAGAATTAAAAAAATGTATTAGAGTTCATTGTGATATTATTGGGTGAGTTGGTGAATGTTATTGTTTATCCTAAATATACGATTAATTCAAATTTATAATTGATTTTTGTTTTTATCAATAAAGGTGTCAAAATAATTTTCAAAAATGTTTCAATGAATTAATATTTTTAGTATGTTTTCTATCAATAATGTTATTGTGTTTGGCTTTATTACAAATCATTAAATATGTAATTACGATATTTAATTTTATATAGAAATAACAACAAGATGAATTTATTTAAATAAGCATTTTCAATGTTAAGAACTTTTTAATTTTATTTTAGGGTACTTTAACAATGTATTTTAAATTATTTATTTTATTTCCATATCCATTCGGATATTTTGTATTATTCATTATAACTCATGTCGGCCATTCAATAACTACTGAAGGAATAAATGTAAGTGACGCGGCATACACTTCATTATGGTACGAACAAAAACCAATGTTAAGGAAATATTATCTTATGATTATGCAAAATGCTCAACAGCCAAGAATTCTACAAGGGATGTATTTTGTAAATTGCACCAGAGAAACATTTTTAAATGTAAAATTGTATTAAAAAAAAAAAAACAAATTTAATATTAACAATTTAAAAACAGACTGAATGAATTCTTTTTTCAGGTTGTCAAGGCATCATTTTCAATTTTAACCATAATGCAGAGTTTGGAAGCATAAAAAAATGTCAATGCTTTTATACGTAAAAATTAGCTATAAATTATCATTATTTTATTGGATATGCACTTTTAATTAAATATAAAATGTAATAATATGTTAAATGAATAATTTTTATTATACTCTAATACGATGTATAATATATATTTCATTTTGAATCAATATAGATTGGAGGAAAAAAAACGAGGATCAACAATAACAAATTTTAATCACAATAATTAATTCAACGATATTTCATTATTATATTATTTATGCGTTCCTATCTTTCTTGGTTTTTTTTTTTTTTAATTTCAATTCCTTTTATGTATTTCTTTTATTTAATCTTTTTCTATATGGTTATTGTTATTATTATTATAAACATATTTTTGTGTATATATAAAAAAATATTACTAATGTTAACTCGCCTTTTTATAATACAATGCTTTGAAAAAGGTATACATTTGAATCTGTATCTCGTACATGCACAAAAAACCTGTTTTATGATATTCTTGATATGATAATTTTTTTAATCTTAAATTTTTTTTTTATATTTATATATGTACATTGTACATATAATATTATGTTATTATATTTGCTCGTCTTGTTTCTTGTAAACTGCCTTTATATAGTAGCGAATGAAGAAACACCGTTCGTATAGTTAGGAAAGTATTATCCCATTTTATGGTACATATGTTAGGTGTATAGCAAAATTTCGCTAAAATACATACATATTATTAATGAATTATATGAAATTCTCAATAAATAAATAGTGCAAAAGTATGTTCACTTTCGAAAAACCTCGAGTGTATTGCTTTTGGTGGTTGAGCTGATATTCAGCCTATATATAAAAGTCAGCGATTGTGAAAAAAATGTTAGATTTCAAGATAAAAAATGATTAGTACAAAAAGGGCTACAAAAGGTATAAATTAAAACAGATATGTCGAAAAAGTTGATAACATTTTGAAAATGATCGAGATCCCCTGGAATGTGGATAAATTAATAAGAGTTAGATAAATAGATGATCAACAATTTTGTCGATTGGTAGTGTATATTTTATTTCATTCCATTATAAACGAGATCAAAACATATGCAATGAATATATACATTATACAGTATATGTATAATATGTATATATTATAAATAATACACACGGGTAACAATTATATTGTGTATAACCAGTTTTAATCAATCAATTCTATAACAGGAATGTTCAAAAAAAAAACAATACAAAGAAATATTAATAGATTTCCTTTGAAAATTTATTGATTATTAAAAATGTATAGTTATTTTAAGAAAAATTGTATATTTTTAAAACATATAGAGAAAAAATTGACTTTAAAAAAGAAAATTAATTAAAAACAAAGAATTTAAGAGGCAACCTTTATTTATTTTTATAATATCATTTCATGGATTATTTTATAGTAGCATCTTAGCAGCTAATATTCATATAACCAGTATAACATATTTCTATAATATAGATATTTATATATGGTACATATAATTAATATCATATAATATAATTTACCAGTAAATATTCGAGCAACAAATGAATGAATATATATATACGTATATATATATGTATTTATATTAAGTTTAAGACCATAAATTGATGGTATGGTTTGGCCTTCATATATTTGCTTGCAGTTAATATTGTTTTGTCTTTTCTTTAAATATATATTTGAATATATTTTCGTACTTACGAAATAAGAAATTTAACACACACACAGATCTTGATTCTTCAATATCTCAAATGTACATAAAGGTTTAAAAAAGACTTTGTTTTTGAATATAATAGGAAATGGTGTCCTGCTGAAACATTCATGGTGAAAATCTTGTTAATGTTGTAAGAATATTTTAACATTTCTTATACATATTATGTAATAATATTACATAGTTAAAAATCTGTATACGGAATGATACAATGAAATATACAAATGGAAAATGATTTATAATTTTCAAGAATATAGTATTGTTTAAAACACTACATAAATAAGTGTTAAGAAATTGTATTGTGTATTGTAAAATATCTTAAAATATTGTGACTTAAATAGATTATAAATTGTTATATATTATAAATATGTTCGCAAATGATAGGACTGTCAACGACCGATGGGAGATCCTGTATATATAGATATACGATTGTATATGGTATATATAAAGGTACACATAGCTATTCTTAAATAGGGAAATTCGTATGTTGGGATTATTGTATACCAACTACTATATCTATAAAATATATGTATATTCATAGACATATTTAGAAGGTCTTATATTATTTAAAAGTGTTGGAATATGTTCATTCTGAATTTATCTCATACAGTGTATTTATATAATGTCTTTGTTATAGAATTTGTTGGTAAATACTCTATCACATACTTTATCCAAACTTTTATGCTTCACCAATGGCAAACAAATAAATACGATCCTTTGTAGATTAAGGTTTTTGAAGTGAGGTATAATAATAATAATAAGAAATTCCTTACATATACCAAACACATATATTGTATTTATATAGAAATATATATGATACAGTACATGCAGTACGTATATACATATTGAAATTTATGTTATGTTAAGATACTGTTTAAGATCGAACATACATATATTTATATATAAATTGTATACATACAGGATTGTCAAATAAATATAACTCTTATTTGACGATCCTGTACGTTTTTAAATCATTCAAATATAATTAATAAAAATAGTGTATTTAAATGGGACAGAAAATTCCAACCTGAATTTGCCTGAATTTGGAATATATATGCAAATTTTTTATTTGGTGCAATGAGTTAAAAACAAAAATTTACAACTCATAAATATTACAAGAGTATATATTACTCCGTCAGTTAATAATATTTCAATCGATTCCACGCACAATAAAATAACAAACAATGGGTTTGTATTTAATAAAGATTCTTTTATTTGCAAATATTTTATAGCTATATATTTTATATTGTGCTTATTATATATGATAGTTTGCGATAACAAAATGATATTATATATATTATTCTATAAAAATATTATCTATTATACTGTATATATTTATCGCTTTATACCATTATAAATATAAAATAATTTATCAATCACAGCACAATTTATATTAAGCTTATTAAATTGTTACGAAAATATATATAAATAGGACAAAAATATTGTCCCTTATACTATAAATCTAGTGATTAAATTCGTAAATAACCATTTATTATTATTATATATATCTATCTATAATGTGAATAAAATATATAAGGGATTAGCGTTCGAAGGCTCTCATTTCTAAAAAAAAAAAAGCTATGTGTAATCTATGAGCCGGACAGATAACATAAAAAAAATATAAATTTTATTATTGTTATATTATTATTATTATTATATTATATTTATTTTATGAAAATGTATATGTAATGCAATGGTAAAAATAAATATTTATCAGAAAAACCTCTTATTATATAGATAATCAATGCATATTAAATATAATTTTTATATTATATATTTAAATAATTTCTTTTCCTTTTACTAAAATATATACCGTTCAAGATTCAAGGAAAAGTTATGCAAATTCGATGGTATTATATTTGTGGATGTGTAAAATTAAAATAGAAATTATGTTTATATTTTTTAATCTTGAAACGAAAAAAACAATAATCAAATACAATAATAAAATACGAATAATTATTTTACGAAACAGTAATAAGTCTTATGCGATTATATAGTTGGAGTTTGAGTCAATGTAAAATGGGATCCCCTTTAGAATTATTAACTGTTGACGGTAATATTGTTGGTAAATTTTATTTGAACATTTTAAAATAAACATTTGAAATTTAAATAAAAACAGAAAGTCACGAATTTTTTCTATATCCTGCGATTATATATCCGAATCGAATCGCAGCGAAAAAGAAAACGTGGTGGTATAATTTACTTATAATGTGCAAATTTAAACAAAACTTTAGATTGGCAATTTTCCAAAAAGAAAATGTATATCGAAAATAATATGAAATATTTTAACAATACAATTCAATTTTCTTTTAAATTTTCAAATTCTCTTTGTTAAATCATTTTTGTGTGACAATTTTTTTTTTTTGCATATATATCGTAATAATTGTATTTATATTCATATATGCATAATTGTATTATATAGTAAGGTTTTTTTTTTAAATAAAAAAACACATTTTTTATATATAAATGTTTATACTACATAATGGAAAAATTGATATTCATTATAAGAAATTTATAAATGTGGATTTAACAGTGATTTAATGGAATTTTTTTTAAGTTAATTTACCAAAAATATAAAAATGAAATTGGTTATCTCTGTAGAAAATCAATGGAATGTTCGTTTGGAAGGAATGAAATCTTATGAAAAAGTAGTTTGGTTCTTATACAAGAGTAATACAATTTTATTTGAACTTTACAGTTGAAAAACGTGGTCTGACTGAAGCAGGGACCAGGTACTGGTGGCCAGGGAGGTAAAGCGGGTAAAAATAGATATTATTTAAATAATGTGAGTACTTAAAGTGATTTTAATTTTATTCGAAATCATATTATTACCGCATAAATTATTGTGTATATATGATATAATAACTATATATAGATATATATATAAATTTGTATAAATAAAATACGAATAGATTGCATGTTAGACAGTCATCAAAATTCAAGCAAGTGTTTATACATTCATTTTAAATATATAAATATAATATTACATACAATTTAATTATATATTTAATAATATTCTATATAACAATAGGAATTCCTTATGTTCAACGTTTACACCTTGGATAGAGATATTGTAATTTCAATACAATGTATATATATAGAGAATAGAGATGGGGAAAAATATTGGAATTTATAAATCTATGCCTATGTTGTACATTTCGTAAAATATTAAAATAAATCACATACAGAATATAAAACATAGAATAATATAATGAAATTCGTTTTATAACACAACATTTTTCTTATTTTATTTTTATATAAAATAATTTAGTTTTTTTTTTATATATATTTTTAAATTAATTTATGCTCATTTTTTAGTCGGTTATTGTATGATACAATAATGTATGCGAAGAAGTATTTTTATATACAATAAGGGCAATAACATTTTAATACACAGTACGTATTGTATACATTATATACAATATATTTCATATAGAATGTATGTATATAGAAATAAACGTGTATATATTGTTTATGCATACTGAATAATATTTATTTATGTAGTTTATTTTTCTGTTTTCGAAGAAAAATCGTGACTGAAAAAGTTATTTTCATTTTATTTTTTTGTATTAAACGACCAAAATTGCTAGGCAGACCTGAATAATTTTATTATCAAATAAAAGAAATCCATTGTTATAAAGAAACTATAATATATATATTGTTATGTAGTATATCAATGTATGCGAGAGATGCTAATTTATGTCGATATAAATTACAAATTAGTTATGTTGTACGGACGGTCAACTGTTTATAATTATGCGGCCATTTGGTAAATAACTATTGTTAAATGTATAACGTATTGTCAAAGTCAATGATACATTATTTCTACCATCTTAAATTCAAGACCACAAAACCCGGACAAATGTATACATTTCGTGCAAAAACGGTCAATTATATTGTAAAACTTTAAATTTTTCATCTATATAATAAATACATTTATTTGATGGTTTAAATTCGTATAGAAAATCTATGCACATTTTACAAATTGTAAAATTTTGAACTGTTTTTTAAATGAATCTTTAATATAGTAAAATAAGAGATTTTTTTTCTTATAAACCATTATAAGGGCCAGCAAAATATACAAAAATATAACCGCGTCCTTGTATATACCTTGTATGTAATATTACAAAATGAACCATAAAATTTAACAATGTTCAATTCATATATATATATTTTTTTAAAGAACATTTTGAATAATATATTTATGTTGTTTTGAATATATAGATATATATCGAATAAAGAAAAAGTAAATCCTTTACAAAAAAAAAACATTGATTTATGTTGATATTTGAACAAAATTTATAAGATAAAAAAATAACATATCCTTCCTTATTCTATATATATTAAACCCTAAATATTAGATCTTAATACTAAAAATTATAATGTGGGTGTACAAATCACTCTAACTTTACAATATTATTTATGATATGAATGTCGTTAAAAACCATTTATACGGACATAATGGGAATGGTTTATCTTGTCTCTCTATAGACACAGCCCATTCAGATTACCACTTATTCGGGTCGGTTCAGTAAGTTTTCAACTGACCTATACTTGAATGAATCAATTCGAAAGACCCGGATTCTTTAATCCGGGATTCTTTTAAACACTTAAATCGTTTTTATTTATATATATATGTAATCACTTTCACTTTCATCATTTTAAAACAATATACGAGCTGTGTATATGCAATAAATGAAATAGTTTTCCAATTACATATATGTATGAAATGCTATCTCTATAAATGCTTGATGAAAATAGTTGACATTTTATTTAATTTTGATATATTTTCATAAAAGTATTAATACATTATACATATCCATTAGGAAATCATCTGTGAAATGGTTTGAAATTGTTTAAAGAATCCTTTTTTTTTTCTTACTTATGTAATACGGAAAATGTATTCGTTTTTCATATATGAGTGTATTTTATACAATAATTTATATTACATTCTGATGATGTATGTATCAGAAATGATATATATTGTATGATAAGGAGAATGTTTGTGAGGTGAAATGGGTGTGGTATATGCTTTTACAATAGTTAACAATGTTATGTGAATACTATCATATTATACAAAAAATAATATATCTAAATTTATGAACAAATTTTCTTAAGAGTATAAATAAATCAATGTATATGTGCAAATATATAAAGGATTGTACATTGTACATTACAAAAGAAATTTATTTTCTTTATTTTTTTGACTTTTATTTTTGTTATCTTTTTATTTTGAGTTCTTAGACCAGTTGCGATTTATAGCATTTATAGTTTCGTCCTGGAGGATAATCTACTAAGGACACGATTCTTTGTTCCATTTTAGGCCAACAATTTTCTCGGGAAATTATTGTTAAGCAAAAATTTAACAATTCATACTTTTATCAAGTTTTTTTTAAATTTATTGCTTCATGTTTGTAAATCTTTGAGAAAAATGGTGTATGGTGTAAAGTTGAAGGACGCACCTTATAACGCATCGAAATAATTTAACAACATTTGTTGGGAATTTATCGCGAAAAATTTACCCAACCTCTATATGTATTACAAATTTATTTGCTATATTCAATTCGTGCGAACACGAGATGTAAAAAATTAAATGACAATTAAATGAAATTTATTCATGTGAGAAGATAAACTAAAATATATACCAATAATATAAGTTAAATTTCAAATCAAAATCAATAATTTATGTATTCATGTCACACCATCTAATGTATAATGAATTATCACATTATATCAATCAAACATTGAAATATATATCTATGTACATATATACATTAAACACACTTTATAGTTCGGTATTGATACTATATATAGAATTTATTATTTAATAGATGGATCACATATCTATGCCTTAGAATACTAAACCATATTTTATCACAATCACTTCAATGTTTCGTGTGGATTTAAACTAAACATATATTTAAATTATATATTTTACAAATAACTTTTGAATAGATTAGTTTTTTGAATTACAGCATATATATATATATAGATGAACAATAATAATGGTAATAATTAGGAAAAGTGCGCGTATACTTATCGAAATATATTTTTGTAATGTGTATACATTAAAATATTTAAATGCCTATAATTTAGACATTCATAATATATATATGAATAAGGTAATATGCGTGCTTTTGTGAAAACATGTATATATACTCTAAAAATAAAAAAAAACACTTCAAAGCCTCAATTTATGTAAACATACGCACGTAATATATACATATATTTAAATAATTTATGAATCCCTTTGGTATAATTATTATTATAGTATATATTCATCATATATAGTATTATTGAGAATATGTAAAATCATTTTTTAATACATATAGATATACATATAAAAACAATTTTCACTAATGCTTTACATTTGTTTGTAAAACACAAAATTAATATTAATATAATGCAAATGCTAAAATAGAAAATATTAAAAAAAACGTTTTCATTTAATAACATTCAATTCAAATTATTCCAAAGACAAATTAATAGTATATTTGTATATACTTTAACAGTATTAACATAAAACGAAATGTAGGTAACAAACAGCAACAGAACATATCTATTGATTGTCTATTCGCATTCATCATTACGGTTGACAGAAATAAAGTACATTGGATCCCAGGACAATCTGTGGGGGATTTTAACCGCAGAATATTTAACGTATACATTCTAACGCATAATCAAAGTTTTATGATCTCCATCCCACGGAGAAGTCGGATGTTTCCTAAAACATCCTAACAACGATTTATCTTGAAAACATTATTAATAGTAAAAATAACATACCTTCAACTTTTCCTAATGCTATCACCGATATCGTCTGCAATGCTGGTATAGCCCATGCAAATAGATGAAATAAATGTGATTTATTTTCGATGGCTTCATGTCCCCATTTAAGTCCTGCTGCCAAGAACCATGCGAGTGCTAGACAGGCCCACCATGCAAACGCCGCCATACAACAAAAATACAATGCCATAAATAGTAATGTACATGATGTTGATTGTCGATGGCCCTATATAATACATTTAATCAACAACAATAACAATAAGAATATGTAAATTTCTGATATTTGTATTTAACAATTCTTATATATATATTTATATATTAAGACATTTTTAAATAAATGCGAGTACGCACCATAAAGGTATAAAATAAACTAATAAATGTACCATTTTTGTATTATTTATAATAAAATATAAAAATATGTAAGAGTTTTTATTATATGCACCTATAATACGATAGCGTATATGAAAATTTAAAAAAACATCATTATTTAAATACAATAAATGTTTTGTTAGAGTTCTTTAAAATAAAATAAAAAACCAAATTTATTATGAATTAAGTTTTTCTTTATTTTATTTTGGTCTGTTATTTTATACTGTGCATGCATTTTATATGTTAGCAAATTCTATCTATACTATATATGTATATATATATATTACGTTTCATGTCTCATTAAAATAAATTATTATATTGCGGTTGTATAATTTTGCATGTTTTATTTCATGTTTTTTAGAGTTATATATTACAAATGTGATGCTTAGACTGCATGCATAGGATGACAAGCGCCTTTGCACAATGACCAGGAGTTCGAGGTTGCACAAATTAAACTCTTGATAAAATTCTAATATAACAGAATGTCCAGAACTTGTTCATTTCACTGCAAAAGAAATAATCTTCGGATAATACGCCGATTTGGTTGAAATCTAGACAGGTTGTAAAACACGAAAACTGTATTGAAGATATAACAATGTTTTCCATTTAAATTCTATTTAAGGAATGAGATGACGGGTTTTTGAAAGGGCGGAACGGAAAAGATTTCTAAACTCAATATTTGATCGTTAACCACCGGGCATACATGGAGATAATGAACGAATGAAGGAGCAAGCGATCAATTTGCCGACCAATTTTATGTTGAGAAATATAAAATGGAAAATGAATCCAAACGATTCTAATAAGGTGCATATTTACATACTACTCCTATAACCATTTAATAAACAATGATATAACTGGGTGTATTTGTTTTTGTATTATATGAACATGCCAGACATATGTACTTAATTTTATTAATGCCACATTTGCATTAATGTATATACGGATCAATTTAGAGTACATCAATGCTTATTCATCGAAGTATTGTTGAAATTAACTTAATTCTTTATATTTAAATTGTTAATTGTGAAAATTTAACATAGTTATACAGTAATAAAATAATTTTTAAATGGTTAATCAATGATCTGAATGCACGTATTATTTTAGTTTGAATCCTGTCTTATTGTCATTACCTATTAAATTACCCATAATAACCCATAATTAAAATTTCCCATCTTCTTTTTAATTCTACTTAACGATCTGTTACAATTTTATTATTATCTTTTAAAGTTTTTTTTACCAGTAAAAGAGGAATAAAGTGTTTTTCTTATTGGATTTACCTGTGTTATTGTTGATACCATTTGTAATCGTCCCATTTTAACCGGTGGTGGAAATGGTTCACGACATGATACTGAATCACCTGCTCCCAAACCAGCGACATATGCACAACCAACAATTAGATAACATACAGCTAAAAATACAATAGCTCTTTCCGGATAACGAAAACGTGATGGATCAATTAAAAATGTTAACACCTGCAAAAGAAGAAAAAATAAGTAATTTATAAACAAAAAAATGTGTAAACGAAAGAGCATATTAAAATATTAGCAAAATTTTCAATTTAAAATACAATTATGAATAATAGAATGAAATATTAGTTGCAAAATTTGATACGAAATTAATAATTTTATGAATAAATATATTGTAATATGTAATACTGAACATACCGTAAACAAACAGCTGGCACAGCAGAGGGCGGCCCATGAACCAACCCAATATCTTAAAACAGTTCGTTCACTTTCAGCAAAAAACATTGCATGACATGGTGCTCCACAATTTTTTATTTCCTATATAGAAAAAAAATGTAATTTAATTAATAAAAAAAAATGTTATTCTTCATTATGCATTATATATATATATATATAAACCATGAATATAATTCAATATATATAGATATGAAATACATAATGTATATACACTACAGATAATTAATTATTTTCACATTTAATCATTTACATTCAGTAAGTGGAGTATTAGTTTAGTTTTAAGACATTACAAATATCTGAAGAACTAGACGAAAAATTCTGATAATGGTTTTCATTGAAAGAACAACTTTTTTTTTGCCTGCGACCTCCACAAATTGTCTTCCAGGCACACAAACTATATAGTCATGGAAGATTTTATGAAGGTTCGATGAAAAATTAAACCATCTGGGAACCAAACGTGCCCAATATAAGTGGTTTTTGTTTTATGCGTTGACCTAGCAGCGTTTTTACTTATGAATATAAAACAAAAACATATTTGAAGAAGTATTTCTATTGTATATGCATATATTTTTGCATCATTATAATCTCCAGTTTATATATACGCGTGTATATAATTTGTTGAATTGAATATTGAAAATATTATAAAAAGAATAATTCAGAATTTTTTTATTGTTTAATTATGAGTCTTTTTTGCTCTGTATATTTTTCATTTTAAAAAATGACATTCACATGCAAAAAAAAATAATAATAAAATATTATAACAACCTCTCAACTATACAGAGAAAGAAAGAACGTTCTAAAAATAAATTTATGCAAATGACAAATATTAACAATGTAATTGAAATACATATACGAAAACGAATGATATATTATAATTCTATATTCATTGTATGATTGTAATATATTCTATATATAAGTATATGTATATTTGTTTATTATATAAGTAATTTAATATACTTGGTCATTATCATTTAATACTCGAATGTGTGTAATAAAAAGAAAAGACTAAAAAAAAAGGAACAAACAATAAACAAATGGGAAAAAATTAAATTATATAAGTAGAACAACAACAGATAATATAAGGAATATGTTTTGTTTTGTATATTTATATACAGATTGTCACGTAAATATGTTCTATTTAAATATATGCGGTTTCCATTGTTTTAAGGATCTTTTGTTTCACATTTGTTGGGGATAATTATTTTTGATGTTATAGCATACTTTTCCAGAAAGTGTGTTACATTTTATGGGCATTTTTACAATGAATACTTTACATTTGACAATCATTACTTTACATTTGAGATTCGAACAGATACATTGTCGAACATTTTAATGTATTTAGGGTTTAGAACATTCATTGGAAGGGTGCATTTTTGAGAGCTTAAAATTGATGTCACATTTAACTCAAAAAAAAAGTATTTGAAATTGTACTATCGTATAGTAAATAGTATTTGGGTTATGTACGCTAACGGATCGGGCTAACGGAGTACACAATTAAAAAAAAGGATTAATTGTTGTAAAAGTATATAGGTATTGCAGGATATACGGAGTATACTGTAACTGTATTCTTCTATGGAACAATATACTTTTAACGCTGACATTCTGTATGATGTTTTATATAATTTGTGGTTTCTTTTCCTTTTTTTTTTTTGTTAATTCATTTAACGATCAACATTTATCAACATCAAAGCAGTATCATCAACATATATTATCATCAATTCTAGCTCATCAAAGCAAAAAAAAAAATTCAGCTCATTAAAATATACATATATATACATATACATTAGCCACAATAAACCATTATTATTTGTAACCTAACTATGCGATGATCCACACAAAAATAAATTGATGTATATATTTAAGAAATATAACGAAATATACAATATATATATGGAGTAAATGTAGGTAATTGATACATGATGATTGGTTTTTTGTTACTGCTTTATGCATATGGAAATATATACAACGATATCCATATTGTATAAGCTTGTAAATAAGATATTTTGTTATAATTTCGTTGAACACACGCATACACAATATACATATATAGGAAATGAATGGTGATTGCTTGATTTTGTGATATCCACAAAGTTGCGTATATATCCATTATATATTAAATAATAAAAGCTATATAAATAAAATATGTATATATATATATAGTATTGAACAGTTTTATATAACAATAAAATGTAGTAATTCGTGTGTGTGTGTGTGTGTGCGCATAGATTTACTTGAATCAAGCCATAAGATAATAGGAAATTGATCTTGTAAAATATACATTAATTTACCATAAATAAAATAAAATAAAAACCAATATACTTACTCGCACACAATATTATAATAATATCTTATATATGAAATTTTGTTCAATCAACCGATATGTTTATTTATTCTTTGCGGTTTTTTACAGATAAAATATTGGTATTAAAATTTTTTTGTTTGTGGATGCTGTATAGTGGTTTATTTTTTTGTTTTGTCACAATCAAACATGGTCTGTGAACATAAAACTATATTTGTTTTTTTTTTTACAATATACTGTATAAATAATATGGAAATATGTAGGTTTAATGTTATATATTGTATATAATATCAATATAACAGGTGTACCGCACTTAATTTCTGATATTTTTTAATGAATGGACTGAATTTCAGAATGCGTGAAATTGTCTTTCAGGAAAATGAGATTTTTTTAAGATTGGTTAAATATCATTAAAGTTATCCAACGGACAGGCAGACATCGTAAACCCTAGATTACATTTTCAAATGTTATAAGAGGTCAAATCCTATATACCCTGTATTTCGAACAGGTATAAAAAAGTAATAAAGTAAAAAGTTTGACAGTCGTGAAGATCGGAAATTAAACGCTAACCTTATAATATATTTAATATCTATAATTTATAATATTATATATATATGAGTAAAAGTTTTAAATAACCGTACATTTAGATAAATATAAACTCTTACAAACTAATTATTGGTACAATTTTATTTTTTTTTTTTTTCGAATAGATTTATATTCCGGAAATTAGTAAAACAAAAAACAAGTATGTAAATTCGGATTATATATACTATATGGGAGCTACTATGTATTGCTACTATATGTAAATGACAGATAAAAACAAAGAAACATTTTGTTCTATCTATATATATATAGTTATATGTGAATTATTAGCTCTATACACATTTGATACATTCTATATTCATTTACAGTAATTGGGACCCAATTCTGGAATTTATAAACATACAATGATACGGAACTTACTTACTATCGGTCCTTAAAGATTTCTATTAAATGGCCAACATTTTATCCTATATTATTTCATACCTTAAAATTATTAAATTCAACTTATATTATAATAGATTTAACATTCACAAATTTTATCAATTTCTACACATTAGTCGTTCAAAATATAAACTTCCTAACACTTTCACGATCGACTATAAGTCTCCTAGTCGAAATCCTAACAAATTTCCAACATATAGGTCAACCATCAACATCGACAATGGAAATAAATATATAATGCAATACATATATAGTAATATATAATATATTATTTTTCATATAAGCACATAGAGAAATGCATTAAAGAAACAATAAATAAAAAGTTTCAGATGGATTGTATAATAACAGCTTTTAAAATCAGAAAAGAATAAGAAACATGACAAAAGATTAAACCCGATTTTGGAAAATATGACATTGCTAAAATAAAAAACTTACATATTATATGAATTAACATCATTTTCAATTTTGACTTACTTATTGTTAGAATTTATTTAAAAGATTACTTTCATTTTATAGTGTTATTTTCGATTTATTTTTTTTAGATAATATTTGAATTTATTGATTAGCTTAAGTGCTTTACTCTGTTTTTTTTTATTTTTGTTTAATCGTATTAAGTGTGATGTATTTATTATTTATAATATTTATATAAGGCCATAAGATTAATTTAAAAAAAAAACTTGAATTACGGATTATATAATGTAATATTATTGTATAAAGACAGATATATATACATTTTTAAAAGACTCATCATAAAATTCAACAATTAATTTTTTTTTTATAATATTATATATATTAAAAAAATGTATGTGTATAAAGTGGATAAAAATATATGAAGTTGTATAGATGTGATGTTATATCCACTTTAGTCATATACCTATTGTTTAGTATATTTTTAATGTTATTATTATTGTATATTTTTTCACTGTAAATTGTTTGAATTCTGTTTCGCCCGACTTTGACCTATATATTAATAAGCAAGTACATTATTCAATATGCGTGTGCTTTTTTGTTGTTCGTTTTAGAAAAGAATACTAATTCAGTTATCTTCATTTTTCACTATTTATTTTTTTTTTGAAATATGTGATGTGGAGGTTTTATAAAACAAAGTACTATTGGGAATCCTCTTTAAATTGATTGACTGAAACACAGATGAAAGTTGTAGCTTCAGATGACCTGTTATTCGAATTGTTTGAATTTTATTGTAAATATACGAAAAAACATATTCTATTTAAAGACAAATAAACCCACTGAAGATAATATGGAAAATGTATGCAAATGAATTTATTAATTTTTAAATATTCACTAAAAATAACTGGTTCTATTTTAGAAATATTTCATGTAAATAAAATTTCTGCTTGAATTGTATATTATAAAAATATATAATATAATGAAATGTGTGTTAGAAAATTTCACACATTTCTTAATCTGTAAAACTCTACAGAATATATTATAAATTTAATAGACAAAATCCAGTAAAGTTTTTATTCAAATATATCTATCTATTTTGATATAATACCGTACGAGTAGATAGACGTAGACATATATAGCATAATATATAGAATATAATATACATAGCCTAAGCTATTTATTTATATATGAATATATACGTATATGCAAGATTAGAATGATGTCACAAATTATTTTCTTTGTATGTAACAACATAAATTTTGTTGTCATATGAATGCATCCATTGTTTGCGTATATAATTTGGTATAATCGTATAATGCATAAAAAATATAAATATATAGATATATGAATATACACCATTTATTTATAATAATACATATCTTTATTTATATATGTGCATTATAAAATAATTATGCTTTTTGTATATTTTTATTACAGTAATTTCAAATACAACACAATGATAATAAATTTTTTTATTTCTTTTTCCTTCATCACATTCAGTATAATAATATACATATAGTGTGTTTTATAATTGTATACTGCTGTTCGGTACTTGTATTAGAAAAAGACAATTCTGTATTGTAATCCATCTGCGTAAGCTCAGCATCAGTACAAGAGTATTTTTGTGTTTTTACCAAGTACAGACAAAATGGAATTTCATAAATTGACGGCGGGAGTATTGTACAGCTCATTTTGTATTTGGAAAGAAAGGATATTTCCGTTTGTACTCCGGAATAGTCCTCCGTCTATATCTAAAATGCTAAGATGTCATTTTACAATACGACAGCACTGTTCATATATCATATGTATATGATATATTTACAAAATTCTTAAACAAATGATATACATTTCTTCGCTTTTGCCTGCGTGCTACATAGCATTTTTTTATGATCCATCAAATATAATAATAACACAAATTACTCTATTATATATACATACATATAATATATGGTAATTTATTATATTTATATAGATGTATTTTTGTGAGTTTTAGCTATATGGTTGTGTCGTTATCGTTCGTATATGTATAACGCTCGCGACAGTATGCATATATGAATAATTGTATATAGATATAAGAAGTTAGTTGGTTATATGTTAGATGTGGCAAACGAAAATAATCAGACTTAATTAACGTATATTTGTTGTAATTAAATTGTAAATGCGTATTATACACATATAATACATTATTAAACCATTAATTTAACGATTTAAGTTTAATTATATGTATATTTGCTATATATACATATATACAGAGAATTGGTATATGAAGTAATATTTTTTATAATTATAAATATATATAAGTATTTTTTTATTTATAGATTGTATATCATATATTTTTTATAACATTTTCTAGATTATATATTATATACATTATATTATTTATACATGTTGTTTAAACAGTGTGTTTCAAATGCCCAATACTACACAAAAAATGTTTTATTGCCATTGATAGAAATGTGGGAAATGTTACCCCAGTCGCTTTAATCACTATAGACACTATTTGCATTGCTTTTTTTCCGATCTATGTAATAAATCCTTTGGGGACCACAATTCATACGAAACCATTTAAATTGTCTGAATAATTGAATCGCATCCCCAAAGGAAAAAGGAAAAATGGGCGAAGGAAAAAATGTCAAAAATACTTTGAATAACTTTGTAGTTCCTATAATCTAATTAATTAAAATTTCTTTTCCGCTTTATAGTGCATTCCATTGTGTGCATTTCAAAGAATTACATTTTTGAATGACACACTTGAATTTATCAAAAATTTAACGTAAGTAAAAAAGAAATATATGTATACGCGATACGTTAACCAGACAATTGAATAACATTTTGATATATTATATTAAAACCATTTTTCTGTTACTGCGTCTTTTTGAAATGTATTTTATTAAATTCATAAATATGGGAAATATTTCAGAAAATATATATTAACTTACAATTTTCTATTTTATTATATATACATATAAGTGTAAGAATAAATAAATATATGAACATATCTTTCACATCTTTCACATATAATATACATTATTTTATAAAAAAAGTGCTGATTCTTCAAAAAAAAAATTGTTATTTACTTGATGGTTGAATTGTTATACATTTTTCCATATTTTATAAACTTAAAAAATATATTTTATATGTGTACAAAAATATATCTATAAACTATACATACATATATATATATATATAATATTAATGTATCGTTTTGGTGTATATCTAGAAATATCGATATATACATAATTTGGCAATGTCATTTTTTACCAACAAAAAATAAAATGTTATATATGTATTAAAATTAAATGAAAGTTTATATATTATATAGATTTGTGGTTTTACAACATTTTGCACTCAATGTACCACATTTTGTATATATGAATATCACATAAACATGAAAAATATACCAATATCTAATATTGGTAGACCCCTTTTGAATATATATATCGTTAAACGGTTAAACTTTTCAAACATCATTTTTGTATATTCACATAAATATATATATACAATATATAGCACTCTAGAAGGTACTGTTTCAGCAAACATCTGACATATACACTGCACTTATAGAGTTGAAAAATGTATTGTGTTTTTCTCGTTTTTCCATTCTTTCATAATTTAAAATATATTGTTGCAATTTTATTTTCATTTGTATATATACAGTAAAAGTTGTCCAGTTGACCACCATATATGTTAACCGATTTTAAATTCTTCCGTTCGACTCAATAGATATTTACGTATAAGAGAATCCATTCAGAATATTTGGAACATATTAAAATAAAGAAATTATAAATTGTGATAAACTCTTTTTTTGTTATTAAGAATGCATAAAGAACTCCGAATGAATAAAGAAAAATAAGTCTTTAATTAATCACTATAAAGGGGATATCACAATTTATTCATAAACACATTTTTTTTTTGTATTAGCCAGGTATTAGCCTTGGATAAACCAAAATTGTTTATACAATAATGTACAATAAGTTAAATTTTACTAATGATAAGCCAATATACATGTAAATACGCATTTTGTTATATACAAAAAATGATTGTAAGATATAATGCTGGCAAATAAGTTTAACCATTTCATATCTTGTCTTATATAATACAAATATACCACCAATATATCGAAATAACAAAACGACCCAAAATATATACATTTGGGAATTCGCAAGCTATATATACTATAATATACATAAGAATAATTTTCTTTTTCATTCATCTATTCTCCAAATGTTTCTGCATCATTTTTTTTTATCAATATGTGTATGATTCCATCCTTATCGATGTATACACTAAACTTGTATTATGTTGACCGAATAAACGGATGGCACTAATGGAATGTATGGGATTATGAAAAATATAGATACTAATTTACAGTCTCTACCAAATATAAACATGACCTCTGTTAAAATGGTCAACGGTTAAAAAATAGATACATTCATTTCATGTATAGTCCTGACTGTAACGTTAGATAGTTTCCTGTATATTGAAGTGTGGATCATAAAAAAATCATTGTATATGTTGTATATGTTATTATGATTTCCTTTTCGTTGTTAAATAGGCTATTTTGGAAATATGGTATAATATTTGTATTTTTTTTCCCATGTTTATAGTAAATAAAGGATAAAATTATGTTAATAAACTCAGCATAATAATATCTTCTCTCTATATAATATGTATAGTATATAGTAAAACATCGAAATGTACAAACAAAAAAATGAACACATCGATTTTCTTTTAGGAAATCATAAGCTATCATATACAACCCATGCGATGATGATAAGCATAATCCTATTATGATATAGCTGTCAATTACATAATATTTCACATATATACTAATATTAAATCAAAATCATATCAGTTTGAAATGTATACGTTTACACATGTTGTATTATTTATGCACATAATGTATCATAAATTAAATTGAAACATGATTATTATTTATATTTTTTTTATATGTAATTGAAATATATAATCGCATCAACATTTTTTGGGACGCCGTAGATCGCAAATATTACAAATTGTTATAACATTTTGTAACAGTGTTTAAAAGAATTGAGCCTATATCGACAAGGATTTAACTTAGCCAGTACGTGACTTTTCGATTATAATAAATCCATTGGGAAATAGTAATTTAATTAAAGCATAGAAGTAATTCCCAATCTACAAACTGTAGATGAACCCACATTTCCATACAGCGGTTGGACAAAATCTACGCAGTATAGTCATAATAAAGCTGATAATTCGGGGTGTATGTCATTCAGAAATGTGGTAGCCTTTACAAGAACATATTGGTGATCGGAAGTGATGAATTTCATGACTTTACACGAAGGGATTGGACAGAAATCACGAAAACATAATTGGAGTTAGCTAATATTTGAAATTATTGCAAAAAAATAGTAATCTTGAAGCTATGGCTGTATATTTATGATAATTTATATGAATATAATAATTCAAAATTAAAAAGAAATAAGAACAACACCAAATTTAGACAAGTACCAAATTTTTCGCTATACAAAATTTATGCGAAAATTATATATGTATCTAAATGTAATGTATATAATGTTCATATAATATATATAGGCATACACTTTATTATAGAATTTTCTGTTTATCTGCACACGCAAAACATTCATTCAATATGGAATTACATTAGCTGATTTATTATAAACACATTAAATTAACTATGTCGCATTTCAAACTGTTTGTTTTTTTTTTGTTTTTTAATGTGTATAAACTCTACAGAGCCTTAGAAATATAGAATATATTGCAAATATATATGAAATGTTTACATGTTCTATAAATATGTATATATGTATGCATATATGTATATTTATATGTTTTCAAATACATTTGAAACTAAGATTTATAGCATGTCACATCTGTCTTTTGCGTTAAAATAAAAATAAATACATATATTTATTTAAGAGTTCAGATATTTTACATCTATCTATTCTATCTATACAAAATACGCACGTGAAAAATCTAAATTCATTTTACTTATTTTTATTTTCATCTTTTTGTCACAATAATACACATATTAGATAATTTATGTGTATGTTTATCATATCAGAAAATGGTTTTTTTAATTTCAATACTGAATTCAATACTTTGCTAAACTAAAGAAGTTGAATAACTGGTCTTTATATTTTATATTCACATACATTGCTGGTACAACAAACTCAAATATTCTGTGTTAATTGCTTATAGGTTTTAAAATAATTATAAAGAAAGAAAAACACTGGTATACGTCAACATATAAAACGGAAAGCATTCACATTAGGTCAGCTGTGGGAGATGGGGTATTATTTTAACCAATCATTAATCAATTCCTCATAATATTTAAAAATCGATTCCTGAAAGGAAAAAAGTCCTGACGACGCAGCGAACGATACTTTATTTGAGCAAAGTAAAATTAAAAGAATGAAAAACCATACCGAATTGCTAAATATGTTACATTAAAAATTGTTGATAAAATAACAAATAACAAAACAGGAAATTATTTTTTTTTTGTAATGTTCTTGCTTGTCTTTATATGTACATATACACCATAAATTTACTATAAATATCAGTATAGATAGATATTTTATACTTGTTACAATGTCATTACATTAATATTATATATGAATTCTTCTTTTTTAATTAAAAAAAGAAAAATAAATAAATAAATGTTTATATATTATATGATATATGAACATTAAATTAATTATAATTTATTTTTTCATAATCGTTTTATATATAATGATTGATAAGATTTTGTATAAATAAATACAATCTGCGAAGTTGATTTTTTGTTTTTTTTTTTTTATAATATTAATGTATACTTAGCCCGTTTCCATCAACATATGCAGTTCAAAATTTGATTAATTTGATTAACAATACTTTCCATAATGTTTATAATGATAAAAATGTATTGAACGGAGTTCATTTGGAATGAAGAATTCTGGTCAGTTAACTGAATAATTTAAACGACGTTCAATTTGAAGAAAATGGTTTATTAAAACAATTAGTCGATCAGGAACCGATGAGGTTAAAATTTGGTATTGATATTTGTTTCAGTGGGGTTTATAAGACTATAACGTAACATCCATTTAACGAACATCCAAGTTTATATTCATATATTGAATTATAGATACTTTAGGTGGGAACGAGCATAAATGTTTTAAATTCGCATAAAAATCAAATGTATAATAATAAAGTTTTTTTTTTTTGAGTTTTGCAGATGATTCCTTTTAGTGATAAAATATAATTGTGTTTTAAATTTCATATACAATATATACATTTCATAAATTTAGCATAAACTTTATAGTCAGTCATATCGCTATACGATGACACATAATAAATCTTAATTTTTAATGCACATAAATTATAAATAATATTTATAATAAAAATTTAATTTATTCACGTCAATCAGTTAATTTAATTTTCATGTTTATTTATACATCAAATTCATATTGTTTAATATATAGAGATTTTTTTAGATTAAGTTTATGTGTACATTGAAAAATGTTTATTATACATTTTTAAACATAATTTTTTTTTGTTTAATACAAACAGTACCGCACCTTTATAAATTTGTCATATCTTTATAGAGGACTATATATCGGATAATAACAAGTATGTATTTCAATTTTTTTTAATTTAATTTGTAAGCCTTTTTAATATTTTTTTGGTTTTTTTAATTTTTTTGGTTTTACATTAAATAAATCTATAAAATAAAACCCACACGTACATATGAGAGAGTATACCATAAACAAATACAAAAATGAAACGGTGAAGCAGGTAAACACATGAAATATGAAGCACCTATTGGTGGTCACGAAGGAAAAATTGAGTTAAATTTATCACCATAGTCAATTCTTCATAAAATTTTAATATTAATATACATTAATATATTCTAATGTATTCTCAAAAATAGCCGGGGATTTGTATGGAAGATCCTAGATGGGATGGAATCAGAAAGATTTCTTCGATATAAAACGCTTTCCATTTTTCAAAAAATCACCGATTCCAAAATTTCTAGTCCATTGGTTAAAAAATAGTAGAAGCAGATATTTGTTATAATTACTTGAATTTGTATTGTTTTTTTCCAAAACGATAACTATAATGCAATTAACTAAAAGTATGTGCTTTGAAACCTACCACCGATAAATGTTTGTACATTTATTTTATGGTTAAAAATTTTAAATAGTATATATAAAAATGCATATAGCAAAGCAATATTTTACCACACCCACGAATAAAATCAAAACCAAATGGTCATATATATATATATATATGTATATTGAAATCATTTTGCTGAATACAATCAATATCATTATTTGTTAAAAATACATATGCATATATAATTTATATAGGGATTATTTTTTGACCATATATGCCTGGTGCATGACATATGCACATTAATTGTTATATCCCTAATGTATATATATATACAGACAGACAGATAATGTGAAATCAATCATTATGAATATAAAAATATCACATTTTCCATTTAAAAATCAATAACAATACTTTTATTTTATATATTATATACTATATATAAATACAAATTTATTTATTTATGTCAAATTATTTAATAATCTTATCTTTTGTTCATTCATTTATATGATGGGCATAATAAATTATTAAAAAACATTTATTAATTTCTAATTAAATTTTGTTTATCGATTTTATCAATTTTTTTTTTTTATTTCATATAATTTATCTATACTTTTTATGGTAGTTTTGTATATTGATAAATTTGTTAAAGGAAAAATAACAAGACCGAATAATGAAAACATAACTTTATTTTTTTCAGGTGATAATTGTGATATGTATACGTGAATATGCATATATAGGCGATAGTACATGACAAATTCGAATGTGTTTGTGTCCAGTTAAAGAATTTTATCTAATATACGCACGCATATCATGAAAATTTATTTACATATATAATAAAAAAATTGATTTACACATAAATTATTTATTTTATATTTATAAATTATAAATGTTTTTACGGTCCTAAACACATTAAATTAAATTAAATATCAATAATAAAACACAACATACAGTTAAACCATATAATTTTAATTTATTTAGATTTGAAAATTCTATGCGAAGGTATATAGAAAATGTATCAAATTCAAAACATTGACTATACATCAAGCATTTACTGTAAAATAACAATTTTTTTATTGTTTGTCTATTTTTTTTTATTGTACATGTATATAAAAAAAATAAATAAATATATATTTATTCATATATACCAATTGTTGATATTATACAAACTATATGCGGCGGCATCAGTTGAGTTGAAACCAAAAAGATAACAACTCAATAATAATCGTCATATGTATATCACTATATCGTTAACATATTTTATATATATTATAAATAGATATGTATAAATTATTTAATGAAAAAAGAATGGTTTTTTTTTTTATATTTTAATTCATGAATTCATGAAAGATGATATGCCGACCCATTCAATTGACATATATATTCACACAAATGATAATGATAAAGATGTACGAACATTATTAGAAGAATCCTAGTTATTCAAATATATAATATAGGTTTTTATTTTGTATGAAATTTTATTGTGGTAAATTAAATAAAATTTAAGTGAATGGATAAAAGTGAATTTATATGCTATTGTATGTTAGATTCTGTACAATTTTCAAATAAAACAATAGATCTTCATTAGAGCTATTAGAAGAAAGGTAGAAGACATTTTTCTAGTATTGACAAATTATACCAAGATTGAATAGATTGGTTAGAAACACAAAGATAATATAAAAGAATAAAAATATATTTTAAAACTCATACAATATTTATTGTTGAATGGCATCTATATACAAAAATTAATATTCCATATGTATATATATTTTATATATTCACCAAATATACGTGCGTTTAAACAAACAATAGATCAATAAATCGTATAACAATTTATATGGATATACCATTATATACAATCATAAAACAAGTTTCTTGTAGCGAAAACTATTGGTGTTGTGTTGTACAAGCACTCGCATCGAATATTAAAAATGTAATGTGTAACTATAAGTGTATATATTTTTAAAAACTGTTTGTTTGAACATTTTTTGAACACTTAAGGTGCATTGGTCTTTTAGATATAAAAAATGTTTAATTTAAATCTCTAATAGTTGTAAGCCTAGGGAAATACTAGTTCTAGGCGACTGTTCGTAAATCTAGAGAAAAAATGCATTTCCAAATATGTTATTTTCAACAATTAAATGAAATTTTGTATAGTTTCACTTCTGATCTGCGAAAGTGCAGGCCAAAGCACTGTCGAGACAAAGCACTGTTTTGGAAAATGAAAAGTAAACTATATTATATATTTACATTGCACAGAATGTGTGTATCTGAGATTCTGCTTCTATACACATGCATCGGGTTCAGTTCAATAGTTTTCGCTAATATATTGTTTTTCATTGCAGACATATGAAAAATAAAAAAAAAAGATTCTTTTTCTAACCAACAATTCATACAAAAATACCTATAGTATACATTATGCATTTATATATATTTTTTATAAGCTCATAACAAAAGGATATATGTATATTTGTAATCGTATATAAATATATACAGTATATCTGTCTGATAAGTGGCCCTTTTTATGTTGACATATAATGAATGGTTTTTGGCCGTTCAATGTTCATTTACGTATTGAACTCCACCGTATGTTGACCAACGGTCAACTTTTGGCGAAAGCATATAAAAAAATCATGAACAATAAAAAGGACAAAGTGGATGAAATATATCGAATCTTTTTAAAAAACCCCAATCTGACATCCATGGAAAACAACGGAACTAAGATTTTGGATTCCTTTGAATTTTCTAACTGAAAATATGTTTTATTTTCTTAAACATACACAACTTTGAAAGAGTTTGTATGGTCTCGTGAGTTCTTAAACAAGTTTCACTGTTTATTTTATTGATTTATTACATAACATTCTACAATCGTTTATTTTAAAATGAATAAAATTTACTTCATACAGATGAAAAATTATAATAAAATGCTATAATTTTCGATTAGCCAAGCATATGCAGATCGTTATATATGTATATATATATTGAAAATATATATAAATGAATATTATCTTTACCTTAACAAAATACTGTTTTCAGGGCTATATATTGAACGGTGGTAAAGGATATACAGAAATTCCCTTAACTTTAACATATAATAGTAATGCATAAATATATAAGAAATTTTAGCCATCACCAATCAAAATATTTTACAAATTTTAGGAAGCTACATAAATACGCATACTACCCGGTTCAAAATCTGTGTTCAAAACGAAACAGAATCTCGAACTCATATGATAGAATGTGCCAGTTTCATAGAGGCACATCGAAAACAGTACAAGCCGCAGTATATATATATATAAAATGTATCATACGAAAAATGAAATATAAAAGTATTATATAAATTAAGTTCACTCATTCATTATGATATCCACAATTTAATGTTGTCTGGTCTGATATTTTTATAAAATTATTTCAGCTTTTATATTTTTTACAATTCATATTGTATACTTCCATCTTCCAATATATATAATCATAATAATAATAATATCAGAATATGTTTGAAAAAGAAATTAAGTAATAATCCTCTGTTTCACAATTTTTTTTTATTTTTACAAAGGATAAAAATAAACTTTCATAAAATATTTTCAATGGATGGAATCATAGAATTCATTTTATTTTTATCGCATTATATTTTTCATAATAATTTTCTTTTTTTTCTTTTGAGTGTTTTCTTTTCGTTACTTCGAAAACTTTATTGATTGTATTTTCATAATTTTTATCAAATAAATTTAAATGATGTAAAACGAAGTATTATAACGGATTATAAAGTATTTTGTAAACATAATTTTTATATAAAACGTCCAAAGCCGATAGACGAATGCTACATATACTTATTAAGTTTTAAGTAACTATAGCAAGTGAATAATTACAATAAGTATAGATGTAGATATAGATGAGGTATTTATTAGGTCATTTGTCTATCACTATACGTATATATCATTTGTGTGATTGTTAATTATTTAAAACTGATTGCCCTCTGGATACTAGGGTCTGAGTTTTCATTAACATCTTCAGTTAAAATTGTTCAAATAGTAAAATTAGTTAAATTTAATTCTTCAAAAAACCTTTTCACATGTCTTATATTTTCAATAATTGCAATTATTTCACTGGCCTTTTCAACTTTCCAACTGTGTGAAACAAATCGAACTCAAGTCTTCCGAATTGTGTCAGATTTCTTTAGTCATTTTATTATTTAGATTAAAATTTCGGTTATTTATCTACTAAATATATTTAAAGCATTTCAAAACACAATCAATTTTTCAATTTTTCATTTTTGTTTTATTTGTAGTTACACGTATGTTGCATTAAAATTAACTATAACCATGTGAGAGCAATCACAAAACATGATAAATTAACTATAAATAAATCAATTTTATTACATTTTGTAATTTATATATACCATAGCAAAAACTTATATATGAATCAAGATCTGATGAACTCAAAATATACGACGATGGTATGTATATACTATATGCAAAAAAAATATAAAATATAATAAATTTGACTATACAATAACAAGCAGATTGGATATGATTGAAAAAAATTAACTAACTATTGTATACATATGTACGACCAGTACGTACAGTAATTGTGCAGTATATATATATATATATTATATATATATATATATATAATATTATTAAATTAAAATGATCTGTTTTACACGACCCTGTGTATATAATTCTTTAAAAAAATATAAATTAATACGATAAAACTCTTCTATATTCGAGTACACAAAAAAAAATTTTTACCTTTTAAAAATGAAATTACTTTATACAGTATATATTTAATATTTTACTATACATGAATTTGAAATACAAGTTTTCTTTTATATATAGTATACAAATGATAGATATATATTATATATATAATAAACAACGCGATAGTATTTTATAATTTATAAGACCCGCACTCATCAATCATAATTTGCCGACAATTGAAGTACAACAAAAACAATATATAATAAAAACTATATACAACAAATCATTGGATTAGATATTTATATATATGTTATTTTTTATATTGTTTCATTTTTGAAAGATGAAATTAAAAAAAAAACAATTTTTTTGTATCATTTTTTAATTAGTTACCTTTTACATGTTATTATATAGTATGTTAGGATTTCATATATTATTTATTATATTAATTTTAAATATATTTTCTACCAGTATAAATAAATTTCAATTTTAACTGTACGGAATGTAATACATAAATAATGTTCGATCATCAAAAATTTTTTGTTTTTGTTATCATTAGGCCAATCTCGGCGTGAGGTTATACAGTCAGCAGGACATTGCATTCGGTCAAACTAAAAAAAACCATAATAAAACCATATAGAAAGATGTATTATCCACACTAAATATCAATTTACAAATCATCTCTAATATAGAACAAAATAATTGCAATATTACTGTTTTTTAAATACGAAAAAGAATGGGGTGGAAGTCTATAATTAGTTTTGATTTTTAATTATGTGAAATGTAAGGGTACACACGCAAGTATCAATTAAGCATCTCACGTTGTCAATTGTCTCTTCCGATTAGTTATATTTCGTACGTTATATATACGAACACGTATACCTTTATATATATATATTTATATACTTTTAGTTAGGTAAATATATACCAAATACAAACATAAACAATTGTTAATTACAAAATTTCAACTTTATACACACGTTGGAAATAGGGGATTTATCTAGAATTTATCATTATATTCATGGCACTTGTTTTACTTTAATATATATATACATATATAACTCTATGCGATATCCTACTATATATATATAATAAAGGATAATCTTCTTTTCAAAAGTATGTACATAAGCATAACATATACACATGGGTTTATGTTTAGGTTTTCTTATATATACGTACATATGAATGTATATGAAAATAAAAAAAAAATAAAAATAAACAAACAAAAAAACCATCCCCTTCGCTTCTGAAATTCAATTTTTATTTAATTCAATGTGTCGTTCATGAAGAAGAAAATTACATAAATGAAAATACCATAAGATACAATGGGAAAAATAAAAAAAAATTAATAATTTCCAACAAAATTCACTTATAAATAAATTATATTAGGTTGTGTAATTTCGTATATATTGGATTTTTTAGCTCATTGCAATGTTGTTTTCTTTTTAAACTCTATGCGATATTATACATAATCCCTTTGTTAAAAAATTCTTAATTCACCTGTCTTATATTGTTAGTACTAAAGTTTACTACTTTATTATAGTATTCTCTATAGAATTTTTTTCCTGTATATACATACATAAACATTTATATATCACCTGGAAATTTTGTATGTGATACTTTAAAAAAGTAAAAGGTGGAAATTTAATATCCCTATATATATATATATATAGATATACGAATACGATTGACAGTAAATTCTATTATGTTGTATATATAATAAAGAACTGAAAACATTTAACTTTTTGTGGAGGAAACATTTGATTTACAAACAAATATTTTAATATCAATACGATATAAAGACAAAGACAATTTCTTTCCATAAAATATACACAGTAAATTAATACGAACAATAAAATACAAATCTATTTTAAAACATTTGCACTCAATTTGGCCTCAATTGATTTTACCCAATTTTTCGCGATTGTATTCAAAATGTTAATCCAATATTATGATGGAATTGTCAAAATGAATACTTTATAACAAACTTGAATTTCTGATAAGATCTGTTCCAAACCTATTGGGTTACGGTCATCACCTTATCCTTCATCTTGTAAGGGAGTTAACGTCAAAACATTTGCTTACGTGCGACACACTATATATAAAATGATTTTATAGATACTAAACTACATTTCAGTCACTCTATATAGTCATTCCATCGGTTTCTAAATCTATCTAATTTATATATTAACATAAAATATTAAAGAAAAAAAAATACTCACCTCACCACCAACATTTAAAACATATCCTAATCCAGACGGTGCCTTTAACTGTATAGGACATTTGAAACGTAAATTACGATGGTGTCCAGTGGAACCACCACCACCGCCGCCAATCGTTTGTAATCCATTATTATTATTATGATTATCATTATTATTATTGTTAAAATTACGCCTGGGACTTTGAATTTTGGGTGTATTATAACTGGTTGTCGTAGGTGTTGCCGTAGCAGTTGCATTTTCGGCCACACACAATTTAACACCGTCATCTTCGGGAAACCGTGAACATTCTAAATTTTCTGGCCATTCAAAATCGAATGAACGCATTATTCCTTCGCATGCACGAGCACTTTCACATAGGCTACGACACGGTGGGATTGGTTCATCTAATATCGTACACACGGGTACATACAATAAACATAGGAAAAATTGCAAATCTGGGCTACAGTCAATTTTCACTAACGGTGCAAATTGATATACTTCAATGCTTGCCTCTTCTTGAGCCGTTTGCCCAAATATATTTGGCATTATTGTCATATTATAGGGAATATCTAAACATATTGATATTGTTATTGGTTCACAACGTCCATGCGATGGCATTATTGTATCCATTTCACTACCGATTACCGATGAACTACTACTAATGCCGTTACCAACATTACCATCATTAAAAGTGTCATGTAGAATGATACTAGGATCATCAATTTGAACACTTTGTTGATGCATTTGTTGATGATTATAAAGTTGTTTTCGAATTTGATGTTGAAATTGTTGTTGTCGTTGTATTAGATTTTGTTCATTGCACCACACTGCATTTATTTGTATTAAAAATAAAAATGTACTTAGAATGGCATAAACCCAACGATAATCATAATGAAAAGCCATTTTTATATATATTTTATAAACAAAAACACACACTAAAACCAAAATTATAAAAACAATAACACAAAATATATAAGTACAAATAAATATATATATATATTTGTCGTCCCCTAGTATATATTTTTATTTTTTATTTTACTTCATGATCAAAAAAAAAAATGAAATTCTCTTAAATTTATATATGTATATGAATATAAAGAAAGAAACTCCATATATATATGTTATATGCACTATTCACTATACCTATACTACACTTTACAATTGCAATGCACACCACGTAAAATGAAATACATGCAACGATATATAATATTAAAAAGGAATACACAAAATTTACACAAGAATATAAAATACACAATCAAACAAATATTTCTGTATATAATATAACATCAAAAATGCAATTGCAACGTTTAATTAATTCTAATTTAGATTTGATTGTGTTTTTTTTTTTAAATTTATTACCAACAAAATGCATAATATTTCATTTTAAATATTTAAAAATTTTTATTTTTATTTTTCATTTCAAACAAATATATCGTTATTTAGAAATATAAAAAACTTTTATATTAATATTCAACAAATAAAATATTGTATTTTTTCTTTGTTTTACTTTTCACTTCAAACCGAAACACGAATAAAAAAAACTTCTGGAAGATAGACCGCCGCCAAACATATGTATAAAATTTAGAAGAAAATTGAAAATTCGCCAACACACTTTACCAAACGAATTCAAGAAAATAACTAAAAACAGAAAGCACCATTCAAAACGAAAATGAAATATGAAAATACCGCTGTTATATGAAAAAAAAAACACGTTTTCCTATATGCTATATATATAATAAAAAAACATGATAACGGTGTGAGTAAGTAATACTGGTAATACTAAACTTTTATATACTTTACAAAAGCAAATTTATTCTACAAAAAAAAAAAAGTTGTTTTCATTTTATATACTACTAATACTATACCAAGAAATGCCGCTTTTTGAATTGAATAGTGTATTTATTTTTTTTATATATTTGTTTATGTTTACAAAATGTTAATGATTGCTCAACATTTTTAAATAAAAATACTAAAATGATGATGTAAATTTTGATAATTTCATCGATCGATTGAAATTATGGTGTAATATATTACACAATGTTTTTTCGAACTGGTTTTTATCAACAATTTTACCGAAGAACGAACATTACACTATTGCTTATGTGAGGGGGCAATTTTCATCATTCGTGTATTTCAAAGATACACAATTAAGGTTCACATAGATGAATTGCATGGAAAAGAAATTGTAGTGCTTGTACAAATGCATTGAATCTCTAAACCGAGAATATATCAATATTTTATGGTAAAAGATTTTGTGATTTGAGTAGCTGGGTTTTGAACATATACAATTTTCTTCGTTGATTATGATGATAATTTATAATAGATGGAAATACAATGTGTATATCAATTCTATCCGTGATTCCCGTGTTAACAAACAAAACAAAAACATATATAATGCAGTATTTAAACACATTGTGTATTTAACCCGTATGTGAGTAACAAAAAATAACACCTTTAATAGAGTAACGATTTACTATGAAGATACCATCATATATTATGCACATACTTTCAATATAGTTTTCGTTTTGAAAAAAGAAATTAAAATGTACCTTTTTTATTACTTTTCTTTACTGAATTGCAAAGAAGAAAGTGCTCCCATACAAATTCAGGGGATGATTCAAGATATTTCGTTTTGTTTCTAATCCATTGATTTGAAATTTTCGATATGAATGGCGGTTTTGTTAACGAATTTGAATATATATATTATTGTGGTATATCATTTTATTTAAAATATGATATATTTAGGTGATAAATTTAAAACCCTTTTTTGAATTTTCTTCAAACACATCATTTTCTTTTATCACATAAATATAAGGTATATACTATAATTTATTACATATATAGATATTTATAAAATTAATTTATGTATAATTTTCCTTACAAATATTTTATTTGATTTAAAAAATTAAAAAAAAACATTATTTATTATTCAAAATAGTTAATTTATGATGATAATATAATTCGAAAAAAAAAATAAATAACTATATTTTGCTGGGTATTATAAATAATGTTCTATTTATTTGAACATATTATAATATATACATATATATATATAACTTTATTTCCGTTAATTGTTGAGTCCTTTTATAGATATATAAATTGTACATGTACATGTCGTTTATTTACCAATGGTAAATAAAACAGAAACCTAAATGGTTGGGATATGTATATATTCTATATATATTGTATATATTGAATATATATTCTATATATATTGTATATATTGAATATATAATTAACTTCTTCCTTTCATTGCATTGCATTTTTCATATATATATATACGTGTGTTTGTATCACATATACAATTTCAAATGTATATCCTTTTCTGAAGAAAAGTTTCTAGATATATAGAATTTATATTTTTTATATATACACGTGTTTTTGTGGTACGGAAAAGTTTTTTTTGTATAATATGTGAAAAATCGGTATTGGATTCATTTTCGTATATATATATAGTTTGGGTTGGTTTTTTGATAATCTACAAAAAGTTCACCTATACGCTAAGAAGAAAGAAGAATATTAAAAAATGTAAACAATTTTTAATATGATTTAATAGCTATACATTTTTGTCGTTTTTATTTATTTTAATAATTTATAGTAATGATAATAATAATATGTTTATCAAGAAAACCACACCTTATAAACACTAACACTTTTGTACATATATATACAAGGGAATGAACTGCTTGTTAACCTTCCCAATACAACACATATCATTTTATTGACTCACAAATCCATATATTATATACACATTTTTGGTCGTATTTGAATTGGTGGTAAATCAATAAAATATACAACAAAATACACACTCAAAATAAAAATGTTTTTCATTCAAAATATAAAATGAATTCATCCGCCTACATTTAAAAAAAAATTCAATGGCATATGCATTACATATAGGCATGTATATTTTATATATATAAATGTTGATGATGTTGTTAATAAAAATGAAAATGAATTTTCATCTGGAAAACTCTGTGGAAAATTTATTTATATTTTTATTGTAGAAAATTGTTTTCTCGTCGTCACATTCCTTTCGTTGTGTCTACTGTACTATATACGACGATCATCGTCTAGTCAGTTGATTGCAAATTGTTCACGTGCAAGGTTGTATATTGTCATTTGTTTTTGATTTAGAGGAAAAAAAATTTCAATCTTTATTTACCATTAAATGAACTAAATGTTTTTTTTTAATTATTAATCTAAATTCAATTTAAATTATTTGTATTTAAAAATTTAAAAAATCGGTTTTGCGAAGTTGTATATACTATATATATATTGCAGATATTCATCTTAAATAAATATTGGATTATAATTTTATTTGAAATATGTGCTAAACTTATTTTTTTGTGTTGCCTGGAGTGTGGGACTCTTGAGTTGTCTTAGGTCAATAGATGTTCTGCAGAAGATGATTATTTGGAACTTGGTCTACATATAGAATTAGAATGATCCGCGATGAGGTAAGGCGATCTTCAAGTGATAGATGGATGGTGCAAACAATTTGGCCTCTGATGATTCACCCTCGGATATTCTGTTTTTATATGTTCAATTGGAAAGGATAAATGCGAAATGTGAAAATTGAAAATAAATTTTTACAAAAATCTAATTGAAAATGATACATAAATGAGGAAGATATGGAATGAAGAAAACCTTTCTTAATATTCTGAGATATATAAACACGAATTGATTTCAAGTGGTATCGTTTGCAATTTCGCATTGCTTATAAAAATACGAGTATCCTACCATACGAGGAAGTATAGTACAGTTTTATGTTGACTCCGTTGGCGATATATGTTTAAATATATAATTATATGCAATATTTGAGTGAGAAAGCATCTTGTAAAATATGTAAATCCCCGGTTAAAAAATAGTTTTTTTATTAAAATTCAATAATATTTATAGGAAAATTCAAACATATTCATAAATATATATATATGTATGCCAATAAACAGATATTATACGTATTTAAAGTTTAAATGATTTTATTTATGAATATATATATCATATGCAAACCAAACATATATAATAATTTTTATTTATATAATATAAAATATATATCATACGACGAATACCGAAAAGTACATATTACGATTATATATACTATATAATAGTAAAAATAAGATTTACTTATCAAATGAAAATATTATTTTTTATGGAAACACATTTTCCCCCGTTGGTTACATTTCCATATTTATGTATATACACTGCACATGGAGCAAGACAATCAAATATAATATGAAAATCAACGAACAAGAAAAAAGGCATATATAAATAAAAAAAAAATGTTGATTGCCACTTCAATTTTTATATACTGCTAACATAAATATTCATTTCTTTTGTAAAACTGTCAGTTATTTGACATTTTATGTCAAATATTTTTCCCTATTTTATATGTAAAAATTTTGCAATCGCTGAATTAGTTTTTCATCTAGGTATATGCAGAGATCAACTATACATATGAATATCATTTTCATTCATATTCGTTTATTTATTTTTTCCATATATATTTCTTAAGCTTAATTCAAATTTCGAATTTCTATTCAAATTTGCACTATATATGTTTTTTATGCTTTCTCTCTATACGTTTATGTATATGCATTACAATTTCCAATTTTGTCCTTTATCAAAGTTATAAGATGATATAGGATTTCTTTCTTATATATATTTATCTATTGTGATTTGGTCGGTTTATATAAAGATATATTAATATTATATAGTACATGTACTATACATATACATGGATAATAATGGATATGTAAAATTTTGCAAATATGTATATAACTTCCTTATTTTTATATACACGCATTTTCATATTATAGAAATACATTTTTCGTTTGTTAAAATAAAAAACTTAATAAGTTTGACCAAAATAAAAACATAATTCCAATAAAATTTATCACTTTTGTCCGTTTAGAAAAAAGAGAAGTTATTGAATATGATAAATACACAAAATATATTGAATAAAAAATGTGGAAGTCATTTTCAAATATGCACATGCCTGAAATCGGTGATCATTATATATTGAAAGATTAACAAAACACATATAACATTCATTTTAAAATATGTATATTTAGTATATGGATGAGATATAGTATTTTATTATTATTATAGGTCAAATGCGTTAATGGAACGTACTTTAATAATGTGACTTATGCGTTTCAACTTTGATGAAAATAAAATTTTAGGTTAAACCACTTAACAGTAAAATGTATGAATTTTGACCATTTTATTAAATTATTGCATTTTTCAATATGGTTTTCTCATAAAACTATATTCGATTTTATTTTTTCCTTAAAGAGCATAAAAATACTTTTCTTTTGATGGTATAATCATTCAAAACGGTTAAGTGGTTTGGGAGTTACAATAATTTTAATACATGGTATATTTTCATAAATTTATCAATCAAAAATATGTTTTATTTTTATTTAAAATTGGAAAATCTCGGAAAATTTATATGAAAACCATTAAAATGATGTAAGAAGACCTTTATTAATTTTGTATGATCTTTTTAAATGTGCAATAAAAATGTTGGGTGCTCTTGGAAAATGTATGAGTATTGATGATTTTTATTAAAGTATTGCATTTTTCAATATGACTTTCTTATAAAACTATATTCGATTTTATTTTTTCCTTAAAGAGCATAAAAATACCTTTCTTTTGATGGTATAATCATTCAAAACGGTTAAGTGGTTTGGAAGTTACAATAATTTTAAGACATGGTATATTTTCATAAATTTATCAATCAAAAATATGTTTTATTTTTATTTAAAATTGGAAAATCTCGGAAAATTTATATGAAAACCATTAAAATGATGTAAGAAGACCTTTATTAATTTTGTATGATCTTTTTAAATGTGCAATAAAAATGTTGGGTGCTCTTGGAAAATGTATGAGTATTGATGATTTTTATTAAAGTATTGCATTTTTCAATATGACTTTCTTATAAAACTATATTCGATTTTATTTTTTCCTTAAAGAGCATAAAAATACCTTTCTTTTGATGGTATAATCATTCAAAACGGTTAAGTGGTTTGGAAGTTACAATAATTTTAAGACATGGTATATTTTCATAAATTTATCAATCAAAAATATGTTTTATTTTTATTTAAAATTGGAAAATCTCGGAAAATTTATATGAAAACCATTAAAATGATGTAAGAAGACCTTTATTAATTTTGTATGATCTTTTTAAATGTGCAATAAAAATGTTGGGTGCTCTTGGAAAATGTATGAGTATTGATGATTTTTATTAAAGTATTGCATTTTTCAATATGACTTTCTTATAAAACTATATTCGATTTTATTTTTTCCTTAAAGAGCATAAAAATACCTTTCTTTGGTGGTATAATCATTCAAAACGGTTAAGTGGTTTGGAAGTTACAATAATTTTAATACATGGTATATTTTCATAAATTTATCAATCAAAAATATGTTTTATTTTTATTTAAAATTGGAAAATCTCGGAAAATTTATATGAAAACCAGTTAAAATTATGTAAGATGACCTTTATTAATTTTGTATGATCTTTTTAAATGTGCAATAAAAATGTTGGGTGCTCTTGGAAAATGTATGAGTATTGATGATTTTTATAAAAGTATTGCATTTTTCAATATGACTTTCTTATAAAACTATATTCGATTTTATTTTTTCCTTAAAGAGCATAAAAATACCTTTCTTTTGATGGTATAATCATTCAAAACGGTTAAGTGGTTTGGAAGTTACAATAATTTTAATACATGGTATATTTTCATAAATTTATCAATCAAAAGTATGTTTTATTTTTATTTAAAATTGGAAAATCTCGGAAAATTTATATGAAAACCATTAAAATGATGTAAGAAGACCTTTATTAATTTTGTATGATCTTTTTAAATGTGCAATAAAAATGTTGGGTGCTCTTGGAAAATGTATGAGTATTGATGATTTTTATAAAAGTATTGCATTTTTCAATATGACTTTCTTATAAAACTATATTCGATTTTATTTTTTCATTAAAGAACATAAAAATACCTTTCTTTTGATGGTATAATCATTCAAAACGGTTAAGTGGTTTGGAAGTTACAATAATTTTAATACATGGTATATTTTCATAAATTTATCAATCAAAAATATGTTTTATTTTTATTTAAAATTGGAAAATCTCGGAAAATTTATATGAAAACCATTAAAATGATGTAAGAAGACCTTTATTAATTTTGTATGATCTTTTTAAATGTGCAATAAAAATGTTGGGTGCTCTTGGAAAATGTATGAGTATTGATGATTTTTATTAAAGTATTGCATTTTTCAATATGACTTTCTTATAAAACTATATTCGATTTTATTTTTTCCTTAAAGAGCATAAAAATACCTTTCTTTTGATGGTATAATCATTCAAAACGGTTAAGTGGTTTGGAAGTTACAATAATTTTAACACATGGTATATTTTCATAAATTTATCAATCAAAAATATGTTTTATTTTTATTTAAAATTGGAAAATCTCGGAAAATTTATATGAAAACCATTAAAATGATGTAAGAAGACCTTTATTAATTTTGTATGATCTTTTTAAATGTGCAATAAAAATGTTGGGTGCTCTAGGAAAATGTATGAGTATTGATGATTTTTATTAAAGTATTGCATTTTTCAATATGACTTTCTTATAAAACTATATTCGATTTTATTTTTTCCTTAAAGAGCATAAAAATACCTTTCTTTTGATGGTATAATCATTCAAAACGGTTAAGTGGTTTGGAAGTTACAATAATTTTAATACATGGTATATTTTCATAAATTTATCAATCAAAAATATGTTTTATTTTTATTTAAAATTGGAAAATCTCGGAAAATTTATATGAAAACCATTAAAATGATGTAAGAAGACCTTTATTAATTTTGTATGATCTTTTTAAATGTGCAATAAAAATGTTGGGTGCTCTTGGAAAATGTATGAGTATTGATGATTTTTATTAAAGTATTGCATTTTTCAATATGACTTTCTTATAAAACTATATTCGATTTTATTTTTTCATTAAAGAACATAAAAATACCTTTCTTTTGATGGTATAATCATTCAAAACGGTTAAGTGGTTTGGAAGTTACAATAATTTTAATACATGGTATATTTTCATAAATTTATCAATCAAAAATATGTTTTATTTTTATTTAAAATTGGAAAATCTCGGAAAATTTATATGAAAACCATTAAAATGATGTAAGAAGACCTTTATTAATTTTGTATGATATTTTTAAATGTGCAATAAAAATGTTGGTGCTCTTGGAAAATGTATGAGTATTGATGATTTTTATTAAAGTATTGCACTTTTCAATATGACTTTCTTATAAAACTATATTCGATTTTATTTTTTCCTTAAAGAGCATAAAAATACCTTTCTTTTGATGGTATAATCATTCAAAACGGTTAAGAGGTTTGGAAGTTACAATAATTTTAATACATGGTATATTTTCATAAATTTATCAATCAAAAATATGTTTTATTTTTATTTAAAATTGGAAAATCTCGGAAAATTTATATGAAAACCATTAAAATGATGTAAGAAGACCTTTATTAATTTTGTATGATCTTTTTAAATGTGCAATAAAAATGTTGGGTGCTCTTGGAAAATGTATGAGTAAGAGTATTGATGATTTTTATTAAAGTATTGCATTTTTCAATATGACTTTCTTATAACTATATTCGATTTTATTTTTTCATTAAAGAGCATAAAAATACCTTTCTTTTGATGGTATAATCATTCAAAACGGTTAAGTGGTTTGGAAGTTACAATAATTTTAATACATGGTATATTTTCATAAATTTATCAATCAAAAATATGTTTTATTTTTATTTAAAATTGGAAAATCTCGGAAAATTTATATGAAAACCATTAAAATGATGTAAGAAGACCTTTATTAATTTTGTATGATCTTTTTAAATGTGCAATAAAAATGTTGGGTGCTCTTGGAAAATGTATGAGTATTGATGATTTTTATTAAAGTATTGCATTTTTCAATATGACTTTCTTATAAAACTATATTCGATTTTATTTTTTCATTAAAGAGCATAAAAATACCTTTCTTTTGATGGTATAATCATTCAAAACGGTTAAGTGGTTTGGAAGTTACAATAATTTTAATACATGGTATATTTTCATAAATTTATCAATCAAAAATATGTTTTATTTTTATTTAAAATTGGAAAATCTCGGAAAATTTATATGAAAACCATTAAAATGATGTAAGAAGACCTTTATTAATTTTGTATGATCTTTTTAAATGTGCAATAAAAATGTTGGGTGCTCTTGGAAAATGTATGAGTATTGATGATTTTTATTAAAGTATTGCATTTTTCAATATGACTTTCTTATAAAACTATATTCGATTTTATTTTTTCCTTAAAGAGCATAAAAATACCTTTCTTTTGATGGTATAATCATTCAAAACGGTTAAGTGGTTTGGAAGTTACAATAATTTTAAGACATGGTATATTTTCATAAATTTATCAATCAAAAATATGTTTTATTTTTATTTAAAATTGGAAAATCTCGGAAAATTTATATGAAAACCATTAAAATGATGTAAGAAGACCTTTATTAATTTTGTATGATCTTTTTAAATGTGCAATAAAAATGTTGGGTGCTCTTGGAAAATGTATGAGTATTGATGATTTTTATTAAAGTATTGCATTTTTCAATATGACTTTCTTATAAAACTATATTCGATTTTATTTTTTCCTTAAAGAGCATAAAAATACCTTTCTTTGGTGGTATAATCATTCAAAACGGTTAAGTGGTTTGGAAGTTACAATAATTTTAATACATGGTATATTTTCATAAATTTATCAATCAAAAATATGTTTTATTTTTATTTAAAATTGGAAAATCTCGGAAAATTTATATGAAAACCAGTTAAAATTATGTAAGATGACCTTTATTAATTTTGTATGATCTTTTTAAATGTGCAATAAAAATGTTGGGTGCTCTTGGAAAATGTATGAGTATTGATGATTTTTATAAAAGTATTGCATTTTTCAATATGACTTTCTTATAAAACTATATTCGATTTTATTTTTTCCTTAAAGAGCATAAAAATACCTTTCTTTTGATGGTATAATCATTCAAAACGGTTAAGTGGTTTGGAAGTTACAATAATTTTAATACATGGTATATTTTCATAAATTTATCAATCAAAAGTATGTTTTATTTTTATTTAAAATTGGAAAATCTCGGAAAATTTATATGAAAACCATTAAAATGATGTAAGAAGACCTTTATTAATTTTGTATGATCTTTTTAAATGTGCAATAAAAATGTTGGGTGCTCTTGGAAAATGTATGAGTATTGATGATTTTTATAAAAGTATTGCATTTTTCAATATGACTTTCTTATAAAACTATATTCGATTTTATTTTTTCATTAAAGAACATAAAAATACCTTTCTTTTGATGGTATAATCATTCAAAACGGTTAAGTGGTTTGGAAGTTACAATAATTTTAATACATGGTATATTTTCATAAATTTATCAATCAAAATTATGTTTTATTTTTATTTAAAATTGGAAAATCTCGGAAAATTTATATGAAAACCTTTAAAATGATGTAAGAAGACCTTTATTAATTTTGTATGATCTTTTTAAATGTGCAATAAAAATGTTGGGTGCTCTTGGAAAATGTATGAGTATTGATGATTTTTATTAAAGTATTGCATTTTTCAATATGACTCTCTTATAAAACTATATTCGATTTTATTTTTTCCTTAAAGAGCATAAAAATACCTTTCTTTTGATGGTATAATCATTCAAAACGGTTAAGTGGTTTGGAAGTTACAATAATTTTAATACATGGTATATTTTCATAAATTTATCAATCAAAAATATGTTTTATTTTTATTTAAAATTGGAAAATCTCGGAAAATTTATATGAAAACCATTAAAATGATGTAAGAAGACCTTTATTAATTTTGTATGATCTTTTTAAATGTGCAATAAAAATGTTGGGTGCTCTTGGAAAATGTATGAGTATTGATGATTTTTATTAAAGTATTGCATTTTTCAATATGACTTTCTTATAAAACTATATTCGATTTTATTTTTTCCTTAAAGAGCATAAAAATACCTTTCTTTTGATGGTATAATCATTCAAAACGGTTAAGTGGTTTGGAAGTTACAATAATTTTAAGACATGGTATATTTTCATAAATTTATCAATCAAAAATATGTTTTATTTTTATTTAAAATTGGAAAATCTCGGAAAATTTATATGAAAACCATTAAAATGATGTAAGAAGACCTTTATTAATTTTGTATGATCTTTTTAAATGTGCAATAAAAATGTTGGGTGCTCTTGGAAAATGTATGAGTATTGATGATTTTTATTAAAGTATTGCATTTTTCAATATGACTTTCTTATAAAACTATATTCGATTTTATTTTTTCCTTAAAGAGCATAAAAATACCTTTCTTTGGTGGTATAATCATTCAAAACGGTTAAGTGGTTTGGAAGTTACAATAATTTTAATACATGGTATATTTTCATAAATTTATCAATCAAAAATATGTTTTATTTTTATTTAAAATTGGAAAATCTCGGAAAATTTATATGAAAACCAGTTAAAATTATGTAAGATGACCTTTATTAATTTTGTATGATCTTTTTAAATGTGCAATAAAAATGTTGGGTGCTCTTGGAAAATGTATGAGTATTGATGATTTTTATAAAAGTATTGCATTTTTCAATATGACTTTCTTATAAAACTATATTCGATTTTATTTTTTCCTTAAAGAGCATAAAAATACCTTTCTTTTGATGGTATAATCATTCAAAACGGTTAAGTGGTTTGGAAGTTACAATAATTTTAATACATGGTATATTTTCATAAATTTATCAATCAAAAGTATGTTTTATTTTTATTTAAAATTGGAAAATCTCGGAAAATTTATATGAAAACCATTAAAATGATGTAAGAAGACCTTTATTAATTTTGTATGATCTTTTTAAATGTGCAATAAAAATGTTGGGTGCTCTTGGAAAATGTATGAGTATTGATGATTTTTATAAAAGTATTGCATTTTTCAATATGACTTTCTTATAAAACTATATTCGATTTTATTTTTTCATTAAAGAACATAAAAATACCTTTCTTTTGATGGTATAATCATTCAAAACGGTTAAGTGGTTTGGAAGTTACAATAATTTTAATACATGGTATATTTTCATAAATTTATCAATCAAAAATATGTTTTATTTTTATTTAAAATTGGAAAATCTCGGAAAATTTATATGAAAACCATTAAAATGATGTAAGAAGACCTTTATTAATTTTGTATGATCTTTTTAAATGTGCAATAAAAATGTTGGGTGCTCTTGGAAAATGTATGAGTATTGATGATTTTTATTAAAGTATTGCATTTTTCAATATGACTTTCTTATAAAACTATATTCGATTTTATTTTTTCCTTAAAGAGCATAAAAATACCTTTCTTTTGATGGTATAATCATTCAAAACGGTTAAGTGGTTTGGAAGTTACAATAATTTTAACACATGGTATATTTTCATAAATTTATCAATCAAAAATATGTTTTATTTTTATTTAAAATTGGAAAATCTCGGAAAATTTATATGAAAACCATTAAAATGATGTAAGAAGACCTTTATTAATTTTGTATGATCTTTTTAAATGTGCAATAAAAATGTTGGGTGCTCTAGGAAAATGTATGAGTATTGATGATTTTTATTAAAGTATTGCATTTTTCAATATGACTTTCTTATAAAACTATATTCGATTTTATTTTTTCCTTAAAGAGCATAAAAATACCTTTCTTTTGATGGTATAATCATTCAAAACGGTTAAGTGGTTTGGAAGTTACAATAATTTTAATACATGGTATATTTTCATAAATTTATCAATCAAAAATATGTTTTATTTTTATTTAAAATTGGAAAATCTCGGAAAATTTATATGAAAACCATTAAAATGATGTAAGAAGACCTTTATTAATTTTGTATGATCTTTTTAAATGTGCAATAAAAATGTTGGGTGCTCTTGGAAAATGTATGAGTATTGATGATTTTTATTAAAGTATTGCATTTTTCAATATGACTTTCTTATAAAACTATATTCGATTTTATTTTTTCATTAAAGAACATAAAAATACCTTTCTTTTGATGGTATAATCATTCAAAACGGTTAAGTGGTTTGGAAGTTACAATAATTTTAATACATGGTATATTTTCATAAATTTATCAATCAAAAATATGTTTTATTTTTATTTAAAATTGGAAAATCTCGGAAAATTTATATGAAAACCATTAAAATGATGTAAGAAGACCTTTATTAATTTTGTATGATATTTTTAAATGTGCAATAAAAATGTTGGGTGCTCTTGGAAAATGTATGAGTATTGATGATTTTTATTAAAGTATTGCACTTTTCAATATGACTTTCTTATAAAACTATATTCGATTTTATTTTTTCCTTAAAGAGCATAAAAATACCTTTCTTTTGATGGTATAATCATTCAAAACGGTTAAGAGGTTTGGAAGTTACAATAATTTTAATACATGGTATATTTTCATAAATTTATCAATCAAAAATATGTTTTATTTTTATTTAAAATTGGAAAATCTCGGAAAATTTATATGAAAACCATTAAAATGATGTAAGAAGACCTTTATTAATTTTGTATGATCTTTTTAAATGTGCAATAAAAATGTTGGGTGCTCTTGGAAAATGTATGAGTAAGAGTATTGATGATTTTTATTAAAGTATTGCATTTTTCAATATGACTTTCTTATAACTATATTCGATTTTATTTTTTCATTAAAGAGCATAAAAATACCTTTCTTTTGATGGTATAATCATTCAAAACGGTTAAGTGGTTTGGAAGTTACAATAATTTTAATACATGGTATATTTTCATAAATTTATCAATCAAAAATATGTTTTATTTTTATTTAAAATTGGAAAATCTCGGAAAATTTATATGAAAACCATTAAAATGATGTAAGAAGACCTTTATTAATTTTGTATGATCTTTTTAAATGTGCAATAAAAATGTTGGGTGCTCTTGGAAAATGTATGAGTATTGATGATTTTTATTAAAGTATTGCATTTTTCAATATGACTTTCTTATAAAACTATATTCGATTTTATTTTTTCATTAAAGAGCATAAAAATACCTTTCTTTTGATGGTATAATCATTCAAAACGGTTAAGTGGTTTGGAAGTTACAATAATTTTAATACATGGTATATTTTCATAAATTTATCAATCAAAAATATGTTTTATTTTTATTTAAAATTGGAAAATCTCGGAAAATTTATATGAAAACCATTAAAATGATGTAAGAAGACCTTTATTAATTTTGTATGATCTTTTTAAATGTGCAATAAAAATGTTGGGTGCTCTTGGAAAATGTATGAGTATTGATGATTTTTATTAAAGTATTGCATTTTTCAATATGACTTTCTTATAAAACTATATTCGATTTTATTTTTTCCTTAAAGAGCATAAAAATACCTTTCTTTTGATGGTATAATCATTCAAAACGGTTAAGTGGTTTGGAAGTTACAATAATTTTAATACATGGTATATTTTCATAAATTTATCAATCAAAAATATGTTTTATTTTTATTTAAAATTGGAAAATCTCGGAAAATTTATATGAAAACCATTAAAATGATGTAAGAAGACCTTTATTAATTTTGTATGATCTTTTTAAATGTGCAATAAAAATGTTGGGTGCTCTTGGAAAATGTATGAGTATTGATGATTTTTATTAAAGTATTGCATTTTTCAATATGACTTTCTTATAAAACTATATTCGATTTTATTTTTTCCTTAAAGAGCATAAAAATACCTTTCTTTTGATGGTATAATCATTCAAAACGGCTAAGTGGTTTGGAAGTTACAATAATTTTAATACATGGTATATTTTCATAAATTTATCAATCAAAATTATGTTTCATTTTTATTTAAAATTGGAAAATCTCGGAAAATTTATATGAAAACCATTAAAATGATGTAAGAAGACCTTTATTAATTTTATTAAAGTATTGCATTTTTCAATATGATTTTCTTAGAAAACAATATTCGATTTCATTTTTTCCTTAAAGAGCATAAAAATACCTTTCTTTTGCTGGTATAATCATTCAAAACGGTTAAGTGGTTTGGAAGTTACAATAATTTTAATACATGGTATATTTTCATAAATTTATCATTCAAAAATATGTTTTATTTTTATTTAAAATTGGAAAATCTCGGAAAATTTATATGAAAACCATTAAAATGATGTAAGAAGACCTTTATTATTTTTGTATGATCTTTTTAAATGTGCAATAAAAATGTTGGGTGCTCTTGGAAAATGTATGAGTATTGATGATTTTTATTAAAGTATTGCATTTTTCAATATGACTTTCTTATAAAACTATATTCGATTATATTTTTTCCTTAAAGAGCATAAAAATACCTTTCTTTTGATGGTATACTCATTCAAAACGGTTAAGTGGTTTGGAAGTTACAATAATTTTAATACATGGTATATTTTCATAAATTTATCAATCAAAAATATGTTTTATTTTTATTTAAAATTGGAAAATCTCGGAAAATTTATATGAAAACCATTAAAATGATGTAAGAAGACCTTTATTAATTTTGTATGATCTTTTTAAATGTGCAATAAAAATGTTGGGTGCTCTTGGAAAATGTATGAGTATTGATGATTTTTATTAAAGTATTGCATTTTTCAATATGACTTTCTTATAAAACTATATTCGATTTTATTTTTTCCTTAAAGAGCATAAAAATACCTTTCTTTTGATGGTATAATCATTCAAAACGGCTAAGTGGTTTGGAAGTTACAATAATTTTAATACATGGTATATTTTCATAAATTTATCAATCAAAATTATGTTTCATTTTTATTTAAAATTGGAAAATCTCGGAAAATTTATATGAAAACCATTAAAATGATGTAAGAAGACCTTTATTATTTTTGTATGATCTTTTTAAATGTGCAATAAAAATGTTGGGTGCTCTTGGAAAATGTATGAGTATCGATGATTTTTATTAAAGTATTGCATTTTTCAATATGACTTTCTTATAAAACCATATCCTTTTTTTTTATTTTTTCTTAAAGAACATAAAAATACCGTTCTATCGGGGTCTTTTTGTTCAGACTGGTTCAGAAATTCAAATAATTTTAATATTGATGGTATATTTTCAATAATTGCTTTATTTTGGTTTTAAAATGAAAAATCTTAGAACGAACATTCATATGAAAGCCCCTAAAGTGATTTTAGGAAACTGTTAATCAATTAAAATCATTTTCCAATCCAAATTCAAATCGCAGAACGGAAAATGTTATAAATTTGTTTAATATGTTATAATAATTTATTATATATATATATATATATACAATACTTTCTACATATTTTCATATCACAAAAATTTTATATTATTGCATGTATCATCTTATATAAAATAAAACTATAAATAGGAAGAATAAGTATGCTCTTTTTTTTTATATGCCAATCAAGAAAGTATATCAAATATCAAATAATAAATCTATCTTATATTTATTCATATATCTATATATATATATATATATATATATATATATATATATGATTGATTAATATATTGAAGAGTTATTTCATTTGAAATTTTGTATCTTTTCATATATAATATATTTGATTTTATCTTTCAACAAACAAAAGGGAATAAAATATATATAAAAACAATGGGGATCTAATCCCGTGTATTGTGTATTTGATTTATTCAATAAATTAATTTTTGTGAAAAACATATTTTCAATCATATGTACTATATATATATAAATAATAACTTTTATATTTTTTATATATATTAATATAATATAAATAATATGATAATATTTATGTATTTCTAAAAATGCAAATTGTTCAGAGTATATACAAGCATGTACATTGTACATATATACAGTTATATCGTATATAATATAAGATTCTTTTAAATAAAATTCAATATTTTATTATTTAATATGTACATTAAATGTAATAACAAAAAATAAGAAGCATAATAATAAATATATTCAGATACATGCGTAAATGCGCTCACATTGTTATGTGTATTAATATATATTGATCATAGGCGATTCGTGAAAAATTTGGTAAAAACAAACTGCCTGACAGTCCGATAATCTTAATGGCAATTCCATGAAATTGTTTCGTCGAATATCACCCGCAAATTGAGAACACTATCATTGAATGCAATCCTATATATACTGCTTTCAACATTATTCTCGGCATGCCGCAGACGTAGGCATCATCACGATCATAAATAAGAATAACTTTGGATTTAAAAGTGCTGAGAGCAAGTTAATTGATAACAACCCAAGAATGCAATCAACAATATCCTATCATTTTGGACGTGTGGCTGAAATTTGTCACTAAACGCCGCTGAATTATATATGTTATATATATATATATATATATATATATATAAAGGTAATCGATAACGTTCAGCACGGCAGCAAAAACATTCTTTCCATTTAATGAAATTGAAATAAATAAAATTTTGTAAAATATGTAATTTGCCTTGCTTTTAAAATGTTAACTTGTGTTAAAAATGCAAAGATCTGTGGTAAATAAAAAATACCATAAAAGGTACCGCAATATTTTGTTATATGGTATATATTATATATATATATATATATATATATATGTTTTTGTGTTATATATAGATACGTATGTATATATAATTTTAAACCTCGCACATATGTGCATTTTTCTGCATTTTAAATTTTATAATATGGTTATACATATCAATACACAATATATGCATTGAAAGTATAAATAAACAATATGTTTTTCTTTTTATCTTATAACTCCTCGCAATGTTTATAGTTTAGAATCAATATATATATATATTTATATATATTAACTTTATATATCAAGTATATATATATGCATAATTGAATATACTCTTATATTTATGTGTTTTTTTTAAATACATCTATAGATATACACAAAACTATAAAGAAACCACCAATAATATATTGATTTTATTCTTGCTTAATGAATAAATATAAGAATGTATATATTGTACATGTATCCCTTTTTATATATAAACTTATACTGATTTTCAATATATATATACACTTCTGACTGACTGAATATAAAGTAAAAAAATAATGTGCACGTTTCTTTCGAATTTATAACTTCGACTATATAAGATACATATATAAGAAGACTAAAATATTTTCATGTTTTTTTTCTTCAGGACAAATGAAGACATCAATATACTGTTGACATAATATGAAATTAAAAACAATATTATATTATATGTTATGTTTTGTACACCTATATATACAGCATACGCGTTATGAATTGAACGATTGAGAAATTTAGAAATAAAGTGCTTATAATTCCGTTTACGCAGTATCTTATATGATTAAAATGTCATTTAATAATTTTTGTGATATGTTAGTAAAATATGTAAAAAAAATATAATAAAAAATTAAACATAATTTTATTTTTTATGTTTTATCTTTTTTTAAATTGAACTCACTTTCTTCAATTTATATTTTTGGGAAGAAAAAACTAGTTACTGAACTGCGTACTAAAAAAGTCATTCAACCATACGGTCATAACTTACTTACACCGCTTGAAGGATTAAGCTCATCGTCGGACGGTTGCAATATATGATTAAACTAATATCCTTTAATTTTAGCTTAATTTTTGGATTGTCTGTTGGAAATGATCAAGACTAGTTACAATTTCAATAGATTTCAAACCAATACAAGTAGCAAGACAGCAAGATGAACATATTTGATTGAATCCAAAGGTTAATCAAACTCGGATGACACATCCATAAGGGAAATATATTTAAGTATATGCACAGACATCTATAGGTCCATCAGAAGCTTGCGGGGGAGGTCGTGGAAAAGCTCAATTTTATATAGACCCTAAACATTTCTGTATAAAATATTTGTTTGTATACTATACTTATATATGATATAGAAATAAATGGAATAAGTCAAGTTGTTCACTTTGTATTTATAAATGTACTTTAAAGAGTATTATACACATAAAATAAATAAATAAATTTGATTTTTTTTTTGCTTTTCTTTACTATATATACTTATTATTTTATAAGTATATATATCCATATCCATATAAGTTTAAAGAATTGTTTTGCATTATGCAAATTTGTGATAATGTCATATAGAGGATTTTGGTTAAACTTGCAATTTTTATTTTATAATATATGCACGTATGTGAATATCTCGTTGCTTATATTTAAAATTTTATCATTTATATATAAGGATACATTCAATACATAATTTTATTTATATGTTTTTTGTACTATGCGAGTTTTATGGGGTTCTTTGATCCATGTATTGGAAACATTTTGATTTGATTGCATTTTATAAGCGATATATACGAAAATAGACTATCAAATTTGTAATATATATGTAATATATTAAAAAAAAAGATACATTACATTATAAATATCTTTATAAACATTATCTATAGTATATATAGAGAGTATTTATAAAATCATATCCCTTTTAATAATATGATTTATTTGGTATATATATATATATATATGTATAATACAAATTAAATTCCTTTTACCATATGACTGATGAATAAACATTGTATACAGTGTTATATTGGTTATAGTATAAGCATTGTGTATATATGAAATTAAATGATTGAATATGATTTTATGGAATTTAATAAATATTGTATGTTATGATTTTGATTTTGAAATATATATGTACGTACGTGTAAGTCTGTCTGTTGAATTTAAAACCAATACAATTTAATATCATCATGTATATTTTTCATAAAAAAAACTATTATCGTATTATTTCATATTAGATTTATATTAGTCCGAATTAAGCAAAATTTTATAAGCTGTAAATTTTTTCAAAATAATATGTTCAAAATTCAAATCAATTTATTATCTTTCATTGAAGAATATTTGACGATTTTCCACTAGAAAAAGTGCTTAAAAATTTACATAGAATTATAAAAATTCGGTTGAAAAAGTAATAGAAATTTCCTCCATTTTTCCCATTTTACTATTATGGAAATGTCCGAATTTATTCCCATTTGAAAATATATTGGATAAGAAATCTTTCCTATTGAAAGATGAAAGAAATTGATTCACTTTCATAGGCAATTGGGATGGATTTCCGATGAAATTTCCACATGGAATTGCACTTGGAATCGTAATATTTTCATTAAATTATCTGGAAATTTAATATAAAGCTTCTAATGCTCTCGTTGTATCAGTGCTATCAGCATAACGTATTTTCAATATTATGTATTTTTTATATATAGTTTGAATAAAGTTTATTAAGACCGTAAATATATAAATTCAATTTTATTTGAAAGATAATAAAACTTGTAAAACTAAAATTAATAAATTCCCAAATATATTTATATATAACTTTTATAAATTGATTTGAATATTCCATTTTTGTTTCTATAAATTTTATATATACAAAAAAATTATCATAAAAAAATATAACAAATATATAATAATAAATATGTATATATACCACTTTTATTTCAAATTATGTTTTTTTATATTTTTTTACTTTTCATATCAATAAAAATCAATTGAACTGTTTTATTATCCATCCATATTCAACAAAATTTATGTGAAAATATTTTTGTAAATCGGGTGTAAATAGATAAATATATACAACAACATATCTATATAATATTCATCGTGAATATATGCACAATCAAATCAAACACATTTACAAGGGAATCTTTTAAAGGGTGTGGTGAGCGATACTACGATTTGGTTGATATGTTGTAGTACTAAAAAAAAGTCTAGATATAACATTTTATTTCACCAAAATCTCTAACAACATGGTGAAATCTAAGAAATACAACATGTTAAGTCAATTGGGTTTTGAACAGTAGGATTCTTGGAATCGAATATCACTCTTTTTGCTTTTGTTTCGTTCTGATGTTACAAATGTTTATATGCAATCAAATAATTTCCTTAAATGTTATGTTAAGTTAATCCAAACAATTTTTTATACAAATCAAAATAGCAATTTGACTCAAGAATAAAATTTCTCTGTATTTAGTGGTTTTTATTTTGGAATTATGAGTAAATTTTGGCGACATTAATCGGACTTCATCCCCTAAAAGTGAAGATGTTCGGCAAGAACACAGCCGGGAGTTGATGGTGAATAGGTCGTTTTGGTAAGATAATATTAAAATCTCATGCAAATCGGTGTATCACACACACTTTAAAAGATTCCCATTTTAAACAAATAAGTATAGCCGATATATTTATATGTTTATATAAGGAAAAAAAGGGTGCATCAACCCCTTTTTTTTATACATTTTAAAAATAAATAATATGATATTTTACACACTGGAACTTAAATATATATTATATACTTTACTTATACATATACAAATATAAAAATATGACACTGTACAAATTGAAATTGAATGTTTTTCTTTCACTGTATATATAGAATTAAATATAATATCATTTTTGTATATATATGCTTTAACAAAACTAGAGTTGCAGATTTCAATTGAAATTTTATATATATATATATATATGTTATTTATGTTATTCATTTTTCATTTATGAAATATAAAGTACATTTACTATATAGCTTAAATTATACGTAGTATATAGTTAAAACTATGATGTAAATAAATTACTGTCATATTTATTTTTTTATTATTGTATAATAAAAGTTTAGCATCGAGATATAAATATTTAAAGTTCTATTTGAGGAAAAAAAATATTGTTAATTGAGTTATTACTATAATTTTTTTTATATTATAGCGCCAAGTGTTAATTGTTTAACTATAATTTTTGAAAATCGTGTATTTTATGATACATTATTCTATATAATGTTAAAAAATTTTACACGAAAGATGAAAAAAATAATATGTCTAATACTAATCAATTTTGAGTTTGTCAAATATACAGAACAAACCTTAAACATTACATTATAGTAATTTTTTTTGGAAAATTTTTAATAACTCATAAACCAATGGATGAATCGGCCTGAAAATTTGCATTCAGAAAGTTATGTTTGATTAAATTAGAATCTTAAACGGAACAATATGATATATATACTTTTTTGATGGCAATACAAATATCGCACGGTTCATATACGTCTAAATACGCACTTCATATAAGCGTCAAAAATCAAAACACATTCCAAACGTTGTGAATTTGAATTCCAAACTAAAATCATTTATATATTTATACATTAACGAAGAAATATAATAATAATTAAAATTTTTAGAACATTTTTTTCATTTATGGTTCACATATACCGAAAATATTTTCAACAACCAATGAAAATTTGTCTCATATAATATATACAAAATGTATTTTGTCTATAATTAAGTTTACTAATTAAATGTAAATTTATTATATTATCGAGTTTATAATGTATAAAATAAAAATATGAATGTAGAAAAAAAAAACACATTAACATAAAAATAATATAATATCATCTTATATATCTTATCTATTTGATATTTGTTTGTTTATTTATTTATTAGTATAAATTGCTGGTTACTTAAACATCCAAAAATAATTTGTGTATATACATTAAACATATACTATATAACATAAGTAAACCACCAAGTATTTGTTGTCAGATACGCAGAGTCATATATATCTATTTTAAAACCAAAAAGAAGAAGTTTTAATTATTCTTCATAATTCTTCTTTAAATCGGATTGTTATACATTTTAACAAAAAAAAAAATAAATAAATAAAAGAAATATTTTTAAAATTTAATTATTTTTATAGGCTGTAAAACAAAAAAACCATGGAAAATTGTTTTTAAATGTTTTAAAAAAATTTAACTGAACAAAAACATTTTTATTGTTACTTGTGCGTTGAATTTGAAATATTAAAAAGGATAAAAAATGACCTACAATTTTGGTTATACAAATACAATACCAAAATTCGAATAACATTCACATTGTTTAAATATATTTGTATAATAGATTAACGCACGGTACAAAAAAATATCATAAAATTCAAATTAAATAAACAATGTAATTGGAAATGTTTATGTTTTACTTGTTTAAAAATATATTTAATGGTTATAACCGATAATAAAATATGGAATGAGTGACTTCAAGTAGAAAAAATTGAATATACAGGAAAAGATAGATACATACACTGTATACATTTATAATCATCAATCAATATCACATGATAAAATATTTCGTGTCAAGTCAATTTGTCTATCCACAATGAAAAATTTTCAGGATATTATCAAACGGAAGTGATATTCTGAAATGCACAGGTATTATTAGTATTAGTTTGGAACACCCAATAATATCACCTATATGTTCTATTCTAAACATCACATTTAATGTGCATAGTGATGATTAAATAAACGTAACCTATTTTCACCAACAACATGATAAAATGATTGTCGCAGTCTATAGCTTTTGGCAATATTTACCCCATCATAAATTATATGAATTCTACTTTTAAATATCTAAAGTATATTTATTTATAAGACATCATGTTATATGTATATACCAATCCAGAATCCATATATGTTTGTATAAATGCACAAATATGCTTATGGCATATATCTTATATAGATATATTCAATGACAGAAAATTTATTTATATACACATTTTTATAAATAGAGTTATTTTTTATTATTTCCAATTCACAACTTTCAATCATAAAATGCATAAAAGTGTGAAATAACAAATTTATATATACACTTTAACTCATTTTTACCGCATGCATTTCTTTTTGCATTTGATATTATATATTTTTTTTCTTTTAATCTAGAGATAAAATAAAATTATAACAAGGGTTCATCTTCTCTCATATATATGCATTTATATAACGAAAAATTTATAAACGTAATTTCATAAAAATTGAAGTGTAAAAGTATTTTCATAAAATGTAGCACAATATAATGTATATACCCTATATAGTTATTTATGAAAACGGTTAAGTGTTTATATATACTAGAACAGCCCGCAATAACTTAAACAATTTTTATATAGATATTTAAATGTACGGCGAATTAAAAAGTATATTTATTTATGGAGAAAGTCTGAAGGTATTTTAAAATTGTAAATTGATTGATAAGCGAACATAATATTATTTTAGAAATAAATGCGATGCAATATTAAAGAAAAAATCTGTCAAGCAGACACATGAATCAGGAAACACGGACTGGTGGACAGATTGGTTAAATAGGCGGATTTATAATCAATCAACTCCCGATAAAATATAAAATAACATACCACATTAATATATTCAAATAAAGGACACCATTTGATTTGTATGGGAGCTCCTGGATGGAATGGGATCATACATTAAAAAAGAATATGTAGAAAATGTTAACGAATTTGATCGAGTAGTTTCCGGAAAAAAGCTTTTGCTCCTATACTGATAAAAACCACAATGCACTTGAGAAATTTGTTTGTTTCCAAAACGATAACTATAATTCAGTGTAGTGAAAGTATACGTGCTTAAAATAAATAAAACAAAACAAAACAAATTCACATTTGTACCAGGACTAGTACACGCAAACAAAAAACGAATACATCAAATTACCATCTCATTAAATTTGTACAACTCATCTTATTGTCACCTTTTGTTACTTTTTTTATTGTAGATTTTCTCTATATACTATATAATATTTTTAAAATATATAAAAAACCACAACACCACAATGAACATTAAAAATCTAACAATAATAAGTATAATCGCGTAAAAGCAAAACGCACAGAGATGTTAAGTCAATATACATATGTGTATATATATATATATTATACAATATTGGTGATTTTCAATATAAAAGTAATAATAATAATAATAATGATAATATAAGAATAATGTAAAAAAAAATTCATTTGCATTGAATAGCAATAATATCTATAGAGTATGGAGGTATATATATACCATCAGCTGTGTATATAAAGTGCAATTTTGTCATAAACATATATTTGTATAAATGTAAAATTATGCATATATGTAATATGCGATACTACCAACTTAACATATAGTGCGGTAACAAAAGAACATTATATAAATCAAAGAACATATGTATTTTTTAACTAAATCTATATATGTATATACAAGAGCGATATACACATTTGGAAAATGCATATATTGATTAGATGCAAAAATATTCAATTTATGTTTGACAAATAAGGAGAGAGCGTATATTTCTTTCTTGAATATCTATTGTCTTATCATATACATTTACAAAATACACATGGGTTTTGTATACATAATTATATAATCTGTATATATACGATATATATTGCCATTATATGAATGTATCCAATCTTGTGTTTACAGCAGAATTATTCATTTAAATAATCCAAAAAAAAAAAAGAACAAAACACTATAATAACACTACCATAATAAGAGCTAAATATATAATATATTTGAAATCACAATTGAAAAAACAACATCCAAACTGTGAGATTCAGAATGAAACTTAATAACTGGTAAGCGGTTTCAAACAATTGTTCAAATTGAACTTTATCTGCGAATGGGTCTTAAGATATATACGAAGAAATGTTTAATTTAAATGATTGATACAGTCATAATAAGTAGAGGGAGAAAAACTTGTGCTGCTAAGCCAGTTCTTGAGATTCTTGGCAAAAAAAAAAAGAAGAATTTCCTAATTTGTTGGTTCGAAAAAGTTAATAAAAGTGTAATTTATACAATTTCATACTATGCAAATTTGATGAATTTTAAAAAAATAAAGTATATTGCTAAATCTTAATGAATGATAATTATCATAATTTCCATATTAATTACAATATATTGTATTCATATATTGTATATAAACTTTGATTGTTATATAATTTTAAAACAATCTGTACGTTTATATTCCAATACTTTATATATATATGCATATGTATATGCATATAGTATATGATATCGATTGTCGGTTATTATATATACGCTAAATATGCACAGGTCATATAAAAACCATAAATGACAAACATTTCAAAACATTTATCACCTACATTTGTAAAAATAATTGTAGAACGTTTATACTAAAATAAAAATTAATTAACTATCAATTATTTTAGAAATGAAAAAGTATATACCATCCAAAACCAATTAGTAAATTGATTTTAAAATGAAATTGAATAAAAAAGACTCAATAATTGTTTGTGTCGGATATTTATAATTGTTTTGTATATGTTATATATACAGACATATATATTTCAGAATGAATTGACGTATGTTAGACACAATGGTTAATCAACGACTCATTATCATATGTTTTCGTTTTTGTTGTATATTTTAGTTATTTTTTGTTTTTTATATAATGCGTAAAAATGGATAATATTATTAATTAATCATTCAAGTATACGCACAACAAGTATCCACTTTTATATGATATGAAATTGATTGATAATTTAATATTTATATGCATTGGTATATATATATGACTATTATTTATGTTCAAAGATAACAATATTATATATTAATTTGCATATATATACGATACAGTATATATAATGATAATCGTCGCGTATTATATATATGTATATGCGTATATAAAAGACAATTTCAATAACTTCAATCATCAGAGGGAAGAAAATCAAAAACATAATGAAAACATTTTCATATGTTAGCAAATTTTATGTTTAATCAATATAATAAAAATAAATGTTTTTATTATCGCCCAGAACATCTATATTTACTTGATTGTGGCGGTTTTATGGATATAAATGCATTGATTATAATACATATATCATATGGTTATTTCAATAAATTAGTAAAAAATACATTAGAACATATGCACAAATAAACAATTTGTAAAACCAAATTAGTTTATGATTTACGATTAATTTGTCACAGAAGCTGAACATATATATATATGTATATATATTTGTTATGATAAGATAATCATTATATGAATATTTATTTGTAAATAAAAGTAAGTCTATATACGTATATATTAAATATATATATAGGTGTATGAAGATAAGTATACATGATAAAAGAATTAATAAAACAAAATATATACGCTATTATTATACAATATGTTTATTAGTTAAATTAAAAGTTAGTTTATTGATTAATTTATTCATATATTCATATTTAGTTATATTCGTAAATTGATGGTATAAATATAAAAGGAATAAATTGTATTATATCTTTATATGTGATTGATGAGTTTTTGGTGTACATAATGTAATATACAATGTAATACGATGCATTTAATTATTTAGTATTTGAGGACTATATTTTAATTGCTAAATATGTGTGTTTGGATTGGGATCAATAGGGTAGTCATTAGCTGGTTGCGGACAAATTTTTGAAACTGTTGAGTTCCTGATCAAGTGATTACATTATCTCTACGTAGTAGCCAACCGGAATCGGAGGGTTCATTCTCCGCCAGCTCAAAACTCAATAGGATTTACAATCAGAGGACCAGTAGTGACCGACATTATTAAGCAAATTGTTTGTATTTTATTTTATTTTGTTTCGGTATATCAAGTTGAACTTATAAGAAAATCTATATATATATATCATTCTGGTTCTATATAAATCGAGGTGTTTTTATATATTCTATATAAATGATACAGATAAAATGTATATATATGTAAAACACCCTTTTAATATGTCATGCATGATTATAGAATATATATATAACATAACATGTTATATATAATAAGAAGATATACATTTTTATTAAACCGCATGAAATATGTTTTAAATTACTCTTAAATAATTTCATTGCAATAAATTTTTTTTTCTATATAATATGATAATATCCATATGTATCGCATCAACACAACAAACACGTTTACAATTTTTATATATCAGATATGCGACATAAAACGTATATAAATATGTGGTGGGTGCGTTGAATGAAAGGGACAATTTTTCAGTAATCTTCATAAATAACACTTTTAAATTTTGATAGATTTTAAAATAGCTGGTGTATATTACACGGTATATATTTATTTTTATATATATATATTTATATGAATTTGGTTATTGTTATATGTGTTGTGTGGTTTTATGCGTATTTCCCGTTCAAATTAAAACATTTTTTATTCAAGTTAAAATCTTTTCAAATCAATATAATAATTTAGTTTTTTCAAGAGATTTCCTTTTCTATTTCTATTTCTTATGTTTGCAAAGCAATATCATAAATGAATAAAATCTAATAGAAAACAATAAATTGCATTGAATTATTATGTCAAACTGTTCAAAGTTTCAGATAACATCAGGAATTATTACGGATGTTGAATCTATTGTGGAACATAATCCATCGAGCACGTATTAAACACAGTTGAGACAAGATCATGGTAATCTAAACGTAATAACTATTTTTGTTAATACTTTTGAAATGAAATACCAAACTGAATGGAAACGAAAAAGTCTGTTGAAGTTGAAGTAAAAATGTCTTAATGTGATTGGAAAATTCTATATATACCATTTTAATTTTTTTCCAAAATGACATATATAACATGTATAACAATTTGTAAAATATTTTCACAGCTTTTATTTTGTATATGCGTGGAAATTTTATGTATAAGTATAAAATGTATATATACAAAATGTTGGATATTCCCAAACAAAGTCACATGCAGGAAAAGCGAAAAGTATTTTTGAAAAAACACAAAAGATATGTTTCTTCAGATAAGATTATGTACTACATATGTATTTTAATACAAATGTTTTTATCATATAATAGAGAAATTACCATATGTGGTTATTTCGATATCTATATAGCATGGTTAAATTATACCATATATAGATATATATTGCAGAGAGATCCTTAACCATATATGTAGTTTATATATTTAGATACGGTTATATATATATATATATAAATATTTCCTGAAAATGGGAAAATATGATAATAATCGGTAGATGTTTTAAAATGAGTTTTTTTTTTCTTTAAAATGGTTTAAAAAAAAATAAATTTAACATAATAAATGTTTATCCTTTCCGGAATTGTGCGGTGTTGATTTTTATTATATGTTGTGCAGTATATATATAGTATTTGAATATATAGACGGAAATTTATATATATAAAGTTTTAAAATATAACTGCAGAGTTTGTGGTTGGAAATATGTATAGGAAGGGTTCTATATATATATACAAATTATATATACTTAAATGTATTTAAATTAAAACGATTAACTATGATTTGTTCATTATTTTTATTTTGTTTATCGTAAAAAAAATTAAACAATATATTTATATTCCACAATATAGATTGTAAAAAAATTAAAAATTGAGCATACGAATTTTCCAGTGTGGGCTTAAACTCTATAGTTAAGTTAAACCTGAAGGAATAGGACTTATAAGCACGCAATATAAACCGACTAATTTTTTTTTAGTTAAAATTAAACTTATAATAGACAATTGCCTTTAGGTATCTTTTAATTGTGAACATTTTATTTCATCGAACGTTCGATAATCACCACACCACTTATACTGTCGCAGGTTATGACCGATCCATTTGATAATGCTCTTCTATATTACATACAAAATATTTGATATTTGTAAAATGTTTATAGTATATAAGATACCTCTACATATGATTTGAATAAAGTTTAAAAACATCATCACAAAAATTCGTTTATATACATATTTAACCACTTGCATTTATAATTAAATCATTTGGTATTTGTTTCTCATATATATGCCAATTTCATTTATTCAATTCGTCTGTCTCATATAACATATATATATATATATAGAATAATATAAAATCTCAATATACAGAAACAATTACCAACCCACAACATTTATGTTGCAAATAAAACGATAAACCTTTATATATATAATATATATGTTTTTTTTTGTATTTTTTTATGTATCATATCGTCATTTAATATTAAATGATTTATGATTGTATATCTCAGATTGTTATATTAAAATACCGCGTATATATGAAAAATATTGCAATTATTAAGGGTTGATGGTTACCACATCAGACATACACAATGCGGGCGCTACTATACTATATACTATATACTCATTCATACTTACATTTATGGTATATGAAATATCGTAAATATTATATGTATACTGTAAATGTATAATAAAATAAAAAAATGAAAAATGATTGAAGAGAATGGCATACGAAAAGTATATGTAACAATTACATCAACAACCATAACGCATCAGAACATTTCTTAAAATAATATGATTTCGTATAATAATGCAATAATAAGAATAATAATAATAAATAAATACTCAATTATTGTACTATTATTACATATTACATTATTAATTTATTATATAAACGTTAAAATGCAATATCATTTTTCATACATGGACAACAAAACATACAGGAGGTCCCATTTGACCCCATATAATTCGAATACCTCGTAATCCTGGAATATTTTCAACGCAAAAAATCGTTCCCCAAGGAGGATTCTAACATATACAATACATTCAAGCATAATTTATAATCCATTTAAGTTAGAATAACAAATAGATACTTGTTTCATATTTAAAGGGATTCGCTTTAATTTCCTATAACTTATAAAGTTTTTGCTGGGTTTATTTCGTTTACAGATATTCCAACTCAGACTCAAATTATTTAGAAAATTAAATTAGCGTTGTATCGCCTGTAAATGTACTCTGTTTCTTCAACGGGAAATTATTACATAACAATAAAATGTGCGTTAATGAAAATATTTCTATATAAAATAATTTATTTTTGTTTATAGGTAATTTCTCATGTATAATTGTATATATATAATTATATATGTTAAGATGACCCTGATAGATTTCTTTAGTTTTTAGTTCTTTCCGCCGTATAAATTAAATGACAATTAATTGCTTCTATGTTCTCTTTACCTTGTAAGTTTTCCGAACTTTTAGTTTAACATCTATCTAAAAAGAGTTTTAAAGTTACCATATTTGAAATTGGGATCAGGATGTTTGGTGCAAGTTAGAAGTGATTTATTATGAGATATTGATGTGTAAAACATCGGTTTATATTGAAAATTTTATTGCGAATTGAGATTTGGTATCAAATCATTATATAATTAATTGAATTCAATAAAAAATTTTGTGGAATCAATTGTCATGTGGAGTTATTTACCTAAAATGTTGTTTGTTTTTTAATTTATGATATATATAAAATATCGTACATAGTTATATTTATAGGATCGAACTACTTTTGAGTGTATAACAATGCTCGGGCATTATAAAACATAAATAAAAAAATAGTGCGGTTAATTACACACAATAATACACATCATTTCATCTCAACATCATATAAACGAGTGTATATTGACATTAAATATCAATATAAACAAATCTCTATAATACATATATATATATGTGGTTACTGCCCGTAGTTCATATATCCATTCAATAAAAGATGTATATATATATCACGAACAACATTAAACGATTAAACTCGATATGTGTAAAAAGTAGAATAAATAATTTTCTTTTAATATTTATTTTATACAACATTATGTATGATAATCAGATGATGTTAATCATATATATAAAATATATATAGACACGTATTTATAATAATACCAATAATAATAATAATAATAATAATAATAATATTATACTAATAACAATTTAACATATATAGTTAGTACAGTAGTAAGAGTATAATAACAAGTCACATATTGCAAAAATATACAATCATTAGTACCCATATAACCAACATATAATCCAGAATAATCGCATAAATCTTGTAGTGAAAACAAAATCCCTCTCAATATATAATATGTTTATATTGTATAAGTGTATATAAACATATATTTATTTATTTATTTAACATATATATGAATCTGCGAGATGGTTAAAATCGAAATACACATAGATTTATATATATCTAAAATTTTGGAATATATATACCATTTATATATAGGATGCATGCATATATAAACGAGCATATCGGTGCGGTGACAGACAACAACTTTGTTGAGGGAACACCATCGAACAAATGGGTATATAAACCTAATATAAAGGATAGATTTATATATTCAAAGCAAGTGAATGTGCATGATAATACTGTTTTATATATATATATATATACAGAAATGGTGAGAAATAAGCTTGAGAAAATGTAATCTACGATATAAAACAGTTAAAAATAAAAATAATCTCCTAAACACCTGAGACAATGAAAATATCATATATATAAACAACATGCATATATAGAGGTACATTGTATATATAAAAAGAAAATAGAAAATGTAAATTTGTTTATCTATCTATCTATCCTAATATATATGCATGTTATGTTTTAACCGCAATAATATTTTCAATATATTTTAAATGTTTTGTAAAAGTGATTTCTATATATATATACGTTCTACCCCCTCAAAATATATATGGAAATTATACAATTTTTGTTTCTTTTTTTGTTGATTTTGTATACATATGAGAATATACTTTTCAGTTTTCACTTCATATATTGGCATAAATTGAAATATGATTTGTATTTAATAATATATATGATATAACACCGAAGTTATTGATATATTATATATTATCGGTATACTATATACATATAATCCCATGTAACATTCTTATATAACATTATTAGTGCAGTCAGTTTGGAAATTCTTCCTATAAGATTCGTCCAGGGGGTCTGGGAAAAAGGTGATATTTGATTTGTTTTTTTCTATATCAGTGGATGGCATACAGTATCTAGAGTATATTGTTCTATAGTGCTACAGTATATCGTTTCCAAGGGTAGAGAAAAGTGATTACATTACCCTCATTATAAATATTTGTACAATGCGATTATTCGCTCCAACTTAACTCTGCTGTCAGGTGAAGACATAAAATTCACCTATATTAATCAATTATTATATCGATGTTAATGTCCTTAGATGTCTTATATATATATAGGGATTGAACTGTTACATGGGATATATCTACTATAAATAATGTAAAGAATATAGATGAAATGAAAGAAAACAACAATATATGGATGGATTGTTAGATTATATAAATTTTAATATTAAATAATGATATAGCATATTTTTCTTATCCCATATATAACTATCAGAGACGAATATATGGACACACGAATATATATTAAAAAATTGTTAATAATCTTTTGAATTCCAACAAATAGATCAATTTTCCAGCACTATATATTAATGATTTTCATCCTATAAGCGAATATTTAGCATGTCCTTCTTTTAATTTGGTTTAATTTGATTATATAACCCATATCCCGACTGCGGATTTATTAATACTGACACTGAGGCTTTATTAATGTCCTATAGACCTATCATTTTAGAAATAATGGTAGGAAGTAAAATGACTCACAGACAATCTAAGATAACACTTGGACTGAGAGTAGGTAACACCAATAGTAGCTTGCTCAAGTGGCGATATTACCAATGGAATAAATAAATAAATACATACTAATTGGTTTATATACGAATCAGTGTATTTCGCATTGTTAAACAGAAAACATTGTAATAAATATTCTTATATATATATATATGTATGACTGTCTATATACACGGGAATGTATTTATACACATTAATCTTAAATTTGTTTTTAATTTTATCATTTTACATCTACATAGCATAATATAATATAATTAAATTTATGTATTTTATTATGCGAAAAAGAAAATTTTTCGATCACATAATTAATGCACATAATTATATTATATATAACACTTATATAAAACACGTATGTATATATATAAATTTCTTAAGAAGAATACATACAATAAATAATTAATATTCCTTTAGTTTTTAGTATATATACATACAGTATATATGTATATCTAAAAATGTATACAAATTTATGTTAAACATATATATACATGAATGTAACCTGTATATACCATATATAATTTTACCCCTATAAGCTATAAATCCATCAATTGGATTAATTATCCTATAGTTTAATTCTGTTAGCCTTGAGACATGTTAATCTGCAATTCATTCTTATCTATTATTTAAAAATCTTCAACGTTGTGAATATATTTATATATATATGGTTTTATGTATGCTGGTAACCAGAATAATATATACAATGTTTCTATTTGTAAATATTATATTAAATTTGTTTTGTCTATATATATATATATATATGAAATATACTATAATATAAGGACTCTTAACATAATATATGTATAATATACGTATATATTTGTATATATAATAATGCTATTTATATATGATGTTATATGCATATATATCATTATATATTTATATTCAAATACATACAATAGTATAGATATATGAGATAAAGGAGTATATTATATTATAGTTATATATGCATCGTAAGATGATTTGATATTTATACTAATTTACTATGTATTTTATAAGAACCAAGTATGTATATTTGCGTAAATATTTAAGGATATAATGTAACATCATCTGAAAATTAACTATATATATATATAGCTTTTTCCGATCAAGTTAGGACATTTTTACTTCAAGTGCGGACTTTTTCATTTCATGTGCGGACTTTTTCATTTCAAGTGCGGACTTTTTCATTTCATGTGCAGACTTTTTCATTTCTATTTAAGATTTTTTTTTTTCAAATTAAGATTTTTTTATTTCAAATTAAGATTTTTTTTTTTCAAGTTAGGATACATTTTTATTTCAAGTTAAGGGTTTTTCAAACCAATTTGATAATTTTTTTGAAGTTCATACATGTTTTTTTACTATATTCTCTACTTATAATAACAATCTTATATATAAATTAATTTTATAAATTTGCCTTTTTTGCATTATTAAATAATACTATTATTATTAAATTAATATTATTTCTGTATATAATATTATCATTAAAAGACACGTATATTATATATTATTTAGAATTTACTTTCTATATATAAATAAGTACAATTAACGTCAATCTCATATTAATTTAAACTAATTACGGGATAATTCTGATAAATCCATATATTGAATAATAAATGCATATATTTCATAGTATACGTAAAATGGGGTGAAGTGGATCGAAAATTTTACATTTTTCTTAATTGTGACTTTTAATTATTGAAAGTAAAAGTGGCAAACACAAATATAAATTATACTTGATAATATAAAACACTATTTAAGATTACAATTACTAAACATATTTATCTGAATGTTAAAGCAATACTAAATTCATAATTCAAATTCATTATTTATAATAACTTTATATGATATATTGATTTAAAACAATATATCATATTTATATAAACTAGTATACTATATTGTACAAAGTATTTGTGTTGTACTAAAGTATATATTTTAACATTAATGATTCCGGAAAATTTCATGAAAAACAATTTAAGTTCTTGTGTCCTTCTAAGTTGTAAATTCAAAGAAAAAAAATCGTAATTTTTATGCAATAAGGGCACTGAAACCCCGATCCACATATGCTTTGGTTTTATAACCATTTATTACTGGAGAATTGAATAGTAATTTTTTAGAATGCATTATTTCGATAAACAATACGAACTTGATGAAATGCGCTAGATGAAATGAGTTAGTATTCATTTCTAGAACGTCTAATTAGCTATAGCAATGAATCGTTTTTAACAATAAAAATGATTGATTTCGTTAGGTTTTTGAAATGCGATTGAAATCATTTTAAATAAACAACATGTAATTATATCAAAGCGACCACGGCATACAAGAGCACGTCCGCATACTGTTCCTTAATTCACTTGCACTTACTGAATTTATGTTTTCAATCGCCTCCTTTGCGATCTTTAAAGTTATTTTTAATTGTTGAAGAATATTAAAAATTGTCGTTACACTCAGATTATAATTGTTTTGTCGTAAATTATCTTTAATGTTTTTAGTATGATGGCAGGATTATATTCCACAACAGACGAAACTGCTGACTTTATTACATGTGTCACCTGAAAGCTGAAACTTCGAATAACATACGAAAGTAATAATGTAAATAATAATAATCATCATATTATTATTTAATATTAATTAGTTTAAATTTCTATGTTATTGACATTAATTGTACTTATTTATATATAGAAAGTAAATTCTAAATAATATATAATATACGTGTCTTTTAATGATAATATTATATACAGAAATAATATTAATTTAATAATAATAGTATTATTTAATAATGCAAAAAAGGCAAATTTATAAAATTAATTTATATATAAGATTGTTATTATAAGTAGAGAATATAGTAAAAAAACATGTATGAACTTCAAAAAAATTATCAAATTGGTTTGAAAAACCCTTAACTTGAAATAAAAATGTATCCTAACTTGAAAAAAAAAAATCTTAATTTGAAAAAAAAAAGTCTTAATTTGAAAAAAAAAAATCTTAAATAGAAATGAAAAAGTCTGCACATGAAATGAAAAAGTCCGCAGTTGAAATGAATAAGTCCGCACTTGAAATTAAAAAGTCCGCACTTGAAGTAAAAATATCCTAACTTGATCGGAAAAAGCTATATATATATGTAACAGAAAGGGTAAATATATAAATTAATGATATATATATATATATATATATGCATATTGTTGTATTACATAGATGTGCATGTGTTATCCTTTCTGCGATAACCGATGACAAAACATATATATGTATTGTGTATTTATAAAACATAACCTTCTTGATTGTTTACATGTCCTTCAATGCAAATTATGTATATGTATAACAATAATTGTTCTTACTTAATATGTGAATGTATTTGTATATATTTATGAATGTATATTTAAGAAATATTGAATTTTGTTGTATTAGGTCAAGTTAGATATTTAAACAGACAATAGACAATAAGTTATAATTTAGTCTTTGTTTATATGTTTATTTTAAGATTTTACCAAAATGATAAATTACTTTATTTTATATACATATATATAGTTACTTTTGAGATATTATTCTTCAAATGTAAATTGTTTTTAAACTTAAATAACCAAACTGAAACATAAATATTAAATCTGTAATGAATTGATACATAGTAATAGTATTGCTATACATTTCTGGTATTCAGGTGTTTTTTTTTTGAATCAGCTAAGAACTACAAACCTTTCTGGACTTGCAATGTTTTATAAGTGGTCAGAAATTGTCATGAGTCGGGTTAATTATCTTTTGAAATTAGCTAACAAAATTTTACTTAATTCATTAGATACGTACATATATATATATATATATATAAATAAATATAAACATAAACAATATGAAAAAAAAAGTTTTGGTTGTTTGGTAATAAAGAACAAAAACAAATAACTATATAAAAAAAGAATTATAGTACAAATTACTTTTTCATGCGTTCATACATATATGTTGTGATCTTAAATCGTCATCGCCAAATGAAAATTATATACTATAAAATAAAAATATATTAAAATAAAATTCACCCACGCTCGCGTATATAATTTGTTGAATGTATATTAAAAACACAAATGGATAAGCATTGAAATAAACATAAGAGGTGTATAGATGTTAAGATGTATAACAATTAAAAAAACAATCATAAATTTTTCATTTCTTTTTATTTATCTATAATAAATTATATTAAAAGTATAGTATTATATCGCGTAAATATTACCTAAGGCTTTTGTACTCAAAGCACTCATCATTCTATATATATATGTAACGATAAATATCATATTTATGTATTTTAAAAGAAATACAAACAAAAAATCTTTTCAAAATTTAAACTCTTTAAATTTTAATTACACTTCTTATAATAAATTTTCGTGAAAATTGTTTTATATCATTTATCTTTATATATGATATGGCGATTAAATGAACATTTTATAGATATTCTAAAAAACAAAATAAATATACATAAGCCTTTATAATATATTTAGTAAACTAATATGTGGAAATGTGGAAAACAAAATTAATAAAATATGTTATGTTACGTATGTCAGTTACGCAGTTACGCTTATATTTGCGACTTTAGTATCATATACATATATATATAATAAACCAATAGCGTAAATATTTGATTTTTTTTTTGGTTTTCAAAAAATATGTTATACGCACCGAGGGAGATATGATTGTGATATGTGAAGAAAAATAATATATAACCACATTTAACTTAATTTATTAACACTTTTCTTTATTATTTTTTTTTTGTTTGTTCTTTTATAAGTGATGGTTGATTTTTTTTATACAATTTTCTATGCTATAATATTGAGATATACTATCTATATCTGTATATATATACAGCAGAAGTTATAGCAGCACAGTTTATTCATCCAGTTATACTCGTATATATGTTTCAATCTATTTCATTATTTATATATATATTTCAGTTCTTCTGAAAATAAAACATTTTAAGCACTTACTATATAAATATAATAGAATAAAAAAGAAAAAACAGGTGGACACAGTCCGCATATTCTAAACAATAATTTAAACAATAAAAACTGTTTCTTTTGATAAAGTAAGTTAAAAGGAAGTGATTATATAAACACAAAAAAAAAAATGTAATGTTTTAAGTGCGCAGAATGTTCTGTATATACATATAAAATAAAATATATATTTAGAAATATATATACGAAAAAATGGTTAGAATAATAATAATTTTATTATTTCTTTTTATGTATTTTTTGTCTATTTATTTATTCAAGACAATCGCGTGATGTATACAAATAAAAAAATTACAATTGATAATGTATACAATACAATAATACATATATATATCGCTTGCGTATATGCTTAACAGAAATTAGTATATCTATTCTGGGGAGTATACACTATACACTTATTGTAAGTTTTAAAACAATAACATTATATTAATAATAATAATATAATAACTTAAGTAAATTTATGTATTTTTATATCATATACTTAAAATCCTATATAAAGGGTGTGTTTTTTAAACGTTAAACGAATGTGAAATTTCGATTGTCTATAAAAATGTGATTAAAATGTTCAAAATATTTGGATATTTCGAAAAGGATCCTTCCCGTATTATGTAAACTTTGTGTTACATTTGGTACAGATACAAATTCCAATTATGTTTGACGTAGACCTTCAGCTAGAAATTCATTTTCATGAAAAGAAGTTGTTTAAAGAATTACTGAAGTTATCCGATGGACAGATATATATTTTCGCGACTATAGTTGCCTCCAAATAACACCCTATATATGCACATATGTAAAATATGTGGTAATATAATATATACTGTATTTACACTTTGTCGTTATATATATGTACATATATCAGTGTTGATGAAGAAAATGGTTCATATAATAATTTGAGTTAGTTTAAAAATAAAAAAAAAATCTAAAAATTATTTGGTTTTCATTATAATTTTTAGAAAGAAAATTTATATATTTCTTTAATATTAATGGTTCATACTTTGTTGAAGTTTGGAAAAATTTATTTACATATATATACATATCATATTATATACGCATATTGTATATACGTTTTTGATTTTAATTCTATTGTTTACATCAGCGCACACCATATAGAAACAGTTCAAGAATATTTAAAGTAAAAGAAATAAGAAGTTAATTTTAAATATTATCCAAATAGATGAATTTAAAATTAATATGTATTGTATATAGATAAAACAATAAAAAATTTTTGAAATTAAAAATATGTTCTTGCGTTCATATTCAATTTAATCTTTAAAGTTCTATATGCGAGTTAAAAAAAATTCTTTTGCAATCTTGCGTTTTAATATTAACTATACATTTTTCATTTATATGTTAATACTTTTTTCATCTGTCATCGCATTGCATATTGTAGGCATTTCAATCGATTTTTGATATATATGCGTTACTATATTTCCCATATATATATGGAGAGCAATGACTGAACGGCATAAAACATTACATTTATTTATAGATACAAAATTGTATATTACAAAAAGGTTACAAAAATATAATAAATTCCATAGTTTTTATATATAACAATATCAAAACAAAACAAAACGAAAACTTTTTCTTTCTTTTTTTTATACAGATTATAGGATTTGTCTTAATATATCATATATATATGGAATAATACAAATATGATGATGCGAATTGTATATATAAATGAAAGATCAAAATGTTATTAGAAATGGACATTGTCTGCATAAAATGCTTTATTTATTTTATGGTAAATTTCTTTTATATATTAAAATTACATCAAAAATTTTACTCTTACATTTATATTTTTTGACCATATTTTTAGTGTTATATATATACAAAAATATTATACATATGATATTTGGTGGATTATAGATTTATTTTATATTATATTTCCGTTGCAAAAAAAAAACAAACGATTTTTTGTATTGCAATATAAAAAAAAATCATGTGTATCTATTAAAATGTATATATATTAAGTCCTTTATTTTGCAGTTAAGTTAACAAATCTTTTAAGGGTTCAATATTTTATATAAAATGTTTCAAATTATTATAAGTCATGTAATATTTTTTGTATATTTTTTATCACCTATTTCTAAACATATTACTGGGGGGTTTGTAATATATTTATTTCTGCGTTGTTACATCTGTAAATGTTTAAATCATTATATATAAGTGCGATTTTTCTATAATATGTACAACAATTCACAAGAAAAGTAAACGATTAAACATTTTATTTGATTTTTTTTTATTATTAAAGGATTTCATATTTTGATTGCAAATATTATAATTTATAGTCATATATATACAATTTAATATCACGGTATACCTATAATTATGTATGTATATATCATTCCGACGGTTTATTACTGTTCACTGTAAATTATACTATAGTACAAATATGCGGTATTCAGAAAGTAGAAAACTGTGATGAATGTCTAAAAATACATCATTTCTGATGGAAATATTCTTGCATTGTTATAGAAAATTAATTAATTCTACCAAATTTATTGTATAGAAACTACCAGCTTTCCGGAAAATTCAATAATTTTCTTCCCAATTGTCATTTTCTTTGTATCATTTCAAAATCCAAGTAAATTCTGAATTTTATAGAAGAAAATTTGGAAATCGGTTGATATTTTTAAGAAATATTTATAGAAGAAATAGAATTAATAAACTGCAGTAATTCGGAAAATTGAATTTTCCCGAAAGTTTTGATAATGAATATTTCTGCAATTGACCAGAATTCTATATGAGTTTGATATATTGAAAGTATTGTTATTTGTATTATAAAAGATATAAGGTAATTTTATAATTTTCTATATGAAATGCAGATACGAAAATAACTGAAAAAAGTAATTCATGTATTCCGTATCGAATTCGAACTCATTACGACCTCAAAATTTCTTCCGAATTTTTAACCTGGTGCTTTATCAATTATATATATATACAGAACGCGCATATAGAATCACAATCAATAAATAACTATATAATAAATAACTTTATATTGTGGTTATTTACTATACTTATATATAGATATAAATGAACATAAATCCATACTCATTCAAAGAAAAAAAAAATTTATAATAAGCTCATTCTAAATTTACTGTATTGGTGGTCTCATTTCCGTGATATTGTCATTTGTGAACAAAACTCCATATTATAGTGTATTATTGTGATTATAATGTTTTGTAAAACACAAAAAAAAAACATTGTTTGTTTTATGTTTATTGTTAGTTGTTATATTTGATACCAATAAAGATTGAATTTAATGTGATGGTTCTGTACATAAATATAATAAAAATATCAACCAAATATATATATATATATATCTAAAGAATCCATTTATTTATATATCCATAACAATGCCTGCAATATCATAATAATAATAATAGTATAATAATATTAACAAATGCTTCACGACATATGGAACTTTTTTTTTGTTTCATTGTGCCTGATTTATTGTAAAAGAACTTATTGTACTACAGCAATAATAATAATAGTAATAAGATTCAACATTTATATATATAAAATACTGTACTGAACTACCATTGGTTGTCTGTGAAATGTATATTATTTATACCCAAATCTATATACGTTCATATAAATATATATCTATAAAAAAAAAGAACTCGAATTTCAGTGTCTAGTTTAATATATGTTCATAAAACATTCTTATAAGCATATTAAAAACTCGATTATCGCAATATATATACACTCGGTGGTGCCCCTCCTTTTGTGTTAAACATGTTTTTATATAAAAAAAAACACTTATATTATTTATATATATATGCACTACTATATGTGTGTATATACAATACGATTCCAACTCAATATTATAATAAAAATAATAATACATTTTCAAAAATGATTATATTCTGTTTTATGTGGGTTTAGTTAGTGTTGTTGGCCTGGTTTCACTGAATATTACCATATTACACGCTATATATACATGATAATACTGATAATACACATGTATATATATATATATATATAATATAGATAGGTATAATCATGTGTATACCAACCAACTATATATATTTATAGTGACTTTACCATTGGTATATATACATATATGAATTGATATACCTTATATTATATTATAATTTACAACAAGATTCATATTTATCTGTATCACTAATTCCATTTCTTCGGAACCACAAAGCTTTTCTAATCGTATATTATTAATTTATTGTAAGTTGCCGTAATATCAAAGAAAATCACACGAGGATTACTTTCAAGCATATTTTTATTTCATATGCGAGTTTTACACGAGTAAAGACACGAGTTTTCATGACCTTTGAAATATATCTATTATATATTTGCAGTTTCAACAATAATCTCATCATTTGATAACCAAATATTTTACCAGAAAATGAAGTAGAATTTTTTATAGGTATGGTGAATGTCGTCAGAGTCATTTTGTACAGAAATCCTTTAATAGTCCTGTTGGAATCTTATCACACTATTCACAAGATTATGGAAATTATTTCAAAAAATTAAGTGAATGGTAAATGATAACATGTATCACCGTGTGTTGTTCTATATTATAAAATAAAATATTTTTCATAAAATTTTTCTTGTTATATACATATGAGGTTATATACAAATGAGGTTATATATGTTTTCCACCATAAAATAAATTATTTTATACGTTATATATATATAAATATATATGGTATATATTTTGAACTGGCAGAACGCAGAAGTAGATATGACGAGAAGTATTGAATGGAAAAGAAGTATATAAAATACAACATACTGTACTAGATTGGAGTGTTTACATAGCAGTATCCATACACAATACACTGAAAAAAGTTGTAGTATATTGAAAATCGAAAAATAAACCTTTTCAGCTTTTCCCCATATAAAGAGTATTATTATATATTATTACTATATATACATACATCGTGGAAATTTTATATACATACATATGTATTGAAGTATATTTATATTATACATGGAATGGGGTTGCCGCGCCTCAGTTTCTAACTGACTGAATCGTATATTTATATGCATATGTTTCACATTAATACTGTATATATAATGTTGATATATGAAATCTATATTTATATATGAATACAGAATGATTTTCCCGCCTTATGGGATGTGATTCGTCGCTGTCCTGCATGTATATTTGAACCCCATTCAAAATGAATATTTTATATTTATATTTAACAAAAGCGATGAATTTGTTATTTTTTTCGGGAAAGTATATATAAAAATTGGTATTTCTTCTTAAATGATTTGCGTTCATCAGTCAGTAGAATTCAGGTATTCATTCGGTATGAATGCATGTTATTATATGTGTATTACGCGCGCGAGTTTTTCTTTTATACCAATAGTTTTCAATCAAGTTTATTTTTTAATTTACTAATTTCTTTATAAGATAATGTATCAATGTATAATAATGTTTATTGCGGCCTTTTTTTCTTGAAATAATATATAATCAATTATTTTTTTCGTGTTAGTTGAATAAAACGATAAAGCAAATTACATTTAGAATAAGTGGAATTTAAAGCAAAAAGTTGGTTTAATGTAACAATTTAAATTCAAATATGTTTTAATTAATAATTGTGGCTTACCTTCAGTGAAATTGAAATATTGAAATTTATATAAATGATTTAGTTTATATGTTCGGGTATATATTAATATATTTATATAGTGCAAATTTAGTGAATATTTTGATTTTATAGTGAAATTGTTTTGTAAATTATATTTTATTGGTGTTTAAAAAATACATAAAATTGGAAAATTCTTTATATCATCACATATTTATGTTTGTAATTTGTATATATTATATATATATAGTGCAAATGATTGTGATTGAATTTAAATTGAAATTTATCAATTTATATTTTGTGTAATTTGTATTAAAATTATTTTGTGTAAAAAATTATGGAAAGTTCTGGTTATGGTTCGGCTCATTTACCATCACCAGCATTAGTTGTATTTTCACAAGCTGCCGGTGGATTAGGTGAAGCACTTCGAATACAACGACCATTTCATTCACAGGTGTGTGATTTTTAATTAAATTTATATATTTTTAAATTGAAATTGCAACCATTGAAAATTCACCAACTTTCATTTGTATAATCTCAATTGTACATATGTACACTTTAAAGATATCACAAATCAATTTGCATTGTATTTGCATGTATAGTCAAACATACAGTTAACTTCGGTTAATCGATTAATAATTATGCGATAATTACTACAGATTTATGGTGATTTATGTAAATGGTGAAGAAAATGTGAAAATCGCACAATTGGTTAAACAAATATAGTTGATTTTCCAAAGAGTGTACGTACAAATTTGTTTTAATTATAACGTAATGTATAAAATATATATCACTATTGGTATCACTCACTGAAACCGAAAGTAACATTGGGATTTGTCTTTTTTGAACCGAAATGTGATAATTTTCAAGTTTTCTTCTGTGATATATTAGGAAATGATTAAATTTTCAAATCATGATTGTAATTAAAAAAAAGAAAATTTAGAAAAGTAAATTTTCAATCGCTTCACTTCACAATTACTTAATTATACATAATTGTTATTTGGAATTAATTTTCATTTCATTTCATTTTCATTTTATTGTCACTTATTTGCAAAAAAACTGTATATGATTTCAGAAGAAATAAATTGAACGAAATACCCCCTTTTATTAAATCATATTTAATTGACTTGGAACACGCACGTGTATGTTTACCTAACCGACCATTTAATTGTTTCATAAAATTAAAATAAAAAATATGTAAAATTAAATTAATTAATTTTTGATTTAGACAAATATTTTAAATGCAACGTAATTACAATTATTTATTCAATTAATGAATTCATATACTATATATATAATGCAATTATAATATTATTATTTTTTATATATATGCATTATTACAATTTTTATCGTTATATATACATTAAATGATTAAATATATGCACATAATAATGTGATTTGAATTATAAATAATTGTATATACGACATGTATAATATCATAATAGACATTTTTTTTTTGCTTTTATATTATTTATTATTATGTATATATCAATAACAAAATGTATAACATAAAAACAATTATAATAATAAACTATTCGAACAAATAAAAAATTGCATTGTATTATACAAAATATGTGCGCTTAAATTGAAAATAATGATCGCATCTTTGTGAAGGTTTCCAATTAACATATTGCCGTAAATTAAGTTTGCAGATTTTATTATTTGTATAATTTAAATAATTCAATTCCCTAATGATAAAACATTTTACAATTTATAATTAAAATGGAATTCTAAACTATAGATTTTATTATCAATATTAAAACAAATATAGAATTCTATATTATTATTAATTATTAAAATTAAATGTATGAAGTTGGGAAAAAATATATACAAGATTTGAATTTTATAATAGTATTTGATGATTTTTTTTCATTAAATGCAATTAATTTAAATTTGATTTGAAATACATAAATTTCTATATATGTATCGTATATATATACATAGCAGAATCAAAATAATAACTAATAATCATAATATAAATTATGAAAAGTTATTAGTTTAACAATTTATATAATTATTTTAGTATAATCACGTAACTCTACTATATATGATAGTATTTCATTTAAAATACAAAAATTGTTATTCAATATTCAAATTAATTAGATGAATAATCGCATTATGTTTTTTATATTTATTTATATATAGTATACATCGATATATATATTGTTTTTAATAACCCACATTTAGTTATCCAAATTCAATTAAATATCAATTCAACAAATGTGCATCCCATAATGTTGTATATAATGTATATATACAATATTAAATGTATATACAATATATAATACAAATGCATACATATATACATAACATATAATCAAATAGTGACATAGTGAAAAACCTCATTCGCCACAATTTGAATGGTGATATATATATGATTATATGTACTTGCATTTGAGCCAGATTTGAATTGATTTGAAATATACGTATATAAATAAAAAAAAAATAAATAATGATATATGTTTTCAATACTTTTTATCTATAGAGATATTCAATGTTGTAGAAATATTTATAAAAATGTTTATTTGGATTTATATTTTTATGCAATACAATTTGTTGTTTATATAGTTACAAGATGCCAAAGATTTTCATCATTTATCGTTGGTTAATGGTTATAGTGCCCATTTTTTAAACGGATTTCCACATCATTTTTTACATCCAGCGGTAACATCATCAAATACCGTTGGCAGTCCATTTAATGGACTGGTAACTGGAAATGCATCTGGAAATGGTCCAATGGGAAGTGGAAGCGTTAATGTGGGTGGCAACATAGGTAATGGTGCTTTTGTTAAACCATTTGCATCCAATTTACCATTACCATCGGCTTTTGCACCACCAAAATGTATTGGACTTGGTACAGAACAAGTAATTATATACGCATTTTTTTTAAATAATGTTGTGATATAATAGTTCAATATATATGAAATATATGAAATAATGAAAATGTAATTATTTTCAGAATGTATTATTCAGTGGAAATGAATCGTTTCGTACGGATTCATCAAGTCCAGCATGTACATCTTTATCACCGCCAGTTAAAGAAGAATCACTTGAAGGCCATACAAGTGAAGAGGGTGATAGAGACAGAATTTGTAGTCCCGAAAGAAGTCCTGAAACACCAGGCTTTAGACGTAAGTTTTTTCTGGTTTTTTAATTAATTTTAATTAACGTCTTTATAGAGTTTATCTTAATTTTTGCATAATAAAACTATATGCCATAAAATCTATTATATAGTATATTTACATATTTATTTGTAAATATAGGTACTACTAAATATACACCATTCATAAATGACTTAATAAGAAATACAATTTCTTTATACTGTACATATTCAATGACAATTTGTTAGAAACAGAACGAAATATTTGTAATCATTCCAATTCTTGGTGAACATTGCTTTAGTTGTTTGAATTTTTATAGTATATATCCTTTTTCTTATTTTCGGGTAATAATATTTAAGATTAGCACATCCATATACTAAATGCAATCGCGTAATATAAACGCAGTATTATACTTTATTAAATTTTCTTTATAATGTCTATATATACAACAAAATATAAATATATCTATATATAAAATAATATTACATGTAGATTTTTGATTCTATATATAAAATATACAAATTATAAAATCACATAATCAAACAATGATATTTATTGTTAATCGACGATTTATAACCATAAAAATTTTCTCATGTTTTACAACTACTTAACTTGTGTATAAATGTCAATATACAAACAATGGGATATATATATATATATACACAACCGAATAGTATATCCATACAACTTGCGTTCATATAAATAATAGTATATACATATATAGTATAGTAATAATATTAAAGGAATAATTTATTGCAATTGTATTCAATGTTGACTTTCAAATATACGTTTTTATTCATATATATATGAATTGTATTTCTGATATTATAAGCATTAAACGCATATTTTCAAATGGTAATATTATATACAGAAAAGTATTTCATATGCACACACTGTATCTGTACAATATTTATATATATATATTATAGATTGTAATCGCAAATAAAATTATATCGGAAAAATAAAGGGAAAGTTTTCCTCTTCGCATATAAACAAATAAATATATATTATAAATATTTAATAGGTATAGTAAATGTATATTGAAATGAAATTATATTTATACGCTCTAATAAAATAAAAATATTTTTTTACATTATTGTTATAAATTGAATATCGAAATACAAATTTTTTATTTAGTATTTTTATATTGATTTATTTATAATATATTATATATTTTTCTAATTTTTATTATCTGCGTATATATGTATAATCTATTTTTTATTATATATTATTAAATCATATGGTATAGTATTTATTAACTTATATACCTACTACATTTTCGTTTATTATATTAAAAAGTTTTTAATATGTAATTAAAAAAAAGTATTTTAAGTTTTTTTATTTTCACATAATCATAAAATATTTCCATATTAATTTTATGATTGACACTCAAAAGTAATAAAAAAGCTTTTGTAACACATTCGATATTTTTTTATTATATCATATACATATAGATATAATATAAGCATATTTTTTTCGAATCGATTTCAATTTCAATCAGTAAATGTGGTGTATATTGGTGGCTATACATATATATGAAATGAAATTAATGTATTATAATTATCAAGGTATTTGATAATGCATCAAATTGATCGCTTATATTTATAGAATAAGTAACAGACGTTCAATAAATGTTAATTGCGTGGATGGCGGTGACGATGTGGAATTTGTTTGATCAACGAAAATGTACGTTTTGGTTACTTTCACTAAACTATACAGTTAGTATAATTGGTACACCGTCCCATATCTAACAATAAGAGTTATACTCTAGAAGTGAACTTACAAATGCCACATAAACCAGTGCATTATTTACAATATATTAAATTTCATATATAGTATTTCATTGATATTATCGAAAAATGAATTTGTTAACAAAAAGCAGCTGCGTTCTATTTGTATCGCCATAACAAATGGGTAACAAAAAGCGATATATATATTTTTTAACGTATCTAATTAATGTTTACACAAAATATTGCTTATTAAAAATAAACCCCTAAATTTTCAAATACAATATATTTTACATAACATATATAGCGAATATAAAAATGAAAAAAATTCTATTATGTATTATATACTTAAAATATTTGTCTATTTTATATTGTATATTTTTATATCACTTCACACATACTTATTGATTTTTTTCAATATAGATGAACGCAATCTTATGGTTTTTGTGCAATGTCGTTTAACAATCGATTACTATATATATATACTATTGATACAATTATGTTTACGAATGAAGACAAATGTAAAAAAATAATTTTGAGGTTTTATTTAATATATAGCTTTATCTAATTTTCACATATTATACCTTAAGTTCGAAATAAATGTTCATTGATTTATTAATTTATTTATTTGTTAACGTAGTAAGACAATTTTTACGTTGATCCAATGCATTCCTTAATTCTGAAAACATGACACTGTTTTTTTTTATTCGTCAGATCTATACTGATATATGACAAAATTAAAACAACTCTAAAACAATATGCATATATATAAAACTTATGAATTCCTATATACATCCCGAGGATATTTACATTGTAAAATAGATCATTATATGATAATAATATCATCGCTTGTATATGGACATTTTATAGTCTAAAAGTGCTAAAATAATTTTAATGTTTTGGTATATAACATGTATACTATATATATATATTATATATATATATATAGAAAAGGAAATAAATTTAAATGTGTTAATTAAAGTTAAGTAGAGTTCAGCACGAGCACTTGAATCAGATTATTTATATATGTTTACCGACTGTATATATATAGTTCAACTCAACAATATAAGTATCAAAATAATAAATCTAATAATATAATAACAAAATTTTATAGATTTTTGTTTATAAAGATGTAAAATGTTAAAGAAATGCGTAAAATTATGATATTATTTTAAGTAAACATTTATTTATATATAACCTCTTCTCTGCACTACGTTGGGGTGATAATGCATATAGCGAATGTTACATAAACTTATATATCTCTTATATCTCGAGCGGTCACTTTTTTGTTAACTTTTTTTTTTCTTTAACAAAATGTTATATGATTGTTTATAGATACTTTATTGTTGATGTGAATAATAAATGTTTTGTTAGTATATATTATAAATTTGTACCGTGCGGCATTTATTGAAACATTATATCATTATTATATACATTTTATAATAATTATTGTTTTGCTATATGGATATTATTATTATTATTATAAAATAAATAAATGTATTAGGTAAAAAAAAACTCTTTTTATAATGTTGTCTTTCTTTACAAACTTTTATCGTTTTTTTACTTGTATATGCGTATAATATATTCGTAAAAGAAAAAGCATAAAATAGTTTTTTACACGAATAAAACCATATACAGAGGCAATTTCGACATCATATTTTATTGAGTAGTTTGGCGTCAGACAAATATCTTATTTTAAAAAATATACACGTCATATTGTACCATTAATGTATACACAATAAATGTTAAAAGTCGCATGTATTTATTTGTTTTTAATTTTTTCTCTTAAAATATATAAAATAAATATAATAAATGACGAATTAGGTTAGTAGAATGTTTTAAAATATTTATGATTTTAATTAAATAAAAATATTAACTCATGTTTGTGTATGAGAACCGCGTATAAATATATCCATATAATATTACACTTATCCTGAAAATTAATGTGTGTAAATACCAATTTTTAAATATTCGAAAGAATATTTCTTGTATAAAAATGATACTATTTTATTACTATGTGTTTACCCAAAACAGACAAATTAAATGTGAACCATATTTTACAAAAATGTACATTATGTATAAAAAATTTTATCACTAAAACCCTTGCAATAAAAATCAATCAAAATAAGTCTAAAATGTATTGATTATGACTTAAATTCTTAATACAACGTGTTCTATATAATTAAAAAATGCCAGGTAGTTTTCTCAAGAAATGGTCATAGAAATCAAATCTTTAAAGATTTCTGGGGGCCGAGTAACGGCAATCATTGTGGAACTTGAAATCCTTTGGATAAGGAGTTAAGGATCAAATAAACATATTTTTTTCAGGAACGCCGTATTATTGAATACATTTAATACATAAATTAGGAGCTAAACAGTAAACAATTTTTCTTCCTGATTCTTTTGTGAATTCAAATTAAAAAAAAATGTTTTAGCTTATATATATAATATATCGCAACTTGAAGTCTTCTCGGCAATGATTTAATTTATATAATTTATAGCTTTAGCTACTATCACCTTTTTTAAACCGCATGTAACAATTCTCTCCCACGTTAAGACTCCCTGCACGTTTTGTTAGAATATATGAGATGCATATAGAAACTACAATTATTGTGCTATATATTCGAATTTTAACATTTATTTATTAAATAAATACATAGTATATTATAACCAATTTACGTGTATGTTTTATAAGATCAAAACCTATATATATACAATTGCAAAAATGAACAACTGTAACAAAACATACATATAAATTTCAAATGCAATATAAGTATATCTATACTAAAAAAACACCCAATGTTATATTGATATTATTTATTTTATTACAATTAATTAGAATCAGTTGAGTGGTTCTTTAGAAAATATTTCAATGACAAATTTGTCGCACATTATAAAATATAGTCACAATATAATAAATGATCTACATCAATATATATTTTATGCTATTCATATAATAATAATAATAATATATGATATAGTGATATACATATATTAATATACATCAAATGTACCCATAGATGAGAGGGTTGTAGTTGTAATAGAACGATATACTTTCATTTATTTATTATATCAATTATTTGTGTATCTGAATATATATATATATCATTTCATTTATAAAGCAATGTCATTTTTTGTGGTATAAAATTAAATTAAATGGAAAGTGTCGAACAATAAGAGGGTAATAATTTGTTGAACATAAACTATATATAATATATATAGAATTTCATATTTATTTATTAAAACACATATGAATTTCACACAATTTGCTATTAAATATACCAGGTTGTTCATTCCGTTTGCGGATTAATATTTATTCGTTTATTTTAATATTTCAGTTTAGTATACGTTTCACATTTTTCATTGCGGCATCGCAATTTTTGGGATAGTGAGTGAGAAAATGACTTGGGAAAACCTTTTATATTTTGTGTATATAAAACCAAATCCCGTATATTTTGGTATTCTTGTACGATCAGCTACTGTTCATCTATTACCTTGTCACAGATATTTTCTCTATCAGACAATGTATCAAAACGATGTGTTGTTACGTTTTTTTTTATTTTTGTTACATCACTTTGATCACTGAACTTATTATTGGATTATCTGATCATATTTTAATTTAATTTTTTACATGTTTTTTTTTTTGAGAAACATCAATAGAATTATCATTACTCTACGATACCAAAAAGTAGCTGAATTATATATCAATCAAGATAACCCTTTCTGAATAATCCAGTATTTAAAACACCTATTTTTTTCTTACAATATTTTTTGTGTGTTTTCGCATCCGTAGACTTTAATGAGTTAACATAAGAAAATGTAACCTTTCAACAAATATTATTTTATTCAATTCAATGATAGTGTAATGCAAACTGATTGCCAACAAACAAATATATGTATATAATAGATATTGAAATTTAAACATTTAAATATAATAATATAATAATTCATACCATATAGAAATAAAATAAAATATTCTGCAATAAATATTTTGAATAGAATTGATGTTCAAGCAACTTATCAAATTATAAGATATGCATATATATTTAAATGTTTTAACGTATATTATAAAATATTATAATCTGTATTAACATGCGATGTACCTATATATAATATATATAAGACTGATATACGAATACCATAAAATACCGATCAGAAGTGATAAAATAATTTGTAAAAAGAATTATGCATAATATAAATAAAGTATATAGATAGATATAGATATTGACATTATTTATTATTGTTATCACTTTTGTATCGAGAATTATTTCTTGCATACAATTCAATAAACGAATATATTATACGTTTGTTATTTTATTAGACATTAAAGTTGAATAAACTATATAGGTATAGGTATATAAATTTTCTTTCTATATATTTTACATCGATACCATCATACCATTTATATAACAAATCAATAAATGTATATTCTATATATCTATATACGTGTGTATAGACACATGGACGGACTTTTCCAATAAAATGGTTGTAAAAAACATATATATTTTTTATTGTATATAAATTCTCAATAAGCACTTGATTTCATTCTACCAAATTTGCATATATTCAATTATAAATCACTTGCGTATGTTATGAATATAATTTTCATTATACATCAGGTATAAATTCAATAAATAAATACTTTTAACATTCATAATAAATAGTAAATAATATAACAAACACACACACAGTATATTAGATAAATTACATACATTTTAATTTAAATACGTAGCGTTTCGATTGAATTCTTGCATTATTATAAAGAAACATATTTCTTCTATCGAATGGAAACCAACTTGAATATTTAATTTAATGATCCAAGAAATGGGCCTTCAGAAAATCCAACAATTCTTCGTTTTTTACTAGAGGTAATTGTTTGAACTTCGTAGATCACATACGAATTATTGTTTAGAAAAAATTTGTTAAACAAAATTGTATAGATTCTCAAAATGCGATCAGAAACAAACGATTTACGATAAATAATATATGGGTATACATGAAATATATACGGCTGATTCATATCACAATGTTTTTTATTATATCTTTCGTATATGGGTGCATATAAAGACATATATTCATATTGACATACAATATATTATACAAATATTGCATTCAAATGTAGCACGTTGTACTTATCTGCAATTCAACATAATCATAAATCCAATATAAATAATAAAATAAAAAACCCTTTTCATTTTACTCATTTATTAATTAATGTGTTTATAACACTGTATATAAATTCATTTCTTTTGATCCATCATCATATATATATTTAGTTATTCATTCACCATATACTTATATATTATTTCAAATAAATATTATATTATCCATTTATAGTAATACGTATATCATAAATGTGGTTGGAAGTTTGATATCGGCTTTTAGCGAAGTTATAAAAAAGATAAATTGAATATTAAATACGTTTGCATTTCTTCTATATAAGTATGACTGCGATATGTTGTTAACGTATTAATCGCTGTTGGGAAAATTATAATGATTTAGAGGTTTGGGCTGAAATAACTTTCAGAATATATAGACCTAATATTATATTACTTAATATGGGTTAAACTATATAATTATCCAATACAGCTGAAAACAACATCACTTTTTCGCATCTATTGTTTTATACCGTAGAAAAACTTCATTTGCGACTAAGTCAATCAACAATTTCTGAATTTCTGATATGAATGAATCGAGAGTGGCACACACAATCAGAATTTCTGATAGTTTATATGGCTGTAGAAGACACAGAAGTAAGCAAAATGAGTTACATATATGAAAAGATTGTAAGTAGCAAAAAATATCGAAATCCTTCAAATGAACATTTTTAATTGAATTATGAAAAGTTCAATTTTCTTTAAAAAAAACGGCCGCCTCATACTGATAAACCGAATATAGAGTTTTATTGATACTATATATATTATATGATTACGCATTAACAAATACTTCTTATACATCTTTCATTCTCGCGTTTAAACTTATCACAAACATTCTATACTTATATATACATATATATATAGATATGATATGAGTATATTTAAATACTTAAATTGATGATATACAAATTATATAGTATTACCACACACAACAAAAAAAAAAGTTATTTAATCATAAATTTTAATCTTTTAAGTCACATAATAAAATTTTAATATTCTTTTGTTAAATAGCCGATAAATATATACTATATACAAAATACATACATATTTAGAAAATCGCATTTCATGTATATAAATACTTAAATATATAAAACAAATCAGATTATCGCATGTATAGTAGTTATTTACACCTATATATGTATAAATTTTAAACCAATTTAGATTTTGAAAATTTGTATAACCTTAAGAAAAGATATGCGCGATTGATTTAAATTCTTTAGTAATAGATTTTACTGAAAATATTTAAGCAAATACAGATTCAACTATATTTGGGAAAATATGTATTTATTATACACTTGCATTTATATAAAATTCTCACAGTTCAATTTTATGAATTCTACTTAAACCAAATAATATATATATATACCTATATTAAGCACTGAATATAGATTTGAATAATATACTTGTCATTATTTGTTTAAACCGCGTGGATTACATATTAAAATGAAAAATTAATTTAAGAGATTAAATTTAGAATGATGTTGTATTATATTGTTTTATATAACATCAACAACATATATTTTCCACACGCAAAAATGTATATTAGGTATATTTTGTAAATATATTAAATACCAATATGTATTTATACAAGTAGAGACCACTCGTTTACACGAATTTGTACTACGGCGGTACACGAAGAAGAACATTTTCAAATGCATTGAAATCTTTCCATTTTTTATATAATAATTTCATACTTTCAGCATACATATTTTTAAGATTAATTTATATATTACATTACACTTAATACCTTTTTAATGTTATAATCTAAAATGCTAAAATACTTTTAGTTTTTTTTACACATTTATATATTCACTATAGTGAAATACTTTGTGAATTGATAAATATATTATAAAAATTGAACAAAAGGCAAATAAAAATAATAATTTTCTTGTCTTTTTTGTGATTTAGAAATTATTTTTCTTCATTCTTTAAAATGTTTTATAAATACTTTTATTATATTATTATATAGGTGAATATGCATTCATTTATGTGTATTTATCAAAAAAACTACATCTAATCGTACTCTCTTGCCATATATAGAACTATATATTCATTTATTTATTTTAATTTTTAGTAAATAAAATAAAAGATTTAGATATTCAATTAAAATATATACGAAGATTTCACTATTCAATGCAAATTACATTTTATACTATTATATATTTTTACATTTATTTGTAAAATAAAATAAAAAATTCCTAACAAACTCAAATAATTTTATATATTATTATTATTATAAACCATTTTAGTATTATTTTTATTATTATTATTATTATTATTGGAGAGTAATATTAATTTTATTATTATTATTATTATCTGTTGTATGTACATAAAGCGAAGTTTCCATTTTTCGATCTTATATATATTTTTTTTGTTAATAAATTTCAAGACAAAATTATTATAATAAAATATATATATTATGATATTATTTAAAAAATATAAAAACCAGATTGAATCTGATGGGTATTTTATTTTATTTTTTTTTATCGAAAAATGTAAATACACATATTTAAAAACAAAAATTGGAAATATTTTATTGTTTATTTTCATTGTATAACTTGAAGAATTCATATATATACTGAAACAAAGAATTGAATTGAAGAAAAATTAACAAAAAATATTTTCATTATATTCTTAATTCACTATATCTCATACATTTCGTTTATATTATACGGTATATAAATATACGATGATATATATTATAAGTTTATAAACAAGTCCTTTTTAGCGATGCGACAAAAATCGTTAGAAATCTTATTTAATCGAAATATCACGTAAGGTGAAAAAATTGACAACTATCTTATATGTGGTATGTATAACGCGAATATACAAACACTATATAGCAAACACTCTGTGCGTACATATTTTTATACATATCTTTATTATCACTCGCAATATATATATGTAATACAATACAATAAACATATATTGTGATGTAGATCGGTTACCAATTCCGCATATTTATACATTTTTCGAGACTACTTTTTGTTCATTTGTCATCGTTCTTTTATTATTATTATTATTATTATTATTATTATTATCGTCTTATACTACGCGTATATAAATATATTATTATTTTTATTATGTTATTTTTCATTATTTGCTAATGCACTTCTTGTACATACACCTATAAACCACATATAATATTAATCGTAAAGTAAAAAACTAAAAAAGTTTACCTTTTAGTTTAAAGATTTTATATAAAGCTAAAATAAAAAAAAAATAAGCAACTAAATTAAGATATACTCTCTGTGTTTCATTCCATAATATTATGATGACGATCATTATAAAATTTCATCAAGTTTTTATATTTCTGATTTATTTTATGTGTATACAAAATATTATTAAAAGTTGTTTTCACAAAAAAGGTTAAAGAAAATAAAATAAAAATAATATAATTTAATAAATCAAATGGTGATCATCTGTATCTTCTTATATGCATTGAATGATGACAGATTTTTTTTTTTTGTATGATAATTTTCAATATTATTTGTATTTTATCATAACATATTTTTACGTGACATGCGATTTTAATTTTAAATGTTATAAAGTAGATTCGCGATATAAAGAATACTTGTATAAGAAAACTATGAAATTGGGAACGCTTTAAAGTGTTTGTATATTAACCCTTTAAATAAGAAACTATAGTAAATAAAAAGAAATATATTCGTTCACACTATATATAGCTATTAATAAATTCCTTAAAAGTAATACATTAAAATTAATTTAAATATATACAATTTTATAAATTTACAATATACAATTAATTATTCATTTTTCTCTCTATCTATATATATATGTATTTATATATGTTACAGCCCCGAAATCATCAAATGGGGCCGAACCATTAAATTTACGTATGGAAACTGGACAAAGTCTGTATCGTTTTCCATTTTACAATTCATTTAAGAATTTCCATCAACATCAAACAGGTTAGTTTTTAATTTATATTTTATACATATATTTATATATATACGTTTATCTTAATAGTATCAATAAATTAAGTTAGAAATTCGAGATATTTCAATTTTCTTATATATTGCTGATGGATTCCCACATATGCATGATAAATTTAATAAGAAGTTAAATAACTATATTTAATGGGACCATTATTATAGGTTTCATTCCTTGTCTGTAAAATGAATTGGGTTAGACTCACTGCATTCAACCAAATCCATTTTTGAATTAAACATAATTACACGATTTATAAATGTAAAAATATATTTATAAATATGTGGAAAAGTAAAACACTTTTCTTATATACCTTATTTATTTAAAAATAAATAATCATACCAATTCAGAACAAAAAATAAATACATATATTTTAACATTCGTATGCGGATATATATACATATTTGATTCATTAATATCATATTATAGCTATAAATTTATCTTTATAAGGTACATTATCATATAGGGAAAATTATTTTTAATTTTCAACATTATATAAATTATTATTATATATGTTGTTTAACAAATTATTTAAACAAATAAAGGGTATTATTATATTATATATACATATACCGATTTAAGCCATAGATACATAAAATATATATTGTATATCTTACTAAATGCGTACATATATATACATATAAAATTCGTTTCCCAAAAGAAAAATTCAAAATATTTGGTTATTTAGAAATAATTGAAACATTATGTACAAATAAAATGTGTATTCATATATATACTTTTTAAAATAATGCTATTTATAATTTATAAATAATTTACCTACACAAATTATATATGTAATATTTAATTGCTATATTTACATATATATTTGTTAGTTCTATATATAAAATAACACTGCATATATATATTGAAATATGTAGGTTTATAATCGACCAAAAAAACCACAATTAATTTTCATTTAATATATATCTTAAAAGTTATACGAATTCCTTTTTGTGTAAATCTTAAACAAAAACGGTAAAGGCACTTAACACCACACCATACTCAATTACATAAAATGTTAATCTATATGTTACGCATATACATATATTGTATATAGTAAAGTATTATTGTTATATATATCTATATATGCTCTTTTTAGTTTTGAATAAATTCATAAACGTTTATATTCATTTAAATATATTGATATATAACATGTATTTTAATGATACAATGATATAGTATAGTGTACTTATATGAAAATAGTATGTACATAATCAATTTTTCTATATCTAAATTTGTATACTTAAGCATATACGTTCCTATATGTACCAAAAATAATACCATTGAACACAAAAATGTTTGAAATAAATTCTGTCAAGCATATACCTGCTACGGAAAACATGTAATTGTGGTTGAATTCAAATTCAAACTAGGCATAAAATTAATGTAAAATATCCAGATATAAAAATTTTTCCATTTCTCATCAAACCCAATATACAAAATATCTAGTTTATTGGTTAGAAACAGAACGAGATATCTCTTAAAATCCCTTCGATTTGTACAATATCCACTGAATGGGATGCAATCAGAATAAATTTTCTGTGCATGTAATTTGTTAGCACTCAACACATATATCAAAAATTTCAAGCAAACATCTTAAAAACGCATTCATAAATATACTCAGAAACAAAAACGTCGTAAAATTCGGTACATTTTCAATGGAAGGAGTAGAAGTGTTTATATACACCCCACAATAAACCTTTAAAAAATGCGTATGTTGAAAATTTCACCCAAATTGGTAGAGTAGTTTCGGGGAAAAGCTGCACAAAAATCGGGCGATCCAAATAACATTCAATATTCGATATTACTTAATAAAATTAATTTTTCTAAAACGATAACTATAATGCAGTTTACTGACTGTATGTACGTGTTTAATTCTACCTATATATAGATTTAAAAGATACTCATGTATATACAATAAATATATATAGAAATAATATATAAAAGGATCAATTCATGTAAATTCAATACCGCAATAAATTTTAACCCCAAATTTCAATCTGTCACCTTGTTAAAATTGTGACCCAGATGCCAAAGCGTTAAGTAGTTTACATTTATATAGAAATGCATTATAATATATAGGTATATATGTTTAGTATATATAGAATAAATAAATATATACCCATATTTAGTATGTATATACCCGCGTACACATCATTTACGATGCTATATAGTTTTTATGTATATCTATAGATAATAACAGATATAATAAATATCTCTATATGGTATCTGTTTTTACTGAAAATGTATTACACGATAAATAAATATAACGACAAATATATGCGGTGACTGTTGACTTTTCAAATGATTTTTAAGGATTACAATGGTATTATAGAGGATCTATTTTTACAAAAAAAAAAACAATTCTTTATTATTATTATATTATATTTATTAATAAAACCTCTATACATTTATATACACAAAAGTCAACCATTGCTTTTATATAACCTATACAATATATCTGGATTTGGATATACAAAACATATAAAAATGAATTGATAAATATATATTCTTCAATCTATATAAATGTTACACAATAAAATATATAATGAATTTATATTCTGTTGATGAATATGTGTGAGGACTGAGGAGATATAAGTCGAGCAGAAAATTTTTCATTATAATTTTTTATTTACACAAATAGGCTACATTAAAAAAAAATAATAAATATATACTGTATAAAATATTTAAACATTTTTAATTTTAAACTGAAAAATTATTAAATGTCAACATATATATAAAAAATATATAATAATAAAGTGAATTTAATAAAATAAAATCTATTTAAGGGGTGATTGCATTTCTAAATTATTTTTTTTTTATTTTTAATTTAAATTAATATTTGAAATTTTATATATTTGTACAAGGTATTTATTTATGAAATACGACTAAATCTACAACTGACGATAATAAGATGAGCTATTCTATTTATATACATGTATGTATATATCTGAAAATATATAGTGTTATGTTATATAGGTTTAGGTATATATATGATTATAATATGTATATATAATAAAATAAAATAAATGTACAAAGATTATCACATCGTATTTAATGTTAAGCTTTCCACTTGGTTTTCCATAAACCATGTATATAATAAATGTTCGCTATATAACTATATATGTATATGAAAAAAAATTCTTATAGTTCTCGGCATGTTTCAAAGCAAAAAAACAAATTCAGTAATTCTATTTGCAAATCTTATATAAACTGAATATACTGTATATACGATTTCTCAAATTATTTTAAAATGATTTGTTTGTATGTCACGATTGTATAACATTTTTGCGGGGATGTTACAAAAATGACAAATTTTGGATAAAAAAAAATTAATGTAGAAACAGAAACTATATAACAGAGGACAATTTTATTATGTTCAAAATATATAAAACACGCTTGTATATAGGTAATTCATATAATACTATTCAGAATTTATATATAATATTGCTTAAAACTCCTATTCTCTTCATTCATAAAAAATTACCTTTGTCTCAAATTTATCATTATATAATCATGCCAATGTAGAATTGAAGGATATATTATTTATGTTTGTTGGAATTATCAATCGAAAACATAATCTAAATGTAACTAATAATGTTTATATAATATATACATTGAAACGGATTGAATTATACATGGCATGTGATAAACTGAGCTTTTGTTTTCGTCTTCCCATACTTTTTTTTAATTTATCATAACAATATGTAAGAAAGTTTCAAGAGAAAACAGACAGGATTTTTTTTACATATAGGACACCCAGTATATTAATGTGGTAATTTTAAATTGTATGGTGTGGTGATGCAAATATTTAAATAAAACGATTTTATTTCATTGTAAATTGTAAATAAATGTAAAAAATTTATTTCACGGGTATAAGTGATAATAAAAAGATTAGAAGATGTTTTTAATGCAATTTAATTTTAAGGTTTTTTTTTCTCTGTTTTCTTTTTTCGTTTTTGGGGTTGAAATCTACTTTTTTTCTATATATGTATATACATTTCTTTGAGGTTTAATTTTTTATATAAACGTATAAATGATTTTATATCGTACGAATATCTTTGAATTAAATTCTTTGAGTCTATATTTTAAATATATATATAACTATAGAATTTTTGTGTATGCGATGATATAAAATTATTCATTAAGGTCTATGCGGTATGTAAAAAAAAATTGTTTTGCATATCAAAAAAAAATTCATTTATTTTGTTAATAAGTATATGGTATAATAAATACATTTGGTTGTAGTTTTTTATATCTTTTAATAATATATATATATTGTATTTTGAAGTATAATGATTTAATTTTATCCGCAAAAGCATTATTTTAAAAGATTATCTTTAAATTATATGGTAATTTTTATTCATTTGCATAAGTCATCCAATCAATCTTTTAAATCTGCACTTGATTTACATATATAGTTTTTCAAAACAAAAATAATCCTTATACAGTTTTTGCGGTATGCACGATTGAGAAATTTTAACAGTATAATTCCGTCTGGTATCTTATGATCAAAATGTAATATTTATTATTTTTTGTGATATGTATTTTAAATGTATTTTAAATTTTAATTTTTCTTCTTTCCCTATAATAATTTCTGCAATACCCATATATATATATAAATATATTCATGTTATAAATATATTCTCCACTCATCTATATTTGTATACGTATACTTAATCATGAAAAATAACTAAACATTAATCAAACTTAATTACTTGTAATACATGTAATAAAGTTCTTGACACAAATCTTTATAAGCTGAATCTATATAGATATAGATATTCATGCATGCATATTCATATATATATATATAAAAGACATTTCAAATATAATTTAGAGATATATACACACTCTTATAACACATAATACAATACGTAACATCGCGTAACATATATCGTATATTCATAAATGTATAATACAGCCATCGAATCATCATATTAATGTATATAAATACGTATAGATATGCTTTACAAAAAATAAAACCATCAAAGAGTAATTGGACACAAATGTCACAGCTGTTTAGTTATAATGTTATTTGTTTTAACTCGTTCATCTTTTACTTCAGAAATGTATGTAATGCATATTATAATTTAAATATACATACCATTCTATTCTATATTATTCTATAAATTGAGAGTTAAATTTATTTGATAATATTTTGAAATTCATTTCAAACATTTTTGTTCGAATTTATTTTGAACAAACTATTTAAATAATTTTAATGTTTTATATTTATACTATATAGTATAAATGCTCTTGCATATACAATATAATATATATTATGAATTCTATGGTCATATACGCATACATATAATTTCATTCAATGTTTACAATCAATATTTACGTTATGGTAAATTGTATATTATAAAATTATATATACATAACATAAAAAGTTAATTTTGGTTATATAAAAACCATTTAAATTGATGATGTGGGATAAAATGCAATCAAATTTATATTTTATATAATAAACCCCTCATATCCTAAGCCTAATTTTATATATTTGAATTTATTTCAAAATATATATATATATATATAATAAATACCGACATATAAATAAATATAAAATGTATATTATAAATATAAATATATATACTATATGAAAAATCAACCCTTTCACAATGACACACACCACGTGCTACACAAAATGAATTTCATGTATTAGTTCTATTTAAATAATTTCACATTATAATGACATTAGACTTGCTAAATTTGTATACTTTGTTTAATAATATATAATTTAGTTATATATATATATAATTGTATATACTATATATAGACAAAATCATGTACGTGTAATGGGATTTGTTGTTTTTTGAATGTAACTAGATAGTATTTAAATAATTTAAATAATTTATAAATCATAAATAAATAAAGCAGTTCTTTAATTTAGCATTTGGTTACGAAAATCATAAAAAAATGTATTGCTATATACAGATAATTTATCCATTTTCCGAAGCATCGTTACACATCCTGAATTTTAGGTAATCCCTATAGTATATTCGCTCATAAAAAAAACCTATGAATTCAATTTATACTATCAATCATTTAAATGAAACCTTTCTTCTTCCTATATCTAAAGAAAACGCCATCCACATAAAGTGCAACCTGAACAATTATTAGAAACCATATATATAGTTCTTTATCTTTTTGCTTTTATATTTAAGTTTTTTTTTTCAAAATTTCATAAATGAATCCAAATATTATTATGAGATAGATTCATCGTACAAAAACCCACTTAAAAGTATAATCAATTCATCAATTGATTAAGTGATTTCGTTAAATGGTTGAACCAAATGCGAATCCGTTTATATAAATAAATGTGTATCAATTAATGGCACCCGATAAAATGAACGCAGTGCAATGCAATATACCGAATATTATTATATTTTAACGCAGTATATAATTAAAAATTTTATATGTTATATATATGTAGATGTAAATAAAATGGTTCTATTTTTAACTATATACATATCAATATAAAAGACCAATCCTATGTGATCCATATATGTAATATACCTTATCATCATTAAATTACAAATAAAAATAAACGGTGCGGTAATATGATACAATCTGAAAACATATATATACTAAATAAATTATGATAATTTATATATGTTTAAATTGAATATATTATGCAGTTACCATGTGTAAAGATCTTATCAATATATTTTTTTGTTGATATACATATATTATAGATTTAATTCTGTGTGTTAAACCATAAAACTTGTTCATATGGTATTATACATATTTATATATAAATGTGGTATGTTTTTTAATTCATTATATAGATAGAGGATATATACCAAAGGCGTGTTATTTTATGTATATATTATATATTGTATATTGTTGTCCCATTATTAAAAAAAAAACACACACAGAATTATTTTTCATTTTAGAAATGATAAACATCTGCGAACTCCAATGAATAAAATTATTAAAAAAAATTACTAAAGCATTCCAAAAAGGGCGGTCTTCTATATAATATAATATATGCATATATTGGAAAAGTTATATTAAAAAAAAACCACCATATAATTAAATGAAATCCATATCCATATAAGTGTAAATATTATATGCATTTTCATTCCGTATATGTATTTATAATGTATATGCATTCACTGAATCACACATATTACATCTTGTATTCCAAACCAAATTATAATAAATAAAAAAAAACAACTCATCTTTATATAGAGATCCAGCTTATATGAACACATATACATATTTATATTCTAATATAAGCTTTGCTGTGCAATGATATGCTTTATTATTATTACCATATAATAAATAAACATAATATATAATCTGTTTATTTTTTAAAAAATGTATATCATTAAACCAAAACAAGAACAGAAATTGTGAAAAAAAGGGACCGGTTTCAAAAATAATTCCTTATTATGGTAATTTTGAATATATTAACCATTAAGAGAAAAAAAATATATACAAAATAAAATATAATTTCTATATATATAATATTGTATAGGTGCATATATAACAAGTAAATAGATATGAATAAATATGGTTGAAATAATAATTTATAAATTACATCAAAATGCATGTCAATAAAATTATGTATAATATACCGCATATAGATATATTTATAAATATAAAATAAATTAAATGATCCATAATATATCACTTTAATGATATCATTTTAATTAATTAAGTATAGGTGCATGTAGTTTTTTTTTTTGTAAATAAAAAAGACGATAATCAGTTTAGAGAATATATATATAGAATCTTATTTTTTATAAATATATATATCTTTTATACCATATTTGTTAATATGTATGCTTAAATGTTATTTTTACCATATACGATCATATAAATATATTATAGTTACATTTACATTTAATAATCGTATAATGAAACATTATTAAAACAATGTTTTTCGATTCGCCGTAGCCAGTCCGATCATACTAATATATAATGGTATAATGCATGATACATAATATAAAAGTGTTTTACATTTTCCCCAAACATGCTGATTGATAATTTCAAGCCCATTGGTTAGATACTGAACCATACATATCTGTGTTAATCCCGTGGATTTGTATGGAATCTCTTGAATCGGTGGGATCAGAAAAATTTCACTGGAATTATAAAATATTATATCTCAGATTTCTAGCAAATATTTTCAAAACTCATTCAGTTATATTGGACACAAAAAAGTCAAAAATTTACAAATAATGATTGTCTATATAAAGCACTGCAATATTTTTTCGTATTTAAGTTTTCTATATAATTTTTTTTAAAAAAATAATATATAGGTGTTGGATTAAAAAAATCATCAGGTAATACGTCACCAGCAAATGGATGTCCTGTTTGTGGTGTACAATTATCATCGAATGAATTAGAAACACATTTTTTAGCTGAATTAGATCGTTTATATAAATTAAGTTCAGGTATCGAACGACAACGTATTCGAGCAAGTTTAAATTTAAACATTGGATTACATCAAAATAATGGAATAATGCAAGGAACTGATAGCCGATGGGAGGTATATATATTATATATAAGGACGTTTTGCAATCCAACTCGCATACTGTATTAACGTAATTTTCTACATTATTATAACAGACTTTTCAAAGAATACGAACAAATCGACAAAGTCGTTTACGCGCCAAAACACGTAAACGAAAAGGTGATTCTGAAATGGATTTTGCTGAACATCTACGGAATTCATGTCCAGTGTGTCATTGTCGATTACAGCGTACCCATGAAGAGATTGCACAACATGTTGAAGAATGCATTAGAAAGGTTAAACAAAAATTTGTAATAAATATTTTTTTTTACTATTTTTATTATAAACAAATACATCTGATTTTATGGGTCAGTCATCCCAATGGTTTATTATATTACGATATTTATATTACACCTTATATTTAGAGTGGGCAGCAATCACTTAATTCACGTACTGAAGATGAAGATGAAACGGTTGATGTTGAAAGTTATGGTGATGAGACATCGAATAGTAGCGCTATAAATTTAGCTCCACAAATTAATACCAATAATAATAATAATATTAATAATACCAATTCTAATAATAACAATAATAATACCAATAATAATAATAATAATAATGCTAATAGTAATAACAACAGTGGGAATAATGTAATAATAAATAAAATGGATACTTTAGAACCATCTGCACATCCACAGAATCATCATCATAACAATCAATTGCATCATTTTCACCAGCATCATCATAATCATCAACCTCATCTTCAACATCAACATCCTGCACAGATCCAACATCATCAACAACAACATCAGCAACAAATTATTCATCACCACCAGCAACATCAACAACAACATTCAAATAATGAAGAACATGTTCTAACAACAGTTGGTAGTACCAATAATAATAATAATAATAATAATAATAATATGTGTTGGGAACGCAATAAACATCGTTTAAATATTCAACCAATGAATTGTACAACAGCAGCACTTTCAAACGCTGTAAATGCAAATAATAATATTGGTAATCATACTAACACTAATAATAATAATCATAATAATACTGTCAATAACAATAATATTCCCATTAATAATAATAACAATATAACAAATAATAATAATAATATATCGTGTGCCACTTCAACGAGTAGTGATCAATTAACCGAATATGATACGGATCGTGAACGTTCACGAAGTTGTGATAATGATAATGTTGATGATGAAGAAGTTATCGTTGATGCAACCGATGAAGATGATTGTAATAAAATTAAACGAACGATAATTGATAAACGCAATTTGGACGATAAAATAAAGTAATTAAAATTTAAACATTTTTGTATTTTTGTATAGATTAATTTTAAAGAACTTTCAAAGATTATAGTTTTGTATTTATGATGATCTTTCTATTTCTAATTCAATTCCAATTTCATTTATACATCATCGAATAATATATAGTACAGCTGAAGAAGCAACATCATCGATGGAAATTGATTCGGCAACAGATTCCGGTAATCATAAACCAATTCCAACACCAGATTCATATGTTAGTACATCGGTTGAATCGGCCGAACCAACAAGTCGTGCACAAGTTTTAGAAGAACTTCGGGCACGAATACGTGAACTGGAAGGATCCCCATTCAAAGTACGAAACACCAATCAAGATGAAGAGCATTACAAATGTTTTATATGTAAGGTCAGTTTATATTAAATATTAATGTTATTTTTTGAAAAATTATATTACAATACCAAAAATTTATTTGTAAAATTGTCGCATCCATGTAATATATATATATATATCGTTCATCATTTGACATATATATATAGGAAGCATATAGAGCTCCTGTGATATCAACAATTTGTTGGCATTTACATTGTGATGATTGCTGGATTACATTATCAGTACATATACATTTTTTTTATATATCTATTTATTAAATGATTTTTAAGACAATTTAAACATAATAGATACATTTTCAATAATTTATAGGATACCAAAAAAACATGTCCACAGTGTAAAATAATAACACCAATTAATGAGCTTCGGAAAATTCCTGTATAAAATGTGTTAGAAAAAATAAAACAGAGATTTTAAAATTTAAATTGATTTTAACTTATATTATATAGAAAATGTGCAATAAATTTTATCAAATTTGTATAAAACGTATAATTTATATCAAAATGTATATAGAATAAAATAATGAATTTGAATTTAATTTTTGAATAAAAATTCTTTTCTTTCATTTTTAATTCATCTCTTTGTAAATAAAATAAAATAGTAAATTAAATTTATAAGTATAAAACAGTTGTAATTAATATATATGAATATTAATAAAAAAATGTTTCAATAAAAATATCTATTTTAAAACACTTCAATGCAATAAATATTCAAAAAACCAAAAATATTTAGTGTAATATATGGAAAATAAAAAAAATTAATTATCTTTCAAAGTATTGAATCAATTTTTTTTTATTTGTTAACCAAATAGATTAATAAAGTTTTTCCTTCTCACAATTTTTTCCGTTTTTTTTATTGTATTAATTCATTAACTTCAAATTATTATTACTTTACTGTTTTTCAAATATATTATAATTTCTATATATATAATATTGTAAATCTCAGTTAGGTAAAATTTTTTATTATCATTATACATTTTATTATATATTATATATAGTCAACATTATTATTAATTTTTTTCTTTTTTCTTTTTTTTTTAAATAATATTATAAAATGTTGTGAAAATAAACAAATAAAAATTTATGTATATAAACAGAAAAAGTATCGATTATAAGAAGAGATAATAAAATTTTATTCAAATTAATTAAAATTGATTTTAGTTTTATTTGATTAAACTTTGTTACCTACTCTCCTATACTCATTATTAACTAAACCATATATTCGAAAGAATTATTAATTTGGTTATTCTAAATAAAGTGAATTTGAGTTAATGTTCTAGATATGGACGACATTAATAATAATCTGAATGGGTTGGCGATTGAAGCAGTAAATAACGAATTAATTAACGTAAGGCATGGCTAAAAATAAACCAACTCCAACTATATGAGAGATAAAGATTATTCCATGATTATTAATAGTGCAACAATCCATGAAGAAATGGTTGAGATATAGGTAGTATATGGTGATAGCTATATTAATTAATAATATCGATTTGTTAAACATTCTAACAATAAAGTAGTGAAAAGAATTTTATTCATTTAAACATCATATATAGATTACAATTTTATTTTCCTCTTATATTTAATCTAATTTATTCATAATAGCAGCAAGTGAAAATGAAGCTTTTATTACCTAAAAATAATCGGACAGAATAAGAAAAACATATTAAAAGAAAATTTTACCATTGAACACGTATTTAATACTTACATTCGAAAAGGTTTCCATTGAACAATTAAAAAAATATCCATTCATATAACGAGATTTTTGACTACATTGAATAATTCGCAAATAATATTTTCGATCTGTTGGTACACAAACATACCACATTCCATTATATGCAACAATGTTAACATTATTACCCTAAATATATTTGTAGATATAGATACATTTAATCAGTTACGCATAACGTGAAAAAAATTCATGATATTTCAAAGGCGATTTAGAACGCGATCGATTTTCCGGAAAATTTAGATTGGTAATAATTTTCCAAAAATATTGTATAAATTATCAGACGCCTTTAGTTTTTAGTTTTTAAAATATCAAGAATTTTTGTCAAGCTACACTCCATATAATCACTCCATATAATAAAAAAAAGCATAAAAAGATAATATGAATATTAATTCATAATTATCATTATTCACGATACCTCAGTGGTTATCATTTCTCCCGTATAACAATAAAGTAAAATCATTAAAATTATTCCAACTCCGACCATTGTGAAAGAACCAAGTATTTCATCTTTCTATATATGTATATATAAACAAATGGTTTAAAAAAAAGCATTTCAAACATTATCATTCGTTGCAAAATGTTACCTTTTTTATAACTCTAAATAAAACACCACAAAAAGCCAATAATAATAATGAAATAGTCATAAGAATTGCTTCGGCTGTAATTTCTTGTAATATTTTCTGACACCTTTACAAATACAATCAATAGCAAATAAAGAATTTTAATGTTAAATTAATAATAATTTTTGATGAATATTTTAATCCAATCACTTACTGTAAAATAATATTGTGACATTTTATACATTTATCTATTTTATTCTTAAAACATTGATTACCAACCGAAATAACATTTGCATTTAAAATGATTCTATCCAATTCCATAATCATATTCTGAATTGTTTTATAACCCTCTACAATATATGTACCCATTCCAAGGAATAATGCATCTGAAGATATAGCAAACGTTGCAAATGTATAGAATACAATAAACATTAAAAAATATATGATTTCATATCCAGGAGAAGTTTTAATACTTAAAAAACTGTATATAATAAATCTATATTATTAACTTTTATTTGAATATTATATACTTTTTTTTTAGATATATAAATAAAACTCTATACACTTACAATGTTGGAAACGGTTGAATCCAATCAGATAATTGTATTGTTCCTTGTATAGATTTATAAACGCTGGTGATTATTGGAATACTTGCCCTTAATGTAACCGGAAGGAAAATTAAAACAGTAAACGTATTAAAATATATACGAAATTTTCTTTCGGTAAGTTCAAATTGTTTAATTCCAATTTCATTGCCTATATATAAATTAAATGAATATTGTATTAGATAAATTGGTATGATAAATTACCATCCGAAAGAATTATATCCCATTCATACGTACTAAGGGGTGGTGCGTGAATAAAAATTGGTCAAATTATTCAAACAGTGGGTTTCTTTTATAAGTTTTATGTTCTACGAATATTATGAAAATTTATTTTCATATTACATATTGATCGTATTGACGAATTTTTTCATGCATCACCAATGTATACTTACTCAATTTTATATAACTCAAAAGTAATTGATACAGACAAATATATTGTTTGTGATTTTTCAGAATAATCCATCCTTTTATTGCAGACATCGTCCCGCCAATGCAAAATATTGTTTCTTGAAAAATTAGCGATAAATTGAATATATTCAAAAGAATAAAAATAGTCTGAAATATAATTTAAAAAACAAATTTGCATTTAAACGATTTTCCCAGATGTATGTTATATATTGTATTATAACAATTTACATAATCAAATATTACGATAAACATGCATATTTGCCAAATTGAAAATATAATTAAATTAAATTTTGATTGTTCACTGTTAAATGATAATCCAACGCAAGCTAACATTTTTAAAAGTGGTTGAAGAATTTTCATATTTATTTCTTTTATCAATAGACACTTTTGGAAAAAATTCTTAAACACAAACAATATTGTAATCTCAACAAAATTTCAAAATTAAACACAAATATATGAGTTATTATAAGGTATAGACACCCTACCACAGTTTTGCTATCAACTGAATAATACTGGTATTTGTAACTAAAATTTATATTAGAAAAGTTACATTTATTTATATTCTCCATTATTTATTTCCCATTTAATCCTTTATATATTCTTATTCTCCGTATATAAGACATTTTATATATTTACATAAATTAAAAAGAAAAAAATTCAATTAAATATCATCCATTATTTATTTGATATATTTTAATTATAATAATATTTTTTTTATTAAATATTACGATAACCCTAAAAGGAATATGGTAAATTTTAATTTTCAAAGTAATATATTTTACTATAACTATATATGTTAATCTTTGAACAAGTTGAACCAGATGAAGACCAACTTTAAAGGGTTAATTCTTTTTTGTGATAAATTACTTTTAATTTTTTGGTTATTATTTATATATGGATATATATCGCCTTATATAATTTAAAATATTTATAAGAAAATAAAATAATATTTTGTAGTTTTAGGTAAGTATATATTTAATTGCGGATGTCACCAATCTGACAAGTGTTTGGATATACACACGTTTAAGGAATCAAATACAAGCTGTATTTAATTAAATGTATGTATTTAAAAAATAAATAATGTTTTATTTATTGATTTTCATTTATTTTTTATTTTTATTACCGATTTTCCATAAATCAGAAAACACACAATATTATTACGAAAGCAAAAACAAATAAAGGGAATTCTAACCAATACTTTTTATATTAAATACTTATAGTTTGATACGTATTTTATAAAGGAAACATAACATAAATGATTTGAATTGAATCGAGTGTAATGTAATCCAGCAAAAGTTAAAATTTATTCATACAATATATAACTATTGTACGGGTGTGTGGATTTGTGGATTTGTGTATTACTCCTTTATAAATAATGATTAAATAAATATTTTTATTATTTATTTATTTTATTTATTTATTTAAAAAACATAAAATACAAATGTACATTGATTATAAAAAAATGGAAACAAGTTGGTTATCAAATGTTATGTTAAGAAATGTATATTTGTAAGTAAATCAAGTCTTTTATATGATAAATCGATTGATAATAAAATACACTGATTTAAGTACCTGATCCATTCTTGGACATTGTTTGGATCCTTATGAATCATGTGGTATAAGAACGAAATAAAATTTTGGTGTGATTTTTCATAGGAAATCATCTTAAGTTTTTAACTTACGAACCATGATAAATACATTGATAATAAAATTCTACACCGATTTGAGTGTCTCAACGTTACCGGACATGGACATGGTACACCGTACAAGTTATGATAATTACCTTAAAATATCCAATAAAAAATGGATTTTTGCATACTGAATAAAATTGATTATATCAATCAAAGGATATTTCCGTGTTATTTAGAATACTTTTAATATTATTCACTAACAAATTTATTCAATATATACATTTTCTTTAAGACCAAAGACCAGTACGTATATTTTTCATATTTTTTTTATTTAAATTGTTTACCGTAAAACTGGTTTATAATAAATTATTGAGATTGTTTGCATTCTTTTACTTTGACATAGTTTGTTTGTCGAGGCTCCTTTACATTTTTCATTTGATAAAAGTTTCAAAAAGTTTTAAATGTAACAATTTGGTCCGATCTTAACACGTCCATCGCTTAACATTCAAAAACAAGATACGATTAAAATTAAATATATATATATATGGTAGATTATTTTACAGTAAACATATTTTTCAGATAAATTAAACATTGATATTGATAAATACATAAATTCTTTAAACATTGATTTATTAAATACATTGATTTCTGAATCATCATTATCAATAATATGTTGATATTGATATCTATTTTTGTTTACCATTTTATTTGATGCGTATAAAACATTTATTCAATTTTTCTCATTACTGCTGCAAGAGAAAATGAAGCTTTAACAACCTAAAAACATATTTTTATTTTTCCATTATTATATTTATTTTTTTTAAATTACAATATATTTAAAAAGTATCACATTTGAGAAAGTTTCCATAGAGCAATTAAAAAAATATCCATGCATATATCGTGATTTCTGACTAAATTGAATTATTTGAAGAATAAATTTTCGTTCACAAGGCAAACAAGCATACCAAAATGTACGGTAAGCAGATTCACCTACTTTCAAACCCTACAGTGAATGAAATCAATATATATATATTTTTTACATTTTTAATACACTAATTTATTTATAAAAATTAATACTTCAGTAACAATTAATTGTCCAACATAACAATAAACTAATAACATTAAAATTAATCCTATTATCACCACTGAATTCGTATGCCATGTAATCTGAAAGAACAAAATCTTAATGTGATAAAGTTTCAGATTTACATTAAGAAATTGATGAAATAATACCTTGTCGATACCCTTAAGAATTGAACAGCATATCATTATTAATATTAAAGACACGGTTGTTAAAATCATAATTTCGGTTGTACTTTGAAATAATACTTGGCATCTACCAAAACATGAAAAGAAATTTAATATTTTCTACATTATTTATGATTTTATTTAAATTTACTTTATTATAATATTTTGAAATGATATACATTCAATTATATTACGTTTAAAAGTATACGTCATTTTAAAATATGATTGTTGTGTGTAACAATTGCTCGAAATTGATTCGTTTATCTGTTCGATCATGTTTTGAATATCTTTATATGCAACCATAATATATAAACCAATTCCCAAAAATAATCCATCCGACGAAATAACACAAGAACATAACCCTATTGCTGCAATTATTTGCATAACTGAAATCAATCCAAATTTGGGCCATGAAGTATAATTGAATTGGCTAAAAGGATAAAAAAAAGGTTATTATACACACATTTTATGTATTTGAAACTTTAAACAAATAATATTACTATGTTGGAAAAACGTGGCGCCAATCTGCATTGCTTATTGTTCCTTGGAAATATTTATAAATCACCATTATTTCTGGCGGTATTACAGTGAACAAGGTTGATAGAAATAGACTGATTATAAGAATTACAAAATTGCTACGAATAATTCTTTCGGCTGTTGCGTATTCAGTTACGCCAGTTTTCATTCCTAATTTTAAAACCAAAAGTTTATTTCAATTATTTGGATTTCTATTTTTAGTTTTCAATATTTTTTTGTTCTTTAGAAAAAAGCCAAATCTTTTACATCTTACAAAATATACTATCGATTAATTATGAATTCCATGAATGAAATGTCAAAACATATTACCAAACACATTACCAATTCTGCAAAATATATATTACACTTTCTAAATACTTACTAGTGTCAATTGAATTTTGTAACATCTGATATACAATCAAATAGGATTTTTTATTCAATATTATATTACATATTTTTACCAATGCCATTAACGTTGCAATATAGTATTGCAATTCTTGAAATATAACTGATAAGTGATATGTATTGGCAAAAATGAAGAAAGTCTAAAAATAAATTATAAATCTTCATATATTTGTTTACAAATATCTTGTTACACATCAACAAATCTTAATTAATTTACTTACATAATCAATAAAAACTGGAATAGTAAACAATAACCAAAATATAATCAACATCAATTGACTTTTAGAATTAGGATGTTCAATTGATAGTCTTGCTATTGATAGAAACGATAAAATTGATTTAAGTATTTTCATTATATTTTATTAATCACAAGAATTAAAAAAACTAAAACAAAAATTATATTAATATTCACCTCCCGATTTTTAACAAACTAAGTATCATAAATCGATGTTTTGTTTTTTATATGTGGCATAATATATATGATTAAATGGAATTATGAATTATATCGGATAAGAAATGATTCGTGTTAAAAAAAAATTAAATGCATCAAAATATGTAATATAATTTTTTTTTAAATTTTCAATAGAGTATAAATAAAATTAATATAATTTTCTTTCACAATTAATAAATTGTGTTTTATAAATGAATATTAATTTTCCAAATTGGGTTATGTTTAATTTAATGTAAAATTAAACATAATTCATTTAATATATTTTATTATTTTAACCTTTAATCAACTTCAGGGGTTCCTCAAATATACTCGTATCTATTTCAAGCGATAAAGTAAGACAACAATTGATTTTTTAACATTATTATTCACATTTATATTATCGACGTTTATGTATAATGTTAAAACATAAATTTATTACAAAGTGTTTTTGACACCGACATCAGTGGGTTAATCATAATATTTACAATTATTTTCCATTTTACATTTTATATATACATACATATACGTACATATATAATTTTTTAATATAATATATAAATAATTACAACTTTGTTTCTTACACAAATTATATAGAAAAATATATTATTTGGTTTCATACTACAACGGCATTTGAATTTCAGTACAGTTTAATGGTAATCCTTATACATAATATAAGTATATAATGTTACCCCTACATATTGTAGATAGAATAATATATATTATATTAAAATTGGAGTTCAGTTGAATATTAGACATAACCGACTCAACACGTAAAATATACATTTTACTATATAGATTATACATTAAAACCAGGCCATTTACCTAACAAATATTACTTTTTTTAAATGAAAACGAAATTGATAAATACGTTAAAATTATCAGCTAATACAAAAATTATATGGTCGAATTTACTACTGATGGAACTGATAAAAATGATGGACGTTCTAAAAAGTGAATATGTACTGATGGAACTGATGGTACCATTGTTAATTACTTATTTTGCAGAAAAAGTAATATTTAGCGATCCTTATTTATATATATAAGTTTATTGACATCAATTATATATAGAATTAAAAAAAATTAATTTATTTGTAATTATATTGAAAATAAATCAATTTTCTAAAAAAGGAGTTTTGAAAGAAAACCTGAACAAATTTTGTTAGAGTACTTTGCGGATATATATACGTTTGGAAAACAACAAGGAGCGTCGTATCCTTCGGTATATTATACATAGTATATTATTACAATGGTAAATAATTTATTTCTATATATGTAATACATTTTTCCATTCACCAAATTAATACATTTGTATATCAGATATTTAATTTTAACGTTCATTTGAATTCATCCCAAGATTTATAATTATAGAGATTATAAATAAAATAGACATTTAGTTTTTGCAAGTAAACTGTAAGTAAATCAAAATTATACATAGCACAATTTATATATTTTAATTTTTCAATTCGAGATTTCATTTGATTCGATTGCGATTCATTTTAATTAAAATTATGCATAAATAAAATAATCAATAGACATTATTGTACAAAAAATACGGTGGCATTCTACATTTATTAAAAATTTTAAAGAGAGAATATATTACAGCTAAAAGTATCCAAATAAATTTAAATAATTCAAACAAGATTTCTCATAATTGATGCAAGAGAAAATGATGCTTTAAGCACCTGTAATTTTAAAATATACCATTAAATGTTTGTCATCTTTGATTAATAAAATATTATAATAATTTACATTTGAAAAAGTTTGAAGTTTGAAAAACCCTAAACAGAAAAAGCAAAATATGGAAAAGGTATATTCATAATAAATTATAATTATTTATTTAAGCGTACTTCATTCACAATTGATTGTCCAGCATAACAATAAATTAGTAGCATAAAATTTGCAATTATTCCGGTTATACTATACAGGTACCAATCTGTCTATATAAAAAAGTATTAAATTATATCATGTATAAAATATAATATAAATGAAGCTTTTTTTTTTAATTTACAGACGAAGTGTTTACCATTTTAATTAATTTGAACAAAGAACAGCAAATTATAAGCAATAGAAAAAATATGGTTATTAAAATAGCAAAAGATGACGATTCTTGAAATAACTTTTGACATCTAAAATAAGAACTTTTTATAATTAAGTTGTAATAATATGTGATTTAATTATTATCACTAATTTACTCAATCATAATATTTTGAGATGAAATGCATTCAATGACTTTTCGTTTAAAATGAATTTTAATTTTTTCGAAATCAAATCCATCAAATTTCAAAATTTTATCCATTTCTTTAATCATATTTTGGATGTCCTCATAACATGCCGCTATATACATTCCAATTCCTAAAAATAATGCATCTGATGAAATAACAAACACCGAAAAACCATAAAATGCTATGCAGTGTATTAAAAATATTATATCATATTCTGGCGATGATTTATAATTTAAATAACTATACAAAAAAATGTTTGAATCTATTAATATCGCATGTTACTAATCAATTCTAATAATATATAGTTAATAAAAAAATGGGGTATAGTTACAATGCTGGAAATGGATACATCCAATCTGTAGTTTTCAATATCCCTTGATAAAATTTAAATGCAACTATTATTTGTGGTTTTAGTACTGCCAATACAACACCAATAAATGTATTCACAGTGAAAATTAGAAAATATTTTCGAACATTTTTTTCAGTTTTTTCATAAATATTTATGACAGTCAAATTTCCTGAAACAATTATATGTATTTCATTTTATTGCAATGAATAAATCGTTATAATACTACAATGAAATTAAAAAAAATATGTAATATATATACATATACTTACTTTTGTCAATTACATCTTGTAAAGTCTGATATAAAATGTAATTCAATTTTTTAAATTTAAAATTATTTAATGCTTTGATCATAATCATTGCAATCGTTATGTAAAACTGAAGTTCTTGAAATATAATATACAGTTCTTGAATGTTATTATATATGAAAAATGTCTATGCGTGTTGAAAATAATTAAATTATGGTATTATAAAAATGTAATCAGCAGGTGAAAAAGTTGATAACATCTGATGATGTTAAAGGTTTGTTAAAACAAATTACATGTAATGATTTTTAAAGGTTACCATGTGTACAAAATTACATTTTAATGGCATTTTTCTTATAGAACAGTGCGGTTGGACAAGGTCGCTAATGCATATTGTAGGCGCGCATACATAATTAAAGTAAAGTAAGTAGATAGCCTTTACAGATTTGGACATGAATACAAACCTTTTATCAGGCCTTATTGCTTTCTTGAGATTTTTATTTAATATTATTGTCATTAAAACAATTTTTTTTATTCATTACAGGAAGTAACCCCGTGGAAAAAAGTACAATGAAAAATGTTGTTATATAGAATGAATTTGAATTCATTATTTCAATGGAATATGGCATTATTGATCGAAAGATATACCTCCGATTGAAAGTATATGGTATTGTTTTATTCATTGTATTCTAATATAAAGTATTGCGTTTAATAACGTAGTATTTAAATAGCAAATCTGAATTCGAATTTTCACACAGAATTGCATATATTTTCGCAATGTGTGTGATTGTTGGTTGTAAACGAAAATGTGATAGTATTATTTAATAAATAGTCATTTCTCGAATTGCATTTTCCATATATAAAGTATAATAAAACATATTGTATACTTTACTAATAATTTACTTACATAATCAATAAAAATTGTTACATCAAATGTTAACCATAATAAAAGTAATACAATTTGAGTTATTGATTTTGGATTTTCAAATGATAATCCTGCTACGGATAAAAAAGTTACAATCGGTTGAAGAATTTTCATTTCTATAATATAATTTCAACCAAAACATAAAAAAAAATGTTTACAAATGAATTTTCTTTATAAAAAAACAAGTACACATTTCTATCACTTCACTATTTACTATACAATGAATATCCTTCAAGAATCTGTTCTTCTATATATAGATCCTCGGGTGGGTGCGTATGCCAGGTATTAAAACCAGCAATAACAAAAATCAATTTATTAAATGTGAATATGAATAGAAAAAAATTATTTAAAATTAATAATAATAATATTGATTCCCATAATTATCACTAATATATTACCACAATACTCGCATATACATGATTAAGGTGATTATATAAATTTAATTGTATCAATATATTTATATTTGTTAACCCTCAGCAGGTAGATGAAACTTTGACTGAAAATCTTTTGAATTCGTAAACAAAAGTTTATATAAAATGAATTTGTAAATACAAAACACAATCCTTAAACATTGTCACACAAAAACTAAAAACTAAAACATTATTTCTATATAACATCCTAACAGGGTTAACATATATATATATATATAATTTACAATTATTTCCAATCAATAGTTAAAATAAAAATTTCCTTTAATTTGAAATAAAACCATATATATCATTTATCATATATATAAAAATATTATATATCCTGTGAAAAGGAACAGGAAAAAAAATTCAATTATTACTCATTATAAAAATATATTTATATAGTACTACTTTATTGTTTTTTTTTTATTAGATATCATTTAAGGGTGAAATAATATTTATTTAATCTGTTAAATACAGTTTGAAAACAATCTACTTTTTATCGGTTATAAAATTTATGATTAAAGTATATTTTTATTTATCGTTTTAGTAAAGATTATACCAATTAAAGGTAATTATTTAAGTGCCTGTGAATAGTGAATTTGAGATGTTAAAAATGTAATAATTTGTCAATTTTTTTATTTTTGCTATTACCTTTATTGTTTGGTATGAATCTTTATTGATTTATTGGAAAGTTTCGAAATTTTATATTATAGTGGTTACGAATAATTACAAGTATGTCGTTAACCGCTTTCAAGATATTCCTAAATAAACCATTTTCTAATGCCATAAATATACCATTCAGGTCGGTTTTCATTTTTGTTTTTGTGTCACCTTCCGATTATATGGTAGTGGACAAACCTTTGAGAATATTAAGAAATATTATAAAAATTACATAATTTAACAACCAATATATTAATCAGTAAATAGACTTATTTATGAAATTTGCATATCATAAAACAATAAAATATCATAAATGGCAATATTTAAAATTATCATAATTGATTGCAACTTTTATATATATATACATTACACTTCTATAAACCAATTATTCATTTATTTCAAATTAACATTTTTACTTAATAAAAAAATAATACCGAATAAAATCAAAATGATTGATTCAATTTATATACATACAATTGAAAAGTTTCCAACTTTATCGTACAAATTAAAAGAACGACCATGTATAAATATAGCAAACAATTTAAATGAAAAACTAAACATATAAAATATATTCCAATTTTGATATATCATTTAAATACAAGTTTCAATATAGTATTATTTATACAAACAAACGCGTTTATTCAATCATTATATATGTTATTTATTGATTGCAATTGAATATATCTCTTCTGTACCATTTTATATATAATATAATATATGCAGTTTATGTACAAGTGGGTGCTGTTGCGTATGTATCATTTCAAAAAATGATAATGTTGTTTGTTAAAACAACCAGACCAAAAACCAATGTTCACTCTTTATACAACAGTGTGTATGTTATTTGTATATCAATTAAAAAAATGGAAAATCAAATATTAAAAAATTTTTTGTTCTTTTATTATTTTGTTATGAATAAAAATTAAATATTTTACACATCTATGAATTCGCGCAAACATTTCAAAATAAAAATGTGTATATAACATATTTTATTTTAATTTTACTTAACGAACCGCATGATAAAGCGTTGAACAATCTTTTTTTTTTTTTTGGATTTTTTTTATAAACAATATCCTCGCAAATTAAATATACGCTATATATATATATATTTAAATTATCATATCACTGTACTGTATAAAAACGTACATATAAAGCCGAAAATATATACACAAATAGTATCATACACTTTTTATATCCTTATGAAGTCCAGGGAATATAGAATTTTCCCTTACGTTTGTAATATTTGTATTTGGGGCCTTGGAGTTGGTGGATAGTCGAGAAAGTATCGGTGCGAATAGAGTGACGAGAGCTTTGGGAAAAGAATTATCTGTCTGTTCGCCAAATAACTTGAATAATTCTTAGCCAATCTTAGAAAACTTATTATTTTTCTGACAGATAATAGAAAATATCAGTTCATATTGGAAGATGAGCGAAATCGATTTAGTGGTTCGGGAGTTATAAGACCAAAAAGGGACTCTGATTTAATGTGTTTTATTTATTTATTTTCACTACGTTAATATTTAAACCATATGATAATGAAAAAGTAAAATAGAAAAATTGTATTTCATTAAATATTTTCAGTATCATTGTCTTTTATATATATTTTGCTTTATAGATGTATTCATTTAAATTGGATATAATTTTTATTGTTTTACCACAGTCAATAATGATAATGTTATGATGGTTTTTATTGCATCGTTATATATATTCTATATGACACATTTTTGTATGCTTTGTTTAACTCTTTAATAAATACAATAATATAACTATTTTTAGCTAATACTCGGTTAGAATGGATGGTTAATTGTATAATTTTAACGTTCGGCAAATTTTCTCGTCCCGAAAAAATTCTATTATATCACTCAACCGATCTATATTGAATATGATTTTGAAATCGTATTATGGTATATGGTCTAAAAAATATCTACAATCTTAACTTGTTATTCACCCATAACAAATTGACCATCTGAATTGGTTGAGGCGGCTTAGAATTGTGGACGTAATAGTGGTGATCGTGCATCGTCCAAAATGTAGGACAGTAGTAAACATTTTTAGGTATATATTGTAATAAAATAAAGTATAATAAGTATAAATAAATAATATGTGTGCGGATATTTTATTCGAAATTTGAAGTGGCTATGAATGATAATATATATAAGATGAAAGTATATATTATTATAAATTGTATTGTTATATATATTATATATACATTTATATATATATTATATATCTATATGTATACACTTAAGTTATTTTGTTTCACCACAAATGACAAGAAGTTTGTCATGTTTATTGCAAAATCAGTCCATATATCTAATATAAAACAATGGAATTATTGGATTGTTATATTATATATATATATATGAAATCACATTCATAATATTAAAACAGAGAGACTAAACTTAAATTTAATAGTTTGCATTCATTGTTTGCAAATGAGCTACAATAATAGTAATAATATTGTGATCATTCAAAATCTTTTACATTTATTTATAATATATACAAATAATTTGAAAATATGCCAGTAACGAAATTTCATCGCATTTATATAAAGGTTTTTAGTTGTTAATCGTAATACTGGTGAATAAGTCCGATTGGAGAATAACAGCTACTTATGGTGACTAAAACCAATCGTAAGTTGTAAGCTCGTTTAAGTAAGTGATTTTCGGCTTCTGCAATTAAAAATGTCTTGTGTAAAAAAGTCAACAATTAATTGCAAATTTTGTTCAACAAAACACAGGTATATTTTCAGTAAAATTATTTAATGCAATCGAATATTATTATATGGTATAACTTATATTCATACTATAATAAATAACACTAACAATAAATCAAAAACAAACAAAAAGATATAAACCATTGATACTAAACCTACTAAAGTACTAAGCATATATGTATATATAGAAATGAGATATATTAACAATTATTGCATAAATAATATTATTCATTATTATGTAAAGAAAAAAAAACTAGTATATATACAACATCAAACGTATTTTGTGCGTGAAAACACAAACCTTTTTGATACACAAAACGGTAGGTCAAAGATGCAGAATAAATCTATATTTGTTTTATGTTATATTCTATATATCCCCATATATATATTTACATATTTTTATTTTTTATTTTTTTGCGTCTGCAGAATTATTGGTATTTTTATAAAAGACAACTGCGAAGATGCTACCGTGATGAATGTTACATGTATTTTTATATATATATAGGTACGATTATACAGTAAAGGTATAATAAAATTTAACAAACAAACGAAAATATTTAAAATTTAAATTTTTTTGCTGCAATTTTAACACACAAAGCTTCCGATAAAGTATTATACGCGACATTGAAGGTATCTTCTATAGCTATACACATATATAAGTTGTTGTTAAATGCCTATATTGTATATTTGGTAAATTTATTAACATGCAACAAAGACAAATAGAAATATTAAACAATTTTTGTGTTATGTTATATTATATATAATATATATACCATTGGATTTTGAATGGTTCATAAATGGTCATCAAATTAGAACACTATATATGGTATATATAAATCCAAATAAATTAAATTTAAGTTTAAATAAAGACGAAATCATATCTAAGTATATATAAAAAGGTGATTTTTTTTTCATTTAAACTTTATTTCTTGTTTGAAAGAAGGTATTTGAAAATTCATTTCCGGAACACACTAATTTTTAGGTCACTTTCATAACTATTAAATTAATGCACAATATGGAGAAAAAAATGGAAGGAAGGAAGGAATATATGTTTATAATAAATAATGATATATCCTGGTATAGAATATATTTTTTTTAGGTATTAATATAGAATTTACCATGTAACCCATATACACGTATAATAGCATATCATAACATATATAAAGGTTTCTATCTATAAATGTATCGACGATATAGATTATAGTGAATTGTCAAAAGAGTATGACATATAACCTTTAAATAAATATATACAAGAACAAGTACATATATTTGTATGTATATACATAACATATATATTATTCTATATAGTTAAGTATTCATATATGTGTAAATATTAAATTTCAACAAATCGCAAATGTGGTTATAAGATAAATGTAAAATTAATAGCCTAAAATATAAAATAGGTTTTGCATTTATACATACTCGAAAATATGGACCATATGCTAATTGTTATATCGTTTATACATGCGATATGTGTTAATATATCTATCATAAATGCATAACTATATATATATATGAGTTATATACATCACGTGAATTTGTCTAAATATTAAAATATATCATACTTATAACATATATAGTAACACCACCGTATATGCCTTTTGTGTGGTAATCGCAAAATTATGTGAATGTGAAAATTGATTTTGCAAATAATTCATAAAATATAAACATATGTGCCATTTAGGTAAAAAAAAAACTAACAATTTAATTTGAAAAATAAAAAAAAAACCATATATAATATAATTTATTGTTATTAAATAGACCATCGGATTTTTTTTTTTTTGTAAATTTTGTATTTATTCAAACACACATTAATTATCTTTAAATCTAAAAAATACATAATTTTATTGTAATTAAATTTGGCTAATCTATATATATAAATCAGAATAAAGTATCATTCATAGTCAGTGTAATACATTTTTTAGTATATTATCATGAGGTTATGTAAAAATTTATATTATTTATGTGATATTGTTAAAAAAAAATCATTGTTTTTTTTTTAAACAAAAAATGTTTTAATGAATTATGATGTGTGTCACATACGCTTTGTTTAAATTAATTGAAAATATAAATCTTAAATTCATAAATCTTATAACCACATATTCAGAAGTTGTAAAAAGGCACTTACAAATTGGATATTAGTAAGACTATGTATTATTTCGATTTCTTTCACACATTAATTTGTACGATTTAAATAAGTAAGTATAATTTAGAGTATTATAAATTCCAATTCGGTTCAAACTTTAGGGAACGAATGATAAGGTCTGTTAAAAATTTCTAAAAGCGCACATATCTTAAGTCCTGATCTATTTGTCGACGATATTTATGATAATTAATAAGACATAAAAATGAACAAGATTGCAAATTTCCAAAAATCAAAAAACCAAACTAAACTAATAAAATAAGTCACTTAACGTAAATGCTTAATATGTATTGATATACATAGTATAAGAATATACATAATGGATTTATTATTATATGTATATTATTAAAATGTCTTTAAAAATAAATCATAAAATATTGTATCATAAGAATAATAAATATGCAACATTTTATAAAATAAACTTACATATTTAGCCATATACTATATTGTTTAAATTTTTCATATGTACAATATTATATATTTTGTTACTTTCACAAAAAATGCTTTAATGCTTTTTAATAATCAAAATTAATGTTTTTTTATTGCTCATCGCTACTTTATACATGTGAATATGGATGCGGTGTGTGTTGGTCATTTTTTTTTTTTTTACAACTGTGCGGTAAACCTCACATTATAATCTTTAATTAACTTCAACAAAGAATCTACTGTTCAAAAAATGTTTATAGACATAAATCACAAGCTATGTATAATATGTCAATTATCAGTATAGTAAAAAAAAAAAGAAAAGAATATAATATTATATAGAAAACTATTAACTTATATTTATAATATATAAATACAAAATAAGGTAAAATATTAAAACCTCTTATTTTATAATTTGTTCATTAACTCAACTTATATATATGAACGGACGGGGTTATATAAAAAAAATATATTTATAAGACCATCAAATTATCATAAAATGTTTCATAACCAATACATAAATCATTTCGCTCAGCTATATATTATTATATTATAAAAAAATTTTAAATAAGGTATTGTATAGAAAAAAAGTATATGTAAAATCTTGTTGAACATTTTATGATACAATAAACTAATATGAATCCTCATTATCTGTTTTAGGTCAAATTTCATCCAACATGATTTTTGTATCCAAATAATTGAGCAACTTACTATGAAGAATTTTAATTCTCTATTGTTTTAATGCTTTTCTATTAACAAATCAAATGCTAAATTTGTTATTCGAGTTAATTTATACAGTTTACTAATTCTAATTCAATTTTAACCCAAAATCTGTTTGTTTGGCAATGTTTTGTTCTAACAGAGGGTTAATTCTTTTTGTTTGTATACAAAATCCATATTCGATGGCCATTTACATAAATAGTTGTTGATAAAAAGATATCGTAATGGTTTATTGATAAGACAAAACGAATTAGCTTTTCCAGCAATGTAGTGTTTTTTCTGTATCCTCAAAAATATGCATGATTAATATGTAAAATTTATTCGTTTCCCCATTACTCAAAGTAGATATAAAAAATGTTTTAAAAAGTATATAAAATGTAAATATATTTAATATACACATATAAATAACAACATTTAGGTTAATTTAAAACGTTATACATATGTATAACATATATATAACGTGTAAATCTACATTTGTAATTCATTTAAAAAGGGATATCAACGGATTGTATATTTCTAAATAAAACATGATGATCATCGAAAAACATATATATATATTATTATTATATACATTTTTATCTATATACACCTATATATGTGTTTATATAAATTATAATATTATATTCGTAAAGCATCCGATTATAAACACACATAATCATGTACAGATTTGTGTTTCGGGATCCTTTCTATACAAAAATACGCATATATATATACTACATATGTACAATATGCACAAATTCATGGTGTTTTATATATATATGATGTTCATGTATGGTGACATGATAATCTTCCTTCAACCACAATTTAAATCCTTTTATATATATATATATATATATATACGTTTATACGCAACATATAACACCATCATATAATATGTTACAATCATGCAGCAAATAGGTTGGAGGTATATATAAATTTATCCTGGTTGATTATTCGTTTTATGTTAACAAATTTAAGCAGATATATAGGTTTCTGTATAATAAACGATTTATATATTTATTATCCTGATATGTGCTGAAAAAGAATTATCACATCAAGATTGTTTAATTATTTATATAATACGTAACCAGTTTATATAGATATGTATTTTAGGATACTCAACGAATGACTAAATCATTTACTATACAGAATATATATATATTTGATACAGCGTTAGGTTTTGTTTATCTATATGCACTTTTGCACTATTTTGATTTTTTGAAAATGAAGCAAAAACTTATCGATTTGTTTTGACGACCATGCTGCATAACATACAACATCTACAGAATGATTTGTTAATCGATCAAATTGATTTCAAAGTGAGGATGTTCATCATCATAAAAAATGCCCAGGAGACTGTTATACACAGGAAGAAAATATAATATCAGTGGAAAAGATGCTTAACAATGAAATATCCTTACAAATTTTTGTAAAATATATAAAATAAGATCTACTCTATTTTGTTTACCTATAGCAATTTTCAAATAATTTAAATACATATTTATATAGTAACAACGAAATTGAATATAGCACTAGAACACTACATCAAAAACAAATTTAAAATGAAAATCCAACACCATTCAAAATACGAATTATCAAAAAAAAAAAAAAAAATGGGTCAATATTTGGACAAACCAAAATAGCCAAACCAACTGAAAAATGAATTATTTTCTTTCTCCGCATATATATATACGAAAAAAACACAATAAAAATATAAAGGTATAATATGTCTAAATTCATTTCAATCAAATAAATCCAAGGAATTCAATAAAAAAAATATATTTTATTTATATGCAAAGTATTTACTATACATAAAAAAATTACATTCATATATACACAGTTTAGATATGAAAAAGTGCATACAAAATGTTAAATTTCTGAAAATATTTGCCTTTGATCTTATAAATACATGAATGAAATTAAACAATATATACATATATACATTGAATCTATATGTTAATATATTCTGTATATTTACATATAAGATCAAATGATGGTCAATTTGAAATAGTGTAGTAAGAACTTGAGTAACTACATATCATTTGTCTATATATTTCTATCTTTATATATATCTATATAACCATATAACATATATCATCTGATAATATACAATACAGAACATTTATAGAATATGTATGTGATGCATACTTAAACTTATTTTTATATATATGTAAGTAAATAATGATGATGATGTTTAAAAGAAAATATTGTTACACAAATAATACAAATTCTTAAGGAGTAAAAATTATATATGAATAGATGTTAAAATAAATTGAATCTGAAGAAATACGCGGATACAAACGTGTTTCCGCTTCTTTCATCAAACATTTATTGATTTCATGTGGATTCGTTTGAAACCAATCAAGATATCTTAAAAAAAACCGAAGAAGGAAGGAATAAAGCAATTTTATGACTGAACATATTGAAATGTATTGAAATTTGTCAAATATAAAAAATATTATTAGTATCATTAAAAAGGATATACATATCATTTATATAATTAATTCTAATTAATTCAAGGAGGAATTTCCTTGTTTTATTTATCGAAATTTACAAATTTTTTTGAGAAACTTCTTTAGATTAGCATTTACCACAATTGTATATAGTTGATTTTATGAATATGATGATATATGATAAATTTCTTTTAACATTTTTTCTCTTATCATTCTTCTTATTTTTTTTTTTATTATATAATGCATTTTTATTTAATTCACTCTGTTTCATTTCAGAAAATATCGATTTAATAATATATATAAACGGGCGTGTCGTGTTACATATATGTTGATAAAAATGTTGAAAAAAAAATAAATATAAAACGAAAATCATAATAAAAATAAATATTATTAAAAAAATATATCTATTGGAATATAAAACATCAAAAAAAAAACGAAAGAAAATAGAAAATTCCAAAAGAAAATGAAAGGCGGAGTTTTTCCAGTTAAAAATATAAATGTGTGCGCATGATATTATCTTTAAAAATTTTAAACTTAATGATTATATAAACTTTTGTCTATATATTTAAATATAGAGTTTTTAGTTATTATATACTATTATTTAATTTGTTTTTAAAAAATGTATACACATAATTTCTGGTCATTTATGTCTATATATAACCATATATAACTTTTGAGCTCAATATACAAATATATTATGACGGTATCTTTAATGTATGCAATGGTATGTATTAGGTGTATATATAAGTGAATTGTGTTTATAGGAAAAACGCAAAATAACACTTAACACTTTAGTATATGTTAGGAAGGAGAGACCCAACGTTTTGGGAAATATCAGATTATTAAGTGATTCATCAAAAAATTTGTTAGAACCTTCACGTTTTTCCAATTTTGGAAGTTCCATAACTTGCCTAAAGATAATTTAACTTAACTATAGTGATAATTTCTGACCACTACTTATAACGTTTAAGTTCCGCACATAATATACACTTTTTCTTTTTCTATTTTACTTATACACTTTTCTTCTCTTCGTTACCGAATAAAGTCAATGAATAAATAAATAAATAAAATATTTAAAGCGATATAAGTTATTTTATATAATTATTAATGATAATAATTGTATTACAAAATAAATGATAGAATCAATTACAATTTCCCATACCATTTTCTAAATAAACTTGGTTTTGCCAATGATTTATCAAGACGTTGAAACATATCAGGATATTTTACATATGATTCAGAATTATTGAATTTATTAGAATCTTTTTCACATTCAAATTTCTTTTTTCGAAGACGTTTGCTGTATGTGGAGGAATGAATACACAAATGGGAATGAATTAAATTGATTTTTATCATAATAGAAAAAAAATAATTTACATTGTTTTTACTGAGGTAATCATTTGATCAACTTCGTTCATTTCAAAATCTGTATCGGTTGAACTCACATACACATTTAATGTATTATTTTGTTTCCAAAATGGTTTACGTAAATCTTTCCAATTAATTAATTCTTCAATATGTTTATTGTTACCAAATTGTTGTTTATCACTTTTAATAATTGTTGGTACAAAAACATCTATTAGCTCATGAGCTAATAATATATACGGATACATTTAAAAAATAAAACGATCGATTTGCCACAAATCAGTTCGTTTTAATAAATAAACCACAATTCAACCTATAATTACCTAAACATATAGCCGCCAAACATCTTGTATGACGTATTTCATCTTCCATTTTTAATTCAGCATAAATTTCAATTGCATCTATAAAATTATTTCCAGCTTTTTGTAAATCACCATTTAATTTATTAATAAATCCTAAACTACATAGACACGTAGCTAATTCTAATTTTAAATTATTTTTTTCTGCCAAATTTATGACATGATTTATTTGTTTAATTGCTTCTGGATATTGATGAGTACTGTGTATTGTATTGAAAGAATATATAGTTAATTTAAATGAATTTTCAAATTACTATATTTACAGTTTATAACATTCGGCAATATTTAATTCAACATCACAAATTATTTGCGGTATCCTTTCCATTCGACAATATGGTAAACTTTTTTGTAACAAATCTAAGGCCAAATCGTACATATTCATTTGCATATAAAGTTTTCCCGATTGGCTAAATGCATCTGCAATCGCTTCTATATTATCGGCTGTGTATTTTTTTGCGTGTTAATTAAAATATCATTAATTTTTATTATATACGCATTATTATAATATAGCTTGTAAAATATTACATTCAATTGCTATTTCAATGGCCATTTTACAGCTATGCATTGGTTTATTTCTATTACCACGAAGAAACGTTTCTTTTGCATAGTTCAACAATGATTTATAATATTTTAAACAAATCGCAATTTTTAGTAATATTTCATGATTATCAATTGAAATACTCCACTAAAACGAGTTATATAGACATTTTTAAGTTGAAACAATAAATTACTAAATCAAAATGTACAATTATACTTTATTATCTTCACAATTACGTTTAGCAATTTGATAATTTTCATTTGCAGCATCATAGTTTTTTACTGCGTCAATGCAAAATAAATGAAAAATTGTAATGAAAATGAAATAATGTTTTGAAAATATTACTCACTATTAACAAAATGATTTCCATAAAAAAATTGAATACGTGTTAATAATTCTAGATTTTTAACTAAATCCGCTTCTTTCAATGCATAATTGAACATTTCCTGTGCAATCCAATTAAAATCCGATGAACAATTTGAAATATATTTTGCTAATTCTAATAATGTCTGTACAGCATCTTCAATGAATCCTTCACGTTTTTAAATATTCACATAATTAAAATTAAATATTAGTAAAAAATGAAAATTACTCAATTATTCACCATTTTCAATTGATTTTTCAACACATTTTAAATTTTTAACAATTTCATCTAATAACATTGAAGAATCTTTTAATTTTTTCATAAGTTTTCCATTTTGGAAAAATTCACGATCCATTAATTTATCTTTATTCAAAAGATATTCAGCAAAAAATGCTGTTTTCAAATAACCCTCATCATTTAATTCGTTTACAATTAATTTATATAATGGTTCTTGGGTTCTATATAAATTAAACACCAATTTTTTTATTTCATAAAACAATTTCATTATTTTAATTTTACCTTTTAAATTGATTGTATGTGTAATTTGTTATTTTCTTATGTAGTCGATTTTTAATCAATGGAATCTCTTTTTTTATCGCATAACATAATCCTGGCCGAACCAGATCACTCATTTTATTAGATCTTTTTCGTTTTTATATAAACTGATTTGTAAATATTTGTAATAGTATATTAAATTTTCCTTTTGACTACACAAATTAATTGAAAATTTTAAATATTACAATTGTATAAATATCAATATAACAAAATCATACTTCGTTATTAAAATTATATATAGTAAATTAAATTATGTGAAAGTTAAGTTAACCTAAAAGAGTTAAGTTAAATATATTTCTATAATAAAGGATCTTTGACGTGAAACTGTGTACCTCGATACTGAAATCTTTTATATATGAAAAAAGGACCTCAATTTTTACATATTTTCCACATAAATTTGGTATAATAATTATTGTTAGTTACGAATAACTTGTTCGATTTCTAGCTGAGATCAAATATTTGTGGGTTATCACAAAGAGATGATTAGAGTTATATCGTTCTGTTTCTAACCAATTGGCTTAAAATTTTGGATTGGTGGTTTCAAAAAACATGGAAAAACTTTTATTTCGCGGACATATTTCTGATCCCAACCCATCCAACAGGTACAAATCCACAAAGGTGTTCTTGGGAATTGAATATATTATAGTGTGGCAAATCATTTTATATTCAAAATTTTATGAATAATTCTGTGTGTAATTCTAATACTTATGATACGTAGGTATACTCATAAAATCATAAAAGTATATGTATGAAAAATATTCAAAGTTAATATTCAAATGAATTTCTTTTATATATTTATTTATTTATTTTCCTTCTGAATATTTAAAAATATAATAAAAAGAATATTGTTTCAATTCTTTAAATAAGCTAATTCTATTACAAAAAATAAAATAAAAATACTTATATTTATATGCATAAACTCGTTAAAAAAACAGTACAAGAAGCTAATTTTTACTCCCTATAAATATATTATTTTTTATAGTATTCCTTGTATAAGTATATTTTTTAAATGTTTATTTCTAAATATTATAGAGCAGTAGCAATCACTAATTTCTGCGTATGTACAATTTATATAAAGATTTTTTTTTGTTCCATGAACTCAATAGCCCTCTTCAAATTATCCTCATTAAACAGATTATTTATATAATATTTACATATAGTATAGATAAAGCTAGGCGTTATAAATTTACTTTGAACTTATTTTTTTTTCAATACGTATTTAAATATCGTGCATATGATACGAATATACTATATACAATATCCTATATAATTGTTCACATTTTTTTTTCACTTCATATATATATATCAAAACAGTACGCAGTAGAAAAACATTTGTTAATTAATACTAAATAGAAAAAAAAGTTAATTTTAATTTTTCTTTATACATTATTTTCAATTTTTTTCTGTTTTCAAGTAGATTTTTTCTTTTTTTTGATGTACATTATAAACATTTGAATATCGAGACGGCGTTCACGATATGTTTATAAATCAAATATAAAATTAAAAAAAAAAAACAAAAAACTGTATAATAGATTGATGTTTTAAAAGCATCCCCAAATATTCCAATTAAAAGGTATACACTATCTATATAGATACACTTATAAAACTATATGAAAAAAAAAATTGTATTTGAAACGTTAAACAAATAATAATCAAAAAAAATCACCCAGCAATAATAACTAAAAAGTAAAAATTATATATATATATAGTATAACAGAAACAGAGAATTCTTTTCTGTTCACTTCTAAACCATTACATTTTATATATATATGAATATGTGAATAGTATATATGAATATAAATAGAAATATTTTTATATAAATCAAAATGTTTGTCACTATAAAAGATAAATGCCCAAAGCATGATATATTGACCATGTTGAATTGCAAATAAATCCCCTAATTTAACGTCGATTAGCCCTTTTCAAGAGTTAAGCTATTTAGTTTTATATATATACAAAATACATTTGTAACTATATACACTCTATACAATACACATATTTACGTACATGAGTAATCATATATACATCATACGTATTATATGACGATACACCAGACATTTACATATACAGTAAAATAGGTTAAATTGACCACGTCTATAAGTGTGGTCAACTTACTATTGGTTAATTAATTACCATGATCACAAATTCTATTATCATTCAAATTTATACATAATCAAAATAGCTTTGAAAGTTATTAAAAGAAAAAGGACGAAATATAAAATGGTTTTAAGGACCTTACGGAAATCTAAGAAAGCGATATGTAAATAAATTTTTAATGAAACAAATGCATTTCAGTTTTCCAACAGACAAGCATTTGATTCCTTGCAACCTCTATAACTTGACCAGGTTAAATCGGTATTGATGGTCAACTTACAATTAGACGGGTTTCACTGTATATCCATTTATAAATAGATATTTTGTAGCATTTAAATAAAGTACATATACCTATTTCTAATGCAGGATTCTGAAAAGCAATGTAATAATATAACATCATATATTACAAGAACTATATTTGAAACGCGAGATTATACATTTAAATATATTATATATATTTTCGAAAATGTGGGTGACTATTAAATTGTAATATATGTATATGTACAATACTTTACATAATAAAATATATATGTAACTTAAATCACTCGATTATATTTAAAGTCAAAATTAAAGTTATGAATGCGTAATATTATGTATAGTATCATAGTATATATCTATTTTTTAATGTATATATTTATTTTGTGAAAATTACAAGTAAAAGAGTGCATGTCACATATACATATGCTATATAGCATAAACGAATGATTCAGCTGCAAGTCAAGTGTGCGTAAATATATACTTACATATAGGAACAAATTTCAAGTATATTTGATGTTGCATAAATTTGAATGTAATATATTATTGAAGTTTCTTGAAAATAAGTATACATACGTACGTATAATAAATATATATGGTGTATTATATAGAAATATTATTTTAACATTATAAATATTTATATATTTACAGATAGATATCAAAGAAAATGTTATCCTTTTTCTTTTTCACATTATAAAAGCATATGCATATATTTTTCTCAATATACTTTTGTTTATTTTTTTTTTACATACAAGCATATATACATATAATATAATCAAACCGCAGATTATCTCTTAAGTGCTTGTCTATATACTCTTGAAAAATGTTGGAGTTGTCAACTAAAAAAAAATTGTATTAATTGTGGAAAAGTTTAAAGAACATTTTCATATATTAAATGTATATATTAAATGTATATATGTAAAACATTTTATACAAAAATTTAAAGCATTTTAAATTGTATTCGTATTTTATTAACCCTTTTGCATTTGGTTGCCGCAAATCATTTAATTAAGAGGGTATACAATCAGAAAATGCATTACATAGTGATTATATAGTTATCGGTTTTGAACTTTTTATCGTGCAAGATCGAGTAGAAAAGTTTTCAGTGTTTTACCTCTGGATTACGTTTTTATATATAGAGATATAATTATTTTTATACAAAATTTGTTGCTTAAGAATTTAATAATATTTGTTATACGATGATAAGTTTATATAATAATTTTAAATCATTCAATGTATAAATGAATAGATAATTTTGATAGATAACGACACAATAACACATTTTTTCAATAAATCAATAAATAAATATTCCCGATAAATATCGTTTATTCTTTTTCTTTTATGTGAATATAAATATATATTTCTTTTATAATTTTAATATACACGATTATATGCATACGTATTGATTTCAAATATATTTGACATTTGGTGTACCTTTTATATCATATATAAATTATGTGATTATTCAAAAGATATATAGATAGAAAACTCGATCTTCATTCATGCTCCAATATATGTACATCTACATATATAATATCATATCCCTATACGTATGATGTAAAATAAATAATTCTATAAACATATTCATAATTTATGTTTCCTGTTTACATTTAAATATATGATTTTAGAATGATTATATCAATTATATTTTAAATAAATACAAATTTTGTTATCCCTTAAGAATTACCATCTAATTTACTATTATTTGATAAACTTTTTGAATTTAAAAATAAAAACAATTTGTTTTTAAACTATATACCAGCGGCTGAAATATAGTTTGATTCGGATTAATAAATAAAGTGCGGTGGTTAGATTACGGTTCAGGGTTTATGTTAGAAATGTAAAACAAAAAATATTACAGTTTTATTTCAATTACAGTCTGTCAGCTAAAAACTACAAAAACTTGTAGGATAAGTCGTTCCTTCCAGCAAATTATAGAAATAAATTCAAATAACACATCGGATCGTTTTCTAAATACTGTATTTTAGATTAAATCACTTGAACCTTTGCCGACATACGCATCAACACAGTCTTATATATATAAATCATTTTAGGAACATTATTATTACGTTTATGTTATGTGTATAACAATTTAAATTTCCATAAAAAGGTAAATAGTACACAAAATTTTAAATAAATTTATCGTTTCATGTTTACAATATATTATATGTATGAAGGTATCCCGTGCTTTAAAAAAGGATTGTTTAAATGAAAAAAATATCCCCGTACATAATAATTAAGTTTTTAATATGATATATAACGTAAAAATATATTTATAAATTGCTTAAAAGTTATAATAAATAATTTTCGTAATATATTTATATTTAGAGTATAAAATACAGCGTCTATATAATGTCCTATATATACTTGCGTATGGATGGTTATACATTATACATATATATAAGGAAAAATGAGAACTTAATAAATATTTACAAGGCAGCATCCATATATAGCTATACAACATATTATATGTGTAATACATTTATATAACCCTCATATTCACATGTGGTAGCATAACATATTATTATTATATTCACATATTGTAAATGCAACATATAATGGGTGATCAAATATAGAGTGAAAGTAGTTTCTTTCGATAAAAACAATGTTGGGCGGATTCGGAGTCAGAGAGTCAGTAGAATGCCCATAGATTTATTTTCAAGTTTGTTAAGTATAATACTAATATATTTTCACTGCGGTGTCCGCTAGATTGTTCTTTGCAAATAATGCAAATTTTCGTTGATCTTCTTAACCACTATGGTCATCATACCATTTATACTGAAATTTGTATTCACTTTTCATTAACATTGAAAGAAATTTGAATTTTTACGAAAGTAGTTAGTTCACCCTATATTTATATATATTTAGAGGTAGATATAGGAATAGAAAAACTGTATAGATGTATATATATATATATATTATTTAGTAAAAGCTTTATTGTTTCGATTTATAAGAAGAAAATTTATTTTACACAATAAATCTCTAAATATAATTTTACCAAATGTTTGGTTAAACATACTATGAATTTCTATAACTTTTCTTTTGTATATTCTCTATATATATATAGCTCAGTAGGACATGGATTTAGCGTTGACTTTTATTATATATACATATACATAATAATGTATCATTTAAGCATATGTCACATGCTTTTTGCTATATATGGTATATAGCAAATTCACCTTATACTATTTCTGTGTTTATATGCGGATATAAATATTATTAACCATATTATTTATTTATATGCATTGTAATATGTCTAAAAAATAGTAGAAAATACGATCATAACATAACTAAAATTTTATTTTTGAAAATTGTTATTAGACAGGTATTATTATTTTTATATGATTTCTTTTGTAATATTACAAGTATATAAATAAATATATACATGTATAAATGTATAAAATATACAAACAAATATAAATAATATACATATATTAAATATGTGTCTCATATAAATAGGATATATTTATAAAGCTATAACATTAATTTAATTTTCCTTTTCCTTTATTTTATCGTATATATAATGTATATAAAAGTGCTTATATACATTTGTTTATATACCGCACAAACGCATATATATATAACTCAAATGATTTTATTAACATTAATAATAATAAAGAAATATAAATAATATTTACGGAAAAGAATAATATGTAATGTATACGATATGATAGACATAAATGATATATTATATTCAGGGAGCAGGTGAACATTGACCGTCTAAAATCCGAATCCAATGCGTAAAGCTGGGACTATTTCCAGCCAAAAAATCGTCATCGTATTTTTTATATGAATCACAATTACAGATTCTTTGCAAAAACTGCAAATGTTGCAGCGATAAACTTTTTCTGCTGAACTTCAATAGGATTTTTAAGGTCGGGGTAGTGTCTGCGATTATTATAAATTATATTCAAATTGAAAACTATATATATATGTTATCTGTATATGATAGACCTATCAATATTTGCAAAAATATATAGACACTTCGTATATATATATATATAACTTTAAAATAAAATTATATTATTTTTATGTATATAAAGAATAAGTGAAAGTTAAAAGGAATATATAATCATCCTTATACATTTTTAGTATATAATTTATTTTATAATTATAACCTATACATTTTCTTTTTAAATTAAATTGCATATCATAAACATAAATTAATTAAAATAAAAAAAAACAATTAAAAATATCCCCATCATAATTGAAAATTAATATTTAAACAAATTAAATTTATTTCAAAATGATTATAAAATATATACATCTTATTATTATCATATATATATATATACTTATATAATAATCGGTCGTGTAAGTACCTATATATAATCAATGTATAGGTATATACCGATATAAAACGTTTCATTTTAAACTTTTCTATTCAGTTGACATATTCTATTTGTCTATTTGTCTATCTATATATCCGACATAAAAAGATACACATAGATTTAACATAATAATACATAAAATAATATATATATATAGAGAAAAACATCCCCTTTTTTAATATTGACATTATATATGTACATTACAAACATTTATTTTATATATAGAAAAGATGACTCTGTATAGGCTTAACTGCTTTTAATATTTTCCCAAATGATGAAAACAGCTGTTGAATAACAAAGTGATATGCACACATAGAAAGTTACTATGTGCTTTTAATATCCATATCACAATATATAAATATATATATATATATATATATATATATATAGGGGTTAAAATGTTCATGTAAAAAGAATCTCGGGTGATAATTGAGGGTGATAATCGCTCTTGTAACCTATATATATATATATAAAAAATTTATAATATTTTGTCATAAAATCAATAAGAATTTTTTTTTGTAATATTTTATCTAATCGGAAAAACACTGATTTTCTGTAAAATATTTACAGTATTTATAAATATTAATCTTCATCGATGAGTTATAAAAAAGTTAAAATGTTTAATTTAAAGGGTAAAATTTTACGTAAATTGCTGATGTTGGAAAAACAGGTATATATTTAAATATATCATCATTCAATTTTCAAACCTTCCAAACTTTTATTTTATAATGATAGTATAATTAAAATATATAAACTATATGGGCTATGCTATATATCAATTATATTAATATTTTCTGATAATATCTTTAAACGGTCTAATTAGTTTATACAATCTTATCATTTTCGATATCATGTATCATGTAAATTTTTGTCAGCATGGACATGGATTTCTCTTTACAATTACAATTTCTGTTTCTATATAATGTATTGTGTTTTAAGTACATGAATATATTCTCATGCACGCAAATGAATATTTTTGTTACGTACAATTCAAACTATATACAGTTAATGAGACACTAATCAATCTATATTTATTATATGATATCTGTTATTATTGAAGACAAATATGCATTTGCCATAAATGTGTTTGTATAGTTTAATCCATTAAAAAATGTGTATTTATACATACCGTATAATAACTAATAATAATAAAAAAAAGGATATTTGTTAATAAATAATCTGGATAATATACGCATTAAAATAAATAAATCGTACATATTTAAAAGAAAATATCCTTCCTGATAAATATAACAGAGAGAACTAAATACACATAGTTTAATATATATATATATATTGTATTTTTTTCGATGATTTTTTATTATTTTTTACACATAATAAATACTGTGCAAAAATAAAAGAAATGAAAATATTTTTCCAAATGATTAACTTCATCGTCAATAAAATGAGCATATACTTATTTTTTTTTTTAAGAAAAATATATATCTTTTTAGCTGAACAAAGGACATATATGCGGTGTGGGTATACATAAATATACGACCGGATTGTATTTACATGAAATAAATGCATTATTACATCTACATATATCCATATATGGATTCAAAATTTTCATATTTTTTAAAAAATATTCAACATTATACAACATATATAAATGTATATATATGAAGAATATGAATATGTTTAACGCGTTTAACATATCATCTATATGTCATATCGTCGTTATATAATAATAGAATAAATATATATATATATGAATTTCGGTCGGGTGTCTATCTATTTATCTGCATATATCCACATATTATATATATAATATAGTGTGGTAAATGTTTTGGACATGAATAATTCTAAAAAATATTTTCATTCTTTTATAAACTGTTGGTTTATGAGAATGAAAAAAAAAACAATATTAGGAAATATATAAATAATGTTAACCGCAATTTTGCAAGTATAAAAAAAAAACACAAAAAAAGGATGTATGAAAAAAAATTTAAATTTATTTTACATCTTGATAGATGCACATACATATTTTAATGCATGTTTTAGTATAAAGAATTTATTTATTTATTCTTTTTTTTAGTTCATGTAATATAAAATATTATTTTTATATACTTTAAGTATATTGTTATTTTTTATCTAAAGTATATATTGTATATACGAAATAAACGAAACGAATGATAAAATACAATGCGAACTTATACGCATCTATATGTAATATTTGTTCAATTCAATATAATAATGCAAAAATATTATCAATTTTAAATATCTATTTCATGTGTGTATAAAAATGGAAAGCGTTAATATAACATATGAATTATATTTATTTATATAAAATAAAATAAAATAAATGTATATAGTATTTTGTATTTCTATAAGGAGATAAACATTGAAACGCAACATTTTTGATAAACGAACTACCATTTAATAAATTGATAGACGATACGGTAACATACGTCAGCGATGATGGTTAAATTTTTGTTTTTAAATATTCTAAAACATTATTTTATGAAATGGAATTCAAATTGAACAAGAAAGTGTGAAATAAAATAAAAGAATTTCCACTTCGTAGAGAAAAGTGGTAGAAAAGGTACGTTAAAATTAAATTAAAAGGTACGAAATTATACGTGCTTTTCTACACTACACTATCAAAGAAAATGTTTCGATTGTTATCGATGCAAATTATTAAATTTTTTTACGATTAAGTAACATGGGAAGAATGGGTTAAAAGAGTGAAATCCTACATGGAAAATAGTATAAGGGTAACTGAAACAAATACTACGATATATTGTAGAGTATATGTCAATTTATAGAGAATAGTTAAAATTAAAAATTAAATTAAATAATTTCATATAGTTTAATTCAATAAAAAGAACTGTAAAATACGATTGCATAATGAATTTTTTATAACTTCTTTTTTTTTTTGTGATGGTACGCGACAATAAATTTATCCTTATGCCATTTGAATTATTCGATGTACGTTATGTATGTATAGTATATAAATACAAAATTAATAAATAGGACATTTTATAAATTATATAAACGATATAGATAAATAAATAAATTTGTATGTATATATGCTCGGTTAATTTAAATTTTTCAACAATAATAACAATTTTTTTTATTGCTTTTTATGCTTTTTAAAGTGATTTTTGATAATAATAAATTTTCAAAATAAATATTACTTGCACGTATATCTCATATATACCGAATACTGTATGTACATATGAACACATGATCACGTATTTTTAAAAATGACAAAATATGTCCAAATTAAAAACTGAATTGCATATATATATTATATATATATATACGAACATATTGCAGATTGGTTTTCAACAATCGGAACAAATATATGCATTTCATAAAGAAATAAAAAATAGAGCGTAAAAGGATTTCCTAATCCTATAAAAATAATACTAATGACTTCCTAATTTATTTGATGTTAAGGTAGTTAGAACGTGAATACGAACCCTATATTGGTTGAATTTGTTTCACAAACACACAATACAAAATATAATTTCATATGACCGTAGCTGCCGAAGAAATACAAGCAATTAAAAAAGAAAGAACTTGTAATATTTTAATAGGGAAAAGGTCCTTCGAATGTTCTTCTTTTTTTCTTTAGGAAATTTTCTATGTTCTGATTGTTGAACAACAATCTGTGAATGTTTTATCACCGTTGATACATATTTATACAAATTTCTAATGTTATATTTAAACATTTCTGTACGTACATTTTTACATATTAATATACAAAACGAGTTTTGAATTAAAAAGAAAAATAAATAAAAAAAAAGGAAAATTAAACTGGCAATATTAAAAATTCATAATGTATGTCCTTTTTACATAGGAATTATTATTATAATATTTTTATTGTTGGTCATTTTTCATAATAAAAAATTGAATAAAATATTGTGAATGCAGAAATTATGGTTTAAAATTGATTCACATGATTTTTTTTTTATTTAGTTCATTTTCACTTACACATATTCACATATAGCATATATATTTATATTGTAATTGTCTTTTATTATATTGATTTTACAAAATTTTATTATACCTAAACCATCATTTATTGTGGTTTTATTGTTTTTTTTTCTTACACAGAACGAATAATCCAAAAAGTAACATACACCAAAATATGCAATTATTTTTGTTCAAAAACAAAATTAAAAATTAATTAACATTATCTATTTTATTTTTTACATATTACGATATGTTACATATATTTATATAGCATACATATTTTTAATATTATCAACATGTATTCTAGGTTGCCTCACATAAGTTCACGGAACGGATTTGAATATTACCAAAATTTATATTTGGAAAAATTACTAAATATTTTTACTACTATGATCTCTTTATCTCAATACAATTATTTCAACAATTCTGGATGGATGGATCTGAAAAATAGTGAGTAAAGGTACGATGAACCTAGATTTTTTGTCTATTATTAATGAACGAACTCCCGCGAATTAATTGAACATCCTCGCATATATGAAATAAAAAAAAAAATTCAAATGAATATGAATATGAAGTCAAAATTTAACTATACCTTTTAATTTAAAATCACAACGGAAACGTGATACAAATTGGTATGTATTTACGAGTTACGACCATTTACATATATTCACAATTTTTAACTGCGTGAGTTATATATATATATATATATATATATTTTATAATAATAAATCTACATCTATATCATATCTATATATTTATATATATGAATGTAGGTGACACCAACAGAGATTCATTTATATTGTGGTGGCTTATTTTTAATGGAAAACAACCGTCAACATGTCACTTTTGGTGTTTTTCCCCGAATGTCATACATATATTGCAATATATATACATATTTATCACATTTGTATAAAATTATTGTATTATTCGTATATTCAATTGTAAATATTTAGATTAATTGTATAAAATTTCGTTTACATATGCGGCTTTTCATTCATACGTATGGATATTTTATTCATACAATTTTTTTATATATGTACACTTAAATTTTATAAAATATAGTCAAATCTCAGAAAATATATATATACTGACAATTCAAATGATTTTCTTATCATTTGATTAGAGAATCATTAACTATTTCTAAGATTTCGAAAGGTGTTAGTAATTCGTTTGTAATATTTTCCAATGTCATTTCAGTGTACTGGGATTCACATAGCTGCATCTCCCTCATTCTTGACCTTATCATTGTAAACCACAAAATGATCTATCTTATTTGATCTAGTAAACACTATATCCTTAGAATCGAAAAGATCACACGGTTGCTTCCATTCATGATTGTAATAATAATTGATTTAATCAATTTTTTTAAACTAATAACAATGCATAACATATAAATATGAATAGCATATTAAATTGTGTTTTATCTTAAGATTATATATTTAGAGATCAAATACCATTGGTTTAAAAATGTTATCCAAACTATATAGTATAGTCTTGATTACGAAATAATAAATGTTCAGTTGAACATGTAATATATATACTTGTATTATACAATGTTATATAAGATCATTACATTATTTATTATGCATATTTATATATATATATATAATCTTTTATAACATAAAATTTATAGTATATATGTTTAACCATCTACTTTATAAAATGTAACATTTACATGAGATAATATAAAATCATTTTCAACAAAAATCATATACAGAGTGGTCGCTAGGTAATTCGTAAACTTAAATAAATTTATATTAAAAGTTTTTGCATTAGTATTTTAATCGTTACGATCTCACGGTAATAGAATGTCTAGGTTTTCCGAACGCTTAACCGATTCTGTCAACAAACAAAACAAAATCTTGATCATCTGGACGCGTATATAGAGAATTTGGACAAACCTCAGCAAATGTATTATTGAGCGACCACTGTCAAAATGATAACTCAAACTATCCGTACATCATATATAGATATAATTTTTATACAAAATGTACAAATAAAGAACAAACAAAATCACATCATATAAAATCATAGTGTATAATAATATATAGCACGATCGTTTATGTATGCAATATAGAATGAGTATAGATGCATCACAATGTTTTATGAAAGACATGTGTCGCATAAAATATTTTATTCAATATATATATATAACATTATTTTAGGATAAAAGTTTGTTAATATCGAAGTGACAAAATGATTACAATATCGTGAGACAGATTTACGCATACGATATAACAATGTATATATATATAATATAACTAACAAACAGCTCAGTGATATGAACATTTATTTATATGTGTTGCTATATATACTTGATGATGATATGTATAAAGAAAATGAGATATTATACAAATATGATGTGACATATGTTTTTCTTCAAAGTTATAATATACAAATAAAAAGTACATCATGTATTGTTACAAAAGTTGACTATCCTCAATATATATATATATAGGTATATAGATATGAATGAATTTCATTTATAAAAGATGCATCATTAAATTGCAATATATTGTTCATTGCATGATATAAAAAAAAAATTAAAAGGAAATTTTAATAAAAATCTAATTAAATATTTACTATACGATAAAAATTTTTATATTCCTGCCCTTAACGCTGTTTTTTTTTGTTGTTAATATAAATTTTTATACATATTTTCACCTGTATTTCTATATGATATACAGATGCGATAATACTTAAAAAATTAATTCAAAATCTTTTTAAAGTATGTATAGATATATCTACAAGAGTTTGTATAATTTTCTTTTGTATAATCTTTATTATATGCATATTTGTATTGTATATAAAGTATAACAATGAGATAATAAGAAAACCCTTAATCGAATCCTTGTATTTTGAAAATTTTCAAATGTGAATGAAATAAATTGTATTTACTATATCCATATAATATACATAATGCTATATTCATTTTCTTATATACTTTTATGCGGTTTAAACATGAATAAATTCAGTCGTCGTATATTTTTCCATAATAAATAGATAAAGTAAGGTGCAAATAAATATATGGCATTTTCAAAGAAAAATAAGTACCATAATCTTCAATTTGCTATTCTTTATTCTCTATATATATATCTATATAGCATTCCAATACGTATATTATATTAGGAATGTAAAATGTATCTAATCTGAAAATGTATATAGAAACGATTTTCTTTTGATATTTTGTTTTAATTTTTTTTATCATAATGTAATTTAATTATATTTTTACTATATGTAAATTTCATTCAAACATATCGTACCCCATCTTATATATATATATATATATATATAGTATTTGCAGGACTTAATGTCTGATAATAAATTGAAATCAATAATATATATACATTTTGTTAATTAATTCTTTAATTATTTTCCACGTTTGCATAATTCATTATTTATTTTATTTTATAAATATATTCGTTATTGAATTATATATATAGTATATACAGTAACACCTGTGTAATCTATAAAAACTATTTAGTGGGACCAACCGATATGGTTTACTTCAATCACCAGTTATAAAGAAAAACCAATGTATAGTGAACAAACATATGGATTTGCCACTAATCTAACATATAAAGAGCGCTGCTATATATGGAGCACTTTACTTTCGCGATTGCCATCGTATATGTATTATTATATATATAAACAAACAAAAATCTGGATACCTCGCATAACAATATAAGAATTTAATATATTTTAATACAAAAAACATATAGAAGATCATAAAATTTTATTATCCTAATGTTTTGCTCATCAATGTGTATTTTTGGTGCATATATAATTTTCTAATATAGGGTTATAGATATTATATCATATATTGATATATATATATAACAAAAATTATGTATTTATATTCGCAATACATTTGTTGTACGTATAAGAGAATACTTTAAACGCGACTAACGATCTCTATAATATATATTCACACCATATATTCTATCAAATACTATATATATAACTATCTATTATGATGAAGTCAAATATTAGATATTTGATACAGTTTTTCATTTTAAATCAGGTAAAATATTATTTGTATACGCATTGTAGTGATGTAAATTATTATTTAAACACACACGTTATCGAATCGAAGGGGTTTTCTCAATAAATATGATTATATAGGGGATGAATTTTAAATTGCAATTACATAACTCAAAAATAAAATAAAAGAAAATATTGTACAAGTTTATATATATATATTATATATTATATATTGTATATTGACATATATGGGAATAATATACAAATCTGCCAATGACATATATCTTTCGTATATAGAATAATTATAATTGTATAGAAATTGTATATCGCGAGGGTGAAATTAATCTATCTATCATCATGTGGTAAAATATTATTGATAAATGTATCATCACTAATATATCAATTTAGAAGAATATAATATTTAAATTTTAAATAAATTTATAAAAATACAGAATCTTAACCCTCAATACGGTCGTTATAGAGTCACAGCGGCTCAAGAGGACCGCAGCGTTACAAATATTGAGGGTTAATATACATTTGAATAAATATATATATAGATACATCAAAAAATATATAAAAGTTCATAGATATATATATAATTTTTGAATAAAAATTAAAAAAGTCATTAAAATGATTTGCTGTGTTAGATAATAAAATAAAAGTGAGTGTTGTAATATAAATTGCTGCGAATATTCTTATTATTATTATTATTTTTATTATTATATTACTATAGTATAGTAGTATATGTTAGATAAAAAAAAACAACGAAAAATCATTTGATCAAATAATACCCAATGTCTCATTAAGATAAAAATTCCTATCTTTAAACAATTCTCTGTATACATAATATTATTTTGTATATATATATATAAATAATATGAAAATTTTAAATGACAATAATAAATAATCTTGCAATATACCTTTTTATTTGATAATAAAAATGTTTATATAAGTGAAAATGGAATTTATAATTTATACTCGCACCAACAAAATATACTTTTGTTTACAAAATATTTTACATATAATTTGATTATATGCATAAATAAATATATAATATACTTGCGTTAACTGTTTGTAATATTGTATATAAAATAAAAAATAAAAAAATAGCGATACCAGAATGCAATTTAATATAACACGATGAAAGAAAATAAATATCTCAATAATACAAAAAATATAAATATACAAAAATAAAGTTAAATATAAAAAGACAAAAAATTGACATTAAAAAGTGGAAAATTTCTAATGAAAAGAAGGGGTTTTGTCATAAAGAAAAAATAAATAAATAAATATTATACCAATTGTATTTTGTATATTATACGCTCTATAATAATACTTATACTTGTTGTTCAACATTCAACCAAAGACCAAAGAAACAAAACACAAATGCATATATATTTACATCATACGATATATATTGATAATATAAAATATTCTGGTGTATTTTATCAAACATATAAAAAGCTTAATAATATCATATATATAATATATAAGAAATGAAAAGAAAAGACAATTTAATTAAAAGAAAAAAAAAGTAATAAAAAACCAGAAGGCCACAATTTTTATAAAGGGTGATTATTACCCTTACCTAATTAAAAATATTATAGTGTTAAAAAAATAAATAAAATACATTTAAAAGAAGATGTATATTTGATAATGTGTTATAATGTTAAATAAACGATTATGCATACGATTTTCAAATATTACTTTATGAGTACGATCTTTATATATTATATATAAATAGTATATATACAAAATTGCCTTCATCTTTTGTTAAGTGGAAAATAAAATAATGTATAATGGAATTTAAAAATTTTTATTTTAAACTTTTTTTTTTTATCTTTAAAAGTAATGCTGTATAATAATTTAACTTATTGTTATTCTGGATAACGATGTTTTTTTATTTAAAAAAGAAACTTTAATATATATGTATCAATGTATATGTATCTATTTTTTTAATATTTTTGATATCTATTCAAGAAAAATCTTAACGACTTTTTTTTAGTCATTTCATACAAATGTTGGACTGCAGTTAATTCATATATATATGAGGTATTATATTATAGATCAACAATTTGAACGTCTTTCCATGTTATATTATGTAGATAGATAGTGTAACACCGTTAATGTATTTGTATTACGATATTTGAAGTTGATGTTTAAAATATTTTTATTCGTGTAGGAACGTGGAAAGTGTGGGGACCGAATTGAATGATAATGAAAAGTAAATACTTCTATGCGAGCACTTTTAAGCTTTCGTCGTCGGTGTTTTGTATTAAAAAAACGCTGAGTTTACAGTCAAATACATTCTGAAATCTAAATATACAATTGTGTTTACGAAATCTTAATTTTAAATTATAAAAAACTTCTATCTATCTATACATGTATATAAGTATTGTAAAAGTAAACTATAGATTTATATATACGTATCGTGTATAATGAAAGAATAAACTGTGTAATTTTCCTAAAGGTATCAAAAAAAAAAAAAAAATACAGATGCATTTAGTGTGTTTAAAGAAAAAATCGATCTTTATAATCATTTTTATTTTTAAAGAATATGCAATATCATTCATAATTCTTGTGTTGGATTTATGCATTAAATTTGTATAGCATATTTTATAAATGAAAACCTTTTATTGTTTTCATTTTCATTTATATATAGAAGAAAAACATTTAAACTTAAACTAAATAGTTATTGTGTTAGTAAAAACATATAATATATACAAATATTGAATAATACTATAAATAAAAATTTATACAATATAATATAAAATTAAAATTAAATATAAATTATCAATAAAAATGAGGGCGCGCAATTATAAATAAAATTAAATCTAAACTAAAACTACCCTAACAAGCCATATATATCAACGATGATGTTTTTTAAGGGCAAGGGGGTTCTCATACAGACCAGAGCTATTGGATGGGAAGAAGTACTTGGCGCGTAGTCGGTCCGCTGAAGGACTAGAGGGCTTGACCCAAGTACCCCCTGGAAATAGGATTTTAATGACAATTGGCGCCTAACTCAAACATTAATTGCTGAGCGGCAAGACCCAATTTTTGTGTTCATTTTGAATTTAGAATAGGATAAAGTATTGCCAAGTAGTCAGTTCATTAATGAGAACAGACCACTGCAATTACTTTTTATATGGTTTAAAGGAAAAATAGGACAAATATATTATAAAAATTTATTTTTATATAATCAATATAATTGGGTTAGTAAAAATATTAGTTTGAGTTCATAATAGATCTGTATAGTTGAGCAAACAAAAGAAATAAATTAATTGTTAGTAAATTCTATGCAATTTCCATTAACCATTTCAAATCATTTATGTTTTAGTTAAAAATTGTTATTAGTAACATAAAGCTGGGGGGTGTTTTAATTTGATCTATCATGAACTCTAAAAGGATTATATTTCTAAAAGAAAATAAAAAAAATGAATTCATTCAGAATTCAAATAAATAATTTTCCAATGATTTCTATTTAATTTTATTTTTACATTAATACTTAATGCGATTTAAACCGAAAAACATTAAATTAAATTCATAAAGTTACCTATAGAATTATATGCAAAATTTAATACTTGTATTTGTAATTATTTAATTTTTATTATTGTTGTTTTAATTCATTAATTTAAATTTAATTTATTCATTTATTAATATTTGTTTAATTTAAATTTTATATTTTTTGTAATTTTTTTTTGTAAGTTTTTGTAAATTTAAAGAATATTTAATAAAACAGTAAACATTATTGTATAATGAAATCATTAATAATAGTACAGAAATCTTTAATAATACTACAAACAATACAAGTATTAAATGTCTGAAAAAATATTACTAAATTTCAAAGTCACGTTCATAAATTCGATAATTTTATACAAAATTAAATTTTTAATTCGACCGTTTAACATGAATGCCATTTATTTTTATTTTCTTTTATAAAGAAATATAATATAAAAAAGGTTTTCTACTCACACAATTGTTGGAATTTATAAAAATTCGTAAAGCTGGCAGACAAAATCACACTAACCTGAAAGAAAAACAATAAAAAAAAATAATACCATTTAATAAATTGAAGCAAATAAAATTCTGATTATTGAATTTTCTATCACAACAAAATTTTATTTACCTGTTTGGACTTTTGTTCAATACATAATGGATAACAGCAGCAAATATCCAAAAAAAATACACCGTCGATGATAACAGCAAATAATCTGTAAATTTCAGCTGGCGTGTAAATAAAAGTTCCTCTGGAAATGAAAAAAATCACTGGTTAATTACTTTTTATTTAAAATAAAATAACAAAACGATTACATTTGATAATAATAATTGTATATAGATATAAAAAATAAGCATTTGGTATTTTTTTTTTTGTATTTATACTGCATTCAGAATACATTCAAGAATTATTTGAATGATCGCAGTTCAGAACATGAATAAAAAAATAGAAATAGGAAAATGAAAGCTATAAAAATAAAATTAATTAAAATAAAACAATGTTATAAGTATATGTACCAGTTTACAATCGCAAAGATATACAGAAAAGTCTTGCATTTTACATTACAGATCGCCACAGTTGATTTTTTTTATCTATACCTAACATATATAATATAATCCACAATATGTAATAAATATTACACTAAAAAAATATCGACCTGATATAAAAACAACAACAAAAAAACAAATTGAATTTGTTATAAAATAAAATAAAATTACTGTTAGACCTGAATTTGTTAAATATATAAATAAATTTTTATTTCACATGTATATGATATATGTATATGAAATTGTATATGATATGTATATGAAATTTTTCAATGTCATAATAAATTCATTACAATGGAATGGAAAATTGTATACTTAAAAATTGTTTTTATTAACATACCTTTGAAGATTACAAATATAAAAATTATTTCCTGAATTCTAATCCATAATTAGGGATATAGAGGGATACATTTTTGGATTAATATATTGCAAAACTCTATCAGAATGTACATAATTTTATGCATGATTATACTTTTCTTAATTTAATTATATTATTTATTATTAAGAATACAAATTTTGAATCACTTATAAAGATAATTTACAAAAACAATTCACAAAAAAAACACATTTTTATTATACACATCAAGTTTTATATACTTTATAATCAAAACTGATATAAAATTATTTACAAAAATAAAAATCAAAATGTGTTTGATAGATTTTAGTAGGTGCATAACACAAAAAAAATCTTTCGCGGCGTTTTACCGTAATGTAATTTTGTGCAATACAAAATATATATATTCAATAAATATATCGAATCGAACACATTTTTTTTTATTATATTTATTTATTTGACGAGTATATATAATTACGGGATTTTATATACATATATATATGTATGATTTATTATTTTATCTATGCTATTATAAAACATCATCATCATCATTTAACCCAAAGTATAAACTTAAATGGATTTTCAAAAATAAACCAATCTTGGTCAGAGATCAGAATACCTTCACGGATTATTTGCATTTGCGTGATTAATTCGCATTGAAATGGGAAAAAATATACTTAAGGAAGGATGTATTTAAGATTACCGATTGCTATAGTTAATATATTTATCTATATCTATATATAGAATATAATTCGTAACAATTAATAAATATTACACTAATAATAATACAGAATAGAAAAAATAGAATTACCGTTAGACCATTTCCTATAAGTTCAAATACATTTTTTTTTAATCATGTATGGAATTTTCATAGATATTTTAATGAATTGATATATGATCAAATATATTAAATTAACTTTCATTCAATCATCACATTTTGTTTTCCATTCATATTTTTTTTGTTATTTTGAATTATATGTGAACAAAACTCAAGAGCATAAAACTTAAGATGAAAGTATGGCCGAGTTGGTAGCGAAGCCGCCGATTTTCAAACAAAAATCTCACATGTAAATTTACATGTGAGATTTGCTTTTAATTAAGGGGAACATGGTTGTTTGAATTTGGACAGTCGACGATGAGAGACATACCATATTCCAGCAATGATGTTCCCCGTAGGTTTATATATATACGGACCGCGCTGGCGATTCTGCCAGTTGTGGTTAGTGTATATATATTCCCGGGTATCCCAGTGGGGGTACCCGCTCTACATCCAAAAATAACTGTAAATTTCTATCGTTGAAACTTACATAAGATAAAAAGGAAAATAAACATATAAAGAAAAATACATTGATTTTCCTAATATATTTTTTTTCATTTTATCTTATGTAAGTTTCAACGATAGAACGATTGTCTGAAGGAATTTAGTTCTCATAATTTCTGTTTTCTATTTTTATTTTTTTTTATTATAATCATAATAATAATTAAAATCTAACGCAAATCTCTGGAAAAATACTTCAGTTTTGTTCTTATTTCTTCAATATTGACCACAAAACTGTTATGTAGATATATATATATATATAGAAAGTAATTAGGAAAATCTCGGGAAATTTATATGAAAACCATTAAAATGATGTAAGAAGACCTTTATTAATTTTGTATGATCTTTTTAAATGTGCAATAAAAATGTTGGGTACTCTTGGAAAATGTATGAGTTTTGACTACTTTTATCAAATTATTGCATTTTTCAATATGAATTTCTTATAAAACCATATACGTTTTTTATTTTTTTCTTAAAGAGCATAAAAATACCTTTAATTTGATGGTATAATCATTTAAAACGGTTAAGTGGTTTGGAAGTTACAATAATTTTAATACATGGTATATTTTCATAAATTTATCAATCAAAAATATGTTTTATTTTTATTTAAAATTGGAAAATCTCGGAAAATTTATATGAAAACCATTAAAATGATGTAAGAAGACCTTTATTAATTTTGTATGATCTTTTTAAATGTGCAATAAAAATGTTGGGTACTCTTGGAAGATGTATGAGTATTGACGGTTTTTATTAAATTATTGCATTTTTCAATATGAATTTCTTATAAAACCATATACGTTTTTTATTTTTTTCTTAAAGAGCATAAAAATACCTTTAATTTGATGGTATAATCATTTAAAACGGTTAAGTGGTTTGGAAGTTACAATAATTTTAATACATGGTATATTTTCATAAATTTATCATTCAAAAATATGTTTTATTTTTATTTAAAATTGGAAAATCTCGGAAAATTTATATGAAAACCATTAAAATGGTGTAAGAAGACCTTTATTAATTTTGTATGATCTTTTTAAATGTGCAATAAAAATGTTGGGTACTCTTGGAAAATGTATGAGTATTGACGGTTTTTATTAAATGATTGCATTTTTCAATATGACTTTCTTATAAAACCATATACGTTTTTTATTTTTTCCTTAAAGAGCATAAAAATACCTTTCATTTGATGGTATAATCATTCAAAACGGTTAAATGGTTTGAAATAATGTGTGGTTTATAATAATTTTAATACATGGTATATTTTCATAAATTTATCATTCAAAAATATGTTTTATTTTTATTTAAAATTGGAAAATCTCGGAAGAAAAGATATACAGAAAAGTCATTCATTTTACATTACCGATCGCCACAGTTGATTTTTTTTATCTATACCTATAAAATATAATCTACAATATGTAATAAATATTACACTAAAAAAATATCGACCTGATATAAAATCAACAACAAAAAACAAATTGAATTTGTTATAAAATAAAATAAAATTACTGTTAGACCTGGATTTGTTAAATATATAAATAAATTTTTATTTCACATATATGATATGTATATGAAATTTTTCAATGTCATAATAAATTCATTACAATGGAATGGAAAATAGTATACTTAAAAATTGTTTTTATTAACATACCTCTGTATCATGCAAATGTAAAATATGATTTCCATATATGTCTTATACTAAATCATCAATTCTAATCCATAATTAGTGATATACCCACCATCAGATGGAAATTTTGATCGATTCACAAAGTTTAATGCGCACATAAAGAAATAAAAACTGTTTACAACTACATTTTTGGATTAATCTGTTGCAAAACTCTATAAGAATGTACATAATTTTATGCATTATTATACTTTTCTTAATTTAATTATATTATTTATTATTAAGAATACAAATTTTGAATCACTTATGAAGATAATTTACAAAAACAATTCACAAAAAAAAAACACATTTTTATTATACACATCAAGTTTTATACACTTTATAATCAAAACTATATAAAAATATATAAAATTATTTACAAAAATAAAAATCAAAATGTGTTTGATAGATTTTAGTAGGTGCAAACAAAAAAAAAATCTTTCGCGGCGTTTTACCGTAATGTAATTTTGTGCAATACAAAATATATATCGAACAAATTTTTTTTTATTATATTTATTTATTTGACGAGTATATAATTACGGGATTTTATATATATATGGATGATTTATTATTTTATATATGCTATTATGAAACATAATCATCATCATTTAACCCAAACTATAAACTTAAATGGATTTTCAAAAATAATTATATGAGGATTATGGAAATTGGAATAATTTTAAGCCATGATATATTTTCAAAATTTCGTATTTGTATTGTTCTTCTTTATTACTAACATATAGTATTGAATGGTCGACTGCTGGATATGTGAATAGAATGCATAAACTGGAGGGATTATATATTCAAATATTTATTTATTTTATATATAAGTAAGTATATAGATAAGATTTATATATTACATAAAATTAGATCAGGAAAACAATTTTATCATCCATAAATTTAAAAACAAAATAGAATATAATTGATTTTCAAACCAAATATGAATGAATATATATATATACATCTCTCCATATTCATATATAAATCTATATACTAATGTAATTATGTATTCGAAGATGTGCACAACAACGTCTTGCATATACTTTTAAGTATGATTTTTTGTTCTATTACACCAAAGGTTATAATATATATATAATATTTATATCTTTTTTGAACACAATATCTACTTAAATAAAGCATTTGGTTCCTTTTGAAGAAAAAAAAAATATTTTTTAACAAACAAAAAAATACATAAACAGGACAAAGTCGGAAATTAAAAATATCACTTTTTTTGTTATATATATATAAATATAAACATCTACCTACATACATATATATATATATATATATATATATATATATATATATATTGGGGATAAAATTAACGCGAATATATTTGAGATGTCGTATTATATCGGGTCGGTGTATAAATACATTTTTTATTTTTGATATTACTATGTGAGAATGGGGTGTAATAAGCAAATATATACATCCATCTATATATATATATATAATATGTGAATTGTACCATTATTGTAAAAGGGGGATACAGAAATAACTTAAGCGGAAAAAAAAGTAAAGAAAACGCATTTTTTTATTTGTTTTTGCATTTATTGTGATATGTTGTTTATAGAGAATTTTTTTAAATAAAAAAAATAGTATCATAGAATATATATAGATAGATCGGATTATAGTGCATGATGTGAACGCGTACACCAAATATATATATATAAGAAAGGGAGTTAAAAAAAATATAAAAAATATTACAAAGTTAAAAGTGGATAAAGTCTTTGCATTTTTTTTTTTAGCATTTTCATACTAAAAATGTATAGACCCCAGGATCATAGAACCGTGTAACATTTTTCTCTATATTTTTTTTTTGTTTTTTTTTTCATCTGATTTTGATTTTTATTTGCAAATAGAATGGAATTTAATTAAGTGAAATTATGTCACTTGTGCTTTAATTACATTTTTATCACGGACAGAGATTTTTTAATGATATTTTTATTTTTTTTTTATTCACTAGATATAGTTTTTTTTTTGTTTTAGAAAACATTTTTTTTTTATATATATGTAAATATATATGTTATTTATTGCTTCTTTAAGAATGCGAGCGAATAAATAAAATTAAATTGCTTAATAATAAATTGAATGGAAATCGCGTGTATTTGTTAATATACTATGTACGTAGTATGTATAATTTGTGTGGAATGTGATAATTTATTAAATATTGTTTGGGTTGGGAACTGCGGAGAACTGTAAATCTTTTTATATTTGTTTGTGTGGCTATATATATTTATTTATAATAATAAATTGTTTACAAACGGATACATTCAAGGTTGTTCAAATTCCGCGATCATGATCATTTTAAATAAAACCGATATGGTAAAAAACAAGCATGAAATCATTCAATCTATTAAATCTATTCAATCATTAATATTTGGTAAATATATATGTATAATTGTATATACTTACATTTTATTATACGCACTCAATGGTAATATTTACAAAATTAAAATTATATATCAAATAAAACTTTTTACAAGTAAATGTTTAGTAGAATATTATTTATTAATTATATAAGTTTAACATTTTTTTTTAAATAAATCAAATGATGTTTATTTTGAATTATTAATTAAATTTAATTTAGATATTTGATAACATTTTAAGTTTTCTGTTCAAATAAAGTTAAAAATTTTTGTAACATATCCTTTCGTAAAATATTATCCATATTTGATTTTATTAAAGCGATAAATTCTCTCTTAGGTGTTTGCTGATCGAATGGATCAATGAATGGCGTCTTTCCTTGATTGTCTTTATTATTACAATCGCTACCACTATTAACTGCTAGACAACCTTCAGGAACACTAGAATCACGTCCTGTTTCGAAAAAGTTATTAGTGTCGCTCTTGCTACAAATAGTTGGACAATACATTTCACTTTTAGACTGACATGTTACATACAAAACATCTGCATTCTTACCAACCTTTCCACCAAAACCACATACTGCTCCGTCTTTTCCGGCTATATTCGATTTTTTAATTCCTGACTTTGAACTTAATTCCAATATGTTTAAAGTACCAACGTTTCCACGTTTTCCATTCGCACCACCATCTCCTCCCGACGAACCACACTCACCATATAATTTATACGTATTATTTACCAATACACAAATATATAATTTACCAAGGGATATAATCTCATGCGAAGGTTCCCCAGTCCAGTGTTTGAATCGCGAAACTCTTCGTCCACAATCCACACCATTTTCTATTCTATAAATTGGAGATAATTCCTCCATAATTTGCCGTCCTCTGGCACCATTTTGGCCACTACCTCCATTTCCACCATTCACTTCAATGGTCAATAGATCTCCACCAGAAAATTGTTCAGCTATTCCTAGAAAATGGCCACTGTTTGTACCGTGTCCACCGGCTTTACCTTTAGCACCGGGAATGTTTTCATATTCACTATCCGGTAATGCACTTAAATCCTGTGCGCCATCAGATCCATTCAAAGTAATTTTTCTATCAGTTATAATATCCCATTTCCTACCAATTATGGATAAATGTTTTTGTTTATCAAATCCATCAAATTTGTCATTAAAAATAACATTATTTATCGCAAATACATTAATATATTTTGCTGAACTAAAACATTTGGCAGATTTTATATCGCCTATTTTAACATATTCACCAGATACGGTCAATCGTTTGCCATCCGAAGAACACTGAACATTAACGGGTGATGTTATTGTCCAAAATAAAACATCATTTAATTGCTCCAATTGTAGATTATTTAATACACTATCTTTTATATCTAAATATCCAATTTTTTCTGCAAATTGGGACCAATTATCATTTGTTATAAATAAACCTTGTGGTTTACTCAATTCTCCCCAATCGTTTATGTTAGATACGTTATATCTACTTCGATCGCTTTGATAATCATTTTTCGAAAACAGTTCATTAATTTTTGATAAGAATTTATAAAATCCATTTAAATTCCGTAAATACGCCAAAGATCCACGTAAACTATTTGCCCAAACTATAGTGTTAGCGGTAGTCGCATTATTACTTACGAGTTGCAAAAAATTAAAAAATTTTATTTTATTTTCTATATCATCGACCATATCTTTTGGAAGTTCAAAATTTTTAATTATTGGTATTACTATATTCATAAATTGTTGAATTTCTTGTGTTTTTTCTAATTCATCAATACAATCTGAAATTCTTTTATGCGGTTCATCGAATTTATGTTCAAGTTCAGTTAAACTTTGTTTTTCATCCGCAAACATTTTATATTTATTTATTAGTTTATCGTTAATGGATTTCATAGTATCGCGGATATCATTGTTTAATGCCTTGCTAATACCATACACCTCAATTTGAGAATCCAAAGATATTGTGTAACCAAAATCTTGTTCATTTATTGGTATAAATGTTGTTACGTTATAAATCATGTGTAAAATTGCGTTTCTTGATTTTTGCATAATTTCAATTTCACTTATTGGGCCTGGTTCATCTGGTGATCGAGAAATTGACATTCTGTCATATTTACCATCTTTATTTTGCCGCAACAAAGAATCGATAAATTTAATTCCCAATCGATGAAATGGTTTTTCATTAATATCCTCAGCAAATACTGCTCTTGTATTTTTCAAAAATACCGCTATATTCGATATTGCAGAATCATCGTTAATTTTTGGCTTATCATATTTTGTAGCAACCATTCCAACGGCATCAACATATTTATCGAAATCTTTCATAAATCTATTAATGTGTTCGACGAGAGATGGGAAACCTGTTCGGCTTCCAGTCGGACGAACAGAATCATAATCAACAACAAAAACTAATCTTACCGATGTGGATGCATTAAGAACATCTTTTATAAAAAATGAGGATGTCATATCAACGCTTGCATTTCTGGTATCATCGTAACCAGGGCAATCATAAAATGATTTATCAAAATCATCATCATGAAATAAATGTGGTAGTATTGTATTGGATACCACTGTTTGAGCACCAATTAAACCAGTCTCATCCGCAATATAATATTCACCGGTTACTAGACCTTCAGACTCACCAGTATCGACGGATATTAATTTACTATTATCACCCGTCAATGTCAAGGCTAATGTTGATTTTCCTGTTCCCGTTGTACCAAGTATAAATATATTCTCGCCTGAATCACTGTAATTTAATTCTTTTCGTCCATTTTCTAAAAATTGAAGTGTTTGTGCAATGATACTGGTGTCTTCATCAACATTTATTTTTTCAATTGTATTTAATGGTTTAACATATGAAAATGCAACGTTTAACGTTATAGTTGGTAACAAAATTGCTAAGAGAAACGGATTTATTACCGCCATCCTAAATTATTGTATAGTTTTATTTTTGATATAATCTGTAATTGAAAATTTTGTTATTTGAAAATACTTTTAATAAAATTATTTAAAAAATATTATTAATAAAATTAATTTGCTCCCCATATCAAATACTTTAAACAGTAATTACGGACCTATGGACAGGCGGTTTCAATTTATCATCAATCAACCGCTCATTAAATTTTAATATATAAAACAAATAAATGATTCCCTTTTCAGGCGTTTTTTGTTAAAATTTCAAATTAATTAATTTTTAAAATATGCAATTTTGGTAATAATATAATTGAAATAATTTTATCGTTATCAAGAAGCGTAAAATTTCTATAATTATATACAGATTTATATATTTTAAACAGATATTTCAATGAAAAATTAACCAAGTTTATTTATTTATGTTAATAACACTCTATATATGTTCAATATATTTCATTATATTATTATATACTACTTAACACTTTGATATTTTCATGTACGTTAAGAATTAAGAATTATACATTAGAACAGAACTAAATATTATATAATTATAAACTTGGTACGATTTACCTACAATAAACGAGATTTTTTGGAATGAATACAATTCAATTCATCCAAACTTGATCCAAACTCCAAACTTTGATGTATATATTCACTTTACAAACCAAAAAACATTGTTGAAATGAAATCTAAGTTCGTTTATATATATAATAAACCGTATATTGTCTTATAAAATCTGAATGATTCTCTTATCTAATTCATGTTTTTAAAGCGTGTTTGTTGTTTTTCTTCATTAGTTTTTTATTAGAAAAATTTTAAGGCAAAATCATCAGACAGACATATAGTTAAATTGGTAAAATGTTTAAAAAAACAAGATGTCCCACAATAAAATATTCCATTTATACTGTTTTATTATATAAATTTTTGAAATAATTGAACTTGAATTGTTTTAGTTTGCATATATAGTTTTTAAATTCAAACGTATTTTGTTTCAAGAAACTAGAAAGGTTAAGGTAAACTTTTCACGATGATATACCTGTATTTAAATTGAGCGAGTAAATTATATATGGGTACTTATATAAAATTCGTTTATATTATATATTGATGTTTAACCATTTAACTGACCCCGTATTATATTAAATTCGATTGTATTTTAATCTATAATGTAGCATATTGTTGAAAAACAATTTTTTTGGTATGACCATATTATCGCAACACTATATATATATATATATAGAATATCGCAGATTATATAATAGATTTTTATACACAAAATATTGACCTCAAATGTGTTTTTGTTTTTGATTGATTCATGGATTCATAGAATAATTTGGGTTTATTTCATTTTTTTCATATTAATAAGTTATATTTATATTCAGAGTTGGTTTATTTAAGAAATCAATAAGGACAAAGCTCAGAAAACTCTTTTGAATTGATTCCAACCTCGATATATTATTTGAATAAAACGAGGACCAGGTAGGACAAGCATATGACCTATAAAAAAAAACACACACACAAATACTTATCTCTATGGAATACACATTTCATCCGAACCGCTGATTTAAAATTTTTTATAAATCCTATACACAGTGGTCCAATAAATCAAATGGGTCCAAATCCATTATTAATGGTAATATATATTATAACTCATTTGGAATTAGTATATTAGTATATATACTATATAGAATTGTTGTTATCAAATTTATACATAAGTCAAAAGATCGACATATTTCATTAGATATATAACTATAATACAAGATACAATTAATAACGTACCTACTAAAAATCTTTCAAATGTTTCGAGAGCAAATTAGTTAGTTAGTCAAAGAAGTGAATTTATCCAAATGTTCATTACACAGTTTTAAAACTTATCCTTCCGTTGTGTGAAATTGCCTACGGAGACCATTTGAATTTTTAAGATTGATTCCTTAAGATTGTACTCTACTTCTGCGGTAATTTCTGTAGTTATAATTAAACCAACCAAAAAATTAAATCCCATTATAATTAATCGTTAATTAGTTTTTATGTATATATAATATGACATTGAAAACATTTTATGGTATCAAACGAAAGAAAAACCAAATCAATATAGGAAAATAAATGGAAATTCCAGAAAGCGAAAATATTTACATATAAGTGAATTTGTCCTCTTTGATTTACTTATATGTCAATCACCAATTTATTTCGCTTCTTTAGAATCAGAAAGAAATAATTAATATCTAATACTTTATAAATTCAATTATCCACCCCTTTTATCTTATAAATTTTAGTTATATGTGATAATTTTGGTATACATTTAATATTTATATTTTTTCATGATCACATAATAAGAAATGAATCCTATTCAATATTATATATACATATATACAATAATATAAGTTTATATCTTTTGATTTATCTGTATATATCATAACCCTAATATACCCGCCAAATAACTACGGAAAATGGGGATATGTTAAATCATCCCTTAACATCCCTTGCGAATTTTCCTAATTTTCTGATTTTTTTGTTTCTAATATGAACACCCAAATGGTGTTCTTGGGAATGAATTTGAATATATATATACATTTTAGTGTGGTGGCACATCATTTTATATTAAGACTTTTATCAGGAGTTGATTGGGTGACAAATGTAACTACTTTCCCATTTACCACACTATAGTTAAAAGTTCATCATGCATTTACTGTTTCATGTATTTGCTTGTCAGTCGTTTTTTTATTTAATTCGGTTGGTATTATAATTAAATTAAGTATATTTCAGTTAATTCTAATTCGTATTTCTTATCCGGAATATATGTGTTTTATTGAAGATGAAAAGAATTTTCAATGTCAATGCGTTATTTATATACAATACAATATCGCATATATACGATATCAGATCGATATATATATATGATAATCATCGGTTATTTGTTTTATAAATTATATATTAAAATGTCAACATATATCAATAAATTAATCTCTATATGAAAAAGCAATAATATTTTCATACGATATACAAAAATGTTTCAACCCTTCAAATTCAATATATCTTTATCTATATATACATTACATATATATAATATATGAATGAGTATAATTTCTAATTAGATACATCCCACTTAATTAATTTTTCTATTTTCCATTTACCATCGCATATAAATGATTATTGTTTTGTATTTTTTTGGGGTGGTTGCATATAATAATAATACTTATTATTATTATTATTGTAATTTAATTTTTATATTCAAACAATATATAGCTCTATATGTATTTAATTAATTAATATTAGAGTTGTTTTTGTTGTTTAGAGTGCAATAGAGAGAGGGTTCTTTTATATTTCTTGGAATATAATTTAATTATAAAATATATGAAAGTTAAACAAAATTTATAGATTGTGCGGTGTGTCTGTGGTGTACGTGAACTTTATAATCTAGAAACGTTGAATATGAACATTTATTTAGGATTAATAAACGAAATGCAATTGTCAACAAGTGGGTATTATACTTCGCGTCATTTATCTTTTTCAGTCAAAGACAACCAAACAGCGAATCTCCATAATTAAAATATATTAAAAGAACAATTCTTTAGCAAATTAATAATATATAATAACATTTTTTCTTTGAATATCATATCACTATATATAATATGCTTTTGATAGACGAGATATATATAAAGAATTTTATAAAAAATTAGTAAATAAAAAAAATTATGGAAATTATATTATCTTTTGTTATTGCCAAATAAATATAAAAAAAAATTGAAATTAAAAACAGTGAAGATGCAAAAAAAATCTTGATTAGCATTTGAAATATTAAAATCTCATTTATACATATTATACATAAATTTACATTTTTAATTGTTTTCTGATGGGGAATATATTATATATATGGAATAAGATATAGAAATATATATATATAGACATGCGGCTTCATCCTATATATAATGATACTGACTTGTATATAGGTAGTAACAGAGCACACATAAAATATGTTGATTATTTACCATTCAGAATTTCCAAAATATTGCCAATTTTTAAGTAAACACAATAATAATAGGCAAACAGACACGTATAGAAAGGTGTTGGATCTCATCTCGAAGGGATCGGGGTACTGAACGTATGCGATCAATAGAGTGGTGATTGAGGAAAGGTACACCACAATATATACAATATATGGATAATGAAGCACTATATCGGACCGTACACTGCTGCAATTAGTATAGGGATTTGGCGAATGTGCTATCTATATAATCTATAGAAATGGATTATTTCTGAACATCAGAAATAATGTAAGGACATAAAAGGACTCAGATAATCTAAGATAACACTTGAATTGGGAGAGTATAGCTAACACCCGTCGCACAGAATTGAAAAGAATAGATAATACCGTAATCGAAGAAGGGATTTTAGTCAGTAAGAATCTGATACACGATTATCCCCTCCTTTGTTTAAAGATCAAACCTCGCATTATTGGAAGTTTATCTATGTACATATAATATATTATAGATACAAATATAACTATCCGCAGTAATTATTTCGAAAATCTACAAGAGATATATTTTATAATAATTGTACTTATTCTATATAAAGTCTTCCCAATTAATAATTTTGTTTGTATACTAACAAGTATATAATAGTCGATTGAAACGAATTCTACATAATATATACATACATTTTTCTTAAATACACTATATACTATTATTAATTAATATAGAAACTTCAGTATTTTATTTTATATATATATATATATATATATATATATCACCACACAAACAATGCAATACACATACAATATACATACATACAATTTAAAACATTAACAAATTGATCTAATTAATTATATGGGTGTTAAATCTAAACAAAACAAAGAATATTATATTATTATTATAGAGCAGAGGGTACGTGTATATCGTCATCATTGTGTTTTGTTTAATATATTATATTATATACATCTATTTTCATTTGTATATTTGCACTTTATATATATATGCTAGACTATAGAATATTATATACTATATGAAACCTGTAACAGTAATATGTCATAGAATTGAGTCTATGCCGTACAACTAATTGTCTCGCATTCCATTTATATAAGCCTATGAATGAAAATTGAATTTAAAATTTAAATAATAATAATATACTAACATAGTGTAAACTTTTTTTTTTTCTGTTAAATAAATATTTTGTAAAGTATATTCTCTCATACTATGTGAAATATTATTTAACTAGAGGAAAAAGCTATTTATACATTTAAATTTATACATTTTGATATAAAATTTAACTATATAGTATATATCGAACCGTATATACATACTTTATATTATAACTTTTGTATATATATCAGTATATGAGGGGTACAAGAGAAAATTTATCCCGACTCGGAATTCCAGACGATCCGAACGATATAGATTATATATATTCTGAAAGGTTTTAAAAAAGCTTAAAATTCAATGATCTCTAACACAACAAGTAAATTTGTTAACCACTCCAAAATGTTCTTCTATGATTTTCTTCAATTTTCAATTTTTGCATTTTTTTGCATCATTTGAAAATTCAATTACATTTTCATAGAAGAAAATTTTGGCAATCGTACTCGCATTCATTCAACAAATATATAGCCGATTTTCGTCGTGGACGAAGTGGATTTGTTTTTGTTGTTGAATATAATTTGGTTTTGTTTTTAACCATATGCGTATATACCTATATCGTCAGAATATATCCTGTCGTTTGTGTCATCAGGACATATTTTTTTTCAAAACACCTATATATATATAATTATAGAAATATATATTTATTTGAAATAATTAATATATAATATCCGACATATATATACAAAATACAAAGCTAATTTTATTTAATCACCTTTACGAAATGTTGTTATGAATGGATATATATACCTATCTGGTTATAGGATAATTTGTATATATTGTATATATAAAATTTTATATGCAGAAACTCTGATGTACAATGTACATACCATATCATCATTTCAACATAGAATTTATTGTAATAGTATTATTTATATATGTATAATTGTATATATAGTATATTGTTAGTCGCGCGAAATTAATTTCTGTACACAATAACAATTAAAATAAATATTTTACTTAATTCAAATTGAGAGTATAAATTATTTATATACCCAAGCAGTGTGACATTTAATGTATAAACGATTTGTTTAATTTTCAGTTTGCAAGATGAAATAACTAATACGAATACTCCTCCGCATCCTATACTATACTCCGCATTACATCACCATACGAATACCTCAAGCCTAATAATGGTTATAAATCGGTAACGTTTATTCACTTAAAGCATTCAATATATGCAAGGTAATAATATTAACAATAATAAAAACACTATACTGGGGTATCCTAAATTGGACTATCGCATTCGTAATTTTGTTACCCAAACGATATTTGGCTGTTTGGGTATGCAATTCATATATATAATAACAAGTAACAGAAATATAAAGGGGTCGTGTTGGTGGTGGAATATAAACACCCGAGTTTAAATGAGATGTATAACATTTAAAGCGAATAGTATATACAGTAATACATATAAATGGATAGATAGATTGAGGTAACATCATATATAAATGACGCACTGGACAAAAAACAATAAATATATTGATATATCTATATGTAAATATTTATTAATTTACATTACATACCTTTCCAATATACAATTTGACATCGTAAAGAATTAATGGGATAATATACGCTAATTATACTATATATATATAGTCGTATTACTCGTATTCTATTAGGCCATTCGTAAGCGATACTATATGTCTAATATAATAACCATATTATTCGATTGTATAGCACAGTCAAGGAATATATTCATATTATGATCTGTTAGCGGCAATTTCTCTTAAACATATCTATCATACGCTGCATTTGGTCGGAAAACAGATAAACAATCGGCCAGAAAACCCACAATATCATCCGGGTATACGCAGAGATTCGTTACACTTTTCTCCACAATATTCAAATCCATTTTCCAAGGCAGAGAAACTCCATTATTTTATTTCGAAAAACAAAATACATATTACATATGTATATATATATTGAATTAGAAGCAAAACCAAATTTCTCCTGGATCATAGTTAATAATCTGAGACTTAGCAAAATATGTAGGATAAAGGCAAACGCCCACTAAACCCCCAATTAATTCACATTTTAATTAAATTTTAACATTTTTATTGCAAATAATGTTATAACAACATATAAATTGGACTACGAACTTAAAGATTGTAATTCTTTTTTTAAAAATACTATTTAATGCTCAATCGATATTGAAAATTAATTAATATAATTTTTAGTAGTTAATTACGGCAACAATAAATCAAATGAATTTTAAATTAAATTATAATTAGTGTATTTATATATGCGGATTCAGTCTTTAGGGTTTAAATTATAAGGATTTAATTCGTTTTATTTTTTTTTTGGATAATTACGGTATAGCGTTGTTAGTAATATTATTATTATTATTTAATTACATTTTGAATAGACGGATAAAAAGATATAATCTTCGGTAAAAATAAACACAAAATATTTTATATAGCACCACTTAAATAATAGTTGTTGTTTTTTTTAATTTTTTTTAACGTTTTAAAATATTATTAAAATCTATAATTTTTAATGTTTTATATATATATATAATTAAGAATTTATAATTAAAAAAAAAAAAAAGGTACACACTTTTCTTCTTTTTTTTTTATCTATATAACAAAATAACACTTTACATGCAATTAATAACATTCTTCAGAAAAGCACGATATTATTAATTAAAAAATATATTATTTTCCCAAAAAATTTGGTTATTGATAAGAAAATAAAAAATAAAAATTACTAGAAATCAATCACTAATAATAATTTGAAAATTATAATATGTAACCCCCGCCACATTGTGCTAAATATTAACGATTAACGAAACGTAACAATTGTACTACCAATAGATTTTGAACTACACAAATGAGTTATAGCATGTTCAGCATCTTGCGGTATATAAACCTGAATTTATAAATTATTATTTACTAATTACTAATTACTATAATTGAAAAAAAAAAACAAGAAAAGTGAATTCAAACATTATCATTACCTGATCGACGACCGTTTGTATTATTCCATCATTCACCAATTCACATAAAGTATTTAATGTGGAACAGCACAAATGCGATTCGGACCAATTTGGCGCAACACCCGTTATACATGAATATATTTTTTTAATTTTTACATAGATCTGCAATGGATGAAGATTGCGGCATTTTGCGGCGGACAAACGAACAAAAATTGGAAACAAATTAATAATAAAATTCGTCAAAATAACACACAAAAAAAAAAAACTCCAGGAATTTCTTTTTATTAAACGATCTGTATGGTGAAATTGGTAGATTTGTATTGTGGAGGAAAATGAAAACTAAGTTATGGATTTCAGGTGTGGATAATGTATAAATATTCCTCATAAAACATAGTAATTTCTCGGATGGAGGGGTTTTGAAAGTTATAGATGTATTAATAAGGATGTTATAATGGTATAATACTGTACGTGATATATTTGGAATAGAAATAAATGAATTTTTGCTTGTGGAAGCCGAAAAATAAATACAATTACAATTACCGATAAACAGAATCTTGATAATAGTCCATATTCATCAGATCGTAACGGTTTCTCAACAGTATCAATTAAAACACCATTACCAGCCAAAAATGTTGAAATAAAACTTTTGTCATATGTCGTTGATGTTGTAAAAATTATTATATCATATTCAGGACGTATTGATAATTCCTTAAACAAATGTAATTGTTGTGTTGGTTCTGAATTAAATCGTTTAACATCATCAGTATCGTCATCATCATCATCATCATCATCATCCAGATCATCATCAGTAAATGCTATGATATCATCAGCACCTAATCAAAGAAAGTTTTTTATGTTATTACTATTATATATATATATTATAAATATTTAATAATAGCGGCAGATAACTTAATAAGCATCAGACCAATTTTCAATAGATCATATTAATAATAATAATAATAATTTTTGAATTGATATACAATTAATAAAAATAGCGCAAAACAGAATAATGTAAAATAAATATAAATTATATATACCTCTTTTTATCCATTAATATATAAATATATAGACGGATCGACAACAAACAACAATAATAAAAGATAAAATTATCAAAAAAGATAGATAAATTAACTTTATAAAATGCATTATTTAATAAACATTAATATTAAACAACGAATAATTTAAAAGTAAACACACACGTACAATATACAAACCTAAAGCTTTAATTACAGGTATTGTACGTTTATAACATGTTGCCGTTATTATTGAACCATATTTTTTTAATAATTGTGTAAGTACACAACCAACCGGTGAACATCCATCTTGAATTAAAACTCTAAGGAGATAAATAAATCAATTAATATTTACAATAAAATCATACATTTGTTTTTTTTTTTTTTTTTTTTGAAATACCTTTTTCCAATACAATTCAATTCATTTAAACCGGCCGCCAAAAGGGCATTTAATGCAATGCATCCACTATATGGTAAACTTGCTGCACCCTCAAAACCAATAATACGAGGTTTACGGCATACACGATATTCGGGAACAACAACAATTTCTGATGCTAACCCAGTTTCATACCAATGAGCAGCTAACCAAACTTCATCACCAATCATTATGTTACCCGTTGAATTTTTACCAATGCCATCCACAATACCGGCACATCCTCGTCCCACAATTAATGGTAATTCATTTTTTTGTTGATTGCCGTGTATCAAGGTACGCATTGTACGTCCATATCCCTTGGAAATTCTATCATCTAAACGATTTATGCATACAGCACGTACACGTATTAATATATCCGATGAATGTCGCATTTGTGGTAATGGTGAATTGCATAATGTAACATTCTATATATATATAAATGTGTAATAAACAGAAAAATTTAATTAAATTAAATTATTTACACTATTCGGTTTTTTTCTAAATGATACAGAAATGAGTAAATTGAAGCAGGTTTGTGGATGGCTGTAGAGAATTTAAGGTTGATGTCATATAACGAAATGCCATAAATGGTTTTATATAAGGATTAAATTTATCATTAACGCATTTGCTAAGACTAAATGACGTGTGTGATTAAACAATCAATCAATGCGTATCATCACTAAACAGAAAAGAAAAAATCATACTCACATCTGGTCCATCATAAGAAATACAAGCAATTGATTTCACTTCTTGATTATTTGATGGTAATTTTGTTAACCAAATTCCAATTAAAATTCCACCCGTTGTTCCAATACATATTCCAATAATTACATAATATAAATTATTTTTATTAACTAAATTATGGGTGAGAAAATATAAAAGGAAAACAGTATAATAGATTTAAAAACCCTTCCAATTTCTATAGATATATTTACTTTCATAACGAAAATGTTTTCGTATTTGATCTATGATTGCATCTGTATTTGTTACATTTTTAAGTTTTATTATATTTTCGGCAAAAAATGTCCATATTTTATTTAATGTTATTTTAACGGAATCAAATTTTTGATCTTGTAAAACCTATAGAGGACGAGATAGAATAAAAAAACATATTTATAGATTATATATTTATTTTGCTGATCAAATTAAAGCATTTTCACTTTCAACTATTTGGTTTTTTTCATTTTTTCATTTTACTTTCAAAATTAAAACTGATGGAAGTTATTAAAATTCTTCAGTTGCAGTAAAAATGTCTTAATTTGATGGGGAACCGCAAAATGTTAATAAATAAAAAACCAATATATATATATATAGTTACCTCAGCACCTGTAATACGAATCTGTTCGAAGTAATTTTTTCCAATTATTAATCCATTATCAACTGTCACGGCCATTTGAACCTTTTTTTTTTTTATTGGTATAGTTTTATTTTTATGATGATTTTTTAATGTTTATTTATTTTTTTTTGCAAAAATGTTGATGAAAGGGAAAATTTAAGTACAAATATAAGTTTTCTATAAAATATTTAATTAAATAAATAGATATAATATAGGATAATAGAAATAGATTAGAAATGATGAGTTTAAAAAAAAAAAGGAAAGATGCGTATGGATGAAGATCATCTGGACAGGAAACCGTGTAGATAAACGGCGGTCGTCCGTACACATTTAGAAACGTTAGTAATTTTAAAGATTATATAAATTCATAAATAATGTATGTATAGTTAACATTTCTAATTAAAACTAATAAAAGAACCAAAAAAATAGATATTAAATTCAATTACCTTTAAAAAGTCAAATGCATTTTGTGTTTTAAATAAGAATTCATCCATAATAATAAAGTACTACGGTAATAAATCCTTTTCAATCATTTCAATTTTCAATTCCATTTAATTTATTATTTTAATTAGATAATTATATAGTATATATAGTTAATTGTGTTGGTCGGCTATTTTTAAAATAAATTAAATTAGGTTGCAAATTTACAGAATTTATTCTAATTTCAATGTCAACACCAACCACATAATTATATAGTTCCTTTATAATACAAATAGTATTAGTTTTATTTACCTTTTATATAATTTTTTTCTTAAATTAAATATTATAATTAACAAAATTTTACATTAACTTAAATTAAATTATCTTTTTTATATATTTAATTAATAAAAATAAATAGTTTTGTATTTATTTACATATTCAGATGGTTTTCGAAACAAATTTTTTTTATTTACATAATACTTTTTGTTGACATTTTAAAAATCTGTTACATTTTGTTTTGTTGGCTACCATGTAGAAAAATATTAAGCAATTTTTTGTTTTGCTTTTTGATAATTAAATGCACAAACCTGCCTGACATTTAAAGGTTTTACAAATGGGCGGGGATCATTCAATAATTTTTTATATAAAATTTTCGGTGGAGTGTTTGCATTCATACCATATCATGAATTTATTCAAAATTTTATAGAAATCTGTCCACAATTCCACAAACAAAGTACGTGAAGGAGTAATTGAATACAAAAACTATATATTTTTCGTTTAAAATAAATGTATTTATTCATTTAAATTATATAGATTTCGACAATAATTTCGAATATAATTTTTCATCAAATTGTTAAAACAAAAAAACAACCAAATAATCTATTTTTTATTTATTACATTATCTAAATCATCTGGACCACTTCCGTCATCACCATTTTCAATTACATCACCATTTTCTTCGAATTTCATACCTTGATCTTCTTCTTCATCGTCATCTTCATCACCGTCGATTTCAGCATTCTCAGCTTCTGCACGTTCCATACGACGAGCCAAATCGGCTTCATCTGTTGCTGTTACAACTTTGGGCTAAAAACAAAACCAATTAATTAAAATAATACAGAAATATAGGAATCGGACACAAACGCAATACTTACAGCCATTTGAATATTAAAAGTTCCACCCAATTTTCCAATTGTTGCTTGAATTCTTTCGATAGCAAGGTCTAATGCCTTTAAACCATCAGCTTTTTCCTTTGTTGCCGTAGTCATAACTATATACAATTTTATTTAAGATAATTGATAAGTCAAAGTGAAAGGCACATTAAATACAATACCATAAAGTGGTGGTGCAATTAAATTAATTTTTATTGGTAATTCTTCGGTGGATAATTCCAAACCGGCACGTAATGCCTCTTTTACTGCATCAATCCCTTCGTATCCATAACAAGCACATTCAATATCAGCCCGTATTTTAACTGAATGGGATGTTAATTTTTTCTGAATATTTTCAAGTAATACTTGACGGATATTTTCATCCAGACCACATTCATCCAAAACCGTTGGATCTCTATAAAACGCGTAGTACGGTCATTATTCAGATACAAAAACAATAACAGGTAAAAATTCCAAAAATTCAAAAATTCAATTGAAATAACTTACGTTACAGATTGTTTAAATATATCATAAGCTGCCGCTTTACTTCTATATCTTTCCTCAAAATGCCATGCAGTTTTTTCATACAATTCTTCCAATTGTTCATTGGAGTCAAACTCCATTATATTTGCTACATGTCGTAAAATAGAGTTTACGGCTTTTGCTTTAGAAAAACGTTCTGTACATAGTTCAATGTCTTCGGGCGATACACGTCGTTTCGATAAATCTATGTAACCTAAATTTTTGAATTAAATAATATATTAAAATAAATCAATAAATTCCAATGTTCCACTGTTTCATTTCATACCTTTATCTTTATCGACACGAATAACAACAACCGGTTCGGTTTTTCCAACACGTATCAATTTATTAATCGATCGGATACGACGACGGGACAATTCAGATAACAGAATCATTCCCTCAATATTATTGTATTCCAATAAATATACGTAGGCTCCCATTTCGGCAATGGAACGAACATTTACCATAACAACATCTTCAATTTCTGGATATTTTTGTTTATAAAATCGACAGCTTAATATAACCATTTTTATATTTGTTGTTGTTGTAATACGAAATTAATGAAAATCAAAAAAAAAAACGTGCAACTCCTATAAATAGATATAAAGCCTATCAGCAAAGTGCCTGCGATTATTTCTAATAGATATTTTAATACAAATCACCTTTTTTTTATCTATTTAATTAATTAAATTCATAAATAATTATCGATTTATATCTTTATTTAGTAATTTACCTTTTGTTTTTAATTATTTCGGTATTATAAAAAATAAAATTAAAATAAATAACACTTCAAACACGCTTGAAGTAAACTGAAACTGAACTGTGCACTGAAGAAATCTGAAAAAGTGAAAATTCCACGCTATGAAGACAAAATTGCACTGTTCTGTACGATGTAAATCACTCTATTTTATTGTTCAACGTGTCTCTTTTTATTGATAAACAAGTAAATAATTTTGTTAACCCATTGATGAGGGTTATTGGGCACTCCCAAAGAGATCCTAAGGTGTTCTTGAGAATAAATTTGAATAAATTAGTGTGGCACATTATTTTCTATTAACATTTAATTAAGAATTGATTGATGATAAATTTACGTGCATCTAGTTTCAGAGATTCGCCTCACAACGTTTTTAATTTGGAAAAAATTACCGGAATATGATCTATTACCAACCACCCTGACATTTTTGACTCTTCCGTAGCTCTTATATGATATACAAATTAATAAAAACAATAAAAAAAACTAGGTTCTTTTTGTTAATAAAAGAATTTTAATGCATAAGGAATTTATTTTTCTTATTTTTTATCTACATTTTCTAAATCATCATCGGCTCCACTTCCACCATCACCATTTTCATCGAATTTGATACCTTCTTCTTCTTCATCACCATCATCTTCATCATCATCACCATCAATTTCAGCATTTTCAGCTTCAGCACGTTCCATTCGACGTGCCAAATCAGCTTCATCAACTGCTGTTACAACTTTTGGCTAAAAATAAAACGGACAAAGAGCAATAAATTAAAATAAGTATTACAGAAATGTAGGAATGGAAACACAAACGTAATACTTACAGCCATTTGAATATTAAAAGTTCCACCCAATTTTCCAATTGTTGCTTGAATTCTTTCAATAGCAAGTTCTAATGCCTTTAAACCATCAGTTTTTTCTGTTGTTGACGTTGTCATAACTAAGTTAAAAGGAAAACAAATTGATTAATTAAATAAATTATTTTTAATTTTTTGTTTTTAATGCGAAGTTGAAATTCGTACCATAAAGTGGTGGTGCAATCAAATTAATTTTTATTGGTAATTCTTCGGTGGATAATTCCAAACCGGCACGTAATGCCTCTTTTACTGCATCAATCCCTTCGTATCCATAACAAGCACATTCAATATCAGCCCGTATTTTAACTGAATGTGATGTTAATTTTTTCTGAATATTATCTAGTAATACTTGACGGATATTTTCATCAAGATCACATTCATCCAAAACCTTTGGATCTCTAAAAAATCATAATAAAATATTTTACATAGAAACACTTTGAAGAATAGACAAATTTGCAGTTTACCGGTGGTGAGGAAAGGATTCACTTGTTGGTGTGAGGGAATAAAAGGGAATGTGGAAGGAGATATAAAGTGCAATTCGGCCAAAAATGCATCTGGAATAAAACTTACGTCACAGATTGTTTAAATATATCATATGCGGCCGCTTTACTTCTATATCTTTCCTCAAAATGCCATGCAGTTTTTTCATACAATTTTTCCAATTCTTTATCCGTTTTGAACTGTAATATATCAGCTACACGTCTTAAAATAGAATTAACGGCTTTTGCTTTAGCGAAACGTTCTGTACATAGTTCAATGTCTTCGGGCGATACACGTCGTTTCGATAAATCTATGTAACCTAAATTTTTGAATTAAATAATATATTAAAGTAAATCAATAAATTCCAATGTTCCACTGTTTCATTTCATACCTTTATCTTTATCGACACGAATAACAACAACCGGTTCGGTTTTTCCAACACGTATCAATTTATTAATGGATCGGATACGACGACGGGACAATTCAGATAACAGAATCATTCCCTCAATATTATTGTATTCCAATAAATATACGTAAGCTCCCATTTCGGCAATGGAACGTACATTTACCATAACAACATCTTCAATTTCTGGATATTTTTGTTTATAAAATCGACAGCTTAATATCACCATATTTTTTCGGGTTTAATTTGGAATTTTATTCTTAATTAGTTAATTAAATACCGTATACCGCGGCGGCTATATTTTTTTTATAAAAATGAAAACATGCAAATAGAAAAAGATAGAAAATAATCAAATATATGGTTATATTTCCCGAATAAATAATAACTGTAAAAATTAAGTAATTCAATAATGATTAATAATTATAAAATAACAACTATTTTATTTGGATAAATAATTACCTATATATTACAGTAAATGTCTTCTTTTTTTCTTAATTTTAATCCGGAATACAAATTGTTTTACAAAATTAAACTTTTTTTTATATTAAAAATTAACATTACGAAATGCTTTACAATGCGAGCAATATGAAATTTTTTTTTTTAAAATAGATGAATGGTACAGCACCGAGCAGCGCTTCGGCTTCGGTGTAAATATTTTCATTTCGATCAACAACGTGTATTGTTTGTTAACCCATTCTTGGAGGTTTAATAATGATCATTGCTATATAGAAACAAGAACACCAAGTACTAAAAACTATTAAACCAGTTAATAACCTACAAAAATTAATAATCAATAAATTAAAAACAAGAAACAAATTGTGCTTTTTTATTAAATATTTTAAATATTTTAGATAAATAGTTTTTTAATTTTAATTTTAAATAAACGTATAAATTAAATAAAATAAATAAATAAATGTTACAGCGCACGAAAACCCTCTCTTTATAGCAGCGCCCAATTTACGGCGAATGGCGAATTATTATAGCAACGCAAACAAATAAAAAAAAATCAAAAAAAACGTAATAGATATATGGGGAAATAAATGCAAATGTCGGCATCCATCTTTTCCTATTTTTTCTTTTTTTCTCAACACCTCGTTGCGTAGGGTGCATTAAGCAATTAAGCATTTCATTTAATTTTTTTTTTTTACTGTAAAAATAATTTATTTTTTTGATAGTGTTTATTTTAATTAAAAAAAAAATATTAATATCTTTTTTTACAAATAATAATTATGAATAAATAATAAACAATTTTATCGTATAGTTGGATATAGTTAATTTAAAGTGTTTTCAAGTTGATGTGTAAAAAAATTCATTAAAAATGTTTTCCATATTATGTTAAAAATACTGAGTGATTTGAGTGATACGAAAAAAAAGATTCTTTTTCTTCGTATATTTATCGATTCAACAACAATGGCGGCGGCAATTCGTCAAAACGTTTGTGGTCAAGGAATTAGCAGCATCATCATCAGTAGGAGCATTATTACTAAATTCAGTGTTTTATTTTGCTATAATCATTATTTGTTACTAAAAAAACTGAATTATATTTTATTAAAATAGTGGTTAATTGTTATAAAAAAAAAAAAAAAAAAAAAAACTTACCATATATTTTTAAGTTACTTTATTTTATTTTTTTTATTATGTTTTATTATTTATGGTGATGATGCAAATCATTTAACAAGTGCAAAAAATTAAATACAATTCTAATTAAGAAAAAAGAAATATTAAAAAAATTGTATCAAAAAAATTAGAACCCAAGCTCAGTCAATCATAATAATATGGACGATGTGTTTGACGAATGCTCAGATATTGAATTTGAATACTTTAATGAAATACAATCAATACAATCCGCCGATTCTAGTAAGTTTTAGTTTTTAATTTTTTTTTTTAAATAAACATCCCCAATCTCGATAAATCAGTCAAAGTCAAGTGTTGTTTTATTATTTATATTATCAAAAGAAATAGAAAATCCACTTGCGAAAAGGAGGAGGGTAAAATTAAGCTGTACGCACACAAACGCACATGTTAAATACCCATTGCCCCCCACACATATCCACATTTAGCTCGTCTCTTTATGCATTAACTTCGCATCATCCATGTTCATGCGCAAGTTCTTCTTCGCCATTTTTTTTTATAATATCTTGTGTTGGTTTTTTTTTTTAAATAAATTCAGTTTTGGATATTATTAACAGATTTTTTTTTCATTTTTGGTGATTCAATCTGAATCTAATATCCATTTGATTTGATGATTATCAATTATTAAATTGAATGTGAATGAATTTGAATAGAAATGACGACGACGAACACCAACGAAATATATTATAAAAATTATGACTAGGACTATAAAAAAAAACTCAACTGCGGATTGGAATTATTAGAGGGAAGTTTTGTTTTGTTAATCATCTTTTTTTTTTTAATTTTGGCCAGTATAATAAACCATCATTTTTCGTTTGATCATTTTATTTAATTCAATCACAATAATTAATTACAATTACAATTTGTGGTATGTGTAATGTTTTATAATTAATCAAGCTTATTTCCTATATAGAATAATTTTAAAAAAATCTTTGACAATGATTTATAATAATGTGCGGTCGTCACATCGTCAGTATAAGGAGCTGATGATGAATAAATGTTTATAAAAGTTCAGTATTTGCAAAAAAACAAATTGGATACGTGACATATTATTTCGTTTTTCAAATAAGGATTAAGTCACACCTTTATTTTATATTTTCTTAGAGAATCCAACCGTGAAAACTGTTATATTATATGCAAATATTGTTTTTCACCAAGTGGACGATAAACGATAAAGTGTAAATGACTCATTTCAAAAAATGGTAAAACAAAAAAAAAAAAACAACATAAATGGGATATATAAGAGATAAGGGATGATGATGATGATGATGATGTATTTTTAGTACACGACTATTTAAAAATAATGTTTGTTTTTTGGCCACCATCAAGTATTTCAATGGGTTATAAACACAGAACGAGATATATTATTATCCCTTAAATCTTAGATGCGTATATATCTTATTGTGGCTTGAATTGCTATTGGAGCGGAAAGATTCGGTTCTGATTGTTATTGTTATCTAAAAGTTGTAAATTAGTTCATGTATTTGAAAATATCATCCTAAATATTCACAACCACAAACAACAAACGAAATCTGTACAAAATTTCGTATAAATATATTTTGTATTATTTCTATCATTATATTTTTAACATTTTTCAATATTTAAAGGACCAAGATCAACATTTACATCATCAGCATCAGGATCATCTTCATCATCATGTACATCATCGCCTCCATTTATATTAGGTGGGGAAGAATTATCATCACCTAGTCATAATTTATATGTTAATTTAAACAGTGCAATTATTAGTGAAACGGATTTTAATAATAGTGGATTAAATAATAATAACAATAACAATAATAATGATTTTAATTCGGTAAACGGATTGAATAATTTAATATTTTCGTCCGTAAACGATATTAGTGGTAATATTCGTAGTAATAATAGTAATAATAATAGTGTTATACCGGACGCCGTCATACGTCGTGGTCCGGGTAGACCAAAAAAAGAATTTATTTCAGGTAAAATTGTTCAAGAACCAACGGGTACACAAATCGGTGAACGTACTATAAAACGTTTACGAGGAGTTGAATTCGGTTCTACATCGTCGTCGGCTATTCGCACCGGCGTTATTAGTGATATTAGTGCAGTAAAACGAAAGTTTTATAATCGTAACGACATATTAGATCAGCTAAATGTTACTATCCAACAGCAACAAAAAAAAAATTTAAGTAATTTATTATTAATACAAGATACGGCTATAGCATCACCGACAATATTTATTGATGAAACAATGCCCGCTTCAACATTGATATCAACTGTAAATACAATGACAATAACAACGACAACCGCTACAGGTGATACAACAACAACAACAACAACAACAAGTGTATCACCAACGTTGCTTACGCCCGCAACAACAATGCTTATTGATTCATCATCAATAACACAATCAACAACAACAACAACAACAACAACGATAACGTCGAACCATAGTTTAATAAGTCCATCGATGGATCATGACAGTTGTAACAGTTCTGATAAAATTATGCAACCACCAGAAGAACCACCTTATTTTCCAGAAAAATATCCGGGTAAAATTTGTATTTTATGTTGTTTAGGTGAACGTAGCCAATTGGGACAAGGTGAAATGTTATGCTTTGATGGTAACCATTTAACGGACGGTCCAACGGTTGCGTTATCAAGCAATTCAACTGATGATAAAGGTTTATCGGTACTGCAAGGTGATGATAAAATTGCAAAAGGTTTAATATCACACACCACATTAAGTAATCGTAGACAAAAGAGTAACAATAAATGCAAGTATGTAATTTGATGATATTATGATTTGATTAAGATTGGATAAGTGAGTTTTTTTTTTTTTGATTTTTTATGATTCTTTTTTATTTTCATTTGCTTTCAGAAACCTTGTACTTAATACAGAGTACATTGATGAATTAGAAAAAATAGGTTACACGGAAATAAATGAATTTTTAAATGTACTAGATAGTGCCTTTTTTTATATACATCGTGGTTGTGCCGTTTGGTCATTTGGTATAAACCGTGGTGACAGTGACACTTCCACCTCGGCTGTATGTGCATTTTCAAATATCATTACAATTGTAACACAAAGTTTATTGAGAAAATGTTCGTATTGCAACCGGTACGGAGCGAGTTTGGTATGCAAAATGTCGTGTTCGAAATATTTCCATTTGCCGTGTGCAGCTGCAAGTGGTTCTTTTCAAATTATGCAAAATTATACATTGTTTTGTAAGGAGCATTTGGGTCAGGTGCCATTGGTGTGCACAGAAGATGTAAATTGTCGTTTTTGTGTCGGTCTCGGTGATGTCGGCAATTTAATAATGTGTTCATTGTGTGGCGATCATTATCATGGTTTTTGTATTGGCGTACCACAATATCCGGGCGCACGTACCGGATGGCAATGTCAGCCATGTCGACGTTGTCAAATATGTCGTGTACCTGATCAAAGTGATGGTCGTACGGTTGGTTGTGAACAATGTAATAAATACTATCATGCCAATTGTTTGCGGCCGGTGATGACCGCAATACCGAAATATGGATGGAAATGTCGTGTAAGTGATAATTTTTTAATTGTTTTTAAATATTTTGAATGATATATTTTAATGTATGTTTTGAATTGAATTAATTAAAGACTTTCAATTAACAAAAAGAAATAATTTGATAAAACTAAAAAAATATTCGATAAGTTAGTATTCAATAATACATTCACGATCGTTTCTTCTCGGTCATTTCTCTGTTAATGTATTAATTCAATTCATAACAGAAAAAATACAGTATTTATTGCTCAATTGGCTAAATACTTATTTTGAAAATGAAAGTCACACTAAGGAAAACAAATAACCTTATGAAGATATATGTATGACTAGTAAAATTTACCTTTCTGTTTTTATCAGTGTTGTCGTGTTTGTTCCGATTGTGGTTCACGTACGCCTGGCGCTGGAACATCATCACGTTGGCATGCCCATTATACAGTTTGTGATTCGTGCTATCAACAAAGGAATAAAGGTTTTTCATGTCCAATATGTCGTCGAGCTTATCGCGCCGCTGCTTATCGTGAAATGGTTAAATGTAGCCTATGCAATAAGTAAATACACAAAAAACAAACAAACAATATTTGTTTAGAACATTATCCTAATTTTTTTTTTTTTTATAACATTTCAAGATTCGTTCATAGTACATGTGATCCCGAAGCGGATTTAGCTGCTTACACTAGTAAAAAAGAACAAAATCCAGATTATGAATATGTATGCCTGCATTGTAAATCGTCGGTGCAAAGTGGTCGTATGATTGCGGCAATGCAACGTGACATTAACATGGACGATGAAAGTTTATCAGCATCACAAGAGAGTTTATATAATGAAGATTCAGTTGATTCCATTACAACAATATCAACAACTACAACAACCACAATAACATTATCGGTTACATTACCTGTCAACGCATCTTCATCAATAGGTTCATCATCGCCAACATCTCCACCATTGGGAGCATCAACATCAGTTGGGACGGCTTCGGCTATATCGACACAACTCTCATTATCATCATCGTCATCTTCTTCGTCTTCATCGTCATTGGCAACTATTACAGATGCAAATGAAAAAAGTTCGGATATCGGTTTAGGCATTGGTAAACCACATATTACAAATAAAATAGCCAAAAAACGATTGGGCAGCGTACAACAACTGCAAGGTGGTGGTCGGGCAAAAGGTGGAGGAAAAAATACATTTCAAAAACGACAACGCCTTGCGGATTTCAGTCGAAAACGAGGTCCAAAAATAAAAATGCGTGGTTTATTTGGGGCGCCTGGTTTAGGTTTGCAACGTCCAACATTTGACACAATAAATACATCGAAAAATGGTAATTCCAATTCAAATCCAAATAATAGTTCTACAAGTACCGAAGATGAACCGGGTCTGGAAAATCGTCTAGTACTTTGTTCGATTAAAGATAAATTTGTATTAACACAAGATATTTGTGTAATGTGCGGTGCTATCGGTACAAATCAAGAGGGTTGTTTAATTGCATGCGTTCAATGTGGGCAATGTTATCATCCGTATTGTGCCAGTGTAAAAGTAACGAAAGTGATTTTGCAAAAAGGTTGGCGTTGTCTTGATTGCACCGTTTGTGAGGGTTGCGGTGAAAAACACGATGAAAACCGTTTAACATTATGTGATGATTGTGACATTTCATATCACATATATTGTATGGATCCCCCCTTGGATTATGTACCACAAGGTACATGGAAATGTAAATGGTGTGCGGTTTGTCATAAATGTGGCAGTACAACACCCGGTGTTAATTGTGTATGGCAAAATAGTTATACCGAATGTGGACCATGTGCTAGCCAATCGTTTTGTGCCTCATGTTCAGATAGCTATGCCGATGGGGAATTAATTATACAATGTACACAATGTGATCGTTGGTTACATTGTGCATGCGATTCCATAAAAAATGATGATGATGCCGAACGTTGTGCCGAAGAGGGTTACATTTGTCTTTTATGTCGGCCTCGTGATGTACCACCGCCACATTTGGCACCAAAAAAGAAAACAATTCAAGTGTCAACAAACACATCGGCGACATCATCAACAGCAGCCACGATAACAACCACAACAGCGAATTCCTGCAATCCTTCGGCATCTTCAAAAATGGACGTCGATAGTAATGGTAGCAGTGAAATATCATTAGGTCTTGATGGCAATCATTTATTAGATGGTGTATATTTAAGTGCCTATGGTTTACAACAAATGAAAAATTTACAATTAGAATTAATACGTAAGAAACGTAAAAATAGATCAGCGTTAGCCGAAGTTCCACCACCACCACCACCGCTACCAATATCTAATTTTTCCACCAGTGCAATATCTTCAGCAGCGACATCGTCAGCGACATCAACTGTTAATCCTCCGCTTGCATCACCTTCTTCACTATCCGATAGCAATTCGGCTGCGGCTGCTGGTGGTGGAGAAGCTGCCATCATGGCATCCATTGAATCCGTGGTGGCCGGCATGACTACTGGTACATTAAATGAAAATGTTAAAATTCAACCATTAGATCCACTTGAAGAAGCTGAAATATACAAAGATGGTATGATATGGGATCGTGCTGATTCTAGTCCACCGGAAGGTTTTACATTATGCACCACCGAACAGGGTACAGTTGTATTACGGAAAAAGCGTCAACGTAATTTACAAAAATTAGGAATTGGTGGTTTTATGGTGCGTAACCGTACCGTACGTAAAGATGATCATTCAAATAGCAGTGGTGCAAACGGTGGGGCTGACTGTACAAACGTGGACGGTGATGATATTGCTGATGGTATTGTAGTACAACAATTAATAATCGATGCAAATGATAAAACAAGAAAAAAAATCATTCGACGTAAACCAAAAAATAAACTTATTGAAACATATCCGAGCTATTTACAGGAGGCATTCTTTGGGAAACCACTATTGGAAACACAAAAATTCACATTCGATTCCAGCGGTTCGGATGATGACTCAAAAAGTAGTATTAGCGATGCTAAAACGTTAAAATTATCCGCTGAAGAACTGAAAATGCTTGACGATATCCGATTTAAGCAACAGCTAAAACAGCAACAACAACAGCACGTATATCAGAATCATCATCAAAATGCTCAACAACAACAATCCGGTGGTGGTGGGAGTGGTAGCAGCAATAGCAGTAGTAGCGGTATTACAAATGCTAGTACTAGTACTGTTATACATCATCCTACATCACAACTAATTCAACAACAACAACAACAACAACCAACACCACCGCCACCAACAACACCTCAAACACCGCAACCAACGCAACCATCACAGCAATCATCTCAATCATCACTAACATATCAACCATCACAGATTATCCAATCTCAACCACCACAACATCAACAATTAACACAAACGGTCCAATCCGTAGTGAATCAACGTCAACAATATTCTCAACATCATTCAGCGGTTGCTCAACATCAACATCAACAAGTCAAATTACAACAACAGCAATCTGAACAACAGAAATTACTACAAAAACCACAACTATCACAATTACAGCAGTCACAACAACACATTCATCAACAGGGGTTGCAGGCCATGCAACAACAACAGCCATTATCACAATCACAACAGCAACAGCAGCAGCAGCAGCAGTTGCAACAGCAACAACAACAGTTTATTCAAGAACAGAAAAAGTTTTTGTTAACACAACAACAAAAACAACAACAGCAATTATTGATGACATCTACTACGGCAGCTTCGCCTGCTCAAATTACAAATACAACGCCTGGTCAAATAGTAGCTAATGCAACACAATCGATCGTCGCTAATTTACAACCAAAAATTGAAACAGATTATCATAATGATAATGATGATGGTTGTTCAGAAGGTTTAAAAGATATATTACCATCAGATCTTTTGGACAATGATTTAGTTAACACAATAATGAATCATGATGATGATGATGATGAGGATTTAACAAAACCATCAGGTATAAAATATGTTTTTCGATTGAATTATTTGCCTTACCCAAAATTTATCTTCTTAATAACCCAGAAACTTAATAAAATTTAATTTGTAAATCTTTATTTTAGCAACATTTGATGATATAGGTGAGCGTAAAGATGAATTGGCTGATATATTAAGCCCACATTTTAATTTAGAATTTCGTATGGATTCAAAAGATGTTGAAGAAATTTTTAATACTGTATTGAAAGAGGAACAACAAGTGAGTTTTTTTTTTTATAGTTATTATTCAATATGAAGAATATTAGAGTTTATAATTCCACTGTTATTACAGAAAAAACAAGAACAATTGAGCAATAGCAATAATAAAATGGTGGCTATTTCAAGCTCTCAACAAATTAGTGCCGTAAATCCAAATGCGGCTCAACAAAATTTAATGTTACAACCAACTCAGCAATTACAACAAACCACGCAAACAATTGGCGTCGGACCAACCTTACAAAATTCCAAAACACCAACTCAAATTGGTATTGGACATCAAGTTGCGATGGCCCCAACCTCAACCGGGCCACAAATATTACAACGACATATTTCCCAACAAGTATTAGATATGGTTCCACAACAACAGCAACAACCCCAACAACCACCACACGTACAACAGCAACTGCAACAACAGCAACATTTAATGGCACAGAGAGCACTTCAACAGCAACAGGCACAACAACCACAACAACCACTACCGCCACCACATGTACAACAGCAGCAGCAGCAACCACAACAACAACATCATGGGTATCAAAATTATTCTTATACTGATTATAATAACAGGTAGGGATGGAGTTCAGGGGATGCAAGTATGCGAATAATGTTTATTGCGCTATTTTTTTGTTATAAATTTATTGTTTTTTTACACACATTTTATTTATTTATATAATTTTTGAAGAAAAAAAAAATGCTAATCAATTAATTGATTTACTTCTCGATTTTCATATATATATATATATATATTAATGATTGTTAATATTTTGTAAAATTGATTTTCGCTTTTGATTTGATCACTTTCATGCATTTTATTTATAGTTTATTCAATTTAATTATTGTTTAAAACGGAAAAAGCAAAAAAAGAAAATTTATATAAATGGTTAATAAAAAAAATAACAATAAAATAAACATGAATCAGATCGCACTACCACCCACACACTTCATCCTTGCTTGTAAAATTAAGAATTTAAGCATTATTTTCATTTTTACTAATAATTTAAAAGAACTAACAAAATTCTTTTGGAGCTATTTTGATTTAAAATTGAAAATAATTGTTTTTTTTATTTATATTTTGATTCGTGGTTAGTGTTTATGTATATTGATATATTATATTTTATATTTATAGTATGCAATTTAATGCATCATTCCAAGGCGATCCAATAATACAATTACAAAAACAACAGCAACAGCAGCAGCACCAACAACAGCAGAATTCTCGACCAATTTACCAATCACAACAAACAGCCACAACAGTGGTGGGTAATGTTGCTATGCAGCAACCACCGTCAATGATCGATTCAAATATTCGATTAGTACAAAATGTCGTTGATGACAATAATATTATGAGTGGTGGTGTTGGTGTAATCTCATCCGTTGGCGTTACTTCACAAAATCAACAAAAAACAAATGCATCTAATGAACGAATGCGTAATGATGAAGGTATTATTATATTATTTTGTCATTTTGTAATTTTATGTACCAATAGTTGGGGTTACCTTTTTAATGTCTATACGTTTATTTCAAGTTTCAATAATTTCATTTCACACATAACCAATCGTATTTATCGTATTCATTTTTTTAAAAAAAATTTTAGCACTTGGCGATATGGCAACAATATCAGCTGTATTATATTGTAATAAAACACATCCCGAATTAAGAAGTGAATTTCCTGTGTGGGAAGAGCGGAGTAAACAAATCTTAAAGAAATGGCGAAGTTTACCCGGCGATAAAAAGCACCCATTTTTGGAACAAGCCAAAGATAATCGATCTCAATTAAGAATGAAAAAATCACATCCAGTAAGTACCGAAATTTATAATTATGTTATTTTTCCAATATACACATTAGTTTGACTTCAATTTACGTGAAAGTAGTGAATACACACTTTGCTCGGTTGAATTATATTTTACCGGTCGACCTCTGCAAATTGTATTTTAGGCACGCTTACAGTTTAGAAGGTTTTATGTTGACCAACTTTTGCTGATGTTGACCTTAGCGGTCGACTCTTTGACCCTTTGGTCATGGCTTCATGTTCAGGTTTGTATCTGAACATTAAACATTAAAAAGTATTGGTCGGAGAATAGTTTCAATTCTGGTACCTTAAGGGGAAGAGAACTGCTTAGTTTGCCTTAAAAAAAATACAATTAGCCGAGTTCGCCGGTAAAGGTGTAATTTCACCCACTTTAAAGAAATTAAAACAAGGATTGAAAACAATTAATAAATTATAACTAGCCATTAAATGATAAATATTGCTTTTAATTTTGGGTTATTTTTTATTATTATTCGTTTATTTATAAATAATTATTAATTGTGTTGAGATATTTTTGAGGTTGCAATTAAAATAGAAGTGATTAATTCAAACGATATTATTAAAAAAAAGAAAAACATTGCATTTTTAAATTATATGCATTTGTATGTTAACTGTTGTTTTTTTTATTGTAATCCCTGTGTTTGTTACTAACAATCACATTCAACATATATTTATTTTAGTTTTCTACACACGGGTTTTTTTTTTATATAATTCATTATATTTATTATAATTGTTTGTGTATTACAAAAACCAAAAAAAGATGGAATTTTTTAATCATTCCATTGCTGCATTTTATTGTTTTTCAAAAAAGAACACAAAAAACGATAATTTAGGTGTAAAGGTTATAAATTTAAAAAAAATCCAATTAAAATAAAAAAAAAATACAGGTACCTCAAATGTCACCGAAAGATGCCTCAATTACAAATTCACCATTGACACCAACATTAGCTCCACCTTCACCTATTGTAACCTCACAAATTGGGTCAGAAAGGGTAATTCCGCAGCAACAACATCAACAACAATTACAGCAACAATCGTCTCAAATAGATGATTTACAACAGCAACAGCAGCAGCAGCAACAGCAACAGCAGCAACAACAAGGATTGCAGCAACAACAACAGCCGACACGACCGAATGCGATCCAGTCACCGGCCACGGTCGCATCACTTCAACAATATATAGAGGTGCAACGATTAACTGGCGATGGCATCTTAGATGAATTAACACAAACTAATAATAACAATAGTGCATCAAATATATCTAACACTTTCACAACTACCACAATCACTTCCACTACCACTACCACTACTACATTAACCACTATAATTAACACTAATAATAATTATAATAATATTAATAATAATAATAATAATAATACTATTGATACCACTACCACAATCACTGATACCACAATTACAACAACCCCAAAGTCACCCACATATATTTCTACATATACAATTACTAATCCAAATCCAATAACCAATATTATTCAATCCATTGATAAAAAACCATTGTTATCCTTAGGAACGATCACAATTAACAATGATAATAATAAATCCATAGATTCAGTAATTAGATTAGATGATTCTATTGACTGTATAGAACATCCAAATCCGTCCAATTCAAATGATAATAATAATAATGGCAATCAAATGTCCATGACCTCTAAATTAATACCTTTAACATCGTCGTCCCCATCGTCGTCATCGAACAATAATAATTATAATAATAAATTTGGAAAAAATTCAAAATCTAATGTATCTTCTTCGGCCAATAGTTTAACAACGACAAATACTTCATTATCATCATCAACATCCATTCCACGAACATCATCTACTAAAAATACGAATCCTTCTATGACGGAACAAATTCAATCCATTATAAAAACAATAAATCAATTGAATGAAAGCTCACCGACCAAAAACCAAACGATTCCACGTACAACAAAAAATTATACACGAAATAATACGGTTTCGTCGTCTAATTCTCTATATTCGCAATCAAATCCGGTTCCAACAAATTCTAATAATAAAAATGTATCCAATAATAATGCAAATTCGGGAAATAGCAATAATAACAATAATAATAACAGTAATAATGGTAACAATAATAATAATAATAACCATAATATTGGTAAACCAATCAATAACGAAACAATTTCATTGGAACAATCAACCGATTCAATTATGCGGAGTGGTGGCAGCGGCGGAGGAGGATGTCCAATCGGTACCAGTGGTACCGGTAATATATCCACATCAAACGTTGTTGTCTCGCAAGCAAAATTAAATCATTTTGTTAAAACGGTAACATTATCTGAAAATGGTATATTAGTGCCAAATGTTATTGCAACAAATTTAACAACAACACCACCATTTCAATTGGGATTTCATAATAATGTTCAACAACAACAACAGACCCAACAACAACCACAACCACAACAACAACAACAACATTCACTAAATCAATTACATTCGGCTACCATTCATCATCATCACAGTAATACAACAAATAAAATTAATCAACAGTCACATCAACATCACCATTATGTTTCCCATCCACTACATCATATAATTCATCCACATTTAAATAATAGTAATGGACCGGCACCAAATGTTACCGTAAATCCAAATGGTGCTTTTAATACAAATTCAAATGCCGTAATACGTTCACATCACATTAGCGGATATCCGAATATTGCTAATAGTTCAATTGCCGGTGCAACTGCTTTACGTACATTTAATTTACAAACTGGTAACTTAAATTTTAACGTAATAACTGGTGGACATCCAAATAGTATGCTTGGTGGTGCAAACAGCAGCAATAACACAAATAATAATGGTGTAAATTCAGCAATAACATCACCAATATTAGCCGCTCAATTACATACAATTAATCAAATCGCATCAAATCAAGCGGCACAATTGCAACATCAAATGCCATTTTTTCGATACTCTTCATTGATGTCAGTTGGTGCGCAAACGGTACAGGGTAATGATTTAGTTTCTAATATACAAACACAATCACAACCAGCACCACCAGCACTACCACCACCACCACCGCAGCAGCCAAATCATACAATCGATGAAAATGAAATAATTGAATTATCAAATAGTCCAAGTTTGCCAAGTCCACAACAAACTTCCATAGAATCATCGACAACAACCACGTCAACTCCTCCATCACAATCACAACAACAGCTAATACCACCATCATCGTCATCATCATCACCATTATCTTCGTTATCATCATCGTCGTCATCATCATCATCATCATCATCATCGTCAGTTGTACCACAATCATTATCACCGTTAATACATTCATTAGACGGTTGTTTAAATCAAATAAATGCTGAACCAATTAATCAAATACAAACCAATTTTAACATAAAGTATGAATGCATAAATGATGAAAATGAAAATGATAATGGTGATGAAGATGATGACGACGATGAAGATGATGAAGATGATGATGATGATGATGATGATGATATTGATAACAATTTAATAAATGAAAATAATAATGAACAATCAATTCGTATTCTAACACCATTGGAAATAATGAAAACACTACCGTCACTTGACGAATCATCGACACAAAACACTTTATCAATTGGATTAACGAATGACGATAGAATATCTGTGACATCATCACCACCATCTCCATATTCCCAATTATCATGTGCATCTTTGAATGCATCACCACCTTCATCATCACCAATATCCTCTATGTCTTCAACCTCATCATCTTCCTCATCCAATTCGGCTATAATAACATCATCTACTACCACCACCTATCCTTCATTGTCAACCATAAATTCAATCAATTTCATGAATAATAATAATAATAATAATACTAGTATAGCAACATTAACTACAACGTCTACCACAACCACCGCCACCACCACAATACCACCACCAACCACAACCACAACAACAACAACTAAAACAACAAACGCTATCATAAATAATTTAAATATGCAATTAAATCAAGCAGTTAATAATTGCGCTGCTACTATTAATTCTAACAATAATACTAATATTATTATAAATAATATTCCTACATCACAGTATTTATTGCCTTCTTCTCCTAACAATAATCATAATAATAATAACAATAATAATAATAATACCTACGATACCAATAATATAATAATAAATAATTCAACACCAACCATAATTTATTCTTCAGTTGCACAACAAACGATGGTGAGGGATGAAAAAAACGTAAAAAAATATAAAATTTATTCAAATGATTTAAAGATTATTTTATTTTTCATTGTCAAATTTATCAAAATCCGATTCGCTGCTGATTTATTATTGATTTGTAATGGTTTTATTTATTTGTTATTAGATTTGAAACTATTTTTTTTAATTTGATTCTTTATATTTTAATTTCGTTTTTCATATTGATTTTGATCAATCAATGTTGATTAATTTATTAAAAAAAAAAAGAAGGTTTTTTTAACGTATTTTTATTTATTTTATTTTTTTTATCAAAATATGTTATAAAAAACTCTTTTATTTAGTGTTCTTCAGATATAAAGCGAAACAATCGTGTGTTGTTTTTGTGTATGTTTGAAATTACACTTAAATATATTAGATAATTTCAATCTGATAATGATCACAATCATTCAATTCAATACATTCCGATTAATTGCAAATTATTTTTTGCATTTGATTCAGTGAAATTTCCTTTGAAATTAAATCAAATACACAAATGAGCTGAACCTCTTTACATTCGTAAGAATTTAATCCAGTATTCGATTAATTAATTTTGATGTTACAATGAATATGTTGTAATTTTAATTATTTTAGAAATTGATTTCTGACAAAGGAATTACCCAAAATTGTTAAGATCATTCTAAAACTTCCGAATGTTTAATTTAATTTAGATCATTTAAAACATTTCTCGATATCAATCAAACATTTTCTACTTACACAATCAATCGAATCAAGTTTTTTTTCCATTGGTATTCCTCGATGCGTTTTAGTCCGCTATCGATCTAATACTATCGAAAACGGTTTTCAAAACTATCTCTATAATATAGATTAAAATGATTTTTGCTTCATTATAATTTTTCAGTTATCGTGTTGTTGTTGTTGTTATTTTTTTTTTTTAAATTATTAATTATTATATTATTTTGAGTACGATATCAGGAAATTGTTTTTCAAAATTAAGATTATTTTTTTTACGTTTTTTTGCAGCATGTATTTACAATAATAATAATAATAATAATAATAATAATCAAAACATATGACAAAAATATAAATTAAAAAAAGAAAAGAAAATTCACACACCACCACCAAATACCACAACCAAAAACCAGTATCATAATCACTATTTCACCATACAATCAATGTCATCCCATATAGTATAATCCTATTCCAATCCTTAGTAAAAAAATTAATAAGAAAATCCTTTATATTACTTACCATTTTGCATATGGTTATTTTTTTCATTTTCATTTTCATAATTTCGCATGAAACGTTTGTGTTTAATTTTTTTAAGTTGTTATTACCATTTATTTTTATTTATTTTAATATTTTACTAACTTACTATTTATTAATTATCCAATTTTAGGGGTCGGTCGGTTAGATAAAATTTCATGATATTGTTAAAACGAGGTGATATTCTGATAGTATATGATTAGCTAAATAATAAATTTTCCCGAAAATCATTTCATTTTGGCAATATCGGGAACTTTTTCTCACTGACCGCAGTCCCCAAAATCTAATCAAATGAATATAAAAAAGCTTTTATTTAAATGAAAACTATTTTAATTTTATGGACAGATTAGAATATTTAACCTAAATGTATGACAAATCCAATTTGATTTTAACAAATTACAAACAATTCTTATTTACTAATTTTTGGTAAAAGATAAAAATTGATTTTGTGATTGTAACTTTAGTTTTATGGTCATAGTTATACATAGTCTATATGAACTATAGTCACATGGTTACCTATTTATAATTCATGCGGTCTCCCAGTTGTGATTTATAAACGGTTGTCGTCTATTTGACAAACAATTCTAACTTCAATCCCTATCCAGTTACAGAATTTTGAATTTTAAAAATGTAAAACATAAATTCAGCAGTTCATAACTTCTCTGTTCTATAGCCAACCTGTAAAATAACCGGGAGCCAGTGAAATTTTAAGCCTATCCAATAGATTTTTCCATACCGAATGTAATATTCATAAAATATTTTAAAAGAAATTCAACCGCGGGCTTTTATGAATAATTGATTTATTTACTGCTAAGAAGCAGTAAATCGAAATGATATCTATATTTGTTTTTCTACAACATCGTTCTTAATGCATATATTCATCTCAAAATAAAATTAAAATAGTAAAAGTTTTGTATTTTTGTTTACAAATACAATTGTTAACCACTTGTTATTTTTTTTTTAAACTATAGTTATAATTTTATTGTGCATGTGCATTTTATGATATATAAAAAATACTTTTTGTAATAACTTGAATTTTTATTTATTTTATTTCTGCCAATTGTTTTACTAAACGCAATTATTTAATTTTACTTTCAATTCTTATTAACCGATTTCTATTTAAAAAAAAATTATTATAATTTAATTAAATTTAATATACACGTTATTAATAAGTTATATGTTTGTTTCCGTTACATCAGGATCAAGAAAAAATTAATTCACAACAGAAGTCTATACGTGAACAAGAACAAGAACGTCAATGGAAACAATTACAAGCACAACGTGCACGCGATCAACAAATGCAATTACAACATATTGTCATACATGATCAAAAACTTACAGGTATGATATTACTTATCTATGTTTCGTTTTGTAGAATAAAATGCCAAGGTACAAAATTCATTTCGTCAAATCTCCACGAATCGAAATGCATTTTTATCGGCAAAAAGGATAATACGTGAATCCTAAATTACTTATACTTTGTTTTGTTTTTTATTAATAATAATCCATAATCATCATCGTCGATTAATAGATACACAAACGCAACAGTTACAAGTATCACCGAATAATGGTAATGGGAATAATGTAAATGATATGATGATGAGTCCAACGATGACGGCCGTTCAGTCTCCAAATTCTTTGCGACAAAATAATTTTGTGACACCAATTACAGCAAAGAATCGAAGTATTGGAATTTTACCAAATACTGGTGCCAATAATCTCATTCAACAACAACAACAACACCAGCAACAACAGCAACAATCACCACAACCAACAAATCAACAACAATTTCAACATCCATCAATGGCACGTTCAATTTCGGTACAAATGCCGCAACAACGTCAACAACAATCAATGCAAATGCAATCACGAATAAGTCCATTCTCTCCACAATCACAACCACCTCAGTCACCGCACGACCAACAATATCCATTATCACCGGCAACTACCCAGTCGTCAACCGCATCTACAATCGATCCATTTACAAGACCACCATCAGAGAGTTCACAACAAGATATTTATTTAAATGTAGGTTTTATCTTATTTTTAAAATTTTTTGTAATATAAACAGATTTATTGCTGGATGTTAATTTCTAACAAATAAAAAAATTGTTATAATTTTATCTGATACAGTCGCCACAAACACCTCGTTCGTTTGGACAACAAAGTCCTATTCCAACACCAAATCGAAGTCCTGCATATGTTACACAGTCAAATCAAATTCAGCAGCAGCAGCAGCAGCAACAACAACAGTCTCCAAATCCACAAACAGGTCTTCGTCTAAATATTGGTGCAGCGGTAAGTGGTGGCTATTTACAGGCACCGGGAACTCCTCGTCCACAATATTCAACAGAAACAGTGGTTCCAACTGTTTATGGACCATCGAATATGTATTCACATAATCAAAATGGAACATTCACATCGCCTAGAAACGAACAATTTCCTTTAGCAATACAGCAACAGCAATCGCCACAACCACAGCAACAACAACCACATCAAGCTTTGCTGCCACAGCAACATCAACCACAAAGTAACATTCAACAACAGCCACCACCACCACCACCACCATCCCTAGTGCAACAACAGCAAAGTTTGTTATTAGGTCAACAACAAACACCCCCACAACCGCGTGCTGCTGGCCAACAACAATTACAAGAAAATAATCGTCAATTAAGAGATCTGTTACAACGACAGCAAATGGTTACAACAAATATGCCGATGTTAGGTTTACAACAACAACAACAACAACAACAACAGCAACAAATATTGCAGCAGCAGCAGCAACAACAATTACAGCACATTCCCAATCAACAACAATCTAATTCTCCAATGCTGCAAGTACATTCTCCCCAACCTCAACAACACCAACATAACCACAGTAACAATCAACATCAACCTCAGTTGCAGCAGCAACAACAACAACAGCAACCACTACAACAACAACCCCAACAGCAACAGTCACAACCACAACAACAGCAACATCATCAGCAACAACAAAACCAAATACATACGCAAATCCAACAGCAACATCAATTATCCATACCATCGCAAACACCAGCAATGCAACAACAGCAGCAAACTCCAATCCAACAAATTCCACAGCAGCATCAACAGATGCCACAAACCACACAATCTACAACGGTTACACAGCAAACATCAAATCCAAATGTTCAAACTTTGCGTTGGAATTCCGATGGTATTGATGAACAACAATTACAATTAAATACCAGTGATTCAAACACATTTAGGCAACCGTTGCCACCGGATATGATGTCGCGACCACAACGAATTGGTATACCGAATCAAATAATACGACCAGGTGGAAAAATCCAAATGCAACAAAACCCACGGGGTATTATAATGTCACGAGATATACGACAACGCTTTGCTGCCCGTGCTCAAGCTATGGGTGGTGTTTTAGTGCCAAATCAACAACAGCAACAACATATAGCCCAACAACAATTACAGCAACAACAACAACAACAGCAGCAGCAGCACCAACAACAACAACACAATCAACAGCAAAATCATCAACAACATCATCAACAACAACTGCAACTTCAGCAGCAGCAACAACAACAATTACAACAACAGCAATTTCAACAACAACAGCAACAACACCATCATCAACAACAACAACAGCAGCAGCATGTACAACAGACAATAATAACTTCCCAAAATTTCGTTCAAACCAATATACAAAGATCAGTACAACAATCCATTCCGGGAAATGGAATCGGATCGAACACTATGAATATTATAAAATCAAGTGAATCGAATCAAATAATCGTAAATAGTACAAGTGTCCTAAATGAACAACAACAAACGGTACAATCAATTGTACAACAACTGGAAAGATTACCAAATCAGCAACCAATATCGCAACCTCAACAACAACAACATTCCCAACAAGCGCCACCACACCAAATATCTACCACAAGTATTGGAACGTCTTTGATGGAATCAAATGTTGCTGTTACAATGGCAAGTAGTAATAATTCTGTAATTGGATCAACATCCAATGGAAATATTTCAACGGGAATAACATCAACCACACAAACGAATTCACAAATCATCAATCAATCGGCATCAAATGATAACGCAGATAATCAAGAAATTCCCGATAATGTTACAGCTGAATTAGAAAAATTAGAAGATGAAAATGGTGTGATGGGCGTAGTTGAGGGTGTTGGTGATCTATTAGGTGATCTGGGCGAAGGTGATGACGATGAATTGTTTAATTCATTGACCAAAGAAATCGGTGTTGATTTTAATATTTTGGAATATGCTGATCCTGAACTGGACGCATTAAATGACACAGAGCAAGCAAATTTACTGGATGGCTTAGATTTTGATGAAGCAGAAACTACAACAACTGTTACTAGTGCTACCGCTACCACTACTACCGATACTACCACTAGTACTACTACAGAAATCGGAACAATAACAACTACTACGAATACCTCAAGTGATAGTGATAAAGCTACTAATATTCCAAAAGACAATAATGCAAATAACGCTGAGTTGCAACATCAACAAATACAGCAACAAAATATATTACAAGTTGCTACATCCAATGATAACTTATCACACATTTTGAGTTTGACAGGCGAAAATGTGAATGTATCTCAAAGTCAGCAACCACAATTGCTACAGCAACAGCAACAATCCCAACAACAAGTACAACGGGTTCTTACACAATTACAATTAGTTCCACCACAACCACAACAACAATTGCAAACCCAATCAGGTCAACAATTGAAAAATGTAGATATTCAGCAACAACTCCAACAACAACCGCAACAATTAGTAAACCAAACGGATCAACAAATATCAATTCAACACCAACAGCTACCGCAATCTAATCAACCTGGACAAACCCAACAAAATATAATGAGCGTACAACAAATGCAACAACTAAATCGTATGAAAGTTTTGCAAGCACAACAACAGCAACAACAACAACAACAACAAATGTTACCTGCTAATTTACAACAAATTCAACAACAAATGCTACAACAAGTAACCTTTATTTTTATTTATTTTTTTGTTATGCAACTATTTCGACTTCATATTAATTAATTGTATTATTTTTTTGTGGTGGGTCTTAAATCTATAGGTTAAACAAGCGGCAGCAAATGGAAATCCAATGCCAATAGGTACACAATTGTTTACTAATGACGGTGCAGTTGGAACCATTACGGCCAATAATAATGTGACCGTTCAATTTCCAGCAACATTCTCAAGGGCTCAAGGGTAATTATTATAATATTTCAATAAGAAATATACAAGAGATGATGGTTCTATTATATATTAATATATTTCTTCAATTCTTTCAAATAATTAAATTAGCGTATTACAAAGTCAAATCGTTGCAAATCCACATCGTTTTCAACATTTACGCCCAACAAATCCAAACTTAACCTTACAACAACCGCAACAACAAAAGATTTTGCAAACCCCTGTGTCTGCTGGTAATATGCAACAATCTCAACTTCAACAAACATCCCAACAACAACAGCAGCAGCAACAGCAGCAGCAGCATCCACCACGAATGTTATTACAACGGATGCAATCGATGGGAAATCAATTGCCGTCTCAACAACAACAAATTGCTGCTGGTAAACCAATATCCACTGGATCACAGTCTAATGTTAATGCTGCTGGTTCATCTCTTCAACCACAACATGTACAGTCACAGGCAGTTTCACAAACTCCGCCGCCACCTCCACCACCACCGCCACCACCACCGTATCCTGGTCCACCGCCTCCACCTTATCCGGGAAATACAGGATCAATACAGCACATTAATGTTGGTGAACAGGTAATTTTATTTATTGATTAATTTTTTAGATATTATGATTTGAAATTTAATTTTGTGTTGAATTTTTTACTCGTTTGTAATTAATGTATTTTCGATATATATATATCTAATATGTATTTATTATATTCCTATCTTATTTAATTATTATATTGTACAATATAAGTCAAAATGTGTGCTGTAGATTGAATAATCGTATTTTTGTAATACCGGTTCTGAACTATCAATTTTCATTTAACATAAAAGTTACCATCATTCAGAAATCGAATAATTATAAATAAATCTTCTGGACAGGAGTTTCAAGTTCAAACCGGATGATTCATCAACAATTTAAATTTGCTGTTTCAATACTCTTCATTAATTTGTATTAATGTCTTGAAGGGAAATTAAAAAATTTACAATACAAACTTTGACCCCCTGGTCCTGGCGGCCCAATGACAAGAGGCTAAACTTGAATATGCGGTTGCATGAAGATTGACAATATAAAATATTCTATCTATCAGCACACATTTTTTTTTATTATTATTTATATCAGTAATATTATTTGTTATCAGTATAATAGAAGTTGTTGTTTTTGTTGTACATATTGTTGTTTATAATTTGGAAACTTACGAGATCTACACAAATTTCTAATTGCTAAAGTATATTATAATATAAAGATCGGAAAACTTCAGCAATAAGGAATTTAATAAAAAAAATAAGCTATTAACTGATTGTTTGATTCAATTTTGATGAATTTGATTGAAATGTATTTTAAAAAGATGGTATGCTTGTTGATGTTGTTGATGTTGTCATTCCTATGTCATTTAAAATTGTGTATATGTTAAATTTTTCTTAATTGTATTATTTCTTTTGTAATTTTTGTAAATTTGTGTTTCTATTTATTATATATGCATGACTGTACGCTACTCAAAAAATCATTAATTAAAACAATATTACGGTGTGTTATCATTACCAAAACTAAAAATAATATATGCATAATCGTATGATGATCGTAATGTTTTAAATTAAAATCAACACATCAATGTGCTGATTCTATATATGAAATTATCAAAAAATTTGGTATTTTGTTTATAAAGTATTATTCGTATCAGTCTTCTTACGCGTCCGCCGGATTGTCGTCATCTGATAGTCAATTGTCATCGTCGTCACCGTCGTCGTCGTCGTCGTCCTCGTCGGTACAGCGACGTTCATTGTTGCTGCAGGTGAGGAGAAACTTTTCTTTGTAACACTTGATGCATTTTGTTTCTTTTTCTTTTGTATTACGTTGTATTTTGTAATGTTGTAATGTAGTGTAACAAAAACAGAATTCATTTACTCAGTATTGTGATTGTGGATGGATTAGGAAAAAAACAGAAGAAGATATGACTAACTTGCTGATTCTATTACAACAAACTGAGTAAATGAATATCTATTTGTTTGTTTTTTTTTTAGAAATGTTTATTAGAATTTGTTGCTTTATATTTTTATACTGCCAAAAGACAGCTTAATTCTTTTTTCAATAATGCTTAGAAAATTGTTTGTTACTTAATATTCGGAAATTTTGAATTTGCTGCTTTAATTTCGATTATATTTTGATGTAGTTTATGCCAAAATTTTCCCATGCGAGATTTGAACCGTTTTCCTGGCCAAAAGGGAAGAATTCACCACACTAGGCCAGAAAAAGAAATTGGTTATAATAGGACCATCTACAAATGTATAATTTTATTTAATTGCCTTAATGTTATTGTGGTAGTTAAACACGATATGTTTTTTAGTTTGGGTTTTGCAAATTTGTTTTTTCTTTAAATAATATATGGTTTTTTAAAGCAAAATATTTTATCATATCATAATTACATTTTTTACATTGTTATATTGATAAGAAATGGGGTTTAATGAGAAAAAATATTATTTTATCGCTAGGAACAGCCGTTATTATTGGAGGATCTTTTGCAACAAGAAAAACGTGAACAGGAACGACAAGCATCCTCTACATCCACCTCATCGGCTATACAACAACCCACAAGTACAATAATACATCAATCCTCCGGAATTGATATATCAAATGGTCAACAAAATAGTGGTCGAGGAATGCTAAGCGATCAAGATTTTGAAAGATTACGTGCTGATGTTTTAAATACAACTACCAATGATGGTATTCAAACGGATCAAAATATACATCATCAACAATCACAGATACAACAAATACAACATCAACAACAATTGCAACAAATTGTTAACGCACCTACAGGACAATTGGGTTCTGTTGGAATTATTCGTCAACAATTTCGATCAGTTCAACAGCAACCGCAGCAACAACAGCAACCACAACAACAATGGAGAGCAAATGTTCCGCAATCAATTGGAGTAATAAATCAATCTGTGATTGTTGGAAGTAATGGCGGTACTACTCTTACTAATCTTCCAAGAGGAATTGAAGGAAATGTTATTAGAAAAGAAGGGTATATTTTATTTTTATATTTATTTTAAATATTAAAAATCATGTTTGTATTTTTATTTATATAGTAATTTATCGTTTATTCATGTATAGGTGTATACCAATGTTTAATGCAAATTTTCAACTTGCACCACCTATTCCCCCGGAAATCGTAATCACCGAACAGGATCGTCAAATTCAAATTAACTATGAATCATGGCTAAATGAACATAATACCCAATTGGGCCAACAACAAAAATATTACGAAACTGAAGTACAAAAATTACGTAAAGTACGTAAATCTTTGAATAGTAAACAACGTGGATTACGAAAATCGGGTAACGAATTGAATGAAACCGATGCAAGTGAATTGGCAAAAATTACCACTGAACAATCAATTGTACAAAAACAATTGGATAATGCACGGAAACAATGTAAACAGCATACCAATGTTATGCAGGTAATTAAGGGAGATATACAAACGGTTGGGAGAATATTTTTGATTTAAATTAATTGAATTTATTATTATTATAAATTTTCTATTAATTAGGAATATCAATCAAAGCAACAAGCAAAGCTACCACCGGCTCAAATCATTTCACCGGCTATTGTTAGCGCTTCCACAACAAATGTCCATTCAATTTCATCGCCGGGTCATATGGCACCTCAATCACCATTAATGTCACCTTCACCATCATCACAACCACCACAATTAATGCAATCTGCTATTCAGTCACCGTTGACCAATCCATTATTGCAATCGACTCGTAGCCCATTACATTCACCAAGTCCATTATTGTCCCATAGTCCAAGTGGCGGCCCAACAAGTGTAAATTCAATCATGCAAAGTCCAAATAATCAAGGAAATGCAAGTATGTCACCATATAGTAATATGCAACCATCACCACGCATTGGAACACCCCATTCGCAAAATGATGAAAATGCCTTTAGTCCAAGCGCCGGGTAAGTCTTATATAAATTTCCATACTAATCTATGGTATATTATTAATACTAATTAACTTTATTTTAATTTGAATGAATTAGTCCGTCACCATCGCCATCGTCAATACCGGGACGTTTAACATCACCAGCACCACGTATGACATCACCGCAACATCGTGTTGGTAATACTGTTGTTACTGGTCGAATGGTAGCTAGTCCCGGCAATCCATATGGGCAACAAACTATCGTGCAAAATCAAATGATGAACCAACAACAAAGTCGGTTTGCCCGACCTCAATCGTTAACTATCGTTCAGGGAAATGATCGTCCTCGATTAAATTTAGTCAATATTCAGCAACAACAATTACAACAGCAGCACCAACAACAACAGCAACAACAAATGTCTCATATGCAACAACAGCAGTCGCCACAGCAAATGCAATCACCACAGCAAATGCAATCACCACAGCCAATGCAATCACCACAGCAAATGCAATCGCCACAGCAAATGCAATCACCACAACCGCAACAATCACAACAACAGCAACAAATACCCTTGCATCAACAGCACATACAACAACATCAACATTTACAACAACAGCATCAACAGATGCAACACCAACAAATGCAAATTTTACATCAGCAGCCGCAACAGACACAACAGCAACAGCAGCATCAAATGCAACAGCATCACCAATCACAACAACATCAAATGCAACAACAACAACCACTGCAACAGCAGCAACAGTTGAATCAACAACAACAACAATTTCAACATCAACAACAACAAGCACAACCACAACAACATTTGCAAATGGTCAATAGACAAATGTCGAGTGGATATAATTCACCTTTAGGTAGTCCACCAGCAATACTATCTCCCGCCGCGGTTCAACAAAATCAACAAACGCAACCGAATGCAGATATTGTACAAGCTCAACGTGCCTTACAAAGACAATTGTTACAAAAGCAATTACAACAACAACAACAACAACAACAACAGCAACAATCGAATATGTTAATTAAACAAAATCAACATCAGCAACAACAACATTTGCATGGAAATATGGATCCAATGATCTTTCAATACGGTACAAATTCAATGGTTCAGCCTCAACATCAGCAACAGCAACAACAGCAACAACAAGCACAACATGCAAAACAAAATGTTAATACAATGACTGATTCATCCCAAATAATTCGGGGCTCCCTAAGCTCAAGTGGTCAAATACAATCTCCATCCGTAAACGATCAATTACAACAAAATGTTGAAATTTCTCCTAGATATTATTTACAACAAAGCGAAACAGATACGAATAGTACAGCTGTTGTTAGTAATGTAAGTGGCGGTGGAGGAGGCATAATTGGCCCTATGAATCCTATTCCCATTTTACGTGATACCCCTCACCATGTGAAATTGGGATTACGAGGTGGTGCACCAATATTTGGAGCAAAACGAATCCCAGCGGCTAAACCATCGCAAACAATAACATCAACACCAACCACTAATACGGCATCAACAACTTCTACATCATTATCAACAAACAGAGAAATACATAAAAAACAACAAATAAATACGATGTCATTAACTTCGGCTAATGAAGTACAGCTACCACAAATGCAACAACAACAGCATCAACAACAACCACATCAACAACGTCGTGAATCACATTTATCAAAGGTAACAATATTAAAAAAGAAACCTGTAAAACCAACAGTTGTTACTTCACTTGTTAATCCGGAATATAATGATTTTGATGATGGTTCAAACGCATCTACAAACAGTTCTCCAGGTACATCTCAAAATCAATTGAAATCATTAGCAACAGCACCAGCATCCATGGTAACAAAAAGTTTGCAACAGCAATTACAACAACAGCTATTGCAACAACAATTACAACATCAACAGCAACAATCGCAAAATCAACAAAGACGTTTTCTTAATCAAGAGTTGAACATGGAAGATATTGTGATCATTGATAGTAGTCCCGATGAAAAACAACGCATTATGGATTATGATGATGATAATGATAAATCAATAATTGGCACAGAGGTGTCATTAAGTTCGGTTGCACAAAATGTTGGCGATGTTGATGATATATCAGTAATTTATAATACATCGGGTACAGATTTTGGTATTGTTTCGAGTCCACTTGAGGCGGAACATGGTGATGAATACCATTTATTTCCATTGGATTATGTAGACAGTGATGATTCAACAACAAAACATCGTACAATTAATTTAGATGAGGATCATCAACATCACCATCATCATCAACATCATCAACATCACCAACATCAAAATCATCATCATCATCAAAATGTCAACAATTGCATTGTAACAAATTCAAATGAGTTCTTAAACATTCAAAATTCAATAACAATAGACGATAGTGATGATGAAGGTAAAACTTTGCAACAGAGCTCTGATTCTCCTGATTATTGTGGCGACGGTGAAATGGATGTTTTATTACCTACATCTGAAGAACATTTTACAGTGAATGAGGATGAAATATTGTCAGCTAACTCAGAAATCACAGTGCTCGATGTAAATGAAAAGCCACCCGCCATTGAACCAACTATTGCTACAACAGAAGATTTTGAAGCCATGATTGATTCGGGGAATTCTAAAGATGGTAAAGAAAGTAATTCTTCAATGGACGGTGAAAATGAAAAAGATGATGCAAAATCTGAACAAACGGTAATTAATGAAAAAAAAATTGTAACACAAGTGAGTAGCGCAACGTCCGTAACGGTTAATACACCAACGACGGTTCCAATGACCACACAAACATTGACCAATGCCGTTAATGTTACAACAACTAATGCGTTGTCATCGAATGCTTTGAATGTAGCCACAGCATCCATTCGTTCGCCGAAAATGAATGCAATTAATGTTTTGAAAACTGGACAACAAATTTTTACCTATGGTAGAATACCATCGAATACATCTAGTGCAACTACAACGCGTACTCCAAAATCCGCCGTTAATAATATGATTGTACAAACAACACAATCACAAACTAATTCACAAAAAAATTTAGTTCAAGTTAATGTTGTTCCTGATGCATCTGATGGTGCAGCAACAACAAAAGTTTGTTATGGAAATACAACTATATCACTTCCGGTTATAAAAAATGTTACTGAACCAGGCAAAAAGTTGATATCCCGAACGATGAGTTTAAATTTACCCAAAAACTCTAAATTGATTAATGTTGCTGGATCGAAAATTAATTCATCAAAATATGTAACTTTGTCTTCGTTAAATTTATCTCAAGCCCAAAATGCCAGAATAGTTCAGGCAACGTTTGCTCGTTCTGCACAACAGTTCCAACAGCAACAACAGCAACAACAACAGCAACAACAATTGAAAGTGCAACAACAACTAATAGAAAAAAATCAACAGCCGGTAAACGAACAAAAAGCAATACAAAAGGATAAACCAGAATTGATTATACAACGTATGTCGAATCCTCAACGACAACAAATTATTATTCAACCCCAACAACAACATCCACAACAACCACAACCACCACCGCAACCACATCAACAGCAACAACAGCAAATAATTCAAAAACACGTTCTAAATCTACTTCAACAGAGTAGCCAAAACCAAGATAATCAATCGCAACGTCAACATTTACAACACATTCTTGAGCAAACATTGCAACGGAATTTCAAACAGCAACAGCAACAAGTCCAACAAATGAAAATGCAAACTCAAAAATTAGATGAAGCGAAAATCAACGTACCAAAATCAACGCTGCAACAACCACAAACCGCAACGACAGCAATGTCAAATTCAAACACTAACCTAAGCAATTCTACGGGTCAACCATCTACCGTTCAGTCATCATTACCCGTTGTTGTAAATCAACCAAAAAAGATCGATAAACCAAAGGAGAAATTTTCAACAAAAGCATCGAATTTAACTTATTCGGAAATTTCTCATTTGAAGGTGGCTTCACTGCCATCCAAAATATTTGAAGATGAATCGGTATCACCGGAAAGTTGTACCGATCACGATGATTCTGATTTAATGTCACCCGAACCTATGGAAATTTGTAATAGTGTTGTAGTGAAGTCATCAGAATCCCATGTAGATATTTCCCAAATGCATAATTTAACACAAACAGTCGAACAAAGTAATTTACCATCAAATTTTACGTCTTCCATTATTGATAAGGAAGAGCCTATGGAAATTGATACAACAACAATCCCCACCACAACATCAGCAACAACGACACCAACCAAAGATGTAGAATCAACCACCGAATCAATTTCCGAAACGAAGGACAGACAACACCAAGAATCAAAACAAACAAAAAATCCTATCCATGCGATAACACGTTCAAGAGAATCATCAAAAAGTCCTGTTTTAATGCCAAATGCAACGCAACGTACAGTCTCTACATTACCACAACTATCACCGTTAGCACAACCAAATGAGGTTACACCACATTTCTCAAGTTCCGTACGTAGCATGATGACTGGTATAAATCTACCATCAACGAACCCGTCTAGTGTGTCATCATCAACCACAATTGCTATTAATTCAAATGATCTATCTAAAGTACCCGATCAAATTTTGGCTTCCGATGATGCAACCGATGAAAAATCATCAGATTCTGTAGTTGTTAAAAACAGTATGCAATCATCAACAGAACGGCATTCATTGACTAACTCAAATATACATCCTACAAATACCGATGTTCAATCGCAAACTGTAACAAAATCAGAAGGAGCACCCCATCAAACGAAAACTAATGATATAACAATTACAAGTAATTCTATTTCTCAAAATTTAATAAATATATCGAATAATGCAGCAACCACCGCTAACAATAAATTATTGTCATCGCAACTACAATCTACAACCCCATTTTTACCAAATGTTCAATCTCAACCGGGAAATACATTTATTGTCAAAAATGTTAAAACTACAAATAGACAAGATTTATCAGCAGGGCCGCCTATTTCAAATATTTCAATATTATCAACGTCATCATCTTCTTCTTCTTCATTATCATCTAATCAAACAACAAACACAAATACATCAACTTCAATGGCGTCATCAACGTCATCTCAATGTCCACCAACAACGTCTACCATAAATGTCACACCAATGGCATCATCAGGAGTTGTACAAAATATTTCTACAACAGCAAAAGCAACAAATTCATCTTCATTGACTGTAACCGGATCTAATCAACATGGGCAACCGACCTCATCGGTCATTATTGCAAAATCTCAAGGATTTACGAAAATACAACCCATACAATTATCGCATTCTTCTGATCCACGATCATTAGACAATAAAACACAAACTGTTTATAGTATATTAGGTACAACGTTGTCTCAACCTCAACAGACTCGTATAATTGGTTATAATGATTTTCAATTTAAAACCCATCATCCATCGCCAACTGTTTCTTCATCATCATCCTCATCATTAACATCTGGTAATCCATTATCAACCCATGTTAATCCACCGGCTTTAATTATGACCTCACGACCGGGTGTTATCTCTTCACATATTTCACATTCATCATCAGCCAGTTCAACGGCGGCTATACAAAATATTATTCAATCGAGTTTACAAGGTCGCCAATTGAGTGGCAGTATTTTAGGGAATACTCTATCGCAAACCATTACCAAATCAAATATTCCATCTCATATGACTAGTAATGTAATTGCATTTAAACGTTCAAAATCTATTGATGATGTACCGCCCGGTGTAAAAGAATCGGCACCAGCACCAATTGTGCCGATTAAACGACATAGTTTGGAGTCTGTGAACGAAGACGAAATTACCACATCAGCAACATCGTCGTCGTCCGCATCATCATCTGTTAAAATAACATCTAACAGAATGGTGGAGACTATGAAAACCACAATGCCAAGAACTCCGATTACAAGTAGTAGTAGTAGTAGTAGTTTTGCTACATTAAAACCTTTACCAGCCATTTCTATAACAACCGCTTCAACTATCAATACGAATGTGTTTTCATCACAAACCGGTATTAATTCATCAACTGTTACGACAAGAACTATAGATTCGACGATAGATAGCAGTAATGCCGCAAATAATAACAGTAACAACAACAGTAATGCTGGTAACAATACAATGTCTAATTGTAAATTTTCAAATATGTCAGCACCAATATCACAGCAACAAATGAAATCCGATGAAAATGTATTACTTAAACAATTACTGCAACATTCAGGTAACAGTGCATCACCATCACAACAAACACCGCAAGCTATTAGTTCTAGATCTGTACCGGGACTGCGTGCCCCCAGTTTAGGTGTGGTCAGTTCATTAGAAGCACAACTAGCTCGTCCTGTAATGCCTCCAGTGCCATCAACACAGCGATCATCGCCACAAATATATAGCACCCAATCATCATCTGTAAGTACAATGGCTTCGGAACAACAAATGAAACAAATCCGACCACATCAAATTCTTTCACGTGAAACGTCATTTGTTTCAAAAGCTGTTATAACCTCATCACAGCCGTCAGTAACATCAACCGGAATTGTTACATCTGGTGGAAATCTAGAATCAAGAAAAACCGTTTGGGCCAATTATGGTACGAAAAAAGATGATTTACACCAAAATGCAACATCCGCAATGTTTGCCATAGGAACATTAACGGGATCTGTATCGACAACAACGACAACAACCCCAACTTCAACCACATTACAATTGACGTCTAGTTCTGTTACTGTAAATAGTTTACAACCATCAATATTATCAACATCAGTAATAACAACAGCATCAACAACATTGCCGGTCGTTAACGCAACGTCGATTAAAACCGAATCGATAGCAATGGCAGTAGTTGCAACAACAATTGCTACCACTACGACAACTGCAACAATAACAACGATGGCCAGCCTAACGAATACAACGTCAGGTGCAATGAATGTCGCAACTAGTGAATTATCAGCTTCTACTCCCACAAACGACGCTTCATCCATTTTCCCATCACAAACTGGTATTTATGCTGATCAATTAAATCCAACCGTACGATCAAATGGATCAACAACAAATAATACAGATGGATCTTCTGTGGGATTGCCACCGTCATATGGTTCGTCATCAATAACGACAGCGATAAATATAGATACAACAACTATGACGACGAATGCACAAGCTGCCATTTCATCGCCAACTCCAAATTCAATTTTAAATACATTTATAAAAAAGGAAACTTCACTGTCACTATCATCACAAGCAAGCCCACAAATTGGTCAAAGTCCTACACAATCTAATTCATCTACATCTTCGTCTAGTGTTTTACTGATACCACAAGGACCATCATCACTAACACCATCCGAAATTAAACGTGAATTACTAGACGATAATTCCCAATTGAGTATTGCATCCGATCAAAGTAATTTTAAAAGCGATGTTACAACAACACCAAAAGAAGAATTTTCCGATACCACAAATGATGGGGTTGATCAAAGTGGAGCAGCAGCGCCTATAAAAAATGTACAGGTAATAAATGATATTTTATTTCAACCCCTATATAAATATATATATGTCAATTAAACGTTTACAAATAGAATTTTTGTTTTATAAATAATACATTTTTAATTTTAAAAGGAATCTGCATTAGAAATAAAACGTCGTAAACGTCGAGAATATCAAAAAAATCGGCGTCAACAACAAATATTGAATAAAGAAAGTGCCAACACAAATGCAACTACATCGACGGCAACTGCAACGACCACAACAACTACAACAAAAAAGAGAGCCCGTAAAATATCGTCAAAAATCGAAGAAGATTATGACACCTGCATTGACAATATCATGCAAATGCTACGACAATTACCACAAATGCAAATACTAGAACCGTTATTGTCTCGCAATTACGGTATTTTCCCCGTGTATGGTACCGGTGATGTTACGAAATTTGGACCCAATTCTGATTTTTTTGTAACAAATGGTGATCTAAATGGTGGGTATGGCTCTGCGGAAATACCAAATGTTTCCGATTTTTATAATACAATGCCATTTGGTGTAAAACCACCGATAATTGATCAATCCGCACAATCCACACATTACGGGTTTTATGATCAAGAATTTGCACCGGTTAAATTTGAAGATGATGAAATGAATCTTTCGAGTAAATATAATAAATATGATTTTGTTTTAAAAGATCGTGATATCGAAACACCAGATACCATATTAAGTTCATCGAGTCCGGAATGTATTGTACGTGATGACGGTGTACAATCACCAATGAATGGTTTACGTTTAATTCAAGAGGAATCGGAAAACGAAATGGATATGCGTATGTCTCCGCAAATACAAATTATCACCCCCGTACCGATACGTTTAAAGCCAGGTGTACGGTTTATATCGGAAAAACTTACACCCGATAGCAATAATAATGATGATAATACAACAAATAGTAATACCAAAATTAATCATATTGAAGCATCTTCCAGTGATAATAATAATAATAGCAATAATAATAATAATAATACCAATAATAATAATAATAACAATACTAATAGCGAAACGATCAATAATACGACAAACATTGGAAATAACAATAAAGAAAATGAATATTTATCGAATACATTAGGATTAAAATCAAGATTTGGTCCACCGATCCCATTCAAAGATAATTCAAATGTTACGGTAACATTAACATTAAATTCTTCGGCATCCGATGACATATTAATTGTTTTACGTGATTTAGCAAATTTATTACATATTCCACAACCGACACAATATCAAATTGTTGAACGGACCCAAACACCGCCAAGTCAAAAATTAGGTTTATATCGGACAAAGGGTAAAGATGGTAAAGAGGGAGCACCGATTGATATACAAACAATATTAAATGGTGCCGCTAAATTTTGTCGTCATTGTGATGTAGTTGTATTAAATACAATAATACGTGGTAAACCATCTGAGTTTCCATTATTAGCGTTAAACAATACACCACATAATAATGCATCATCTTCGGATTTAATGAACGACACAGAAGATCTATATTTTTGTAGTAAAACATGTTATAAACAATTTCAATGGCGACCCACATCCATAATCGAAGATAAACCATTATCGAAATGTGCCGTCAAAAATGGTGTAAGCAATGCGCCGACAACAATTCCATTGGATGATATTACAATGGATGACGAAACGAAAATAACATCATTTGCATCAGCTATTACAGCAACAACAACAACAACAACAACAACAACAACAACGGCAACCACAGCAACAACAGCTAATGAAAATACCGTAGAAAATCCAATGGATATTACCGAAGATCCATTAATGTTATCGGATGATCCCAGCCAATGGAAAGATGAAGATTTAAAAATGGACATTGATTTTAATGAGGCTGAATTAAAAAATGTTGATTTTTATATGAAAGATTTGGATAATATAAAATCGGAAATTAAAGAAGAATTAATCGATGATAATTATAATTATTCGGAACCATTACAACAACCGACAGATGATGATGCAACATCAATAGAACCTGATACGAAGAAATCCCGAATTCAACGTGTTAAACATTATTCGCATGGATGTTTCCGATCGCCAACCAGATATAAAAAAATGAATGAACGTGAAATTACGGAAATGTTATTTCGTATGGGCATTACAGCGGCAGCCCCGAAAAAACTTGAAGATACCCGTCAATGTATATTTTGTCGTCAAATTGGTGATGGTGTTGCCGATGGTCCATCAAGACTGTTAAACTTTGATGTTGATAAATGGGTAAGAAAATTTACTTAAAATATCTCAGTTATAAATTAGTTTTTATCGATCGGTTTTAATTTGTTTTTTTTTTTATTATTTCTAGGTTCATTTAAATTGTGCTTTGTGGTCTGATGGTGTATATGAAACGGTAAATGGTGCTCTAATGAATTTAGAAAATGCATTACAAGTTAGTTTAACGCAACAATGCACGTCGTGTAATCATTTAGGTGCAACGATAAAATGTTTTAAAAATCGTTGCTCAAATATTTATCATTTACCGTGTGCGCGGAAAGATGATTGTATATTTTATAAAAATAAAACGGCTCATTGTGCCGCACATGCAACTAAAAATGATAAAGATAATGAATTGACAACGTTAAGTGTACAACGACGTGTGTATGTGGATCGTGATGAAAATCGTCAGGTTGCATCGGTAATGCATCATTCAGAATTGAGTAATTATTTGCGTGTTGGCAGTTTAACATTTTTAAATGTTGGTCAATTGTTGCCCCATCAATTACAATCATTTCATACGCCAAATTATATTTATCCAATTGGTTATAAAATTGTAAGTATTTTTTTGGGGTTTGTTTGGTTTTTCTACGTTCAGCAAATCAACAAATCATATTTATCATATGAAATGATTAAATTTTGTTTTGTTATTTTTTTTTTGTTTTATTTGAAACAGATGCGTTTGTATTGGTCAATGAAATATCCAAATAAACGATGTCGTTATGTATGTTCAATAGCGGATGTAAATGGACGTCCAGAATTTCGTGTTGTCATACAGGAACCGAATGAACCAGAAGATGAATTACGTGATAAAACACCAAGAGCTATTTGGCAACGTATATTGGAACGTTTAGCACAAACGCGTAAAGATAATCAATTAATACAAATATTTCCAAAACATGTTTATGGTGAAGATTTATTTGGTTTAAATGAACCGGCAATCGTTCGTATATTAGAAAGTTTACCGGGCATCGAAACATTAACCGATTATCGTTTTAAATATGGACGAAATCCATTATTGGAATTACCATTGGCTATCAATCCATCGGGTGCAGCACGTACCGAACCAAAACCAACGCAAAATATTGGTTGGAAGAAGCCACACACCCAACGTACAACAACGGCAATTAGTCAACGGCCGGCATTTGTCACTTCAACATCAATAGCCGGTGAAGTGGCATGTCCATATAGTAAACAATTTGTCCATTCAAAGAGTTCACAATATAAAAAGATGAAACAAGAATGGCGAAATAATGTGTTTCTTGCAAGGTATGTGTGTGAATGAATAATGTTTTTTTTTTTTTTTTGTTTATTAACTAGAATACATTTTTTTTTTCTATGTCATTTATCTAAAATATATTACAGATCAAAAATTCAAGGCTTAGGTTTGTATGCGGCAAGGGATTTAGAAAAGCATACAATGGTAATTGAATATATTGGCGAAGTGATACGTTCTGAGTTGTCAGAACTAAGGGAAAAGCAATACGAAGCACGGGTAAATTTATTAAAATACATTTTATTTTGCTGTTTTGCTGTCAATATTTGTATTGATTTTAATTGCTCAATTATTTTTTGGTATCCGTTTAGAATCGTGGAATTTATATGTTTCGATTGGATGGTGAACGTGTTGTTGATGCAACATTATCTGGTGGTTTGGCACGTTACATAAATCATTCATGTAATCCGAATTGTGTAACGGAAATCGTCGAAGTTGATCGTGAAAATCGCATTATAATATTTGCAAAACGTAAAATTATACGTGGTGAAGAGGTAATTATGATTTTTATTTTCGGTATCATAAATTGGTATACTATTTTTAAGTACTGGACTTCTTAAGCGCTTTAAAGTTATATTACCCAAGCCTGTGCTTCCTGTTTCCGGTGTTTGCCTGGCTGCGTTTTTTTTTTGTATTATTTAATCCATTATAATTTTGAATATTTAATTCTCTTTTATTTTCAGTTATCCTATGATTATAAATTCGACATTGAAGATGATTCACATAAAATTCCATGTATGTGTGGTGCTCCGAATTGCCGTAAATGGATGAATTAATAAAATCCATGATAAAAATCGCAATGTAAGACAATATGGAAAAAAAGTGGAAAATGTAAAATATTTATTATAGACTGCCAAAAATTGTTGTTTTTTTTTTTAGTATGCTGTTGTTGCAATTTTTTTTATTCGTTGTTGTAAAGATAATATAATAATATTTTATGAATGTTTTGTGCTATATTTTTTTATTATTATTATTATTATTATAATTTACAATTTGTGTTCACAGCATCATCATAGTACCTCTCTTTCTAAATTTTGTTAAAATTAAAAAAAAAAAAATGTGTTGTAAAAAAATTAATATTTGATATAGTGTTTAAAAAAAAAAAAGAAGAAAAATCAAATGAAGATGATATTTAAAAATAAAAAAAACATCATGTAAAAACAAACAATAAAATAGTAAATTTCCCCCAAAATGATAATAAATATAGAAAATAATATTTTTTTGTTATGAGAAATAGCTTGAAAAACAATAAAAAAAAATGTTACACGAAATTACCTGAAAAGTTTTTGTACTTATATAGAAATCAATATAATATTAAAAAAGAAAAAAAAAAAAACAAAAAGTTATAAACATTTTTATTGAAAATAATTAACTAAAAAAAATAAATAAATAAAAGAAATATATATAAATATATTATAAGGTATTTTGTGATAGTTTTAAGGATATATATACAAATTAATATATTTATATTCAATCACTCTTACATTCACCTACGAAAAAACAAAAGAAAACAAAAGAAAACACAATCTTTGAAGAGAACATTAACTAATTTGCCTTTCTTATTTCGTTGTTTTTATGTAAATATATATGTAAAAAAGAAAAAAAAAAAGAATGTCATTTTAATAAAAATAAGCAAAAGTGTAAAAACAGAAAAAAAACAAAAATTAAAGAAAATAATCAAAATTATATTAGGAAAAATAAGTGAAAATAAAAAAAATCCAAAAGAAAATAATCAATCGACAAAAATTAATGAATTAATAAAAAAATATATATATATATTTTTACATCATAAAAATAAATTCATATTTTTTAAATATTATTTATAAATATTATTTAGATAAATATTAATTTTAATTAAAAAAACAAAAATGTATTGAAAAAAAAAAAAAAACAAAGCAAAAACAAAAAAAAAAATAACAACATTCCAAAATTAATTAAAAATTTTTATTTAGTTATATATTTAAAATAAGTTTCAATTTAATATTTTTTTTTTTAAAATCGTTTTATTTTGTTTTGTTTTTCTCTCTATCAAAAGAAATTTACATAACATTTTTTTATCTCTGGTTAAAAAAAAAAACCAATAACGTTAATTAAATTAAAAATATAAATAAATATTAATAAATTTTAGTAAATATAAATAAATAATTATTAAATTATGTAAGCCAAAATGAATCTATTATAAAGTTTAAAGTTTTAACAAAAATTTTAGTTTTAAAAAAATCATAATTGTTTTTAAAAAAAAAAAACAATTTATTTGTATAATTTATGATTATTGTAATTTCTATTTTTATTTTATGTATTGCGTGCGTGTTTGTGATTTTGTAAAATGTATGCAAAAGTTTGCCATAATTTTGGGAATTTTTATAATGATTTGAATTTGTGAATAGTTTTTTTTTTTTTTTCCCAATCCAATCATTTTTTTTATATAAGTATTTAAATAAAAGCGTAAAAGCCGTAAAGTTTCCGGAATATTTATGTAAAAAAAAATTAAAATTTACACTAAAACTCCTCATCATTTACACTATAAAATATAAAAAAATATAATTATTATAATTAAGAAGATTCCATTTGTGATTTAAATTTAATTGTATTCTTTTGTTGGTTTAAAAAAAAAAAAAAAAAAAAACAAAATAGAATCAATTTGATATGTTGAAAATGAAAGCGATCTCCTTATTCTTCTTCTCCTGTCTGTCACATTGACCAATATTACTTTAATTTATAAGGTAAACACATATACGACTTTGGCATCACCGCCGCTCTAAGCGTTTCATTCAGCTTCAGACTTTATAAGTGAAGGGAAATTTATATCGTTTATTCAATAATAAATTAATTTCAGCTATCAAATTTCAACATATCAACAAAAAATAAAAAAAAAGTCAATAAAAATAAAAATGTTTTGTAAATTTCTTTGATTATTATTTTTATTATATACATTTTATTTTTTCTTTTATAATTTTTATAAATAATTGAAAGAATTTATTATTTTTAATTATAAAAATATCAACTAAAGTTAAATATTATTATTATTATTATTATTATAATTATGATTATTGGAAAATTTAGAAACATTTAAATTTTGTAAAATTTAAAATAAAGAAACAGATACTGGCAATTTATTTCTTTTTTTTTATATTAAAATAATGTATTTTTTATATTTAATATAAAAAAAATAATATAGAAAATTCATTATATATTTGTAAAATATATATATTAAAATTAAAATTAAAATTTTTTGCTGCTTGGTTTTTGTTTAGTAAAAAAAATAAAAAATGTATAGTTTTTTAACGAATCTTTATATAATATAACTTTATATATTATAATAACTCTTTCTTTGTATATTATAAATAAATAAATAAATAAATAAAATTATGTTACCTTATAAATAAATAAAAAAAAAATAAACAAATTTGTATAAAAAATGGAAAAACAAAAAAAAAAAAAACAAAAAAATGAATAAATATTAATTGAAAATATATTTTTTATTTTTATTAATACAAAATATAATGAAATTTATTTATTTTAAGCGCGATAGTTTTTATTAAATATAATTAATTTTCATTTGTTTTTAATTCAAATTGTGATATAAACAAATTTGAATTAATTTTTTTTTTCATTTAATATTTAGAATATACGTTTATTTTATTTTTTTTTTAAATTAACTTTAATTACCAAAAAAAAAAAAATAATAAAATAAAATAAATAAAAAGTTTGTATATATATTTTGTGTAATTAATTAATAAAATGAAAAGTTTTTCCGTTTTTTCTTGTTTCTTTTTTCATCTTCTCAATATCGTTAATTTTACGTTTATTATATAATTAATTTTTTATTATTATTATTATTATAACAAATAAAACAAAAAAAATAATTATGAAAATTAGTTATTTGTATTTATTTTTTTTGTAAAATTGCTGACGAGGAGATCCACTTCAAAATAATAAAAATTGATTGCATGCATACAGGCCGTTTTTAAATAAATACAATAATTATATTATTTCTCACATACCATGGCTTCAAAAAAATCAAAAAATATAGTATTCTGTGCTTATGGCGTTTTGATATTGGCGGATGTATCTAATCAATTGGTCCCGGGTTCGAATCACTTGTTGTGAATCATTTTTATTTTCAAATATATATCATTATTTTATTTTGTGGAAATAGGAAAATAGAAAATTTCCTTTTTTTTTTTAATTCAGATTGGTATTATAACAATTTTCGATTCGTATAGTGATGAAGAAAAAGTCACATTTTTATATAATCTATTTGGCTTTTTGTTACATACGCATTTCATTCATCGAGTGGTCGCCGGTTCAAATCATCAAAGTGGCACAAAATAAAAAAAATAAATTTCAACAACCAAAAAATTAAAGAGAACAAAACAAAACAGGGAAAAATTAAATTTTTGCTTTTTTTTTGCTAAAATTTCATCTGAAAAATACAAGAGTTAACTCTTGTAATTTTTTGTTTGACCTCGTCCTAGGTCCACCAAATTTTACACAGTGATAGACCATCAGATACTCTATCACCTCCATAAATATGAACCTCCTGGATGGATTAGGTGACCCATGATCTGACATTGAAAATCGGTTTTTTTACCTTTTCAAACCCCGATAGCTTCGTTATTTTCAAATAAATTATTACCATAATCCGGGGATCGATAGATATTTAGATTATCTATCGAATGTCGCAAATCCCATTAAAATATCCGCACTGGTTTGGCCAGGAGTCAGTAAAGAAATTTGGGAAATCACATGCAGACTATTATTCCGTGGTTCATTTCAATAGGAAGGACTTGCTTCATTTTTATAATCAATACATTTTTAGAAAGGGCAAAGATTAAACTATCAATTAAAAATAGTCACATAATTTTCCGATGAAAATTGTAGATTTTCCTTGAACATCGAAAATTGATGATTTTTGATCATTTTTAGAGGTGACTTCCAAGGGGATTCCATTGGGTGATCATTCCGAAATCAACAGAAATAAAACTAGAGGGTATTAAACATATTTTGCCACTGGTACGGTTTTGATAACTCAAAGCGTATCCATACAGTGGTGTCCCAAAGTTGGATCTGCATGAAAAATTGAAAAATTTTTAAATTTCGTTCCTGATCGTAATCCGGGTCGTATACAAAAGTGGTAGAACAAAAGTATCATAGTTTTACCATCTTTATTACATAGTCTGAGCCCGGAATCGTATCTTTAAAAAATTGAAATTTTCCCGTTTTTCACGTTTTTGTGAAAAAAATTGAAAATTTTTTTTTTCTTTTTTTTATGATTGACGCTTTAAAATTACGTGTTTTTGGGTTATAAAAAATGGTCTGAAACATCTTATAAGTAAAAATGAAATATTATATATAAGTATACGCACGCAATTCACAATCAAAAAAAAAATAGATTTCCTTGCATATTCTCACGTATATATATTATTATTTATTTATCAAACCAAATGTTTTTCGTCTAAATGAATGTTTATTTTTTAATTATTGCACTAAAATTCTTATATATATATATTCTTATATATATAAATTGAATGTTTCAATCATCAATCATATTATTTTATGAGATTTTTCTTTTTACTATATCTATGTATATAATATCGCGTATAAACTTTAAAGAAAATAATTTGTATATTATATATAGGAATACTTTTAATTATATAATAATTATTTTCAAAAGCATTTAATAAAAAATGTTTTAAAATAAACAATTCGTCTTTATCAATACAGAAAAAAACAAAATAAAATCCATGAACATGGTATGTTTTTTTAAAAATCCGATAAAAACAGATGTTACAGTATGGGTGGGTGGTGTGTATGATCTAAATCGAATCTGAATTTTCACACAGAATTCAATATTTTCCCATGCTTTTTAACGGATAATTATATACCTATACACTTTATAATTATGAAATGAAATCAACAGCATATATCAGAGACGATGCGTAAATGTAAAATTGTCGGTTGTAAGCGGAATATTAGATTAAATAAATAAATACTCATAATATAATTATATTTAAAAATTTTCAATTTTTAATTTGTTTTTAATTAGGTACATATTATTTTTTTTTTTTTTTTTTATATAACATTTAATTTAAATTAATTTTATTGAATTTTTGTTTCTTTTTTATATATAATATATATATATTATTCACATTCATATAAATAGTGTATATATTTCTTTAAATGCGTTCAATCTAACATGAAATATTTAATAATAATATTAATATATGTATATAACTACGAATATATTTACGCTTATAGCGAATACATTTTTTTGTTCCATTACAATAAAATTTACATTTAACATTACAATTCAAATTGATTTATACATCTTTCATAGAAATAAAAAATACACCATTCTGATGATAAATTCTGATCGTTATATTTGTAATTGATTAAATGTCTCTATATTTATATATATCTATAATGAATAAATCTTATACAAAAAGTTATATGTATATATATATATATACAAATTTTTTAATAATACAAATTTGATTTTTAATCATTTCACATATTATATCAATGTCCTAGACACAGTTTGAATATCATAGTTTTCTCTATATACTATCATTTAGCAGCGTCCTGTGGGAAAAATTGATCCCTATATATACCCAAAATCGATTCCCCTTTTTCCCGTAATAGTATATTCAAAAACTATGATATAAAACTATATACCTATTTGTTTAGTCTAGGGCATAATATATAAAAGATGTAATTTGAAAAAAAAAAATGAATGATTTCTTTAAAAAAAATTAAAATTTTTGGATTATTTTAGGTGTTAGGTAAGTATGTATATATAGAATTTAAAATAAAAGTAAAAATACTGCATTCTATCTATATATATATACATATATATTGAAGTACATATGTATAATTTATTAATAATGCTGTTGAATCTGTGTACCAATATATATTTTTTCTTTTATAGTTCTTTTCAAAATTTGTATATAATTAAAAGAAAAAACTTTAACCTTATTCGATGCACAATTAAAAAATATGTTTTTTATTCATTCATTCCCTTTTTTTTAATAAAAATTAGCAGCGATGTACTCGTTCGAATCGGTGGATTTGAAAACACTTTTTTTTTTAATATCCTTTTGGATAAATGAATCAAAATTTTCACGAGACGTTGCGGTTTTATTTTGCAAATTACATCTTCTTGCGGTTCTTTTAAAATATTTTTCAACTTAATTTTCTATAATGCACATATAGTTTGTTATATAGTGGTAAGCGTGTGCAGAACATTTTGTTTTTTTTTTACCTTTTCCAATAAAAAATATTCTTAATTTTATATTTTCTTTTATTATAAATTATTATAATATATTATTATTATTTTTTTTATTATTATTTTTTTATTTTCTTTTATAAAAAAAATTATATAATTACAATTTAAATATATATATAGATAGATATAATTCTGTATATCTGAAAATCTCTTTATCTTTTATACATTATTATTATTATTAGTATTAGAGATATTAAATTCATTTCATTTTTATAGTACCACTTAAATTTATATAAATATGATGAATATGTATGCGTGTACGTACAGTTATATATTATTTATAAAATATTTAAAAAAATATTAATTAAAATTAAAATAATGTTATATATATATAAAATTTATTAAAATTAAATGATAAATTTATAAAATATAAACAAAATATACATTTTTTTATGTGATTTTGTGTGTGTTTGTGCGTGTGTGTTGGTGTTTGTGTAAGTTTGGAGATGAAAAATTATTATATAAAATAACATAATTAAATTACAATTAAATAATTATATATAATTTATTATTATTATTATTATTATACATAACTACAAATTAATATATATAAATATTTTTGTTTTGCGTTAAATATATATGTAATGTTTTATGTTAATTGTAATAAATTTGTTTCTTTTATACATAATCCACCGTTACGATGATCATTTGGTGGACTTGGATTACGTGATGATACATTTGATGTACCACCGCCAGTCGTTGTTGTTGTCATCGTTGTTGTATTCTCAAATTTTGGACAACGTATCATTGTGGTGGTGGCTAATGTTTCGGAATTATTAGTAATACGATCTTTTGTACGATTTGGTATAACACTATTTTCTAATTTTAATTGGGCATTCACTTCTTTGGTGGCCGCACACGTACACGCTTTCAAAAAACTTTTCTTAAAATTATCACTTAAATATGCATACAAAATGGGATTTATTGCGGAATTTGAATAACCTAAACAACCGACCAATAGGAATACGGTTACCTTTAAACGGGTACTACACATTTCCACTGGTGCACTGATCAATGCAACTTGGGCAATCCAATACGGTAACCAACATAGGATGTATACCGTGATTACGGTTAATACCAATTTTGTTACTTTACGATGTGAACGTCGTTTGCTCTTCGATTTATTCGTTTTACGTGCAACGCTTCGTAGTTTTTTAATGACCAAACAATAAAATGACATAATAAAACATAATGGTATGACGAAACCAAGTACAAGTGAATAAATTGTGAATGAAAAACCTGGTATATGTCCATGTGCCTCTGGCCACAATATCGTACACGAATATCGTCCATTTTGATTTTTCATTATGTTCGCGTACAACATAATCGGAAGCATAATTAATGCGGATGCCAACCATGCTATTGTTGATACAATACGTGACACCATTGGTGTACGATATTTTGGCGATGATATGTGATGACAAATGGCTATATATCGATCGGCCGACATAATAAATAGAAATATTGATGATGTAAATTGTGTTATGGATGTGCTCACCATATACGCTTTACATATTGCTCGACCAAATACCCAATGTCCCATATTCATTGTGGTTATCAAAAATGGTATACCAATTAAAAAACATTCATCGGCTATCGCCAAATTTAATATGTACATATTTGTTACGGTTTGCATATTTGAAAATCTCAATACAACATAAATAACTAATGTATTACCCATTAAACCGATTATACATACAACGGCGTACAACATCATAAATATAAAATTTGATATTGGTCTGTCTATGGGTGGACATGTTATATTTGCATTTGTAAAATTCGCATCATAATCATAAAAATCTAAAGGTAATGGTGTGGTAATATCAAAAAAATTCGTAATTGTTGTCGATAGAAATGTTGCTGTTGCATTTTCTGCCATTATAATTTTCTTTTTACTTATTGGTATATTTTGGTTTTATATGTGAAAATCGATTTATTATTATAATTAATCCAAAAAATATATGTGTGTGTATTTTTTAATATATATATATATGATTAATATAATTAATTTGATGCGGTATTTATGTGTATTCATTTACATAGTCGTACACATATATTTATATAATGATGAGTGTGTAGATTTTGCACGAACATCTGAAAGTGTAAATTAGAAATTAATTTTATTAAATTTATATATAAATTAAAAGAATATATACATTATAAATGAAAAAATACTAAAAACTCATTAACCTGACCAAAAAAAAAATGACAAAAAAATGCGAAAAATTATTATAGTTAATAAAACTTGCATTTTTTTATAATATAAAATTGGGAAATCTCGGAAAATTTATATGAAAACCATTAAAATGATGTAAGAAGACCTTTATTAATTTTGTATGATCTTTTTAAATGTGCAATAAAAATGTTGGGTACTCTTGGAAAATGTATGAGTATTGACGGTTTTTATTAAATTATTGCATTTTTCAATATGACTTTCTTATCAAACCATATTAGATTATATTTTTTCCTTAAAGAGCATAAAAGTACCTTTCATTTGATGGTATAATCATTCAAAACGGTTAAGTGGTTTGGAAGTTACAATAATTTTAATACATGGTATATTTTCATAAATTTATCATTCAAAAATGTGTTTTATTTTTATTTAAAATTGGAAAATCTCGGAAAATTTATTTGAAAACCAGTAAAATGATGTAAAAAGACCTTTATTAATTTTGTATGATCTTTTTAAATGTGCAATAAAAATGTTGGGTACTCTTGGAAAATCTATGAGTATTGACGGTTTTTATTAAAGTATTGCATTTTTTAATATGACTTTCTTATCATACCATATTAGATTATATTTTTTCCTTAAAGAGCATAAAAATACCTTTCATTTGATGGTATAATCATTCAAAACGGTTAAGTGGTTTGGAAGTTACAATAATTTTAATACATGGTATATTTTCATAAATTTATCATTCAAAAATATGTTTTATTTTTATTTAAAATTGGAAAATCTCGGAAAATTTATATGAAAACCATTAAAATAATGTAAGAAGACCTTTATTAATTTTGTATGTTCCTTTTAAATGTGCAATAAAAATGTTGGGTTCTCTTGGAAAATGTATGAGTATTGACGTTTTTTATCAAATGATTGCATTTTTCAATATGACTTTCTTATAAAACCATATTTTTACCTTCATACAACAAATTGTTACCGTGCAGTCATAAACTGTAATAAATCAATAATCCAATCCAAAAAAGTATTTATATTTATTAATCCTTTCCGCTATTATAAAATATACAGATTGTACTATATATGATTTTAACTAACCCTGAGGTAAATCATGAAATGTATTAATCAAGCCATATAGGAAAATAAATCAAATTGAAGGATTCCGTATATCTTTAAATATATATATACATATATTCAACCCTTAAAATCATGATATACACATTACCGAATGATACATGTATTTGACCTACATGAATGTATATTGTATATATATATATATATATAATAAATAATAAAATTCCTGTGTGTTTAGCTGTATAACTTACATAGCAAAAATACTGTATTTATTTTCATAAAAAAAAGACACCGAAAAATATAAGAAATGAAATTGAACACAGTCATATATATACAAGAAAAAAAAATCAATCAAAATGTAATCTTTGTACAAATTACTTTTAAGGATCCACGTTTATTATATATAAAATATGATGGTACATACAAAAAGCTATATTTTTTTATATGTACATTTACATTATTATTGTTGGAAGTTGGAAATGTATATAATAACATATGATATATTTTGTATATATGGTTTAATTTGGATTTTATTTATTATCCATCAAAAAGGTAAAAAAAAAAACGTTAATGAACCCAGCAATAAAATTTATTGCGGCTCGTTGTATATTATATATATATATATATATATATAATAACCATTAAATGTATAATAAAAAAAAAGATAATTACTTCGTTGATTTTTCGTTATTGTTATATAAAAAAATAAATATTTATTCATACTCGTACATATATATTTTCATTTTGAAATCAATTATAATGCACGGTTTAATAATATACTGAACAATCCTTTTGCCTACGCGTAACGTAACATATTTATATATATATATATAAAATAAACCGACATCATTATAAAAGCCATAAGATAAATTATAGATAAAAATAAGCTCAATCATATTATACATACATATATATATTATATAATATAATAATCATATATGAAAATAATTTCAAAAATTTCAATTTTATCATATATCATATATATAATATTTATTATATACATATATATAATATTATTATTATTAATTCGGAATTTCAATCAGATTTTAATAAAATTTCATTAATATATTGATTTCTGTATATATTCAGTCAGCGGTATATTCGTTTGATATTTAAATTTGATTTATATTTAAAAGCTTTATATTTATATCCATTATTTATATATGATTTCTGTCTGTATTTTTTCAGGAGTATTTTATAATGATTTTTGATGGTCTATTGTAGTAGTAGAATATATATTATTATTTTAGAAACTTTGATATCATATACATTTTTATTTTATTGGAAATTTCAGATCCAGCAAAATACACTTTTTCAAAACGTGATCTGTTTAACTTCTAAGATATGGGGTATGGCAGACCATTCTTTTTTCTATCATATCTATTGGAGATTTTCCGAATTTTCCCTAACATTCAGCATATAATATACGGTGTCTTAAATCTCTTCCCGAAAAAAAGCGATTTCACACAACGGTTGTACGCATTCAAATTAAAATATGAAATTAATTATAATTATTCGAAATACATTTTTAGTTATAAAGAATATATACCAATAAGCATTTACACAATGTAAGGATTAGTTTTCAAATGTAAATAAATATCAAATACTCATATATCAATCACTCATCCTATATATACTATATATATACACGATAAAATATGATATTATTTGTATATCAAAAAAAAAAAAATAAATAAAATTACATATGTACGGATATTTACCATCATCATTGTTTATAATTATTATAATAAATTATCCAAAAGAAGATGTAGAGCAGATAAACAAAAAGAGCTATGGAACATATATATTATATTATTATTATACCATGTAGAAATATTATGTATATAAAATTTGAACATTTATTAATTTGATGATAATCCACAAAATATCTGTATATCATCATCAATGCATATATAGCATTATCATCATAACCACATTTAGATGATTTTGTTATGATGATCATCAAAAGCCTAATTATACCATTAATATATTATTTCGCCATGTATATTTCAATATATTCACGCAGCAATAGATATTGTTATAAATAAATAAATAAATAAATATTATAATACTACATAAATATAAACGTATTATTTTTTTATGTATAAATCGGTGTATATTGTATGTATAACAAATCCATATCATATATATATATATGAATATTATTTACACCAACGATGCGATTACATGATATTTTTGGATTTATTTCAACAGCAATACATATATGTACTCTGTAGAATATAGACACTGAATGAAAAATAGATCGAATTTAACATCCCTATAACGTTGAATAAAAAAAAACCCTTGAAAACCTATTGTTTTCACTTGTTTAAATAATTCAAAAAGGCATAATTTTGTTCAATATAGTTACAGCATTTTTTTGGTTCAGTGTAGCCGTTTATATATAGAAATAAATAGATATACATACGTATTTAATATATATAAGCACATAAATCATTAATTTGAAGTTGAAATTGAGAATTATGGTTTTTTAATATGATTTTAATATATATACATATACTATACATAAGTATAAACTATATATATATATATATATATATACATATTTGTAAATATAATATATCAAATTTGGTATATATATATATTCTGCCTATATATGTATATAAATATATATATATAGCAATGAAAATTTATTACGTGGAAAATGGAAATAAAAAAACATTAACAAAATTATTGATTTTTATTGCCACAACCATTCACAGAGTACATTGAATGAAAAAAAAAATGTGTATTTTTGTTTTTTATTGTATGTGAAGAAAAACAATTTATGAATAGAATAAAAAACCAACAACATCCATATGGATGGGGGAAAATATTCGTTTATTTTTATCATAGTAAAATGCGGTTATTATTTATGTTTATATAGAACAAAAAAAAAAATAACAAAAATATTTACTTAAATAAAAATATTGTAAATAAGGGATAAAAGTAATTTTTAATGTATTTTTAAATATGTATATACTCTTAATTTTGGTTTTTCACGGGGATTATAATCCGCAGAAGGTAATTCACCAATATATATAGGTAATATTTTGGATTAAAATTAAAGAATAAATGTTGAAAATACCGCAACAACATCACTGGAATCAAAATGAATACCCGAAATTTGGACCAACATTTATAATGCATTATAAATTATCTCTGTCAAGTATTTTAAAAGCTTTCTTTGGACAGACTTGGTTAGAATTGTGAATTTTCCAAGATTTTCATCATTTTTATGTTATTTTATATGGAAAAATGAACCAAATCAGATTCTGAGTGCAATATCTTGAAAATTCTTTGTCCAATCGTTTTGAAAATTTGACAGGATATTTATAATGCATTATAAATTATCTGTGCAAAGTATTGTAAAAGATTTCTTTGGACGGACTTGGTTAGAATTCACAATTATCCAAGATGTTCATCTTTTTTAGTGTATCTTATAAGGAAAAATATACCACTGACATCGTTTTCAAAATTTGACAGCATATTTATAATGCATTATTCGTTAGGGCGAAGCATTCAGTTACGAGAGCTGTACACTAGGTCCATAAAAACATTTTCTCAACTACAAAAAAAAAATAACACTTGTTAAGTTCCAATTATTATACAATTATTTCTAACCAGATATATATATATATAATTTTTACATTCTAATTGCATTTCTATATATATGATTTGAGGTTGAACTTTGATATTTGAAAAATGTTGAATTAATTGTTAAAATTATATTAAAAAATATATTGTATACATTATTATATACCATATATATAATATTTATTTCCATATAGTATTTCCATATAGTAATTCCATGAATTAATCTTTTTTTCATGGAAAAAGTGACATCCCTTTGTGTATATGTATGTATATATCATTATTTATATATTATATTTTATATATATATTTAGTATATTCATGTGGTAGATTTTCTATAAGTAAGATAAATTAATGTTTATACAATGAATTTTCTATATATTTATAGTGTATTATGGTATATAAATGAATCCGTTTTCGCGGTGATGACCTACATTTTATTTATCATCAATTTATTTTATCGTTCTCTATATATGTACAATGTACAGTATATTTAAATATACAAACCACAATAAAAGGATATATGATATATTATATAACAATGCAACAACAAACACCACATACACATCATTATATTGCAGTAATTTTTCAAAGCCCGCACAGATATATCAAATAAAAAAATAAATAAAATAAAATGAAAAGAAATAAATTTACATATCAGTTTTGTTATTTATTTTTTACATGTATTGTATATATATATAATAGCAATGATAATAGTTTCGCACAACAATTTTTCTTTTTAAACTAACAATATAAATAAATTATATACTATATAGTATTATAAATGCATATGTAGATTTGTACATTTTTACATACATCAGGAAATACAATAATAAAAAAAAAATCATATATAAATAATAATAATAAATAAAATATATTATACAAGTAATTTATTTTGACCTAGAAAGTCACAGAGATGAATAAAAGAATTATGAGTAGGAATCAGTAGAAGTATATTACAACAAATATATGAATTTATAGGATATTTATTTTATTTTCTATATAGCGTGGGATATATTATTTATATTACAAAAAAATAAAAATAAAATCATCCACATAAAGTTATTTATTTTCATTTTTTTATTTCTTTGAAAAACGAATAAAGTTTTCTTTATCATAATCTATTCAGTTATAGAATAAGGTATCTTATAGATAGATAGATAGTTATTTATGTTCTATATGTATTTACTAAATCTTTAACCAAATTCTTTTTATGAGATATATACACTTTTTTTATTCATATTTATTTTATTTTTTTTTTACACATTGGTATATTTAAATAAAATACCGGAAAACGTTCTGTTCTGTATATATATATACATTGCGGAGAACGATAAAGATAACGTCGTTGAAAAAATGTTCTTTGTGCTTATCCAATATATATATACATATATATTATTTTTTACTGTACCATTTTAAATAGGACAATTTATTACAAAAAAAAACAAATAGAGACGTAAAATATTTAATATATTACGAGATTATTTTATTGGATCAATCAATTTAACTGACTGCGAAGACGATGACCTATATTCATAGTCATATTATATAATCCAAAGCTTAAATGGCAATTATATATATATGAGATCTTAGCCGTTATGTTTAGCAAAATCAAATTTAGTAATTTAGTTGGCCAAAGTTGACATTCAATCAAAAATAAATGAAGTCTACATTGTGTATTGCTTGTAACGTTTCAGTGTCAGGCTTTAAAGGCATAAGGATGGCATAAGAACAAATATATTAAGTGAATACGACCTCTTCGATTAGATAAATCCATTCTGTCCGGACACATCAACGATTATATATAATATATATATACAATAAAAATATTATTTATTATTCACATTCAATTTAATAATATACTTCGCATGTACGGAAAAAATAATGAGAAGAAATTCAAAGCGTTTTAATTTCACATTTCATTTTTATGTATAAAATTTAATTGATTTTTATAATGATAGAGGAAAATGATTTGTATTATTCTATTATGTTATCATCTTTAATAAATTTCCACCATAAAACAGATATACGCTAATTGAATCATTCATCGTATCATATTTAGATTCATTAAAATCGCATCTTATTTCCATATATATATATATTCATAAAAAAAATATATTTCAATAATTTTTTATTATTATTATTGTTATTTATAAAGGAAAATCTGAGTTTAATGTGTAAAATTAAAAAAATTGTTATCATAAAATTATTATCACATACATTTTTTAATCTAAAACAAAAAGAAAACCATTTATTTATTTTATATTTTATATATCCTTATATAGAATACTGTATATAGATAATAGAGATAAAGATACGATTATATATGCGTTGCATATATATAAATAGAGTCATTTTAAAAAAGAATAAAATTAAATTAATACTAAAAAAGTTAGTGATTTACATCTGGTAGCATATATTAAAATAATATATGTGTTTTTTTTAATACATTTTCCGGAATATATCATCGGTTGATTTCATCTATATATATATATACTTATGTAGTATACTTATATGTGCATACTAAACATATAGCTTCTAATGTTACTGATCTATTGTTTTACGAGAGCATAATTTTTTTATACATTTATTAATAAAAACATATTTTTGTATGAATATATGCATATAAAAAATATACATCATATGTGTTCTTATCTTCATTTATAACATATATATACAAGTATACGGTGATAGTTTTAGAACATATTTGGGAATTCCCTTAGAGCGACTCTGAAAATATGTAAATACGAATGTATATGAATTTAAGGATAGAATTACCAAACCTACGGGGTTGAAATGTATAAGAATTGGTCAGAAATTGTCACTATAGTTCGGTTAAATCAATCATCTTCTATAATAAGAAAGTCCCAAGTTAATATCATTACATTTCAATGGTTTATTTTATCAATTACAACACAGCGAGTCATTTCATATTGGAAAACAGGAAAACTTATGCTTAAAGCTTAAAATATGGCCACTTTTCTAGTCATTTTTGGTTTTTTTTTAATTCTACTGCGATGACATAAAATCAACCTTTACATTTGTATAAATGAATAATATATACTATATATATATGAATTTATAAAACACGATGACCATTTTTTATCTGTATAATCAATTTAGGTGAATGTTGGAATTTCGTTTCCTATATATACTATACTATATATAAGTAATGAAAGGAGAGAAAAAAGAATGATAATAAAAGAAATGATAACAAAAAATAGGAATAAGGAAAAATGAAAAAAATAAAGAAATATAATCAGTAGCTATATTATATAGAAATGAGCTGCACACACAAACACATTATTGAAAATTAGATACATTTTACAAAAAAAATAGAAAATACAATAAAGAAAACAACCCCAAAAAAAAAATGTATTCCAATGTATTTGGTTTTTTTTTGAAATAATAAAATTTTCTGTTTATAAAATAAAATATAGACGAATATATGCATAGTCATAAATTAAATAAATTTGGTATATAATATATGTAGGAATGTATATAGAAATGGTAAAAAATTCATCTTCACATTTTATATACACATACACAATTATAATAAGGATAGGGTCAACGAAAAAAAGTGATCATTTTTAATAATACGAATTTCCACCTTTGAATAGTTTTCTGTGAAATATATGCCATGTGATCTAATCTAGCAAAAAATACTATTTGTTCTACGTGAGATTAATTTATGAAAGGCAGTAAACATGTTTGTCCTTACTCTTTAATGTATATGTCACTCTTTTTATTATATAAAAGTTCTAAGTTTTTAGATGAACAATTAATTTTATTAGAACGTAAATTAAAATTTGTAAAATAAAAACGTATTACATAATGACAACTTTTTTTCGTGGACAGTCCTTATTTGTATATATACGAAAATTGAAATATTATAAAATGTGAAGTGTAAAAAGGAATCACAATTTTGGGTATTTTTCTTTTTCTTTATTTTCATAAATGTTTTTTTTCTATATATCCTTAAATTAACTATATATTCATGTTGTGTTAGTTAAATTATTGGATCACACCGTGGGTATATGTACGACTATATAGATGGAAATTATATTTAGCAGCTGGGTATATATTCTAATTCCATTTCTGTATTTATATGTGAGGGTATCAGTTGTAAAAAAAATATGTCTTTTGATTTAATTTGTAAGGATATTTTATATCAACAATATAATATATTTCCCGGTTACATTTTTGTTACATTATAAATCAGTAAATAAATACATCAAAGTATAGGATGACGATAATGGAATCAAAACGAATCATGTTAAAAATATGTGTCGACAATGTCTCATATATAATTTATTATGAGTATAAAAATGACGAGGAATTTCTATGCGGAATCTGTATATATGCTGTCTGGAAAATGGGCATAAGTTGTAGCTAACGATGAACAATACATCGAATGAAATGCATCGTACCAATTTCTCTAATTGTATTGTTAAATAAATTAATTTTTTCTTCTTTAAATGAATTCACTTCACATCAAATCTGATTATAAGGGTTTTCTTTTAATACTACAAACCAATTTCCTTCTTATAGATATTTTGAAACTTTAGATTTAGACTTTTTTTAAATAATTATAATAAAATTTTATATCTTTCGATTATCAACAAACAATGCGATATTTGGTTGTTAATTAAATTTGGAATTATGTATTAAAGTTATTAATTTTGTTTTTTTTTTTTTTGGATTATGTACATAACATATATTCCTTTTTTTTTTGTTTTTTGATTCACAAAACATAAATATTTCAATTTTATTTGCGTTTTAAATATATATATACAAATGATATAGGTATATAAAAGTTTTAAAGACAAAGTTTATTAAGAGGAAAAAAAAAGTTATAGTGAATATATTATCAAATTAAAGGTTTACTTTTTCCTATTTTTTTTTTATTTTTTTTTGTTATATAAGATGGAAAACGATATGACATTTTAATGCCTTGTGTTTTTCTCGTTAATTTTCCGTTTGTATTATAATTTTGATAAATGAATAATAATAATAATAATAAAAACATTATAACAACAATCCTAAAAATGTGTTTTTTGAACAAAAAGCATACAAAAATAAAACAATGCAAGGCAAACAACACATGAAACAGAAAGCATATACTTCTTGGAAAGGTAAAGGGATGGTAAATTAATCATCCATCGATTCCTCATAAAAGTTTAATAAAAATAAGATGTGCGACACTAATATATTCAGTGAGTCCAAATCCAAAATTTTAAGCCAATTCGTTAGAAACAGAACAAGATATCTTAAAGCATCCCTTGGATTTTTACGATAAAAAGTTCCAGCTCATTTAGAAAATTTATTAAAAAACAGGTATGTCTTAGAATCTTTCTTTACAAAACGATAACTATAATTCTCTTTACTGAAGGTACGTACGTGCTTATAATAATAATATAATAATGATATATATATTATTTATACTATATATTATTCGTTTATTTGGGCAATGATTTGTGTAGTAATTATTTCCACGTTAATGAATTTATAAAAGGACTTATTATAATTATTGTTTGTATAACAAATGGTTTATTGTATTGTATATATATATTTATTTATATATACATCATCATATCAATTAAGAGATTTTATGTGGGATGGGATTAATGTAAAAAAATAATTGATTATAATGTTTGTTAGCAATTTATTTAATATAATAAGTATATATATAGTATATAAATTTTATTTTCTTATTTAAAAAACATAAAGGGTTTCAGTTGTTGATAGATAATTATCATTATATATTTTTGAAAATATTTTCAAATCAATTAAAGCAAAAAAAAAAAAAAAATAACATTAAATAAATTCTAAATAACATAATATTTTTTGTATAAATAAATTCAATTTTCATCATTAAATTATATCTCACATTATACTCTATATCTATATATATAAAAGAAATTTCCAAAACACAATTTGTGTACATAATTTTCTATATATATATACTGAAGAATAATGACCTAATTTTTGATAGATGATATAAATATATATATATATATATATATATATCCTTGAGTGTGCCATTAAAAGTAAAAATTACCCATTTTTGAATCAACGGAATTAAAATTATGAAGCAATATAAAGAAAACATTTTAGTAAAACAAATTTGACGATAATATTCATATTTCATTGGACGTTTTACTAATGTTGGTCTAGAAACCGTTTAGCCTCATGTTTGTCGTATTTTGAAATTTTGGTACTCGCAAAATGTCTAGATCTCTGTAACAAAAAAAAAAGAATGTTATATATCTGGGAACGATTTTCTTCGTGAAAGTGGATATAAAAATCTTGCGGTAAAAGGAATAAAAGGACGAGGCGCACAATATTACGTATACTGTATATACAATTTATGTGCCTTTTCAAAATATCCTATTCATTTGGAAATATGTCTAACCAGCTTCACCCATGAATAACATTCATAATATGTAAAATAATATATACAATACTTTAAAAAAATATTGCAATTAAAAATGATTGAAACATTTTTTTTTTGTCAGTAGCTGTAGCTGTGTATATATAATAAAATATCTATAAAGATAATTGTTGTGTGTGTACCAAATAAACAAAATTCACATTCAAGGTATATACCAATTTATATTTTATTTATTTGTATAAATTGTGATTTGAAATTGGGAGTTGAGACCAAATAATAATAATAATAATAAAAAAGGAAATTGTACAAATATTATATTTGGATAAATTAAATATATATATATATACTTATAGTATAATAGATAACACACTGACATACATTAGAAAATAAAATAAGAAATAGATTTTTAGATCTATTTTTTTATTTATTTACCAATTTATAGGAAAAAAATCCTATATAGAAAAAAGAACATTGAATAGTTATATACAAAAAGGAAATGAGATACATACTCTGTTTGTAATGTTTAAGGAAGGACGTATATACACAACATGGATACCTATATATACTTCATCATCTATATAGATAAACATATATGCTGCATGCATTCGGCATACATAAAAAAAAAACATTAAAAAGCACTCATTGCGTACGCATATTTGTGAAAATCAATATATTTATTCACATTTATATATAGTAAATACAAGTAGGTATTCCCATTTATTATGTAGAATTTTTCGATTTTAAAAAATACAAATTTCTTTTTAACGATATATATATATCTATATGAATATATAGGATACAATTCGGAAAAATCAGAGTTGTATCTTTATTTTTTTTTATATATCAATTCGTTATATAGTATGTATCATCTACATCACGATTTGCTTATTATTATTATTATTATTGTTTCTTTATGGAAAATAAATATTAAATTTTCAGACGATTTTTAAAGGAAAAATAAAATCAAAGCGATATAAAGTGATATAAAGGTATAATGGTATAAAGGTACTATATATATATATAGTTATATATGATTTGTATTATAAAATAAAAGGGAAAAGAAGGTATTGTAAAATTTTGATCAATCCATATGTTATGTATATATGATTGTTCTATAAATTTAATAGGATATTTTTATGAATTTTCATTTTCAAAGTAACTCCTGCGGGTTTATCTATTTTTTTTTTGTATATGTTTTTAATATAATTTTCATACGTTTTTTGTCTATATATCGAATAATTCAATATAATAATAAAATTTTTACTGTATTTAGTTTTTTTTATACATTTTTCTATTGATGTTTCAAAAATAAAACGCGTATATACATATACAAAATAAATAGGTTGTTACAAGAAATTACGAATAAAATTTAGTTGATATAAAATCACATATATTTAAATCAGCGTTCTATTTATTTGTTTTATAGGAGATAATAATATGTATTTTTATATATATAATACAATTTATTCAATATTCAAACTCCAATGTTATATACATTACAGAAGTGTGAATTAACTCGTGCGTTTTTTAAAAATTTAAACTTGATTGTAAAAAGAAAAACTGGTTTCAGTTACTCTGGATAAAAAAAATATCTATCCATATATAATTTTTCTTAAAATTCTCACTTTTGTATCAAAATTAAAATCGAACACTTTGAACACTCTCACAGTAAAATTGTTAAGGAAAAATCAACAGGATTAGCACTTTGTTTCTGTATTTATATTTATACATATATATATGTTTATGAGTAAACTAATAATATAAAATTATAATGAATTGTTTATAATAATCAATAAACAAATACCTTAAAGATATTTAAAATGATAAATAATTAATAATATTTTTAAAATAAAATCCTTTTTTTTTTTTTGTAATAGCTTTATAATAGTAATATAATTTTCTATTATTTACACAATGAAAACTTTTTATATATATATTACGATACTCAATTATAAATCAAATGGAAAATGAAATATAGTTTTATATAAGTAAATATTTATAAATGTATATAGGTGTCGGTATAGGTATATAATATATTATCGGCGATATAAATAAGTTAAGAAACTTTTAAAACAAGGGTTGTTTTATATAGGGGCATTTTATTTATAAAAATTAAAAGATTATATGAATACTTTATATTGGTATCTCCTTTTGTTGTTAAATGTTAATGAGATTATTCTTTTCAAAACTATAATTAATTCCATTGAATACGCAATTTATACGAAATCGCGGTATTTTATGTTATAATTGTCTGATAAATGAAAATATGAGAAATGATTTCTTTATGAAACCAAATAAAATTCGATTTATTCATCAAATTTTTGTCGGAAATTCTTTTTTTTATCGGAATTTATATTATGAATTAATCTTATATATATGGTCTGAAAATACGGAAAGTTTCTTGACAATAATAATTTAAAATTTATTTTTCATTTACTTTAAGTGATTTAAAGCGGAAATTTAGATTGTTTTTAAATATAATCGGCCCTGTATATTCAGTTCGAAAGGTGATATATGCGTTGAATATTAATAATTTAATAATTTATTAATTAAATCTATAAATGATCGCCAATTATTTAAATGTGGGTATAATTTTTTAATTATAAATCGTGAGAAACACTGCGATTGATTATCAAAAGATTTTTTTTTTTAATTAGAAATATATATCAACCCAGCCAACCGAGAATTCATTCAGATTATATTGTACATATACAGAAGCACTCATATAGATTTTAGTAACAAATTCAAAAATTAATTTCCTGGAAAATTTTTTGATCACATCCCAATCCAACCATACAAATCCAAGGGATGATTAGAGATATCTCGTTCAGTTTCTCAAAGTTTTTGTGAATGTAATTGAATAAATTAGTTTGGCATATAAATTTATAATAAAAATTTGATTAGGAGCTATGATTGGTGAAATAAAATATTTCACAGATAAACGTAAGTTTAAATTACACATGAAAGTGTTTATATCATTTCTTATGCAAATCATATATCGAAACGCAGCAGTGCTTTCCATTGATTTCGTGCAAGTCTTCTAAACACATTCTTTTACCTGTTTTTCCCTTATCACTGACTGGGAAATATTGGAAAATGTAATTCTCTTTCATTTATATATTATTAATTATATACATATACAATGTAAATACAAAATAAAACTTTGGAAAATTGTAGTAATAATCAAATAATATATATATATAATAAACAAAAAACGAAATATATTTATTATTGAATATGAATATGAAAATGTGTATTTGTGATATATTTTTGGAAATTAATTATTTTATAAATATACAGGATTTCGAATTTGTATACAAATATCTTAATGAAAAATATATATATAATAATTAACAGTCTGTATATTTTACATTGTATATTATAAATCAATATAGATAAAATAAATACAATATTTTATTTAATAAATGAAATCACAAAAAAAAAAAAAAAAAAATAAAAGAAAATTAAAATATGATATGTTTATTATTGTAACGACGCGGTTCTCTTTCATGTTTTCCTATATCACTATATATATATATATTAAAAACACATGTCGATATATTAATAAAGTACAAGTACAATAAATGAGATTATAAATGTTTTTCCATATATATATACATATATTTTATTATGCAAAAACATTATTTGTGGTACTGCTTATATAGATACATTCATATATATTTTACTGCAATAATAATTACCGCATAAATATAACATTTAGCTTTAACTTGTCAGTCTTTAAATATACATTCATATACAGACTATATGTGTATATATAATAAATATATATTATAATATTTATATCTAAATAGTACATTACTTATATATTTTATTTTGTATTCATATATGAAAATCTACTAAAATTAAATATATGAACATAAACATATAAAATGCGAATATCAACATATAAATAATATATGTACATTGTACATACAAAGAGATATAGAATATATAAACAATGAATGAATTAACAATATGTTTTGTTGTGAATTAGAAATGATAAGAATATATAAATAAAAGTATATATATTAAAATATGTATATCTATATTATGCGAAATTGCGAATATTTATACATATATGATGATGGTTCAAAACATGTTGCCATTTCGTCTGGATGAAGGATTTATCAGTATATAAAAAAAAATAATTGTTGGCATAACCAAAGTTTAACCACAAAACAATTTAAATATGTTACTTTTATAATAAATTATGTCCTTAAATAAAACATATAAAATATCAAACACATCATATATATATACTATAATAATTCATAAAGAAATATACTTTAATTTACAAATCATCGCAGATTTTATGTGTAACATTTTCTATAGTAGAATTGGACTTAATTTTGTGGTATCAGATACAAGTGATATAATTATCAACGATATACTATAATGCATTTATTTATAAAAGTTATCTTTAAAGTTTTATAATTTTGATGGTATATATATTATTTATATATATAAAGTAAACGGAGTTTTAAAATTATAAGTACAAGAATTCATAAATTACATCTATACATAAACCGAATTGCTAGTATTATACAATTTTTTATACATCTGATTATATTTGTACAGTGAAAAATAACTTTTTGAAATAAAATTTGAAGTATCAACTTTGTTATCACATATTTCTCATATATAATAGAATATAAAATTTTGTTTGTGTATCTGATATGGGAGATCAATGATGTAATACATTTGGATCCATGGTATAATAATGAATAATGATACGGTGATACGGACACTTTAACCAATTGTATAATACATCCTCTATTTTCCGGCAATGTGATCATTATATTCTGACAATGTAATTATAATGTAATTCATTATAATACAGCACCGAGTTTGTATATAACTTAATTATTATTATTATTATATATACGATAATTGGCAACATTTTAAAATAAAATAACAATTTTTTAATTCAATAAATAATTTTTTACATATACACAATGTAAAAATGAACATACACATATAATTACATTAATACTGAATGAAAAGAAAAAAAAAAGTAATGTCTAGACATATATATAAGTTTATCGGACCATTTTGTCATCCTTTATATATTATACTATAATTAAATTATATGTAATAATACAATTTTTTATATAAAATAATTATAAGTATATAAAAATATTGTTTCTAAAAAAAGAATTTATGATTGTACACTTTAAAATTATAATAATATATAAAGTCACACACTTTTATATAATTAGTTAAAATTGCTTAAATGAATCTATATATATAAAAAAATGTATGTTATATATGTATAATATTTGAATCAAATGTTAAATATATACTTCAGTTCGTATATGCTTTAAAAGTATATTTTGTATAAGTTTTGTAAAATTTATTTATCAAATAACACATTTAATTATTGTAATTTCCATTATAATAATGTGTTATACAATAAGTTTCACCTTGTGTAAATATATAAATTATACATTAAAGAAATAAATTAAATGTAATATATATTATATATGAAGTGTGTGTTGGGTTGTTGTGTGGTGTGGTGTTATTTAAATGAATAGAAACATTTCAAAAAGAAAACTTTTGAATTCATTATATGTTTATAATAATTAATAAAAAGTTATAATAATATTAGTTAATTTTAAGTTACAAAGAATTTATTATTTTAATTAACAATAGTAATTTTTTTTTTTTTTGCTATTCTATTTTGTTTGTTTTGAAAACATTAATTGTGTGTTTTTGTTTGATATCATTCTGTGTGAATATATATATAAATAGTAAAAATCAATGTATATGATGTGGTGTAGTTGATAAAAAACTCCAACTTAAAATCGTGACAAAATATTTTGGGGTCATGGGTTCGTATCCAAATGAAGACATAAAAAAGGTTTGTGTTTTCCAGTTGTATTCGAATCACATATAGTTGCAAATTTTCATGGTACATTTATATGGAAATACACAAAGGTCCAGACCAGACCACATGGGCTAAACCGAATGGTATGCGCAAACATGTTCCAAACGGGAAGTTAATCTAATTATTCAATAATAATAAGATATATTTTTTGACAAAAATACATTAAATTGCGTTATGATGAGGAAAAATACAAACAATTATGTTGTATACATTATATATGTTTATTATATATCAAATTAAAATAATGATATATTTTAGTTTTTTTTTATTTCAATTCATTCAAAATACCTACACAACTTTTCTTTATCTATATATATAAAATATAAATATATAATTAAAATATATTGCATTTGATTAATTATATATCATAAAATTTTCATTTTCATAGAAATTTACTATATATTAAATGCAATGAAACAGCAAAATTTCTAATTACATTATGATTGAAATACAAATATATAACCGCATATAGCTCGCTTATTTATATACAATATATAGAAAAACAAAGAAAAATAAATTGGAAAATTATGATACGTGAATGAAGAAATCTAAAATTTATGTTTATGACATTGATATTTATATGACAATTTATATACAAATATAGAGGTTTAAAAAAAATATCAATAGGCACATAAACAACTATAATATTTACAAGGTGAGTCTCAATAGTAAAATGTTTCGTAATTTTAAAAATTCAGCATTACGTTTTGGAAAAAATAGCTATGTGGAGGCAAAAGTTGTAGGTAATCGGATTGTAATATTGTCGGACCTTAAAATAAAATAATGGGTTTTAGGGGTATTAAATAAAGTACATTTTGTAATACAAACCCATTACATTCCGACAATCCTGCTTCCTTTGGATTTGTTCCAAAACGCAATGCTGAATTTTTATAAAATTACCGAACATTTTACTAAACGCACCCTGTTTATATATACATCTATGATATATATGCATTCTTATATATGAGCTATGAACGTTATATATGTTTATAATCATTTATTCAAGCTGTTCATTTTCTTTTCTTTTTTTTTTTAAAAACATTTTCACATGCTGTGTGCAACAGTTTTACTTTGATTTAAATAGAAAATGATAAATATTTTATATTATAATATTATGATGATATATTGAGTAAATAATTTATGAAATTATTTATATTACAGGTTATAGTATAATAAAATAATGATGTTGATTTTTATTTTAAATATATTTTTGACGTATAAATGGAAAGCTTTTGATGTATATATAATTTATTTTATATAATAATGGTAAATTTCTTATTTTTGCTTTATTTATTATATTTTTTATGATAGCTGTCGAACATCATAAATTTAAGATAAAAGAAATTGACAAATTAATATGAATCGTCACGTAATCTTAAAAATATATATTGAATACAACATTAAAACTTAAGCGGTTGTGATCGATTGTTATATAAGGTAAAATATGAAGATCGATTAGCATTCATTTTCTATGATTAACAAAAATGTCCACGGATTCCATGAAATTCGAAAATAATATAAAAAAATGCCGTATACCGTATATTTTCAAAACTTACCCCTAAAATAAAATTGTTAAATGATACCCAACGGCAACATATTAAGTGTAATCATTATAATTAAGCGAATTATTGATATCTCATCGTGATGAATATGGGTAAATATAAAATTTAATATCAATAAATAAATATATTTCGTCTAATATTTTCCTATATAGTTGTGCTGCTTATTGTAAATGTAATATTTTTATCATCCATTAATCTAAAATGTATATATAATATAAATAAATAGATATATTATATATTTTATAATAGTATAATATATACATCGATAAAAACTAAATGTAATTGAAAACATAAAATATTGGACGTTATATATATGGATAGTATAACGCAGCGTACAGGAAACATTTCCCGTGAAAGGGAAAATGTTTGCAAAAACTATAACTTCTTGAAAATAACAGCAAAAAAATGAATGAATTTATGCGAGAATATGAGAAACTAAAATGGACAAGTAAAATTAAAACACACAATCACCACGGAACGTTTCCGTGATGATGTTTGCAATTCAATCAACGTTATATATATTTCAATTCAATTAACGTCGTTAATTTTTAGTGTTAGATACCCTGTAAAATAAATAATTTGATAACATCACAATATGTGTTTAATGTTTACAAAAACTATGCCATTAATAAATAATAAATGACATATTATTTCTGTAAAAAAATATATATGAATCATAAATTTTCTTCTTGCCATCGTCGTTGTTTTTATTTATCTATATAATATTATTTAATAAAAATCAAATTACAGTCATCGAACTTCGTAGATGTACGCATTCTCTTTAAACGGATTCCCTTTAAAGAGATGTTCGAGATAAGAAATAAATGAATTTTAATTATGAAACCGAATAACATTTCTTTTCCTTCAACCTCTATGACCTGTCAACCTGTCTAAATTAAATAGTATTGGTTGATCCCGTGAAAGTTCAACTTGTTGACAAGTATCCCATGGAAAATATGGAAAATTGTTTGTTTTTTACGAAAAATTTTAATCGAAAAGCATATTTCTTTGTTATGAATATATACCTTTCATCAGAATATCCTATCGCTTACATTATCATCAGGACACATTTTTTTACGTCCCGTTTTTATACGATAAATATTCCAACATAAACTTTTATATAATATTTGAAAAGTAAAAAAAAAAATAAATAAATTTCTATGGATTTACCTCATTGAAGAATCTTATATGATGATGTAATATTAATAAAAAATTGTTATATATGGTCACTATACGAATTTCGATTACTGTTTGAATTCTTATATTAAATATTATACAAAAAAAAAACGTTGATAATAAATATATATATATATTTTAAAAGTTTTAGTATCCTTTATTTTATAGATTGTAAATTTCAATGTATATAAAATAAAGTTTAAGAATGTGGGTGTATCGCATTATAGATATGTATATATAATATAACAAGTATATATTTCATACGTTTATATCGTATATGTGTAGATTATATATGGTCCTTTAAAAGCTAATAAAAAATCAACCAACGATATCCTTTTTTGTAAATTTTATATTACCTATTCAATATACATATAAGATTGTTAAAATGTTCATTTATATATATTTCATAAAATTTAAAATGAATTGTAAATCTATTTTTTTTTTTGGTTATAAAAATATTAAGGTTATATAGCTTCTAAATATAAATTAACCATTCAGTTTATTTAAAATCATTCCCTTTTTGTTGTTTAATTATAGACGCATAGTATAGCAATTTAACGCCACAATAAATATGGTGATTTACTATACATACTAATCGTGATAAATTTAAATAATATTAAAAATATATGATTAAATATTTCAACCTTCGGCTATATATGTATATGTTTATATATATATAACATCAATCATTTTACGACCATACCATTTTTAAAAATACACATTCTTTACTGATCCCAACCGTTCTAATAATAATAATAATACATATTAAATTGTGTTGGTAGAAAGTTATAATCCAACAGTTATCAATTTCAATATTTATTTATAATAATATATTTTTAGAATATGGTATATTTAGAATTTGTTTCGTCATTGTTTAGAATATGGTATATGAGCCATTGTTTAGAATATGGTATATGAAAGACTTTAAGAAAATTGAATAAAAATGATACAATACAATATTTCAATTTTTCTTTTAGGTTATCCAAAAAAAAAAAATTCTTTATGGTAAAATAAATTCCTTAATAATAATTAATTCTTCTTATATTATATACCCTTTTTAATCTGGAAAATTTCATATATACATAATTCGTTTGATACATATATCATATTTTGTAATCGGTTTATAATATACTAATATACGTGTGTGTCGTTTAAATAATCGAAATTTTCATTTAATCAATTTCAGAATTATGGAATACGATTGAATGTTGCAATCATTAAAAACATATAGTTCAAAGGCATCAAGAGGCATCAAGAACAATCAAATAGTTTGATAGCTTAGAAAACTATTTATTTTATTTTTAGAAGATGTATTTATTTATCGCCTGTAAAACAAATCAACAATATTTATTCAATAAACTTTATTTTTGATGATATAATTTTATTAAGAAAACTAAAAATTTAGTTTAAAAAGAGTTTTAGGAAATGTTTAAAATGAAATTAATCATATTGCGTTTATTGATCCAAATGTTCTTTTTGTTTTTTAAAGTTTATGTGATCGTGACAAGATTATATTATCTTCATTTATATTGTGTTATAAATGTGTTATGTGCGTATAAATTTAATAAAATGTATTAAAAAATTTCCTACAATTTTCACACTTTACTATTAAAAAATATTCGGATTATAAACAAAAAAAGATAAATTTAACTTTTTCCGATGTATGCATTAATTTATAGGGATTTCCGGTACATAAAAAGATATACATAAAATATGCAAGACTATTATACTAAATATATATATATTATATGCTATATAAATGTATATATGTATATTTGATAACAGAAAATTTTTGTATAGAATATTGAAAGAGTATAAAAAATGTTTAGTTAAATAATTTTTAAGTATACAGTGGAAAATTTAAGAATATTTTTTCTTTCATTTTAACATTTGTTGAATTTAAGAAAATCGCAGAATAATATATCAAATGAAATGTAATTTTCGTAGTGAACTTACGTCCATCAATACGTTATTGATTTAGTACAAATGGAAATGGAAAATTGCATAAGACCAGACTATATATTCATTAACTACACAATATAAACATTTTTCATAGGTTATTGTTGGTTTCCTTGTCTGAAGAATCTTTTGAAGATAACCATTCTTTGAGGCCAAATTTCTGATCCATTCAAAAGAACTTAAATATAATGATAGGAGAGATGAGTAGAGAAGAGAAGAATTTCAATGTTGTAAAAAATACAACATTTAAAAATACCTAAAACAGAAATTATACTATAAAACAGAAATTTCATATATTTTAAAAGTTCTTAATCCAGCCAAAAGTGTACATATTAGATAACCATTAGTATTATATATTGAATTTAACCGTTTCATCTCACCGACGAATGTAGGTATTATATATGAGGGTGGATACATATATATATATATATATACAGTCTCCACGGAATGAATTGCGTTACTGAATTACATATCATTTGGTCATACGTTTGTAATACTTGGATTTTTGACCTAGAGTTACTAGAGAAGGTTCAGGATGGCTAAAGCATTTTAGAACGAATTCAATTCTGCAAGTCCTGTGGGATAACTTAGGTAATTCTTAAGGGATCATCAAAAATAATTTTAAAAATGATTTAAAGTTGCAATACATACAGCCAAAACTGTATATAAATAATATACATAATATTTTCGCAATTATCAGAAAACTTTTAACAAAAACATTTCTGGTACATATTTCTAAATATTATATAAATTTAATATAACCATTATAGTATAATACGTTGTTATATATAGGATATCAGCAATATTATATAGTTATATGAAATATAAAACGAGGTCATAAACAAAAAAATTGTTTAGATAAATCCTGCGTAAGTATATATAATACACGTATATATATATATGAAAATGAATATTACAACCAAATTTAATTTTAATGGACGTAAAATCAATGCGTAAAAAATAAGTACCCATAATGAAATTCATTAAATGTATTAAGTTTTTCAATATGTTTATTATAATATATATAAGTAATAAAAATTTATTAAGTGCTAAGTTTCTGATGAAAACAACCAAATTTTGCAATGTATTTATCTATCAATATATATATATATATATATATATATATATATAAAGAAAAAGTTTTTTTTATATTATTATGTATATTATAGTTTTGGTCATATTATGCTTTATTGAATTTTCCTGTATATAAATATGAAAGCCAAAAAAAAAAAACACTAAAGTTTCTATAACATGAAAATTGATTAAACTTCAACGGTGCTGCTTATATATATATATATATGTATAATGTATATATATAAATATGAGCTAGCTATTTATTTGTACAGCGTCTGTCATATTTCGTTTTCACAATAATCTATGTACATGTTAAATAAATAAATTGAAATAACATTATATGTTAATAAAAGTTTCGTTGAGTGTGGTGGTGGTAAATAACTTAAAGAAGAAAATATTAAACAAAATACTTTACTGTATATAGGTATATAATTTTGTCAGGGTGTTTCAGATCCAGTCCACTATATATGCTAGTTCTAGATTATGTAGGTCATTTTGAGTCGAAAATATTTAGAAGCATTTTTTTTGCGATTTGACTTCCCTATACCAAGTTATTCGAACAAAAGTTATGTGTTTTTTTTTTGCATTTTATGGAGAGTTTCAGGATGTATGCTTTGATATTCCATTTTGTGTTAAATGTGTGATTTGTATACTGTTATGGCGTTTAAGGTGTTATGTATTTTTTTAAATGAAACCAATAACAAAAGACTGTCAGTGCGTCAAGCACACACGTATATATATTTATTACTACTGCATTCAAAATTAATAATGTATATATACATTTCCATTAAACAATCATCCGATGTTTATATATTTTTATATATAGGAAATTGGTTAAACATTAACTTTTAATAAAAGTATATTTGTTGGTGATGTAATATTTTTATATAGCGCACATATAAAAATGATAGTTATTATAAAATATTGTAAATATAGCAATAATTTTTCATGCAGAGATTTAACTTTTATACCATATATATATAGCATACAGAAAATTATTTTCTGTAAAATTAATTATATAATACGATTTTCAAAGTAAAACTTTAACATTTTATATACGTAAAAAGGTTTTTACTTTGTATATATATAACTATTAAAGTGTATAAAAATATATAGTTAATAAATATATTATGTTGTATGGTGGTTCTACCGCAACCATAAACTATAATGTAAAAAAATAACATATATACATAATTTTTATTATACCCATTTTTATTCCCATTTGAATTTATAGAAGTAAAACAACTATTAAATATATAACCAATATATGTATAACGCATTCTTATATATGTTTTGCGTATTCTTTATATATTTTTCGATTAAGGTTACTTGGTAAATACCATTATAAAGTTAATTTTGACTTACACTTAATAAAAATTTACTATATTTCATTTTCTAATTATTAATTATTAATTAATTAGAAAACGTAACACAAACTCTATAATTATTTGTTAATCTTCTAGATCTAAATACTATTAATTTCAATTAATTTTATGAATGAATTTTTTTATCTCCGAAAGAAAACACATGTACATTTTAATGGAACTTTTAAACTATACACAATTATACATATTCCATCCCCGATGGGAAAACAGTTTTAAATCACTTCCCTTCCCTCCTGAATTACTTCCCTCTCGGGTGATCTATGACTGACAATAAAAAGAATATTTTTAATTTATTCTTTTTTGTAAATTCATTCAAAACTGAGTTACAAACGATATGAATTTGCTTAGAAGATCCATAAACCATATCATAAACAATATCAACAAACTTTTTTCTTTTATAGTTATTAGGAACATTTCAAACTACTCTTGTATTTTTTATTTTTCCCGTTGATGGAACACATCTGGACATCTCTCATATATGTGCTATATATAAAAAATAAAGAATCATTAATTTTGTTCCTTATATATGTATATAAATATAATATAATAATAAAAATAAAATTATTACATTGTTTTATTGTACATAAAAAATAAATTTCTTTTTTCTTCTAATTTTGGTTCATATAATTAATTGCATTGCCAAAAAAAAAACCTCCTTTTATATACGCAAAACAAACAATTATTTATTATATAGCGATATATAACAAAACAAGAAAATGATGTAAATAAATAATTTTTATTCATTAATTTTATTTATTATTAACAAATTCCCAAGTTTATTTTATTTATATATTTTATTATTGTATTGGTAACAAACGTTTAATATGAATCCATATATAATTATTTGTTTCATGTATATTTGTTATATGCATTGAATTTGTGATGATGTTTTTTTTTTGGTTTATTTAACGATAGCATTTTTGTGTATTCCATTAAAGAGTTATTTACCTGTGCTAGAGTCAAATATAATGAGGGTGAATAAATCCTTTAGATCCTTTTAGATTTAAATTCATATCGGTTTAAATAAGGTTTACATTATAAATAATAGTCAATCAATTAATTCTCACTTACACCAGATTCACACTTAAATATATATTCACATTCTTTCAGTCGCTCTAATGCAATTACCTTTGTTCTAAACAATTTCGGGTAATCAGTATAAACATATTAATGGTTTATTACATATATTTATATACCATTATAACAAATTATAAGACCTTTAATATTATAAAGTTATGTTGGATTTTAAATATATAATTTAGAATAATTCATAAACGAATAAATTACAGAGTCTAAATGAATTGTTAAACAGCGTATTTGTTTTTCTACAAGTATTGTATATGTATTTCGGAATTGATCATCTAAATAAATATATGTATATATAAATAAATATATATTATACTTTTCAAAGTAATAAAATACAAACGTGTATTATTACATATTTTGAAACAAACATACGCCATTCATGTGTTTTATATATTTAAACAGATATTTTTTTATTGTTTTTCAATGTATATCTATATACACTTTTATATCTTCATTCACAATCATTGCTCAAAATTCATTTGAAAATGAAAATAAATTGGGTCAAAATATATGATATATTTATTTCTATATATACGCATATCTATATAGAAACTGTAGAATGTCACATGACAGAAAACGTTTTCTATATTGACAGAAATACTATACATATATATATATATACCAAACTTTTTATCCCAGGTGGGACGATAAACAAAACGAATTCTATGGCACTGCATTCAACCGGTTTTTCATAGATAATTACCAGAAAACATTAGTTTATCATTTCGAAAATATGATAAATCTATTGGTTACACTGATTTAAGTATCTCGACCTCCTCGGACGTGGACTGGATCCTTTGGAATCATGAGCATTATCTTAAAAAAAATGCAAAATGTTCATTTTGATGGCTTTTTATGCAAATTTTATGCAAATTGAATTTTTAGGATTTTTTCAAACCTGAAATAAAAATGTATTAATTTGATGGGAAAATGCTAATATATAATATAAAAATATGAATTCAAATATAAATATAGTGATTGAAAATGATTTTGATTTATTAATGAATAAATTATCATATTTCTTATATACATATAGAAATTACAAATATAGGGTTGAAACTTTCCAATTTTGATATATTTAATATATATATATTTCTGATTTCTCCATATACCGTAATCAAAAAAGAAACCATATTAAGAATAATTTTTTTTTTAAAAGATTATAGTTTCGTTGATTATCATGATATATATTATTTATACCTGATTGGTTTTTATCTTTTTATCACTACATTATTATGTTTATAAGGAAAAAATTGTTATATAGTAGTTTTAAATTTTTCTGATATTATGACATTTATTAAGCATATGTATATGATAATCATCATCGTATATATATGGAAAAACTTTTACCAAAAGAATGCACAGAGTATAAATATGTAGATATATGTATATGTAAATATCGGGTTATCTATAGGTATATCATATCCATATTTATAAATGTCTTTCGTACAGTACATATATCATGTGCGAACGTGATAGCTATCTACATATATACAAAAACTTTATTTACTTTTCAAAAACTTTAATCAAATTTACCAAACTTATATGCATAAAATTATCCACAAATTTTATAAACTTTCAATCCTTTCCATATATAAGTTTAATATTTTCTATATATTCTCTATACATATATGAAATATACAATCTATTTTATATACATATCATATATATACACATATTCTTATCATCCCAGTAAACGTTCGCCAAAAGCATGAATCAAAAGCTAAGTTTTTCCACAACACAAAAATACGAACGTTAAATGGATATAATGAAAGCCGGATATGAATAAAAGTGCTACGATTTTGATTTATTTTTAATTATTTAATTGGAGTTCTTATTATACATATATGAATCCGCCAGTCAATTCATTTGTGATAATTTCTCATATTCGATATCAGAAGTGAGCATTCGTAAAATTAAAGCATAAACGAATCTATTTTATTGGTTGGGATAATCCATTTTTCCAATATGTCTCTTTTTAAATATACAATAACTATACTTATACAAATATATCACATATATATGGTATATTATATTTCATTGGATTCAGATTAATCATATCTCTACATATAGTCATCGAATCTTATTATTTTAGAGCAATATTGATATGTATTTGGTATATTACATATTGTTTGAAAACGTCTAATTGTATATTTTAAAATTATAGATATTCAAAGGTATAATTTCGTTTCTTGTGAATAAAAGAAAAACAGCCATGGTTTAAACAAATGAAAAGGTTTATTAGTTGACAATCGATTAAAAAAAGGTATAAATATGTAGTTAGTTTACAGATGCCATTTGAAATTCAATTGCAATTGAATGTTAATTTGATTATATATTGTATATATACGTTTGATGAAAATGAAAATTCTTAAGTCCAATACAAATTATATATTTCTAAATAGAAAATAATTCATGTTAAATATAATTATTCCAATTATATATACGTACGTGCAAACAGAATTTATTTTAATTCTTTAATTACAAAAATTTAATCTATATATATAAAGAGCTCACATAAAAAATTAATATAGGTCAATATTTTATTTATACTTTATTTTTTTTGTAATTTTAATTTATATAGTAAAATAATTTGCATAATTGCATAAATTTTTTCTGATCTTCTATACGATGGTTTATTGATGAATGTGTATATATGTACGTGATTTTATGTTAAAATTATATATTATACACAATACACCTGTAAGAATTTTTAAAGAATTATTAAAAAAAGAACAATAAATATTACATTATATACTTTATACATAAATGCGATGTCTCATTCATCAAATTGAAACACAAAACACAAAATTTCAGTATATCAGGTAATTTGAATTTGAAAAATTCCCGACCCATTTACTAAATGGGGAGTAAGTAGGAAATGGATATAGGTATATTATAAAGGAATTGGAAAGAGAGTCTATAAAAGAATTGTTCGTCGTTGAATGATCGTCGTGTTGGATGGTATACGGGACATCCTAAAAGCATGAATATAAATATGTAATATATATGCCTGTGCTTATATTTAATTTATGTGTAAAATAATTATTAATGGCATTTGTAAACGTTATATTGGTATATATCATAAGGTTTATACATATTCATATAATTATACATATTCATTTATATTTATATTTATAGGTATGCCACACGTTTTATAATTTTATAATAAAATTTTCACAATAAATAGATAAATTATAATGTGCGTGCATTGTATTTACAATTAAAGTTATACTTCATTTATATATGCGGTATTTGGTACAGTGTATATACATTTATTGCTAATAATTTTTAAATATATATAAAATAAATTTTATTATGCCAAATGAAGGTGTTAAATTTTCTTTCGGTATATGTAAAAGTAAAATGAAACCCTTTGATTCCCAGAAATCAATTTAAAAATGATAAAACTTACTTAAAACTTAAAATGATTTAAGGTGTATTTTTTTGTCATAATAATGAATGTACCTTTAAATTAAATCTTAACTTTAACGCATACAGCATCTCAGATCAAGTCACTTCCGTCAAGGGAATCCACATCATACACATTAATAATCACCTATAAATATATTGTCCTGAATTTTAATATTGCTTAATTTTCGTAAATTTCGGAAATGAAAGCAAAAGCAAAAGCATTATTATTATTATAAATATTACAACACCTTTTGACATGATGGGGAAAATTATGACAAATTTTATTACATGTAGCAGAATAAAAGTTATTTTTTATTTTTATATTCTAATATATAGTATATTACTTTATTTTCAATCTAAAGTATTATAATATCTAAAATATATTGTGAATTACATATTAAATTTTGTATATATGAAAAATGTATAAAAGAAAATGTATTTGTAAAAAAATTTCAAACGAAAATGAATGACAAACTAATTTACAAAATAAACAGCGGGATATTTATATTTTCATATACCATATATACAGTATTTAATATTCTGGTTATATTAAGAACGTGTACTTTAAGTATGTAACGGGATCGTTTTGGAAATTCCAATTTTTTTCTTTTTTCTATACAGAAATAGAAAAATTCTAAATAATTTATTGGAAGTTTTGGATCTTGAGGTTTGATGAAAAATGGTAAAATCTTATTATGACGATATTATTAAAAATTAAACTTGTATTTAACTCCCAATACACCCCATTGTCACAGTACGTGTTTCCTGTTTCAGCTGAAGGCTGGATGGCAGTTTTTATATTATTAATTTTCTATGAATTTCTCCGAACGTGAAATGAAACACCTACAAGTATTATTACGTTTAATGCTGGGTACTATATAAGAAATACTGCAAATGTTAAAAAGAAAACAATATTGTAAAAAACTATACAAAAATGCTGCCAGGTAAACACCTGAAACAGACAGCATATACTGGTAATAATTTAATGCACTTTACTATAAGAACGTTCTTAATTGATAAAATGTATTGCAATTTTTTGCATTTACCATATCAAATGAATAACGCAAATATTCACCACAATAAGCATGCATTTGAAAAAAAAACTAATAATATTTTATATAAAATAATATACATCACCTAGTTATACACACATTTAATTAATCGTAATTGAAAAAGTATGTTCATTTTATAACCTATCCTATATATAAAATTTAGTTACTTGTCAAAGAATTGTTGTATTTCATAATGTGATATGTATAATTAATATTACAAAATAATTAATTATACCTATTTGTTTTATGTTTTCTAGTTTGTTTTTGTTTTTAATTTGTTAACAGAAATGCAATATTTTTATTTCATATACAATATATACTGCCAAATGTAATTCAATTTATACTCTTGACAAAGTATAAATATATATTTATAAAAAGAAGCACTATGGGACCAATTATATATATAACCGTATACATAAACATATATTGTTATATAACACAGTCGGGTCTAATAAAATTAGAAATGTACATGATTTTTTATAGATGAATCGTGCATATAAGTATCTTTAATAATTTCTTCTCATCCGCGTATCGCGTTGTAATTTTGCTACCAAAAGTGTTGTTTCTCGTCACGGAGTATACATTTTTATGTATTTTTTTAAGATATACGCATATAATACTTCTATTCAGGTATTGTAATAAGCATTTAGTTTATATGGTTATTGATCAATATAAAATAACTTGCAAAAAAAAAAACAAAAAAGATAAGTTGAAAGACAACACATGATCATGTTTGGAACACCATTCCAATCCACATCATTTGGTTTTACATATTGGTATTGTATATATCATACTCTGTGGAAATATAAAACTTGAAAATAATTCATTTATATATGTTTATTTTTACATATATCGTGACTAATATTTGCATATCAATATTGAATATATATTATATATATTTCATAATGGAATGGTATATATATATGGCAATTTTCATGAAATATATATATATTTATTAATCCATAACAATATTTTCTTTCAATTTTTTGGATTATCTATATTTAAAGGGGCAATTTGGAAGTAAAACCTATTTAAAAGATGCACAAAATCGATCAAGTGAATTGAAAGTTGTGGTCAAAGAAGTGACTTTAGCCAAACGTTTTTGTAATTTTTATATGTATATAGCTCATTAACTATATGCATTCGTCTATCTTTGCCATTTTACCGGTTAAATTAAGATTATGTATTCTGTGATTACGTGACATTTTCCGAGATAGAACTTTAGGAAATTATTGAAGTTTAATTTTAAATTCATATGTAAGCTTTGGAACATTCGTACAGGTGGCAAATCGCAACGTTTGTATATTTTTTTAACAATTTGACGTTGTCAGATATTCTATATACATATATTCAAACCATATCAATTTTTTTTTAATATTATTATACCATAGCATTTGCAAACAATCAAAATTATATATAGTATAGTATATAAATATATACCTATCTATTCTATATATATTATGTATATATAAATAAAAACACTTGAAAATATTATATTGATCGACCACATTAAAAATAAAAATAATAAAGCATACATAAATATGACATAAAACAGAAGTTTGGGATTTGGTATATACACACAATAGACATGTTTTCCGATGTGCGAATAATCAATTTCCATCCATATATTATTATTATTATTATTATTATTATATACGAGTATGCTAATGTATTTTCTGCAACATTAAAGATAAGTGTATATATATAAAAATAATATATGTATGTAATCATGCATGAGGGAGTGAAATATTATTCGTTGTGATGTTTATATTTAAAGTGTATCTATCAACGAAGATAATATATTAATTGAGCGTGTCATTATTCATTGTCTATATATAATATATATTTATAGAATTTTGAATATAACCTGAATAAGTACACGCTTCATGCATATGGTTTTTCTTTTTTTTTTTCATTCTTGGTACGATAGTGAAAATGATTGATAATGACATATTTTTGATTTAGTATTTTATTTATTATTGTTATTATTATTTTAATCATGGCATTAAAAGCATCATACAATATTTGGTTATTGTTATTCAAATATATGTAAATATATTAATATAATTGAATGATTGAATATAACACATACATTTTATATATTTTTTAAATAAATTAACATTTAAATTCTGAATTAAAACCAGCAACAGCAATAATAAAGGCAACTGATTTTTAAATTTTTTTTATAAAAAGATCCAAAGTATATAGACAGGACAATATTATTTTTTGTTTTGAAATGACAAAGGAATGTTACAGCAATTTTTATTATATATACAAACAAAAAAGATCTCAATGACCTATATATTTAAAAATAATAATATAATAGTTGTAAAAAAATGAAAAAAGTTTTTGGTTTATTAAATACTTCCAATTTTTGTTTCCTTAAATGTTATAAGTAAGTATATATGGTATGTATTAATGTATTATAGGCAAATATGTGCATTTTTAATATGTCCTACATTCGTCGATATACATTTTCGTAACAGATGTTTAGTAAACAAACAACTAAAAAAGATATAAAAAGAATATACTATTATATACATATATTGATTTTGAATATATTATAATGTGCGTATAGAACATTATTTTTAACAACATAACATATGTATATAGCATCGATTACTTGCACGATTTTCTATATTGCATAAATAAAATGCTTACCAGGAAAAGTTCCTGAAACAGGACGTACAGGTACTTGCGGTTAGGGGTAGGAACGGTTGGTCAAATCTATCACCTTAAAAATTTCAAACTAATTGGATGGTAGCCATCCATATATCCTTAAGGTGCCCTTAAAGTTTCACCTTTGGATTGATTAAATCCCTCGGTGTAAAATATAAGAGAGTCGAAAAGACTATAACAAAATTTTACCAATTAGAAAATATACAAATTTAATAAGTTCAGATCTCATTAATTCATACCAAAATTATTTATGTAATACTTTTAATATATCTTGAAGTATATATATTACAGTTTAGTAATGCAGATACAATATATATACCAAACACATATATTAATTATTTATTGGAAAAAAAAATTATATTTCAAAATAGGATTTAATAATATAGAACACTTCAAACTCAACGTTTTCGTATATACATATATATATATATATATATACGTATAACATACAAATAATATAAAATATAACATTTATTTCAAAAACAAAATATAGAAGATAATAAATATTATACGCGTATTTTGTTAATTTTATAGAACATCATTTAATCATCTCAAAAACACATTAAATATGTTGCGCGTTCGTCGTATATTACACATTATAATTTATTTGAAAATTTTAGCAATATAATCATTAATAATGCATCAATAAACAAACAAACAAACAAACAATATTATACAAAAGTTTAACATTCTGTTCAAAGTCAAGTGTATCTCATCCATATATCCAAAATATTTCAAATATAATTTTAATTTAAATGTTATTATATAATAAGTATGTATGCGTATGTATTCAAAAATACAGGGTTCAAAATTATTCAATCGAATAATATAAATTGTATTTTGAATTTAATTTTAATAAATTGCATCAATCATTTCACGATCTTATATATACAAAATCTTCTAGATGGACATCTTTTCTAAATCTGTTTTGGTTAAGTGAAGGTTAAAACTAAAACGTTTCAACATCAGCGCAGTAAAACCCAATACAATATATGAAATGATATACAATATACAAAATGATAACGCGTATACACGTGCGTTTTTTGATTTATTCAATACATATAGTAATTTTATACATATTAATTTTGTTGTTATAATAAAAGTATATGATAAACAAAAACATATTGTTAGAATGATGCCCATAAAGTCCACATGGATTTAAAAGTTTAATGAATTGTTTTATTGTTATATCATATAATAACATATATATATTTATTATTATATCGAAAATCATAAACCTTATTTTGGTTGTATTATAAATATAAGAATATCCCTAACAATTGAAGTACAGGCTCGTACGAACGAATTTGAAATAATTTTATGTTCTAATTTGCCTTTGAAATAAAGTTAAACAAAAGGGGGTGATTTTTAGAAAAGGATATGATAATGGGCGTTAATGTATCAGATTGTAAGAAAGTGAAAAATTCATGATTCGGGGTCAAAATCAAAGAATGAGTTGAGTTAAATATATTGATTTTAAAAATAAGAACATTTTGAATGATATATGATTCAGTTATCCTTACGATTTTTCTCATTACCTAACAAAATATACATAATTAAATACAAAAAAATTACTTAATTTAGATTATAAAAAGAAAATAAATGTGTTCAAATTAAATGGAATTATACTGTATATATAAAATGTACATGTTATATATATTTAATAATATATAAGAATATTGTTTATAAATATTTTGCCAGATTATGTTATCATCGGATATATGCACGATATATCCAAATACTTTATTCTAATATAAATATAAGACATATATCTAATAGACATTTTCCGATAATTTCTATAGGATAATATATTCTAAACACACGCACCGTACACATTTTCATTTAAAATTTATTTGTTTTAGGTTAAATAGATTTAAATCGCATCCATTATATACCATATAAATAAAAGTTGTATGTATAGCAAAATCGCAAATATTAAACTATATTGTATATAAAAAAATAACCAATTTATGTAAAAACAAATACATAATTATATAGAAAACATCAGAGGCAAAAATGTTGACTTATATTATATATAAAAAATAGGTTTCGTGAAAATTTCGCTTCACAAAATGCAGATGACCAGCTTATTATTATAAACGATGTCGTAAAATTTATGGTTCCATCATTTATACATGTATATATATATGTTTTTTATGATAATCTTGAATAACTTTAAATGTAGGTACTTACTTATACGTAATTTAGTAAAACATAAATAAATATATAATATTTAATCTCTATGGTTTAATTTAAGTATATTCACATAACGGTGATGTTAGTATTATATATGCATTAAGCATTGTATAGAATATAAAAATAATAGAAATATGTATATAATAACATTTACAATATGTATATGTAAAATACGTTCATATATATAAAAATATGTTTATTTTTTGTATCTTTAAAAGTTGGATTTAAGGTATTTAAAAAAAAAAAGAAAAGTTTTTTTATTGTTATTTTTTCCATTTAATATTTATACGGTAATGTTTATGTATATATAATTATGTTGTATTTGTGCCTTTTATATAAGAATTATTTATATATATGCATATATATTTGCTAGAGAAGACTTCGAAAAAAGGAATTATTTTCTTTATACATTGTTGAATTGAAATTCCCATTCCCACAGTATTTATGCGATAACGTATAATAAATGAGTATATTTTTTAATTCATATATAAACAGTTTTTTTAATACAGTATATGCATATCTTATTAGTAGTATTCGCATAGTAAAGCAGCAACAAACAGCGTAATTTTGTTTGCGAAAAATGTGCGTATTGATTGGTTAACATGTTAATAATTGCAAAAATTAAACCAATGAACATATATTTTATTATAAGCACACGTACATTCAGTATATGTTTTCCTTTTGAACGCGTTTTTATTTTACGGTTGCCCACGAAAATAGACAGATTTATAAACAATAATGGAAAAATTAATTAGATCTCACGTTCGATTGGAGGTCTCCACCTTTTCTCGAAAACATGACTGAGAAATGTGACTGAATTCTGTATTTGTAGAGGTTTATTTTTATTTTTTAATAATATATAAAAATATGATTTATCAATTTTAAACAAATATGATATGTTACGAATTACACAAATATTTAAGCATCATATATATTGACAATAAATGAATTTTTATAAAAAAACATAATATGTTTTCTCAATAAATAATACGGAAATGATATAAATAAAAACTCCTTATAAGTACTGATACTTAAAATACAAAAAAATAAATATAATACATTTAGAGTTTCAAATATATATAAATATATAAAAAAAAAAACGAAATGTTATTTTATGTAATATTATTCAATAAAACAATTTAATACAAAAGTATATATATATATATATCAGTGTATACATTGTTGATGTTGTTTAGTGAGTCCTTTGACAATAATCCTGATTCTTGAATTGTATTTAGTACTCTTAGTATATAAATATTGAAAAGAAAAGAAATTTTTATTCAAATTATTTATAAAAAAAAAGAAAAAATATTATAATGACATGTCGATAAGTAACAACAAAAAAAAATGGTTTTTTGTGCGTTTAACAACTTATATGGAATTTTTTATATTTTTAATAAAGTTGAATGTTGTATATTTGAATTGATTTTAAAAATAATATGAAATAACATATAAAAATACGTATTTACAAAACAAAAAATAAAATATAAGTATATTTCCTTTATATTATTCCATTATATATGATTATAAAGAATGAAATTATTTTTACAAATAAGAAAAAAATTATTGTACAATGCCATCACATATAAAAATGTTGTTGAATTTTTACCAATATAAAACAAAAAAAAAAAATCAATAATTTTTGTAAACGACCCGTGCGTTATCTTGTCTGAATTCCAATTTATATATTATATATATAAAATTATGGTTCAATGAGTTCACGAATTAACATATATGAGTTCATCTTTGATATAATATTTCATCTTTCTTTATAGAATTTATAATCAACTTTAATCCAACAATAAGAACCTTTGTCAAGATATTCTTTGTTTATAATAATGTTGAATTTATATGACGTAATGTAATTTAATTCGTAATATATGGCTTATTCTGTTTTCATTCCGTTGGCAATGAATATGATATTGTTCGCATCCCAAAATATGCAGATATACACCATAAACATTCCTGCAGACGATTGTACTTTGGAAAGTTGGTGCCGTCCACTTACCACTTCCTTGACATTTTTTATTTATGCTCACATAAGGTTAAGTAAACAATTTCTTTTGAAATAACATCCCTCTGATTAATATCCCTCTGAAGGCATTTATTATATTTATATACAAAAAAGTAGCATGAACCAAAAAAAAAAAAAATTTATCTCATATTTAAAAAAAAAATTAATAATCTTTTATTATAATATGTTTATTATACTTGCGAGGAGTGTTATTAAAATGCCATTCTCTATAAGCCTCTTTTCCCTATATATAGCTTATGATGATAAGACGATAATGTACTAAAAGAAGAATATATATATATAGATATATATAATAATATGCACATATCTATAAATATAATATATATTTGCATACATTTTATATGCACTCTAGATACATAAAATATAATGTATGTATAATACACCAATGTATATATAAAAAATTATTATGTATTTTTTCACATTAATGTATATAGCTTATCCATGTTTATTTTAATTCATTATCATATACACATGAATGTTAAAATGATTGCAATGATACAATATAAGACTTACACATCTCTATATATGTTATATGTATATTTATATATGGTGTTGTAAAGATCATTGAAAGATATAGATGTTAAAATAAATATATATATATATATATATATATATTCGGAATACCTGATTGTATATAAATTCGGAAAATGAAATCCAAAATAATATTATAAAAGAAATGAAATTCATGAAAAATAAAAGCGCTATTGGATTTTCTTTTATTATTATATGTATTTTTATATTTTTTTATACTATCATCAAATATATTGTGTGTATGTATATATACTACAAACATATATTATTATTTTAAGTACTTATATTAGGTGGGCAAATTGAATCCTTCTCTGATATTACCATTTATTCCGGTCGATGTAATCAGGCATTTAAATCGCACGATTCACTTGTTATGATATCATCAGAAATTGGTTTGATATCGGAACAGATGCGGTTTTAAGAGACGAGGAATTCTATTCATGTAACGAATTCAACCATTAGCTGAGAAATGGACGAAATTGCTTTTATGGTTCAAACATTATTATTAATATTCTTAATATTGTATCGTTAAGCAATAAATTTTCAATTTTTCTTTTGCATAAAAACGGGAATTTCCAATATGTGCACCCAATATATAGGTAGACATAAATTATATGTATAACTACCATCCAACATATATCAAATATATATAAATCAAATATATATCATGCTATCTTTTAAAAGTTATTCAACTATATACAACAATGGGATATTGCGATATATATTTCAGTTTATAAGTATATGTATACAGCATTTATACACAATGAACTGTCAGAGCATAATTTTATTTATTTATTTTATAGCAAAGCCCGCCGGAACCCAGACTTACATCTTACAATCGAGAAAATTTTGTTAAAATTAAACATCAATTTAATGGATATCAACATATTAAAATGTTTATTAGAAATTGATTGGTGATAAATTTAATCCCCTAACAAGTCATTATCATTATAATGGATAAAGTCCATCCTTTGTTTGTTGTCTACAAATTTGTCGAACAGTTCATTTGATTTGAAAAACATTTAGTGGGATTTTGGATTTAATGAATGCCTTATCAAATATTTCGTACTCGCATATATAAATACAAAAAAAAAATATATAAGGGATTCTCGACATTATCCCCATACATCTAACGCCACCGATTTATATATACGCTCATTTTTATTTTACGATTTGAATTATTAATAATCAATTTTGATTCGATATTATTTTTTATTTTTATTTTCTATTCGATTTATATATAAAAGTCAAATATATATATAGATCTGGATGCCATCATATACCAAGAAAACAAATAAAATAAACAAGTGAATTAGATTACTGCTAAAAAATGTGAAGAAAAAAAAAATAAACAAAATAAAAATGATATAAATCAAATGAATAATGAAGTGTGAAAATTACGTGTAAGAATAATCATAATAATAAAAGCTTAATGAGAATATATAACTTTATATCGCAATACACTTTCTTTCATTTATTTATTATACATATATATAATACACTTAACAGTAATCCATAAAAAATTATTTATTTTTTTTGTATATATTGAAAAATTATTACTGAATTTTTTTTTTTCTTTCAATGCTGATACTTTTTTTTTATTATATACCACCGATGTATGTATAATGTTTATAAAATCATATATGTATTATAATACTTAAACATCTGATGGCAGATATGGGTGCCAGTGGATGAATTTCGAAATAAACAAGATGAACATAATTCGTTGAAAATGTGACATATAAAGTATACGTTAAAGGTTCAATAAATGAAAATTACAAAAATAAGCGATCTTTAATAATGTAATCGAACCTGGAGATTATTTTTTCATTCTATATAGCATTGAAAATAGTCTATATAAGAAAAACCTTAAAACTGATGATGGATTTCGATCATATATGTATATATAATAGATAGATAGCTATAGATTCCTTAAGGGTTAAACGCAATGTCATATATTCTGTGTGCCATATAATTAATTCGTATAAATATCAATGAAAATATGAATTTTGAAAAATTTATAAAATCAATCGATATTCCATTATTAATGTTTCAATGGATAAAATTTTCCGGATATTTGATGTCTCCAATGTAATAAAAAGCATACATATACAATAAAATACCGTGTATTTATATATTATATAGAATATTTTTATTGTATATATATATGTAACAAAACACAATATTATACATATATATATAAAGATAGAATCCAAAATGATAGAAATATTAAATAATGTATGTACTAGAATTCTCATGAGATTTCAATAAAAGAATCAGATTTCATATATCAGCTATTATATATACAGTGTGACCCGCTTGACCTCCCACAACCCCCCCCCCCCCCGCATACCATGTACTCCTGGGATCAACTTCTAAGCCCTTTTCAAAAAATTAAAATATACATTCAATCATTAGATCATATAACTTCTAAATTATCCAACCTAGAAAAAAAACACAGGAAGCATTTGATTTATATTTAGGTAAATATGATATTTATATTATATTTATTTTTGCTATTTTAATAACATTGTCCCTAGGACCGATTTGGATTGTAGAGAATCCAATAGGATATCCTGTATATATTTCATAAATTATATTAGTATGTCTATCTATCTATCTATCTATATATATAAATACATTTAATATAATTGTTAGATTTTAAAATCATTCCATTATTTATATATCTATGTTATATTATATACATATATTTTACTCTTTTATTAAAAATATTTTTTATTCCTTTTGCGGAAAATTATACAAATACTTATATTACTTTCCAATTGTTTGACATATATATACTATATATATACATATCTCGTTATTCATATTTCCTTGAAGCGCTCTATAATGCACATTAAGTTTAAAGTGCAATTTCTAGTATATATAGAAATGTAGAATATTTTTATATATATAACAAAAAATGAGGAAAATCAAAGTTATTCAAAAAAAAATAAAAAAAAATACCTTATAAAAACATTGAAATGGAATAACTTTATATATAGTTAGCGAAACAATAAAAAAAAATCTTTATCGTAAACATTTTTATAACATTTCTATACCTTTTTCTGAATACATTTATACATTTATATAAAATACGTTTGAATTTTTTTATTCGCATAGATAGGTACATGAAATATAAAATGAAATGAGTTTTCATTTTAAAATTCAAACTGTAAAATAAAGAATTTTCCGGGTATTTTATATCGTATCTAAAAACATAAAAGAAAAAACCATATCTATATATGCAAAAATATTTCATAAATCATTGTGTCATTATTGTGCTATTGAGCGGAAACTATATACCTGCGTATACAATATGGTATGGATTTAATTTATAGAAAATAGATGTAATTTAATTTTTTTTTTTTTTAAATATATATTATATTTCTATTCCGTTTAAAACTTTAATACCAACAAAATAAAACTGGAAAATCATTTAAAAAGAAACCACTTATACATTTAGAGGTACATCCGTCCGTTTACAATAAAATAAAAATAATTCAAAAAAGTGACATGTTGAACAGCATTCAACAATCTACTGTTAAATATTTATATATATATATGTTTGTGTATATTAAATGTTCATAAAATATTTGAGAATAGCTAAGTTTTCTTTTGCTTATGTATTTTGTTTATTTATTTTGTATCCCGAATTTCCTTACTTCTTATTACTATCATATATACACACACACACACACCACTTATCTGTCTATTTGATACGTATATATATATATATATAAATATGTACATATTCATGTAAAGTGAATGTAAATATTTGTTGATATACATATATATATGTAAATATTTAAGCTTATATATGACTTATTTTAAAAATATGTAAAACGTTTTTTTGTTTGTGTTATTTATACCCCCATGGAAATATATATTTTATCTAATTTAAATTTTAGTTTATTTGTTTAAATTTAAATATTATATTTGTATATAAAGGCAATTGACAAATTTGTGTTTGGTTATTCTACCAGTACCATGTCTACCAACGAAAATTTAGCTAAATTCATATTTCATTGCCGAAAACTAGACTAATCTCCAAACATATGGAGTACAGATATTGTTATCAAACCATTATTATCTAATCATATTTTCAATTATGTAATTGAATTTGTGAATGGTGAATATAACTTGAAAATTTTAATATATAGATATTATTAGAATAACCTACATACGAAAATATTAGTTTTATTTATTCATATCCTTATATATATATGATTAAAACATTGAGCCTCTTATTATATAATAAATTCAGATCTAAATCTAAAAACATAATTACATCAATTTTACAAATAATTTATTTTTATTTTGTGTATTGTATATTTTTAATAGATTTATATTCCTTTGAGATATATATTAATGAACATTATTATTAGGTATATGTATGTATATATGTATATATAAATAACCATATTGTGATAGAATAAGAATACACTTATTCTATAAATACATTGCGTCACAATGTAAATTCAAAACATTTCATATAATTATACAATTATGTATATATATATATATGCATAAATTATATAATTTATAAACTAATATAAAATGTATGCGGTTGTATATAATTTATAATAAAACAATTGCTATTCAAAATTGGTAAATTAAAATCTCTTGTATATTCATTAAATTATATAAAATATTTTATTATAAACAATAAAAAAAAATATACTAGGCAGTTTTTCGCAAAAACTTATAAAAATACCATCCATAAGTTTTGGATATTGTTTTGAAAATATTGTTTAATTATATTTAATTCGTAAAATATGGAAAGCGCGCTCGATAACTTAATTGTTTATTTCATTTTAAATTGATTTCGTTTACCAATTAGTTTGATAAATTAATTTTTTTATTTGATTTTCACATATTGAAAAAATAAAGTGCGGCCATAGTAAATCTTTTATTAAAATGAACAAAACTTTTCAATTGTACTATACAAATATCAAAATATAAATTGTCATACACGTATACGTGAGGTTCGTAGTTTCGTACCATATGCGAATAACATATATATATATATAGGTATATATTATTATATAAATAACAATCATATAAAATGAATTTAATTAAATTAAATTTACCACAATATATATATATATACAAAAAATTATTTGTTAAAGCCATACTCTAATTTTCATAATGTAAACGTATTTTATTATTTAATATAGGTGCTTTTTTTAAGTCATATTGAAAAACGGTATAAAAGTTGTAGGAGAAGTAAAATTATACATTTAATTTAAAAAAAAACGATAAATAAAAACCTGAAACAGGAAGCACGAACTTGTGACCAGCGGAAAAAGTGATGTTAAATTTATCATCAATCAATTCCAATAAAATTTGTTCTTTTTAGATATTCTTCGTTTGGAGAAGCAATGTCTCTATTATAAATAAAACAAAATTACCTATATATATAAGTAGAATAATATACATTTGCAGATTAAAATGTAATACTTATTTCAAGCACTATTGTTACTATTATAAACCACAAATTATATTTTATCGTATATATCATAATAAAATATCTATTATTATATCCCAGCATGTGTTTTTAGAAAAAAATTTGTATCTTATTTCCTTATTATACCACCAGCATGGACATGATAGAATGTTATAAACGTGTTTATACACACGTTGAGACCAGAAAACCAGAAATGAAAAAACCAAAAAAATAAAATAAAAATATTAGTTTATTTATATTGTAATAGAATTTTTATTCTTCAAACTTTTCTATATATATTATACATATATGAAAATGAAGTTATATAAAAACGTCTGTTTGTTTTAAATAAGAAAATTTAATGACTTCCTCTTATGATACGATACACTAATATTATATATGTATATTATATGGTATATTATTTACAATAAATTTTATTAAATATATATTTATTTTTATTTTCAAATATATATTTATAATATGACGAGTCTAATAATAATAATAATAATAATAAAAATAATAACGATAATAATTCAAATAAAATATAAATAAAAATAAACACAAAACTTTTTGGCTTGAAATGGAAAAAGTTATTATTTTATTATCAAATATACACTCTTGTGAAGTTATGTTATTTTATTTACCATAACGTAATAATAAAATATTCTTTCAATATATATAAATATATGTTTTTTTTTATTCTTTTAAGTATTGCTCTATATTATTTAATATAAATAAAATCGTTTAAGAAGATATGATAATGTTATAAGAAATGTTGTGTTCTTTTTTATTTATTAACTAAAAGTTAATCGTAATTTTTTGTCAATTTTTTTTATTTAACTATAGGAAGAGTGACAATTGAATGTCGATTTATTTGATTATATTATAATCTGTTAACTTAATAGGCAATACTTTAAACAGCATTTTTAGTATAGTTAATAGTGTTAGTTATAGTTTACTGATCGTATTTGAAGTATACGCGAAGGTGGGCAATTGTTATAGCTATATCTGCAAAAGGATATAGGCAATTCTAAACGACAATTAGTTTAAGTACCTCATTTATCAAAAAAAAAAATGTGGTTGCGCTACCGAATTAAGTTCTCAGGAAAATCGAAATTTTCTATTTTTAAATTACAACCACGCGTTTTCTTAAATTATGGTTTTTCTTTGTATATCATTTGAAAACTAAGAGCATAATTTACTAATATTTCATAGAAAATAACTTGAAAATCTTCATTACTTCTACCCGTTTCCGCGTTAGGATAAGATGAAATTATATATATATATATATATTAATAAAAGTTATGTATATTTGTAAATCAAAAATGTGTTATCGATTCTTTTAATCACATGATCAAAAATGAATATATAACACAGCGCACGGATTATATCAAATACCAAATAAATAATATAATTTTTTTGTAAATTATATTATATAACATGATGTATAATATGATTATATAATACATACATACATATAATGAACACAAAACAAATTAATATTTAATCATTCAATGACAATAGAAGATATATTGTATATAATATTAATAATGCATATATACGCGTATTAGATTATATATGGGCGGGTATATACACCATTTGTATATTATATATGATTGAATAGGTAAATAGATGTGTTATTATATTATACGTTAGAACACATAAATACATTGTAATTTGATAAAAAACAAATATGTAAGAAAACAAATAAGTAAACAAACAAAAAAAAAAACAAACAAACAAACAAAATAAATAAACAAACATGTGAATAAATAATGAATGCATTTGCGTATTTTTCATATACAGGGTGAGTTTTTTAACGTGAGACAATGGAATATCTCGGAAACTACGCGTTTTTAAGAAAAATGTTTCAGACAAAAGTTGTTCAGTGGCTAGGGGGACATAAGATGGTTGTGTGTTTTGACCTTGAGTCAAGGTCACATAGGAGATATGACGCAAAACATACTTTTTTTAAATGGCAACCCCTATTTATCGATACGGATTCTTATTCTATGTCAAAAAATAAGACCATTTTGTATACGAACATTTTTTGATTAAACCCCAAATTTGGTCGTAAACTTGATTTGAACTTATGTGGTTTTCGTTTGACTTTTATTAAATCTGATCTGACATTTCAGATTTTTGCCTTTCAATCGAACATGAAAAAGAGAAATCAACAAAAATTTCAACAATAAAAGAAATCAAAACAAAAATAAATACTACACTGACAACTATTATAGATAAAAAGTGTAGGGGTAAAACTTTCATAACATCGGGATTTCATAAAATTGATCAAGATCAAAAAATAAAATAAAAATTAATTTAATGATTTTAATTAAATATAAATTTATAATTTGTCATGGTGTGTTAATATTTAAAGGAACATGTTATGCATTATTAAATTAACCATTATTGGAATAAATGTTAAAAAGTGGTGACCATTAACTTCCAAACATTTCATTGTTCTTATGATGAAACCATCGATTGAATGTAATACCGTTTCCGGATCTACTGAAATGCAAGCATTTCTAATGGGCTTCTTCATATTTTCTGGTTTCTCTTCTCTGAGCTTTCTTGGTAAATCTTTGTTCTGAGGTATCCCCATAAAAAAAATCTAAAACTGTGTCTAACAGGATCTCTTCTCATATAGGTTCAAATAATGATATAATTTTAATTTCGGCCTGTTAATAATAACTTTCGGTTAGTTAATAATAACTTTGACCATTTAACCCAATAACGGTTAATTTAATAATGCATAACATGTTCCTTTAAATGTTAAATATTTAAATGTTAACACATCAGGACATATTATAAATTTATGTTTAATAAAATGATTAAATAAATTTTTTTTTTGACTAAATTCAAATCAAGTTTACGACCAAATTTGGGGTTTAATCAAAAAATGTTCGCTTACAAAATGTTCTTATTTTTTGATGTAGAATAAGAATCCGTATCGATAAATAAAGGTTTCCATTTAAAAAAAGTATGTTTTACGCCATATCTCCTATGTGACCTTGACTCAAGGTCAAAACACACAACCATCTTATGTCCCCCTAGCCACTGAACAACTTTTGTCTGAAACATTTTTCTTAAAAACGCGTAGTTTCTGAGATATTCCATTGTCTCACGTTAAAAAACTCACCCTGTATATATATATATATATAATATTGTATATTTAATAATATATACAATATATAAATATTAAAATATTTATACATGTGTATTTATATATGGTATACACAAACGAAATGACAAAATTATTAAAACTGGTAAAACTTTTTGTGATGAAAATGTTCTGTGATGTTACACATATGGAAATAATCACCAATAAAATACATCATATATATAATGTATATAGGGTTTATCTATCTATATGTGCTGTAAAGTAAACATTCATCTATATATTATTTACAATTCGAAATAACAGAAATATTTTAATAAAATATATATAGAAAATAAACAAATGCAACAATTTTAAACTTTAATTATCGTGATATTTATATTTTTACTACAAATGTTTCAAGTAATATACTGTATGTGTAATGAAAATATTTAATGTTTAGTATTAATATTGTATATTAGACAGATAAAGAATCTATACTCAATTATGAAATGAATGAACTTGAAAGTTAGTCATTTTGATTTCAACGTATTAATACTTATATAACTATTTGTATATATTAAAGATACTTGCGGTCAATATATAATAATCTAATGTTTCTTAACAACAAAAATTAAGGGATGTTTTTTTTCATTTCGTTAAAACTCTGTATTTGACGTATTTCAATATGTATCCTTGCGTATAATATGATATATATATTATTTAATATTCGGTAACTGATATATATATATATATATAGAATCATTATATATAGGTCATATGTATATATGTTTTGTAGCTATACAATGGTAAATATATTATAAAGTAGAGTTTTCAATGTAAATGATTCACTTAATTTGAATATTAATTACATATATATCTATATCTAATTCTATATATATATATGATATGTATATTTATTTACATGTATAAACTGTAAAGGTATATATGATTATTTAAAGATTAAGTTTTCAAATTGTTTATGTTTGTTATTACCATATCTTTACATGTAACATTTTATATTTGTGAAATGTATATATACATACTCAATGTAAAGGAAAATTTTTGGAAAATATATTTAAAAAAGGGTTTAAAATTCTTGATATATCCTTGTTAAGACAAAAATTATCTTGTTATCCTTTTAAAGTTTATCTTGCGGTTTTATCATATACGCTTATCGAATATATATATTATTTATGTATATTTATTAAGATTTATATTTTAAATATTTACATTTCCATTGAAAATTTAGTAAATTTCACTAATACGCTGTAAAATTGAAGGATAGTCGTCCATATAGTAATAATTCTGTAATTTTTTAAAGTAGAATTTTTAAAATTCTGCTATATGAAACTTCTATTTGTTAATTCGTATTCTATTCGTATGGCACAATAATAATAATAATACAAGGAAAATCTTAATACATCTTATAGTTGAAAGAAATTGAAAATGAAGATCATTTGACTACAACAAAGTTCAAAAATTTGCCATTTCTTTTTAAAAAATATAGAAAATTTGCGGAAAGGCCTGAATAACTCAAGGAATATTTTTTTTTACTTATTTTACAACATACAATATTTGTAAAGCTGTTATATCGTTTAAATATTTTCGAGTGCAGTAAAACTTTTCTTCATTTTAATTTCAATTAGTTGACATCAAATAAGATAATGATAATATTTCAAATTATAAAATGTTTATAATAATAATGAAAATCATATATTATATATTTATATGAATGCAATAAATTCGTATACAAAGGATCAAGTTTATGCATATTTATATAAAAGTTATAGAACTCTGAAATATTCTATGAAAAAGAATAATAAAAATGAAATTTTCTATACGATATATATACATATAGCATTAAGGCGAGTTAATATATAACAAAAGAAAAATATTCGCGAAATGAAAAAGTTTAAATTTAAATTGTATTCATTTTTTTTTATCCTTTTGTATATACTATTACAAATTGTCACATATAATAACATATATATATAGTAAATAGTATACCTATATTAAAATTGAGCGAATGGTATTATATCGAAAATAAAAAATTTTCATTTGATATGGTAATTGTTATTGGATGGGTGGATGCAAAAAAAAAAAAAACTTTTAAATTAAAAATATTCCAAACAATGATATTGTGTGTTGGTGAGTTTTATTAAGTAAATATATTCCTAATATATTAATACCATTTAACAACATATATATTCTGGGGCTATTGTGCTCGATTTTATTTTTTATAAACATATTGCATTTTGTTTATATAATATATAATAACAATATGTATAATGATGGCTTTCAAATGATACGAACATCATTTAAAATAATTATTTTTTTGTAAATTGGCATTGAATTACTTTTACTATATATTTATATATTTTTTTTAGTTGGGTAATAAAATCCATTTAAAATACAAACGCAAAATTAACAATGTTTTTTTGTTTTACAATTAGTTTATATACTTATTTTCATTTAAGCCATCACAATGCTTATATTTGTGAAAATGACGAGAAAGAAATATTGTGAATTTTAAATCGTGAAGGGTTTGATGGAAATCGAGACTCGGTAGCGGTGGTTGGTGCAATGAAAGAAAAAAATTTATCTGAACATCGCATGATTGCATAGTAACTCTTAACTTATAATAAAAAAAAGTGGCATAAACTTCGACGACGAGGAAAATCGGAGAGTAAATGGAGAGTTATGATTCAAAACAGAAGTGACAAAAAGTCAGATAGCTTCGCAATTTCAAAGCGAAAGTTAAAAACCATGATGAGTTCTCATCGTAACATTCCAGATTAAGTAATACGCATCTATAGATATTATTAATAATTAAGTTTGATATTTCATAAAGATATGTTTATGAGTTAATTAAGTTTGATATTTCATAAAGATATACAAATATATACTAAATTATAACAATTAGATTATTAATTATTTATAATTATAATTATAAAATCATATTTATAAATTAAAAGGTATGTTTTTTTATGTTATATACATAATTACATTATATAGTTATCCAATTTGTAAAATTCTTCGTACAGTAATTATAAATCCCATGTTATTAAAAGTTGTACACATATATTGACAAGTGATTATTGATTTTACTCATTGATGTATTAATAATGGAATAATTATAATATTATGTAAAATAATATATGGTAATTATTAAATGAATGAATGTAATTAAACAACATGATGATAAAATAATTACTCATAATAAGTATATATTCGTATCATGAATACGTACAATATATATCATATATATATATATATATATATGAAATGCGTTATCAAAAATTATTATTCATTCCAATTTTAATTTTAAAAGCATATATACTTTTATGTATCATATATCATCATATTATATACAAATGAATAAATAAATGAACTATATGTAAATGTTATATACTATATATACTATATGGGTATTTTAAAATATTTCATTATTATAATAAAGCAGGGACGTTCGATGAAAATATATGTATGATATTGTCAAAACCATGTGATATTTCGTAATTATAATTACACATCTAAAATTAACTAATTTTTTAAAAATCATAAACGGAATTACCAAACTAAATTTGCCGGAAAATTGCTTTTTCATTAATATATGAATATATGACGAATGGAAAATAATATTCTATTTTGAAAAACCAATTCTAAATATATATATTTTATTTATTTATTTGTATTACGAAAAACAAATTTCATCCGCATGTATGCGATTGTTTTTTGCTGATTATAAATATATTGATATATTATAAAAATAAATATGTATATATATATCATCATCTAATAACATATATACAATAATAAAACATGTATAATATATGACCACAAATTTTTATAAATTGGAATATAAACTATAGGACAATTTGTATAATAATAGTCATATATATTATATATACAAATTGGGTACATCAATCGTATATACTGTGTGATATGATGATGACGACGACAAGTATGACGGCAAACAAACAACAAAAATTGTATATAAATAAATATTTTCAACATTTTCAACATTTTCATTTTCATTCATTTGTAGAAGAAGAAAAAATAAATGTATTCAATAAATCATAATCGCATAAACAGTATGAGACGCTTATTTTACAATAGAAACATTTTTATTATTATTTTTACAGTGCCATATATATAATACTTATTACACATAAATATATTAATATTTATATATTCATTTTATGGTGTACTTTTCATTTTTCCGTCATCATGAATTTTCTATATTGCAATCATTTTTCCTTTTACTACAGATATTAAATAAATAAATATATAGATATGAATATATGAGTTCGTTTTAGCCGTTTCAAGTATAGTAATGTAAAAAAATGTTCAATAAAATTTAACAATACATTATACGAGTATATGTATATTAACAATAGTACAACTTAAAATATTTTCGTATTTAAGATCTTTTTTTCTTATTTTTGTATTTTTACTAGACATTTCTATATACAAATATACTGTACATATTTATATTATAATAAATGTATAAGATTCTATATAATACAATCACATTTATATGTTTTATGGTTTGAAATATTTTTAATAGAAATTTACAATACACTATATAACAAATACATATACTAACAATAAGTTGTTCAATTTGTTCGCGGAATGGAATATAAAAAAATTAAAATGGGTTTATAGTTGTAAAAATGAATTTGTTTTTCAGAATAATCTCTATCTATTTATAAACTTATTCCAACGATCTTATACAATTTATGGATCTTCATCTCTGTTGTGATTCTCCGGAATATCTGTAAAATATTTCTATAGAGAAGTGATTCCCCTTTAAAGTCATAAAAATCGTTTTCCACACATTACATTCTTGTCAGATTGAGCGAAATCTAATGAATATATAACAATTTGTAGTATATATTTCATTGATTTTAGTGATCTGTTATCTAGATATGAAAGAAAATTTTCCTTCTGTATAATAAGGGTAATTCTTCAAACCGCATAGTTTTTCTTCTGTAACCACACTGAAACGGAATGCTTATATGCTTCAATTATCTTATGAAATGTAAAGTATTTTATAAACATTTTTTGAGTTGAACTCTATTGTGGTTAGAATCACTATAATAATCCCCCTCATTATATTATCTATTTTAGATTATCTATTTTATAATTTCAATGTTTTAATCCCCGATAACAATAATTATTCTATTATATAAAATGACGTGACTTTATTTTTATATTAAATATTTTTCTTTATTAAGGTTCTGAAACACTATATAGAAACAATATGCACTCATTGTACAAAATTATACAAATATATACAAATATACAAAATTTCATTTATAAAAAAAAAACCCACTCTATAATATGGTATATAATATTATAATTTCCATTTCGCTTTTTATATAATATAATACTATATGGCAAATCTTAAATCTACTAATCATAAATTATAATTAATAATTTATATATATATACAATATTAGCACATAATATATATAATTATAAATTATATAATAATTCTAAACATTATTATAATAATCAAAAGTATAAATCATATACGTACATAAACAATTAAAATAGACTCTGCACCATGGCCTAACACAAAAGAAAACATTTTAAGGGTATGAGTATATATACAAGATTATTTAAAAGGTACAAGACAAAAAACAAAAATTCATATATAAAAAGGTGAAATTAAAGGTTTCGGATGTGAGAAAGTTTTAATAACGCACGAAATTTATAGAAGAAAGGTAGGGTGATATACGGCGACAATTTATTCTGGTTTAATATTGTTTTTGATTATAGAAAACATTTGTTTATTTTTTAATCAATATCAATTGCGATTGATGTATTAATTACATAATTTATCAATGTTGAAGTTACATATTTATTATCGGTTATAGTTTATAAAACACCTGGTATTATATTATTTATATATATATATATATATATTATTTTGTGTTTCGAGTTTTATTGTTAATTAAATAAATAATATAAAAGATAACATAATGTGGTTTCAAATAATTTAATAATCGGTTTAATCTATATATATACGTATAATAAATTTCATATATATATTTATAGGTTATTAGAGTTTTAATATTATTATTATAATTATTATTTATTATGAATTATAATTCAATAGTGTAATTAATTTTACAATATTTACTAGGATTTCTTACAAATATATCATATTGAATGTGTATTGCATAACATAATTAGAGCAGAAAATTTTTTTTTCTGGTGTATTTTTTTTAAGTAACAATCAGCATTCTAGTCACCTTTTGAGAATATTGTAGATAGGCAAGTCGATCGGTGTGCTATTTAGTTTGTTCCATTGTAACCAAATCATTCATTTGGAAAAAAAATATTTCTGTTCAACAGAATTTCTGTAGCAGAAACTATACCACGTGTTTATACGTGTAAATGTAGACAATTGTCTTTTATGTATGCATTACATATTACATTTATGTTGATTCTTCCATCATAATACATGTGAAATGAAAATCTATTTATATTTAATTATTCATATGTGCTAAATGAAATAAATTTGTATATCTATTCGAAAGAATACTCTATAAACATATTTTATATAATATGCTGGCAATTTATATTTATAGCTACATGCTGTATACAAGAAAATTCTAATTATTATTGTGATAATAACATACACGCAGGTATATATAGGAGATATATAAACATCTTTTCATTACGTATACATTTGGTTTTTAAAGTACTTTAAGCATCAAATACATACATTTATGTTTGAATTTTATTTTTCATATATTAAGCATATGGTCGTGTATTATACATTGTATTAAAGGAAAATGTCTTAATTAACGCACACGAATATTATGATTGATATTTTATTTTTTTTTTTGCTATTTCATACATTATGTTGTTGACGTATGCACATGTGAGTGTTTATGAATGTAAAAAAAATAACGGCTTATACAATATATGTCTATTATAATATATATAAATATATACACACTTAAATATATGTGTCAAAAGAAAAAAAAAGTTTTGTTTAAAATGAAAATGATGAAAAATGTTAAAAAAAAACTTTTTTATATTTAACTTACGTTCACTTCACGTTACTGTTTCATTATATAGTATATATACAATATATAACCATATCAAATTTTTATATAAAGAAAAGTCTTTCTGAAATGTTTCCATTCGATGAGAACGTTTTCATTATTAACTCTTATGATATTGTATATATATATAGAAAACATTTAATTAATTATAAAATAATTAAATGAATTTATATTATATTGATATAAGTATATAGAATATGAATAATATACTCATTAATTATATATAATTTTAAATATATTTATGTAAATAATTAAACATAAAATACTATATACACATATCAGTATTAGGGGAACCGGAAAGTAATGTGTTTTTTTTTTTTTGATGGAATATGGAATAAATTCATTTGGTGGTTGAAGTTGCAGTACATGCAGTTGGCAGTCGTGAGACAATCGGGTACCGATGATCCTGGATATTCTGAAAGGTACGTACCTAAAAACAAATGCATTATTCAACCAAAAACAATGCTTTTTCGAACAAATGATGCAAAGAAAATGATAATTGAAGGAAAACAACGGTTGCAATTTATTAAAAAATATTGAATGTTCCGGAAAATTCGGTTCGTTTTTATTTGTAGGATAAATAATCAGGTTTTAAATGAACCTTTAGAATATCTTATCGTTTGAGTTCTTAGTACGCGAATGGCTGATAAATAACAAAAGAATATCTAAAAGAGGTAAACGATAATATTTTCGGATCCCCCTCGCAGAAATATATAATATTTAATATGTATGTATTTGCATAAAAGTTTTTACCAAAAAAAATTTAATAATTTCAAAGTTACAATTACTAACATTGTATATTTTTATGTAGAATTTAAACACAAACACTTTAAATTTAAAATCATATTCATTATATATTTTAAACAGAAAATTGAAAATTAGAAAATAGTTTCATATTTCTATATTTCTATATTTCCCATATATATATATATATATAGAAATAATTAGAAATGACCTTTTATCAGTACTCCAAATTGTGTGTTTATGTAGTTCAAGTATACAATAATTTTATATACCCGTATATATATAATATAAAATATATAAGCGCTTATATAATTTGATAAACAACATTAAAACTTTTTAATAAAATTAAATTTCAAACATTTTAAATGGAATTTACAATTTCTTTTTTTTTCGCTCTTTTATATATTTATTTTCACACAATTTTAGATATAATTTCAATATACATGGCATATAGTATATATATATATATATATATATATATATATTTATTTATTTATTTAAATTCACTTTTTATACTTACTCGAATTCGCGTCTATCTTCTATATATACATTTAAATATAATTAACATTATTTTCCGCCGTACATATACTATATAGTATATATAAAACAATGAATATATTTTTATTATAGAGTTGATATTTTATACATTTTATTTTATATAAGAACATACTTCTTTTTTTTTTATTGAGAATTTGTTAAACGTTTTTAAATTCTTTAACATTTTAGATCATATAACACTTTATATTAACATGAAATTGGCACATGAAAAATTAATAAAATCCGCCACAAAAGAATTGAAATGTAATATAATATATTTTTGAAGAAAAATGTATTGGATATATTGTATTAAATATACAAGTTCAATATGATGAGTACATGACTCTATCCCGACATTTAATTATAAAGAGGCTTTGATAAATTAACAATTTGATTGAAAATCTTAACTAATTCTATATCAACAAATTAGCAATGCTTTCAAAACTTTGTTTTTTGTCATGTTTATCTCTTTTAATATTGTAATTAAAAATATCAATCAAGGATCTGTGAGTTTATTAACAGATAGTGTAACTTTGATAAATTCATAAATATATTAAATTTTAAACCCTTCTTTAGAATTCCATATACATGAAATGTTTAAGTCTTTTCCAAAACAATTATATCAACAATTATATGTTGCTATATCACGATATATAAAAAAAACATTTGTTACGAAACTCATATAACAAAATATAATAAAATCCTTTTGTTCGATAAATCAAAGGTGGAGCAAAAATGGACACACAAAACAATCAACTTAATTATTATTATATAGTGTCAAAAATAAAAAAAAAATAATAAAAATAGTGTTATTACAAACAAATATACATCCTTTATACAATATAAACTATATACATTTATAGGAAATTACATAAAAAGGGAAATTCCCGCAATAAATTAATAAAAATGACAAACACCAGCGGCGAACGATGTATTTTATTGTATACACATTTCTGAGGGGTGAAGACTGACATCTAAAGGGATGTGTTTCTGAATGCAGAGATTAATAAAGCAGCCAAAATCTGATCTTTAAATTCATATATCAATGCTATTATTTTGTAATGAAAAACGTGCACGATAATTTCATTTAATAATGTATCAATTTAATTGTTTAATTATGAGGGTATTATTCAAGCTTTAGACAATTGGAATGCCAATAACCGATTCATAATCGAATCCCAAGCGTGTACGACAATCCGTTACTGACACACACTTACAGACCCATATACAATTTCTTATATTAATTTTACCAATTCAAAGAAAATTGAACAAATAATTTTCAAACAAATGAAATAAAAGTATAATACAAAAAAAAAAAACGAACAAATTTCCTTTAAATGGTTTGCGTGTTGTTAAATATATATTTCGTTTCACATTTTATCAGATCGTATATATAATTGCATATATAATTCTTAATATATATACAATATAAATTAAATATTTGAATGGACGAAAAATACCTCCATATATACGAATTACATTCAGCTTATATAAAAATATTGTTTCGAATTCAAATAGTCACGAATATCTATTTATATATAAGAAATTATACTAAATGTTCATATGGATTTCAATTTTTGAATGTTTGGTATATATATAAATACTTTTAAATCGTTACTCCTCTGTATATATATATATATAGCAAACCCCAAATTAATATCTATATGCTATTATTCTGTGTGGTATATAGTTGTTAAAAAAAAGCTAACTTAAAATTCTAATACAATTTTGAGGTCATACGATTATTTATCGACACGGAATATACTCAAAAAATTATGATAACAAACAACCGAAGACTGTTTTTGTATACGCTAAAATCAATTGTCGGCTGGAGCTATACATTTTTTTTTTATATATAAAAAATGTTATTAAATTATTTTATTTCAAATTACTTTAATTGTTTAATTTATAAATTGATTTAGAAATATTTTTGTTTCTTTTTTTTTTTTTTTTCATTTTAATGAAATGAATTTGATAAATATATTATGTATCGCAACGGTGCTCGATATGATGAAAATCTGATGCTGTACAACGAATAAACCAACACAAAACAACATATATCGTTCATTTATATACGAAGCAGATAATATATATGATTTTTATATAAGTCACCACCGTACACATATATGCATATATAAAATATCGAATATACCAAAAGTATTCTTCGTATCTTATGTATACAAAACGGAAAAACACATTTTAATAAAATAAATATTTGATTTATTATACTCACATAAATTTTCCAAATAATTTTCTATATATTGTTTTATGGCAATTTACATATATATATATATATATATATATATATATTTTTTTATCTTTCTTTTTCAATGTTTTCATACTCATACCTATAGATATATACTATATATCTATATGTATATATTAAAAATATACATTTCAAATTAAAATATAAAAGTATATATTTTCGATTTGTACATTACAGGAAAAAAATAAAATAAAATATTTCTTTTACTGACAATTGATTACATTTATATTTTTTTTTGAAATTTGCTAAATCTATACAACCTGTTTCCCTTCAAATATATATACGAAGAATAAATATTTAATTGATAGATGTACATTTTATAAATCGTTTATTTTTGGAATGGTTAAACATTATAGTTATATAATATTAGGCATACGGATATAAATATGTATATATATAATAATAATTTTAAAACCGTGACCGTGAATATCAATAAAATTATATAAAATAGCTTTTTCATTTTTTTTTTTTTCACATTTTTCACATCTATAGGTTTTTAGTATAGAATTTGTTCAACAACCCCAATTGCTCGGTAAGGGTAGTTTTTAGAGACTTTCATTATCTATCAAACGAATCGCTGAACGTTATTCTAACTTAACGGAATTCCAGGTTATCGTATATTTACTACAACCCTTGCATAATAAAAAATATGTTTTCTAACTCTAATTGGCTTTTAAAAATTGTTATTTTTTTACAATTTGCCACATTTTGACATTGAAATATTTTACTATTTATGTTAAAATTCTTTTATGGTGAAAATTGATCTTGCATATATGTATATAGAACAATATATATAATATAATCCATGGATCGTTAATAACAATATATATATATTATATACAATATATACGATGTATATCTTATATATGTTGAATATATGATAAACATTTCTATATATGTATATATAATTTACTTTTTGTTTATATTTTAAATAATATATAAAATAGAAAATTTTTTTTTACTTTATTTTTATATTTTTTGCTGGTGTATTTTATATATGTATATATGGTTTTTATGGGTGGCATTGACATATGATTTTCCTCTTTGTTTTTGTTTGTATGTTTTTATTTTAATTTTTTTTAATGTTACATCACATTTTGATCCCGCATATATAAATTGTATTCAAATATATTGTTATGAATATACATTTTTTTTTTGTAAGTTCATTCACATTTTTTTTTAGTTTTTTGCCTAACGCGCGGAATATATTGCAAATATATATGATTAAATAATTTTCTTTTGTTAATGTAATGATAAAATTTGTATAATCAATAAATAAATTTTTTTCTATTTGGTAAATTATTATAATAAAATTGTAATGCTTTATTTCGTTATTTATACTTCATATATTGCAAAAATGTATATATGTTATCGCAACGAAGGCATTCCCAAAGGTATTTTATAAACGATTAATTCATTTTATCATCCGAAATAATTATTTGCCGACACATATCAAAATTAATGGATTAACTGTCGTTTAATCACTTTTAAAGGAGCTTAAGTTAAAATTCAAAAATACAAATATTCATTTTACATACCATAAATTAAAATCGTTATATTAAAAATATAGGTTTTTATTGGTTATCCACCACGTATGTTGAACAAAAAAAAAAGAAGAAAAGTTTCACACTGAAATATATTACTAATCTTTCAACAACAATATATATATATATATATTAATTTCATAAATTCAATTTCAATTTCATATTAAATCAATTTTCACATAATTACTTAAATTAACACTTCCAGAAAATATATATTCAATTCATAATAAACATTTATAGCACTTCATATATAACTTTATATTTTTAATATTCAATGAAGAGGTTTTTATTTTCTTTTTATTTAGAAGTTATACTTTTGCGAATAATTTTCAATTTATAAATACTATATATATATATACGTTTTTCACATAAATAAATAATAATGATAAACAACACTTTTGATAATAATCACTAATATTTATTTTTCATCTTCTTCTTTAAATAAGCATAGAATATTTTAAGAAATTATAACAAATAATTAAAAATAAAAAATGTTAACAGTTTAAAAAAATACAAATAAAATAATTTCTTTCAAGCAAAAACATTTTTACTGTACTATTGTATTACCGAAATTATTATACACAAATTCTAAATATTAATATCACCAACCATCACCAAACACCATGGTTGTCCAATAGCAACTGTATTTTAAAAACACTTGTACTATTATTATGATTATCATCAATATATACACTGCGCTGCGAATCTGAATCTCTTAAATGTAAACAGTCTATTTAACAAACCAACAAACATTCTTATATAAATTATATTTATATATCGTATAAATTACATAAATTTTTCAAAATAATTTATGTCATACATATACATATGGTAAATATACCTATATCATATGATGGTGTATGGTTGGAGGAGTACATGAAAAGTAAAGAAAAAATACAAATTTGTATATCCTATACTGAAAATTGTTAATATATTTTGTATCCAGCATGGTATCATTTTATATATAAGACTTTTTGTTTTTGTTATCATTTTCATCATCATTTTACTGAGAAAATTTTTTACCGGTTGAAAAAGAAAATTTGTTGATTATATATAACTATGTCTGTCTGCCGCGTACTATCTGTATATAAACCAAAATTTATAATTTACACTATACGCACATTTGGAAATTGATTCAGAGAGATGGAAAATGGAAAATGCTATTTCTATATATATTAGTTAGAGTATATAATACATAATTTTTACATTTTTTCATTTATATTTTAAATATATATTGGTTATTCTGTACAGGGTATACCTTCAGTTTTCTTTTAAAATTACAAAATTTTCATCAGAATCAGAACATGCTTAATATAATTTTTGTAAATGTAAATATAGAATGAAAATGAATATATGAAATAAAATTTAGTATTTATAAGTAAAATGTTTGTAATGTATTATATATTTTGATATATATGGTATACATTTTCAAATAAATAAAATATCATTTTTAGTGAAATCTAAAGATATGTATATATACAATTGCTTCTTAAGATTTATAATTTATCTGTATACTTTAACCCTCATACGAATCATACGATTTAAAAATGTTTTGGTGGTCCCCAATAACACTAACATTTTTTGGTATACATTTGTCCGAAATTAATTGGCAAACATAAATTGTATTTTTCCTGTTGGTTTTGATTGCTTCAGAGCAGGTGATTTAAATTGTTGGAATTTTGTAGACTTTCGGATTCATATGTATTTTTAAATGACAGAAACTTTTTCATTTCTACTGATGGAATATTGTGTGTCGAAGATGACTTTTCGTGCAAAATGGATAACTTTTCATTGTAACTTCATCAAAAAATTAAGCAAAATAATCAGTAAATGTCATTTAAAAAATCTTATATTTAATTTGAATTTTGTTTTAATAAAATGTATATATATATATATATGGGCAATTTATTTTTAATAAAAACACTTAAAACAATTTACATACAAAAGGTTTTTTCTTTATATATTTAATAAAATTTTTTAACGCAACAAAAACATTGTTGTCAATTCTAAAAATATGATTGATTATATAATCCTCAGCATTTTTTTTAAGAAGTACCTAAATATATATATACAGATACACTATATCCCATATAGAAGCTATTTATATATGATTTAAATCGTTTTCTTTTTAATAATACCATTTCCCTTTTGAAAAGGATTTAGATTGTTTTACACATGTGTATATATTATGATGTATATATACATATATCCATCATGCGGGGATACACGTGAGTTAACAAAAAAAAATGATAGCATGTATAATATACGAAATAGAAATAAAATATGCATATGTAGATATATAAAACATATCTTTAAGTTTTTTTCTTTCTTTTTATTGTATACGCATACAGAATTTATTGATGTGAAATATTCAAATATAATATTAGATCAACAAATTGAACATACCTTTTTTTTTTATAAAAAAGGACTTTTAATACACTTTAACTATACGCACAATATTAATATTTTATTGAAAGTATGATCCATTATGAAAGCTACCACCTTTCATGTTTAATTTTGTAATTATTTGTCTTTCAGGTATAAAGAATGGATCCATTTATCTAACCAATTTAAATATAAAAAAAAATTGTTTTTAAATTGTTTAAACAATTTTCCGAATAAATCATATCATCTAAACCGTGTCTACTATAAGATTTTTTGCTGCATTTTTGATGACTTTCATAAGCGGTTTTAAAAAACAATGATAATGCTTCAATTACACTTTCAATCGTAAAATGGGTATGTTTAATTTGTGGGCCTAATAATATAAGAACAAAAAAAAATAAACCTTTCATAATATATTCAAGATGTAAGAACACTGAACAGGGAAAAAATATAAATTTTCTCTTGAGGTAAATCAACGTCATATTAAAAACTTGATATGTGTACATATGAATATTTATTAAAAATTTCTACACTCGTACAGATTGTTGTCTTCTGATGAATATACCTATATCTATGATATATACAATACATAATATATTTAAATGGAGGTACACAAAATGATAAAATTTTATCGTAGAAAATTAAAAGATATATTCGCAAGCTTTATGCAGAATATGCATATACATTAATTTTTTCTAGATTTAATATATGAATTGATTAAATTACACAGCACATTTTTAACTTTAATATAATAACAATATATATTGTATAAATATAAAATCTCTCTATTCAATCGAATATTAAATATTAAATTTATTAAATGATCATTAATTAAGGATGTTCAATTTATTTAACCCTTATCCTATGGAGGTTTGGATCAAATTTCATTTCAAGACATTATACAGAGCCATGAACAAAAAACAAATATAAAACGATCTTCAACTATTTTAAATTACAATGTACGATATACATGAGTCTATAAAAGAAATGAATAAAAAAAAATAATTATAATAATACTTTATTTTGTTTCTTTACACTTAATTTTTAATTTTTCTCTATATAATCATTTAAAAATAAAAAAATATATTTTGCCTTTGTATTTTCTCTGTTTTATTTTTCACATTTTATATTTAATTTGACAGTGAATTCCTTTGATAATCATATATTAATTACATTTTATATGTAGACATATGAAGAATGGAAATGGATATATATTTATGTATATTATATGTAAGATATATAAAACAATTTGATTTTTCATATATATACACGATAATTGATAACACATAATTATAATACAAAATATATAGAACTTACAAAATAATTAATCAAAAATAGAACGAACTCATTTGTATATATATATATATATAAATAATATTTTCCATATATCAATTCGTTATAATAAAATGTAATATGAAATATGGGATATAAAATATATATAGATATAGATATATATTGTATTTATATTTATAAATAAAGATCAAAGTGATATTTTAATTATTTTGGCATTTATCCGCGTTTATGTATCAAATATACATTTAGTTGCAAATTTATGAAACCCGATCTCCCACACAAATTCAAGGCATGATAAAACATCTTTCGTTCCGTTTCTAATTAATTAAAATGTTGAATGAAACATCGAAAAATTTTTTTTTGGGAATGAATTTGAATATATTAGTGTAGCATATCCTTTTATATTAGCATTTTTTGATGATTTAATTGGTGATAAATATAAGGTTCTTCTTTTTAAATTGTGAAAAAGTTCTACTTCACAGGATATTATCGAAACTGATCTATACTGATATAACATATAATTATACTATAACAATTTTGATATGGTGTTAATTATTTTTCTACAGAATGTGTTTTACTTTTACAATACTTATAAGAATTATCGATATGCTTATATATAGACTGTATCTATATATATAAAGACAGTTCATTATAAATACATCTAATCATCTATATATATAAATATAAAGATAATAAACACCGAATAACACATTCTTCTTATGGGCTATATATACAATATTACACATAAAGCAAATAACTTCTAATTAGCTTCTAATATAAATAACATAAAAAATATGATGTATACTAAATGAAAAATCAATTATTTTTAATAATTTTATCCATATTCATCTTAAATCATTTTTTTTCTAATCGAAGCGTAATATATAATATATATAGACGCATAATAAGATGTTATATATATTGTATATATATGTTAATATATAAATTTATCCGGAAATTATAGGTATATTATATACATATTAAATTATCTGTAACAAGTATATAGATAGATTATACATGTGAATATATCGATATACAATCAATACGTTATAATAAAATATATATTATAGCTTGATTTTAATATGTATGACGATGAAATATATAATCATTACCGCAGTGGCGATTATGACCATGACGAAAAGAAGCGAATCACTTAACTCGTAATTTACTGTATAATCTTCAGAAATTCGATTAATAACATTCGATTCCAAAAATGTCTTAGATCATTGATCAGAAAAGAGGGCTGTTGTCGGACGCTAAAACCGATAAATATGAATATAATCTGTATATATTTTTTGGTCATTTGCGGGACTTCGCTATGGATTCCTACAGTGATTTTTATAGTTTTGTCTTTGACAAAATGGATCAAACAATATAATAAAATAACAGATATGTTAACATTGAACAGATACCTTATTTCATGAACATCATTTGTACATACATATAATTATGACAATCAATTATAATCATAATAATAATTTCCTCCACAAAAATGTGCCCTTAAAACCACTACTGTTTAAAACATAAAACGTAAACATATACTACTATTTATATGCGGTAAAACAAATACATTATAATTAATATATTTCAACAAATAAACAAACAAGCAGAATTGAATTATTTTTACAATACAAATAAGTGTATATTATTGTAATTTTCTTCATCGTATCATATCATAACAATATAAAACGTGATCCTACGGCCTAAAACAATCCTTATACATATAACATAATTCAATATTTACATATATAATACATAAAAAAAATTTTTGCTAAATAATCATCGCAACATCTGCCTGAATCTTAAAGAATATTTTCTTTAATCTTGAATATATACTGGAAATAATATATGAGCATCGACTTTATTTGCTTTAGATGTAGTATTATTATATATATAGATATAGGGGATAAATAGAGATATAGACGTTTCTTTTACCATATATATTATGATCATAACATTCTATAGTAAGTAATGATAATAATATTAATAGTAATAATAATCATAATAATAATATAAAAATGTATAGATAATCTTCCTATTCATCATATTTTTTTTTTTATCATTTATAGATATTATATGGGATTACGTATTAATATCATATCATTTATATAATACACTATATAGAATGAGTAGTAGAAACGTATACGTATATATAGACTCTTGTATACAATAACCATTATCGTTTTCCCCGTCAGTTTATGTGAACTTGTATTTTTTAATTTAATTATAAGGGCGTTGCACCACAATATTTTATACATTTTTTATTCTTTCAATGTTAAGTGCATTCTTTTTTTATACATTCGTAATTTATTTATTCAGAACTTGCATACATTTGGTTTAGTTTTTGGAATTTTGAAATTTATTCACTTTTCTCCAAGTTTCATATATAAGCGATTAGAATATATGCAATGTCAGCCACATTAACGCAAAAGCTATATATGGTGGATTCATCCGAATTATCACAGATACTTATATTGTGTAAATGTAAATGTTGGTGAATAATAGTAGTACGAGGGCAACCGTTCTTTTTTTCATGTTTCCTTTATAACATGAAAATAAATGGATTAACCACCCTGATTCTAAAATATGTATATATATCTATTTCTTGACTTTTGTGAGTCGCTGTACATAAAGATAATAATATATTTTCATTATTACAATTGGATTGCAGGATATATATTATGATATTATTGGCGATATTTGGTATATATATACATATCTAAATTTTATAATGTTATCCAAAATATGTTTTTCCATTAATATTTTTAAATGGTCTTATAATAAAATTAATGTTAAATTCGTTTAGGACACATTTTGTGATGCCAAAAAATAGATTTAATTATATTATGTATTTTCAATGAAACAGAGCTAAGAAGCACGTATTGAATTGTTTCATTTTGGTTTGTATTTATACATATATATATATAATATGTAATTTACCAAATTTGAAATGGCTATAAAATTGAATACAGAATACGTGTTTTGTTGAAATTCTTTTGCGGTAATGAAACTTGATTATTGAGAGTCAAAACACTGAATAAATTTTAATGTCATTACATTACATAAGTAAAATTAAAATAAAATATTTGTATTGCAGAACCAAATAATAATACTTAATTATGATAATTAAAGAGAAAAAACGAAAACCGATTAATTATATAATAAATTTATTCGTAACCTATTATTATACCAAAATCGATTTAAAAAAAAAATATCCGCAATTAAATATATAAAACGATTAAATTGACCATTATCAATTCTTATTTCACGTATAGCAGATATATCGCCTTATCATATGTGGGTTGGAATTTTTTCATAAACAATTAAGGGAAATTTTACCAAAAAATCCAAAATATTTAAACAAAACGTATTCATTATATCACATAGCATATAAAAAACATTCATATCTCGGAGATGACATAAAAACTTATTCTAGTTTAATAAATGTAAATTATATTGAATAAATTAAAAAAAATCGTATAAATAAGATCTAATAAATTAATATTAATATATACCATTTGAAAGTCACTTATGATTGTGCAATTTAATATAATTTTCAAATGGATATATTAATAAAACAAAACATTCAACCACCTGAAACACTAAGCATGTATTTGTGACCAAGGGTTCTAAATTGGGATTAAATTTATCACCAATAATGAACTGCTCATAAAATTTTAATATAAAATTATGTGCTACAATATAACATATTCAAATTCATTCCGAAACATTTTTATTTGGTTTTTCTCGATAAAGAGTTCCAATTTGTATGGAGAAAAGTGATAAAAAGGGATATATTTTTCTTCCAAAAAGATAACTACAATTCATTTTACTGAAAATAAGTAATATATTTATGATTTTATAAAACAAATCATATTTTTTTAACCTATATCCTTATATGATTTAGTAATGTCATTTATCTATGTCCCTTTATTTATGGATAAATTTATCTGCTAATATATATATATAGATATATATATATATACATGATATATATAAGGTGTAAAGAAAAACTAAAAACAAACAAAATAAAAAAGTCATTTGTTTTATTGAAAAAGGTAGTCTAGTACATAGGTAGGATGATTGTTCAATGGTATATCTTTTTTTTTTAATCATTAAGCTGTGTAATAAATCGATTTAATTACATTTTTCTTTTAAGTTTTTATGAAACTTATATATACGCAAAAAAAAATCACAGAAAATAAAATAAAAAACAACAGAATTTTTTCCGTCTAATTATGTGTAATAAATCTTCGACTTATACCCATTTGGCTGTTTGTTATGTACTTATAAAAAGTAATTAAAATTATTATTATATATATTTATCGAATTATTTTAAAAAGAAACGTTTTGATTAAAAAAAATACATTATTCATTTTTAATGTTTCGCAAAATATGTAGCAAAATGTGTTACAGGTTTATGTATTGATTGATATAGGATGGCAACCATGGATGTAGAGTTTCCTTAACACACAAAACACATTTATTATGGTAATTTTATTATGTATTTTTCAACATAGCCTGGTCTATCGGTTTAAATCGATGCAGGATGACGATATGGTTGTGTTGAAAACGTAAAACGTTACGGAAACGTATAACAGCATACAGTTTTAGATGTTATTGAATAAAATACAATGTCCATATAATAATAAAACAAATGTTATGTTTTCAATTATTTGTTATACAAGTTCAATATATGTCATCCATTCATCTATCCGTATATATAACTTATAAGATCATGTTTTTACTATTATTTAATTCAATGGAAAACAATGTTATTGTATTTATTTATTTTTATCCAAATATACTAAATCTATATATGATACTCTATGTGGTTTGACAGAATAATATATTACAAATTACAATATATATATATATATTTATAGTCTTTATTTTATGCTTTGTTGAATACAATTATTTAACAAACAACAACAAAAAACGATAAATATATTATTTGATGTAATGTGGTTTCATTGTACCATACACAAACAAATTCGAATATATAGAATATATATAGACATATATGTAAAATTAATAAATAAATTTAAAATCATAATTGGAAAATTTCCAACAAAATACCAATAAATATTATCGATGAAATAAATCTTTGTAGAAAATACACTATACGAATATATATACAATATATAATTATACAAACCCGAAATTGCTTGTTTGGTTATTTATTATTTAATCCTATTTTGATTATATATACATTACAAAATTGATTGCTTAGCTATAATTTATCTTTATATAGTTAAAATTATTATGATTGAAAAATAATATTTAAAAATTTAAGACATTTTTGGAATATATAATAAATTTTACGAGTTTTTCATTGATTCATAATCATATATTATTCGATATATCTGCTTTAATATATAATAACCAACTTGAATATTTTTATATATACTTATATATTATTTGTTATCAATTCCAAATAATTTGTTTTGAATCAACTGCCTGATTTGATGATATACGTTACAAATAATCTAAAAAAGCGATATCTCATAGGTAAAACTTCTACAATAAATTGATGTACATTACACCTTCAATCAATTTATTCAATATCAATAAAAGCCATAATTTTCAAAAATTTATGATTTCGTTTATTCAAAATTACATTTGAAATTAGGATCATCAAATCACGAAATTGATTCAAAACAAATTATAGGGAATTGATAACAAATATATATAAGTTTATTTAAATATATGTATATATATGTAGTTTCTATATAATTTCTATATACAATAAAATTTAGGATTATTTTATCCAAAAGTTTTTCACGTATTGTTGATATGACAATTTCAAATCAGAGATATAAAAATAATAGATATATAAGAAAAATATAAAATGTATTTGCACATCTACGATGAAATAAAATATATGGTATAATGGAACCATTTTTCAATTGATTGGAAAACTTTTTATTCAATAAATTTATACATATATATCTTTAAAGCAAATAAAGGTATAAATAAGAATAATTGTGCATGCGGGATTCACCGAAAGTGTATATACATTAAAACAAAATCGATTAGAATTGTTTGTAAAATATGATATTGCACTGAAATCCAATTTTCCAAATGGCCTTTTACATTATGAATCAATTTTGACTAATAATGATGTGTATTAAGCACTTAATTTCAGAGTAGCTTATTCAAACGTCAAAATTCTTTGGCCACTACAGTTTATATATGATATAATTTGAACCATCGCATATACGCAATAGAATTTTTATTTCTTTAAAATGCTTTTGATTAAAGAGAAATATGTAATCTATAATAAGGTATAATTAATAATTGAATTTATTTAATTTTCCTTTCAAATTTAATAATATAAAATAAAAAATATCCATTAGCTATATATAGGAGGATAATTATAAAACAATCATTACAAATATTTACTATATAAATAAAAAAAAAAGAAGATTTGTTTAAACTTTGTTAAATAAATATTTTATAAAATATGGAATAAATGAAATCAAATTTTAAAATTTATTGTATATACATATTGATAATTTATGAGAATGAATTTTTTCGAAAAAAAATCAATCAATTTGTAAACAAAACAATATTTATATTATGAATAGAACTAATAATTTTCCAGAATAATAACTTCTTTGTGCTTTATGTTATATAGAATCAACATATATATTCTAAATATATGTATAAGTATTTATACTTTAGGTTTAGATGTACGATTCTGTATATGTCATGATGACCAACGCATACCACATAAACATATATATATAATATATATATATATATATATATATATATTATAATACGATAAATTGAATATTGATATTAAACGCACATATATATATATATAGCTAATGGTTTATAAACAATCATATATAGACAAATGAAAATTGATGGAGAAAATATAAACTCATAAAGAAAATAAATAAAGCTATATAGATATATATTTATTTATCTATATTATATATAATTTTATTGTTTACATGGTGTTTTATTTAAAATAGAACAATCAATTATACTCAATTCATACAGTTCTGATTTCAGTGCCATTTAAATTTTGGTACTTCGGGGGTCAAATTATAGGAACCAATTACATTAAATTTGTCATGAAACATCTTCCAATAACATTTTTCTACAAATTAAGTTAATTCTCAATAACCCCATGAAATGAATACAATTAGTAAAATCCTCCAACACACAATTGGATGTAACAATTATTCAACCACGTATATTGTATTTGTTGTTATATCAATTTATATACACTCGGTATATATGTATATAGCCGATAGCGAACACATTGGAATCCTTTCATTAAAATTATTGTTATTATTATTACTATTATTACCAGTGCTGAACAAATATTATAAACATCTAATAAAACATTTATATAATATACCTACTTATAAATGAATTGGTCAATGTACAAATAAAAATCAACTTATAACAACACACAATAACAGTCTATTATTGTATAAAAAAAATTCTAATTATATCCATATAACATATAACAAAATAATAACATACGTTCTCAAATATCCATATATATATATATATATATATATATATATATATAGATGTGTGAACAAAACTTTGACATTGATTGATATAGAAAATATGATGACTTTATTCAATTATCATTATATTATGTATATATGGTGTATATACACATATATTTTGTAAATAATAGTTCGATCAATTCAAATAATTTCTGTATACATAAATAAAATTGATTGTCTTATTATTATTATTATTATTAGGTTCATCATTCGCAGATATATATGATACTATATACACTACATATGTTTAGAGAAAGAATGTTCTGTTAAATAAATAAATTTATTAAAAACGAAGTAAATATTTATTAATAATCAAATCAACAGTATTGGCCGACATGTGAAAATTATTCTGATATCATAATTGTAAACATATATATATAGTATATTACCGATGGTTATTTTTAGAAATTGATTGTTGATTCTCCTTTGTATACACAAAGAATAAATAGAAACTATAGAACTGTCTTCAGAACCATCAATTCATGTAAACATTTTACTTTTTTTATATGGTGTATATAGATATAGATAAACGGGGTGCGAAAACTGAAAAACCCATTTAATTTATTATCAAAATTATATTTTTGAGCATATATTGCCAGTATATTTTTGTTTGTCTTACGTGTTTTTGAGTAAACTTTTTTTTGACGAACGTCATCGTATATAATATATAATTTATATTATATAGTGAATATAAGTACACATTTAACAATATTACTTTTTGTTTTTATATATGGCATAAAAACAATAAACATATAAACTTATATATGTACATATTGCAACCGGATATGAAAGAAAACAAATTTGAGTTCGATAAATTGTCTATACAGATAATATAGTTACCTCACAGTTTCTAATAATGGTTTCTACCAGTAGTGTTGTGATGTAAACTATATAATGTAGTCTAAGGTATAAGAAGTGGTTAGAAATTCACAGTAGTCCGGTTAAACTATCTTTAGGTATATCAGAAAGTTGTGGAACTTCCAAAATGGAAAACGTAATTTTGAAATATTATATCCAATTGCTACTGCGGATTACCTGATAATCTGAACCATACCGAAACATTGTATAACATAATATATATAATATAATAAAATTCTAATTTGCTTGCATTAGAGAAAGCTTATAAGAAATCCCATTATTCTGCATCCAGATTTGGTATGGTATATAGATAGAATAGAATATATCAAAATTTGGCTTAAAAAATATACAATTAAGATTAAATAAAAATAGATAATAATCCACACTTGTGTATGTCTATATATGATATGATATTGTTTATCATATTTAAAAATTATACCTTTAATCAATGATTTTTTTTTCTATATACAATATCATCAATATAAAATTCTTTTATCAAGTCTATCAGCACGTTTTTCACGTTTATATATATAACACCTAAAGCAATTTTTTATTCCAAACTGCTTTAAATATTTATGTTCTGAACTCTTCAATCCAAACACACACGTACGCAAAGTATATAAAATATATATATATATGCATATATATGAAAGGAAAAATGAAAGGCGAATTAAATTAATATGGTATTCATGACAATGCATATTTTTTTTTAATGGAATAAAAATATATCTGTATAAACAATTTTATCATATCATAAAAAAAAGCTGTAATTCTATAAAATTAAAAGCAACATTGTAACAGTTTATGTATTTATATTAAAAAAATGATATGTGTTATGGATGTGGTTTTTATTAATATTTTATTTATATTTTTATTTTATTCATATTTTCTTAAATTTTTCCCCATATACCATTTTGAAAAATTAGCATGTCGTACCAACAGTTTGAATGTTTTTTACAGATGTGGTATATTATCAAAGGATCATCTTTATGTCAAATATCAATCCGAATTAGAGAGGCCCTGCATTGTATTTCGCAATTTAAATAAAAATATGTGTTTACAAATTAATATAATTCAGATTTAATTAATTTGTTACGTATATATAAGTATATATATGGCTATATGACAAACGACAGATTCTAAAATGAAAGAGTTATAAGTTTAACAATTCTCACATTTTCTATATAAATGCTTTTTCTTTATATTTATAACAATAATTAATTGTACATCAAAAACAATGTAAATCAGTGTAATTTATCAAAGAATTTTTTAGCAACTTTTGTACTCTATATAGAAATATATGCAATTATATATATACTATATCTTTACAAAATATACTACAATGTTTAAATGCACATAAATAGCACATATATATTATAGACACCCCCATATTAGGATAATTAGGTTTTCCATTCTCCACTTCAAATTGATAACTTCGAAAATAAAAAGAAAGAACAAAATATTTCTATAATATACAAATGTATACAAAGGGTAAATGACACAATTTTTATATACATAAAAATCCTAGACAGAATATATACAGATATAACATATATAACATTTAAATTGTATACAATATATGCAATTAATTTATTATTGTTGAATCGATTTTCTTTAAATTATGTAATTAAAAATTTCTTTTGTTGTATAATACAATAAATTTATATATATAAATTCGAAATTATTTATTTTTTAATTAAAAATCCCTTTTGGAATGCATAAGCATATGATACATACATAAATATAATATAATGTGTGTGGATTAAAATGGACAAGAGTCTTATTTTATTTATTGCATTTAACTTTTCTTTTTTTTTTATTTATTTTGTTCATTATTTCGATAGATCTTCTACAAAATTTTATTAATTCATATATTTATTAATGATTTCATATATAATTTTTGTATATTTTCTACTATATAATTGTCCTTTTACCAAAATATATTATACATATATAATATTACGATTTCCTTTTGGAAAAAATATACACACTTGACTGATTCATTTTATTTATCTCAATAGATCCTAGAGATATATATCGATAATTTAGATATCATAGTTTTTTTATAGCTCAAGGCTTACAAATATAGTTAAAAAAAATCCTACCAGGCAAACATTTGCAAGAGGAAGCATATACTTGTGTGGTAGTGGTGGTTCAAATTCTATAAAACTTTAATATAATACGGTTTTTTTAGAGTAATATATTCAATTTATTAGATCTGGGATGGGATCAAAAAAAAATGTCCCCAATATTAAAGTTTGTCAATTGTTCGTCAAATCTACAGATTCAAATGATTAGTCAATTTTAGTTAATCTTTCACTTTACTAGAAGTACATGCTTAAAAGAACCATCAAATTCTAAAAAAAAATGTATAAATAATAAACATACACCTTATTTCATATGCGATCGTACTGCGATGTATGACTGTAAGTAATTTTCATCGTAAAATTAATATAATATCCTACTAATTATGTTGTTATACTAAATTACACATTACGTTTAATTAGGATTTTATCATAAACACCATTAATTGAACGTATATAGACCTAATATATGATATATAAGTATATATTTGCTACATTTTTATTTATATATCATTTACATATTTTTTTTTTGAAAACAAAATTACTCTACTTTACTCTATATAATTATTATTGTTATTAGTATTTTTTTTTTGTTATATATCAACATCAACAAGGTGTGATTGAAAAGTATTCTACATAATGATATGATACAGAACTGTATAAATAAAAGGAATTAACGAACTCGCACAGTTCCATTTACACAGATTTGATCTAGATTTATGATGATTTTAATATGTACTTTTGTCGCACTTAAAATTCGACGATCTTTGGACTTTCTATTTTATGCTATGCACTTATAAATTTAAATTCAGCCGGGTAAAATATTTTAAATTGCATTGTTATAGAATATTTACATTTTTATTTTTTGTTATATTCATTCTTTTGTATATAGATTATATATATATAATAATACCTTGTATATTCAAATACTTTATTTTCTCTAGATATATATATTGTGTTTCAAATATATTTAATATTGTAGTATTATTATTATTTTTATACATTTATCAATTTCTACCTTTTGTCTTTTCATGCATGCATATCTATATATATATATAATTATAGATACGTATATGTAAAAATATATATATATATAAATGTAGGTAAGTATTTCACATAACGAAATGGAATAAGGTCAAAGCATTTATTTAAAATTGGTTAATTAATTGTTTGGAAAACTGAAATAAAAAAGTCAAGTGTTATTAATTTTTATTATATAGGATACCTATAAAGTAATATATGCCTATATTGTAAATAGAAAATCTTTAAAACTTTAACGACATAAAATGTTTCATTTATCATACTTTCAGTATGTGAATTATTAGTTGGCGGGATTTGTCATCCTATTGAAGCACCCCTAAAGTTTACTTCACGACTTTTGTCACGGTGGGTGTTTTATAAATGTAATAATTTTAAGTTTTTAAAAGAATATTGACAATGTAACGATTTGTACATATATATGATCCCATGAGTTAGAAAATAAAATAAAATTGTATGTAAAATGTATCATATATTGTCTATAAAATATATATAGATAGTAATTATCCTTACATAAATGTATATACATACTTTATTTTAATTCTTTTATCTTTTATATATACTCTATATATATAGTCCGTATTTCATATTTATCATTTAAATAAATTGTATACATCTTGCGTGTATACAATTTATTTCAATATACTATTTTATATATATATATAGTTGAATTATCATGTGAAGGAATAAAAGTGTTTTATGAGTTATGAACCAACAAAATATTCACATTTAACTAATGATATTTAAATGATGACATCTTTAATTATTATACATTCTACTTATTTATATACACGCAAAACATATATATTAATTTTAAGTGTAGAACAACCTACAAAAAAGTATATATGATTCGTATTTCGCATTTTCATCTCGTAAAATTATGGATTTTCCTATATATTCTATATAAATATATATATATATAAAACGCATAAACTTTATTATATACTATAAAATTCTACATATGAGATTGACATGATTAAATGAAATAGGAGTACATATAGCATTTGCTGTTTAATTTCAACATTTTTCAATACTATTTCAACAATTGTTAATATTAAAAATTCTTTTTTGCCTAACAAATAAATGAATGATCATTAGATACATTTCAAAAATTTAATTTTATAAATTTCATTTTTAAATTTGACCTGAATTTACTATTGTATACATATCTATTAAAATCATCTTGGGATCCTAGATTTTTTCCGGTTGGCCATCGTTGCCTGTGAAATGGCCCGATCCTAGAAGGATACGTATGGAGGTGAAAACCAGATGTAAGTAAGTTGCGGGCTCGTTTAAGTAAGTAAATAAGTATATTTGTATATATATAAATCCTATAATATTTAATTTAATGTGAAAAAAATGATTAAGCATACAAATTTAGTCTAAATTTATTTTAATTTTATTGTTTCCTTTTTTATAATGTGCAATACATTTCTATTTTTACTAAACTATGTAGGTATGCCTTAATGTCCCAAAATAATATTACAAATAATAACAAATATGTTTTCATTCCTTTTATGTTGTTCATACATAGGCGCCTATATATATATCTATTAATATACCAATGGTATATGTGTGATGTCAAGACTATATATGTAACATATATATATGTATTCAAGTCTGATTTATAAGTTTACATTTCCTTTTAAAAATAAAATTTGAATGCTTATATAATACAATATAGAAAAAGCGTCACATATATTGCTAAACAAATATGTATAATAAGGGTTTTGTATAGATAATATACATATTCACTATAATATGTATAATATTAAGGAAATGTTTTTGTTTGCTTTTTATATCCTTTTTCTATCGTGTATATACATGACATGTAAACGTATATAAATATAATAACATAAATTGATATAGAGATGAGTTATTTACATAAGTATTATTTTTAGGTGATGATAATCAATAAACCATTGTTGTTAGTGTTGCTATACAACATTGATGCATATTTTCATATTATACATATAACTCTCATATGTGCTTTAACATATAAGTATTTTTATTAACGCCGAGTTGTCTTTTGGGGAAAAATCATCCAATACACATAAGTAATGTAAGCGAATTTTGAAGCGTATTTGAATTTTTGTATTTGGTCCTATTGAAAATATATCTGAAAACAGCAAAAATCATTTATGAAACTTGTCACTTACACTCGTAAAACTATACCCAATTGTCAAAAACGCGAATTCAATTTGATTCTATCTGCTTTTCCGCAGAAAACCCGAAAAATATTACATAAGAGTTATTTCAAATTTGACCCACATTAGAAATAAGGGTAGAAATATTACGACTCGTCCATGATTTGTTTATGTAAATAAGGTGAAATGTAAATATATTTTTCAATACAAAACGGAAATAGAAAATTTGTAATACCTTATACAATGTACATATAAATACATATCAATAACGTTTGTGCATATATATATATGCTTGTCTACTCTATATACCAATATTTAATTGATATAATCGTACAGGATGTGAACAATAATAAGAAAAAAGTTATTATGAAGATGCGAATTCAATTCATTATTGGTTTTTATTTTATAAATTGTTTTCCATTACTACAATATCATTATATATATAGCTTTACTAGATTGCTGTTTTATCTCATATTTATCTGATTCTGATATATACGTTTTTATGTTAAACAATAAAATCGAAAAATTTGCAAAGCAGGCGCTAGAAGGGATAATGTTTAGGATACTCCATCCTCGACCTTAACCAGCTGGCTACAGAAAAAATGTTAGGTGGAAAATTTCAGCCAAATCTTGCTAGTTTCCGAGAAAAAGTGTAGACAACCGAGCGAAGCAAAAGGGAACCTTTTTTGGTCGATTTTTCGTGATAAAATTGGAGAAAGGTGATAAAAAGAAGGTACATTACAATTTTTTTTCCAAAACGATAACTATATAATGCTGTAAGTGCTTAATATATGCACATAAGTATCTGTACCTGTAGTTGATGTTTTGTTTATTTATATACATATTATGATATAAAACACATATATTCAATTTTAATCTTACACATAACTTCAATATATATATATATATATACCTATATTTATTTTTTGTAAGGTGATTTAAAATATAAATTATAGAACATTGAGCAAATAAAAATTGTTATATATTTATAGATATACACTCCTTATATATATATATATCTATGAAATGAAGATTGAAATGAAAAATGAACAAAATGTTATGAGTATATGAGCTTTGGAATCATATCTTATATATGATATTTATTTTAGTTGAATAAATGTTCAAATATTCTATCATAATAATATACTATATATATAATATAACTTGTTATTTACTTGACGTAGAATAAATAAAATTTAAGGAATAAAAATGATTTCAACTATAATACCTTTATACAAAAAAAAACACCCTTATACTAAGAACTTTATACAAATATATATATATATATAATATGATGTTATTTTATGTTTGTTATAACGTTCTCTATAACACTTGAAAAAATTATTGAAATGAAAAAAAATAAAAGACTTGTTGAAGAATAATATACATACATATATATCATATAAAGAAAACTGCACACCTGATAGCAGTTTTTTGTGTAAATGCATTCAAAACTAATATATATGATATATGATGGTAAAATATCTATATAAATTTATTTCATTTTTTAGATTTTTCATTTCACATGGCATGAAAAAATGATAAGGGTAAAATAATACATCATATCGTATATTCCAAATATACCATGTAGATCTATAGGAGAATGGGGTATATACGTGAAACACCTTTAGTTTTTCACTCATATAACTTCTGTAAACAATGTTGAATCCATTCAAGTTTAGTATTTTTTTAAAAGAATGTATTTTTAAATCGTAGTTTCTTACAATTTGTTCCCAGGTTTCCTTAAAAACAACAAATTAAACTGAAATGAACATTTTATTTTAAACAAATTCCATTGAATATGCGATACAATACATATAGACGACTATCGCGTATGGCTTAATTATGCACATTTTATAAATATTACCACTTGCTCTAATGCTCGTATGATCTGAGACTCTATTAACTTCAATTATAATTCTAGAAAATATTTATCCATATACTATCTATTTCCCCTACTCATTAACGGTTTCATCAGTTTCGTGCAAGTATATCGTATAGGTATATATAAAATAATATAAATTTAAAGTACCTATATCTTTATATACGTAAAATTTTACGGTATGATGACTTTAAATATACTTGTCAATTTGTATGCATCTAGAGACACAACGAAAAACAGACATCTATGTATAAATAAGATCTATATATATATATTGTATTTATTATATCACATCAGACCACTGACATTCAAAATTTCTTTAAAGATTTTTCATCATATATTATATGATGACAAATTAGAATTTATATCTTAATAAGATTTTGATGATAAATTTCTTATTTAGATGTAAATCGATAACTTATAATTTCGAAACATATATACATATTATATGTATATACTTTAAACTTTATATATTATATATGAATGAACTCTGATGCTTATTATTATATTTACCTTTAGCATATCAAAGATTCATTGATTTGATTGAAAATAAACAAATAGAAGAGATATTATATAGTTTCAAAATATATATTATTTTTGATACTATAAGACCTTCTTAATCAGATGCTAGGACTTCAATATATTTATAATTCAAAAATGCAGTCGGACAAATCTGTGAAGCAGCGTTATTATCACAAATATATATTCTTAACAAGTTTTAAGATTAAGATAATCTTTGGAATAGTATATGTCGAACACCTTCGAAATTTTCACAATTCTCATAACTGCATACTTGTAATAAAACCGCATAATAAATATCGAAATAATTTATAAAAATAATTTTTCCTTTTGACGATTTTTGACAGACATATGCAATAAAAAATATATCATACATTCATTTTTGAAATGTTTTATTATAATATGCATGCATATACCATATATAAGTACATATACCAATAAATGGTTGAATGATAAAATCATATTTATATATATGCTCATCTAAAGTGGATTATAAATTATAGTTGTGTGTATTTTATTTGTAAAATATGTACATATATTAAATATTTTACTACAGTCCGAAATATTTGGGGTTTTACAGACAATAAACAATATATTTTATGAGATATAATTGCAATATAAAAACGCTGCAAGACAAACACTTGAAACATGAAGGATGCACTTGTAGACAGAACAACTTAATATGTTACTGTCCTATATTAAATTAAATGAATAATAAAAATGTAACTGAATTTTCCTACAATTAAACTTTATATAAAAATGGACAAAAATTTTAATTTCATTTTATAATATAAAATGTATAATAAAAAAAAACTTTGTACGGAATCATTAAAAAATACTTTATATTTTCACATTCATGAAACATTTTTCATAATTTTTCCTGGATCACAAATGAATATATAGCATTTAATTAGCAATTTCAATACAGTAATTTCAATATAATTCTTTGAAATTTATTTTATGGATCATCAATTTTTAAATATACATTTATAAAAAAAATAATATGGTCTTATTTAAGTTCATTTTAAAAATTTATAAAGTATACTATATCTATACATGCATATACTTATATTTATCTAAATTTATAAAGCTTATACATATTGGAAAGAAGAACATTTTTATATCTCTTGGGTACAATAAAATTCTATTTAGTACTTTAAAACATTGAATGCGCCTATATATACAATATATAGCTTTTATTTTTATTAACGTAATGAAATATATTTTTTTTATGCATTTGACTTCTTTTAAATATGTACTATATATGACGTATAATACATCGTATAGTTATAAGAATAAGAATGAAAAATTGTATATATGCATATATCTATATATAAAAGTTAATTTACTGATATATGTATTTTTGATAGCAGTTGATTGACTGTATACAAGGTAATACAACCCGGTTTCCAGTTTTTAGTTCAAACATAAAATACGCCCACGATTGTTTTGAATTTTTAATATAAATATTTCTAAATATAATTGAATAATCATTACAAAAAAACAATACATTAGAAGTTAACAGTTTTGAGCTTTAGTTGGTTTTTTGAAATGATTTCAGGAAGTATAAGGAGAAATGTTCATGTCATATACATCACACTTTATATTCAATTATTCATTGCTATATCTATATAATTTAAAACAATCAAATCAAACATAAGTATTTACTTTTAGTACGTTTATTTACACATATATAGGCATTTATGTTAATAATACATTCTAAATGCATTCCCAACTTATTATTTCATGTATTATGTTTATTTGCTATATTATATCTGATCTCATAGGATATATATATATATATGTATATAATATATATAGTATGATTGAATGACATATAATAAATAAACACAATTTTTCATTAAATTTTTATTACAAATGTTTACTACATGGTCGGATATAATTGTATTTGTGCGATTGTAGAAAAGGCGAAAGTTTCAACTGCTTTAGTGTAATACCATTTTTATGTATATAATAAAAAAATATACAATATAATAGTAAAATGTAAATATTCAAATAAAAGAACTGTATTATAATATGCAATCTTGAAGGGGGTTTTTTTTTATCATTAATTCCTAATCTTCTGAATTTAAATTTCTCCTACATTTAATGTTAACTGGTTAAACAATATTGTTTTTTTTTTGTTGTTCAACCTAAACAATGTCGGATGTGAATTATCCCACCCGCCTTAAAGAACAGCATTGGCGTGAACTTATACCCATTTACAATTAAGAGTAAACAATTTTTTTCATTCACCATCGCCTTAAGGTTTTGTCTTATTTATTCATATACAAACAAGTATCGTTCAATGCTTATAAAATTAACGTGTCATATATAGTTAAATAATCAAATACCACGATTATAATAAAAAATGTAGTTTACCCAAATTTTAATCCATAAAATAATTACCAATTTAAAATACTGACATATTCAAATAATTGTTTGACATATATTAACTTACTTAAGATAAAATATTTTAAAGAAAATCTCATACGGATTATATATTACCATAAATATACGTATGTTTATGATATTATTAGTGTATATATGATAAGATATAAATTATTGAATGCCATATATATAGAGATAATAAAATTCATATTTAATTGTTCCATTTATATTTTGCATATCATTATACAGATTTTAATTTAATCATTCAAGGCATGGAGGTAAATGTACATATGAATATATACAGACTATTCCGTAGAAAATAAATAAACATTTTACATTCAGTTTAATTTAAATCTTTGTGAAAAGAATCGGATAATACGGATATAAAATATTTTAAATAGCATGGTTTAAAAAAAATTGCTAATACATTTAAATTCAAAAATGTTTCAACAAATATACAGATAGTTCGAATCATATAAAGAGTTATCGGTATACTGCGTATACATTTTGATTCAAATAATCAAATATTATTATTATTCACGATTTCCATTATACGATGTAGAAGAACCATACGATACACAATTCGCATATGCAGATTGTTTTCATGATCTGTACACAATAAATATTACCGAAAAATGTATGTTATGTAAATTTCCTATTATTTATATTCATGTATTTATATACAAGAGTTACAAAATGTTAACGAAAACATCAAGTGAAAATAACACATACATTTGATGTACATTCATAATAACATTTATATGAATATTTATGATATGATATATATATGTATACATTAAATGATATATCCATATTCATATTTCTATTTCATATAACAATACATCAGATTTATACGTACAACAGATTTGATTTGATATTCCGTTTCTTGTTTTTACGGAAATAAATGTTCATTCAATATATGATGTATAAACAAAATCCATCTGCTGAAATAGTATATATATAGTTATATTTCTATCTAAAGAACCCATAGTTTTGGTGAAACACGGTTCAATATATATTTGAATTTTAAATGTATAGTTATTCTTATTAACCTCTGTTCACATACCTGATCCTGATTACCATGATCGGCTTATTGTTAGTGATCCCAATTTTTTCTATGTGACTGATTAAATGCGTTAAAATTAGTATACACATATATGGAAATATATTGATATAGACGATATGCATATATAATAAATGTTCTAAACCATAGAGTGATATAATAGATGGAACTGATATATATATATATATATATACGCACCACATTTAAATTTGTCATTATACAAATTCTGAATATATATTCATAATCCGTAACATATATAATATATGTAAAAACAAGTATAATCTTAAATAGAAACATAAATATATATGAAATATATACAATGTATACAGGTACATGTTTGAATTTTAAATATGAAAGCTTAAATTTAACATGCTAAGCTTATACACTACCAAATAACTATGTTTAAATACAGATTTATTTATAATATTCATAAACAAATTAAATTTTCATAAATGTTCAAAATTTATAATAGCAAATGTATGCGATCCCGATTTTATCAAAAATTATCAACCAAGCTATATTTTCCTTTTTTTTCCAGAAAAAAGGGGGACGGGACGGCTGACGTCTTATTCAGATTTAAATACGATTGATTACGAATCATAACATACACAACATTTGATCAAATTTAATACAAAAATGTTTCATTTATCATACATATAATATCGTTAATTTATACATCAGTATACTATAAAATAGTAGATTCTATTATTATTTCCTTTTATATTTGTATCGAATTGTATATATTCTTCGATTACATAAAAAAAAAATATTTACCAATATTAAAAATATCAAATCATAAAAATATTTTTATTATTATAGCACAAATAGATACCTATTTATGTAGTTATATGTGCTATTATATATACACTTCTAATATATAAATACGTTCCCGGACCCCAGCTGAATGTAATTTAAATATATATATATGAATATATTATGGTATACTCTGGCTGCAAATTCCGTGTATACAAAATGTTATTTGAAAAAATTCATAAAAATAAATGTAAAAATATATTTAAATATCTACAATATTTTGTGATAAAAACCATATATAACAATAGTATGTTGTATATGCATATATGCATAAAACAGAAACGGCATTGTTTAACAAAAGCTCATTGACCCAGTATTATTTATTTGTTATACCATAAAGTACATATGTTATTTGCATATAAAAAAATAATGGTAACATATATGCTATTAGTAGCGTGGAAAAACCAATCCAATTACAGGTTTGATTAGCCATCGGGAACTAATTTTCTATTTTTTTTATAAGCTGATCGGAGGTTAAATAGAGTGATTAATCAACCAAAAATATAGAGCACCTGCGAAAATACAACCATTGGTAAAATAAGATGTTTTACAATCCTATAGAGTTTCAAATTATACCTTCAGATATTGAAGTGTGTACTCTGAATTCCAATTATAATGTTGAATTTTATCAATTCCGTGAAAAGGCAATTTCATTTTTTAATTATCATTTATATTTATTGTCGAATAAAATTGATTGAAATCAAAATTGCAAAAACTAAAGTTATAAACCTTTTTAAAACTCCTACTGCTTTGTTAAAAATTTTAAGCAACTGTTTTTAATTAAGATATGAAAGAGTTTGAATTTTAAAAATGAAATAGTTTTAATGGAAATTTTCATATTTACATTCGAGCAATAAAAACTAATATATAATAATAATATTAAAACCAAAAATATATTAGAATAATTTTCGCTATATACTATTATATTTTTATTTTCATATTCATATATGTCATTTTAAACTTTTTATATAATTTCATATATGATATTTAGTTATACGACGACGACGACGACGAAAATAAAATTTGATAAAATAGTTTCAAAAATATATTTAATTCTAGGGAAAATGCTTTTAACCAAAAAGTATATCAAAAAGTTTAATAAGTTATAATGAAAATTTTCAATTAAATATAATCACATTGTGTAAAAACTATTAAGCATGTATATTCAGTCAGTATGTGAGTTAGAGTTACCGTTTTGCGTTCTGTTTCTAACCAATTGGTAAATTAAAATTTTGCATGTACTGGTTTTGCACCAGATGCAAAAAATTACATTCACCGAAAATGTATCTGATATACCATCGCATCAAGGATTTTTAACATATAAAAAGAATTTTCGATTTTCGATAAGACCATAATACCAAAATATAGACGATCTTCTATTGCTTCGCCCATCTATCATATTCATAGAAGCAATTTATTGAAGAATGGTAGAACGGTGTAGTATCATAAAAACTTTTGTATATACCCTTTTGATAAAGTTCAAAATAAAAATAAAAGAAACGTTAGCAAAATGTTGAATCCGTTTTTATTCTATTATTTTTGTCGCCTATTGCTACAAATTATTATTATTTTTTATCACATGAACTATACGAAACAAGTACATATATTTTTATATGTAATTATCTACTTGTTAGATGGCTGGCGTACATAAAGAAAATAAATATACATAATGTATAAAAATAACATGAGAAATGTATAATGAAATTTTATGAAAATTAATCTTAAAAATCTGATATAATAAAGTAATATATATCATCATTTTCTTCCCGCAGTTCGCTTAACACATAATCTTAAAATTTTCTTTTAAAATATGCATTTCATATAATCATATATTGTATATATATAATATTCTTATTATAGATTTTTTTTTTTTAATTCTTTTTAAGATATTCTATAATAATTTTCAGTTGGCTTATTCAAGTACGTTTGTAATAAGTATACGTACGTATATGTTTAAAGAAATTCATCAAGTGCATAAACATCTTGATTGGACGTATACACATTAATTCGTTATAAGTAAAATATATCAACATATAGTTGTTCGATTTAAAATTGTTTGTAAATTTTTCTAATCTCAAATTAAATAAAAAATTGTTTGAAGCGGTCTTTAGATTTTATTGGCCCGTACGAAATAATCGATCATATTTGTTTGATAATATAGTACAAAAAAATCATCCAACACTGTTGGACAAATAGAATTTTGGACATTTTGAATTATCAATCAGAAAAAAAATCGTATTTCACAGCCCCTTCACGGAACCACATCATCGATATTGAATACATTCTAACATTTTTATTTTTTCGACTTATTAACAACCCGTGATTATTATTAAAGTTAGATTTGTAATCCTTTTAATTCTGTATTACCATTTACATATAGAGAACCATATTAAAATATAAAAGAAATACTACCAGCAGACATAAAATATACAAAAACTAAATTGTATATGTATATAATAATATAAAAATACAGAATCCGTACTATATACATGGTTTATTATTAGATAATGAATAGGATTAAACAAAAAATGGTTCAAGAACCATATCTTATCATGTAATTTACAACTTTTTTGTAAAAAAAAAACAAAATAAAGTGAAATATTTTTCTATTCTGTTTAAATATATTATACATATCATACAAAACCGCATTATATAATTGAATATACAAATATATATATATTATATATTCATATAAAAATAACCAGCAGCCAGATATAATTTGTCTATATAAATTTGTATATATGTGTATAACAGACGGAGCAGCATGGTCTCGTTCACCTCGTTCGGTGATCGATCTTCGAAAACATTGATAAATAAACCAGAAAATACTGATTTCAACCCTTTCTTTAATTTTTTATCAGATATGTTTGGAAAATCTTATTTCGTATCCCGAAGGATTCACACATAGTAATTATCTTCTTTTTTTTTTTTAAACGTTATTTATAAAGAAGTTAATGAAACTTTAAATTTGTATATATGATAACATGTTTAATTAATTTTCATTCATTCATCACATTTTTCCATACTAATTATTTGCTATATCGAATTATATGTGAACAAAACTTAAGAGTATATATCTTGACATGAAAGTATGGTCGAGTTGGTAGCGAAGCCGCCGATTTTCAAACAAAATCTCATATGTAAAAATTACATATGAGATTTGCTTTTAATTAAGGGGAACATGGTTGTTTGAATTTGGACAGTCGACGATGAGACACATACCATATTCCAGCAATGATGTTCCCCGTAGGTTTATATATATACGGACCGCGCTGGCGATTCTGCCAGTTGTGGTTAGTGTATATATATTCCCGGGTATCCCAGTGGGGTACCCGCTCTACATCCAAAAATAACTGTAAATTTCTATCGTTGAAACTTACATAAGATAAAAAGGAAAATAAACATATAAAGAAAAAAAACGTTGATTTTCCAAATATATTTTTTCTTTTTATCTTATGTAAGTTTCAACGATAGAACGATTGTCTGAAGGAATTTAGTTCTCCTAATTTCTGTTTTCTATTATTATTTTTTTTTATTATAATCATAATAATAATTAAAATCTAACGCAAATCTCTGGAAAAATACTTCAGTTTTGTTTGTGTAGCTATATATATAGAAAGTAATTAGGAAAATCTCGGAAAATTTATATGAAAACCATTAAAATGATGTAAGAAGACCTTTATTAATTTTGTATGATCTTTTTAAATGGGCAATAAAAATGTTGGGTGCTCTTGGAAAATGTATGAGTTTTGACAATTTTTATCAAATTATTGCATTTTTCAATATGAATTTCTTATAAAAACATATCCGATTTTATTTTTTCCTTAAAGAGCATAAAAATGCCTTTCTTTTGCTGGTATAATCATTCAAAACGGTTAAGTGGTTAGGAAGTTACAATCATTTTAATACATGGTATATTTTCATAAATTTATCATTCAAAAATTTGTTTTATTTTTATTTAAAATTGGAAAATCTCGGAAAATTTATATGAAAACCATTAAAATGAAGTAAGAAGACCTTTATTAATTTTGTATGATCTTTTTAAATGTGCAATAAAAATTTTGGGTTTTCAAGGAAAATGTATGAGTGTTGACCATATTTATCAAATGATCTCATTTTTATTATGACTTTCTTGCATAACTATATTGGTTTTTATTTTTTCTTAATAATCAAACTAATCTGTATTGTTTTTATAAGTAATTATCTTGTTAACCAAAACATACAATTATGATAATACTTTTAATAATGGAATGTATAAGAAGATTCTGTATATCAGAAAATATTTCTATGTATTTATACATAATCTATATATATTATTTATAAATATATAACTATTGTAAAGGTAAATTATATTTATATATACCTATCGTGTATAATGAAAGAAGAAACTATGTAATTTTCCTAAAGGTATCAAAAAAAAAAAATACAGATGAATTTAGTGTGTTTAAAGAAAACATCGATCTTTATAATCAGTTTTATTTTTAAAGAATACGCAATACCATTCATAATTCTTGTGATGGATTTATGCATTAAATTTGTATAGCATATTTTATAAATGAAAACCTTTTATTGTTTTCATTTTCATTTATATATAGAAGAAAAACATTTAAACTTAAACTAAATAGTTATTGTGTTAGTAAAAACATATAATTTATACAAATACTGAATAATTCTATAAATAAAAATTTATACAATATAATATAAAATTAAAATTAAATATAAATTATCAATAAAAATGAGGGCGCGCAATTATAAATAAAATTAAATCTAAACTAAAACTACCCTAACAAGCCATATATATCAACGATGATGTTTTTTAAGGGCAAGGGGGTTCTCATACAGACCAGAGCTATTGGATGGGTAGAAGTACTTGGCGCGTAGTCGGTCCGCTGAAGGACTAGAGGGCTTGACCCAAGTACCCCCTGGAAATGGGATTTTAATGACAATTGGCGCCTAACTCAGACATTAATTGCTGAGCGGCAAGATCCAATTTTTTGTTCATTTTGAATTTAGAATAGGATAAAGTATTGCCAAGTAGTCAGTTCATTAAAGAGAACAGACCACTGCAATTACTTTTTATATGGTTTAAAGGAAAAATAGGACAAATATATTATAAAATATTTATTTTTATATAATCAATATAAAATGGGTTAGTAAAAATATTAGTTTGAGTTCATAATAGATCTGTATAGTTGAGCAAACAAAAGAAGTTGTTGAATTAGTTGTTAGTAAATTCTATGCAATTTCCATTAACCATTTCAAATCATTTATGTTTTAGTTAAAAATTGTTATTAGTAACATAAAGCTGCTGCTATGAGGTTTTAAAGTGATCTACCATGAACTCTAAAAGGATTATATTTCTAAAAGAAAATAAAAAAAAAAAATGAATTCATTCATAATTCAAATAAATAATTTTCCATTGATTTCTATTTAATTTTATTTTTAAATTAATATTTAACGCGATTTTAACCGAAATTTTTAAGTTCATAAAGTTACATAGAATTATATGCAAAATTTAATACTTGTATATATTTGTTTTACTTATTTAATTCTTATTATTGTTATTTTAATTCATTATTTAAATTTAATTAATTCATTTATTAATGTTTGTTTAATTTAACTTTTATATTTTTTGAAATTTTTATAATGTTAAAGAATAATGTACTAATGTTTAGTACTCGATTTCAAAGTCACGTTCATAAATTCGATAATTTTATATATAATAAATTTTTCAATTCGTTTTTTTTTAACATGAATGCTATTAATTTTATTTTCTTTTATAAAGAAATATAATAAAAAAAAGTTTTCTACTCACCCAGTTGTTGGAATTTATAAAAATTCGTAAAGTTGGCAGACAAAATCACACTAACCTAAAAGAAAAACAATAAAACCAAATATTATCATTTAATAAATTGATAATTATTGAATTCCTATTATTGAATTTTCTATTACAACAAAATTGTATTTACCTGTTTGGACTTTTGTTCAATACATAATGGATAACAGCAGCAAATATCCAAAAAAATACACCGTCGATGATAACAGCAAATAATCTGCAAATTTCAGCTGGAGTGTAAATAAAAGTCCTCTGGAAATGGAAAAAATCACTGGTTAATTACTTATTATTTAAAATAAAATAACAAAATGATTATATTTGATAATAATAATGATTGTATATATAGATACAAGAATATATCGCAAAGATAGATTCGGGATAATTATGTATTTTAGAATACCGATCGCCACAGTTAATTTTGTTTTTGTCTATATACCTATAAAATATAATCAATATGTAATAAATATTACATTTAAAAATAATACCGACCTGTTTGAAAAACACCAACAAAAAAACAAATTGAATTTATTATAAAATAAAATAAAATTACTGTTAGGCCATTTGTTAAATATATAAATAAATTTTTATTTCACATATATGATATGTATATGAAATTTTTCAATGTCATAATAAATTCATTACAATGGAATGTAAAATTGTATACTTAAAAATTGTTTTTATTAACATACCTTTGAATCATGCAAATATAAAATATGATTTCCAGATATGTCTTATACTAAATCATGAATTCTAATCTATAATTAGTGATATACACACCATCAGATGGAAATATTTTGATCGATTCACAAAGTTTAATGCGCACATAAACAAATAAAAACTGTTTACAACTACATTTTTGGATTAATCTGTTGCAAAACTCTATAAGAATGTTCATAATTTTATGCATTATTATACTTTTCTTAATTTAATTATATTTATTTATTATTAAGAATACAAATTTTGGATCACTTATGAAGATAATTTACATAAACAATTCACAAAAAAAACACATTTTTATTATACACATCAAGTTTAATACTTTATAATCAAAACTGGTATAAAATTATTTACAAAAATAAAAATCAAAATGTGTTTGATAAATAGATAGTAGGTGCAAACAAACAAAAAATCTTTCGCGGCGTTTTACCGTAATGTAATTTTGTGCAATGGTGCAATACAAAATATATATTTTATACTATTATATACATATATGAATATTGAATATATCGTACACATTTTTCGAATATTTATTTATTTATTTATTTGACGAGTATATCATTACGGGGTTTTATTTATATGATTTCTTATTTTATATAAATGCTAAAGATTCATATTGTAATTTTTCGAAACTTCTTCCAATTCTTTCAAAGAACTTTTTTTAATTTTGGGGTAGGAATTGGAATTGGTAGGAGTATCCTTGGAGGTCCAGCTTCGCCACTATATACGGTATATATATATATTAATGAAATGAAATTAGTTTCTTTCATTTCATTATCATTATAGATATGGTTTGCCTTTATTTGTGTATATGTTTTTGTTTATTTTTCCTTGTTATTATTCATCATATAGAATTTAATGAATAATAAAAAAAAAAACAAAAGTCTTACATAGAAATATTTACTTCTTCAAAATTATATTTGTATTCATAAAATATGTACATTTTATATATAGATACTATATAAAAAGATACATATATAAAGTATCAAATCAAATAATAATGTCTTTTGTTTTTATTTGTCACAACTCACAAATAAGTTAATATTTCTTTTATTTATCTATATCTATATACAGAAAATGTATCATATTCGCTGAATGTAAAAGATTAATTTTTGTAATATTTTAATATTGTATATATAAAATAAATGATGAATAGTACTTTTTACCTTGTCAAATATCTTATTATCTTCACACAATAAATAGCATATATATTTCTTGCAAAGCAAAAAAAGATTGTGTCAACGAAATCGTTGCAGTTTTAATCTTACATACAGAAATATTTAAATTTAGTCCTGTTGAATGCTATTATATGGGTGCTAAAAAAAATCATCTACCAAATGTGTCCACGCGGGAAAACTTATTTTTATTATAAAGTTTTGTTTGCATAAGTTTTTATATTTTAAGATTTGTACATGATTTGTAAATACTTTAAATTGAAAATTATGAAAACTTTATGTACGTAACGTATATGAAATGGAAAATATATGTTATATGTGATGAATATAAAAAAGAATATTTTTCTTCTATTCTATTCTGTATTTTATATTCCTATTTTTATTGTACAGACACGAATATTTGTTCTATATATGCAATATATACATATCCATATGGTGAGCAAAAATAAATGTGTCTAGCCACCGATAATAATAAACAGCAAGTAAAAGTTGTTATATACATATACATGGTATATGCATGCATGGAAGTACTAAATTCTGTTGGAGATTACTTGACTACAGAATTAAACATATAATATATATGTGTGTATATATATATATAGATACCAGTGATGACTATTCTTAAGGATCAAATAAAGGATTCATGTTAGTACAACATTGATTACCAGCAAAACATTCTATAATAGTTAAAATACATAAGATACGATTGATTTTTGTATTAAGAATGATTTTCTTTAACGTTCCGACTGAAATTTCAAAACCAATCGAAATCACATGCCTGAAGAATATTTTATTTGGGATCGTCATTGATATAGTTACATTATACCACCGCGTGAATATCCTTGCTTATATATATAATACTATAATAATAAAAGTTTAATAATATATACAAAAATTACACAATATATAGTTATGAAAAATCCAAATTCAATGTATATTCTATAATTTATCATTTTAAATTAGATATTCGTTATAATTTATAATACCGCATATATCTGATAAACAAAAATATATGTCCGTATATCTATATATATATATATATATATATATATATATAGACAAATTCATGTCTCATTAATCAAATGCGATGGATTAATAGTAAATTATATATTTATATAGTACATGATAAAATGATTTTTATCTTACATAATATATAAATATTTTTTTTTATATCAATTTTTTTCATCTACTTTCGGAAAGGAAAGGAAAAATCATATTCATCTTATTTATATATATAGTTTTATTTTACCATCATGAATGAATATTACATTTTTAATTTTAAAATATTAATTTTAATTAATTTCTGTAATATATATATCGAAAATTGATAAGTATATATTCTACTTATCTCTACAATATTTAGTATATGCTGTTTTATAAAGACCTATTTAATAAATATGCTAATTAATTCCGGTAATTTTATTCTTATAATATCCTTTCATTTTTATTCATAAAATATTGTCCATTAATATCATAAAAAAAAAAAGATGTGTCAATTAATTAAATATTTATTTGCGTTATTTATTTCATTATTTATATAATGATCATATGATGATTGAATGATTGAGGTGATTGGGAAACGATTGGGATGATTGAATGTCAACATTTGTTTCGAGATCGAATGGGTCTGGCAGGTTCGTATACCGATGAATTATATATATATATATTTTATATATGAATTTTAAACTCGCTGTATCGGTCATGATAGTTTTTTAGTGGTTTTGCAATTACTCTTAATATGATGTATATGAGTATACAATTAATTAGCTATAGCATTTAGCATAGATTCAAAGTTAAGGTAACTCTACATCTTATTAATTAAGTGAGTGATTGTCATGTCCGATACGCCGAGTTTAAAATTCATATATAAAAATATTAAACGGTCGAGTAATAAAAATATTAATGATGTGATATATGTATATTATATCATTAATATATTCAATATATATTTTATGTGTATTTTTTAGTAAATTCAATAGTAATAAATGTTTTATATTTCGAAATATTTTTACTTTATCGTTTTGCTTACTTGTTTCTAATCAACAAAATACGGTAATTCATTTTTAATGTCTTTTTTTTTATAATATGTATTATTTATTAATGTTTTTTTATTTATTAATATTTTATTTTTGTATTTTTGTAGGTGAACGAGATCACGATTGTCGGGTATATTCCAATTATGCATAGTGAATTTTGTTGTGAAACATTACCAGATTACAGAAAAAGAAGGTATATATAAGGTATTTTTAAAATCCAATTTTATCGTATGGTTTATACGTCTTCTTCAATATTTAATTTTAATAAAGCATTTTGAAAAATTCGTTAAAAAAGGATTCATAAAAAGGATTAAATACTGGTTTTGTTAAGTGCAGATTCATGTTTTTGTTGAAATGTTGCCGTTGCCCGTGAAATTATGATAAAAATTGAATATGCAATAACAAAAAATTATATATTAATAATATAAGAATTGAAAAGAACGATGGTTCTTATACAAGGAAATATTCATAAAAAAAAAAGCTATCAAGAAATATCTAAATTCGTATCATCAAAAGAAATACCTTATTTCAAGTATATATATTCTACAATTATTCAACAGAGTATTCGATTAATATAATAATTATATTAAATCAACAATTAATAAGAATCCAGAAATGTATATACTATAATTTGCATGTGTTTGAATCGATATAATGGTAATATATATATTTTTTTGAATATATACTACTACTTTTACTTTTTCCTTAAACCGGATTTCTTATTTTCTATAGCTAGCTCGTCTATAGTCTAAAATAATATATTTTGGTCACCGTTTAATATTTTTATACCATTATAAATTCAATGAAAATTAACCAACCAATATATAATGGTACATTCATATACACATTTCATTTCATTTCAATATTTATCAATTTGTTTACCATTTGAATGAATAAAGATTTTGAATTTATTAAGTTAAGTTAAGTTTAATAGTTAGTTGATCGGGTATTTTTTGATCCATTACATATATATAGTTGTATTGTATAAAATAAACCAAAATGCACATTCTTCTTTCGTATTATTTTACAATTCATTATATTTGATAAGGTATCCACTTTATCAATGTATTTGTGGCTGTTTTTAGTTTACTTACACAATATCTATATTTTTTTTTATAATATTTATAATATTTATAATAATAATAATATTAAGAGTGTATTTATATATTCGGTATACAACAATTTTTGTGTATGGGTTTTTAAAACCCATTCGAATGTTATTATATATTGTGACTTATTAGTTTAGGTTTGGAAGTCGTTTTTCCGGTAATTTTTTATCTCGTTTCATGATTGTTTTTTATCTCTGTCAATCGGTTTATCTTTCGTACAGTTTTCCTGCTAAACTAAACTCGAATGTTTTGACTGGAATTTCAAACAGACACCCTTTTTTTTTTGTTTATGAGTTGGTTAAAGTCAAAATAAGGATACTTTTCAGATCATTATACTTCTAGTAACTCTATGAATTCCATATTTTGATACCTTAATAATTGCATTTTCCGATTTTTCCCACAATTCCCCCAGTTCTAATCCAATGGATTATTATATATAAATATAGATATTGCGTGTTTCCAATCAATTTACTTGAAATCTATTGAATAAACCAGTTTAATTTTACGATTAATTGATTGCAGATTGAATTTAACTAAAATTTCTTTCTTCCTGTCCATAAAAAAAAAACAAAAATTCTATAAGTCCTTTCTGTTCTAGATGTTGGCCTAGCACAGCCACTTTTATTTTTGTATTATTTGTACTGAAAACTGAAAATAAATATGTTGAATGTGCAGTTTTATTTAGAAATGCTGTTTGGCTTTGTAGTATATATTTTTGTTGTGAGAGTTTAAGTTAAATATTATTTATTTTTAAAATTACTTATTTATATATATAACTAAAAAGTGAGGACTGTACAGTAATATTAAATATAAAAATGTATATTTAATTATATTTATTTATTTCAATTAGTCAACCGCTTCGCATATATAGCAATAGATATATAATAAAAATAGTTTATTGCACTGCAATTCTCTATTCAGTTTTCTTTCTAATAATTCAATTTTAAAAAAATTAAAAACTTATATTATTCAAATTGAATTTTATTGTTAGTTATTTTTATTAAGTCGGTAATAGTGTGTGAGTGGTTAATTAAAAGACTAAAGTGATTATTATTTTATGCTATTATTGCTGAATTTGAATTTGGAATTTGATCTGTGAAGCTGACCCAAAAAAAAAAATATAAAAATACACAACAAAGCATTAACAAAAGCAATAATAAGCAACAAAAAATAAACAATCACAAAAACGCATACAACTTTGAAAGCATATATACTAAAGTAAATTTTTTTTTTTTTGGGATACTCAAATAATATATATGTATACCATATATATGCGATATAAATAAGCAAATTCATTACAAGTACAATAAAAATCAATATCATCTGAATATTTATGTATATATATATATATTTTCCTTTCTATATATAGAGGTATACGAAACGAAATAAACGACGACGAAAAGCAGTAGAAAAACCATGTCATTATTTAGATATTCAGTTCGTTTGCTCTCAAGTAGTAATCTGAAAATAAAAGAATTAAATAATGAATTATTAAATAAAAATAGTCTAATAATTAATGGAAAATCCATTGGTGGAATAACATCAAAATCTGATTGGAATCAGAAGAGATTATCATCATCCAATTGGTCATCGCCACCACTCCTATTAGCCACTACAAAAAAAACAACATCAACACCATCCGGTACATCAAAATTCCGTAATTATTCAACATTATTGCTGCATAAAGAAAATGTAAGTGTATATAGAATTATAACAAAAACCATTTTTATTTTGCTTTAATTCTGTTTATAATCGATAATTTATATTTTTAGTAAATTTACTATTGTTATTCTTTTCGAATGGAAAATTATTTATTATAAATCTTGTGCTAATCTCTTTTTTTACTATACAAAAATGTACGCATAGGGGATTTTTTATTGATTTTATATTTTTATTAATTCCATATCCAAAAATAAAAATAGTTTAAAGATAAATGTGTATAAGGTCAAATTGCCTTTTCAGACGTGCTAATCATAAATTGTATGTGGTTTTTTTTTTAATAATAATTTTACTGTATAATCATCACTCACTCATTTTGAATCCATACACAAAGACTTGGATAACAATAATTATAATGATAAATTTAATTTTATTGATAAAAATTATAAATTTAAAACTATATGGTAATTGTTTTCAATAATTAATTTTCATGGATTTGAGGTATTTTTCATGGTGTGATTTTTACATTATGTTTTTTGTTTTATTATAATCTAATTGTAATGTTGATTAGAATATATTTTTTTTAAAAATCATCGCGTCACATCGTGACAATCAAACACCTGCTATTTGTATTATTATTATTATTATTATTGTAACTATAACGAATCAATTCCAAGATTATAAATTCTTATCGTTTGATGAGATATGATCGTTTTTTTGTTGTCTAGGTTTATTAAACTATATTTATTATATATTTAATGAGTTGAATGAATTATTTAGAAATGTATATCAAAATACTGCTGTGAAATTGGAATTTGATTGCACCAATTCAATTGCACTATCAATATAATTTTACAAATGATTATTTTTTTTATGTTATCTTAATTGATTCACATTTTTATTAATATTTTCTATTTTTATATAGACCGCAGCATTGATTATTAAAAAAAATATGTCTAAAAATGACGTTGTTTTGCCGGGACGACAAAAACAACAACATAGAATGATTTCAACGCAAGAGATAACAAAAAATTTACATTTATGTACAGCTGAACCGGTAACAATTGTTAAAGACCCGAAAACATTAAGGTATATTTTTTTAAATTTATTTAAATGATTTATTAATTTAAATTCTATGCTGATATATCTAGTGATACAGATATAGATCAAGACCTACGTCCTATACATTCTGAAGTTCTAAAAGAAATGTTTAACAATATTCTTAACGTGATTTTGGTGAATGTTTTACGAATTTGATTAATGATTTACATTGGAAATAACCTCCAAATGAACAAAATTCAAATCATTATCCAATCGAACCCTTTAATAAAACTTTAAGTTATAACTTTTTATTTCTTTGCAAGTTAAAGACATAAATGGATAAAAGGGATAAATTAAAACATTCGCCCTAATCTTTGAAATTGATTCATTAACGTAAAAAACTTATTTTTGACAGTTTGACCCAAATCTTTTCAGTAGACATTAGAAAAACAGACAATTTATTTAAAAAAACATACTATTATTAACTATATCATTCATTTACAGATTACATAAACCGATTAATGATAAACCATTAGTAGTTTTATTATCATGGCTATTGGCCAAAGAAACGCATCTCTCAAAATACGCAAAATTATATATTGATCAAGGATTTGATGTCTTAACAATTGCCATAACACCATGGCAATTATTATGGCCAACAAAAGGAACACAGGTAAAGTTAATTATATTTGGTTTTTTTTTGTATTAATTATTCTAATCTAAATCGATCTAATCTAAAAAAAATTTACAGTTGGTTGCGGCTGATACAATAAAATTCTTAGAAAATAATCTAAATTATAATACGTTAATGTTACATGGATTTTCGGTTGGTGCCTATTTATGGGGTGAATGTATGGTGATTATGAGTCGTGATACAGAACGTTATAATAAATCGATAATCAATCGAATTTGTGGTCAAATATGGGATAGTGCGGCTGACATAACTGAAATACCAATTGGTGTACCAAAGGCAATGTTTCCAAAGAAACAAAACTTGCAAAAATATATTAAAAATTATATGATGTATGTTTATATAAATTCGTATCAATCATATTCATTCATTCATTCATTATTTAATTATGTAATTAATTAATTAATTAATTAATGATTTGTTTATTTGTTTAGGTATCATTTACGAACATTCCATGAACAGGCAACACAACATTATATACGATCTAGTCAAATGTTTCATAGTACAATGGTCAAAACACCAGCATTATTTTTACTATCGGAAACCGATCCAGTTGGTGCGGTTGCCTCAAATGAAAGAGTTCGTGAAAGTTGGGAATCGATGGGCATACATTGTTCATGGAAATGTTGGAATAAATCACCTCATGTTGGACATTTTCTTAAACATCGTGATGAATACATTGAATGTTTAATAAATCATTTACAATTATTGCATTTAATTAAATATCCCGAACAAATGAAAGCAAAATTATAAATAATTGCGGATGAACGTTTTTTTTTTAATATTAATTTGTTTCTTTGATTAAACGTAATTTATATTTTTGTTTGTTTATGGAATTTATTAGAATTATTTAATAATTAATTAATTTGTGTCTTTCGGTTTGTATTTTGGATAGATTAATTTAAATTTAATTGAAAAAAAAAACGGTGATCACCCGGGAAAATATAATAAACAAAAAATAAGCTTATATAATATCCTCCCAATAAACTTTATCAATATTATATTATAATAATCAAATTTTCTCCTTTAATTAATTTAACTTTAGTATTATTTTTATTATTATAATTATATCATTATCTTTTCTTTTCTTTTTTCTATGACTATAATAAAATATAAATTTAGATTTTCTATAATTATATATAATTTTTTTTCTACAATTATAAAGATATTTTGTGTGGTGTGTGAATAGAGGACAGATTAGAAATAAATAAAAGGAAATTTTTGCACAACAATAATTGTTTGTTTTTTTTTGTTGGGTTTTGGCAATAATTGGTTTTAGATTCTCATCATAATATGAATTAGATTCTTTATATCAATGTTTCTTCCTTTTTCATTATAAACAATGACTTTTCTTTAAAATTACCGAATTTCCATTAGTTTAGTATTTAAAAAACAAATAAATAAGTATTATTAATATTTTTCATAATTTCTTTTTAATAATAATGGAATATTTGAATATTTTAAAATTAATATTTATATTTTTTTATCAATATATAATATAATTTTTATATATAAATTATTTTTACACACAAAATTATTGAATAGCAAAAAAAAAAATCAAATAAATATAAATAATAATAGTTTTTTTCAATGTAATTTGATTTTTTTTTGTGAGTATTCTTAATTATTCGTATTCGTATTAGATAAAATATTTTGCTAATTAAATTAAATGCGATAAAATACCAGGAATTTACTACTGAACATTAAGAAAACGTTAGAAAAAATGGATTGATTCAATGGAAGATATATTTTTTATTAAAAATAATAATCGTTTTATGTATATGTATATATAAAAATTAGTTGTACGACTTTCCTTTTGTATTAAAATTGGAAGCTCTTAATAAAATAAAATATATTATTTTGTTGGAAGAACTCTATTGATGAATTCTAATATACCTATTTTTATAAAACATATACCGTACCGAAATGTTTATCAAAAATATTGAATATATCTGGTTTGTTTTGTGAAATTAACTTAAAAAATAATCTTATAACATATGGTTTTTGTGTTTGCCCATTGTTTTGACTGTCGTATTTGGTACATAATTAATTTTTATGTGGATACATTACACGGAAAATGATTAAATTAATTTTTTTTTACAATAGAAATACATAATCTTAAAATATTATGAATTCATAATATATATATATTAAGAGGTAACAACAATACATTTATAATTTTTCGGTTAACATTGTTTTTCGTAAAATTGGTGTTCGTAATACAAGTGCACTTTCCTCAGAAACAATTGGTAATACATTTGTCCAATGATAATTTATTAAATGACTTATACTATCGAATACACGATCTTTTGTTCGTACCTGGAAAAAAACACAAAAGGTTCTTATAATTTGATAACAATTATTAAAATCATTAAAGTAAATTAAAGTAAAATAAACAACATACAACACCGGCTGGATCAATTAATAATAAATGTTTTGATGTTGTCAATTGAAAGCCACTTAAAACATATTGACCTGGTTTTCCTTGGGATTCACGTACCAAAAAATCACCATCATTGCGTAATAAATTTTCCGCTACAGGTCGACTAATTGCACCATGAAACCATGATTCAGTCATTAATTGGGAACGTTGAACTTCGGCGGTCAATGAAAATGGTTCTAAATATCATACCAAAAATTACAAATCATATAATTAAAATCTATTTTTCCTTTATAATAGTAATAATGAAAATTACTTACGCATATCAAATACATCACGTTGTTGCATATTATTCTTATTTGTATTATTTGAATTTTTTGGAATTTCTGTACCATTTTGTACGTTAACATTCTTATCATTAACATAATCATGATCAGCCGGTGGACTATTTAAATCAATTAAATTACTATTTAAACGTTCACGTGGTTTCTGTAAATTTATAAAATGAAAATCATTTCAATAATCAATTCAAATCAAATCAAATCAATTCGAATTTACTTTTATATTAATTTGTGAAAATTTTTTTGCTATTTTTTTATCATCACCACTACATTTTCCTGTTTCATTATCTAACAATTCCGGTGGTAATTTTCCCGGTAAATCATTATAATAATCTTTATCGTTATTTAAATTTACAAAATCTCTGTTTGGAAAGGGAAAATATGCAAAAAAAAATACTGTTATTACTACACGTTTTAAAAATTACATTTAAAATTGATGATGAATTGATGATATTTACTGTGTTTTATTAAAATATTCATTATAACGTAATTCAAAGGCTTGCCCAATTATTGAAATTAAATCTTGTGCATGTCCACCGCCGCATTCCAATACATAACAAGCTCGCCATTCTTCTAAATTCTTTGCAACATATGCAACAAAATCTAAAGTATCCTGTAAATATAAATAAAAATATAATCAATACAAACACAAATTCGTTTTGTTATGCTTTAATTTTCAAAGGTTCAATTGAGTTGGAAAAATTAACCAGAATTTCCTGTTATAAAAAATGACTCGTGGGCACAATAAGACAGTTTATGTATAGATTATTTACCATTATTATTGAAAAAAATATTCAAAATTACCGAATCACCACCAGATGCAAATGATATTCGTGGCATATCATGTTTGGCAATCATTTCATTTGTTTCCAAATTCATTAACGATAGAAATTTACTGGACACACGTAACATAACATTTGTTCCGGCATGTTCCATATTTGGGATATCACATATTGAATGTTGTATTCGTTTGTCCACACGTCGTTTTTTAGATGTTTTCAATCCGGCCGCTTCACATACTCGATTTATACATTCTCTAAACAAAGAATTAAGGTTTGTGGTATTTGAATTTATTTATAATCAATATGATTAATAATTTAAAATTATGGCTAAAATGTAATTTAGAACTTTCGGCACTGGCGATCATTCAGAAATGTTAACTGAAATGTAATAATTATCGCACATCATGGATGATCGACCTTGGCTAGTTGGTATAAGCATCGAAAGTTCTAAATTATCTATTCGTTTCCCAAAAAATTACTTTGCCACTTGTGATCTTGTGGAAAAATTTAATGTTTTCATTGATGTTTTGATTTCTAAGCAGCCAATATACTATATATAAAAAGAAGCGGAAGTATCAATAAAAAAATCAATAAATGATTCTATTCATTTTTACAAAGAAAATAGAACAAAGGTACTTACCCTAACATTAAATGTAACACCCTCATTTAATATAGTATTATCTGGATATAACCATCCTCTTGCTGGTTTACTACAAAAGCTTTTATCTAACCCACCGTTTGCTCCTTCACCTGATCCACCACCACCTCCAGCTCCACTTTCACCATTACGAGGCATGGCTATAATGTTGTTAATATGTTGTTTTTTTGCTCCAGTAAAGTCACAATTCGTTGTTATAAATGATAAATGTATATAAACAGATTATTTTTCTTTATATTTATATCCATTTTAATTTATTATAATTTATGTATTTTATTTAATTACAATACGACAATATGGGGACGATTAAGACGACGTGCCGCCGAATTCCATAAATGCATTCATTTTATTATTATTTATTTATTTATTGTATATGCATATGTACATAAAAAGAATAAAAAAAAAACAAAAAATGATTCATACTTTTCCATAATTATGAATGTGTAAAAATTAAAACAGAATACAATAAATTTCTAAATAATATATACCGTTCTGTACTGCTTTTTAAGTTATTTTAATTTGACCAAATTCATTATATATTGTATTCCAAAATCGGAAAAAAAGATATTAAATTGGTTGTTAATAGAAATTAATTATTTAAATTAATTGTTTTTTTTTGTGTACATTAAATTGTTGTTTTTATTTTTTTTTTTAAATCGCAGTATAGAAAAAAAACACCTATTTTTTTTCACTACTTTAATTCCACTTTAAATTAACACAAATTCATAAATAAATTAATTATTTTTTAACATATTTTTAAATGAAAAACGGCAAAACACAAATTTATTTATTTATTTATTTATTTTTAATTAATTATTTATTTATTTTATTTTATTTGCACACAAATCAAACATTTTTTTTTTCTTCTATTTATAAAAAAAAAATTATTATATATAAAAAAAACCTAACAAAATCCAATAAAATATAAGAGAGAAAATGAAAATGAAAATTCTCCCCACTAAAAGTACATTTATCAAATAATTGAGGCGCTGTATACAATAAAAACTAAATGGCCCGTCAATATATTTCATATATTTGAATATTTTACGCGTTTCCGCCTGGTTTTTGTTTCTATATTAAAATAAAGTGTTCGTCGTGAGTGATTTTTTGTTTTAGTTTATCGGTAATTTATTTTATTAATTAATAATATTATAATTAATAAAATTATTAAACAAATCGATTAAAACCGTAAAATAATTATTATATTTCAATAAAATGTAATTAGTTTATCTGTGAATAAGAAATATTCGATATAATTATGTGTTAAATAAAATTGTTTTTATTTTTTTTTTTTTCCTGTATATTTTTTCATAGTACTAAGATTTCGATAGTGGATCTTTTATTTTAATGGATTTTGCATTTTATTAGTAAAAATTATAATTAATTAATTAAATTAATCAATAGTATTTTATATGATATTAAAAAAATAATTAATAAAAAGCAGTAAAATGTTAAAACCGGCGTATGCAAAAATAGTACTAAGAAAAAAATCAGTTTGCGTGTGTGTGCCGGTATAAATAAGATATATTGCATCTTTGATTTTAAAGGATCTTGCATTTTAATTTCGAAAAATTATTGTTAATTAATTAAATTAATAAATTGAATTAATTATTTTATGATATTAAAGAAATAATTGATAAAAAAAAGCATTAAAATGTAAATTTGCCTGTACACAAAATTGTGCTATGAAAAAATGGTTATTATGTTTTTTGCATTTTGTTTTTTTTTTGCTTAACGTATGTGTATGTATTTCAAAAATTCGTATGAAAAAAATTTAAATAAAATATATTCAAAAAAATTCCATATCTATAAAAAAACCAGAGGTTTTCTTCATTTTTTGTAATTAAAAATTTAATGTAATAAAAATATTATTAAATATTTAATAATATAATATATATTAGAAAAAAAAATACCAGTGTTTTATATAAAAAATAATCAAAAATGTATTTATATAGAAAATTTAAAAATATTCTTTTTTAATTTGTTTGTGTGTGTGTGTTAAAAATTATTTAAAAAATTAAAATAAATTAAAATATATCTATTTATAAGAAAAAAAGCAGAGCATAGTGATGAATAAAATATATATATTTATATATATATATATAATGTGCTAATAAATAAAAAATTAATTAAAAGTGGTCCTATATGTTCAAGTTGATAGGATGAAGAATATTGGATTCTATAATTGTATATATATATAAATACAAATTAGAATCCATAAGCCAAAGGATTAAAAAGAAATTGGTAATTGTCTTTATAGATATATATATACTCAAATGTTAAAAAATAAAATCCATATAACAATATTTTTTTAATTTTAATTTATTTTTCATTTCTCTATATAATTACAGTGGGTAATCAATAGTATGAACTTACATTTCTTTTATAAGGTACGGACGCATGTTTTTATTTAATTTAATTTATATCTATATATATAGACATTTTGCGATGTTTGTTTCAACAATTTTTCACTTTACATATATAAAATAATATTACTTTGCAAATATCAGCTAACAATTTTATTTGAAATCTCATGCAGAAACCAGTACCAAACATTAGTCTAAGAACTTGAAAGTATGTTTATTTATTTATTTAACATTTTACTTTAAAATATTGATATATATATATATAGTTTGTTATTATAAAATGTATGATAGGGTAAGCTTACATTTGTCATTGATGTATAATAGTTGAGTTGTTATTCAGTATTAAAATTATAAGGGCTTATATTATTAATTGCTAATTCTATATATGGAAAAATCCACGAAAATTCATATGGCAATAAAGCTACAATAATATAACTTTATCCAATATAATGATATTCCATTCTATGACATATACATATATGAATAATAATATTTGATTCTAAACATAAATTTAAAACCACTTGGGCATCGACGATTCTGACCATTTGCATGGACGTTGTTGACCATTCTGACCATTTGCATGAGTAGTACCTGTAGTATTAGTATTACCTGATGCGGTATTCACCGAAGAATATTGTTTTTTTTGTTGCTTGCCGGTGGATGGTAATGCTGTACATGGACGTTGTTGACGCCAAAATTCTTGACGATTATTTAGGAAATTAACCGCTTCTTTGGCTAATATCGAAATATTTTCAGAACCGGTATCGGCACGTTTTAAATCCGGATGCTTTAATAGATTTTCTAAATATTCTTTGTCAACACATAATTCACCGAGTAATTTTCTAGATTCACGTTTTTCAGAATTAATTTTTGACGATGTTGTTTTTGGTCGATTAATAATTTTTGTTGTATCAACACCATTATTATTAATCAATAATGGTTTTAAATTATTATTTACGATTGATGATTGTTTTACCAATTTATTCAATGGTTTTTGTTGTTTTGATTGATTTACTACTGATGATCCATTAATATTATTACTGTTAGTTGTTTTAGTAGTCGACAATGCGGTAGTTATTGTATTACTGGTCGTATTACTACTGTTACGTATTCCTTTTGAAGAGTTTGATGTTGTTGATTTTTTCGTTGGAAATCCACCAATTGTTTTTTCAATAGCCTCTTGAGTTTTTTGTACACCCAATCGAAATGAATTTAATTCGGGACGTAACCGTAAACCACGATAGAAAAACATTAAACTATGTTCAAATTGTCCCATAAAATATAATGCTTCAGCTTTTTGATAAATTGCCCGAATATTATCTTTGTCAACGGTTAACGCTGTTTCTGCATCCTTTTTTCATTGTATTAATAAATATATTTATATAGATATTGTTAATGTATACAATTTTTCAATTTTGTATTTATATTTACCTGTAATCCTTTTGTTGGTTCACCAAGTAATAAATAACATTTACTTCGTGCAACCAATGCATTTATATCATCTGAATTCAATTCTAATGCCTATATGTATATATAAATACAAGAAAAATACCGAAATAATTATATTGTAATATATTCTATATTATTTATAAAGAGTTGTTATCATTATTTAATTAATTAAAAATTGATATATTTAAAAAATGGTTAAATATTGAACGAAAGTTAATCTTTATTTTATTTTTTTTCATGTATATATATAATATAACCTTTGATATAAATTTTAAAGAACTTTCAAAATTTCCATTTTTAAATTCACGATTACCAAGGGCCAATAATGCACTTGGTTCAACTTCATCGGGTAATTGTAATGCTTCATGTCGATCTTGACGTCTTTTAATATTTAAACTTTGTTTTATATCATAACTTCCTGTATGAATATATATATAGGGTTATTATTTATTCTTTTAATTAAGATAATTATATGATTTGAAATATAATGTATGTACCAATGCTAACAGCTGCAGCACGATCTTTATCCGTATAGATTTCATCAAAATAGGCTCCTTTACGTTTCGATTTATTTTTATTATTTGATGTAATTTCAAAACAAAGTGATGACCTGAAAAATGTTATAATAAAAAACATATACAAAAATATATATATTTCTATTTCACAAAAACACAAAACAAAAATATTTATACTTTGATCGTCTAGGTGTTTTATCACCACTTCCATCAGATTTTCCTTCTGACAATTGTTTTGTTAAATCTGGTTTTTGTAGCATATACACTGATTTTGGTTCTTCATTTTCCGATTCCGTTTGTATACCAACTCTGGCAAAACTTAAAAGAAATTCTGAATCACGATCGGGTCCCAATATATCACGTACTTTAGACATATTTCTTTCTGTGATATGAAATTTATTAAATTTTGGTTTTAAAATGACATATGTTATTAAAAATTTTAATATTTAAACTAATTACTTACCTGCTGAAATAATGTAATTTAATTTTATATATATACGAAAAGATAAACTTTGAAAACTTTCACTTTGTTATAATTGTATTTTCACACACAGGATGAAAAATAACACCTTATTGAACTTATAAAAGTACCATGGAAACATATGTATATATAAAGTACGTGACGATACACACTCACCCACCGTCACGTTATTGAGAATCAATGTTTTTTTTTTATGAATGAATATATTATAGGGTAATATATATAGTATTATTTTACATATATGTTTATTTACCATATTATTGTAATCAAGAAATGTTTTTTTGATGTATTTATAAATGGATATATATGCGGATATGCGTTTCTGTTATATATCTATATTTAAATAATAATATTTGTTTCATTTACGATGGGGTTGTTTCAAACGATAGATTTTTTATAATACAATGGAAGTATATGAAAAGGAAAGATATACAAAAGAATAGTGATCTACAACCGACGATTGGTTTTATTGTCCGATAAAACATCTTTCTGTTATGGTTTCCAAATTAATTAGTAGTAGTACTCAACTAATTAATTAATTAATTAATTAGTTGAGTATAACAACTCTTTATTGTACTTTGTCTGTAATTAGTCGAACGGAAAAATAGGTAAATTCCTGTATCCGAAAATAACAGGAATATAGAAAAAAAGAACTTTTGATATCTTTACCGATGAAGATTCTAACACCCCACGACTTCAAAATTTGGTTATAGAATTTCTAAGTTCATTAAGGGTTTAATAATCGTTCACATCGTATTATTATAGAAAATTTTACAAATTTACCTTATTATAAACATGAAATGCCTTGTTGTAATTTCGAACTTTCATATGATTTGATGCTTCATCACATAGCAATTTACAAGTTGCATCAATATCATCTTGTGGATCTTTAACTATTTTTTTTCGTGGCATTTTTTATGTATCAAAACTGTGTTTGTTATGTTATGCGTTTTATGCGATGATTATACAAAATTTATAATCTTTCTCGTGCAGCTGGTTTTATTCTGCAATTAAATAAAGTATATTTTTAATATTAAACAAAAATTAATTCAAAATATTTTGAAATAAATAGGAAGTAATTCATATAATAATTATATGGGTAATTAAGGTGTTGAGTATATATATGGAATAATGGTATATGACGAAATCGATTGATTCTGGATCTTATATAATCAATTTTAATTACCATTATCATAATCAAAAAGAATGTACTATATGTCGTTTAATATTTATACTATAATCTATTTCACCTGTATTTCATTATTGATATATATTTTTGTATAGTATATATACTTTTGCTTTTAGTGATTGCATGTTTCATTAATACAATATATTCCTTCATGCAATTGTTTATATATCACATATTTAAATAAATATCATATTTATAAAAGAATAAATTTGTCGTGTTCAAACAAAAAAAAAACATATACAAATCTTCTCATTCATTTTATACTGATAATAATTTCTTGTTGATGGAGATATTACATTTTATGGTATTGTGTTAAAAATTCCTTTAGAAAATTAAACAGGACTTCATTTAGAAAATTATGCAGTATTGAACTCAAAAATTGTATTGAAGTGCCTCAGAAAATTGTACAGAATTTTCCCGGGGAATTTCCTCATAAAATGGTCCTGAATTTCCTCATTAATCAGACGTGAAAATGTTCAGAACCGCAATGTTATAAAATTAAACATAACACGTAATAGGTTAAAGGACCTACCTTATTTCCCCGGATATAAGATAATAAGAATATATTTATATAGAAATAATAGATATTTATATATAGTTTTATTTATATTTATCAATTCTTAAATATTTATTTCATTGATTTGAAATCGTTTCTATATATACTTACTACAATATTCCATTAATCTCTCAATATATCTATTTATAATAAACTATATTTTCTATCATTTATACAAATACACTATATATACTATTTAATAATAAATAATTCTTTACCTTATTCAAAGAAATATAAATAATACGTTTATCAACCACAAATAAAATAAACAATGTTTTTGTATCTATATTTAATAATAATATGATGAGGAAATATGATTTGTTGACATGCAATTTAACATATGTTAATAAATAAATAATATTTATATGATGATGCGATGATGCATTCATATATAATAAAAGTTTTTATTATTTAAATTTAAAATAAAAAAAACCAAGAAAAGAAAACTGAAAAGTTAAAACCAAAAAGGATATACCAAAAAAAAAAAAAGTATTAACCGCAAACAAACCACGAATTGAATTTTATCAATTTATTATTTTATTGTTATTATTATTATTAGTTTTGAATATAGTCGTATAATTTATGAAATATACTTTATTATATACAATATAAATAGAAAAATTGTAAATATGATTTTTTTCGACAAAAAATACTTTTATTTAACATATATATATTTATAATAAACGAAATTGCCCTGCGAATGCATAATAAATTTTATATATAAGAGAGGATTAATAAATTTTTATTATTATCATATAATTATTTATTATATATATATAATTTAATTTGACTTATGATTTATGAATCGCGGTACTTGTAATCCTTTTTATTATTTCATATATTATATATTATAATATCATTTACTTAATTATTATTATTATATATATAAAACATTGTATTTTATTATAATAGCACAGTATATATTTATCTGCATGTAATGTATATATAATATTTTTATAAAAACATTTTGATAAACAACCAAAAAGAATGTCCCCATAAATATACCAGCTGACGATATCGCTTATAAACTTTTTAAATATATATAAACAAATTACATTCATTCATTCATATATATATATATAGACACAGCAAAGCTTCTTGTAGACAATTTTTATATATATAAGTTTTATTTTACTAATTTTCATATTCGGATATATATTAATAATAAATATATATAGATATAAAAATATAATTTACTAATCGATCATGTTATGTATATACAAAAACTTTTTTTTTGATATAGTTTATAGTTTATTATATGCTTACAATATATATAGTTATCAATTAATTGATATATATTTTTTATAAATATACTTCCTTATTCGTTCCTTTTAATATACCCATGTAAAAGGGAATATGTACATAAAAGGTGTTTTAACCAATATATAGTTCATAAAAATACACCTTTGTCATATACCTTTTTAATTTCCTATATATATATTCTATTTATTCATCATACGGCCGTGATAACAAAATAGAAAATATAATGTAATTATGAAATCATTTTACAAAAATAAAAAAAAAAATAGCCAATCATCCGATCGTCAATCACATCAATTTATCTTATATTAAACCATTTTTTCCAAATGATACTTATAAATTTCTGTATAGGAAAATGATAGTTATTTTTAAAATTAAATAAATTTTTTATATAAACTTACATTCATTTTTTAATAAAATATATAAAACGCGATTCCTTTTATTTATTGCAATTCCTCTGCCCTTATTAAATAATATATCAACGAATAAAATCCCAATAAATGAATATGTATAGTAAAACTTGAATTTAGTTTAAAATCCATTTGATAATTTTTAATTAATATTTATATAATTATAATATAGATAAAATATTTAATGAAACAAATTTCCGATCATGATCATGTGTTTTTATTTTTATCATTTTATATTTTTCGCACATCATTTCATCATTAATATACCTTTTCACTTTTGTATTTTTTAATAGATTTCACAATTGCATTTAAAATATACATAATTACATTTTAATAACCGTTTAAAAATTCAATTTAAATATATAATATTTATATTCACGTATAAAATACGAATAAATTAATAATTATTTATATATTGTTTTGGAAAATCCACTTTATTTGAATTGAATTTAAATATTTTTTTTATTAATTATTCATGTTTATATTTTCTTTTTTTTTTTTGTTAAATAATTATAATATTTTTTATACAATTGTCGAATTATTATATAATACAGCTAAATTTGATGAAGGATAAAATTGAACTGCCGTCTGAATATTACTCTGCATGTCACGAATTACTATCTGCAATTCGCGTATATTATAAAATAGAAAATACACGATGATTATATTTTTCATATATACCACTAAAAAGAAAATGAATATGGAAAATAGAAAATGATATAATATATAAAGAATCATATACATAAACATTTCGATATGAAAATTTATTTATATCATATATACTTAAGTATATTATCTTTATGAAGCGTATGGAATACAGAAAGTATGACCAGTATTTTTCAGATCCTTGATTGTTAAAACATATTGTTTTATACAGTTTTCTTATAGTTTGATTTTTATTGAGGAAATAAATCCCTGCGGTGAAAATCGTTGATAAAAAAGAAATATTCAAAAATAAACCTTATACAAACTATTTACCTCTAATTAGTGATCTGGAAAATGTATCAGAAAGTATAATATATTATTTTAAATTCGGAAAATTCAGCTTATTTTACTTATGAATCAGTCTTAAAATTAATACCATTTTATGGAAATATCACCCTTAAAAATTGAATGATTAGAGGTTGATTTTGACCAATTATTGGTATAAAAATTAATTTTTTTATTATATAAGGGGTGTAGTAAAAATGTGATAACTTAGGTACCTATAGAGATAGAATAATGGTCAGACCATAAATCGAAAGGTAATTAAATTATCTAAACTCTTTTCTTACATATCAAATAGGGTTGTAGAACAAATTCTATAGTTAAAATACATATATGTGAAAAATTGTCAATTTAACAATACTCTTTAAAATAAATAAATTCTGTAAAATAAATCGGGGTACCAGAAGAATGTTAAGGACTGACTGACCTGGTTTAAGTTTTTAATAAATTTTATTATGTTATAGCTCGTATTTTCTTGTATGTGATATAGATACATTTTTCATTTGAATAAAAATTTACATGCGATTTATTATAACAATATACCCCATATCATGTATTAATAAAGATCAAAAGATTATTAAATTTATATAATAATATCGAATAACAATCATGTATATTATTTTTTACGATTATTTTTGTCATAATCGAGTGAATAATAAACCTATTGTACGCGTAATATAATGTAACAATGGATTAAAATAAAATTCTGATATGTCACCTTTCTATATACATATGCATATACGTGAATATTTTTAACTATACTAAATATTCATATACACATTTCTAATTGATTATAATAAATCAGAAATATAACGACATGTCATGGATTACAAATTTCCCAATCATAAAATAAGTTAATTGCTTCAAATTCTCTGCATAAGATCAAATTTATAGTTAAGTCAAAAATGGGATTTATATAATAATAGGATAGTTATGCGGGAGTTATAACGGCGCTTTATAAATAATCTCGTATTGCAAATCTAAATTATATAATTGTTCTATACATATACAGCGAGTTATAAATGCATTCATGAAATACATTATATATATAAATAAACCTATATATAAAGATTAAATTGGAAATTTAAAACGATAGTTTCATAATTATTAAACTATATATATAGAAATGAAAGAAACATATGAATTTAAATATCTATAATCTAGCTTGAAATCGTAAATCGCAATATATTTATCGTTTTCTATATAATAAAAATATATATATATGCTATAAAGTTTTTGTTTAAATTGTAATTAGTTTTATTTACATAATATTATTGATTATTGATTTAATTTGATATTCATCCGTACATTTATACATGTATATTATTCATAATAAGCATATACATACATATACAAATGAATAAATGTAATTAACTTAAATATAAAACTGGTTGCAATTTGCAAAAAGTTTTTTTATATACAGGAATACCAGAATTATTTTTTATGCTTATAGACTCATCAAATATAAGATGCAATTTTATTAAAACAAAAATTGGAATGAGATGTTATAACATTTGCATATATAATATTAAGAATCTTATCGTAATGCGAAAAATATAGAAACGAGATCAATGGAAAAATGATTACGGATTATAATTAAGCTAATTTTAGCATTTATAGTATTGGAAACCCACACATTTTATATAAAAGATGTAACAGAAATGACCTATATATATAATATTAATTTTGGGTTTTCCCAGAATATATATCAGTGAATTGTTTTAAAAATAGTTGTCTTAATACATATTTAATTAAATAAAGTGAAGGTAAGCAATTTATGAAAATTTACAATATAATTAAGTGGATTATAACATATAGTTTGTGTTTTCCCAAACGCGTTAATCGAATATATGGTTGGCATTTACACGCAGAGAAGGGCGTTCTATAATGTATTCTATATAATGAAAGGGGAATTCCCTAATACCTAATATTCAAAATTTTTACCTAAATCCGAATTGTTTTACCTAAACGTGCTATATAAAGAAAAAGTTTAACCATTACATTTTATACTACATTTATTTATTAACCAAATTTAAAGTTGAAAGTTAAAAGAAGATACATAAGTTTTATATTACATATATATAGTGAACATTTCAATATTTTTTTTTTTTATATAAATATTTATAATTAATAAAATGGCTATAGTAACAGTGATAATTACAGTTTTGTGTTTTAATGTTATCAGAGGTGCTGAAATTGGTTTATCAAAGGTAAGTAAAAAAATAATTAAATATTTAATAAACTGTATGTTTGAGAACATGAACATGATTTAAGTTCTAACACATTTATATCGTTTTGTTGCCTTATCAAAAATACATTTTTCTTGAATGTGACATTTAACATTTCCACAATATGCACTAGATGAACCACCTATTTACAGATATATATATATATATATAGATAAAGTATTAAAAACATTAATATAAATAGACAAATTGATATATAGAAAAATAAACTTACTTCCTCTGTTTCCTCCGGTTGACTCTGCCATGTTTGGTCCTCGTGGGATTATACATGAACTATCATTACATATATTAGCACAGCATATTCCACCCATTTTTGAACATTCATAATCGGCTCTACACTTTGGAGTACATGTCGTTACTTTATATGCCGGTGGACAATCTCTGCTTCCTATATATATTTATATATAATAAATGTTGGTTTTCTTTTAAATAATATCTTTTCAATTCATTTTTTCCAACATTTTCAACAATAAATAAACTTACCTGCTCTTATTGATACAATTACATTTAGTATTACAATTAATCCAAAATATACAATTAATTTTCCTAAATTATAAACAATCGTTATTATAAAGTATTATATATAAGAAAAAAATTGCTTTATTATAAAATTACCCATTTTTACAATATATATTTTGGTTGCCTTTAATATTATAATATAAATAAATAAATTTAACGTTCCGAATATATGATATGTATTAATTACACAACAAAATATTATATACTAACCATAAACTATAAAAATAATATATTATATTAATCATATATGGGAAGTTATATGAATATTCTATAAAACAAGAAGTAAAAACAAACAAATAAACATACATCACATAAATATATATATATATATAAAACATTATTAGTTACGCTATGCAAAATGTGAATATATACACAGAGTGTTTACAATTTCAAAACGTGCCTCAATCATAATGTATTCCATTGAATTAAGTCATCTAAATCTTTCATTATAAAATATAATAATCATTACATAAAAATGTATTTGATAATTTTTTTTTAAAACGCAAACATTTCAATTTATTAAAATAACCATTATCCAAACTCTTATATATATATATACATATAGAGAGTTTTAAAATCGTATTCTGTTTTCATCAAGAGGGTTATTTCATATATATGATCCATTAATGATGATAAAGATTAATTTTCTTATTTGATTATTATATCAAGTTATAGAAAATATGGTAAAATATTTAATTAAATAATTAAAATAATTACAGGATGTAAATAATCAAGAATTACAACAAAATAATGAAATATTAATTCGAAGCATTCGTCAATCGGTACTTACAAAAGCATTTCGTGATAGCCTAACGAAAAAACATATAAATGATCGTAATAATAATTCACCTATTGTCCAAAAACCATTATTAAATTTTCCCGGTGCCCATCAAATACCAAATGATGATGAAGTCGAAGTTCAGCAAGGAAGATTTGAATCGAATTTAGGGGCAATTCCACAACAACAACAACAACAACAACAACAACCACAACCGCAACAATATCAAAATTTCAACAATAATAATAATAATAATAATAACAATAACAATAATTATCAAAATAATCAACAACATCGTTTAAAATCACCAGGAAATAAATTAAAAAATATTCAAAATGATTTTGATGAAGAAAATTATAAAGCATATTTAACGAAACAAGCCCAAAGTGCTCATTATTCATTTGATTCTGATGTACAAGATACAATAAATGATCAAGCAATTACTAGAAAAGAAGAACGGTAAGTTTTGTTTTATTTTATACAGACAAAACCTTTGTTTGGATTATAACAAAATGTTATATTTAAATTAATATATATTTTTATTTATTTTTCTATATACATATACAGCGATGGATTAGCATTAAAAGGTTTATATTCATATAGTGATGGTTTTTTTAAACGTACCGTACATTATGAAGCCGATGAAAATGGTTATAGAGTTGTTAAGTGAGTATACTATATTCTTTTAAAATTCTTATTAAATAGAAAATGCAAGCTATATAAATGAATTTGATTTTAATATATGTTTTTTTCTTGATATATTATTAGGGAAGAATTAGAACCGATTGGTGATGGACCAATATATAATCCAGATGGTCAAGCTGATGTATCTTCATCGTTAAGTGGTAGCTATTCAGTAACAGCTGATGATTATGTACAAAAGTATAGAAATACAAGAGAGCAATTACAAGATAATTGATGAGTGATATTATACTTAATATATATCATTAATATTTATTTTAAAAAATTGTTATGGATAAATACACAGGTTTTTTTTATTAATATTACACCTGTGTATTTAATATAGTTAATAAAAAAAAATGTTAATTAATTTATAAATAAAAAATATATATTGTTTAATTACACGATTATTTATTCATTTTTTCTATAAGTTCATTGATCGCCTTTATTCCTAACCGGTAATATAAATATACCGATTAATATCATATGAGAACGAAAAACGATATCTACACTAATAAGTTATATAGTCTTATAACATTTAAATTTGTTATAATTTTGTCATCTTATTCAAGTTATTTTTTTATTCCCATTAATTTCTTTCGGCATATATATATATATATAATTTGGACGCATTTATGTTCTAACACATTTTTGTCTTTTTGTTGACTTATCAAAATCACATTTTTCTTGTGCATTACATTTAACATTTCCACAATATGCACTTGAACCACCACCTATGAAAAAAATATATATAAGATACAAAAATAATAATTCAATATTCATCCTCAACTATGTATATATATATATATTTAATTGATTAATATATAAATCACACATACTTCCTTTATAACCAGCTGAATTACCAGTATTTGAACCTCTTGGTATTACACATGAACTGTAATTGCATATATTTGAACAACATATTCCGCCGATTGATGAACATTGATTATCTTCTGTACATTTTGGTGTACATGATGTTACTTTTGACGATGGTGGACAATCACTCCTAACTTTAAATCATCATTTAAACGTAAAGATGATTATATTATGATTATTATTACGATTACCGCACAAAATAATGTTATAAAAATATACTAACCTGCTATTGTAGATGATACAGCAATTAATACAATTAATCCAAAATAGACAATTAATTTTCCTATATACGCACAGAGGAATAAATCAATATTAAAAGAATTTTTAAGTTTATATCCTAATTTTTAATTTGCCATATTAAAATGAAATAATTAATTTTATTTTATTTATAATTACCCATCTTATTTTAATTTTGTTTTTATTGATTTCTTTATTAAATGTTTTTATTTTTAAACAAATTTCTTTATATTTATAGTGCACGACTGATTTTTATGAACTGAATTGGTTGGTTGGTTTTTTTTTGCTTGACTAAAACCTATATATATATATATATATATATATATATATAAATTATATATAATTAATATTCTGGTTAATTTACATTTTTATTGTACAGAGATATTATTGTTTGTCTTTGTATGTATATATAAATTTTAATCTGCTTATACATATACACAAAGATCACAAGTTAAAAAGTCTTTTATATATATACCATATATATATATATATATATATCGATTGTGTTTATTTGTTATGAAGAAATGATTCAATTTTATAAACAAAATGTATATATGAATGATTTTATTTTATTTCAAAATTCAATGCTATGCGAAATATTCGTTTAACAGTTCAGCGATATATTAAAGTAAATTCAAAATAAAACCAAAAAATGCCTTAACAATCTTGTCAGTTGCAATTGAATATATGTCTTAAAATAAATTCCTGGGGGTATAAGCGCTTAAACAATTCGGCCAATCGATCAATTATCTTATTTGGGGTTTAAAATTAAAAGTTGAATATTTTATAGAGACTTCTTAACTGCACTTTGACTTAATCCTATTTTAATAAATATAGAACCTTTTAAAATATCTTGACCATTCTGTTTTGTATATGTATATATAGAGTATAAAAACAACGCAACAACTAACGATTATTAGATCATAAAATTTAATACACACATAAAACTGATCACAACCAAAGTATTATTATTATTTTAATATTTTAATAATATTTTCATAATATGATTATAGAACGATATAGATAAATAAAAAGTTGTTTTATGCAAATGATTATAACAATTTATTATTATTATATAAATTTATAATAAGTTATTGTGTGAGTCATGATTTTATATTATGTATATAGGAGAATCTTGTTTTCATTTCATTACACTTTTAAGCGCATATGGAAAATAACTAACTGATAAAGTGTGAGAAGGTATATACAATATATATATATATATGTATATAAAATTAAAATTGCAATGAAAACTCTTGACATTGTGTATGGATTAATTAAAAAAAAAAATGACATAACAAAATCTCAAAGTCAAATTGATCATGTAATAAATACTTATATTTACACAGATACTTTATTATTCTGTTTGTATATATACATTCTTTTATAATAACTATAGAATCTTCCATGGAACGATTATTGCCTCATCATTAAGAGAATTTTCCAAGATCGAGAATTTGACAACTTTTGTACGTTATATTCAGTCATATATTTGAAGTTATGATGAATAATTTCCACTAAACTGTTGCCTCTTTATATTTTTAAACATATGATTAGATTTCTACAAATATTAATAAGACCATTTATATTATATAAATATTTTTATATTGAATAGAATTCAATATTTGAATTTCTTCATCTATTATGAACCTAATTAATGTATATAAATATTACACATATTTCTAATATACGTACAATCTTTAAAATTGCCTATATATTTAGCACGAAATCCTTAACATTTTAAATGATCCACAAAAATGGGTATACGTTTTTTTGTCTCATCAAATTTTATTATAAACAATAAATTACTATGATTTGTATATATTTTTAAATGTATATCTCTGTAAGCAACTGATAAACAGACCGATTAAAAATAAACATTTCGCATTATAGTATATTTGGTTTCGGCGGGTTTTCTTCATTCAATATATTATAAATATTTGCATATATTTTAATACAAAATGATGGGAATGGAAATAATAAAATAAATATATATTATCATCATAATAATAATACTAATATTGATATGTTTTATAAATGTTTTGATAATATTTGTTCAAATAAAAACAATAATATAAATTTATTTAATAAATGAAATGTAAATATACAATAAGTGTATATATATATAAATAAATATTAAAAATCAATATATATATATAGTTTAAATAAAAACGTCAGACGACAGGTAAATTATAAAATGAATATATTATATATACAATCTTTCATCAACGGCGACCGGTCCTATAACGACAGGTAGCAAAATGTACAAAATTTTCTTTAGAAGAGTATAGATAATTTCCTTAAGAAAATTGTACAGAACCTCCTTAAGAAAATTTTCGGTAGTCTACTTCAAACTGATGATGTGAAAATTCCTATGAAAATTCCTATGAACATTTATCGGGATATGCTATTATATAAATGTAAACTGGGCATTAAAATTGTTAGCAGTGAGTCTGTATATACAGTGATAATAATATTAATAAAATGAAATAAAAAAAAACCACACGAATGATAAAATTATTATTATTATATGGCATTGACATGATTCGCAAATTTTGTTATGGTCTGGCTTTTTTATTTTACATTTTTTGGGGTGGTTTCATTGAATTGAAATAAAAAAAACATATTATTCTTATTCTTAAATGTATCTCACAAAAGCTTTTTATTTTTGTGAATATAATTTAAAAAACGAAACAAATACCATTTTTTGATTTAAAACTAAAATATCGTTTTATTAAAATATTTGTGTATAGGTGAATTTATAATAATTATTTCACGAGATTTCGAAACAATTAAATTCTTTCATTTAAATATTCAATTGTTTATATAAATGATAATATATTTACCTTTATCTTTTCTTTACAATCCATTATTGTTTTATTATATAATATTAAATGTTTCATTCATAATTTTTCTGTTTTATTTTTACAAATATTTAAAACACTCTTTGTCATAAATTAAATTATAAATATAAAGTTTATTGTTTCAAATAGTAAAAAGAGTTCAATTGTAATTTCTGTTTGCATGAATCCGTCTAAAACGATTTCATGCCTTTAACATTTTTTTCTTATAGACAAAAATTATATACTGCTCGATGATTTATTCTTTTAATTAAATAATACATAATTTTTGCAACTTCATTATGACTTCATATATATATATATATATATATATATAACATATAATTGTTTTAAAATCAGAAAAACAACGTAAATTATTTTTAATTAATAATGTAATAAAACCTAACATAACTATATATATATATTAAATAAATCGTATACAAAATTTCTTCTTTTAGAGCCGCAAATTATTAAGATACCAATTGATTTTATTTTCATTTAAACAAAATAGTAAACAATTAAATAAAAAATAAGATTTTAACAAAAATGAAAAGATATGTTTTGAAAAAAAAACCACAAATGTGTATACATAAATTATTGAATAAATATAAATATTAATGTTATATCATAAATATTTATTTTAAAATATATTAATAGTATTATTTTGATTTTTTTTGTTCATCTAAATATCACTAACTTATTGCCAATATTTATAAATTCATTGCTCTACAAAAAAAAAGAAATTTGTTATTATTTTTTTACAAATAAATAATTGAAAGTGCCAAAATGTTCTCATGTGTCGGATGAATTTCGTAAAAATATCTTTATAAAATAAGTTTTATATCTATATGAATATGAATTTAATAAATTCCTCCAATTGAATGATTGTGGATTATCCAGATTATCCAGTTTATTATTCATAAATTCATATTCACACCCTCGCATTATATATGATTAATTATACACTAAACGCCGGTAATTTTTCATATTAATTTTGTTTCTTATATATATTTATAAATAATTAATATTATTTTTCTTGTAAATTTCTTAATACTTTTTCTGAATCTGTTAAATTATTTTGGTCTGCAATTGATGAAGATGATGTGGATGATGATGATGATGCCGATGAATCATCTATTGGTTCACTTATTAATGCCGATGAGGAATGATTATTGTTTAAAGTTATATTCTTATGCTCAGATGTTTTCATCGATTGTTTTTCATTTTCTATACTTATTATTTCTTTAGCAGTTTTTCCCCGATTATTTCCCGTTGTAATATTTTTTTTATCATCAACAATATCCGCGTCAACTATCGAATTTTCTGTTTTTCTTTTTATACGTTTTGATCCTTGTGTTAATAGTTTCATAGCTTCAGATTCTTCGGGCAATGCTTGAATTACGGTTTGTAATAATTTTGGTGGTGGTGTATGTGGACGTTTTATTGGATTTTTTATAACAACATCAATCATTAATTCTTGTTTAGATTTTTCATTATTTTTCTTTGCATCAATACGTTCACGTACAGCATTTTCACGCATTAAACTTTTAGCTCGTCTTCGCAGAATTGCCTGTGCCTTTGGATAATAAACAATGGCTTCACTTAAATCCGATTTCGATAGAACAAATAAATTTGAGAATCCTTTTGATCGAACATTAGCCGTACGTCGATTACGTTCCGTACCATTTATCGCCAACAGGCTAATTTCACCAAATACTGAACTTTCCGATAGGGTAGCCAATACCTCTTCATTATCAATGCCACCCATTACCTGTACCTGTCCCAATTTTACAATATACATTTCTTTGCCCACTTCACCCTTTCGACATACAAAATCACCGGGTAAAAATGTTACTGAACGCAATTTTAATACTAAATCACGTAGTAATGCCTCTTCACAATCGGCAAACAATTGTACTTTTGATAATGTTTGAATGTGAACGGATATTGCAATATCTGTTTTTAAATTAGCCGGTAAATAGTCGAGGATTAATCCTTCATCTGTGTATATGAGATATTCAAAAAAAAAATTAGTTTAATATGCTTTTTAGATATAATAATTAATATAGATAAATTTACCTAATGTATTTTGTTGTTCCCATGTAAATTTAAACCACATTTTAACACGTTTTTGTAAATTTTTTGGTAAATTTAATGCACGCATATATTCTAATGTTTCATCAACAAGTTGTCGATATTCCGACTATTTAGATTATTTGAATAAAAACAACAATTTAATGATTAAGATATAATCAATCAATCATAATTAACCGTACCTGTGCCCTGGTCGCCGTTGCAAATATATCACGTATTTGACCAATTAATAATGCAAATACAAATACACCCATTAACCAGGCGACCGTCATAAATAGTAGTTCACCATCAGTTTCTGGTTTTGGATTTTTACCAATTGATGTGGCCGTTTTCGTTGCAAATGCAAAACATCTTACATACGGATGTCCTTTACCATTAAATACCCAACGATCTGAACCGAGCCCTAATACATTTTTTAATGTATAAAATAAATATCTATTAGTTTTTAATATAAATTATGTAATATTTAATTAATTTAATAGAAAAATAATAACCTTGAATGGCACTATATTCATAATATGTACATGCAGTTATATGAATCATATATAACATATAAGTTAATGTTTTTGAAACACGTATCTATATTTTGTGTGATATAAATACATATATAGAAGTTATATATAGATTATAAATAACATATAGAAATGTATATAGGATTTTTACCATATGTGGGGATGCAATAACACGATCTAATAATTTAAATGCTTCCCAAAAACTTTGTATTTTCAAGAGACGTGGTGTCCTTACATATACAGCCTTTGGACCCAATATTAAATAAAATAAATCTAATGGTAATAATGATAACATATCCATCTGCGAACATAATCAATAAAAGTTTTAGTTAATTTATAGTATATAGAAAAATTCAATAAAAATTACCTTAAATTGTACTTTTCGAAAATAATTTTTACGTGTTAAATTTTTATCACGAACCCAAAAACCTTCGTATAAATACATTAATCGATGTTTAACCATTACCAAATCCAATAGATAAATAACATCCGCCGTATAGTCCATAATCAACCAAATATGTAAATTTTCCGGTGTTTGAAAGGGAAATGATGTACGAAATGGTATGACCCATGCATTATACAAAAATGATAATGAAACAATACACAACCATGATATATAAAAATATCCTATAAATATAAGCAAACAATTTAAATTAAATATTATATACTATTTTGAATATGGATATATTTTCACCAATGAAAAATATTGTACCTTGAGGATCTAAAACATCACTGCTACGTTTTGAACCACGAAATATTGGACACATATAACTTTGACAATGTATTGATTGACGATCGGCTTCGAATATATTCGATGCATTATCTCGATTTGAATTATTCAGTTTATTTGGTACAATTCCCATTGACAATTGTTTTAATGTATTGGGCAATAACATCGGTGATTCGGGCATTGATTGTGATGTTATTGTTGTTGCTCCGGTTATCGGTCGACTCGATAAAATCGGTGATCCAGATGATCCCGATTTTGCTGATGGTATCAATAATGATGGTGGTCTTGACGATGGCGATGGGAGACGAGGTGTTACAGATGCTGAACTAATACTACTCGACGGTGTCGGTGGTAAATCCAATTTTGTTCTCATTTTACTTGTACGTAAGGTAAATCGACGAACAAGATTTTTTACATGTTGTTTTACATCTGAATTTAAACTAATAAATATATTCAAATATATAAAATATAAACATATGTTATTTCAATATATAAAACTCTGTCAATTCGCAATTACTAATATTAATAATACTTACGAAGTATTAGATTTTATACTTGTTATACTGCCTGGTAGATTCGTTATCGTTGAAGTTTCTATATGACTTTTACTTCTAAATCTTTGATGATAGTTTTTATCTTGAATATATTTTTCATTATCATTAAAACTTCTATCATAATCCCGATAATCATCGACGTCGTCGTCGTCATCGTCTTCATCATCATCATCGTCATCATCCATATCAATTATACCTAAATCATTTTCATCATCATCGTTATTAAAATGAATAATTGTATCATTATTTTCTTCATTAATATATTTATTTAGACTTTCATATGAATCGTTATCATCAAAATCATTATTATTATCACTGTAATTCGTATTCATTAAATTATTATTATTATTATTAACATTATTAATAGATTCTATTGATTTTTCCGCATGTATTAATAATAAATTTGTAAATTTATCATTGTCATCGCTTTCCAATGACATTAATGATTCATCTAGATTATGATCATTATTATCATATTCCGTTGTGGTTTGATGCTGTTGATCATTTCCCGTCGATTGTTGTTCGGTAATTGAATCAACTAAACTATAGGCAGCAATTTCGGCTGCAATTTCATCCGATTGATCATGTAATATTTTACAAACACGATCCGGTGATACTAATGGTTTTTCATTTTCCAATTGTATGATATGTTTTATAAAATCATGTGTATATTGTATATTTGTTTTTGAACAATTATTATCTTGATTCGCCTCAATACAACCAATTTTACCATTACGAAAAAATAAACGTGAACGTAAATTCTTCGGACTCAATGCCATTTTACATTTACGAAAATTGGCTGAATTTATTTTATACGTTACCATATTAATTGATGATGAGGATCCATTATTATTATTATTATTATTATTACCCGATGGTAATTTTGATGCGGAAGTTGATGAAGCCGATGATAGTTTTATTGATTTTTTATCATTATTCTTATTATCGAAGACATTATGTTTAGAGACGGGTGATGGTGGTGATTTTGTTGTCGCATTCACTGAATTACATCTTATAAAATTTCTATGAAGTTTTTTATCACCACCAATATTCTGCAGATGTGGACGAATTTTCATACTATCATAATGTTGTTTATAATTTACTTTAATTTTTCGTTGACGTTCACGTGCATAAAATTCAATGTCACGTTCTTTTTCACGACGCATTATCTCTTCGGTAACTGTTAGAAAATTTTCAATTTCTTTTATATCATGTGATAGTTCCTCTAAACTACGTCGTATTGTACCATTTTTTTGTTGATTTTGTAATTTAATTTCATCTAAATGTTGTTGATGGGATATATATTTTGCTGATGCGGCTGTGGTTGCCATCATTCTTGTTGTAGTATTTTCTTGGTGTATTTTGTTGATTCCAGTGCATATTGTTCTCGTTGTAGTTGGTAATGATATTGTTGTTGATGATATTGTAACGGTTGTTGGAGTCTTAATTGTTGATTCAAAAACATTTTTCATAAACATATGCTTTGATAATGTTTCAGAAAATTCCGGTGATCGTGATCGTTGCTTTATTTGTTTTCCAATAATTACTTCTCGTTTATTATCATTATTATTATTATTATTGATACCACTATTATTATTATTATATGAATCCATAAATTATTATATGTTTATCTGAAATTTTTATATAAATATTTAAAAAAAATCATTCATTTATAAATGTTTAAACTTTAAATTGTTAAATGGAACTGAAATTATTTTTATAAAATAAGTGTAATAACGCACAATGCCAGCATATAGAAGTATATATCAGGTGTATGCGAGTATGATATGATATATAGAATATCAAAATCGTATTTCAATTTTGATTTTATATATTCAAACCAAATATAGCCAAATCAAGTGTATATATATATATAAAAACTTTAATCGATGACAAAAGACGTACGCAATTTGAATATTAATCATAAAATTAAAAAATTATTATTATAATGATTTCAAAATATATAAAATAAAATGCATTTTAAATTGAATAACCTACAAAAAATATATATACTACTTAAAGAGTATATAATATATATATATAGATTTAAAATTGTTTATATTTTTTATTATTGAATATCGATTGAATTTTAGTAATTACAATAATTATATATTCCGTTGTATTTCTAAGAAAGAATATATATATTTATAGATTTTACTAAATATTTTAAATTATTTCGTTTTACTTTACCCGCAATAAAATCGTTTCATGATCATTCTATTTGAAAATAATAATGAAAATAGATCCCGCATTTATTAGATTTATGATTGTTATATTTAATCGATTTATTATATATAGGATTATTGCATTAAAATCCCGAAATTATTAAAGGAATTTTATTATAAAAATTCCTATATACAAATTATAGACAATTCTATGCACCCTCTCTATATATATAATTTTCACAGTTCAATTGTGTATATCCATTTAAAATATATACTATATAATTACCTAGACACCTGCCAATTTTATTATATATATATATATTCATAATTAATTGATTTAATTGCTTAAATTTTTCCATTAGATGAAAATTCATGGATAATAAAATATAAACAAAGACAATATATAAGTATATATATGCAACATTTATTTCATGTTATCACGCGAAAAGCTATATATCTGTATAAGTTTATATAAATGTCCTTTTAACTATTCTGTAAATGTATATATGCGGTACGTATATAATAATCGAAATCGAATAGTTATATATATATATATATATATTTATGTTTTAAGTCATTGAACTATAATTCATCGATTTTTCGAGATGTAAATCTTCGCCTAAAACACAAATTTCTAAATCTTTTCGATAAATAAATATTGAAATAAAATCATAGTATTAAATGAAAATTAAATTTACAACTTAAGTAGTAAATAAAAAAATTTATGGATTATTATATTATTAAAAAAATATACTTTAATATTAAGAATAATAAATATAATAACGACCTCCATAAAATTTACCAATTATATATATGTATATTAGAGTGGTTTTTTTTTGTTCGAAGATTTTAAATCGCTTTGTATCATCGGCCGCACCCCCCAATTTTTTTTATTTGGTGAAATCATGAATATTGGTAAAATTTGGGGTAGGTAAGTTGAGGGGAAGTGGACCCACCGAGGGGTTAAAGTTGAAAAATTCAGTGTTTTTAAGCAGATTTTCGCGCTTAAAGCGTTAACGGATGACATTAGCGGGTTAACATGTATGGTGGACTTAACTAAAATGAAACAGGGAAACTTTTTCTCATAGACACTTACCCCCTAAATCATCCCCTTAATACCCCTCCCATACAAAATTCATTCACATAATTTACAATATATTTTTAACATTATAAGGGTTAAAAATTGACATTAAAGGGTTAACATGTATGAAGAGCCCCCGCTATTATTGAATGCCTAAACTTTTCTTAGAACATACTATAGACCTAAATCATCCCCTTAAGGCATCCCCCATACGAATTTCCGATTTTTCACACAAAATTAGTATATTTTGGTGTATTATATGAAAATACATTAAGAAACACCTAAATCTCATATGATATTTACAAAATGCACATTTATCATATAAAAATTTAAATAATTATGAAATGAAATACTAATAATATTTAATTTTGTTATTTATTTATTTATTTCAAAGACATAAAATACTAATGTACAATAATTTAATAATTATTGCAATAAGCAATTCACATGAAAAGTGGTTAAGGATTACGAAGCAAAATATCCAACTAGCAAACAAAAATCACTTACAATTATATATAGGCTTAAAAATATATTAATTAAATTAAAAATATTAAGAATATAAATATAATATAAAAATATAAAAATATATTCTTAAATATCATTAATTATGGCCGATTCAATCCACTTGATGTTTTAATCATGACTTATAATTCTTGTAATAGCTTTTTGTTAGACAACAATGTTAAAAGAGTAACATTTAAAGATAAACATTAGTTTTTAATAAGCACTATGCTTTAAAATTTCTTTGGGCATTCATGGTAATAATACCTATAAAATGTGCACAATGAAGCTACTGATCGGCTATGATCCAATTATTCAATGGAATTTGTTATTGTTTCATTTTTGATCAGCGAAATTGCGTGTATTTTTTGGATCCTGTCACTAAACTGCAGTGTAGTAATTGGTGCACCAGCCCATATGTAGGAATTGTACTCTATAGAAGTGGTCTTATAAAAGACCTATAAACTAATGCTAAATTTTCAGAATTGAGAAATTCTTTCGATCCAATTCTTAAAAATCCAATGCGACTAGCCGCCTTTTTAGCTGCAATTATTATATTATTACTCCATGAAAAGTTGTTTGACAAAGATATTCCCAAATTTAATAGGTCCTTAGATTGTGGAATAATTGTATTATGCATAAGTATTGGGTCAACATTTATGGATCGTTTGTTTGAGAACAAACATGCCTTTGTTTTAGATGGACTAAATTCTACTAAGTTTATCCTTCCCCAATTAGATATTGAATCTAAATCTTTGTTAATTCAAGAAATCATCTTCTGGCGAGACTGAATCATTTGATTCGCATTATGATTACGATGTAGTTCATACGAAGAATAAAAATCAGATAGCAGATATTAATTATTAATGTAATTTTAATAATGATGACGAGTATTTGTTATATACTTTCATATATAATTGCGAGCATGTGTGTGTAGACTTTGTTAATCCTTTGGCTGCGTCCGACACAATATACCAAGATATTCATTAATTTGATCCCAATGAATAAATGGTGACTTAGTTCATGAATTCAAATCATAAAAAGCACAGAAAAAATTTTCCGGCTAGGATTTGAACTCGTGACCACTCGCAATTGGGTTGGATGCTTTATCAACGGCACCACCAAGTCGTCTTATAATTATTAAATTATTGTATATTAGTATTTTATGTCTTTGAAATAAATAAATAACAAAATTAAATACTAATTTCATAATTATTTAAATTTTTATATGATCAATGTGCATTTCTTAAATATCATATGAGATTTAGGTGTTTCTTAATGTATTTTCATATAATACACCAAAATATACTAATTTTGTGTGAAAAATCGGAAATTCGTATGGGGTATGCCTTAAGGGGATGATTTAGGTCCATAGTATGTTCTAAGAAAAGTTTAGGCATTCAATAATAGTGGGGGCTCTTCATACATGTTAACCCTTTAATGTCAATTTTTAACCCTTATAATGTTAAAAATATATTGTAAATTATGTGAATGAATTTTGTATGGGAGGGGTATTAAGGGGATGATTTAGGGGGTAAGTGTCTATGAGAAAAAGTTTCCCTGTTTCATTTTAGTTAAGTCCACCATACATGTTAACCCGCTAATGTCATCCGTTAACGCTTTAAGCGCGAAAATCTGCTTAAAAACACTGAATTTTTCAACTTTAACCCCTCGGTGGGTCCACTTCCCCTCAACTTACCTACCCCAAATTTTACCAATATTCATGATTTCACCAAATAAAAAAAATTGGGGGGTGCGACCAGCCAAATTCCAGAATTTATAAAAAAAAACCACTCTAGTATATAGATATAAAAAAATTATTATTAATATATATTTTAATAGATATAAAAATTTTCGTTCAATATATATATATATAATAAATGTTTACTTGTATAAAATATAAATAATAAATAACATAAAAAATATCCTATAAATCATCAAATTGCGTTATATATATCATAATGATGCGTATGTATATTATAAAAAAAATTATTGTTTGTTTATTTATATATATATATGAAATTTTGTGAATAATCAATAAAGGGATTATAAATGTATATGAATACAAACATTCGAAAGGCATACCTTTTTTTTATTATTATTATTTTAACATTGAATTAATAAAATATTCAAACGAAATATCTTATAATTTTATATTGTATTGTTAAAAATAATGCGATTTTCTTCCAATTCCATAACCGATTAAGACTTTTTATACATATATATATAGTATTGCAGGAATGACAAGTTAAAAATCAATCTCTATATACATAATACTAGGATTTTCAATGCCATTGTCACATCAATATATGGTATATTATATATATATTGCGATAACAAAGAAAATATAATTATAGTTTTTTTTTCTGTAAGACCAACAAAAGGAATTTTTCACTTTTCATGTAATGGTTTATTATATATTTATAACCAAAATAGATAAATTATAAGTTAATAAAAACTTTTAAAAACTTATATTAATATAGTTATATATACACATAAAACAAAACGTATACACAAAACTTTAACTTTAATTAATAACCTCTACTGCAGTATAGTTATAAACTTTTAAATTACTTTATTATATATTCTTATTGTTTATTGTTTGTATATGCGGATTAAATATTTATAAATTTTTTTTTTTTTGGTATTGTTCACCATCAAAAATATTTGGTTGAAAACAAAAAAAAACTAATAAAACAATCACAAAAATATAAATTTTATTCGGATAGCAAATTTTAACTGCAGAAAAAGTATATCACCACATGCCAAAGAAAATTATTGTACTATATAATTGCGATGGATATTTTGTTTGGGGAAAAACGTTTTTATATTATGTTATATATAGATATGTATAGATATTATAAGGTATAGGAAAACTATATAGATAAATAATATTTAGGTTGCAAATTGAACGCATGTGTAAAATAAAATACATATATATCTATATTATAAATTTTCCTTTTTATACATATTTAAAGGAAAATTCTATATTTATACGGAAAACTTTTCTCTTGTTAACATGGATATATACAATCTATATGATGATCAACAGGTATATTATTTATATAGTAAAATTATGTCCTTATATATCTGATTTTTCCTTATATATGCTTTGCGATTTGATAATAAATACACATATGTATAGATTTAATAATTTCTCTATATATTATAAATTTTCAATGACCCATATATTTATAATAAATATTTTATGTGATGAATTATAATGTATCGAAATTCAATTAAATTATAGGGGAATTTAAATATAGAATTCTATAATATTTAAATGAAATTTCAATAATATATATATTTAAAAAAAAATGTTTAGTAAAGTTTATTTTAAATCTGTAATATATACTCTGGGTCTGTATGAGTTTTTTCTTGATAAATACATGACTATGACATCCGAAATATCAAAGTAACTATAATAGATTTCATTTCGGTAAAAGTTTTGGTAATATAGGAATAAGAAGGTGAACCAATTATAGTGAGCAAAATTTCGACAATATGATGAAGTTTTAACCACAGAAAAGGCTGTCTGACAGAACAAATGAGAATCGCAATTCCTTAAGAATTAAGAATTTAATATACAGAAATATAAAACAAACAAAAATATAAATATAGAATTATGTATTGGCATTATGTCTATATGAATGTAAATATATGTATGATAAGACAATTCATATTATATATCGTATACAAAAAACAATTTAATTATAATTTATTATATATAAATTGATCAATTAATTCTAATGTGGCTTCTGGTTGATCCGTTGGTACCATATGTCCAGCATTTAACATTACAACATCATAGAAATTATCCACTTTTTTAACATATCTATATATATATATATATGTAGATTTATAATAAAAATATCATAAACATATATTGCAATTGCATTGAATTGAAATTTTAAGTTTAGTTACTAAACATAATGAATCCCAATTAAAATAAAAAAAACACGAACCCTTTCAATTTATCATTTACATAAAATGATTTCCTTTCAGCATATCGATATTTATCTGAACCATTCCATTTCATATGTTTATAGGCATTCTCTGACAATGGATAAGCAACAATAAAATCCATATTACCACTTTAAAATTAAAAAATTAATTTTATATATATGTATTATAAAATGTAATATCGTATATAATATTGTAAATATAATGAATAATATATATATATATATATATTTATACCTGTAATACATAATTCTTAAATCATTATTTAATAATTTTTCGGTCCAATGCATTGCCGTTGTTAAAAAATCTGGTATTAAATTGATATAAACTAAAGTTTCCGATGAAAATTCTTCATTACCAACATGAATTGCTTTACGGATCTATAAATATATGCGATATATATTTTTTATTAAATTAATTAAAGTTATCTTTAAATATTATATCTTCTAATAACATTTACCTCGGGTAAATTAATAAATTTAACAAATAATTTAAAATCTGGTAATTCTGGTACTAAAATATTATAAAAATTTGAATAATTACTATGTTTAAGAAATGTAAACAGAGTTGCATCCCAATACTATAATAATAATAATAAGAAAAAATATTAATAAAAACAATATTAATTATAACGACAGAGGTAATCAAAATGTTTAATATATTATATTTTATATACAGCATGAGCTTCTGCCGATGGATAATGTTTAAGTATTAAATTTTGAAATATTTTCATTTCACGTAATCCATGATCGTCAACTAATCCCACTTGATAAACAAAATCTGCATATTCCATCATATTGTACGGATCTGATATTGCATTACCTAAAGCTAATCCCTATATATATATACGCAATGATATAAAATAAAGGTCTATATATATCTATAATCTATAAATTATATATATATATATACCTGTAAATTTATAATAAATTTTTTATCTTGATTACGTTCGAAAATTTCATTACCAATAGCCGGTATATATTTGCCAGCAAATGATTCACCGATAATAAAAAATGGATTTTTTTGTAACATTGGAAATAATTGGAAAAATTGTTCAATTCCAATATATAATTCTTTGGCAACTCTTGGTATATTTTCACAATATCCTCCATTCGGTGCTGTATAACTGAATCCAGTACCAACTGGATTATCAATATATAATATAGAATATTTTTTATGCCATGAATTGGGATTTTCTAAAAAACGAAATCAAATAAAAGTTATTTTATTTATCGCAGATATTATACGTGCGAATAAAGTTAAATGAATAAAATATACCTTTTAATGAAATCAAATCATCGGCTATAAAAAATGGACCATTTTCGGTGAATAATCCAAATAATGATGAACTACCAGGACCACCTTGAAGCCATAATATTACTGGTGTTTGTTGATCACCATGTGATATCGATTTTATTGTACGATTATTTAATTCATCCCCATCATTATCTTCATCATTTTCATATAAATATTCTGTTCCCTCAGCCGGGAAAAACCAAAAGAATAAATTTGAATTGAATTTTTCATTTACTGTTAAATATCCTGTGAATATAAAATAAGTATTATTATATAATTATATATGATAGACACTTCAAATTGTATTTTATTATAAAGATTATATATTATATAATTAATTGTTATATACCTGAAAAACTTTTTATATTTAGAAAATATTTACTATCAACTTCTGATAATTTTCTAGCATTTACTATATCATTCTGTTGAATAAATTTTGTTAACACTAATGGTTCACCAGTATTATTAAATGTTTGAGCACTGATATAACTACGAAAATTTATATCGGGTGTCGTTAATAAACGCCCGTTCGTTAATTGATACAAATTAATTGATATAATCAATAGTAATAACTTCATTTTTGGTTGATTAAAAATAGTTTTTAAGTAATATTATATATATATATATAGTTTAATACTGCACATATAGAAAATCTATTTAAACTTTAGATTGTTTTTCACGTATGTTGTACCACACGGCAAACAGTTGAAGACTAATTATATATAGAGTAATGAATTAAATATCCACATCTAATGTGAGAAAATGGTAAATTCTTGATCTTACTTTTAAGTACTTAAATAATCATCCATATATATATAATTGATTTGATATTCTGAATTGTTTTTTTTTTTTTTTACATATAAAAGACAAATTCTTCTCTTTTTATCAATGCATTTTTATGCAGATATATATAAATTATCTACCTAATTACATTAGCATTTGGTATTCATATATATATAAATATATATTATTTAGGTATGGATAAACCTGATTCTGGAATTTGTATATGAATGCAATTCATTTATATTTATATATATATATAAGTAAATGCATATTATTTCATTGTAAATTATAATTTAATTATTTATTAATTGTTTTTGAGAACGTTAACCCCAAGACCCAATACCCAAGAAGTCACATTTATTGCAAAACGGTTATTTGACGGTAATTTTGATATTGGTAACCTTCATACCTACATCCTTCTCGACATCCATCTCCGAATTTTCCCATTTTCCAATATTTGGCTATTTCGGTATAGTGTATAGATAGATAGATAAATGGTCAGGCTCGTTACTATATTTATTCTTATTATAAAAACGTTTCTATTTATTCTTATTATCTTATCTTATAAGACTATTAACTATTCTTTGTAGGAAATTTTGTACAGTTTTCTAATGAAAGGTTAAATTTTCCCGATAAAATACTGCATTCTGCATAGTGTTATTTCTAGATAGGAAATTCTATATAATATTTTCTTTATCGATATGAAATTCTATATTATAATAGTTTCTTTATATACATGAAATTCTGTATAATTTTGCCATAGGAAATTGTATAAAATAAGATATATAAAGCCTTAATGCTTACCATCTTATTTAATTTGACAACCCTTGGTTTTATTTCATTTTTGATGAGAAAAATTTTAGCGTCACCATAGCAAAAATGTAAGGTTATACTAGGGTATTATAAAATAAAAATATTTTTATTATTTTTCCTTTTCTTGGTGGTCCAAGTCCAAGTCAAATTGTTTTTATTGTGTTATCTTATGTTATTATAATTATTAATTATTCATAATAATTCAATTTTAATTATCTAAAAATTAAAAATATGCCTTTTATGAAAGGTAAACAGCCAATACGGCGTACAATAGAATATTTATGTTCGGGAAAATTAGCTTTAAAAGATCGTATAAAAATATTTAGTATAAATTATAATACATTTGGTGATCATCATAAAGGAACAAGGTAGTTAAATATTTTCAATTAAGGAATTATCTCTGATAATAAATTATATTTTTGTATTATTATTTTTTTTTTTAAGAAATTATGTATTTTGGAATTTACCACAATTACAATATCGAAATCCAAATGTACAAATTGTAACCTTTAAAAATATGACACCAACACCATTCATACGATGCTATTATGGTAATATACATTTTATGATCTTATTCTTAGGTCCTCCTACCTTATAATTAATATCTTTAACATTAACTTAATAATGCATTATCTGTAGATAATGGAGAACAAATGCTAATTGATTGTGATAGTAAAGAAAGAGAAGAAATTGAAGAACATTTAATGAAAGTTGTTGGAAAATCAGCGTAAGTTTTTGTATATTAGTGTTTTTAATATCACCCCCAAAAAAAAAAACTTATATATTTTCTTTTCGCCTGTGTACATAATAGTAAAGTGCTGATGACTGAAGCAAAATTAGCCGAGAAACAAGATAATCCAGCCAATTTTGGTTTTGGTTGTGATAAACAATGTGTTTGTGAAATACCGGGACAAGTTCCATGTCCCAGTATTATACCATTACCATTTAATATGCGAGGCAAATATAAACATAAAAAGAAATAAGATTAAAGAAAAACAACATAGTTTTATGCTTATTATATAGTAACAATAAAATGAGTATATTTTTTACTAAATATATATTTAAAAAACAAAAAAATGTGATTTAACAATACACTTAATTACAAAATAAATTAATCAGTTGAATGTAAAATAATTTATCTATAAGTAATTATCGTCTATGTCTTCTACCGCCATGTGGATGGTGACGATTTTTCGTATACGATTTTGTTGATTGTGGACGATGTGTATCGTTATTTAATTTATTATATTGATATCGTTGTATAAACGGTTGTTCATTTCTTGCCGATCTATTAATTTCCAAATCATCTGTACTATTTTCTAAAGACTTTAATTTCGCTTCAATTGCTTGTATTGTAAGTTGTTTACTTCGTTTTCTACTTTCTAATGATGCCGTCGTATTAGATGATCCAGCCGAATGTAACGCTGACGACGACGACGACGATGATGATGATGATAATACTAATGATGAGACTTTTGTTGAATTTGAACCAGCAGCCAATACTGGAATTTCAATTTTTGGTTTAACTCTTTCGAATTCATCCTGTATTTTTCATCAATCGAATAAAATTATTATTACACGTGTTAGATAATTTAATATATAAATATTGGCAATACTTACATAACTGACATGTTTTGCTAATCGTACAACAATTGATTTACATCCAATTTGTTTTCCATTTAATCTTTCCAATGCAATTATTGCCGATTCAGTCTGTATATTAATAAGGATAAATAAAGAATATTACATTAAGATTGTCGAATAAATGAAAACTATATGTAAAAAAACAAAAATTAAACAATAACTTACATTTTTATAAGTAACGAATGCGTATCCACGAGGTTGTCCAACATATGGACCTGATTTATGAAATAGTATATCAAATTTTTCGATTTTACCGCATTTTTCCGCAATTTTCAAGAGTTGAAACCAATAGAATTAGAAGAAAAAATTATATAGAAATATTAGTTAATTGTTTAATCAACAAATGGGCTTAGCATTTTTTTTTTTTTGGTTTTATATACTTACTCAGTTAACCTCGTATCTAAATTACCAATCCAAATGCGTCTATCATCAAAATTTTCAGTCTGCTGGTAAAATATTTACAATAAAACTATTAGTATATTTTATTTTTAATTCATTTATTTACTTTTTACTTACGTTTCCACTCATTTTTATAATTTTATTGTATTATTAATTAGTTTTTTATTGAAAATTGCTAAATTTTGTTGTGAAAAAAAAAATAAAAATAAAAAACAAATGCAAACGATTACGATATACGATACAAAACAAAGCTAAAATGAAAATGAAGCCTTTTAAAGCAAGACGCAACGTTGCCAACTAGCAAAAATGACACTTTTGACTTTGCTTTCAAATATAAAATTGAGCAAATAAAATGGAGGACTATAGGAAGGAGGGAAAATACAAACAAAACAAACAAAATTTTTATTTTCTGGTAGTATAAAAAATATTCCCTTTGCAATTTCAATCCCATTTTTTGTCTACAAAAGTACACAGATTCCTAGAAATCTTTGACAAATTATATATAATCCTTTTTTTTTGTGGCTTAATCCAAGGTATGAAAATAAAACGCAATCATTGAGATAATTAATTTATTAATTCAAACTTTTTTTTACAAGTATTATACAAACAAATAGAACGAATAACACAACAATTTATTATTAATTATTCAGGTTTTTTCACTTGATTCTTTTATATTTGCTAAACCAGTTACGTTATCATTACCATCTTCTATATCTTCTACATCGGATGATGAACTATCATCAGATGGTGGATAATCAATTCCTTTATTTCGTCTGGCCATACGTGCATCTTCCTCCTCTTGAATATATTCATTTTGAACTTTAATTATTTCCTCTGGTGATTTACATTCAACATATCGATTCAACAGCACTTCATTTAATTCAATAAATGCATGTCCCCATGAGAATTTTCCCAAATACCAATGGGCTTCTTTTTTTAAACCTACAACAAAGTTAAGGACATAATAGGGCGGGTGTCTAATTTTAGTTTAATGTTAATAATAATACCTATAATATATAAAGCGGCTGCAATTGCTTCAACACAACTTAATTGACATGGTTTACCATAGTTTATCGGATTGGCTGCCACCAAAAATGGTAATAGCCTGGGTTCAGGTGATTTCATTCGTTCAAATGGTGTTTCATTTAATTTTGACCATGAACAATCAATAACGGCTAAACCTGAAGTCTCCACCAACAATTTATCCAACGGACTAACACAACATTTACCCATTGGTGATAGTACAATACCGGGAAATCTTTGGCCTAACCGTAAAGTGGTAATAAGTCCATGTCGCGCCAATTTACGACCTGAACATTTTTTTGGATCACATTGATTTAAATCCCACATGGCTATATTAAATTTTGGTGGTTCACAAAATTCTGTAGATTGTATTTCTGCAGTCTCATCAGCAGATTCATCCTCTGCATCGTCATCTGTTGAATTTGAATTGCTGTCATCAGCGTCATCATCCGACAATTCATTATTTCTTTTTTTTACCGATAAATCAGATAAATGTTCGGCTAAATATTGGGCATCATCACCACCGACACCACCAGAACGTTTATTATATTTCACTTTATGATTGTTTCTATTAAATTTCTTTTGTTTATTCATATTTTTAATTATTATTATTATTAATTAATTCTATTTTCCCTTGGATAAAATTTATAATGAATTGTACACAAACAAAAAAGAATCATATGTTTTTATTATGGTTATGTTTTGACAATTTTCCTAACAAGTGGACTGATTCTAATACAAATTAAATTATAATCGTTTCGATATGATTGGTTTGTTTACATATTTTGTAACGATTTAAATGCTGATTTAGGTCAAAAAACCTAAATTAATATCATTGATTATGTATTTTATTATTGTTTAATACACATTTTAATCATAAATAATTTAAAAAAATAATGCTTTGAAAACCAAATTGTATAATGTGACACGAGAATACTCTATTACAATTTTCCCAAGAAAAACAAATCGAAAATAAATCCATCTGTACCAACATAACGAAAAGAAAATTAATTAACTCTCTGAAATTTTGTCCTGTCATTACGTTTGCGGTTTTTGTTGTTCTTTTTCAAGATAAATTTTGTTGAATTTCATTTTATTAATTGAAAAAAATCAAATAAAATTAAATTAAAATATCAAACAACTAAATAAATAATTTAATTAAATATAAAAATCCTAATTATATATTAAAAATTAATCGAAAGTGAAATTAATTTTAATATAAAATATAAAAATGCCTTCAAATGATGTCGTTGTAAACACAGTGATTGTGCATCCTTTGGTACTGTTGAGTGTTGTGGATCATTTCAATCGTATGGGAAAAATTGGTAATCAAAAACGTGTAGTTGGAGTTCTACTTGGTTGTTGGCGACAAAAGGGCGTTTTAGATATTTCGAATAGTTTTGCTGGTATGTAATTTAGTTCATTTGTGTCGGAATCTGTATCTTTAAATCGCAAAATAATTGTTCTTTTTTCTTGTTTCTTACATTGTTTCATACAAAATTTTCTCATTTCTTCAAATTGTGAACGCGTACAGTTCCATTTGATGAAGATGATAAAGAAAAATCAGTATGGTTTTTAGATCATGATTATTTGGACAGTATGTACAGTATGTTTAAGAAGGTTAATGCTAGAGAGCGTGTTGTTGGTTGGTATCATACTGGTCCGAAATTACATCAAAATGATATATCAATAAATGAGCTAATTCGTCGTTACTGTCCAAATTCCGTGCTGGTCATCATCGATGCCAAACCAAAAGATTTGGGTTTACCAACGGAGGCGTACATTGCCGTTGAAGAGGTCCATGAAGATGGTTCACCAACATCGAAAACATTTGAACATGTACCCAGTGAAATTGGTGCTGAAGAAGCCGAAGAAGTGGGTGTTGAACATCTATTGAGAGACATTAAAGATACGACGGTTGGTAGTTTATCACAAAAAATTACAAATCAATTGTTGGGCTTAAAGGGAATGAATGCACAAATACGTGAAATTAAAAATTACTTAATTAAGGTTTGTTTTCGTTTGCGTGTGTGTACTTTATGTATTATCGAAATTAATTTTTATAATATGCTTATCGTAAATAGGTTGGAAATGGTCAATTACCATTAAATAATCAAATTATTTATCAATTACAAGATATATTAAATTTATTGCCAGACATAACAACTGATGAGTTTACCGACACAATGTATGTGAAATTAAATGATCAAATGCTTGTTGTCTATTTAGCCTCAATGGTACGTTCAATCATTGCATTACATAATTTAATAAACAATAAAATAACAAATCGTGATGCTGAAGAGGGTAAAATCGTTGAGGCAAAAGATAAAAAGGATAAGGATAATAAAGAGATTAAAGATAAAGACAGCAAGGATACTAATAAGAAAGATGAAAAAGATTCAGCGGGTGGTGGAGCTAAGAAAGATGAGAAAAGTGATAAAGGTAAAGATGAAAAGAAGAAATAATAAATAAAATGTCGCTCTTGTGGTTAAAATATCGTTTATGTTTAAATCATCCAGCATTATTATTCATCTATTAACTACACTAATTAAAAAAGAAAAATCTAAATAAATAATATATATTTTATTTTTAGCAATAACTAAATTATGATTTATAAAAATGTAACGTTTTCCTCTTTCATATTAAAAAATAAAATAAACAAAGTTTTGTTTGTAATAAAAAATAAAAGGATAATTTTATTTGTTAAAAAACAATACACACTCCGGCACAACTAGTTATAAGATAATATTATTACTTAAATTACGTAACCAATTATAATTTAATTTATATTGTATCGAATTCCATTTGAAATGCGTTGGTCGTCGACCGTCATCGTCTGTATTATGATTTTGAATTGTAAAATTTGTTTTTAAAACATTTGCTAAATCTTCTGCTAAAATTCCAATTTGGCCTTGTTTTCTCGTGGCTGGATGATAAATTAAACCAGTTTTCGGTGATAAATACATTTCATTTGGTTTGAATGCTATCGTTAACAATTCATCAGCCTTACAATAGGATAATAATGATTTTTCATTTGATTGAAACAATTTTGTATAGACAATTGGTAAATATTCACTACGTAAATAATTACAATTTTCATTATAACATATTTTATATGGAAATATTCTATGATATCGATTGATTTTGTCATCATTCAATTGAAGACGTTTAAAAAAAAATTCCAAAAATATATGATTTGTTATTACACTTGTATTATTTTTCTTTAAATCATCATCTAGAAATAACTGCGAGTATATTTGGAATGGAATTAGATAGAAGATAAAATGATTTATAATATTTAGATATAATTACCCTTCCATTACGATCAATGTAAAAAAAGTATTCTTTGATATTATTATAAATTTGTCCTTGTCGATAGCCAACATTAACCAGACCACGACCAAAATTAGATTGAAAAGGACCATTTACCATCGCTGTTGAATAATTTGTACATTGTCCATAATTTTTTATATAATTTACAAATAATTTATTTAAAAATGACATGATATTAAAAAATAACAATTTTCTTATAACGTTCTTACAATTTTCTGTACGTTTATATAATTTTTAATAAAATATATTTAATACAAGCCAACTTTTATACAAAAAAAAAAAATAACACATCACAGTTTAACTTTGTTTATTGTTTTTTAATATAGACACAATAATCCAAGTAACTTTCCTTATGATTTAAAGTAAAATCTCTTGAATTTAATATCGTTTTACATTAACGGAATTCAACCAATTTTTATCTAATTCATATTTAACATTATTCCATGTAAAATGTGATGGTGGCTGTTGTTCATCCATATGCACTTCTGTTGATTTTTCAAAATGAAAATATTTACTCAATTCTATAGCCAATTTTGAACGTATTAAACCAATTCCACCGTATCGTTCGGCAGCCGGATGATAAACACGGCCCGATTCAATGGACATATATATTTTATTTACTTCAAATGGCATTGTTAAAAGTTCACCAGCGTATGCATATGTTAAAAGATCTTTAATAGTAATATAAGTAAAATGAGTCAACATAGTAATTTTATAGTGACTATTTTGTATTATTTAAAAATTATCAATCACCTAATGAATTTGATTTTATAATATGTGTAAAAACAATTGGTAAATCATCACAACGAATAAAATTACGTTCACGTCCACATATCGATAAATATGGAAACTCCTTTTGATATCGTCCCGTATCATTGAATTTTAAACGAGTGAAAAAGAATTTCAAAAATTGTTTATCCTTAAAACATGAGGTAAAGTTTTTCATTTTCGCATCGTCTAAAAATAACTGTAAAATATATTGGGTTGGATAAAATTACGATTAAGATCTGTGTGTGTTTCCAAATGCGAATTAAACCTTCCTAAATTTCATTTTAATATTAATATTCCAAGAAATAACAAATACATCTTCAGACTTCAGGGGCACTAACCTCTGTCTCATTATCTAAAGGCTAAGTCCATTGTGTATGTAAAATTATGATGAATATATACTTACCATTCCTTCATGATTTATATAATAAAAATACTCTCTAATTTTTGGTTCTGGTTCTTGTCCCTGAATATAGGAAACATTTCGTTTTTGTTGCATTAATTTATTTAAAATTCCATATCGCATTGCTGTTTCTGGTTTAAACTTTAAATTCTGTACAATGCTTAATAACATAATGATTTTTTTCTTTTAATTGTTATCGGAAATTGTAACGTAATTAATTATATAATTAGTTTTAATAATAATTAGAAGAAAATTACACAAAAAAAAAAAAAAAAAAATAATAATAATAAAAACATAAACATAAACAAATCAATATCATAATACAATTGAAGTTATGCGCAGATAACGTTCTATGTTTTTGTTTACATGTCTATTTGAGGTTATGATAAAGTATGGCGAAAAAAAATAAATAATTTCATTGACCTTTGTTATTATTGTTTACAAAAATTCATTGGAAGTTTGTTTTTATTTTTTAGTTTTTATTAATTTTTAATTTTTAATTATTATACTTTTCTTTTTGGTTTTTTAATTAAAGTGTATTATTTTTTGTTAAAAATTTAATTTAATAATTAATTAATAAAAAATGACGTTAGATACAAATAATTGTTTGGATAATATTCATGCAACAATTAAACAAGAATATAAAATCATGGCTGAATAGTAAGTAAAATTAACAAAAATTCAAATTAATTGTAATTATAATTGTATTTTTAATAATTATATATAGTAAAATGATTCAAAGTGAGGATGTTGGTGGAATTTATGTTATTCCGTCCTATGAAAATTCATTTTGTAAGTGGGAAATTTATGACAGGATGTTCCTTTAATATACGTTTGTTTAAAATCTACTTCATTATCTTATTCTTTTATAAACTCATATTTTTAGTTTGGTTTGGTGTAATATTTATACGGAATGGATTATATAATGATGGAATTTTTCGATTTACAATAACATTACCTGAACAATTTCCAAATGATACGAAAACACCAGTATGTTATATTATATTTCATATAATATATGTGAAATAATTAAATATATATTTTAATGATTGCATTTTAGACGGTGATATTTCAAAGTGAAATAATACATCCATTAATTGCACCGTATACGGGTGAATTAGAATTAAGTGATTATTTTCCAAATTGGAATTGTAACGAAAATCATATATGGCAAATGCTCAAGTTCATAAAGTATTTATTTGATAATCCAATACAATGTACCGTAGGAAAAACGGTAAATAAAGATGCTGTTGAACTATTGTTAAATAATCGTAATGAATTTATTGTGAAAACAAAAGAATGTGTACGCATAAGTAGAGATAAAATTTATGATCCAGCACCAATGGACGATCGACATTATATACAATTTGAACGATACGATAAAAATATTCATGATAATGTATTAGATAGTATCATACAACAAACAAATAATAAAGAATATTCGTTTAATGGATCTGGTGGTTCATCATTACTACCGAATCAATCGACAACAACGGCAATCGGTTTGTCGTGGGTTAACGAGGGTGAATTTAAACCATTAAGTAAATAACAAAAGCAATTAAATTATTTCATTTAAAAGAAACTTTCATATAATTTTAATTATATTTTTTAAAAGCAATATTAATAATCTAATATGTAAATGTCTATAAAAATAAAATAAAATTTTTATATATGTACTATATATGTTATATATATATATTTTTAATAAATAAATGCACTTGTGGCAGTTTTATTTTCTTTAATCTTGGTAAATTGGATAAATTAAAGAGGAACTCATCAATTTATTTAATTTAATATTGAAATTTAAATTTATTGCGATTTCTATTTAGTTTAATAATAAGGAAAACATAAGTAATATTCATAATAATAATAATAATAACAAAATTTGATAAATAAAATATCATCGTTATACATAAATCGATAAAAAAAAAAATGAAAAAATGAATGCATAATACAAAACAGTACAAAAATATAATTAAATATTTAAAAAAATAAACATATTATTTCTTATAAATGGTATATGATTTTTTTAAATGTGAATCATCCGATAAACGTAAATTTAATGATAAACTAGTAGCTAAATTATTAATTTGTTCTATTTCATCATTTGTTAATCCGTCCGGTAAAACCATTTTCTTTTCATTTTCATTACTTTTAAATTCTTCCAAATATTTCTTAACTTCAACGATCATTTCTGGATCAATGTTTGTACCATTTTTATTATTATTATTATTATTGGTGGTCGTAGCATTATTATTTTTATTTTTGGTTTCATCTCCATTGCCAAATGCACGTTTCCATAAATCACGTTCATTTTTTGAATATTGTTGTTGTTTTTCCGCTAACAATTTTAATTCCTTTATAATATCATTACTATTCGGTTCCAATTGTAATGCTTGTTTTAGCCGTGCACTGGCCCGATTAAATTCACCGAGTTTCATTAGGGCACGACCTTCCAAAAATAATACTTTACAATTTTTGTTAATATCAGACATACGACCAATTTCGTTACACATTAAACAGGTACGTTTCGGATTATTCATTTTATTATAACATACCGCCAAATTTGTGTATAATTTTAATAGAAATTCTTGTTGTTCCGCTTGTTCACTTTCATTTTCTAATGTACAATATTCCAATGAACGTATTGCATTCTCAAATGAACGCGTAGCCGAATTAATGTTATTATTTTTAAAATGATCTTTTCCCTTTAAATGGACATCCTTTACCTTATGAATGATTATCGAAAATTTACGACGATCTTGTTCGGATAAATCAGATAATGCATGTTCATCGCCGATTTCGGTGATCGACAACAATTTAATGACAAATAAACCATTTGCCTTAGGTTTTGCCCTTGGCGGACAACCCAATTCACCAAATAAATACTCATAGTCAATGATGAATTGAGATTCTTCACCGGTTTTCATTGTACGAATGGCCAACTCAATACCCGGCAATATTTCCTGTTCATTCATTATAAAACGTTTTGGTTCACCCCGTAGATACGTTGAATCGAATGGATTTTTTTCCAATTCCCAAAATGCATTATAATGAAAGACACAACGTATCTTTTGTACATCAAAATCCGTTGGCATACATTCATCCGTTATACTTTCGGTTAATACCTTTTTATATATATTATATTGTGGAATTTTGGTCATACACTTCTTTAACTCATCAAAACTACTTAACCATGGTGATAAATGTTTATTCATATCGATCGGTTCCTCTTCATAATCTTCATCGTCAAAAACACCACCGGCAGCACAATCTGGAAACAATTCATTATCTTCATGATCGAAATCGGAATTGATTTCAAAATGTGATCCAGTATTTATTAAATCACTAAAAAATTAATAAAAATATCAATATCAATGTATTTCTTTGTGTTTATTATCACGATTGTTCTTTATTGTTGTTCACAATTCCCGTTTATTTTGTTGTTGTTGAACCAAACAATGGAAAATGAAATTATTCTAAATGCATATATGGATAATCATTACTTACCTCAATGAAATCGGTTCAGTTAATGTAACACCATTCATTTTGACTATTATTTTAAATAATAACTATTTTTAAAAAAATTAATATATATTATTTATTTTTTTGGAATTAACAAATCAAATAAAAGCGGAAAACTTGCGGGAAATTCTAGGCAAATGACAAAATAATAAAATTAAAAACATGAAATAAAAAAAAAACAATGCGAAGAGAGTTAACCGGAGAGTTATTTCTCACCAATTGCTTTTTAAAAAAAAATAGAGAAATTTCATAATGTCTTTTTCATGTAAACAAAACCCTGCAATTGCATTAAATATTTTTAAGATTTGAATTTGAATTTAAATATATATTTGTTTTACCATATAATGTTCGCCTTTCTTAAAATCTTTCTTCCTAAACAATATATAGACGCAGTTGATTGCAATTTATATACTAAAGGCATTTAGATTACGTTTCAAATTTAAAATCGTTTACTTCTAATTGTCCCATATATATATATCGTTTGGGTTTCCATTCCTATATACAAGTCCATAGGATTATTAGAGTGATGTTTTATTATTCTGTGATTTTTATATGATAGACTTATGGAATAATGGATATTATATAAGATTTGATGAAATATTACAAAAACAAAAACAAATAATAAATATATTTATTAACATTTTATTTGTATAATACATTTTTCTTTAAGAAAATGTATATTCTTTTCATATATATATATAAAAATGCAATTGCATTGTCAAGTATTTTTTAATAAATATATAAACATATATCTAAATCTATTTTACATCCACCTCGAGAGATGACTATATATATATATATACTTTTTATTTATTCATATAATTATTAAAATTAGTTTTATTCTTTCGAATACGACGATCACGTATTAATCTTCTGGTTACATCAAAGGTTACAATGGTGCACAACAATGATAAGATTATACAGGCGGCTACAAAAAATTTATAAAATCCTGGATACCATTCGGTTGGTCTTGGTACACCTAATACCGTTGATGAATCCTTATCATGATCATTATCAATTGTTGGATATTCAATATAATCGGTTGGTATTCCTATGTCAATGATGGTTGACGGAGCATTTGTTGTTGTTGATGTTATTATAATTGGTACATCCGCTATAATTATTGGATCCACATCATCAATTGCTATCAATTGTATGGGTTCATCAAAAATATGACTAACATTTGTTATTTTTGTTTCAATCACCTAGAACACAACAGAACTTAAGCTTATATATTTGTTATATAGATATTTTTGGTAAATATTTATATAATTTTTTTTTTTAAATAAGTTAAAGTTCTATTAATGTTACCTTTGCCGTAAATGTTCCATATTCGAAGGTATCTTTTGACGATACACTATTGAACAGTAATTGAACATCACCTTCAATTTCATAATAAATATGTGACCAACTGCCAATTAATGTTACATTCATTTGGGTGAATGATGTCAATGCTTTAACAATTAGATCTTTCTATAGTCAAATTTTTTGTAAATTATCAATTAAAACACTATATATATTTTCTATTTCAAGTCACACAAAACAATAAATATATGTTTATATATACCTCAACGGCTGTATAATTTCGTCGATTATCAAATGGAAAACTTCTAACCAATTTTTCATCATCATTATCATAGACAATTTTCGGTAAATCCGTTAATAATTTAATATTATTAAATTGAATTGTTTCAATACCTTCATATCCGTATTCAATTTCATTGTCCACATATTTCGATGAACTTCCATTATTTGTTAATGTTGCGTAACCTTTTTTATATTATAGAGATATTTGAATTATGTAATAATATTCTATGTATCAGAAAAAAAAATATAGATTCATACCAAGAATTTCATCATTTTCATATGTATTATTTTGCCATGAGCTACGTTTTATATTTCTCAGCTGATAAGCCACTGGTAATCGTTCAATAAGTACTTCAACAAATTCATTATACTGTGAAAATTGTGTAAAATTTATTCATTTTATTTATAATTAGATATAAAAGGATTAAAATGATACAGCAATAATATAATTATACCTTTAATGTTGCTGCTGTCGTTGTACTGCTGTTGCCTTCCGTAATATTATCATCGTCCACAGAATATGGTGTTAAATTATTATTACTTTGAATACTACCTCCAAGTAATGAATTTCGAATAACTAATGGTAGTTCCTTGATTTTTAATTATATAAAAAAAAAAATTTCGGTAAAAGAAAATATAATCACTAATAATATATTATGGAACTAAAAAATCGACTGTTGTTTATGAACAGAGGTTTAACATTAAAGTGAAAAATATACGAATTTTAAATTTTAATCCAATGCGATAGAAAAAAAATAAAATTTTATAGATAAAAGTTAAACAATGGCATATATTACACATATATATATATATGCGGGGATACCTTATCAGAAAATTCGATTTTTATTTTCTATTTCATTAAATATAATTCCAATTTAAATGTCTTTTTTTTTTTGGTTTGGCAAAAGTCTATATATGTAAATATTGTATATTTATTTAGATATATTTTTATATAAATGAATGCGGTAAAGGATTAATTATAAATTAAATATTTTTCTTATCCGCATTTTTTGATATCTGTCTTTTTATTCTTTATAAATTTTATTTTATTTCACAATTTTATTTTATATTTTATTTTTTATTATAAGACCCTATATATATATATATATTATATATTCATTTCATTCGTCATATTATGTTTAAATAAATTATCTTTTAAAAAAGGTTTAAGTAAATTTTTTATTAATTTTATCAAATATATATGATGCCTTTTTTTTATCTGCATTTTTAGACTCGGTTTATTTACACCGCATTTATATATATAATCAAATATCTATATAATGTCCAATTTTAAGTAAACGCTTTTTTTTTTTTGTGTGGTAAAAATATAAGTATTTTAAATTTTAATTCAATAAGAACACTGAAATTTATCTAGTTATATAATAGAAATTTGGGTATAATTTTGCTATAAAGAATATTTTAGGGAACATTTTCTGTTTAATTTTCAACTAGAAATTTGGCAAGGAAATTCTCTATTATTTATTAAAGGTAATTTTCTATAATTTGCTTAAGGAAAGACTGTATCATTTGCTAAGATTAAAATTCTGCATCCTCTATGGTTAAGAAAATTCTATATAATTCACTTGAACGAATTCTTTCTATAATAAATCGAAATTATCGTATTGAATGAAAATTATCGTATAGATTAAGTATTGAATGATTTTCTAGCAGCATATATATTTATATATATAATATTACAATTTGACGAAGGAAATTCTGTATAATTATTGTCTATATATATAGAAAATACATGTAAAATATTTGCTATGGAAATTCCGTATAATTCTATACCGGTAATCCAATGCAATCCCACGTATTTGTACCCAAATATATATATATATACTTACATTTGTTAAATTAAATGTTGGTTTAATAAATTCAATATAATCATTCCAGGAAATCCATGAAAGAGCACCAATAACACCTTCTGCACAAATTGTACTTAATAATTTATCATATTTTATTGTATTTTCATGTATTGTTAAAATATTAAGTGCAGTATCATCATTTAAGGCGCATAAACTATGGATTACCTTTATTTAGATATATATAAAAAGTAAAAAATATTGTATTTTTTTTATCAAATAAAATATTCAATAATTTAAAAAAAAAAAATAAATAAATACTCGCCCGAGATTAGATATGGAAAAATTAAAGAAAAAAAGTTATATACAAATAAACTTACATTTTTTACAGGTAATGCATAATAACCATCCACTAAACATTTACCATTATTATTAATAATTGTTTCATCATTAAATACACAGAATTTTATTGATTGAACACTTGATATATTATTATTAAATAAACCAATTAAAACAAAAGTTATAAAGTAAAATAATTTCATTATTTTGAATTTCTTATTTTTTTATTAATATTCGCTTTTTATTTTGTATTATATTAAAAATACACACCACTTTTATTATATTTATTATTACTAAATTTGTAATATCACAGCACGGATTGTGGTACTATATACTTTTCTATTATATTATCGATAAATTATAATTATTATTATAAAATAGTGTCTTTTATATAAATAATTTTAAATTAAACATTTCGAGTTTCTTAAAAAATGTATATATTCGAATATATGATATTAAAAATTGTAACAGAAGTTAGTGACTGAAAGTGAGTAATGCATAAAATTACTATTTGTATTAAAAAAAAAATTCAAAATAAATGTAATCAAATCAAAAATAATGCAACAACAACTAAAAAAAAAATTGATATTGATATTGTCAACACCACACCAAAAAACCAACCATTCTTTTTTGTACCTATATATTATATATACTCTATATATATGTAATCTTATATATCGCACACAAAAAAAAATAATAAATAAAAAAAATATATAGATAAGAATCGAATTTTCTAATTAAAATGGATTGTTATATAGAATAATTTTTGTTTTAAAAAAAAATATTACAATGCGTCATATTATATTATAAAAATTATATTTATACTAATTACTTAGGACGTCATTTTTTTTTTGATAACATATAAAATTAAATAAGAGTTTTGAAAAATATTCAATAATCATAAAAATCATTTGAACAAAATCATTGAAAATATATGATAAAACCATGATAAAATCTTTATGATTATATATTGATATCTTTTAATGCTATACATTTAAATATTTTATTCAATATAAATACCATATATATATATATATATATATATACAGATGTATATAAAATTCATCATATTTATGCGGTTGGTTTTATATATATGAATGGTATTATATTTTACAGACAAATTTGGTTGGTTTTTATTATATAAAAATAGTGATTATAATTTATAATATTATATATATATATAGAGAGATTGATATAAAAATATACCACGCACCATATCTTTATATATATATATACCTCTATAGCGTTTGCTGCAGGTAAATTTTAAATCAATGAGAACGCGTCTTTTATAGGTAAAAAGATAATATATAATGAACGAAAAATTCAATAACTTGTTTAATCCAAATCAATGTAGAAAATAAAATTATTATGATAAATAAATATATGATTATATCTGATAAAGATATGTTTTATTTCACTTTTTATATTCACTATATATATAATATATGTGCCACTATATATAGACATTCGAAATCAAAAGGATTCCCACTATATTTTTATTTAAAAAAGAATTTAAAACAATTCTGTTACTATAAAAAAATACCTACAAATTATATTATATCTAAATAGTTTTATCGGCGGTCTATAAGAACTAAAATATACATGCATCCATGGCGAATCAAGAGACATGCGATCGCTTATCAAAAATATGCGTTACCACTTCATATATAAGTACTTTCATATATATAATTGATTTTAATATACATTTATGTATGTAAAAATGTATAAGGTGTGAATTTATTTCATATATATATATATTTATATATATATGTATAATTTTAATTACATAATTTATATGGTTGATTATATACTATATCTTTTTTTTTATGTAAAATTATGTACACGGTATATATGTATATTGATATATGGTTACATATATCGAGTTATTTTATTGTTGTTATCATTATATATATAAATAGATAACAGACAAAATAAAATTTATATATTTTATCTATCGTGAAGAATTATTCAATTTTTTTTTCAAATAATGTATATGTATATATTCGATCTGTATCTATATATAATTAAGCTTAAAGAAATTCTTTATAATGTTCTATGGGATATTCTATGTAACTTGAGCTATAGATAGGAAAGTCTGTATAATTTGCTTAAGGAAATTCTGTATAATTTATTTAAGGAAATTCTGTATAATATGTAGTAGGAAATTTGTATAATTTGTAGTGGGAAATATTGTTTAATAAGTTTCTTAAGGAAATTCTGTATAATTTGTAGTAGGAAATAGGAAATTCTGTATAATTTTCTTAAGGAAATAGGAAATTCTGTATAATTTACTTAAGGAAATAGGAAATTCTGTATAATTTACTTAAGGAAATTCTGTATAATTTACTTAAGGAAATTCTGTATAATTTACTTAAGGAAATTCTGTATAATTTACTTAAGGAAATTCTGTATAATTTACTTAAGGAAATTCTGTATAATTTATACTTAAGGAAATTCTGTATAATTTACTTAAGGAAAATTAGTATAATTTGCTTAAGGAAATTCTGTATGCTTTTCAATGGGAAATTTGTATAATTTGTAGTAGGAAATATATTGTTTAAGTTGCTTAAGGAAATTCTGTATAATTTGTTTAAGGAAATTCTGTATAATTTGCATAAGTAAATAGGAAATTCTTTATAATTTTCTTAAGGATATTAGGTATAATTTGAAGGAGGAAATTTTATATAATTTTCTTAAGGAAATTCTGTATAATTTGCTTAAGGAAATTCTGTATAATTTGCTTAAGGAAATTCTGTATAATTTGCTTAAGGAAATTCTGTATAATTTACTTAAGGAAATTCTGTATAATTTACTTAAGGAAATTCTGTATAATTTACTTAAGGAAATTCTGTATAATTTACTTAAGGATATTCTGTATAATTTGTAGGAGGAAATTTTATATAATTTTCTTAAGGATATTCTGTATAATTTACTTAAGGAAATTCTGTATAATTTACTTAAAGAAATTCTGTATAATTTACTTAAGGAAATTCTGTATAATTTACTTAAGGAAATTCTGTATAATTTACTTAAGGAAATTCTGTATAATTTACTTAAGGAAATTCTGTATAATTTACTTAAGGAAATTCTGTATAATTTACTTAAGGAAAATTAGTATAATTTACTTAAGGAAAATTAGTATAATTTGCTTAAGGAAATTCTGTATGCTTTTCAATGGGAAATTTTGTATAATTTACTTAAGGAAATTCTGTATGCTTTTCAATGGGAAATTTTGTATAATTGCCTAAGAAAACTCTATATAATAATTTGCCTAGAAAACTCTATTTCATTTTCAAAAGAAAATTCTGTATCATTTTTAATGGGAAATTCTGTCTAATTTACCAAAGAAAATTTTTTACTGGGAATTATGGTGGTTTTACTCTGTTCTTATCAGTTTTTTTTATGAACAAATGTTAATATTCAAATACCAAAACAACGGATATATAACATTTTCAATATACATTGGCTTATATGATTTTTCCCATATATATATATATATATATAGATAAACCACGGTATGTATAAGAAAAATCATATTTCAATAAGTTCGCTCATAAGATTTTCCATATCTATATATATATATATATATATAAATGAATATTATGTGGGAAATTTATTTGGAAAATCATATGAGAAAATCTATATTGAAAGTTTGAATTAACATTGGTCGTTGTTGTTGGATTTGGATTTTAATTTAATCTAGGGCAGCAAAAGCTTTTATGAAATATCAATATATATAACAAAACAAAAATGGGAACAGAGATAGACAGAGGTATACACATTAAATACACCACATATGAACACACGCACCATAATGGTGGTAACCCTTTACGAATTTAAATATATATATATATATTATAAAATTCGTTTCTACTCTTACTACACCGAATGCCATATTTATTATAAACACTAAAACAAAAGGAAAAGAAAATCATTATATCATTTGTTCACTCTTTCTCTAGTAGTCAGTAGAGTTTTTCATATAAAGTTCTTTTTCTTGCATTGTTTTTTAAATTGTATAATAATAAATAACCAAATGTGGAGATTATTCAAATTCATACAAAAATTATTATTCAATTCAATAATAAAAAAAAAATAAAAAATATTCATTCAACATTTCAAGTTTGCTGATGGTTTATGAATGTAGTATAAAATAAAATAAATAAAATAAAAGTTTTTAGTTGATTAATTAAAAAGATAAATGATATTATTATAGAAGAATACCTTAATAATATAAAACATAAAAATACTAAATTTATAATAATAATAAAACAAGATTTGTGAATAATTTCTTGGAAAAAAAAAACGAAAATTATTTTTAATTGATTTTCATTTGTTTTTTTTTTTTAATTTTTTTCTTTATTTCTATCGTCGGCCATTGTGATTTTTTTTTTTTATTGATTGGGTTGGAAGTTAAAAAAATTGAAAGTTATTATTTTAATATCATTACTTTTTGTTTTGTTTTTGTAGTTCCAACAGTTTTTCTGTATACGATGTGAACTTAAAAATATTTAAATTTTATAAAATTTGTTGATTTATGTGATCTTATTGTATTCTTATCATTTTTGTATTGTGATACATTTGTGAAAGAAAAAAAAATTGAAAAAGAAAAAATCGTGACGAAACAATATAATAAAAAAAAAAAAACTATATAGTGTCGCATATATTTATTTATACAGATATCGTTCTGACGAACGATTTTTGTTTGTGTGTGTGTTGTATATAAAAAAAAAAACTTTGTATTTATAAATTAAAAACAACAACAACAATTGAAAGAAAATTTTACCATTGATTCTTATACCTATATATATATATATATGCATGTAACAGAGAGATTCATTCTTTTTTTTTTTTTAATATAAATATAATAATAATAATAATAAAAAGAGAAGAAAAACATAAAAAATAAAATTGCCTATTTTCTTCATACAACACGACGACGACGACGACGACAACCATTAAAATTTTTTTATACATCAAGTAAGTAAAAATTTTCCATTGAAATTTTCATGTTTTATATTTGTTTGATTAGAGTGAGTCTATATGTGTGTGTGTGTTGTAATTTTTCTTTTATTTAGCATTTTCCAATGAGATCTTATATAAGAATGTGAAAAAGAATAATAATAATAATGAAAATACAATGTGCAATTGCATCATACATCACTATATATAATATATAAATTAATATTATACTTTATTATATATAAAGTTGATAATGATTGTGATGTTGATGATGATGATAATGTTACATTGATTCGGGTGTTGAGTGGGCGAATGTTTGGTTGATGTAGGTGCGTTTTGCATTTGTTTTCTTTATTTGTTTTTTTTTATATACAACACTTTACACCTATTCAATTGGTAATTTTTTTCGGTTTTGCCGTTACTAATCACGTAATAACTCCAAATTTATAAGCCGCAGAGATTAACTTTGTATGGTGGAGTTTAAGAGAATTTTATGGTGCACAAAAGTTATTTAGGAAAAAAAAAATTTTTACCCCGGAAAATTTTGAGAAAAATGAATTTTTCTGGAAAAGTTGATGGTAAAATATGATATTTTTTAACTTTGAGCATCAATAACTCCAAACGGGAACTAGATAGCAAAAAATGTATCCCAAGAAAAATTAAAGGTAATTCATTTACCTATACATAGAGTATCTATTTTTTATTCTAGCTTGAACGGTTTAGAAATTATGAGTTAATAAGTGAACCCATGTTTTTCAAGGAACACCATTTCATTTCAACACCCTGTAACACCCTGGTTGGGGTTGAAGTTAGACCCCCCCTTTTTTGTGTATAAAGAATTTATTTTGATTATTAATTTATACCTAATAAAATACACATAAATTATTCCATATTTATCATTATAATATTATTCCATACTTTTTTTGTACCAATAAATTAATTAAATGACATGTATCCAAATTAAAAATGAAAATTTTCTATATAAATACACATAAATTATAGAGATAAATATAATATATTGGCTTATTTATACAATATACTGTTAAGTTCGATTTTAATCTTTATAATAAAATTTTTATAATAATAAATCTTTATAATAAAATTTGATTTGATTGATTATAAACATCTATTTTTGATAATTCTCTAATCAATTTACTAAAAGAAAATCAATCTTTCATTAGCTTTAATCCTTATTTTGATGTTCTGATATTGTACACATGTGTATCTATTACGAACAATTATTAGAGATCATCATATATATTCGAGAATCTTAAATCATATATAATCATCATCTTATATATGATATCTAAATTTGTAAATCGGTTGTCCCGGACATCGACTAAAATATCCTGATTCCAGAGTCAATTAATTGAGAATGATTAAACATTTAATTAACCCGAAAATTGAGTTTTTCCGCTGTCCCCATTCAACTTTGTAACGAATCTAAATGAACGGAAATATGTTGGAATGTTTTCGCCTACAAATGAGTTTATCTGTCGATTACTCTACCAGATACTCTGTATATAAATTTATTAATTTTTTATAATTATGTAAATTGTGAAAGTATATTTTTATTTATTTTATTATTAGTTTATATGAATAGTTTTTGTTTGTTTTATTATTAAAAATTCAAAATATATTTATATTCAATTTTTTTAATATTACCCCTTATATTTGTTTGTTTGTTTTACTTTTAATCTTGTTAGATCTTCTTGTAATTGCTTTAGATATGGAAATGATAATAATAAAATAAAGGCTTATAACCGTATATTGATATTCTATTTCTTTATATAGATATGTTGGTTGCATGCGATTTTTCAAAATTATAAGCATTTTATTGATTATATTCTTATCATAATACTCGAATACTCCATTGCATATCCAATATTGCAGAATATATACTTTAAAAGGACTTGTATATGTAATATTGTAATATTGATTAAATGTAATATATATAGAGGTTTAAAATTGATTTGGTTTTGATTGTGTTGTATGAAAATATATTGTATATTGTATTTTAAATATTGATTTTGTAATTTTACATCTAAAGTGTTTATCAAATACAACGTTTTTATTAAAAAAAATAAATACTATCTATATAAACATCAAATCAATATCAATGATATCTCCTGCGAATCAAACATAAGATGTTGATTTATAGATTACATTTTATGTGACAATAAGTACATGATCATATTTTTATGTAAATTTACTCATATTTTTCCATGCAATTTGTTCATACTAGGTAGTTAACTATTACCGTAAACAACCAATTTTCAACCATTAAAAGAGTGGACTGGGTTGTCGAACGGTGAAAACCAATCATTGGTATTTTTTAATCATCTATCAATAGATCTTTATACAATTGGTTAATGAATGAAAATATTCTTCACTGTCCTGAACGATTTTAAAAGACATTATTTATATTTCACATGAAAGATTTAATTTTTAATTTACGTAACGAAATTAATTTGTTTTTCTTCTGACTGTATATTTTGTAATAATATCACCGATAAGCAGGTATATACATATATCTGTAATATAAAACATATTTCAGCTAAAATAACAAAAAAAAAACAACAGAAAAACCATGTATTTAAAACAGATAAATCTTTTATTGATTGCGATATGTATATTTATTGAATGAATATTCAAAAAATGCAAATAAATAATATTATTGTTTTTAATATAAAAAAAAAATAATGAAACATTATTTCAATTTTATTTTTTTTTATTTATAAACAGCCAAGTCTGTGTTAATTTTTTATTAATACAATTATTATGGTATTTAATGCGTATTATTTTTTTTTTTTATAAATAATCAACATTTAATGTTTAATAATTGTTTATTTGGCTGTTACATATACAATACATGAAAAAATGTAATGCTAAAAATATCGTTGTTTATTCTTTTTTATAGGTTTAATGATTTTTTGTTATAAAAAATTATTCAGACTCTTATGGTTAATCACTTTAAAATTATCGCAAAAATTAGGTAAAGATTTCCTTTTGACGTAATAATAATTATTATTATATTGACACTAATTTGCATAAATAACAATTTAAAAAAAATAATGAATAACTAAATATATATATATAGTAATTAAATGGTTAATGCGTCTTCGTCGGCCTATTTATCAAAATGTAACAAAACAAAATTCTTTATATTGATGCGGATTTTGATATTAAAAGATTAATTTCTATGAATCATATTATTTATAATCTGAGTTTATAGAGATTTTATTTGAATGTTCTTATTTACAAATAATTCGAATTATGAATAATTAGAGGTATAGTCGCTCGGTATTTGTTTAGTTATAAAACTTTATAGTGTTTATAGTATAGTGTTATAAACCAAAAAAAAGTAAATATAATATAGTATATATATACAATAATAAAATCAGCGAGCAAAATTTATTATTATATTGTCGTCGCCGTCCCCCCCTTTTCATATCTCACATTGATAAATTTAGATAAGGTAAAATTTAGAAATTTATCAGCATTTTGCCAGATAAACCAAACAAAAACAAAAATATGTCAAAAGAATTATATCAGTTGAAAAATATTATCGGCAGTTGAACAAAGATATTCATTGATGCGGAATAACGCAACAATTGTGTGTGAGTGCTCTATAAAAGTTATTTATTTATTTTGTTTTTTATAATTCTATAAATGATTTGTAAATTAAATTTGCATACACATTTATAGTGAATAACAAACATTTTTGGGAAAATTTTGAATTATATTTTAAAATATAGAAAAAGAAAATTGTATATGAATATAAATGAATGAAAAGTAGGTCATCGTATAAATATATGCTATTGATATTGTAATAATTTTTCAATATTTGCGGGAAAATATAATTTAAAAATATAAATATATATCATTAGTAAAGGAATTTTTAAACATACGTGTATTTTGTTTGTTTTCTTTATACTTAAAATTATTTGTGTATAATTTTTTTTTGAAAAATTGTTTATATATACAATATTAATTTTTGTTGAAGGATTCTTGTTTACCATATTGTGGATATAAATATCGTTAATTTATGTTTCTATATAAATATATAGTTATATGTGGGACATAAATAAAAAGCAAATGTTTTTTTTTTATTTGTACTTGTTGAGTATTTTTAAAATTAATAATTTGTATTAAAATCAACTGACATTTCAGGGGACTGCCAATTGGGTTTAATAATACAAATTAATAAAACCAAAAAGGTATGTAATTTACAATATGTATAATAAAATCAATAGGTTGTCTTGGAAAATCTATGAGTGTGTACGATTTTTTTATCAAATGATTGCATTTTTCAATTTGACTTTCTTATCAAACCATATTAGATTATATTTTTTCCTTAAAGAGCATAAAAATACCTTTCATTTGATGGTATAATCATTTAAAACGGTTAAGTGGTTTGGAACTTACAATAATTTTAATACATGGTATATTTTCATAAATTTATCCTTCAAAAATGTGTTTTATTTTTATTTAAAATTGGAAAATCTCGGAAAATTTATATGGAAACCATTAAAATGATGTAAGAAGACCTTTATTAATTTTTTATGATCTTTTTAAATGTGCAATAAAAATGTTGGGTACTCTTGGAAAATGTATGAGTATTGTCGGTTTTTATTAAATTATTGCATTTTTCAATATGACTTTCTTATAAAATCATATCCGTTTTTTATTTTTTCCTTAAAGAGCATAAAAATACCTTTCTTTTGCTGGTATAATCATTCAAAATGGTTAAGTGGTTTGGAAGTTACAATAATTTTAATACATGGTATATTTTCATAAACTTATCCTTCAAAAATGTGTTTTATTTTTATTTAAAATTGGAAAATCTCGGGAAATTTATATGAAAACCATTAAAATGATGTAAGAATACCTTTATTAATTTTGTATGATCTTTATAAATGTGCAATAAAAATGTTGGGTACTCTTGGAAAATGTATGAGTATTGACGATTTTTATTAAACTATTGCATTTTTCAATATGACTTTCTTATCAAACCATATTAGATTATATTTTTTTCTTAAAGAGCATAAAAATACCTTTCATTTGATGGTATAATCATTCAAAACGGTTAAGTGGTTTGGAAGTTACAATAATTTTAATACATGATATATTTTCATAAATTTATCCTTCAAAAATGTGTTTTATTTTTATTTAAAATTGGAAAATCTCGGAAAATTTATATGAAAACCATTAAAATGATGTAAGAAGACCTTTATTAATTTTGTATGATCTTTTTAAATGTGCAATAAAAATGTTGAGTACTCTAGGAAAATGCATGAGTATTGACGATTTTTATTAAATTATTGCATTTTTCAATATGACTTTCTTATCAAACCATAATATATTATATTTTTTCTTTAAAGAGCATAAAAATACCTTTCATTTGATGGTATAATCATTCAAAATGGTTAAGTGGTTTGGAAGTTACATTAATTTTAATACATGGTATATTTTCATAAATTTATCCTTCAAAAATGTGTTTTATTTTTATTTAAAATTGGAAAATCTCGGAAAATTTATATGAAAACCATTAAAATGATGTAAGAAGACCTTTATTAATTTTTTATGATCTTTTTAAATGTGCAATAAAAATGTTGGGTACTCTTGGAAAATGTATGAGTATTAACGGTTTTTATTAAATTATTGCATTTTTCAATATGACTTTCTTATAAAACCATAATATATTATATTTTTTCTTTAAAGAGCATAAAAATACCTTTCATTTGATGGTATAATCATTCAAAATGGTTAAGTGGTTTGGAAGTTACAATAATTTTAATACATGGTATATTTTCATAAATTTATCCTTCAAAAATGTGTTTTATTTTTATTTAAAATTGGAAAATCTCGGAAAATTTATATGAAAACCATTAAAATGAAGTAAGAAGACCTTTATTAATTTTGTATGATGTTTTTAAATGTGCAATAAAAATGTTTGGTACTCTTGGAAAATCTATGAGTATTGACGATTTTTATTAAATTATTGCATTTTTTAATATGACTTTCTTATCAAACCATATTAGATTATATTTTTTTCTTAAAGAGCATAAAAATACCTTTCTTTTGATGGTATAATCATTAAAAACGGTTAAGTGGTTTGGAAGTTACAATAATTTTAATACATGGTATATTTTCATAAATTTATCCTGCAAAAATGTGTTTTATTTTTATTTAAAATTGGAAAATCTCCTAAATCTTATATGAAAACCATTAAAATGATGTAAGAAGACCTTTATTAATTTTGTATGATCTTTTTAAATGTGCAATAAAAATGCTGGGTACTCTTGGAAAATGTATGAGTATTGACGGTTTTTATTAAATTATTGCATTTTTCAATATGACTTTCTTATCAAACCATATTAGATTATATTTTTTCCTTAAAGAGCATAAAAATACCTTTCTATCGGTGGCCTCTATTTGTTCAGATTCATTATCCTTATTTCGAAAATGTGTAGGAAAAAAAAGTAAAAGAAAAGATACGTGTGATGATGTAATACGATATTGTACTGATATTGATTTTTATTATAATAAACAACAATGTTTTTAACTTTTTTTTATTCATATATATATATAAATTATTGTATTATGATGACTGATAAAATTCAATTGCAATTTTCAACATATGTTGAAAATTAACGAACTATATTCATTATTTTCTGTTTTGTTCCAATAATGACTAATTTAAAAATCATCAAAATGACATATGGGCTTATATTTTATAAATTATTTTATACTATAGCTGAAATATATATTGTTAAAATGTCCTATAATTAAAATTTATATTATACAAAAAAAATATGTAGATATATAAAAAACAAATTGGAAATTGATATATAATTTTGTGATAATTTATGTTCGCATAAATAAATGGATATTACGTTAAATGTTCAAATTTGATAATAAAAAAAAGCTATATATTATGTATAACATATATATATGTTATCTCTAAATGCTGTATACGATTGCAAATCGAATTTGTGCGTTGATAAAAAAAAACTGTATACATAAAGTAATTGAAAATATAAACACTTTTAATTATTTTGTATATGTTGTATATTTGGTGAATTTTCTTATATATGTATATTATATATTGATCAATCGTCATGATTTACTTAAAGATATTTTATTTTGTTTAATTTTCAGCCATATTGGCGATTGTTTTTAATTGCGTAAACATATATATTTTTTTATCAAATTCAAACCAAAATCACCTGATGTTTTTTTATTTTGGTTTTCAGTTTTTGTTTTATATTGGTATACCTTTTTTTTTTTGTGTATACAAGATTTTATTTCATAATGAAAGTAAATCTAGTTGAATTATTCATATTGATAATATCTATATAAGACCATATATAGAAATTGCATTAATCACACCTCATTCGGTTAGTAATCTTTTATAAATTTAATAATACCTTCAGTCTAGACTAGACTTTTTGGGATTAACTTCATATAACCTTTAACAAAAAACTAAAAACACATAATAATATCAATGATATTGTGAATAATTGAAAAATAGAAATGTTCAAATAGGATTATAATAATTTCATCTTTGCCTTTGTTTTAATTTCTTTTTTAACCTTTTTTTTTTTTTTTAAATACAATCAAAAGTATATAGAAAAAGTGCAATTACATTTCCAATACCACTTTCAATGATTTATATCACACATATATAATATATAATATTATAACTATCAATCATATTATAATCATCATATTGTTTTTGTTTTGTGATTATTAATATAAATGTTGTTTTGATATATGTATATATATAATTTAACAAATCACAATTGTATTTATTTAAGAAAATACTTATTGTATATACAAAAAAAAAAAAAAAAATAAAATGTTTACAATAAATCATATTTGTTAATTCACTTGTTGCAACTTAATATGAATATAAATTATATATAATACAAGTATAAGAATAAGACATTCGCTATATATATACATAAATAATAATTAAAAATTGTGTGACCTTTATATATATATATATATATATATATATATATATACATATTATTGTGTGAGAATGAAATAAAGAAAAAAAAAGTTTTTATAAATTATTTATATAATTAATTCCATTTACAATGCAATTTTGTTTTATATATGATTATAATAATAATTTTACTAGTTTTTTTTTTATTGTAATAATATTATTTACTGTATATTTAAACAATTTCAACATATATATCTATTCAGTTTTTGTTTGTTAATATTACACACTCGCGATCAAAATAAAGCAAAAAAAAATACATGGGTTTTTTCTTGCTTATTTAAATTACAATAAATTGTAATCATATTTCAATTTTAACAAAACAAAATATACATTTTTAACTAATTGAAAAAACAAAATACAAAACTTTACTTTACTATATAATAATGCAATTATTTGCATTCTTTGCATTTAGATAATATAAGCGTTTACAATAAAATATACGTTGAGGTATTTCGAATAAAATCGTATTATACAAACACTGCAATTTATTAAAAATATATAAAATCAATAAAAATGTTGTTGAAAATTGTATAGTTTTTTTTACATACATACTTTCAAACTTGTAAATTATATATCATATGTCGATGAATTTCTTCCCTTTGAAGTTCTGAAAACAGAGACTGAAAACTTTACGACAACATAACATTTCTATCGAATTTGAATGTTGTATGCGGTGCGATTCCACAGATTCCATGTAAATCTTATTGAATTTGTCTATATATTTAATTCATATTATATTACATATACTTTATTTTGACCGTGAGTATCGTGAGTTTCAGGAAAAAAAAAATGTAAAAACAATAGAATTATTTATTTTGTATACAAATAAATAATATAAAATTGTTTATCACGGTTTATAAAATATGTTATCATATTTGAGATGAGGTGCGAAATTATATAATACTGTTTATTTATTTTTTTTCATATATTCTTATTTTGACATGCGAATCTTTATACTGAACTTTTTGTTGTTGAGAATATTCATTCATTTTTGAAATATCATAGATAAAAAAAAACTAAAACAAATGCACATTTCATTTTGTATTTTAAATGTATATATAATGAACAAAAAAATAATTAATAAATATTATAAATGTATTTTATTATTGAAAATAAATGGAAAAAATTACAAATTTTTTATATTGATAATGTTTTTTTTCCGTTTTTTTCCGCTTATGAATATGCAAAAATAAAATATATAAATATATATCTATAACAATAAGTTTTTTTTTATTTATTGATAAACAAAAAAAATCAATAAAATAAATAAAAGAATGTAATAAGTATATATAAATATCACATAAAATTTTTCAACAAAAAAATATTTTATTTATTTGGAAAATTAGTACCATTATTATTGAATGTAGTTGGGACTTCATATGTAAATATACGCGATACATTTTCTTTGTACAGATATATATATATATATATATATAAATTTATAGTTATAATGAAATGAATAATTGAAATAAGTTGAATATTCTTTGTTTAGCAAATAATATAAATTTTCTGTTAAACAACAGCTGATCTGATATAATAAATTAGCATTTACAGTATATTATAAATTTCTTTTATTTAGATGACATTTCATAAATATATATGTACAATAAACATATAATTTGAACAAAGTAAGAAAAGAATGTGAATCATATTCATTGTTTTTAAGTTATCCACGCGCTTCTATCTGAAATAATGATATTTAATTATAGTTAATTTATAAACTAAGCCCATTTCTCTATATAAAAAACACACAAATCCCAAGATTCTGACAAAATTATTTGATGTCATAGGAGGATATTATCTAATTTATACGCACTCAATTATTTTTCCCATGTGACGATATATAATTAACACTTTTCCCTATTGTATATATATCGATATCGCTATATATTTTCGATGTTATATAATTCAATAAAAATCGAATTGGGTCAAATCAATTGTGATTAATGATTATAAAAATAAGTTTTTCGATATAGAATTTTAATAAATATTAGGTTGTGTAAAAACTAATGATAATTTTTTTTACAAAATTCAAACGATTTTTTAATATATTTCAAATGAACTTTATTAAACCAAATATGCGCCGTTTTGATCGATGACCCTTTGCCATTTTTCTGGTATAGACATTATCCCATCGCTGTAGAACTTCTGTGTTTTCTGGGCAAAAAACTGATCCATGTGCATTTTGCAGTCCTCTGCGGAATTTAATTTTAAACCATTAAGGCAGTTCTGCAGAGACCGGAACAAATGATAATCTGAAGGTGCAAGGTCCGGACTATATGGTGGATGCATTAAAACTTCCCAGCCAAACTCTCTCAGTTTCTGCCGAGTCAACAAAGATGTGTGTGGTCTGGCGTTGTCATGATGGAACACAACACCCTTTCGATTGATTAATTCTGGACGTTTTTTTTTAATCTCGTGCTTCAATCTTGTTAATTGTTGACAATAGAGATCGGAATCAATGGTTTGACCGGGTGCTAGTTTGACCGGGTGCTAGTAATTCATAATGAACGATTCTTTTCCAATCCCACCAAACAGACAGCATTACCTTTCAGCATTACCAACCTGGTGTTAATCCAGGTTTTGCTACTGTTTTAGGAGCTTCACCCTTCTTGGACCGCGATGTTTTTCGTACATTATTATCGTATGTGGTCCATTTTTCATCACCTGTAATCATTCGCTTTAAAAATGAATCGATTTCGTTCCTTTTAAACAGCGTTTCGCAAATGGAAATTCGGTTCATTAAATTGTTTTGTGTTAATTCATGTGGTACCCAAACATCGAGCTTTTTCTGGTATCCAGCCTTTGTGAAATGGTTTAAAACTGTCTGGTGATGGATGATTAGTTCTTTAGCGATATCATGACTGCTTACGTGTCGATTTTCTTCAATTTTTGATATGATTTCATCGACTTTTTCAGTGATTGGTCGACCAGAACGCGGTGCATCTTTGACATCAAAATTACCGGAACGAAATCGATGTTAGTGTTACCTGAAAACGAATGTTAGTGTTACCTGATCAGATTAGTACTACTTGAAATATTCAATTATAATGACATCTATTTATAAAAATTATCAATACTTTTTCGACAACCTAATATATAAATAATGAATATTTTGTTAAAAATTATAATTATATATTGTTCAAACAAATGAATTATTATCTAAATATACATTTATTTATAATAATTTAATATTAATTATAGTTATATATAATAATATATATTAAATTTGAATCATATGATAATTTATATTCAAATTACTAAATATATATCAATAAAAATTTAAATATAAATATATGCATATAAAAATTATCGCATTATGTACAATTGATACACAATTCACTGTGATAATTATGGAAATGAATTTATTTGAATATATATATATATATATATATATATATATCTGATGGAGTGAGAATTAAATTAATAATGATAATATTTATTTTGTTTTTTATATATTGATATAAATATAATTTTATTTAAAGTATATATATATAGACAATTTCGTTGAGTACATATAACACATTTCAATATAATTTACGTTTAATTATAAGTTAGATTGTATTTTAATAATATACGATAATTATATTCCAATAATATTACTATATATATATATATTTATAAAATTATATTCGGTCTTATCGCAATATTTTTTTTTAATCAGTATTATTTGTGCTAAAAATGATATGATAAAATTTAATAGATATGTGATAAACACTCTTGTAAATTTTTTTTTATAATATATATTTATTTATTTATTTATATAAAGTGTCGTCGCGTCGACAATGTGGGGCGATATAAAGATATAATAGTTGTTTTAATAATATGTATATAGATAAAACTAGAAATTATTTATATATATATTACTAAAATTTTGTTTTGTCGAGCTCAGTGAATGTCATAAATTACACGATAAATTGTACAATTTATATAATAATAACCCGTGAATGGTGGAAAAAATATTATAGTTTTTGAAAATTGTTGAAAATCATTTCGGAAAAATGGGAAAATATTTGATAATCTTATAAGTTTTGATATTATTGATGTTATGCATATAATATATATATATATAGAAATTGCATTAATTTGGTAAATATTATATAAACTTTATATTAAATTTCATTGAATTTCTTTGCTTCATATATATTAATTGACAATTTGTTTCAGTTTATTCAATTACAAAAAGGTTATTATAATGATTTATATACATAAAATATCGATTCTATATAAATTCTACTAACCTATATCAAAATTTACTCACATAATTCGGATTGCGTTTAAGAAAATAGATTAAATTTCGTATGAAGATGCAAAAACATATTGAAAAAATCAATCAATTTGCAATTCTTTTATAGATACAAACTTTTATTCATTTTATGTTATCAATTCTAGAAGCAGTTTGTTTTATTATAGCAAAGGCAATTATAAATATACTTTAATGAAGGCCTATTATAGTTATTTATTAGGAAATATGTTGTAAATAAATAACAAATTAATTGCAATATAATTTTATCAATACACATCTGTGCTATAATGATAAATCTAATAAAATCGTATGTTTTTGTTTTCCTAATTAAATGTTCAAATTATTTTGTTATTATACGTACATAGTTAAAAAATCTATATAATTAGACTATATATAAAAATAACAGAAAAAATTAATGATAAAAAAAATGAAATCTATAATTTAAAAGCTTTGTTTTCATATAGTAGAAAGATTAACAAGAAAGATTAAATGCGTATATTTATAATTAAATTGTACAAAAGAAATAATCCCTTATGGATATAGATAGATAATTTGTATTTTATTATATGTCCTAAAATAATCAAAATCGTGATTCATTTATTTATATTTGTATCGCAAATCATATTTAAGATTTAGATTTAATTAAAGATAAATAAAATAAAAAATAATTTTTAAGGAGATTTGTTTGGGGTTTTAAATAAGATTTGAAAGGAAAATTACCATATTGCATTATGAATTATTTTCTATATTTATTAAATTCTCTTTTTAAAATAACTTTTTTATTTTATTAATTAGAAGTATGTCATTTATAGAACAATTTTTCTATTTGCATGAATGCATCTATATATATATATATATAACGAAAATATTATTAATATTTTACATGATTAGTCGATGTTTTTATATATAGGTCAATGTATAACAGGTGAACATATGCAAATAAATTTTCTATTTGTATTATATAAATCATGCATATTATATAAATTTTATTATAATGAGTGTTTATTTATAATAGTTAGATATATATATTTTAAAAGTTTCATAATAATTATTTATGTATACTAATTATATATTTTCACTTTTTATTATATTATATCACATAACTTTTTTTTTTTATTTTTAGTATGTACTATAAATATATGTATGAAATGTGTATATGAAAAAAAAAAGAAGAATTTCATTCATTCAATCGTGCATTGAATCAGCATCACACGCTATTTAATAACAACATATATATATGAAAAGAAAATTTGCTAAAAATATAAAATATGACTACAGTTTTTTTTTTTGTTTTTCGAATTCAAATTCATAATTCTTATTCATATATATAGATTATTTATTTATTAATTTTTTATAAAATGTATTAATAAAATCTTTAATGATTCTTTTTTGTAATTTTGTTACCGAGTCAGAAAATCTTTGATTTACATTCATTTATGTATATATGTATCCATATTCAATAACAAAAATAAAATGAAATTTTATATATTAAAATATCAATTAAAATTTGAAATACTTTAAATATGAGTAATATTATATAAAAATAAATTATTTTTATTCGTATCATTGAATAAAAATGTGTTTTTTTTTTTGTGTGTGTGCAATAACATCATATGGTTTTTTTTTCTTATTCGTTTTCTTGATAACATACGTATTTGGGGGGATTTCGTATTTATAATGACGAAATTATTAATTTGAAACTGATTGAATACGTCTTTAAATGACGACTTAAAATTTTGTTTTGTTACATTTTTCTATATACAAAATTGTTATAAGAGAGGGCATGTACCAAAAAATAATCATCACGATGAAAATAAAATATAATAAACCAAAAGCACAATTCATATCAAGATATAAAAAATAATACACGCAATGTTTTTGATTACGTGAATATCTATTTTGTGTGTGTGTGTGTGTGTATAATTATATCAATAAATTTTATTATAAATTTTACGCATTTATTTAGATAAATTGTATTTAAATTCAATATACGCCATTTCAAAACAAAACATTGTTATTTTATTTAATACAAAATTTTTCTCTTATATTTTAATGTGATGAATGGAATATGAAATTCAACTTCCTGTATATATTAAAAAAAAAAACGTTTAATTTACTTAAAATACGATATGCGGTAAATAAAAATAAAAAGCTGTAATGATAAAGTTTTGTTGTTGTTGTTGATATTTTATGTATTGTATGAATTTTGTATGTATATATTGATAAATTATTTATTTATATTGAAGAAAACAAAAAAACCCCCACATATGAATTTAATTTTATATTTCTGGGAAATATTGCATAATAAAAAAAATATTATAATGAAAGAAAAAATGTGAAAACGCAGATGTTTATATATGTATGTTGCTGTGAGTGCTGATGGGAGTTTAGTATTAGTTTGTTATAATTATTTATTAATTAATCTATTCAAAACCTCATCGATTTATATAGTCTATTGGTAAAAATAAAATAAACAACTTATCAATACAAAAAAAAATGAATGATATATAAACAAAATTAGGATAGGAAGATGATAATTGAATTAAATTATCATAATAGTTGAGTTATATATATTATATATATGAATGAATATTTATATTATTAACACTGACCTTTCCGTTTCCAAATTATCGCGTGTAAATAATAACATATACTATTTTAATTTTTATAGTGTAAGTATATATATGAATTTTTTAGGGAAATTTCAAGTGATAAAGTGATATATATTAAATAGTATTCAAACATAATTTGACTATTGTAGTTTGTTCTTGAAATCTTTATATATATATATACGTAGATATAATGTTTTTTTTTTGTAGTTTATATATAATTTAAAAGCAAATAAATGCATAGACAATAAGTAAATTTTTAAATATTTGTATATATAAACAACATATAAATCTATATATGTATATTTAGTTGTTTGTTCATTTTGTTACGTCGAATATTTGTTGATTAAAATTTGTGTATTTTATGACCAAAGATAATGTTTATCTTCTCATTCCTATAACAGAAATCATTCAAATCAAATATATGTACAAAACGAATCCATTTTATTAGTTTATTTTATTTATGAATAAGAAATTATGCGATTATCAAGTGATTTATAGAAACAAAATTACTTTATTTTAATATAATATTAATATCTCTATAAATATAAAATCATTTTAATATGTATATGTATATTCGTAAAAGAACTTACACCGGGATATTTTTATAATAAATTTTGGCAACTACAAATGTTATCATAATTTTTATATATAAATAAAAATCACTATGAGTACATTAATGGGAAAGCACTTATGAAACGGCGAAGAGGTAGTGTTATCATTTGTCATTGCTAACATTTTCGTAAAATAACCCTCCGCATATACAAAATTTTAATTTAATTGATTTTGAAACGGAAGTTAAAAATATTTTAATTTAATTGGTTTTGAAGTATATAGATATCTCTAACAGTTGGAAATTTTTTGGAAATGTACGTATATCAGAAACAATTTCGAAGAATGTCATATTTTTGTAACAAAATGCATTAAAAATTAGCCATAAAAACTCATAAAACTATAGAAAAGTCATAAACAATCATAAACTATTTCATTTAATTGCCAAAAAAAAAAAAAAAAAACAATATTTATTATTATAAATATATAATAATATTTTTTTATTAAATTTTTTAAATATAAGTACAGGAATTTTCATTTTTATTTTTATCGTCTTTAATGTGTGTATAGGTCAGTCTCGAGTCATTTTTATAGAAATTGTAGTTTAAATTATGTTCATTTAAGTTTTTATTTTTTTCATTAATATATATATATATAGATAACCTTGCGTGTGCCGTTGTCGTCGTCGTCTCCGTTGTCGTTTAATCATCGTCGTCGTATAGAATGATTAATAATATTTTGGTGTACAATTTATTGTACACATATTTATATTAATTTCTGTATATATATATAGAATCTTATTATTAATAAGTTCAGGGTTTCTTTTTTTTTGTTTTTACTTTAAATTATTATAAATATAAATGATAAATAATTTTTTCGCTATACTGTATGGTTATTAATGCTTAATCATTATGGTTTTCGATATTAATTGGTTTTAAAGAACTTGTGAATTTATCTGATTCGTTAAATGAAATTTCTTTAGTGTTATAACATCAATTTTAAGAATATCATAAGATTCTGATAAGATATTTCATTGATGCTGAAAATATATGTTGCTTATATAGAGAGCCTATGTGGAAAAATTTTACAAATATAATATCATATAAGAATATAGAAATTTGAGATTTTCAAGAAAAATCAATGTCAAATGACTTGAACTTTTTTTAAATTACTATTTAAATATAGATTTCGGTTTTGAAATTATATATATACATATATAAAATATACATTTTCGATAGTATAATAACCTTTTTATTTTTATTTATATTTAAAATATTTTTGATATAGAATTTTTGTAAAAAAAAAAATTGGAGATCAATAGACTATATGAAGAGATATAATATAATTAATTTTTGTTTTTTTAAATTTGCAGTTAATAAATATACAATTTAAATATTTTTTATATTATAATAAAGGTCATATTCATTTAATTAATATATAATAATTAAAATAAATAAATAAAATTTTTATAGTAAACACAACCGAAAAAAAGGACAATGACATTTTTATTTAATTATTTTTATATTATTATTATGATTTTTCGACTAAATAATAATAATAATTTTGTTATTTTGTTTTATTTCGCATTGATCATTTTTTAATTCAATATTCGGTTTTTTTTCTCTCCGTATGGTTTATTATTATTTATTGTATTTTTAATCTAACAAAAAATATATACTTATATTGATAATAAAAAACAAAAAATTCGTGTGAATCTTTAATTAGAATAATGAAGGCGCTATTTGTATTTATTTATACCTAATAAAATAATATATATATATATACATATATTAAATTAATTAATATTTATATGTTTAAATAAGTATATATCTAAATAAATATACATATAGATTTATATGTGGTTTATATATATACAAAAAGATATATTTTACTCTTATCTTTTCTAAATAAATATTATGGCATACAAATAGAATTAAATAAGCTGCTTATTATATATTTTATAGTTATATAAAACAAAATCGTAAAATGAATATTCATTTAATGTAAAAAATACCTGTATAAATAATTATATCTATATGTATATCTAACAGCTGTCTATGTTTATATATACATATAATTATTATTGTTATAATAATACATTATATTTATATACACATAGACGAAATAGGTATATATAAAATTTATGATTTGTTTTTGGTAATATAAATTATATACTAAACTAAACCAAGGTTGGAAATACACAAAAAATTATATATACAAATAAATTCCTATATTGATATATATCGATATAGACATATAATAATACAAATATGTTACGTTTATGGAGATTATTCACCAGTATTTAGATATTCGGTGAATGAATTAAACAAATGAGGAAAAACCAATATTCAATATACAAATAGAATATTTTTTTCAATATTTTGTACGTAGTTTAATAAAAATATTCGTTTACTACATGTTTATTTAAATTATTTGATCTGATCCTATATTGAGTGTGAAAAAATAATATTATACGAGAAAATTGAAATATACTAAATTACAAACGCTATATGAAGAATGTTAATTGTATATACTTTAATAAATAATAATATAAGAATGTGTAAAGTTAAGTTTTCTTTCTGTTTTTCGTATTATACGGAATGGAATTCAAGTTAGTCATCACTTTTTAATCAAATTGATTTGAAAATTTGTTCTATACTTAAGTTCTTTCATATATGTATATAAAAGATGTTTTTTAATCAAATGAAGAATGACAATCAAAATAAGATTGTATATGATAAATCTGAGGGGATTTTTCTTCTTCAAAATCACCTGCTATTTTCTAAATATATATAGAATATAAATAAATTTGTTCATATTTACTGAAATAATTGTGAGTATTTATTTTACACTTTATATTATATAAATAAATGAATATTGTCCTTATATTAAATGAAATTAGTGTTAAAAAATCACCGAGATAAGAAAATTATTATTTATATGCAGATTTAAATATAGCTGCTGTAGAGATATATAAAGAAAATGTCAAGTTCAAGATATATATGAATTTAATTATTTTTTATATAAAAACAAAAGTAACATTCTTACATATAAACTTGTTCAACTCAATTATATATAAAATTGTAATTTTTCATTTTTTAAACAGAATAATCTTAATAATAATGATATGGTTTTAGAATAATAATTGTACAGATTATTATTATTATTATTATTTTTATTGTTGTTGGGGTTTTTTCTTTAAATAATTATGTCATTGGGAAAATATGTATATCAATCATTATTCTATTTATAAGATAGATTCTCTTTCATATTTTTTTTTTATCTCAGTTCAATGCTTAATTTCTATATAATGGAATTATTAACTATTAACGCACCATCACATAGATTTCTCAGAAGAAATTATATGTGTAATTTAAATGATAATTTTATATAAAATATATTAATTAATTTGAAATACAAAATGAATATTCATTTATGATCAATATTTTTTTTGTTTTTTCAAAGAATATTAATTCAATCATCAAGGTTTTTACGGTTTTACCTTTAACATATTAATATACATTGAAAATCTGATTTGTTGATCCTCTTTATTTGATCACCTTTCTAAGTGTTAACCCAATTATGATTAATGCTTTTTTTTTTTGCTGTAAGTGTCCAATCTGCAAAGGTTTCACTATAAATTTATGTATATATACTATATTGTGTTTTGTTTAATCTATCAATAATTGTATTTACTTTTAACAATATATAAACAATATATAAACCTCTTGAGAAATTTTTAATTTTATTTATATTTATACAGATATGCATGTATTTTAAGATGAAATTTTTTATGCATGAATATTATATATATATATTAGAATTTTTTATAATTGAATAAATATTGATATAATTTCCTATATATAACATAAAATGATTCATTTGGGTGTTGTTTTGTGTTTTAAAATAAAAATAAAAATAAATACACTATGGAAATTTTCCATGTTGGATACTTAAAATATTTCCAACTGTATATAACACAGCAATGATGTGACTAACCGATATAATTGTTTTATTTTTATATACATTCAAAATAATTGCGGCTTAAAATAATTTAAAAAAAATATTGTTATAGGATTCAGACATAAAATCTTTTATGGATATTCAAAGTTATATGAAATATCTATATAGGTTATTATATATATACAAATATGCGCTTCATAACCGAAGATTTGATTTAGCGTCCAACGAAATATCCTTCATAATTTATAAGTTGTTTTTTTTTCCCTCATATAGAATATGAACTCACGACCACAAAATTTTGTCAGAATTTGAAAAGTTAGGTGTTTTATTCACTGCTACACCACAGCCTCACACAGACAAACTGTATATTATAATCTATAAATGTTTATAAAAACAAAACAAAATTACAATTTCGAATTTTGTATTTTTTTTTAATAAATGAATATTGTTTTCTTTATATTCATAATTTTGTTCTTGTCATGTACATAATATTATATTTATGTTTAAAATAAATAAAAAAAAAAACGTGTTTAATTTTAAATATTTTAAGTGATTAAAAATATTTTTCAATAATTTTTTGATATGTTGCCAAAAAAAAAATGAAAATAATAATCAATTTTATTATGGAAAATATTATTTATTTTTCAATATATCATATTCTATATATATATATTCTTTTAAATATGTAATGCTATGGGGATCGTCCATGTATTTCAATTTTCAATCATCGTAGTGAATCCACACCATACCATATTGATATATTTTCGTATTATAAATGCTATAAAGTAAATAGAAAAGATCACGATCAAAATATGTTTTATTTCAAACACATTTTTTTTTTAATATAGACATTTTTTCACAAATATAAAATTTATGATATGGAGATCATTTCAGAATTTTATATACATATGATTTATTTAGACATTTAGGAATTTTAATTTTAAAGTTAAAAGTTATTTTTAAATATATTTATAGAAATTCTTTAACATACGAAACGAGGATATGGAATTTATGTGTTGTCAATTTTCCGCATTTATATAATTCTTAATATAATTTATATTTAGACCTTTCCTATATATTAAATAATCATACTTGATATGAAATCTTGAATTCAATCATGTATTCAATTCAGTATAGAAAGTGTCTGTTATAAAAAACCAGCATTAATATATATTGTAGTTGAACATTTCTTGAAGAAACGTAAATGTGATTCAATAATAAAACTATAAATATTTTACCGCAGTACAAATCAAAATAGTATTTATTTAGTAAATATAAAAAAAAAAAACATTTTAATTGTTATTATTTTGTTTGTTTCTATATAATAATTATTTTATCGTTTTTCATTTTTAATTTATTTACTTCGATATTATTATTTGCATTTTTTAAACGTGTTTTTTAATATACAATTTTGAAAAAATAATGAATAATATATTTATTGCGAACAAAACAAATTAATTTTTATTAATTAAATAAAAATGATCTCTAGACTATTATAAATTGCGTCATTGTATTTATATTCTAATTATTTTTTTTATCTATTATATACTCAATTGACTTTATAATAATAATAATAATAATAATAATAAATAAAGTATACTTGAACTTGAAATATAAAAATTTTTTTGTTCTTCTGATCCTTCTTCTTATTTCACATTCATATTTTATTTTTATTATTTGGTTTAAAAAAAATGTATAATAGATTTGCAATAGAAAGAAAAAAATAGAAAGATTTTTCTTTATTTATGAATATGCGATTTGGTATATCATACTATATAGATGAAATGACAAATAAAATAAAATTTATCGTCATATAAAATTAGTCATATATTCATATATATTTTTTTTCTAATGAAATCTGAATTGTTTATTTAAATTATATATATAGGAGGGGGAGATGAATGAAAATATAATGATTAAAGAAAAATTTTTATAATTATAAACTTGTCTAATTAATTTAATTTATTATATTAAATCGAAAGTTTATATATAGAGCACGTGATATTCTCAGTGATTTCACATGTCCTTATAGTATTTGTTTTGTGTTTTTCTGGGTTTTTTTTTCTTTTGGTTATCTTTTCTTTCAATCGATCGGCCATCGTTCCGTATTCTGATTTATTTTAAAACGTTGGCTAATGATTTTTTTTTTTTGTATTTCATTAATCTTTTGGATCCAAAGTTACATTTTACCCTATTCATATGTTTGAATTTTTGTGGTAAAACATTTGTAATTTTCATTATACACACCCACCACTCAGATATATATATACGTTAAACAATTACAATATATTATATTTATTTATGAATATATATGTAGATTTTTAATGCAAAATATAATACCACTCATTCTCTTATACAAATACGATCAGAAATTAATTTATAATACAAAAATAATGTATATGAATAAAGTTGAAAGGGCAAAGTTGAACTAACTACAGTAGGCTCAATAGGATAATAGCACACCCCATTCAAACGTATGTAAAGTAAGTAAACAAATCTCGCTTATTATCTTGGAAAATCATACCTTAATCCAATATCTCTCTAATGGAACCAATACGATTTATGATCTATTCAATAATACAATAATCATTATAATACAATTGTAAAACAAATTGTCTATTTCAATTGAATTAAAAAAAAATAATTCTATTTATTCAATTTATATACAAAATAATCATTGTAATGGTTCGCTTTTTTTTTTTTTTTTTGTTGCGTGTATCTAAAATGGTTTTATGTTTTAACTTCCTGTTTAAAATAGTTTCTAAATTTATATACAATATACATATAGTTAACATTATAAATATATTATTTGAGATCTTTATCCGAATCGACATAAATACGCACGCAAAACATTTTCATTTACATATGTTTTTGTTTTTTTTATTTATTTAGCGAAAAACGATCACAAGAATTTATATATGTATAAATACGCAAAAAAATTAAGTTTAAATTTTGTATGTTTGAACACAGATGTTTAATTTTCTTATACATAAGTATAAATTAAGATTTGATGTTTTTTTTTTTTCTTAATTTTTTTGTTTATTTTCAATTTAGAATTTCTTGTGTATGTATATAAACAATATTTTTTTTTAAAGAACAACAACATTGTTTAAAATTTTATAAATTAATTTATAATACAATTAGAATTTATTCTATATAAAGTTATTTAAATTTTACTTATATATGCATAAAACATAGTCAAATAATATAGTATATATACATAAATTTTGTAAATTCTTTGAAATTTAAATATATCTATATACTATTAAATATATTAAATCAATATATGCGCTGCGAATTAAGTGATTTTACATATATGAATTTAAAAATAATAGTAAATAAATTTATATATATAAATAAAAATATTAAATACATATATAATATCGGGGAATGTTTCGTCTTGTCTATAAAATTGCAATAAATTTATAGAAAATTTAAAATTAGCATTAAATTATAATGACCGATTTTAAAATACCTATATATATATATATATACATAAAATAATCAATATATTTAATTGTTTCATTTATTTATTGTGGTATTGTAATTTTATTGACGGCTTTAGTGTATTTTTAAATGTCAACATTAATTTATTCATTGCATATATGTATGCATATTGTATAATTTAGTAATAAGCGTGCTCATCATTATTGTATTGATTGTATATAAAAAGCAATATATTGAAATACAATAAATTAAATATGATACGCAAATTATATATGTATGTATATATTAATTTTATTATATAATAATTGGCCAAATCGACTTCCTTCTATGCCAGCAATTAATTAATATATTCTTTAATGTGAACGAATAGGTCCCATAACCCACCTCAATATATATATAAATAAAAAAATAAATAAAAATCTTAAGTGTAAGTGTGGAACCAAAAAAATAATATGACTACTAATAATAATAATAATAATAATAACAATAACATTTTCATTAATACGACGATAATTTTTTTTAATTATATTATAACTTTATTTATATATGCAAATATAAATATATATTTTAAATGAATATTTAAACCGCGTGCGATGTATTTTATTTATTTTTTTTTAATTTATTATATTGCTTTTTTAATGATAAAAAAAAATACATATATCTATAATTTATTTATTATTGTTATTACAAAGAAGCGTGCGTATGGGTATGGGATACATTATTTGGTTCATTGTTTAATTATATTCTATATTATCTTTCATCTTCGTATCTTTATTTTACATTTTATAATATTTGGGTTCATAAACGTTATTATAAGTATAAAAAAAAATTGTATATATACTAAATTATAATTAATTTATATAGATAATATAAAATATTTTCAACTTTTCACATACATCCAAAAATATTAAGTAATATATATAAACCAAAAAGAAATAAAACCCTTATATGGTATAAAATTATAGAACAACAATAAAAGAAAAATCTCAATATTTTATTGCATAAATATAATTAATTTAATTATAGTGAATAATTTTGTATAATTATTTTATTATATACAAATATATATTACAATATAATTAATAAAACAAAAAATGTAATGCGACACATTTTTTGTTTAATATTATAATAATTATATATAATAAGCAGATTACGACAAAATAAAAACAGATTAAAAATAAAAATTATTAATCGCTCTCACACACACTTATTTTAATCACTTTTTTCTTTTTTTTTACTACTTTATTATATGATATTATTTTCATTCAATTATATGGTATATGGAAATTTTATAATTTATAAATACTGCAATAGCTAAAATTTTGAATATTTGAATATTTTCTTGGAATTCATTCATGGTATATATTTATATATTTTGCTATATAGTTCTTTTTTGTTTCTTTTATGTTTTATTATTGCAATCATATGAATATAAATTACAATTTAAATATTTACCTATACATGAATGGTATATTTCCTATATATATAAAGTCATTGCAATTGAAATTTGTTATTTTCTATAGAAATCAGAGCATAAGAAATTGATTTAGTAACATTTTTTGTCATATAAAATTTACTGTAAAATTGGGAAAATCTTGGAGAATTCTCAATTTTGAATCAATTGTCCCAAGAAATCATAGTCCAATATTTTACACGAATCATCTTTGATTAATTCGAAATGTATGTGGTAAAATGTTCAATAAGTATAACTATTAGAAATTCATTTGGTTAAAGTTTTTCATATGAAATTCCAGGAATATCTGGGAAAATTCTCAGTTGATTGGTTGATTGGTCCCAAGAAGAAACCTATATAATCCAATATTATACATATAGATCATTTGTGAATGAATTATGGATCAAACATTCTACCTTTATATAAGCTCTTACGCATAATAAATGTATATAGAGTTATGGATGACCGACCGCAACAGCAATTTTCCAAATATGTTTTATATTATACCACCAGAATATGTGAGATTGTTTAATTCTTCTAAGAAAATGAAATTGTTTTTATATAACTCATATTTCATTTAAAAAGTTTTTGATTGGAAATTGGATATATATATAGTATATATGAAAGTGTTGTGAGTTTTTATTAATCAGAATGCGATTGATTATATACTAAATTATATATTAATGTATTTAAATTTTATTTTTTACAGATTAAAAGATAAAAGCAACGTTTATTATAAATTATTTGCATTGTTTTACACGCGTATAAACAATCAATTCTCTTTTATATTTTGATGAGAATTTTAATTATTAATATTTAATTTTTTTATATTTGTGTTAACTAAAGTTAAGTTAAACATTTAAATTTATTAAAAGGATAAAAAAGTAACAACACAAAAAAAAAAATTAATTATAAATCTAATAAAAAAAAAAAAGTTATAAATTGCTTTTGCAAAAAATAAATACAGCAGTGATATACCCGCAAAAAAAAAAAATTAAAAAATTAAACCATCAATAAATTTATTTAAATACATTTATGTTAAAAGGGTATGGTTTATTTTCCGGGTAATTGGGGCATGGGAGATACTGAATATTCAAAATGCCCAAAACAATTCACAACCAATTTTCAAACTCTTCAACAACATCAACAACATCAACATCATCATCATCATCATCATCAACAACAACCTCTACACCAACAACATTTACCAATCAATAGTAATACCCAACAACAAGTATTACAGCAACAACCTCAAAAGTTAACAATCAGTCGTGCCACTGAATTGATAAGACAACGTTCAACATCCTTAACATCCATACAACAACAACGTGAACAACAATCACAAGATGATAAAGATGATGAAATTGCATTACATCCACTTAGTAATCAAGTAAGTTATTATCGCACAAATATATTAAAAAAAAAAAAAAAATTAATGCATTGCTCTTGAAAAGCTTAATTAATTTATTTTCTATTTTATTGATTATTAAAAATAAAATTATATTTGTGAATTTTTTTATTTTATTATATGTCTGTTTTATTGTATATTTAAAAAATATATATATATAAATGCGTTAATAATAATAATAATAATAAAAAATAATATTATTAATTTAGTTTTATATTTATTGTAATTAAAAATTATTTTCCGGCATAATTCATACAATAAATATATATATATATATGTAATGTTCATATATGCAAGAAAAAATCTACCAATATCCGGCCAATATCTACTATTAAACATATATATTAATAATATTAAATATATATTATTCGAGGTGACAAATAAAACAACTCTTTCATATATTTATATTAATTTAATATTATTCTTATTTTATATATAAATAAATTTGTCAGCAGGATTTCAAATTTTTTTTTTTATATAGATCTCCTCTTATATAGCCTGTTCAATGCACATCACACTATATAGAAAAAATGTTATCTATAACTATCTATAATTAAAGTATTAGTGTGTATTTAGTTTTTATAGTTATTATATGCGAAATAAAATCAAAAAATAAATGACTATATACACTAAACGATTTATTGGCAATCATACAATTCGAGGGGTTTTTTTTTTAATTTCAAATATTTATTTATTCAAAAATATACAATAAAAATAAATAATATTTTAATATTATATGAAATGTGTGTATGTAAGTTGCAAAATTCAATGCATTTTTTTTTTAAATATTAAAATTTATATATTTAATAATTATTTATTTTTTGTATTTTAGCAGTATTTTTTTTTAATATTATTTTTTATATTGAAGAATGATTGGCTTTTATTGGAAGATTATATTCTTGCGATTTATTTTTTATTTCGGTGATGACACGACATCGTTGTGTATAGTTGATATATATATAGTGAAGTCCACAAAATTCTGACAAAATTTGTTACGGTCGCGTCGGTTATTTTCTGATGGGAAATTTCTTGCAGAATTACAGATATCTGTTCCATGCGGATAGCTTATTTTATTTTTTTTTTATCAAAAATCGGGTGCAAATTTTAGAGTTTTTTTTTAAATCAATTTATAAGGGAGAAATCTAAGTTTAAAAGAAGAACATTTAATATTGATGTTTATAAAAGATGTTTAAGACATTATAGAGATAATGTCGAAAATCGCTGCATTATTAGTCGTAGATAAATATAACACATTATATATATATATTATTTAAAATTATATTACCTTATCGTTTTCAGAAACTAAATAAAATAATTTATTGTTATTTTTATATATAATTTATTTAGTTTATAATTTAAATATATATTATATTGGTAGGTGTCTTTTATTTTTATTTATTAAATTAAATTTTAAATAATAATTATAGTATTTTTTTATTATTATATTAAAAAACATTAAATGAAATGAAACTAAAAATTATTAATAAATTTTTTTAATTTTTCCAAAACAAAATAAAACAACACAAAAATAAACTAAAATAAAACAAAACAAATTACACAAATCAAAAAAAAAAAAAAAAAAGGTTGGCGGTCATACAAGATTATTAGTTTTGAATCATAGTACGGTTATAAAACCATTGAATACACGTGAATTAGATTTTTATCAAAACATTCCGATGGATATTCAAATGTTTGTTCCAAAATATAAAGGTAACAAATTTTAATATTATTTCTTAATTGTTTGTTTGTTTTATTAATAAATATTCTTTAAAATGTTTTCTATTTTTTATTTATTTATTTATTTATTGTTTTGTGCTATTACATATATTTAAATTTTAAACAATTTTATGAATTTTTAACGATTAATATTCAATTAAAATTAATATACATTTAAAAAATATTATCATTCAACTCATCATGTGTTTATAATAATAATAATAATAATAATAATAATAATAATAAATTAATTAATAAATAAAAATTGATTGCGTATAATTTAATTGATATATAATAATTAATTTTTATATTTTATATATTTTATTTATTAATTAATTAATATTTATTTACCAATATCGTTTGCATAATTTGTCTCAGTCCACATTATTGCAAATCTATAAAAATGTTGTGCTCTTTTTGATTTATATTTTGATTTATATTGAGATCAAAATAAAAAAAATGATTTTAGATAATGTGTTTAATATTTTAACCAAAAAATAAATATGGCAACGGGACGACTATTTTATTGATAAGATAATAACATAAAAAAAATCATTATTTTGCGTATTAAACAAAAATAAAAACTTATTATTGTACATAATAAATACAATATTTTGTGTTGTTAAATTTAGCATTATCGCATTTATACAATCAGTATATATATAACTTGAGTTGTATATAAATAAAAGAAATATTAATACTTAAAAAATTATGATAAACATTTATTTTTTATCAATAAATAAATACATATATATGATGCATTCTTTGTTTTATTTATATATAAAGTATACATATTTTTATTTATTTCATGATAATTTTTAAATAAAATTTTATCTATAATCAATGATTTTTTTTTTCGCAATAGATTTATTTATATATATTTTATATATTTTGTGTGGATTATATACATTTTTATCTGTTTAGGTTAATACACATAAAATACAAAATACTGATAAGAATTTTCATTATAAAGTATATGAATTTAATGGTGTTTCGGGTGGGTTTTTTTGTGGTTCTGATCCCTTAAGTAATGCTTTTCATGACATGCCGACGGCAGACGACGGCAAATGTCAAATTGAAAATACATGCATTTCAATGGCGGTGCTTTTTATGATTATTGGACGGCGGACTGACGGCGGACATTGATATTTTTTCTTCTATTGCCGTCGGCTGACCGTCGTCCAAACTTCATTTTTCATTTTATTTACATTTTATTTAATTTTTATGATTTAATTTCATAATAATAAAATATCCAGTTAATTTACAAACTAATAAAAAATGGAATTATTTAACAGCAATTGGTATTTATTATTAAATTTCGGCTTTTTTATCCAGGCAAAATAAATTTCAGAAAAAGCACATTTTTTTTTATATCACAAATATCATATTTGTGATAAATAAAATATTTTCATAGAAATCGAGGCTTTATATAACATATATTTAAAAAATTCAGTTCAATTATTGAATCAATTTGAATTTGAAAATCAACCTGCTGGTTTTAGATTCACCCCATATTCAAAATTTTCAATCAGATATCTCCAACATATAAAACCACCATTAATTTTGAATATATTTTCTATCTTTATAAGTACGATCAATTTTATAATATATACACTTTATATTATTGCGTTTTGTTTTATTACGTAGAATTTTCGAACGTATAATATTATTATTTAAACAACAACGACGAGTTCAAGTTCACGCATTCGTTTTATTTTATTGATAAACTATATATATAATATATATACGATTTCCTACAAATAGTATGCAAATTTGCATATATGCGGTCTTTATTGAAATGTAAAATATAAAAAAAAATATGTGTTATGTATATTATTTAAATTTATATATATATATATATAACCATTATCATTGGTATTCCACGTTTACATTGGGAAATGAAATTTTCACTATTTACTGACTGATTTTCTTAATCGTTTTGCATAGGACAATATTTTCCTGCTCGTGTTTGTAATAAAACTTATATTGATTTTCGGATTAGATTAACTAATAAATTTTCCTATTCAACCAGATAGCATAAGCGAAATATCTTGGAATAAATCAATTTTCTAGATTCATCTCCCGCTGCAATCACAATATATTTTATTAATTTAAATAGATTTTTGCCATAAAAATATTCAGTAGGTTTCGGTATTTTAACATTCCAACATATATAGGTGCGTGAAACATTCTAAATAATATTATATATAAATAGGAATTTCTAAAATATAACTCGATTGAACAATCAATTTTTTGAAATATACGCTTAATAATCTATTATTGATATTTATAATTTAAACGCACCAATTTTAAAAATTCTCTGTTATATTATAAACATTTTTTCTTATTATTAGAGGTATAGTTACTTTTTTTTACTATACATATATATATATATAAATACCCATTAAAACCATTACCAGTTTCTATTAAAATAATTTATTTTTATTTACATTTTGTTTTACTACAAAACAAAAATCAATTAACTCGCTTTTTTGCGTTTTATCGATTTTATTTATATTGTAAATTAATTTTGTAATGTTGTTTTTGTATAATATATATATAGCGTATTTATATACAGCCTTTTTTTCTTTTGTCCAACAAACATTAAAAATAATAAAAATATTTTAATTAAATTATACCAACCCAAATATATGTAAATAAATATATAATATTATGTTAAAAAAAATGTATATTTTGAAATGATTTATATGTTCTTGATGTGAGATATTGTTAAATTACGTCAATTACTACCAGTATATATATTGAATAAATAAAAGTGAAAATAATACAAATTAAACTCATTCCATATATCTGCATATACATTTTTCTATCTTGAAATTTTCCAATATATTTCATTGTAAATATATTCTGTTTAAGTGAACCAAAAAAATTTTTGAATTGCAGTGATCCAACAGACACAGTTTTCACTGCATATGTTTCAAAATATATATAACCTCGTCAAAATCAACATATCACAAAAAAAAAACATCACCACCATTCAATATCAATAATTATTATATAAATATTTGCATTTATTGATATATTATATTTATTATTTGTATATATTTAAATTAACAAAAAAAAAAAAAAACATTATACGATATATTGAGGAGAAGGGAAAGGTATTTTATTGTGTCTGTTCGATTGCGAAACAAAAATATAAAATCAATATTTATATTGTATGTTTTCTGTGTTCTTCTATTTAAATATTATAATAATAAAAAAATATATTTCCCATAATGTTATTTATTTGTTTATATACAAATTAAAAAAAAAAAAATAAATAATATTTTTGCAAATAACTTTATTTGTATGATAATAACACGATGGCAATAATACTAATAATGTTGACAACGATGAAGTATCAAATTTAGAGGCATCAAAATTAATCTCTGTTAACGCACACAAAAAAGACCTTATATGATAAGAACATTTTATTTTTGTTTTTTAATTAAAACAAATTTTTTTCTCTATTCTTTATAAGTAAATAAACAAATAATAAAGATTACATATATAGACATTAATTAAAATATATTGTGGGAATAATATTTTCTATACATACACAACATTTATCAAATCATACAAAATATATACACTTAATAATTATCACATTTTTTTTTTAAAAATAACAAATATAAAAAAAATTATATTTATATCATTAATTATAAAAGTGTGGCAGCAAAAAAAAAAAAAAATTACATTACATATTGAATTATTTCATTTATGGTTTTGTTCAAAATTATAATTCATTAACAAATTTAAAAAAATAGCAAACAAACATTATTTTATTCGATATATATATATATTGATTATGAATATCGTATCATACTGTAATTTTTTTATAAATATAAATATACTAATTTAATCTAAAGTTTAAACTACAAAAAAAAAAAAAAAACATATGAAGAGATGAATGATAATATTTATATAAAAAAAAAATTGATTATTTATATACTATATATAACATTTGCGGGTAAAAGTATTATTGCTTTTTATTTAAATATTGTATATATATATCTTCAATTAAGAAAATATCTATATATATATATAATTGTTTAGTTTATCATTTGATAATTTTTAATTTAACCTTTTGCTTTTTTTATTATTGTTATAAATACATAAAGAAAATGAAAATATAAGAACATATGTCAGCTATAACCTTTGAAATATTATTGATTAAAAATAACATATAGAGGGGTATAAAGATAGATAGATAGACTCCTACTATATTATATATGCTTTTTATTTATTGCTTTTAAAATGCCGAAAAATATATTTAGCCTTTAGGGTTTTCTTGTTTTCAAATCTATACAAAAAAATATTATCTACTATGGAAAGAAAATCATATCAAATAGAATGATTTTCTAAAGTGTTTTTCAATGGGTCTTAAATGAATCAATCGTGATACATACGTTTTAATGAATTGGTGTTATTGAGATGGAAAATTTGTTTGTAAAATACAGTAAAATTCCGGTCTGTACGACGAAGATCTATTGTTACCCTTCAATTTCAATAACCAATTAAATTCACGATAATTCACTGATAAAATTAAACTCTGAACTTTATTAAAAAACATTTATATATGTAATTATTTTCACTATCAATTCTATATTAAAAAATTTTTTTTCAACTAAAATTATAATCAATAATAAAGAAAAAAAACAAACCATATATTTTATGTTGATGATAAAGTAAAGCAAAATAAAGGTTAAAAGTGGCATTAAATTTAATTCACCCTTCCTTTTACGTGAAACACATAATCAATCTATAGTGAAGAAATGACCTCGATAGTTTTTTTCCGTTCTAGAGTTATCGTGCGGACAGCTCATAAGGAAGTTGGAAACGTCAAGAAAAGGGATAAAAAAAATAGGTTGTAAATTTTTTTTTTTACCATACTGAAATCAATTCTGTGTTCTTCCTATATAGGAAGGGGGGCCAAGTGATTAAATTACATTGAAAAAAATAAACCAAAATCTATATAGATATATAGAAATTGAAGATATATATATAATACAAAAAAAAGTTCAAATATATACTTTTATCCTAAAGTTGTTATTCAATAATATTACCATATATACCAAATATTGAGCGATAAAATTTGCGATATTTCATTATTTTTTTTTTTTTTTAAAACTACAAATGCATTATGTTTATTTTATTTAAAAAAAAAACACGTCTTTATATAATTTATATTATCATATAAACTATATGACAAAATCAATTTCCTTGTATGTGTCAAGGACGTCAAGATATCGACCGCTATATACATATATATAAAAAATTAAAAAAAAAAACATGCTGATCGTGTTCCTGTGCGTTGGCGATGAATAATAAATATATATATATATATGCATTATATAAGTAAAGAGACCATATTATAATATATACATATATATAAATATAAATATCAATATAAATATATATATATATATATTTATATATAAAATAAACATTGTTGATTTAAGCTTCGCATAGTCTGAATTGATTATCAAAAATATATCCTATAAAAAACTATTCATCTGATCGTTTAAACTATACACATTTATATTATAAAATTTTGAATCATATCAAAAAATAAAGTTTAAATGTTTTAAACTGAAATGAAATCAATATTAAAAAAAATAAACCATTTCATTTTAATACAGAATGCAAATTGAAAAAAAAAAATAATTAATAAAAATGTATATATATATATATATTTATATATTGATATATATATTTATAAATATGAATCAAAACAATGACAAAAAATAAGAATTATCCTCTTCTTGTTCTTTATGTGAAAATTAGAGACACAGAATGATGTGCCAAAAACTTAAGTGCGATATACATACATACACACAAAAAAATAAAAAATAAACAGAAACAAGAAGGGTTTGTATAAATTATTGATAAATTTAATATATAATTTAATAAATATAAATGAAATCAAAATTAAAAAAAAAATCTCTTTACAGTATTTTAACTAAATTATATATATTTATTTTTTTAAATTAAACGGAAAACTTTCATATCTTTTGTCATATCAATTATAATTAATTCGCGGTGAGGTGTTGTAAATTTTAATCTAATATATTTTGGTTTGTTTGTTCCAAAATTACACAATTATAGCTTTTATATTTGTTGCTATTATATATTATAAATAGCTTTCTTGTTTTTTTTTATTATTTCAATCACCTGTTTTACCGGTAGATATATATAAATAAGAAAAAATTTAAATCTACAATATTTTAACATTTATCAATTCATGATTCTATAAATTGATATTGTATTTTGAATTTAATATACTTGAATTTATATACTTGAATAATCAATTATTAAAAGGTATTTTAATCATTCTGCCGTTCTTCTTTTAGATTTTTCAATAAATTGAATCGATTAATAAAATTTCCCATTTACTTCTATAGATAAATTTTCCTTATATTCTGATAAATCGATATAGAGAACGAATAATATTGAATTCAAATGTAAATTTATAATCTTCAAAAGTCCATTAACCAAAAGGTTATATAGAGTTAATTCAAATCTTTTTAACTAAATATTTTCAAAATATTAATAAAATCATTATTCATATATTTCATAAAATCATATGTATACAAATTTGTAATAAAAATAAGATTAATTTTTTAAAAAATTAGTATTATTTTTTTTTTTTTAATAATATCCATAAAACAACAACCGTATAATAACCTCTTCATATCTTCATATTTATATATACATCTTCAGATATTCAGAATCAGACAATATTAAACAGAAAAATAAAATTTCCATTTTCGCAGGTGTTATTCAAGCCACAACAATGGCCGATTCAAAATTAGAAAAACGATATTCACCGAGTTTTCGTGATGAACCGCTACAACTACCACCACCACCACCACCACCACCGCTATCACTGCCATCATCAGCCGCAGTTCAACCGGTTAGAAAATTAAGTGCATCAAAAAGAAAACGTGAAGAAGTATTACGGTTGGTATTTTAATTTTAATATTTAATTAATATTATTTAAATTTCTTCTTTCATTTGTTTTTTTTTTTTTTAATACTTGTGAGATATTTTATTTTTATTGGAAATTTTATTATCAAAAAAAAAAAAAATTCTATAATTACTTTGTATATGAATATATTTTGAATATATTTTGAAGAAGTCTACAGAGTTTATATTTTTATAAAATATTTTTTTTCAAAAAGAATCTAATTGTTGTGAATATCTCGAACCATCACCACCATCAGCACCACCGTCCCCAATATATAAAACTAAAAGACGATGCTGTGATGAGAGAAACAACCCAAATCAATTTCTATATAGTTAACTTCTTTTTTAAATGAATTATTTAACTTATATATTAATTATTTTTAAAATACTTGATACAAAATTTTAATAATAATCAATTGTTTTGTTTTTTTTTATATATTATTTATAGATAATACTAATAAATAAATGCATTTTTTTTATACATATGTTCTAAATATGTTTATATGTTGCTCATTTGCTAATCAGGAATTTTTTTTTTATTCTTTTCTCTATTTCAGAATGAAGGTTCATAGGACAGGAAATGCATTGGAAATTATTAAAAGTATTTCACAAATTGACAACTCTAACAAACAATGTTAGTATCTGATGCTGATATTTAGAATATATTTTCACCGCACCGATCAAATCAATTTTTTTTTTGTTTGGGTTTTTGTTTTTAGTTGTGTTGTTGGTTTTTCGTGATCTGTGTTGTTAATATATTGTTATATGTGTAAATGTTGTTGTCACGTTATTGTATTTTTTGGACATTTTTAAATTCATTCTTATATTGTATATATATATATATATGATGATGTTTTGTGTACTTTGTATGTTTATTGTTTCTTTTCCATTTCATATTTTGCCAAATGTTATCTATGGATAAGTTCCTCGGCCAAAGGTGCAATCAAATGGCTGCCATGAATGAATTTCATTATAAAATGAATATAAAAATTTTTGTTATAGAATGATGAATGAAATATGTTTATAAATGTGTATAGATAGCTCTTATAGTAGAACCAAATGAGGAACAACCGAGATGAACATTTAATGAACCAGAAGAATACCAATCAAATTAGTTAATTTTTAGACGATACTTAACTAAATTTTGCCGTAAGACGATACTAAACTGAATCATAGAAAATTGGAATGCAACTCATCATCGACGGATAGTATATTTTAAAATATAATAGAACGATGGGAGAAAATTTCGTGAAATTTATTTCAATATCTTTATAAAATGATTGAAGTTTTATTTAGATGCAATACATTTATTTATAGCTCTTTTAAACATCGCAATGAAGATATATTGGTACATTTGAACCAGGAAAATGCAGCTGAACCTTTGAGGATACCTAACTGTATTTTAGAAAATTTGAAATGCCTCACTGGATAGAGTATTTTAAGATGGAAAATGTTGGTTCTTCGTGAAAGAATAATTGAATGTGACTTATTAAAATAAATGCGGTGTCCTTACATACTAAATGCATTTTTAAAGCGAAACCTAAATGAATTAAATACCATAATACATTCCACGTTGAATAATAGAAGAACAAGTGATCAAATTACCAAACAAGTGGATACTTTACACACACACACACAAAGTCGGAATGAAATCGATAGATGATGTTATGATACAAACTAGTATTTGAATGTTTTCGTTGTAAATCCTTCGTGTTTTTGATTTTTTTTCTATTTCATCATTAAATCATATCATCGTTGGTCATTTTTTAGGATTCCGGAGATCGTGGATCATATACAGACCACGCATCACCATTCATATATCAAACAGATTTATTTGATTTCCTTTTTTTTATATATATGTTTTGTTTGTTTTTTTTTGCATTTATTCATATATAAATATAAATATTGTTGTGTCAATTTCGTTGCCGTATATGTTTTGAGCTTCTACTTTGTTTTGTCGTAATGTATTTGAACATCAATTCAATTTAACATGGATAATTTTTATTCTTTATTTTCTTTTCCTTTGTTTGTTCTCCTATACACATTTTAGATTTTTTAATGTTGGAAAATATAACATCACAATTTCGTCAACCATGTATATTAGATCTGAAAATGGGTACCCGTCAGCATGGTGATGATGCAACAGCCGAAAAACGTACTAAACAAATGGCAAAATGTGCGGCAAGTACATCGGCATCGTTGGGTGTTCGTTTATGCGGAATGCAAGTGTATCAAGCGAATGCTAATCATTATATGAAACGAGATAAATATTATGGTCGTGAATTAAATGAAATCGGTTTTAAAAATGCGTTGCATGATTTTTTCCACAACGGTAATGGATTGCGAAAGAGAATTATCAAAAAGGTTATGCAACGCTTGGAACAATTACGTGCAGTCATTGAAAAACAATCAAGTTATCGATTTTATTCATGGTAAATAAAATTTTTACAATTGAATTTCTTTCCAAGAATCTGTTAATTTATTATGTTATATTTAAATTTCAGCTCTCTGTTAATAGTTTATGAAGGATATGAAGATGTAACAGCAACAACAGCCACAATGATGACGACGACAAAAACAACAACGGCAGCGGCAGCAGCCACAGTAGTAGAATCATTGAATATGTTGGAACAAAATATGAAAGAAAATGATTCAGTGAATTATTCATATGATGCAGATGCATCAAATGATTCGACGGAATTAAATTTATCAAATTTATCACATGAAGATGCTGATCATAATTATCATCATAAAAAAATGAATATACCTCAATCAGATTATAGTTATAAAAAGCAACAGCAACAAGGAAACTATACAGAATTAATGGGAAATCATAATTTAATAGTAACAAATGCATCCGGTAAAATATTACAATCGAATAGTGCATTAACTTCATCCACTGCGAAGTCTGTTGCCAAAACAATCCCATCAAAAACATTAACATCAAAATCAACAATCATTAAATCACCATTTATTCCAATTTCTGAAGAAACAGTATTTTCCGATATGGATTTATCATTGCCAACGGCAAGTCCGATGTCCGGCGATTCCTGGTTAAATTATAGTAGTAATAGTAGTGATGAATATTCCGGTTTATCAGAAAAATTACGTGATAAAATTGGCGGTGGCGGTGATGGTGATGGTGTTGGTAGTAGCGGTGTTATCCTTTCAAAGGATTCATCAAGTGATTCATCAAATAATAGTAGTAGTTCATGTGAAACAAGTTCTGATTATGAGGACACAACAAATGAATTTGTAAGTCCAGTAAAAAGTAATTTTACGCATTTATTTTCTGATGATGATGATGATAATGATTGTAATCTTCATATAAATCATCATCATCATCATGATCATCACCATAATAACACAACCGATCATGATTGTGATAACAATGATTTATTATTAGACCATGTTGTTATTCATGACGATGATGAACATGGTAATGATGATGGGAGTGGTGGTATTGGTGGTGATGTTGTTAATCATAACAATGCTATTGATCATGATGTGGAGGATGATGTTGATGATGAAGATGATGATGATATTGATGAGGATGGCATTAATAATGGTATTGAAGATGTTAAAATTACTGATACACATTTATTCCATCATATAGAAGATGATGATTTAAATATTAATAGTGCTGTCAATGTACAATCGTATCAAGATCGTCAAAAACCAAAACAGGAACCACACCAATTCATGAATCGTAAAGAATTTATAAAAAATAAACGTTCAATGGTACATTCAAAAAAACAAATTAATAAACGTAAAATGAATCGTTCACATTCTCTACGACGATCAAGCACCAATATGGTAACTGGCAACGTCGTTAAGAAGCCCACCGTCGATTATTGTCCAGTTGATGTACGTTTAATCGATTTTGCACATACAACATTTGTACGAAAATCGAATAACGCCGGTTTAATACCAATGGCACCAATAACATCCACGATTGTACAACATCAAGGACCCGATAGCGGCTTTATACGAGGATTGGACAGTTTAAATAGATTGTTATCAGATATTTTATCGGAAAATAAATAATGAAAACCGAAATAATTAATAAATTAATAAAAAAAAAAGATAAAAAACCAACAAAAACAAACAAACAACAAAATTAAAAAATTCAAATAATACAAAAATGATTTTATTTTTATTTTTGGTTAATTTTCGCTGATCCTTCGCGCGCGCTATATCAAAGTTCTGGGAAAGGACTTAATTTTAATTTGTTTTTCATTTTTTAATTTCTCAATAATTTCAAAACATCACCACAAAATACAATGATTAAAATAATAATGACACATCGCTATTGAGAAAATCAAAATTTGGATAAAAATCAAATTAAAGAAATTCTTTATAGAAAATGGTACAATTGTTAAAGTTGATATTATATAATATCATATTTGTCGTTGTGTTGTTGTGTTGATTTTACTGGTATTTTACATCCCTCCACATATTTTAAAACATTAACAAAATCTAATTGTGTGAGATTTGTAAATTACAGACAGTAACGACGACGACGACGACGACGATCATATAATTATTGCTATAACGTAATGTAAAGTAGATGGACAACAATCGATCGTATTATGGTTTATATTCAAAGACATTTATTAATTTTTTTGTTATGAATAAAATTTGTTTATTCCTTTTACTATATGAAAAAGAAAAACTAATTTTTAAAAAATATATATATATATTTTTTTTTTTTAATTTAACATCTATTTAATGGAGCTCTTCCAAAAAAAAAAAAAAAGAAAACAAAAACGAAATTTAAAAGAACTTTTAATTATAAATAAAAAAAAAAAGAAAATTATAATATAAAAATTAAAAAAAAACTAATAGATTACATGGAAACACTTTTTTTTCTAATTTAATTATATAGAATTAGGGGTTTGTAAAACCTGAAACAAATTGTGATGAGAGAGCATTTTACTATTTTTACAATTAAAAAAGAATTATTATTTATATATATTTATATTTGAAATATAAATGATAAAAAAAAAATGAAAACATCAACAAAATTATTTGTAATATATATTTATAAATTATAAACTTTAATTTATTAATAAAAAAAAAAACAAAAACAAACCTCCCCATGTATGTAGCTTATAGAAAGATAGAGATGATGTGATGTGTTGCGTACCGTATTTATTTTAAAAATAAAATTATAATTAGTAAATTAAGAGGAAAACGTAAAAAATTCACATCATCTCTCATTGTTTTAGAGGAATAGCTATGGAAGAAACACAACAAAAAAACAAATGTATTACTTATTTTTTAATGAAAACAAAAATACCTTTTGACCAAAATTTTTATTATTAAAAATAAACTTTAATCATAAACTATATATATATTTATATATAGATATTATATTAAATTGAAAATACCAATTGATGGTTCGTTAGACGAAAATTTTATTTTTTACCTGCCCATTTGACAATTAATTTATTAAAATATTCAAACAAATATAATAGTATATTTTATTTTTTATTTTTTCAAATTAGTAATTTTTATTGTGATATTTAAAAACACAAACAAAAAAAAATGTAATACTATAATAGTATAATAATTAAAATCATATTTATTTCTTTTGTATTTGTAAAATAAATTTGATTTTATTGAATTTTAAAGAAACACAAAAACCAAAAAATAAAGGAACAAAATAAAATTAAAAAAAAAATATATATATAATTTTTATTTTTAGTTTTTCTTATTGAATACACAAATAATATTCGCGAACAGGCAAACATAAAATCGGATGATGATCGACATCGATCGATTGAGCATTGCTGCCGCCAATATTATATTAAAAATCTTTGAATATGAAAACCCACCCAGAAAAGTGCAAAAAAAACAAAAGACAAAAATAATCAAAATTGATGAAATAAAGTGTCAACGTCAATATAGAAAAAAACGACGCCAACAAATCAAAAATAAAACTTTTATTTTGTGTTTAATATAATTTATTAATAATTTATTGTAATTAAAATAAAATAAAATATAAATAAAAATGAAATAAAATTTAATTTTAAAAATAAATAAAAATCTATAATAGTTTATTTTTTTGTCTTAAAAATTAATTATAAATATAATTTATTATGATTGATTAATAATTCCCTGGGGATTTGATGACGATGAGGAAGAGGATGAGGGTGAGGATGATGTTGTTGATTCGGTTGTCGGTCTATAAGCAACACCAAAAATATCCTCATGATAACGATTTTGTTTCTATATAGATAGAATTATTTATAAAGTAAAAAAAAATTGATTAATTAATGAGTTTGTGTTCATTGATTAAAATAATACAAACAATTACAAAATAGTATATACAATTTGAGAATTTCTTACCTTCATGTAATATAAGATTTTTTCTGTTTCCCCTTGAGTTTTGTTTTCTTTTGTTGATATAATATTTCTATTTGGAAAATTAAATGAATTCAATATTAATATAAATAAACTATTTATGATTTTATAATATATATATATAATCTTACATGATCGTTTTATATACTTCTTCGGCCATCACAATATCACCGCATACATAAACATGACCACCTTCTAATTGTATTAATTTATATAATGTATCAGCCTCAACTTTTAAGAGATCTTGAACGTAAGTCTAAAAAAATATATTATAAGAATATTATAAATTAATTAAAAATGTGTCTTTTCTAGTTTTTTTGTGTTTTGTGGAGTTTTATTTTTATAAATTTACCTTTGGTATATTCTTTTCTCTTGAATAAGCTACAAATAATTTATCTAAAACACCTTTTTCCAATAATGTCTTTTTTTCTTCAGCATACAAATCCATTTCTTTTGTACGACATCCAGAAAATAGTAATACTTTGGAATTCTACAGAACAATATATTAGACAATATAAATTTTGTTTTTGTAAACGAAATAAATATGTTTTAACTTACATAACTGGTCAATTCCAATTGTTGCCAAAATGATCGAAATGGTGCAATGCCAGTACCAGGACCAATAAGTATGATTGGTTTTTTTGATTCGATCGATGGTAAATGGAAATTATTAGCTCTATTAATTAAATATAGAAATTAAATATTATTATTAATAAAAACTTACTATTTTTTTTTTTTTTTGAGAACAAAACTATACTTACTTTCGTATGAAAAAGTGTACACTATCATTTATTTTTAAATCATTTAAATATGTTGAACAAACACCAAAATGTTTTATTTTTTGTTTTGTAATTGTATATTTAACAACGGCAACCGTTAAATGTAATGCTTTTTTGTACATTTGCAGAGATGATGAAATCGAATAGAAACGTGGCTGTAATGGTGACAATTGTAATAATAATAATGCGACCGGTGGTTTACACGATTTGAATTCATTTAATACATCCAATAGCGTTGGATACATCAATTGTCTCCATTTCATATATTCATTTTGATCCTGCGAAGAAGAAATGTATATATATATATATGTTAAATGGGGGTAAGTGAAAAAATTTTTAATTATTTATATATATTTACCGTTGCCAATTGAATTAAACGATTTTTATCATTTTTATCTGAACAATATTCACTTAAAAATTGTAAAAATTCCATTGATGATGGTGTTGTTATATCATAAAATCTACTTAAAAGTGTTCGTATCGATGTATTTGGTATACGATCAAGATTTTCCCAATTTTCATTATTTTCTACACAAAAAAAAAAAAAAGTTGTATATTGATTTAATTAATTCAATATGTTTTTAAATGATTTATTTATTTTATCTATATATTTATTATTTACCATTAATTTTCTTTCGTATTTGTAATTGAATGTCATCTTCAAACGCATTAATATCATCTTGGAATTTCTCTAAAATATCATCAACTAATTCTTGACGATTTATCGGATAAATTCCAATGTGATCCCCCGGTTCATATCGGACCTTTTAAAATAAAATTTCATTATAATAAAAAAAAAAAAAATAACAATAATTTATCTATACAGTTTACAATATACATCATATATATACTTACATTTTTATCCAATGAAAGTTTTACCAAAATTGTTGATTTAATATCACCATCATTATGACATTCATCAATATGAAGTTTTATTGAATTTTCTTTGGCTTGACATACTAAAATATTTTTATTGTGAAATTTGGATAGTTGTGATGCCAATGATTTTGTTGAATGCATTGCCATTAGACGTACATCATTTTCTTGTAATGCAATTCCATTTATCGATGACTGATTATCATCATCGGCCAACATTGTAATGGCATTCATTGTTTCACGATCATATTTTATATTGAATGCATCGCACGTTGATTTATATACTTGTGGTGCCCATTTTCGATATGATTTTTGTTGTCCAGCCAATTCATCACCGCATGATATATCCAATATACGATTACCACCCAATTCTTCTAAAATTGTATTTAAATATTTTCCAAATGCACAATAATTTGGATAGGCCGATGAACCAAGTGCAAAAATGGCAAAATGTAATTTATTTAATGGTTTTACTATTTGTTGTTCACCCATTCGTTGTTGTTGTTGTATGGCACGACCAATTACTTGTTCAATTTTTTCTTTTGTACCATCAACTTCACCATATTTTAATTCAGTTATATTATCTTTAAATTCCTGCAAAATAATGAAATTAAATAAAAGACCATTATTTAAATATATATATTGAATGAATATTTTCCAATAGATAATTTATATTTATATATATTATGTACCTCTCCATTTTCTGGAGGATCTCCATTTCCAAATGTTGAGGTAATCCCTATTACAATTGATTCATTTTTTAATTGTGTTATATCATAAGTAGACATACATTCGACCTATTCAAAAGATAATAGAAAAAAAAAATTATATGATGACGTTAATATTTAATAATAACAAAATAATTTAATCAGTTTAAATTTAAAAGTAAACAATAATAATATAGTCATATATAGGTAATTTTATCATATACACGTGAATAACACGATCATGAACAACGTGCTGATATGGCCAATATATTCTAAATTTAAAATATATTCATTTTTGGAAGGCTGCTAATTTTTCAAGTGTTTATTTATTATTAATATTATTTGTCAATAATAAAAATAACTTAATGCGTGCGAAAATATATAATTTAGTTTTATTCCATTTAGTGATTGTTTGAAGTTGTTTTAAAGAAAATTGTTTTTTTTTTTTTAATAATTAATTTGATCAATTATCTTTTGATATCTTTTAAAAACAAACCACTTTAGAAAACAAAAAACCGATTTAAATATAATAAAAACAAAACAATCAAAGTCAAAAAGCTATCACTTTTTTACGTATCATTATTAATATTATGTATTTTTAAAATCAAAAACATTTAATTATTACTTACCGACGTATTAAAATTATTAATAAATAATTTTTCCAATTGATTGGCATATTGTTCAGATTTTCCAGTTTCAGTAGCATACAAAATTTTAACATTAATTCTTCGTTTTAACATAATTTTATATAATATTGATGCAAATAATACGGTACTGTTTTACAAAAAAAAAAAAAGCAATATTGATTTGATTACGATTAATTTCATTAACATTTTCATTTAAATTTTAATATACCTTGCAATGATTTTAAAATGGAATTTTTTTCTTGGTTGTTCCATTAACCAAATGCTATACGGTGATTTTTGATATTCATATGATGGTTTTAAATGATATAATGCCATTTCTTGATGGAAAACTGTTGTCATTGATGATGACATCGGTGGTACAATCCATACCCAATCCGATGGACATCCTCTTCTGCACAATAAATTTAATATAATTTTATAAATTCATTATATATTCAATTCAATAATAATTATATTATATAGAATTTTTTTTTTTGAAGAAATACCTTAATTTTGTTTCATTTTCCATATGTTTCATAAAACTTTCACTTGCCGAATGATGATCAACAATTGTAACATTATGTAAATTAAATGAATGTAAAACGGCAATATTTACTTCGACCAATACTTGATCTTTCCATAATGATGTTAATGTTGATGTATCTAAATTCATATAATTTGCCACAGTTTCCGTAATATTTATACGATTTTCATCACATAAATTACGACAACCAATTTCCGTTGACATATACCATCCATTAAAACCGCTACCCGGATATTGAATGCCACCACAATCGAATAACATATTCGAAACAGCCGGTATCGCATACCATTGTAAATTTAAATCAGCAAACCATTCAAATCTATATCAATAAATCACAAGTTATTTCCATTGTTTTTTTTACTCTAATATGTTATATAAATTTTCATGTTTATCTTACTTTGGATGTGTCAATGGAACGGTTAATATAAGATCCTCAGGATATTCATATAGATCAGGTCCATTTCCATTCGATACCACCATTGGTAATATTTCCCATTGTTTACGCTTTGGTTTCCAACCAAGCGATATACATAAATCGGTAAAATCTACATGAAATGGATCACCAAGAATTGTACCATCACTTTGTCTAAAACCAGCATACGATATAAATTGACTATTCCAAATACGAAAATCTTTACGTCCTTTTATACGTTGTGGAAAAACTGTAATGCCAGCTCTATAATATATATATACATATATAATAAAAATTATCAATCTCATGTATATATCGAAATTTTCAAATACACCACAAATATATATATATAATAATATAATAAATGAAAATTTACCTTAAATTTCCATCATTTGTTGCATATTTTATATGGGTACAAATTGCTTCAAACATTTCACGTGTTGTTTTCACATGACGACAATCAAACATTTGTAATTTTGACCATTGAATGCGTCCAATGCATCGTGATGCATTTCGCCATGCTAATTTTGCTCCATATGTAAGTTCATCTTCCGTCATCATATAATAACCCATTTCATTTAAATCATTTTGTATATTTTGTAAACGTAAAACATGCTCATTTGAATTTAAACTATATTTAATTTTACAAATGTTAAAAAATATATATTATATAATATATTGTTAAATAATATATATATATATTACCTTTCTTTTGATTGATAATATTCATTATAAAATGTTTTTGCATCATTAAATGTTTCATCTATACTTCTCATTTCGGTTCCGAGTAATTTAAAATTACCATCGAACATAATACTTCCTTTACAAAATCCCTGTTGACATCCCTTATTGGTATCATCCTTAATTTTGTGTAATTTAAATTTTATAAAATTTATAATATAGAATTAATTATAAACGATAGATAAAAATAAAATATTGAATCTAACAAAATCTGTATGCGTATATGGTCAGCCTATAACTGATATCAATATATTAAAAATTTAAAGATGCGATATAAAACTCTCAATAGTTAAAAATTCATATATATGATAGTTTCCCTTTCATTTTAATAATTAAATTATATTTAAAATCACTAAATCTGACTTTCAATTCAATTTTAGTCATTAATCTTTCACAGATCAAGTATATATTTAATATATTTTTTTTAACGATCTTGTTTTGAATTATTCTTTGTTGATAAAAAAATATTTTAATTATTAAATCAAAATTGATTTGTATTTTTCTAACATTTATATACAAAACTCTCAAAGATCTTTCGCATATATAAACTATACTATATAAACTATATATACAAAGACCTAAATCAATTATGTGTAACAAACAAAAATATTTAACTTACCATTTTTCCATTTGAATTCACCTTTGGATAAAGACCATCATAGTATTCATCTTGGGTTGACATATTTTTAAGTCTTAAAAATTTTTTTACATCTTTCGCGGCTTTGGTGGTTGATTCAATCTGCTGCTGTTGTTGTTGTTGTTCCATTTGGGATCGAAGAAATGGACATTTACTGATTGCATTCATATTATTTGAATTTAACATCATTTCATCCATTATCATCGCTTTTGATCGATTATCCAATTCAATTGAATTTTGTTCAACAACACTTTTTAATTGATTATTAGCATTTTCTTTTAACATTTTTTCACATTTTATCACAGTGGTGGTGGCGCTCACATTGGTCACTGGTTCATTGCTGGTAACCAAAATCGTATCATCATTATTATAATAAAAACTAGTATTATTTTCCTTATCATTTTCATGTCCATTCGAATTATTATTGTTAATATTCAAATGATAACCACCATTCATTTTATCAATTTTATGCATCATATCCTTAATATGATGAGATGATTTTTTTTCAACATCTACTAATCTATCTTTTAATTGCTTTGAATTACACAAACCCATTTTATTAGTATACTTCTTATTTTTTTTTTGATTTCACGAATGATAACAAAAACTTTAAATTATTTTAAGTAATTAAATTTTTGAATTTTAAAAATATTTTTAAATACTTTTTGATATTAACTTTTATTTATTTATTTATTTTGTTTATTTTTTGAAATTAAAACTTTTACTTTTTTTAACGAATTTTATTTGTTATATATATACTTTGTCTAAGAGTACAAATTGAATTATGAATTGACGGTCCGATTTGTAGTTTTATTTATATGCAAAATTTTTGTTGATAAATGTATATATATAGTTATTAAATTTTTCGTATCATTCGATGTGTTTTTCTCGCGTATACACGCAATTTGGGTATTAACGTAATATTTTTTTTATTTTTCTTTTTAAATATTGTATTGTACAATAATAATAAATAGCATGTAGTATATAGATATATATATATGATGTGTGGTCTATATTTTATTTGCAAACATTAAGTGTGGAAAATTTTTTTTTTAATTTATCTATTGTTGTTGTTAAATATATATATTACTTAAATTGTATAAACATTTTTTTGTACAAAACAAAAATAAAATTCTTTAACCACAAACTGATTCATCTTCTTCATTTATTTTTTAATAAAAAAAAAATGATTTTATATTAAAAATAAAATTATTATTTTTTTTTTTTTGAAAATTATAACTTAACACAAAATATTTTATTAATTTTATTTTTGATAATATCATATTGTTATTTATATTTGGAGAGATTTTAGATTTTAAGATGGATTATAGATTTTATTTTGTTATACTATAAATATAAGATCAATTTTAAAACTGTTCAGGTATATGCGAATTTTTGCATGTCAATTTTCAAAAAAGATATCTAATTTTTTGTAATTTTAAATCTAAAAATTCATTTTTTTCGGTAAAACTATATCTATATATTATTTCTAGATTACACCTTTAAGAAGACACCTTTAAGAAGGTTCAATTAATATATATATTGTTGAATGATTCAATTTTAGAATTATTCAAATTTCTATGTATAGGGAATACGATTTTTGTTAAAATACATATGGATCTTCTTATGGATTTGTCATTAAAGATTAGATGTTTTTTTTTTTTTAATATACAACTCATATGCAAAATTTTAATATCTTAATCATAATCATTTTGTCGTAAGTACTTTTCATCATAATTTTTTAATAAGCGCAATAATATATGATTTGCCAAATGATGATCTCAGAATTATTTCGTTAATGGAAACTATATGTATATTCGCATGCAAAGGAAAGACTTACGTATATAAATATCATAAATAGCGAATAAAAATCTTGAATATTTAATAAAACATGAATCATTAATATTTTTAATTTATCTATGACAATATATTGATATAAAATATTATTATTTAATTTATAGTTTTTTATGTAAGTATATAATTTCTCTGTACGCGTGTTGTACTTCAAATAATATATTGAACCATGAATGATTATAAAATATGATCATAAAAGAAATAATTAAAATTTTTTTTGAGAAAAAAACTTAAATTATTAAATTTAATATATAGGAGACATACAGTTCACATTCAGACTTAATCGTAAATTATCTTATATATTATGATCTGATTAAGTTTTTCGAACCAAGGCAGATTTGAAAATTCATTTTTTTCCAAGAATGTCAAGATTATGGAACGCAGTCTCCCATAACGAGATGTGTTTCTCGCCGTTCTTATGACTATAGCAATCATTTAAATTAAGCATTTCTTCCTATCTATATTAAGAACATTCACCTAAATTCTCAGCCATCCACTTGGCCAATTGTTTGAAAATATTTGAGTTTTCTTACTACTTTTAATGTTATTCTCTCATCATATGTTTTGATTTTACTTTAAAAATTAATTAAAATATATACAAAGTGTTAAAGTTTGGCCACCCAAAATCACTTCATCTTCAATGCATCATATAAATAAGTTTATCGCCTGATTAAGTGATTTTGTTAAGGCCTCACGGCAATAGAATTTCGAGGTTTTTTTGGTGCGCTAAACCGATTCTGCCGTATAGTATCACGAAACAAAATAAAAAATATATCTATAGTTTTATAATATATATAAAATCAATTGGTAATTAGTATATTTAAAATATACGATACTCTCAAATGGTTGAATGGAATTGGTATAAACATTTTAAACTAATAAATTCTTCATCGTTATATGGTTATTGATATTTTTTTTTTCAAATAAATAAATATTATAAATATATACCGATAACTAATAAATTATAAATTATAAAATAAATTATAAAAGGTGTGTTTTATTTCCAGCTCCATAATTTCTTAATAATATATATGTATTGATAATAAAACAAATTGTCTTTCAATAAACTATTATATATATAATAAACTATCAATTATCAATTATCAAAATAAAACATATAATAAATAAGCATAAACAAAAAATCCCCAAAAAAACATATATCTTTATCATTTTTTTTTTCATATCTATTCATAAAAAGTGCAACAATAATACTATTGAGATAATCGCCCCGTTCATCATCATTAATCATTCTCATAATTTTTTAATTTATTATATCGGATTTTCGAATGTGGAGTCATAGCATTCAGATTCCTTCTTTTTCCATTTTCTTTGCATAATTTGAAAATTTAATCAATTTGTGATATTTCATAGAAGAAAATTTGTAAATCGCCCGATTGGTTTAAAAGATATATACCCATTTACTAACATAAATGAAGACCAATTTCCCGTCTGAAAATAAATTAAATACAATTTTCCTAATAGGACAATTTGATTTATTTGAGTTAATACAGTTTTTATTCTTATATTAGGCGATTCAAAAACATTTAAATGAACCAATAATGCGCTATCGAAAACAAATCACAGGATTTGAATTACTTATTCCGCATTTTTGATCAGTTTTTAATCGAATATATAACTAAAAAATTATTAATAATTAAGCAAAAAAAAACCCCAGTTTATGATATACACAGAAGCTATATTTGCATAGTATCTTCTTTATTATTTCAATTATATATTTATATAAATAAAAAATTATTTATTAATAAAAGTTATATATTTATATAAAACAATTTAATAAAATAATTCTATTTTTAAATCAAATTTATATATAAATAAATCTAAAAATAAATTTTATCGCACGATAATTTGCTCATTTTTACCCAAATTTAAAACAAAATAAAAAAAAAAACCATATATTTTTTTTTTTAGATAAATTAATTCTGTTTTACATCATTCTTCATATATATTATATATATATATATATTTATGTATATATAGAGTTGAATTGGACTAAATATACATTCTTTTAAACATATTATACGCTGATTGACTCATAAAACCACTTACCAAAATCATTACCATTTATTATTCAAACGCATAAATTCAATTATATATGCGGTTTGTATGACACACAGAGTAAATAATAATATTTCTGTGGTTTTATATCATTGTTAAATTTTATAATTTTAGAAAAATTTTATGATTCTCATTTTATAGTAATTATTTGCTTATGATTGATAAATAAAATATATTTTATTTGATTAATTGGTATTTTTTATAAATGATTTATGTAAATATTTAATTATTACCGCTTTTATCATCATGTTTATTTTCACATATACATTTAACAAAATATTGTAAATATATGCGAAGTTGTCAAATGTGGTATATATTTTATTCAAACCAAATAAATATATCTTTGGTAAACCACAATAACTTTATATTATATGTGGAAAATCTATATTGGATTAATTAACATAATTATGTTAACCATATATATATATTATACCAAAAGAAGAAGAAGAAGAAAAAAAAACCGTACACACTTTTAAGTAAATTAATATCAATACATACAAATTTATTGATTTAACTTTTAATGTTATATTCAATTATATTTTGGTTATTTATATTTATTTTTTACACATAAAATATTATTACAACCATGCGATAATGATTTTAAAAAAAAAAATCCATATTCATATATTTTTTTCAATTATGAATTTTCCATTTGAATTTTCCCAAATAATATTTATTTATAATAAAAAAAAAAAGAATAATGCATTTTTGTTTTATATATAATCTGCTCTCTGATAAATATATATAAATAAATGAATTGAACTTGAATTAATTTTTTCCCCGTGTAAGATTTTCTTCTTCAACATTTTTAAGATAATTTTTTATATAAATAGATTTTTTTTCTGGTTATATTGTGATAAATATATTACTTACTTTACTGATGATATATAAAAAATTTTTAACCATAAGGAAATTATAATAAAAATGTAAATATTTATTAATGAATAATGTATGTAATTTAGTTTTGGGTTATTTTTTTATTATTGTTGATTTATGCGGTTTATTATAAATGATTTATATATATTTGTATATATTTACTATATATATATACAAATAATATAGATATATACTTTCAAATTTCTTTTGCATTTGATATTTTACAGTTTTATTAACACTTTTTTTAATTATAAGTACTTTATTGGGTTATCTTATGTAATTGAAAATAGAGATGAGGGTGATACGAAAAGTTTTCTGTATTCATAGACGAATGTATATCAAGATCTTTCTCATAGTAAACTAATCAGTTTTAGATAATATTCTATTCATTCATATATATATATATATATAGAGGATGCAGGTTTTACAAATTTTAATAAAGTTATCTTTTCATATTTCCATTTTATTTTAAAATAATTAATTCAAAATAGAATATATTAATTAACATTATCATTACTATATTATAATTATATATCATTTTAAATCATATATAAAATACAATTATTATGACTATAACATCATAATTGATGTAGATATGAATCATAATATATCATTATATGGATAAAACTTCTCTTATATATAATACTATTAAGTTGAAATCATTTTATGCATATGAACAGGGATTTACGTACATTGTAATAATTGTGTTTATATAATCTAATTGAAGTTGCAAATATGTTATTAAACGAACGATTTATTGATGATAAATATATATAATATAGAATTTCACGCGTTGACTGAATGTTTGTATAGAATATATTATTTTATAATATTTTCATGCATTTCTATCGCTTACACTTTATGGGAAAATCCCTTTTACACTATACGCACACATTGATTATTTAATAAAATTTCATAGATTATATATGATAAATGAATTAAATGTAATTCATGATTAATCGCATATATTGAATATAATATACTTAGAATCAGAAAAAATAAAAAAAAAAAATGTTAATCTAACCATCCCATACGATCGTAATAATTTAATAAATATTTCATTTGGGTTTCAAAACGTTTTGAACCAGTCAATTCAGATTGAAAACGTAATGATTTATCATCGGTGCCCAATAGCAAAGACATATCAGCATTTTCAATATCTTCCAATTGTCTTATACCATTTACAATAATTGATAAAACCACGGAATACATTGATTTTTTTGATATTTCATTTTGTATATCGACGACGGCCGGTATCACCTTTTGATAATTTAATAATTTTAATGATTTTATCAATTCCTCTGTATAATATTCAATTAATTCATTCCATTGTGATTCTCTTACATCGTCGGTACACGATGAAAATAATAAATATGATAAATCAATGCCCGGTGAACCCCAATAGCTTGTTGAAAAATCAACCTGAAATTAGAGTATTTTTGTAATATTTACGGAAATTTTATTTGAATTAATAATTATATTTACCATTATTGCATCTGTTGGCTTTCCATCATCATTATTGAAATCATTGTATTTATACATAATATTATTTGCCCATAAATCACCGTGTATCAATACATTAAAATCATTTTCATTTTTTGTAAATACTTGAAATATTTTTTCAATAATATTCTCTTTTAATTTATATAATTTTTTACTAATTTCTTCATAACCATTCCATTTGGATGCTGCATCAGCACACATTCGAATACCATTTTGAAATAATGGAAAATAACCAGGAGTATCTTCACGTAATAATGCAGCCAAAAATAATTCATGCCATCCATTTGCCATTGGATCCTATATATATATATATATATAGGAACATCTATTTTTTGACATTTATTCATATAAAAAATTTCATTGAATTCACATAAAATTTCACATACCTTTGTACCAATAACAGCTGTAGCACCATGCCATTTAGCTAATTGTTTTAAAACCAATTTTAAGTGTTGATAATCTAAACCAATTTTACGATCAACTGTTTTATAATTACGTACCGATAAATCTTCAAATAATAAATATGAATTTGGTTTACTTTGTGCATCGTATAATCTGTATATAAAGTATGTATGTGTATAAAGAATACAATTTTTTTCAGAATTCAATTGTATAAGCAGAGGTACAAATAATTACCTTGCTGAAAATTTGGTAAAATCCTTAGCATTTTGTAATGTTGTATAAACCATTGGTAATACATCACGATAAATTAAAATTTCTTTTAAATTTAAATCTACCGAATCCATAACATCGGTTATTTGTTCATTTATAAGGGCAGCTTTTAAAATTAATGATAATTCTGCCCGGGTGCAGAATTCACTATTTTCATTGTTATCATCATTATTTTGCTTTACATTTTTGGTAATATTATAAAATATTTTAACACGTATCATTTCACTTGAATAATTTTCACCTTTTTTTAATGCCGAATATAATTGAAAATTTTCCACTTTTAACACTTGATGATTGAAGAATGATTTTTGTAGAATTGTTTTAAAATAATCATTATTTATATATGGATATAATTTTGTATATAATATTGTTTTATCTTCAGCTGAACTCATTTTTGATATTATTTTATTTATAAAATACCTTTTATTGGATAATAAAATAAAAGAATTATTATTATAAATAAAATGTTTCGTTTTTAATAATATGTATTCATTTATGTAACTAAATTTGATTATCATTAAATTTCATTATCAATTTTTACATGTGCTCAATATATATATAATATATATCTGTTGTATTGGTTGATATAATAATAGACCGCGCGTGTTATCATCTATTTGAATATAGTATACACAAATTGATGATAAAAAAATATAATCAGAGGTTTACATTTTTTAAGGGCTATGTATTATTAAACTTTTCTATTCAACAATATATTAAATTAAATCATATCAAATCTCCCCGTCCAATATACTTACTGTGAAAACTAGCAGTGATCTTTTGATAGGATATTGAAAATAATACGCCAATGATTTGGGTGAGATTTTTGTTTGAAAAAAATAGAAATCATAAATACCATACATACAACAATCGACAAAAATTTGTTCTTCTGATGATCATTTCGTTAAAAATCGTAGTTCAACATTTATTTATTTATTTATTCCGTGATAAAAGTGTTTCTGATCCCACAGCGGTTCCATCCTCATAATCCCATAAATGTTGCATTAAAAAAGGCGAAGGAAAATTTTAACGATTCAAATTTTTTGATTTAACCGCATTCAATAAAATAAAGATTCCAATAAATTATTGATAAATCAACGCACTATCGCATTTATAAATATAAAATACATTCAGCAAAATTATAGCAATAATAAAAATTGTTGTATTTTTTACTAACACAATTGAATACTACAATATATATATTCAATAAATATTATAAATGTACAGGGGTGTATTATATCGTTTTCGTGATCATGACATATAGTTTTACTGATTTTCCTAATTTCTCTTAATATATGATATGATGAAGAAAAAAAAAGATAACATTACGCGGCTATAACAAATTAATATTATAAAAAATTTCATTATAATATTAAACATTGAAATATATATACCATGTAAATAAAATTATAATATAAATATATCGATTTCTATACGATGCCGCGATATAATATAATACACCTCTGTATATATATATATATAAATTCTATATGCTGATTAAAACCAGACATTCTAACGGGACTTCATATATATTATATATTTTTCAATAGTATTTGAAATGGCATAACGTTCTTTTTTGCCTTTATTGAAAGTATGTGTATGTCATCATCATCATCAACCGATTGTATATTTTTTTTTTTGGTTTTATTTTAAAGTGTTTTTTGTTTTTTTTTATTAAATAAAATTAATTAAATATTCGTTTTTTCAATTTATTTTTGTAAAAATTTAATTATATATCATTTTTAAATGAATGTGAAAATTAATATCGGAAAATATTATGTGTTTTTCTTTTAAAAAATTGTGCTTGAAAATTCTAAAAAAAATTGCGTAATGTTAAATTGTAAATGTCGTCATATATGATCATTTAAGAAGAATAATGTAATTTTAACATCGTATATTATGTTTTCTATTGTGTTAAAATTCATTTAATTTGGATGATTTATTCATATAATAAAGGTAAAATCTAATTCTTAAAATCTATGTTCTATTTTCTATCAATTGTTTTTGGTTTTGGTTTTTAATTTTAAGCAAAAAAATATTATATAAAAAAAATTCTATTGTCTTTTCAAAGGTTCATTATATTGAAGTTCATTTCACAAGGTTATTTATATTTGTAAATTGTAAATTGGTATTAGTATATTTTATATTTTATTATAATATAATTTTAAAATGTGTGTAAAAAATATATTTAAAAAATGATGGTTTTTCTTTTCACCTATCATTTTTATTATATAAAGGTAAAATATTTGTTGTTTTTTTTTTTTAATATTCTGTCCAATGTTTAAGAAAGATTAGTAATTACATTTAGATTACATTTATATTAACCCTCTCGCATATAAATCAAATACAGCAAATCTGGTTATTGAATTCATCTACTACTCTAACCACTATTATATCGGCCACCTGCTATTTTTTCCGTATACTCCATTTTGAGATGCCGAGAAGGTTTTTGGGAGTTAACCGTACACTAAATGAAATATAAATTGATAAAATTGAGTATGTAAATTAAAAAAAAGAAACGACTCACTTTGAAATGAAAATTACAATAACTGGCTGAAAATTTCACAATGGGTTTTAAACAATCACGATGGAATGCTTTAATTTTTGTGTGAATTACTCGTTTATCGGAATCACCAACAAAAAAAAATTTACATTCATCATCAAAATATAATGCTATCCCATATTGCCGCAGAACTCAAAATTGTTTATTGTTTTGTTTTTTTGCAAAACCATTGAAAGGGGCTTTGATTTGTGCTGAGAAATTATTAGGAATTATTGTTAGGGAAAAAACATTATTTAATAAAATATGTCTATATTTTTATCTTATATTCATATATAGTTCGGTTTATGAATCCATTACCTTGTCCACTTTCGTGAGATCACTTTTTGGATTGCCGTTGACCATTTTAGACTTATATCACTCATAGAAATTCTCCTATTTTTCACGGTTGCGTTATCACGATCAGTAACATTAAGGTTTAACTTCACGATCAGTAACATTAAGATTTTACACCACTTTCTGTGACTCAAATGAACCGGTTAAACCATATTTTATTTAAATATCTGATACGGTAGACTTACAATTAGCTACTGGTGGTACTTATTAAAACAGCAGTATATCCTTTTTATGTTGTTACAATTTTTGTTTCTATATGGATTTTGTTGTTTTTAATAATATAATTGTCTATTTTATTTTCATATATATTATATGGTTTTTAGGTTTATTAAATTTTCATTCCGCAAGATTATTTCTAAAGTATATTGATATATTATAGGAATTTACTGTGTATATGATCTTTTATAATGTTCACAAACGCAAGTTTTTTAAAAGTTTATTATTTTCATGTGATTTATTTGATTGGTTTTAAAATGTGTAAAAATATGTTTTTAATTTGATAGCATTTTTTTTATAATAAATTAAATTAGTGTTTTTTTTATTATGATTTTCAGAATAGATTTTTTTGTTAGGAAATTTCCAGCTTTAAATATATTAATTATTTTTTGTTTATGTGATATATGAATCGAGTGAGTAGAAATATTTATTTTTATTTTTATTATGTTGCTATATAAAAGAAAATAAAAATGATAATATTTATCTAACAAAAGTAATTTTAATAAAACTATTATTAAGAAAATGATTTATTTTATATTTAACTTATAAACAATTGTATGTATAAATAAAAATAAAAATTCCAAAGGAAAATGCGATTTGTGTAAATTATTTACTTAAAATTGTATGCGGAATTCTACAAGTTTTTCAAATGAATTGTACAACTATGAAAAAAGTTATATTGTGTTTGTTTTGATTGGAAAATTTATTATAATAGGAATAAAATTAAAATCTACCTAAAACGGATATATATACACTTAACATATTCTTTAATAATTATAAAATTGGTAACTAAATATAATAATAATTTTAGAGGATTCAGACAAATATAGGCAATTACTTTTAGATTATTATACTATTTAATATATTTTTATAAGTACACATCTACATACCATGTATATAATAAATTTTAAGAATGTAAATTAAGTTAGATTATAAGAACATAAGAATATACAATAATTAAAAAATAAAAACTCTGTTAAATCATCCTGCTATTCAATTATATTAATTTTAAAACTAAAGATTTTCCAATTGCATAAAAAACAACAATTTTTGATTGAATATTTTTATTTACATTATGAATTTTTGCATAATCACTGAAGTTTCTTTAACGAATTTTCATTAAATTTCATCTGCGGTTTAAATCATATATTAATATAATAATATTTTCATAGTATATATAATTTTAATCTATATATAATATGAATTTTCTAATATTAAATTACTTTTATATATCATTTTTCCGACTACTTTCATATTGAAGAAATAAAAACAAAACTGAAGTGTTTTTCCGAGGATTTTCTTTAGATTTTAATTATTCAATTTATATATACATTAAATAAAAAATAATAATAGAAAAACAACAAAAATTATATAATACAATATAAGATTTTTCCGCAGACATAATCGTCGTTCTATCGTTGAAACTTACATAAGATAAAAACGAAAAAATATATTAGGAAAATCAATGTTTGTTTTTCTTTATATATTTTTTCCATTTTATCTTATGTAAGTTTCAACGATAGAAATTTACAGTTATAATTGGATGTAGAGCGGGTATCCCCCCCCAATGGATACCCGAGAATATATATACACCAACCATACGGGCCAAAACGCCCGTACCGTCAATGTATATATAAACTTTGGGGAGGGTTCATCGTCGAATGATAGGCATTCTGGGACCAGCATAGGAGGTCTTTGTGGCACCAGTGCGCACACAGAGATGGAAATCAAACTACCATGACCCTCCCTAATTAAAAGCAAATCTCACATGTAATTTTTACATGTGAGATTTTTTGTTCGAAAATCGGCGGCTTCGCTACCAACTCGACCATACATTCATCTTAAGAAATATGCACATATGTTTTGAACACATATAATTGAAAATGGCAAACTATTAATTCAACATTTGTGATATGTGGTTGAATGAAAATTCAATTAATATAGTAATAATTTAATATTTTATATTATATATATCAATTCAAATAAAAATTGGGATGAAAAAAAAAAAATAAAAAACAAAATATTTCTTTCATCGGGATATGAACCATTCGTCTTCTATACAATATCAACATCCATTGAAAAATTGCATAGATGCATATATAAAATGGAAATGTACATGTCTTTGAATATAGTTTATTTATCTATAAATATAACCACATATATTGCAAATGGCCTAACAGTAATTTTATATTATAATAAAATAAATTAATAAAAACCATTGTTGTATAGTTGTTTTTCAAACAGGTCCGTACATATTTTATTTTCGGTCTATGATATATTTATTAATTGTAAGGAATTGTGTGATTATAATCTTTTAATATATATTCATAACATTGTTTTATTACTTCATTCATTGATGATGTAAATGCAAATTACTTATATTTTCTGTTTTATTACATTAATTTTCCTCAAAATTTCCGCAATTTTCCGCAATTTTCCACAATTTTACGAATAATTTAATAATTTTTTTGAAAATAGTAATAAAAATTAATATAAAAATATAATTTAAATATCTGTTATATATAGAGAAGAAGTCGTTTTAGATGTAAAATAAAAAGGAAAAATGTGCTTTAAAAAATAAACATTTTAATGTTTTTATTTTATACTTACACATTTTTTCCTTTTTGACCCTGTAATCATTTCATATATAAAAATATTAATATTCATTAATGTGTGTATATATAGGTATATATTATACTATAATGCTATATTATAGAACATATATATTTTGTATAACACAAAATTACATTACGGTAAAACGCCGCGAAAGATTTTTCTTGTCTGCACACCAACTCTAAAAACCATCACATTTTGATTTTTATTTTTGTAATCAGTTCTAATTATAAAGTATATATTAAAATGAATGTGCATTTTTTTTTGTTAATTGTTTTTGTAAATTATATCTTCATAAATTATTCTAAATTTAATTCTTAATGATAATTAAATTAGAATTAGTAAATTACAAACAAAAGAATAATAATACAAATAAGGAAGATTTTCTACATATTAATCCAAAGAAAATGTATTTGTAAAGCAGTGTGTTTTTTTTGTGTGCCTTAAATTTTCTTTGTGACTCGGTTATATTAAAATTTTCCATATGATTATATGTTCTTATATATTACTAATTAAGACTTCGAATTCGAGATTTATTGGTAATTATTATTTTTGGTTTTTATCGGTTTCCCAAATGAAAGAACGTGTGATTCTTAAAAGTATTCGAATCTCTATAGATAAAGAAAATTGTATTGCGATAATATACAAATACCAAATTTAATCATATTTTGTTATTCTATTTTACAATTAAGTGAAATCAATCAATTGTTTTATTAATAGAATAAAATTTTAATTCTTTTTATAACTTTTTTTGTACTATTTTTACAAAAAATGAAAATAGTCACAAAACGATATTGTGAACTAGACAATTTATTATTTTTAATATATTAATTTAATTAAACATTTATTATTTTATAAATCAGAAGTTCTTTTATCCTTAAAAAAATGTTACTGACATGTGAATTTATTCCTTTTTCTATAGACTCAATCGGAAAATTGCGGAAAATTTACTGTTATGAAATATCATCCGAGTAATTTTTTGGATATTTGCTGGTATATCCATTTTATGTTTTCAACATAAAGGTTCAAACAGGTAAATTTAAAATTTGTATAAAAAAATTCAATATATATATATATATATAAATATAATAATAATATTAAATGAAAAATATTTTCTCGTTATTTTCTTTTAGGTAAGTGGATTTACGATTTTTTCATTATATAAATATTACAACAATTCAGTGCGATTAGGAAAATTATATTTTCTTTATAAAAGAAAATTGAAAGTATTATAGCATTGCGCCATCATAGGAAAATAATAATAATAAAATAAATAGGTAGTAAAGTTATGAATCAAAAATAAATTTATCATAACCGGGAATCTTGGGAGGAATTTTAGTCTCTCCGGGAAAATTCTCCTTTATATTGGATAAAAAAAATATTGCATAAAAAATAGAAAAATGTAAACAAAACATACATAACCCGAAATTATTATTATTTAATATTTTTCATTTATTATTATTTGGGTGCAATAATTTTTTTTTATCTAATAAAAATTCATTAAAAAAATGTTTTTAAAATAGTTTAATTGTTTTAAAAATAATTATTATTAATATGTATAATAGATATTTGTAGTAAAGTGAAGTGAAGTTACAAAAAAAAAAAGCAATATACAATTAAATAATATGTTTACAAAATTTTTATCAATATTTCAACGAAGATTGATTGTTACGTATTGCCGAAGAACAAATTATAATAACAACAATAATAGTGATAATATTAATAGTTTATTAAAGTTTCATAAAAATAATGATAATAATTTAATAAATTTTAATATAAGAAAAAATAGTTCAAATAGTACAAATAATAATAATAAGAATTATAAACACCAGAATGATGCTAATAATAATAAGAAAAACATACGATCAACTTTATACTATGTAACGGCAGCCGGTGTATTATTTATTGGTTGTACTTATGCGGCTGTACCATTATATCGAATGTTTTGTCAAGTATTTTATGTTAATTATTTAAATTAATACAAAAAATAATATTAATAAAACAATTTTTCCTAATATCCCAAAAAAATAAGGCATACAGTTATGGAGGAACCGTAAAACACGGTGGTGATAATGTTGAAAATATGAAAAAAATTGAAGATCGTATATTACGGATAAAGTTTAATGCTGATGTTAGTTCATCGATGAGATGGAATTTTCGACCACAACAACGTGAAATTCGGGTAATACCTGGTGAAACGGCATTAGCATTTTATACAGCTAAAAATCCAACAGATCAACCGGTTATTGGTATTAGCACGTACAATGTAATTCCATTTGAAGCCGGTCAATATTTTAATAAAATTCAATGTTTTTGCTTTGAGGAACAACAATTGAATCCACATGAAGAAGTATGTTTATCATTATTTCTTCTTATAAATTACTTATAAAATAAGTTTATACATTAACGGAAATTTGAATTTAATAATTAGGTTGATATGCCTGTATTTTTCTATATTGATCCGGAATTTGTGGATGATCCAAAAATGGAATTTATTGATGAAATTATATTATCATATACATTTTTCGAATCAAAAGAAGGAATGAAATTACCCATACCAAGCTATATAACAAGAACACATTAAATTTGTGTCGAAAGATGATTATAATTTATAAAAAAAAAAGGGTGTTTTAAATCCACATTTAAAAATCTGTAAATATGTTTAATATGTTTTAGTAAAACTACAAAAAGACTTATTTGGTATTATTTTTCATTTTATTTTATCGATCATTAAAATTTCTTTAAAAAAATGACTACTTACGACTGATAAAATTCTTTTTTTTTGTTTTAAAAAAAGGAAAATCTTTTTAGAATAATTGATGAATGATTTAGATTTTCCTGAAAATTATCGGAAAATTACGATCGGTTAATTTATAAAAAGAATCACAAACACATCACTTGTAAAAATATGAAGAAAATTGGAAAATACACAAACTGCATGTATTAAAAGAAAAGATGATGTGAGAGAATTTTACTATAAAATGAGTGTTTTCAAAATGCATTACAGATATATATTTCGCAATAGGATAATTTCATATATTTAAACCCAATAAAATAAAATATGGTTTTGTGAAAATCTACAAGAATTATTGTTTTATTTTAATGGATTGTGTATAAAATAAATTTTAATCAATTGAAATTTTCAATATTTACCTGACCAATATATCGAAAGGATATTTATCATTAACAAATATCCTTAAGGGATCAATATGTGATTATTTAAAAATTAATTTAAGTACAATTATGTAAGTCGTAATAATCGCAGTAAATAATCTGTATTTATAGAAATATTTTACTAAATATTTTAAGATATTTACATTGAAAACTAAAAATAACAAACAAAATGTTTCAGATTTGATTAGAAATTCTATTTTTAATCATAATCGATTACATTTCTATAATATTTGAAGTGTTGTTTGACAGGATATTAATGCTATAGGTCATATAATAACGTACCGAAAAAGGAATTAGTAATTAAATTTTATTTTAATTGAATAATTCTTATTACAACTATTCTATTGTTTCTTTTAGCCTATTTATTTATAGTTACATTTTTAGTAATAAATAGAATTTAACATTAGAATCTAATATATTCGTAGGCATTCTTCAAGATAAATTGAATTAGGATACATTTTACCACCTAGTTTGAATATATATTTTTGTTTCTGCTAAATATTAATCGATTGATTGATAGAGTTTTATTTTGTGTATCACACATTTAAGGCATTTTTTTTATATAAAACAGTTTTATTTTTATAAAAATTATACAATAATGTAATAAAATTACATTAAAAAAATACTATGTATCAAATTACATAATTTTTAATATGCGATTTGTATTTTGAAAACCTTCAAGACTCTGTGTGTGTTATTCACTATAATATCTGTTACTGTTTTTATAAATTATTTATTGGATTATTTTCGGAAACGAATATTAATTTAAAAAATGAAGAATATATACTAAACATATATAACTTGTCGTGTTACAAATATACAAATATATGAACGCGTGAGTATTCTTAAATTTATAAACCTCTATTTTGTCATCCGTTTTTTCTTCTTTACTATATTTTTCTGTTGTATATCCGTAACAAATTTGAAGTATTTATATACAATTTATACATTCATATGTAAAAAAAAAAAAAACAAATGTATCTTAAAGAATTTCTCAAAATTCGAAATGCTTTTATATATTGTACGTATATATGCGAGTCGATGTTAAAATTGAAATTACAAATTCAATTTAATGTATATTATACTTATTTTTGTTATTCTCATATTAATGTATGTTTGTTTTTACATGTTTTGAATAATGGCATGAAAGTATATACATATAATTATTTATATACAGTATTAATGCAGTAAAAATCTTACATATATAGTTTATGTATCGTTTATTTTACATTATCCATATATTACATTTAGAAATAAAATTATTTATAAAGTGAGTTTAAATTATTTATTTATTATATATGTGTGGTTGTTTTGTATATAAATATTAATGTTCTTTCTATTTTCTATTTTTTCTACTATTAAATTCTCGTCAAAAAATATATAATTAAGTAATTAATCAAAATATGCGTTTTTGAAGATGACAAGATGCAATTTATTTAAACAGTATAATAATATATATAAAAATAATAAATAAAAATGGCACAAAGGAGAGTATATCATTTAAATTAATTATAAGTTTGACATAATAAAATGAATTGTTATTGTCTTCATTACATATATCTGAATCATATATAGAAAATCCCATATCGTTTCTCGATTTAGTTATCAGGATTGTTTATAGTGTTCTGAGAATATTGTAGGAAGCTAGCTAAATTATAGTGAACTAACTATACAATCCATCATATATATTGCATACATTATATACAGTGAATTAGGCAACCTTTTATGCATACTCTATGGACCTCCAAATGAAATCTACAAACCCATTAAATTTCTATTCATTAAACCGATATTTTGACATAATCCAAAAATCTTTCTTATTCCGTTTTATAAACATAATAATAAATTGTATTTACATGATTTTTTATTTATTGGATTTATTATTTATAGAGTTTAGATATATAGATATATTAAACGACAGAAAAAATGTTATGGTATAATATATCGTGTAATTTTAACAAACGTTAAACTATATTTTTACTAAATTGCCCATGCATATTGTTAATATTTCAATACCCAACAAACACGTTGTTTATACAATAATATATAATAAATAGAAATACAGAGAGTAGATATAATAAATGTATTGATGATACAAAGGGACAATTATAATAAACTACTAAAATTGTAAACAAGTGTAATTGACACACGCATTTGACATATTATAGTTAGGTATATGGAATTTCCTACGTATTGAGAAAAAGAAATAAATAGATAAAATAGGGGTCAGTTAGGTCAATATATATATATATATATATATATATATATATATATATATATATATATATATATATATATACGAACGTATCCTTTTTTGGTCAGTCACCTAACATCAGCTTTCATGTTTGATGTATATTTTACCATAACGAAATGTATTCTTTATTATATCATATATATAATATCCGAATAGGTAAAAATATAGGATAACGGGATGTTAGTGATTTAGAAAGGGTATAATTTATTAATATGTTGTATGAGAGAATGTGTTATGAGAATAGGTATGTTATTATTATTATTATTATGTGTTATGAAAAGCAACATTCAGGAAATGAAATTGTTGTATAGATGTATAAATTTTATATACCTTTTTGAACCTTTGTATTCGTGTATAACTATACACGGGATGATGGTATGAATGAAATTATATATACGAAACGAATATAGAGCTTATTAAATTCACATTTTTGTTGGGGTTGGTATTTCTTTTTGTCTTCGTTTTTGGATGCATATTATAAAGCGTTTTTGTCAAATGTTATTTACATTCATTATATTAGTTTTCCTTTATCATTTATATATGAATTTAATTATAATTGTTATATTTGTCTAAATAGAACTTTATTTTTAGTTTATTATATATTCACAATATTTGTATGTATACAAAAGGAATTATATTTATTTCTTTTTTATATAAATAGATTATTAATATTATTATTATTATTATTATTATTATTATTATTATTATTATTATTATTATTATTATTATTATTATTATTATATTACAACCCCAAATTTCCTTTAGAAATTTATGTAGAATTTCCCTCAGAACTATATGCAGATTTTCCTTTAGAATATTATAGTGAATTTCCCATTTAGAATAGAATATTATGGGCGAACTTACATTAGATAGTTATTTTTCAATAGATTTTCCAAATACAATTCAAAATCTCATTTAACAATTTAACTATAATGCAGAAATACCTGAATAAAAAAAAGAGGAAAATCAAAAAAAGCACACTTATATAACTACATTATTATTATTATTATTAAATCAACACACTATATATATACTAAATCAAATCAGGATGTCACTAAAGAAAATAAAAATACTATTAAATATTATATAAAATTATACACCTTTTCTTTATATTGTGTATATCATGTTTATTATATAAGAAACCAATAGAACATACATTAAAAATAAAAGGTATCACAATATATACAATATTTACACGGTAACAAAATTCCATAGACTCTAAAAATGGTATTATAAACTTATATATGTATATGCAATACTGTCGTATATAACAATAATAATAATAATAATAATATTGTATGAAATTGGGCTCCTTTTTTGATAAGAAGAGGGTGCATATCATTTAAATTTACCATATTGAGATTTAAATATCCAAAAAAGAAAAAAGATACATATATTTATATATATTTCCATATATACGACCATCCATATCCCATATCATATATGTGTCATCCATTCATCCAATATGTATTCAATGTCTGTCGCTGTTATTTGTAGGTTTAAATATTAGGAAAAAATCTGATGATATTCGCATTTAAAAGTATGTTTCATTGGTTTTTCTTGCATTTCCATATACATTTCATAATATATTATACAGTATGTGGAAAATAAAGAAAATTTCCTTTCTGCGATCTTGGTTTCATAATTTGTTATTTTTATACAGTGTCTGTAATCAGCCGTATGAAATCAAATAATTTAATGGAAAGAAATACACGTATCTACGTGAAGTTTAACCTTCTCAATATTTTGGCAGAATTTCAATTTGATTATTTTATCAACTACATACATATACCATATAAAGTCATTAAGACAAAACTATTATCAATTGTATAATCGTATAATATCCATAATTTAAAAGTTCTGCACAATAAAAGTGTTGATTATTTTAATTTTCATGCTTAAATCAAAAATTCAATCTGTTATACTTTTATTTTCCATTGAATGTATTCATATAGTTGCATATTTATATACAAAGTTTAGAATTTATATATATTTTAAAGAATATATAAAAATCGCATGATGACAACCGAAAACATTTTCGTTCTATTATGCATATATTTTTATTTTATTCTATATTTTTTGCCAAAAAACTTATTATTTTCTATTCTATTGGTTATATAATAAAATAAAGATAAATAAAGATAAACAAAAAAAAATATGATATGTATATAAAAAAAAAAAGAAAAAGGAGAAAGGATCTCTTTGTGTTTTTTTTATTTTGTGTGTGTGTTTTTTTTTTCGTTTATCATCGGGATGTTTGTATATTTTTATGCGATAAAATTTAAATTTCATATAAATATATATATTAGAGGGTGATATGAGACGATAATATTTTAGTTTTTGTTTATTTATCCCTTGATTTTTTTTTTTTATTATATAAAATACTTAATTCACTTTCAATAAATAGATTTTTATTTTAAAAAATATATAAATAAATAACATATTTAAGATAAAAAATAATAAGGTAAATTTTGTTTTTATTTGTCAAATGAAAAAAACCGCGGTAAATAAAAATAAATGATAATTTATTATATTGGTGTATTTATTTTTTGATACATTCTTTTAAAGAATGTTTTGTATTAATATTTATTAATATTTATGTAAATATCAATGTGTAATAGTAAATATAGATTAAATTACAATTGCGAGGGTAATATAATTAAAATTTGGTACCAATTCAAATGGAATTTTAACATCTTTTAGAAAAAAAAACATACGGAACTTTGAATTATTTTTAAAAAATAATATATTGAAAGTCAATTTACCATATCTCTTATAAAACTTTTCAAAACATTATTTCAAATCTAATAATTAAAGAAACTGGCATTTTGGGAAAATAAATAAACTATGAAATATACAAGACTAAAAGAAAATGTTAACCTAATATAACATATTTTATAATTCTATGATCCGAATGCTGTAATTTTATTTATATAAATATATTTATATGAAAAAAATTGAACCGAACGCCCAAAAGAAAGAACTAAAAAATATTTTCCTAATTAATTTAGTTTGTGTTTTTATATAATTAAACAAAAAATTAATATGCAATGCAGTTAACTGTGCGTATGTGTGATTAATATGAAAACTAAATAAAAATAAAATTGTGAATGCAAATATTTAACCAGATATAACTAACAATCTATACTCAACTATATACATATATATATATAGTTTTATACTAATAAATGCCGCACATCTTTGATCTAAATTATATATATAAATATGCGATATCTTTTAATTATCTTATACATACTATATAAATATACATAAATTATAAATATTAAATTTTTAATCTAATTAAAACACATATGCGGTTGTGTATCAACATTTATTATTATTATTAATATTTAATTTTTTATTTTGAAATAAGCTAAACCAAAAAAAAATAAAAATAACCGTTGCTTGCCTAACACCTAAAAAGAAAAGTGATTACGTAATGATAACGAATGCATAGATTTGTTGTTGACCATAATTAAATTATTAAGCAATTTACCTCCTCATGACATTTATCTATAATTCCTAATAATCTCACTGATTTGTATAAGCTTAGGTTGAAGCGATGAGATAAAAAACATACACTTTTTTGCATTTTTTTATTAAATCTCGTTATATACAAAGCGAACGGTTACAAACCGAATAAAATATCTATAATAACCTATTGGTTTTTAATTAAAAGCGGCGGAAACGTTTGGGATAGAATTCAACTACTAAACTACTAAGTCTAAACTAAAACATGTACTGTATATATATACTTATACTATATAAAATTGAATACAAAAGACCAATTATTATATTGTATATTTACAAAGATGAATTTATTTAAAACAACAAGAAGACGATGAAGCAAAAAAAAAAAAAAACTACAGAAAGCCCATATATAGCTGGGATAATCCTTTAACAAACACCGGTAGCACAAGTTTATATCAGAGTGCACAGATTTTTTTTTTTTTTATTTTTAATTTAAACAATATTTTGTTTATATATATACAATGCGTATATATAGATACAAAACTTTTGTTTATAAACAAATTTAGTATTTGTGTTTTTATTTAGATTTTTTTAGATAAGTGATCTCTAAAAAAATATGCATCTGCATTAAAAAGATAGTATTTAATAATCAAATATAGATATACAAAATAAATATGAAATAAATATAAAATTAAGGCACAAAATATATATTGAATAATATTTAGAAAATATGTTTGATAGTGCGGCATATTATTATTTTGTTGAATAACGTTATTTTTTGTATTTAATCGCTTAACTTATTGTTTTAGGTATATACACCAATTTGTTGTTATTATATTACTTTGAAAATGGTAAACTTACCGAATATTTTTTAGTTTATATAATATGATAACTTACTTTATATATAAGAATGTGTACCTGTGTCGGGATATATTTTTGTATTGTACGCTAAATTTAGTGAAATTTTGTTAATTGAAATGATTGTTTTGGGATTATTAATGAAAAAAAAAACATATACTTAACCTGCCCAGCAACTTTCTTGTAATCTTTTAATTTAACTATGCCGATGTAATATTTACTATAAAATGTTTTATAGAGGAAATTCAATTATAATACATTTTTTTAAAGTTATTACAAAAATTCTCTATATATAATAATTTATTCAGTACCGAAATGGTTTAAAACAATTATATAATCGTTTTGAAAATCAAAACATCTCCTAAAAATGGTCAAATTTAGGTTTATAAGAACAAATTCATGTTCCTTTTGTATACTTTAATTCATTTAAAACAAATCTGTGTTTACATAAACATTCTTCGTTTTATGAGAGCACAAGCATTTTATGATGTATATATGCTCTATCATATATATGCTACGATTTCATATATATAATATTTTCCCATATTTTATAATAGATATATGATGGGTGTTGTAAACCCTTTCTATATACAGATTTTCTCAACTTTATACAAAATAATTTTTTACTATGATGTATATTAGCTATATATATATATATAAATTACCTATGATGTATATTTATAATTATATATGTAATAAAGCATGAATTAGCTTTGCTTTTTATTGCATATTGCACTTTAAAATTTAAGAAAATAAAAGTAAAATTATATTTCGTGATATACATGTATGCACACACACGGTTGAAATATAGCAAAGTTCTAATGCTGTTCACTTCAAAAATAATATATTTTATATTATGTATAATATGTATCCTGTGTGATATATGCGTGTATCCTCATCATTTTCAGGTGCATACGCTCGGCATGGCTAACAAATAAGCCACAGAGATGAAATAAAAGAAAAGTGTTAATGCATAAGAATATATATATGTTTTTATATAAATATATATATACATAAATGCTATACTCCTATATGCAATTTTTATTGTACAAAATTTAAATACAAAAATATATAAGGATATGTATATAAAGGAAGAATCATATAAATAAATAAAAAAAGAAAATTTTGTATATTATATATTTTATAGACATTTCCAACAGACTTAAATTTAGTTGTATCTAAATATTTCAAATTAATTCCATATATAAATATTTTATTTTTTAAATTTTCTTTGATGCCATTGATTATATTTATGTTTTATGACTATATGTATATACATTAAAGAATAGTTCTTTTTAAGGATTCTTAATAAAAGCGAGAGGTGTAAATCAAAATTGAATTAAATCTCCATACATATGAATTTCTATTTAATATTGTTAAACCCATTTTATATATCGTTTTTAAAGTCATCTAAAAAATATGTTTATATTAATATTTATTATTGTTTTATATATATATATATATATACAATTGAGTCTGATAAGAATAAAGGAAACACATATATATATGTATAATATCCATAAGAAAAACGAAATTATTTATATGCAGAATATATACAATTTATTTATATGTATATATATATATGTTATATATAAAATATACATGATAAAAATCTTGCGGAAACTCTTTTTTTTCATATGGGGACATTTTTATTTCTGGCGACCATTTGTCTGTATATAGTCGTATAAAATATAAATGTAATATATCATATATAGTTCGAAATAGATGGAATTAAAGGGATTTTAAGAAATTGTTTCTATATGAAGTTTTATATAAATTTAAATGTAAAGCTAAACGACGACATTGTAAAAGGTATTTTTACTTCTATATAGATACAATAAGTAATTTTAATTTATTTTAAAGTAATTCTTCTTATTATTTATACATCATTTCTACGTACTCCAACGAACTCATTCTGATAGGTATCTTAAAAAATACCATGAGGTCGAATTCTCTTTTTACTAGCCTATTTAAATTGTTTACTTATAAAACCAAAAAAAAAAACAAATCTTTTAAAATTTAGTCCCCTTTTTCATCTTTAAGCTCTTAAGAAAAATTCCATTATAAAGAGGATTATTAATTCAATAATCCCCGAAAATACGAAAAAGAATATCAGTTAAAATCCCAATTAAATAAAAACAAATTATATTATTATTTTTAAACATTTTTATTTTATTTTTTTATTTTTTTTTTTGTAATCATTTTATTTTCATTTTCACATCTTTTCTTTTTCGTTTAAATTGAATTTTTATTTATTACAAAAACAATCTGCCATATTTTTCCTAAATATTTTATATATATATATATTTAAATATAAATATTACATAAAAATTATCATAATTTTATTTTTATTTTTTGCTTATCGTATACAAATTAATATTTTTGATTAAAATCAGTTTTTTTTTAATTTTATTCTTATTGTGTGTTTTGTGTTGTGGTTGTTAAGGTGGTTTGTTGTTTTGTTTTTGTACAAATACAAAAAAAAAAGTAAATTTTATACTTCAAAAATGATTATAAAAAACAAACCGAAAAGAAATAATTGGTATTTTTTATATATTATATAATATTCATAATAAATTGCATTTATACAAATATATTAAAATTTTAATTTTTGATTATTATTATTTTTATTATTATTAATATATTATTTAAAGTTTATTTTTTAATTTTCATTTATATTTTTGTATACCTGCATGATTATAATTTTATTTTATTACATTTAATTAATTAAATTTTTATGTTTTAATCAATCAGAAATTAAAATATAATTAATATTTAATAATAATAATAATAAATATTTCTATAATAAAAATGTATAATAAAACGATATAATTAAAAGATTATTAAAATAAAAAAAAAAAATTATTAATAGATTATTAATTTACGAAGAGAATATAAAATAATTATAATTAATATATACTATAATATTTCAATAATTTTATTTTATTTGTTTTTTGATTAATTTTAAATTTAAATGTATTTTAAAAAGTAAAAAAAAATTCAAATTCAAAGTTTAAAATAATTAGATAATTTCTTCTAAAAACGAAGAAATAAATATAATTATTTTTTACAATAGAATTGATCGGGTTTTTAATGCTTATTTTCTTTGTTTTTTTTTTTTTTTTTTTTAGTATTAGCTAATTAAATAGAAAATAATCATATTTAGATAAAAATAATATATATATACATAATAAAAAAATAAAATAATATTAATTATAATAATAATAATAATAATAATAATAATGAAATTATAAAAATTTATGCGTAAATCAGATATAAAATATAAAATGAATATAATTTTTATAATTAAAAATATGTATTGATTGATTTATATTAAATTTTGTTTGTGTGTTTCTGTTTATTTGTAATATATTAATATGAGCGGTTATTGATTTAAAAAAATATGGTATATTTTTACAAAAAAACTGTAGTTAAAAATGAAAAAGGAAACATATATGACATATATAAATAAAAAGACGTTTTAATATTATATTTTACAATAGAAAAAAACTTGAATGCATTAATTTTATACAATTTTTAAATAATGAATTATCGTTTTTTTTTTTTATATTACATATATATGTTTTTGACCATTTCAATATTATTAATACTAAAATTTGTATTTTGTATATGATTTATCAAATAAAGCTTTTATTTAAAAATATTCATGTTCATTTTTACAAAAATATACAAAGAAATAAAAAAAAAATTGATGGAAAAAAAATAAAAAAAAAATGAAGAAATAAATAAATGATACAATTTTCCTTTAAATTTTTAACAATATATTTGATATGTAAATTATCGCGTTATATTAATTTTTTATCAGTAAAAATAAACATAAAAACGAGAACCTTATTGAAATATTTTATATTTCGCATTTATAATATATCGCTGCGTGTTATATTTTCTTTATTTTATTTTTTACATTGAACTGAAATTTTGTATGATAAACATAATCAATTTAAAATAATAACATTATAATTATTGTAATAATAATTATCTTATTATTGCGCGTATTTAATTCAATTTTCCATTTTTCAAAAATAAATAATATAATAATATAAAAATGATTCAATAAGCAACAATGACCGCGTCTTTATCTTTATATTTATTTTCTGACAATTAATGTTTGTGACCTTAAATGAATTTAATTGCTTTATTTATATTAAATCTTATTGCGATTATGATGATTTATTTATGGTTTGTATATATATATAAAAGTTATAAAAACAATAGAGTTCACGGATTTTTCTTGTTTATTATAACAGTTTAATATTAATTTTGTTTATAGTCTCGCGATTACGTTGAAATTATACACACACACACAAAAACAAATTTATTCCAGTTTATATTTTAATTTATGATTTAAAAATTACAATGTAAAGTAATGAAAGTGAAATTTACAAAAATCGTTAATTTCTTTTTGGGTAAAAAAAAATCAGGAAAATGTATTATCGATATAAAAAAAATAATCGTAGAAAATCTTTATAAAACAAAAAAACACTTAATGAAAATGGTCAAAACTATTATTAGAATAAAAAATTTTTATTTTTATATAATATTTTACGGTATTGGTATATAATTTTTTTTTTTTTGTTAAAAATTCTCTCTCTATTTATTAAATTTAGTTGTTGTAAATTTAGTTTTTGGTTAATTAATAATAAATATGAATTCATTTGTTTAGAGGAAAACAAAATCTACATAGTATTTATATATTATAAAATAAATACAAAATGCTTTTAAAATATCATATATCATTTGAATATATATATATATATATATTTATGTAAACAAATAGTTTTCAATTATAATCACAATAAATCTATATATTTATATTTAAAAATTCTAATTACGTATAAAAGTTTTCAAAATACAGAAAAAAATGTATTTGCACCCCATAAGAAAACCAATTTTTTTTTTTTTTTTAGAATATTTTCTTTGAAAATTTTATAGTTTTATAGTATGGCAGTTTGTATATTTTCAATTTTTGTTGTTTAATCTTTTTTTTTTCGGTTTGTCGATGAATATTTAATTAAATAAAATTGTTTTTTTTTTATTTAATTTAATTTAATTATAATATTATAAAATATATATTTACATTTAAACAAACAAAAGAATTTATTTTAAATTATTCACATATAACGTATATTTTATTATTTTACCATCACATCACATCGCCGCATTCATTTCAATCAAATCTAATTTAATTATAGAAAATTATCAATTATTTTCTAATTAAATTCTATAAATATATAGTTATTTTTACGTTTTCATTTTTATTCATTTTGTTATTTACAAAAATTATATATAATTTGTATTATTAATATTTACCTCTTAACAATTAAGAACGGTCTTACATTTAATTACAAAACGAAAATAAAAAAAACAATCATGTTTTCTTTTATATAAATATGCATCTTAATTTAGTATTAATTATTATTATTATTATTATTATTATAATTATTTTAATCTTAATCAAAAACAGTTCTATTTATTATGTATATTATAATTAATATTTATTTTTTTTTTTGATTTTTGTTGTTGGACTAGAGAGCTAAATTGGCACCGGGTGGCGACCATCGACGACCAATTTTCTTTAAATTTATATAAAATTCGGCAATGTTCTTATTTATGAGGGCCTTTTCTACATAAATATAATATAATGATGTGTTGCGTGTATTTATGTGTATGTATGTGTGAATGTGTTTTTTGTGTGATTGTTAATTCTAATTAATTTAAAGTTGATTAAAATTACTGTTGGATACCCAACGTGCCGTGTCTGGTCGCACTGTTAACTATATCGGGCCGTAGTCGCTGAGAGCTTGACCGTGTTGTGGACCAGGTAATGTAACGACAACAGAGACAGCGCGCGGATCAATAACAGAACTACCGGCAGTAGTACAACCTCCACTAATACCGCCACCACCACCACCAATTCCCATACTTCCAACACCACAACCACCACCACCACCAACAACAAGACCACCACCACCACCACTATTTGATCCTATACCCGAAGCGCCGCCTACATCTCCAGGTCATACATGACTGGCCGGTGGTTGTTTCAAAACGTGATGATGTAAATGATGATGACTGGTTGAACCCACACTGCCGATGGCCTGTGTATATGGAGTGGCTAATAGGGAAGCTGCCGCTGAACCTGGTACACCCATACCTGAACCGGCATACGGATACGGTATTGGTTGTCGTTGTTTAATCAGTGCCTGATTGGCACCCGTTCGATCTGGTGTACCACACATACGTCGCCAAAATCGTTTCCATGAATCCACTGTTTTACCCGACCATATCCATACACCCGATGTTATGCCAACCGCCAATGCCATAAAATATTTTAACATTAATACTGAATATAAAGGCTTACGTTTTGCACCCATTCCCATGCTACACGGACACGCTAAATTTGTCATCCAATCTTCGAAAAATGTTGCTTCGTATAAATTACATCCGATAACTATGGTTGCTGGTACAGTATACAAAACACTAAATATACCAATGCGTATCATTAATTTTTCTAATTTATCAGCTTTTGCGCCCGCCCCAATGCCACCTTGTTGTTTGATAACCGATCGTATGCGAAACAATGATACAAAACCGGCCAATAGGAATGATGTGCCAAGGATTAAATACACAAACAACGGCGCCAATACATACCTTTTTAAATTCTCTATATTTAAATTTCCCACATAACATGTTCCGGAAACGGGATCACCATCAACGGCGGCCATCAACAGTACGACAACACTTTGTACGGTCGGTACAATCCATGCGGCCAAATGAAAATATTGTGAATGTTTAGCTATTGATTCGTTGCCCCATTTCAAACCGGCCGCCAAAAACCATGTAAACGAAAGAACAACCCACCATATTGATGAGGCCATACCGAAAAAATATATTAATAAAAATATTAACGTACACGATGATGAACCAGTTGATGAATATTTGATTGCCAAACCATCACATGCAACTTCCTCGTGACCGAGTACCACCCGTGATAAATAACCAATGGCTACCATAAAATAACACAACGACAGAAATACAATTGGACGTTCAGGATATTTGAAACGTTCCGTGTCGATTATGAACGTGGTTAGTGTCATTAATGTGCTGGCGAAACATAGGCCCGACCACAGTGTTATCCATACTCCCGCGAATTCTTTTTCTTCGTTTGTGAAGAACGCCCCCTTGCACGGTATTCCGCAATTTGGCACGCTTGCGACCCTTCCGACGCTTGTGTTGTACCATGTGTTTTCCTTCCCCAGGGGAACCAACGGTGCCCTGCAATGACAACCGCAATCTTTTTTTTCCCCTGAGGCATTTTGGCAGTTTTTTGAATTTTTACCCTTACATTTTTCTTTATCTTTTGAATTCATTTTTTTCGAACCGTTTATGCTGCTACCCGATGAACTACTACTACCACCACCATCACCACGACCACCACCTGATGGTTGTAAAGCTGTACCACCACCAGATGATCCACTACTACCACCACCGTTACCACCACCTTCTAAATAACTTGGTTGTTCCATACATAAATTATCTGGATCACCAGATACGGGAAATTTTTCACATGCCATTCGATCGGGCCATTGAAAACTATATTGCAACATTATCGGTGCACAACCATTACGTGCCCGTTCGCATACCGTTCGACAAACTGGTAACGGTTTATGGTAGTCCTCAATGCATATTGGCATATACAATGAACATAGAAAAAATCTTAAGTCAGCTGAACATTTCATTTCGACCAAGGGAAAAAATTGATTCACCTCCAGGCCGGCTTCTTCTTGCGAATCATGATTCATTTCATTTGGATATGATGTTAAATTATAACCAATACCACGACACATTGGTAATTTTATTTCTTCACAACGTGGTGGCGGCTCTTTACCCGCCGAAATACCACCGCCCGCGGCTATTGACGGTGGTGACGGTTGACTACCCCCTAAATTGCCACCATTAACAGCCCCATTACCACCCATACCACTAGAGCTACCACCACCACCACTCCCACCTTGACCATTCCCTGAACCGTTGCTACCACCATTACCACCACCACCATTTGCACCATTTCCCCCATTATTATATAAACAATTACATAAAGTTAATTGATATACAATTAATATGTTAAAAAATAAAAGTAATTTCCATGTATGTTGCCGAATGTTAGATGCCATTTTCACTCAGTGTTTGTTTTTTCAAAATTTTCTTTAATATAGTTGATTTTTTTTTTAATTTTCCTTCCTTCCTTAAATAATTGCTTTAGTAGATTTATCAATTACCTTCTGTTTCTTTTTATCAATTTTAGTTTAGTATTTTTTGGTTTATTATTTTTTTATTTGTCGAATCCTCTTCCAAATTACATGTAATTAGAAAAATTTCCATTTTGTCATCATTTTAAATATAATTCTTGTTGTTTTCTATTGTTGCACATTTGATATTTTATATGTTACATCTGTAAATAACAAAAAAAAATAAGATTAGATTTAATAATCAGATCAATCTTAATTAAAAAATGTTGTATTTTATTAAATAACCATTTTTGTTTAGTTTAATTTTTTTTATATGTATATATATGCATTCAATGAGATATATGAAAAAATTATTACCATTAAATATAGATTGGGTGTAATAATAATAATATGTAGAACAATTGAATTTAAAAAAAGAAAAACCAAACTATAAACATTTAGTTACAGTGATATTTTGTTGTAATCATTTTTAAGTAAAAAAAATTTATTTTAATTTTAATGTCTTTAATGCGTATTTTTAATATCCATATATACGCTAATTTATCAAAATTGAATTTGACAGCTTATTTATAGTTATTATATAGTAAAAAAAAAACACACACTATTTTTTTTTTGTTTCAAATAATCAAATATACAAAAACTATATACAAAATCTTTCAAAAATTGAAAAATTGTATATATAAATATATATAGAAAAAAATTATATATTATGAAGAAATATATAAACCATTCAAATATAGATTTCATAATCGAAATTCATCATCACAGCAGAATATCTACGATATTATTATTTGTGATGTTTATATTATATAATTTTCACTGTATTATGAAAATTAAATTATGTATTATAACTGCTATATATATAAATATATACGGAGATATATGTTGATCGAGCGTTGAATGTTTGGTAATAGTTTAAGCTGTAATAATAATAATAATATGAATCGTATTTTATATGTATACATAAAGAAGAAATGTATATATTGAAAATATGCGTTTATATTATTTAAATTGAGTTATTATATTTTTTTCTTGAGATTTTTGCAGTCAATCTTTGGAAATATTATTATGTATTTATAAACTTTATTTAACCATAACAATAGAAAAATTTGATTTGTATATACTATATAGTAAAATTATAAAAATTGTTTTACATAAATATTATTATAATTTATATATCGTTTTGATTTTCGATACAAAAATTATTCAATTAAACTCTTTAAAATAGATAAATTTATAATTTCAATATTTTTATGACACACAACATTATAATTATAATTTAGATAAACAATCATTCAAAATATATGTCTTCATTTCGGTTATTTTTTTTCATTTTGGAACATTTTCAGAATGTACTTGGAATCTCATTTAAAACCACCCTTAATTATCTTTTATATGATGAACTATATACAAATTCATATTATCTTAAGTTTTAGTTTATCATTTTTTAAAAATTATTCCTTTTTTTTTAAAACATAAATCCCATTTCGTTTATTTATTGAATTATCATTCATTTTAATGACAACACAGGAAATATTCAATTCCTTTAAATAACCATATTATTAAATTTACTCTTTTTTTGTCATTATTTTATATGGTCTCGTATATCGTCTTTATTTGAATATTATTACTATATACTAACTTAACTAATAAATATTTAACATAAACAATCGTAAGATAAACGAAATATATTTTAAAGAAATCCACATTTGCATACATTTTATTTTTTGTATATATATATATATATTCATTATAATCTCGCTTGTCTGTGATTTCGTGAAATTTGATTTTTATCTGGTTTGTTAGTTAAAATAAAATTAAAAAAAAAAGTAATATAATTTATTTTTTAACATTTTACGTTTGTTTATATTACGGATTTATTGTTTTTGTTTCTAAATTATATTATTTTATGTGGTTTTATATATTGAGACTGTTGAATTTTAACCAAACACATGTTTTTTTTTTTGTTTTATGTATATTGTATGCATCTAAATAAAGTGTATGTGTATAGCAAAATAATTATAATAATAATAATAGAACAAACCCGTATAAAAAAAAATTAAAATGACGACTCCTTTCATATATTATATTTAATTGTATAATATTTGGTGAATGTGTGCGGCAAACAATTTCTAAATCAATACGAAACGTAAAGTGTTCTAAAATCGATATAAAACTGATAAAATTTAATATAAGCCAATTAACAAATATTTTTCGATTGATGAACAAAAAAATTTCCAAGAATTAAATCCGATTAAAATAAAAATGTTAAAGTTTTAATTATAATTAAAGCAAAAAATTCATTATTTTTATGTTTTCCTCTATAAATGTATATATAGTAGGTATATGTTTGCAAAAATATACGTGAAAACATATCGTTTTAATTCATGTTAATTAAATGGAATTTATTGGAAAAGGCGAAAGATTTCGCGTGTGATATACCAAAAATAAAAAAGAAACAATTTCGTGACACAACAAAAAATAAATAAATAAATACTACGGCAGGAATATTTATTTATATTACATTACCGGATGATAAAAACATATATTATTTATATCGATATACGCATGCAGCTGCCTGTTAACTATTTATTCATCTATATATACAGCAGACAAAGTGATAATGAAATCTTATATGCAAAATAAACCAAAAAGAAAATTAGAACCTAAACTTAACTAAAAAAAAAAATATGTTCTTGTATATTTTCTTATGTATATATACTCCTTTTCCTGTTTTTTGTTATTCTTCTTAACAAAAAACTTAACTTTGTGACTTTAATATACAGATATAGGAAAAAAGGCAATTCAAGCGACATTTTAAAAAATGCCATATATGCTCATTATATTTATATATAATCAAAATAAAATATCTAAATTTAAATTGGCACAAAATTTAAGTCACAATTTATTTATATATATAAACAATATAAGAAGATGATAACATCAATTTGTTTTATAACAAATTGTCTTTTATTTTTTGTCAATTTTTAGTCAAATAAATTAAATACTGTTGATGATTGTTTTTTTGGGGGTTTGTTGCGTATTTCGTTGTTGTTTGTTTCAAAGATATTTTTCGCATTCGATATTTTACAATTTCGTGAGATTTTATATCATTATAAAAATATATATATATAGCATTTAATTTTACGCTGTTTTAATTGTGAATATATTTTCTTTAATTATATTAAAGTATGAAGAAACAATTAAATTTGAAATATATTTTAATTATAAAAATCACATTGCTTTTAAAAATAAGTTCTGATTGTTAATATATAATTGTCCTTACGATGAAGTAATTCTTATTTCCTGGGGAATAATATAGAGAAATCAAAGAGTAAATTACATAGTCACTTATTTAAAGATAGTTTTCTCCTGCATAAGTGCAGATGAATATATATTTTATAATTCTTTTAAACCTTAGATGAACGCTTATTTAATTAGCTCCGTTTAGATTTAAAACACTTCGTCCTTTACTTGTTTAGCAGGATATATGAATGGTATAATTATAGTATTATACACACTTTTGAAGTTAATGGAGTATTTTATTTTATTCGTATAATAACCGTATAAAATTTATTGAAATATTATGGTATTTGACCACAAATTTTTAAAACTATTAAATTTAAAATGTAACTAAAATGATTAAAATATTCTTTTTCTTAATTGTTTTGTAAAAGAAAATTAATACACTATAAAACACTCTTTTAATAAAAATTCATTTTTAAATTAGATAATTACTTACAAAATTAAATATATGTACGATTACTTATATACATATATAAACTTTATTTTGGTATAATATAAACACTTTTATTCTTTTATGCTTATTTTGTCCTTGCTTATTTTTTTTTAAACATTTAATCACAATTATTTTAAATAAAACAAATTAAATAAAACAATTAAAAAAAAAACTTTTCCAATTAGATGTACCAAAATAAATACGTATGCATACGAACAGTACTACAGCCAACTAATAACTATATAATATATGAATGCAACATGAAAACATAAACTACAAAATAAAAGTGTCACCCTCGCGTATAGAGAAAAAAGATTTTTATTCCATATTCCACACCACTAAAAAATGCAATATAAATGCAAATTGGTAATGTTATTATTAATATATGGCTACAACTTAAAATAGTTAGGTGCGTGGGTATGTGTTTTTTTGTTATATATAAATGAAACAAGTTTTTTTCATCTTATTTTAAGCAATACATTTTAAATTTCTATGAATCGATATAAACATATAAAGGATCTGTTTAATATATGTATATATTAATAGAATTTTATTTCTTTTTGTATTAGAAATCAAATTGTATAGAATAATGTATTAGAACAATTTTTTTTTGCCTCCCTGTCCAGTTTTATTTTATTTTGTATTTTGGTGCTAATAAAATATATTTAAGATTAAAAAAACCCCATAAACATTTCACTTCATATTTACAATTGTTAAAGGATCTTTACAGTCAAACTTATATTGATCGACGAGGTTTGCTAACATGAAACACGAATCAGAGGATATCTAATTGAATATTGTGATCATATTTAATTTGAATTTTATATGGAAAAACCACTTTATTTATTTACGTATATATAGAAACAACTTATTAGAACAATTACATTAAATTCAAAAGACAAAGAAAATGTTAAAAATAATAAAAATTATTATTTTTTATAAAAACCCCAAGATAGACGAAGCCCAAATATTAAAAGTTTGACTGTATTCAATTTATTTTATAGTTACTTTAGATATTTATAGAGTGTAAAATATGTATAATACACCAAAAATATTCTTTATAAAATATATATCAGATCTACAAACAACGGGAGATATCCTATAAAAAAATATAATACAAAATAAATAAATATTTACAAAATATTCAATTATTATTTATTTATATTTTCTTTTCTTTTTGCATACACACAAAAAATATATGCAGATGAAATTCAATAAATGTGTATATAACACAAATTTTAGTTGACTTTATAAAGAACTGGTTTTAGAAAAATATATATATTTAATAAAATTATTATGGAAATATATAAGATATGTATCATTTACTTTACCTTTTTTTTTTGTGTTAATAATATTTGTAATAATCCTTAAAAGACTTATTTTGTGTATCGAAACAATAATTTAAAGCAAAATAAAAATTCAATGTCAAAATAAAGCATTTAAAAAAAAAAAAACGAAAAATAACAGAAAGAACATCTAAAAAAAAACAGCTAATTAAAAAAAATGTTCATTTAAATGTTAAGATTTTATTTGTATATAAGTGCAAAAATGGTACTTGACCACGCAACATTTTATTTATACATTTTTTTAAATTTATTTTTCCCGGTCGCATGATATATTGGATTTTATATGAGGATAGTTTTAGAACTCAAAAGGTAAAAGAAATCAAAAGTGCAATATCACAAAATGACCATTTTTTTTTCTTCTAAATGAGGGTCTTGCATGTTTCGTTATTTTTACAGATACATGATTTTTATTATACATAGAAATATATGTAGAATATAAAATAACACACGATTATTTTCTCTATACCATCATAATTGTGTACGCGAAATCTTACTATAAAGTTTTATAATCTTTCATACTAACAAAATATATGAAAATACCAATGAAAAAACCAAAAAGTGTCCCTTATTCATTTTTTTTTTGTTTATTAATAACATTTATTTTTTGTGTATATATATTTGAAATTAAATAAAATGGTAAAATAAAACAAAAAAACCATTCATAGACATGTTTATTTTTTCATTATTATGGATTAAAAAGATAAGGTAAAGGTATACGTAAAATGTATATAAGCAAAGCGAGAACTTACAATTTATATATATATGAATAATACAAAAAGGTATATATAAAAAAAAGGAGATTAACAGCAACCGATAAGAACTGCATGCATTGCACGAATTTTCAACATAGAGTCCTTTATTTTTTATTTAATAATTTCTCTATCAACAATATATATGTATTTTAAACCATCTTCTTATATATGCGATATATTTAATTTTTGTTTTTATATAATTTCTTATTTACCTCTTCGTTGAGTATTTATTTTTTAAGCAATAAAGAATAAAATTTTTATTTTAAACCTTACCTTAGATAATGTAACTGAATGGTAACTTGATAGTTTAGTTTTAAAATTACTAGTTTTAAAAATATTTAAAACATACTTCCATAACATTCCAGTAGATTGTTTAATAGTTATATCCGATTATGTATAAATTCCTATTAATTCGAAATTTTTTTATATGAAATTTTGATGAACTGAAAACTGAAAAATTTTATTCCCAGATGAAATATTAGAAGTTAGATAACTTAATGATGGCATATCAATTGCGCCGCAATTTTATTTAGAGTTGTTTGTTGATAAATTGAAACAACCGATTTTGTCACCGCGTTCAAGTGCTTACTTTTATAGCAACGTTTTTATATTTTTTTATATCATATCGTTTATTATTTCTTATATGTATTTATATACATACATGGTATATATATCTTAAATGTTAAACGAATTTAAAAGTTAAAAACATAAGAAGTGGTATATATATAGAAATAATTCTCTTCATGTTTTTATTACACGCTATTTTTATTTTGTTTGTTTTTATTTTTAAATAATGATAATAAAAAGATTATAACGAGGTGATGTTAATTTTCAAAAAAAAAATTCTGTATTTAAAAGTATATAGTATATGTAATATATAAATAATGCGGTTTAATAAGGTAAATATAAAATAAATCAACAAAGATATGATATTTATACATTCTTGGAAATGTTATATATATTATTAAATAATTGCATAATTTATTTTTTTAACATGGCGTTTTTATTTTAATAATTGTGTGGTGTTTCAGTAAGGTAATCAGCAAAAGTGAACTTAGAATTCGATTTAAGGAAACAATACAGGTTTTGTGAAATCGATGTTAATAAATGATCTTTGAATTTTCTTATTTTGTCAATCATTTTATTTTAATATATTTAATTTTCCATATAATAAATTTAAAACAGTATTTTTAAATTAGGTATTATTAATCGATTTCCTATAACATAAATTCATTATGGGATATGTTAAAATTGAAGTGTACTTTTATATATGCTCTTCTTATATGATTTTTCCGATAAAAATAAACTTTTAAAATAATACAATTATAATCTTTAATAAAAAAGAAAAGTAAAATAAAAAAATAATAACTAACCAACAAGATTCTATACATATCTGAATAAATATGTATTCCTAGAACGCAGTATATTAAATAAAACAATTTATTGTTTAATTATTCTATTGCGATTACTGATTCTTGCATTCACATAAAATATACATAAAATTTATGCACACAAAAACATAAATTCATAGACAAAGTATATAATTCTTTTAAATGAATATAAATTATATATAAAATTGTATATTGTCTGTATAAAATACTTTAAAACACTCAATTATAATTTTATTTTTTTATTATTTTCATTTATTTTATTTTTATCATATTCATTCACAAATTTCAAATTCTATGGAACATATTTAAAATTAAATTATGTATTTACATAAATAATAATATCTGTGAGTAAAAGATTATTTATATATCGTTATATAACATATAAGAAACAAATAGAATTTTAATATTTTATATACATTTATTTTTCTTTATATATATTTGATGATGATGTTAATTTATTGTTATTAAATATATTTTATTAACTTATATAATATTTTTATTAAAATTTTTTTTTTAATTTCTAATTATTTTCAGGTTAGTGTTATTTATGTCTATTTATACTAATATATGAAGTTCATGATAATTATGTGATAAATTCCGGAATCCATGTGAGTTGTAAACATTTTTTTTATATTGTATATAATTTATTAAATAAGAAAACTTCAGGTTCGGTTCAGAAATATGAAAAATAAAAACAATATTTTAAGAATTGAATAGTTTATTTGTGTATTTTCCTATATGGTTTATATAAGGAAAATCAATATTTTTCCAAGGGGGAAAATTTTCATTATAGTCTTTGAAATTGCAGTTCATAACTCGCGTTATGGAATTATACTGAAATTTAAATCATTTTTCTTCTACTCCCTATCGAATCCCAATACAATTTTCTGCCCGAACAGTTAAAATATAAAGATTTTTCAAAATCTCAATATTTATTTTTCCAATGGGGAAATTTTCACAAATCTTTGTTCAGGTTCATAATTTAAATCCAGTAAATGTCAATTATGAAATAATTTAATGTGCAAATTAAAAAAAATAACTCATTTTATTTCAAATTCGCGTAAAAAGAGAATTACTTGTACTTATTATTTCTACTTGTATATTATGATAAACATTTATATTTTTTATCAAATTTTAACTAATTATTTTTTAAACTCTATGTACACATATATATATATATATCATTACATATATATATATATATATCATATAGAGACGAGTGTTGAATAAATAAGGAAAAACTTTTCAACAAAATAATATTTATAATGTAATTTATGTAAATAATACATGGCTGCTTTTCCATATACCATATAGATATACATTTATACTTGTATTTTTATTTAACATTCATATTTGTTCTGTTGAATTTCATATTGCTTTTAGCATCTCTATAACCAAACCACCATCATACTAAAATAATATAATTATGCTGTAATCTTGTGGAAATTTATTTAAATACAGAGAAAATTAAGAAGATGAAATGATGGAGAAACAAAAAGAAAAATAGAAAATTGAATACGAACATTTTAAATATGCATAGTGAAATTATTTTTTTTGGTTTAACAGCACACTTGTTATGTTTCTTGAATTATAAAAAGTAAAAAAAAAAAAAATAAATAAATTACAATTCAAATTTTGCTATTTCGACCGTGCAAATATTATACATATTATAATTTTATATTATATTTATATTCTCATTTGGTTTTAAATCCATTTGTGTTTATAAACAATTTCCGAAGAAAATGAAAATTGGAATGGAATAAACCAAAAAAAAAAAAAAAAAACATTAAATTTAATAAAAGTTTCATGAAAGATTAATATTTTTAAATTATATTCATTTATCAGACTTTTTCTTTTTTTGTCTATAAACCACATTTATAAAATTTTATATCCAATATTATTGTATGATAATTAATTGTGCAGATTTTTCCGAATTTTCCGAGAATTTTCCCTATTGTAAAAAATCAGCAAAATCACACCGATAAAATTATGTTATTGAATGTTTGCATGTCAGATAGAAAAATAAAAAAAAATTAATATTTATCAATAAATATTCAAGTCCAGAAACTATATCATTGAATTTCGCAAAAGTGTATATCATTTAATGAATTTCCATAACAAATATATAATTTTCAAATTGAAATTGAACATTCATTCAATATAATATAGGAGATTTTATACAATTAATAAGTATATATAATTATATTAATTCTGCTGATTCCACGTCAATATAATATGACTTAAAAATATATATTAATTCAACATTCGTTACTGTTATATACTTTTATAACATAAAGTACATAGATGAAATTTCATTCAATTTGATTAAATAAATAGAACATATTATCTAAAAAGAATGTGTATTATAGAAAAATATAAATATTTTGTATATATATAGATTATAAATGGAAACAAAAAAAATCAAATCTATATATATTTTTATGAATATGGTAAAATTAATAGAATATTTCATTTGGTTAGGTCATATACAAGAATTATTGAAAATATTATTGAAATATGTCAACAACCATATATACAACCAAACAATTTTAGAGTTTTCATTCCTATATATAATATGCAAGACTGTAATATATATTTATAATAAAACGCATAATTTAAATAGAGAATTATTATTATTATTATTAAAATGAAATTATTTTTTAATTGACAGTTCATCCCTAATCCGAAATAAAAATTTTAATATCTATAAAACATATATAAATATAAATGCATAAATATATATGTATAAAAGGCGTTATACTATAAATATATGATAATATTTAAATGATATAGATAGATAAAAGCCCGCACACAATTGATATCAAATGTCACCCTTCCTATATATATAAATAATAAATATATATAAGCAATATATAAGTCATCTGTGTATATATAGATTGTATTTATGTTAAATAACGATGACAAACATTTATAATACTATATATTTGTGTGATATGAAAATGAATGAAAATTATATTTATTCGTATACAAGATGGCATCATATACATTGTATATACAATTATACATATATATAATACACATATAAAATATTATAATTTATAACAAATCTCCCGCAAAATGTATATATACATAATTTTTTTTTTATATATGAACAATTCTTTTATATTATACATTTTATTTTGTGCATGAAAATTCCTCACCCATTTCTAACATGTCAGTATAAATATGTGCTAAATTTTGTGTTTTTTTATTTTTGTAAATTCATTCTCATCAACGCTTTCCATTCACTATATTTACATTTTTTTTTTATATAAGCGAATAAAAAAAAATTTTCGTGAAATTTGTAACAACATTTTATACAATATAGTACCATTACCATAATATACACATAACAACCCATTCAACATTTCGTATTGCTGACAATACAATATATTATTCGGGACGATTTCTTTTTATAACATGAGACATGTTAAAATCATTCCAAAATGAAATCAGGGAATTTTCCATCAGAAGAAAAGATGTCTGCTTTAGGAAAATTTCTTTAGAATTGATTTTCTTTAAGTGGGAAATTTTCTATACTTAAGGAAAATGGTTCATAATTTAAGGATTTTCCCTCATTGGAAAACTATTCATTAAATTAAACATTGGACGGATCGGATATTCTTTATTATACATTTTTCGTCCGTACAGGACATCGTTCAACAAACAAATAAATACAGTGCTTACATGTAAAGAAGCCGTCTGTACTTTTGTACATTTTGAAGATTATATCTTTTACAAAATGTTTTTAGGGGGTAGAAATTCAATGAAAAATATATACATATTTAATAAAATGTGAATGTGCGTCGACAACAATAGCCCATTGATTGATTGAGTAAATTCAATTATATTGGCAAAATTTTATTATATATGGTATATATTATTTTATATATGATATATCATCATTTCAATATACAAAATATCGTTATACTCTGTCTGTATAGCACAAATTTGGATCTAAAAAAGTTTCTATATATATATGGTAAAATTTAACCCCTTGTAATTCTCAACATATACACATACTTGTATAGGAACTTTATTTATTTTTTTTTTATTATTATATTAATACAACATAAATCCATATATTTGTTATGCTACATATATATATCATAGAATAAGTTTATTAAAGTAAAAAACTTTTTAGAAAAAAAAAACAACAAATAATTAATATTAAAACATGGATATAATATAATTTTTTGGTTGGTTTGTTTGGTATATATAAACTTTTACCACTTATATCAATATTTAATTTTCTTTATTTGATATATATTTTTTCAAAAAAAAACTATATACTATTTTATATAATGAGCTATTTCCTATTATTTATACATATATATATAGAAATAAAGAAGTTATACTGCGGCTTTTCTTTTCTATTTATTTTTTAGCCATATCCTATCGATTTATAATATTTTTATTATATATACAAAAATTAAATATAATTAAGTGATTAAATGATTAATTATTGTTTTTTGAAAATATATGTAGAGAAAAAAACCATACGAGTATATATATATATATGTATAATAGAAAACAAATACGTAGAGATATAAATTGGATTATCAAATAGACCAATGTTATTGAATATACGATAATATAAATATTATAAAACCCAAAACAAACAAAAAAAAAAAGAGTATAATCGTATAATGTACTTATATATTAAGTAATTATAAAGTTTTTTTCTTTTTTCATTATTTTCAATCATGTTTAGTTACTATACTATAATTTTTTTTACCATAATTGTTTTACCATAAGTGGCCAGCCAGCAATATACAGCTTATTAAAATACAAAAAAATCTACATGAATATGTGGGACGATCGATATATTTATTCATACACAGTTTCTGATAGGTATTCAAACAAAAAAATAACATAAAACAAGTAGTATATTATTATGTATTGTATATGTGTATATTTTTGTGGAGATAGAAGACTGAATAACCAATTTTTTATTTATATCAAATTTACTTTTATTCCGGATTAAATACAATACAAAAAAAAAAATTGTGTTGTGTATATACACTTCACATTCATAAAGTGAAAGTTTGATTATATTTGAATGGATTTTACTATATACGCTTTGGTTTATTTTTATTTTGTTATTAATTACTTATACATAATTGATTATTGATAAAATACCGATTTTGCTTTATATTATTATAATAGAGGAAAAAGTTTTTCCAGTGATTTTTGCAATGGTGCATTTTTGGTGGTTTGTTTCAATGTACTCTCCAAATATGTATAATTTATAAATATGTAGAATATATAGAGTTAATTATGAATTATATAATTTATTAATGTATGCGAATTGATTATGTAGATGTTTATGTGATTGGTTGTATCGATAATTTTCATGAAGTTTAAAACATTTTGTGACCGAAAGAAAATATTTGTCAAATTTTTGGTAAGACACTTGTGTTAAATTGTTTAACATATGAATTGCAAAACTAATATATATTAACTCGGCAGTAATCATAAATACTTATTTATTATATATCTGGATAAAATTCACATCATTCATGAATAATTATATAATTGTAAAAGGTTTATTATGATATATTCAATGATAGCTGTATGAAACAAAGGTCTATAAATTCTTTTGATTGATGTGTTTTTATATACGTATGAAATATTATTATATGAATTAGCGTAAATTTTTGAATTTTATTTGATTGTTATATACGAAAAATGTATCATTAGAATCTATCCATTTATGATGTATTGGAATTTTTTTTAACAAATTATTTACAATATTTATATACCAGTATATAATATCATCAATATATTTATAGTATAGTGCTAATGTGAATGTTATTAATCTGTTAATAAATATATATACATAGATATTGTATATATATTTATAGACAAAAATATTAACGTATAAACAAAATGTATATATATATATAAATGTACAATAATTTTGATACATTGAACCTTAAATATTTGTATATGAACTGCCATTCAACCATCCATATATGTATGTATCCATACAGTATATAATGAATGTAAATATTTTTTATAATATTATTAAATATTTACATAAACGTTTTTTTTTTTTGTTTTTGTTCAATATTTCTTTTTATTTTGTAAATATATTCAAAATCTTGTTTCTTCTCCTGTATATATATTTATTTATATAACGATTGTGCAAAGAAATAATCAAACAAAATTACAGTAGTATTGAGAAAAAAAAACACACAAAATTTACAGACATTATATGAAAAGCTAAAAGAAAAAAAAATCACACAAAAGACATAATTGAAATCAATCAACATCCTATTTATTTTAAATGTCTAACTCTATACTCGTATACGTGTATAAGAAGCAAAAAACAAAAAATGTGTATATTTTATAGATTTTTATAGATAAATAATGCAAATTACTGTATGTATATATGCGTAGAATACTTTTATTTTTTTTTCTCTTTTAAAATTTGTGTATTTGTGTATAGTTAGTTAGGTAAACAAAAGTAAAATATATAAATAAACAAAACAAAAATATCCATAACTATATATATATATCATATTTATATATACCATCCTCTCGCATACACATTAAATATAGTTAAAGGTATTTACTTAAGAAAAAAGTCATGTATAGAAATTTACTTACAGATAGATAGATAAACATTACCATTAAATATTTTGTGCAGAAATGAAAATACAGAAGAATGTAATACTATATAAATAAATCAAAACATACGTTTAAAAACATAACAAACATAAACAGAATGTCTGTAATATTGCAAAAAAAAAAAAACAAAAAGTATAAACTACATGTACAACATATGATTGTAAAAACAATTCGTATGTTTAACTCAAAACATTTTCCCTTTCTGCAGTTAGTATAAATTAAATTCTATATAATATTCTTTGTGTATTTATAATGTACAATATTAAATACAGTAGTAGTTAATAGTTATGAAGTTGTATGAAGCATAGTCTACATATTTAAATTCTTCTGAGCTGGTAATAATTTTTTTTCCTTTTTTTTACATTTACACACAGTCTATCATAAATATTACAAATAAATGTAAAATTATGTTGTACAATTTTCCAAAAAAATTAAAAAATCTTTAACTAAAATGAAAATTTTAAAATTTTTTTATGGTATGTAAGGGTTTTTCTTCTCGTTTTTTAATATAATTAATTTTACGGATCATTAAATGTATAATGATTTTCAAACTCAATTTCAAAATTAACTTGTTGAATATATATTGAATTAATGACCCTATCTTGATGTAGTATAAAGATTTCTCAATAAATATACAAGTCATAACATAACAGTCACCTAGAGTCGAACCAAATTTGTTGTAATCCAAAAATTAATTACGATTCTATTTGGATTAGAAATCTTATACAACTTTGATTGTTCGTTGTCAATAGGAGATGTCAATAGCTACTTATCCTGGTATCCAAAGAAATAAATTAATACATATTTGTTTTTATGCAACTATTTTTTTTTTAATGTTATTTCAAGTTGAAATATGCATATAAAGTTTTTTTTTTATTGCATATTGCATATAGTGCAATGTGTATATAAATAAAACATACAGTATACATATACGTTTTATCGTTTTATGTAGTATCATCACGAAATGCATTTGTTTATATATATACAGACAATGGAGATGAGAATAATTTGTAAAAAAACATGAATAATATTTTCTATATATGTTGTGTATGCTATTTCAATGAAAATTTGAAAAATAGTTTTCTACTTATATTTTGTTGCGTTATGCATAATAACATTTTTTTTTATATATAATCATAATATATAAGTTTTAGAAATAGATACAGATTCTTCTAAAAAAAAATTCTGGTTTAAAATTAGGTGAAAAGGGTGATCCGATTTATATATTGTATATACATATTGATTATTCCTTTGGTAATGAATCACATTTGTATATAAAAGAAATGACAACTTTACAAATTGAAATCTAATTATAAAATGTGGTACATATAATTAAAATTAGCTTATATATTCATATATCACGTAACATATATGTTATACCCTATTTGTAGATTGTTGATACATACATTAATCATAATTTCATAGTTTCATTGAAACAAATATAAATGTATAGAGGAATATATATGTACATATTATATAGATATGTATAGAAAATTTTATAATGAAAAGGATTTACATACTAAAGTGATATGTTCAGAATACAATAAATATTATTATGCATATATGCATATATATAAGTTGCGGAAAATGTATATAGATAAAAATGCATTGCATTCATCCTATAGCATAATCATATATGTATATTGATAAAAAACATTGCTAGATGAGTTAATTTCAGCAGAAAATCGTCCTATATATATATATCTGTTATAATATTATATCTATATATATATATATATTTATGTATATATACATTTATAGACATCAAAGGCAAAAGCAGATATCTGAATACATTACACTATATATATGATTTATATTGGGATAAAATATAAAGCGAAAATTATAAAAAAAATTGTTACAATAAACTTTTAAAGAGTTTTCTTCTTTTTGTTTGTTATACAGTTCAGAATCAGAGCAGAAGATCGATCGATTTATATACTAAAAAATATTTCATTATAATAAAAAAAATTGTTTTATTTTGGGATTCAATGGAAATATCAATTCAATCATAATTTATTATTTATAAAATAATATTAAATTTTCAACAAGTCAGTTTTTATTTTTGTGTAAAATTCATCATATTTCCCATGGATGTTGGCAAAAAAAAAAAACCTTATAGACAAAAAAAATGTGTTTATTAATTCTGTTTTAATTTTTTGTTAAATTTTATCTGTATCAAGCAGAGTTCTTATTTTTATTATCAAACTGTGAATATTTATTTATATAGAATTAATTCATTTGAAGATGCAGGATATTGAGTTTTTTTTTTTTTGTTAAATTGTGGGATATTTTTAATAGTTATTTTCTCATACATCATCAATTACTCAATTAAATAGACATTGAAATGATTTCTATTCCATAATCTGTATTAATTGATTGTGATTAGTCAAATGGTAACTGTAGTGAATAAAATATATCCTAATTTCAATGGTGAACATTTAAGATGTATTACAAGTTATAATTCTATTATAATTCATAGACGGTTATCATATTCTTTAAATGTTATAATTGGTTTTATTATCTATTCAATATTTTTCTAAAGACCATCGATTCATGGGATCTAAAATTTGAAGTTTCGCTACTGTAAATAATATGAAAAAAAAACGCTCTGTAAATATTTGTGTATATATGTATAAAAAAACAATATTTTTATAAATGATATAGACACACATTTTCCGAAAGCAATAATTTAAAGTGTATAAAAAATAAGAATGTTTTTGAGTTATTTTTATAACAAAAATTTACACATTGCTTAAATATTTCAATCTAAAAATAATAATAATAATAATAATATTATTATTATTGATGATGAAAATGTAAATGTTATACAAATTGAAATGTATCTAAATAAATAATGGTATGAAAAATAATGTATATTTAGAAAACAAAATGATGTCGATATATTTCTATATATCTATATACATATAAACTCGCGGATGTGTACCGCATTATTTGAAAATATTTTCAATAAATATTTGTCCGCATTGCATATATTAATATTTTTCTATATGTAATTGTTTAAATTATCAATTAAATATAAATTTGTAAAATCGATCCGCTAGCATTTATTATTAAGTCTGTTTGGCTTGAAAATAATCCGATATTCAATGGTGAGTGCTTAAAATTATCCAAGATTTTCCTATTTTTTCCCATATCATGACATTTTCAAAATGTTAATATGCCTGAAACACATAACATATCTGACGATATCAAAACTCATAACAATAACACTAGATCTTTATGAAAACTTTCTTTATTATATAAAAAAATGTTAAATAACATAAAAAATAAATAAATAAATATAATGATAAGTCGATCCTTTAGATGATTTAATTGAAATATATTCCACCGCATATGCATAGATATATAGATAAATCTATGCGGTCTGAATGATACACATTATCATTATTCGTTGTTTTTTTCTTTTTATTGTCAAGAGTTAGAGTGTGTATATAAAAATAAAATTGTGTATAAATTTATGACAATAATAAATGTATAATGTTTGCGTTCAATGATACTTCATAAACTATATACATATTTACTTCATGATATGTATATATAAATATAAATATATAACTACCTTTATAATAAATATAAAGATATAAAAAATAATATAGATATATAGTGATCGTACAAGTACGTATATAGAAAACCATTTAATTTTAATTGACAGTATGTAATTTTATTTTTGCTATATAAACAATATATAAAAAATACAAACATTCACTTAACTTACTTGACGCCTTAACACCTTTTTATTATTATTATTATTATATATCCATACAAATAATACATTTTTTTTATATTTATTTATTTATTAAGAGTATATTGAGTACAGAGGTATTATTATACATTTTTGAAAATGCTTTTATCATACATGAACAATTATTAATACAACACCAAATACCATATATTTTCCACCTAATGGTAAAAAATAATTGCTTTTATTTGTTATTGATTTTATATTACTTTTTTTTTTTATTTTCTTAAATCCGTGTTAAGATTTTAATTATATAGGAAAATTCAAAAAGTCGCGATAGGGAAAATTGAATTATATAAATTGGTTAAACACTATATAGTATATGACTTGATTATGTATACATAATTTATGATTAGGGGTTTTTACCGCGTGAAATGGAATGTGATATTCAAGGTAACAGTTCAATTTTAGCCTTCCAAAACAATTCAGTATTGTCTTAAAAATCACTTTATTCAGAAAATGTGCATATTTCAAATATATATAAAATTTCAATAATTAAACCGTATTAATTTTAAAATCCCAACCTATAATGCATTATCGTCGTCTGTATATTAGAAATTTATAAAATACAAAATCTATTAAAAAGAATACAAGAAAAAAAAATGTATTTTCCTACCTCATATATCAGATAGACAATATTTCGTTGACTTTTATCAAGATTTTTTTTATAATGTATATGAAAAACAAAAAAAAAGTTATCAGTCTATATGTGAATGTGTTCATATAACGATATCTGTATATTTCTACATATAGATAAACATAAACGTAATTCGGTATGCAAAAAATAAAAAAAGGAAAAAAAAAACGCCGGTAAAAATCGCAAAAGCAAAATGTTGAAATAAAATATAAAATAAAAAAAAACCATTCATATGTCTGAATATTAAAAAAAAAAGTTATTATATGTATAAAATAAATACACATATAGAATATGCTGTTGAATAAATATATGTAGTGAGACAAGACACGAATATATACACGAGACTAGACAATATTACAAAAAATTAAAAACCACACTCTAAGACCTTATTAAATGACTCCTTTTTTATATATGTGTATATATATATATATATTTTAATTTCGTGAAAAACGTTGTTTTTATTATATACTCACTCACACAATATAAAAATGTGCTGATAGTCAATTATCGAAAAGCTATTTCGCTTGAAATTCTAAAACTCCTTCATTAAAAAATTATACTATAGCACTTTGTATAGTTATTAATGTTGTTTAAAATTTCGCGTAAATTTTTTCGGGAGTAAAATGTTTTCAAACGCTTTTCATACCCACAAGACAGGACGGGCCTAGAATTTAGAACTGCGGAATGTCTCAAACGTCCAAAAATTATTAAAAAGTGGATGTGATTATATCTGCTTATCCATTTCGGATAAATTCAAGTAGAAAACCGACGATTTAAAACACTGAAAGAAACCAAAAACAAATGTATGGTTAAATGTAATAATAAATGAAGAAAAAAAAATTCTAATGTAGAAAATGATCTAACATATCTAACATACAATATAATATTTTATAATAGCTAGATTTTTATAAATGCTGTATATGGCTGTAAAATCATATGTTTTGCATATATATATGCAACAAAATATAAAAAAATAAACATATATTTGACGTTTTTATTTTTTCATTTTCAATAAAGTTTCACGATTTTCATGTTGAAATGAAATACATATAGAAAAATACAGTATATACAATATATATAAGAAAATAACAATAAAATAAACTGAAAGGAAAATGTATACAATATGGTCTCATGTTTTCGTACGTATATTTACAAATACGTATAGTTGTTTTGCATTTACTTATATCTATAATATAATATAATATAAATTATATATAGAATACTTAGAATTTTAATATATAATATATTAAACAAATACATGATACTAATATCATACATCGTATATATAATAAATGTTGTATGCTAAAATGGAAATATATATATATATTCATGATCATCTACTTACGACTTTACGAGTATGTATACCAGAAAGATTTTTTTGAAAATGATTAATGGTTATTATGTATGTATGCACTAAATAAAAACACAAGTAAATCATTTATATATTATTATATATAGTTGATACATAAGACTTTATGTACATTGAGGTTAAAATAAATATTTAAAAATAAAAACAAAAACACTATATTTATTTAGTATATATATATATTTTTTTTTGAATGTACTATTCGAGAAGAAATTATATAAATATACAAATAATTATATTTATGTATAATATATGGAAGAGGATATTAAAACTATATAAATCATATCCGAGAGGGTATCTGCTGTACAAAAAAACAATTCCATTTTATTTTTAACAAAATTTTTCATAAAACTCAATAACACACAAATTTGCATACATTTTCCATTCATTATTTATATATAGTTTTTCCGAGACAGATGACAATACATATATATATATATATGTAATTTGATTAATTGTTTATTTATGCGATAGACTGATTTTCCATAACTGAATATAATACCAAGTTTTTAAAATATTTTTAAAATAAAATGCAGATATATATGTAATTATTTAATTTGCATATAAAAATGATTATTAAAAAATGTCAAATATAGAGAAATATTATAAAATGTGTGGCACCTGTGACTTTTCTATATTATTAACGATCAATAGAGCCATCTTTCTGGTTCATCAAAATAGATATTATCATTGTACCATTCGATGAGACTAAATAATCTAAATTTCAGCACATAATTTAATAAAAAACAAAATTTCATCAATGAATGTTGTATTAAACTATAAAAATATATAGTTTATTTATTTATTATTATTTTTTTCGTTTTCCAAGAAGGTTAAGATCATCAACGAGTAAACATTTATAACAAGAATGTATAGTATTAAAATTATTCTATATATGCAAGTGATGTATATAAAAATAATAATAAAATGTGGTATACATAGTGACAGAAAAATATGTTGAAATGTCTATATCAATTATAAATAAAGATTATTTTTATTAAATAAACACAATATATTAACGAAAACGTTTTCTATTTACAAACCATATAATAATACACAGATTTTTTTTTTGAAATAAGCAATGAAAAATTATACTATAAAATTTACAGAAAAAATTTTCTTTAAAAAATTAATATTATAGAATGCAATATAAATGCAAAAGTTATATGGTTAGATATTTTCCATTAATAATAAAATTTTAGTTCTAAATGTACATTCCATCAATCCTTATATTCTCATATTCCAAATACACCATTATAAGCTATGTAAGCTACATAAATGTGTATATTGTTAGAATAATATTGGGTGATGATAAAATGAATTATTTTACAGAGTTCCGTTTCCGCTATTAAAGATCCGTGTGTTTGTGTATTGTATATATATATATATATATATATTATATGCACAACAAAATATAATAATTATTAACTAAACATGTAACTTTATAATAGTGCATTATAAGATGTTAATATAAATATAGGTATAAATGCGTATATAATAAAACATACAATTCTAGCGTATATTATATTGAAAAATCCGTTTACAACTCATTGAAAATATATTTACTTAATTCTAAAATATATATATATATGCAATGTCTATATACATAATAATTTGTGTTCTAAATACATTGTAGATTTACTATATTACTTTATTATTATTATTATTATTTAGTATACATATATGTAAGAATAAGAATTGTTTATATTTTTAAACTAAAAAAAGAAATCAGTGTACAAGAGCATAAAGGAAAGGAAAGTAAAAAAAAATAATGAAAAAGATATAAAATAAAAACAAAATATAAAAATAAATATACAATGAAAATGCGATGATGATATGAAGAAGAAAAAAATAATATGTTAAAGAAAATTTAAAATATATATAAATAATGAAAAAATTAAATAATATCTTCACTATATATACGTACATACAGAAAAAGGCAAGGAAAAGAAAAATTAACAAACCAAAAGTTAAAAAAAAAAATTAATATACACTTTTGTTTATATGCGGCAGTTTATTTACATTTTCCAACCGAAAATATACCCGTAAAACTGTCGTCACTGTAAATGTATGCGTGTATTATCTTGTAAAGATAAATAACAAAACAAAAAAATTAAACCATCCATATTTGAGATATACATTTTCTTATACAAGATCTATGTTATATATATATATATATATATAGATTTTCATTTTTATATAGTTATAATTTAAGAATGTTAATCAACCCTTTTTTTTTACTGCTGCCATAATTTACATGTAATTCATTCATTAAAATACATGATGTATATTTACTATTTACATTATTTATTTTTTTATACATAATAATATTATATATGTGTTTTTCACTATATAGAGATCGAATATAAACATGCATCAAATAATTTTAAACATTTATTCTTTACGTATATATATTATTATTAAAACTATACACCTATGTATTTATATATACATTTTTATAGACATTTTACACATCTATCGGATTGTGTTATATATTTATTTATTTTTATTGCATTTAAACATCAAATCATGGTGTTGTATAAAGATTTAATTTGTTTTTGTTGTATAACCCGGAGAGATAAATATAAATATACAACAAAACGTGGTTATAATATTTATATATACATACAATAAAAATAAATATGGTTAATTTTATGATCGTCATGATGATGAAGTCATATATAAATAAATTTAAATGTACCATATGTACAAATTACATGTTTTTTTTTATTTTGAAAAATTTTATACTAACTATATAAAGTATTTTTAATTATCTATATGTACAAACATTTATGGATCTAAATTTTGAAATTTCAAATAATATATATATAACTTTATTACTTCATATACTTCATTTTTAACCACACATTTATTTTTTTGTAATTTTGCATAAAATAATCGAATTGACTTTATGTATAGTTATAATAGCACAGATAAGTTATTTTCTAAGGTAAGAACAATACGGGAAATTCTGTATAATTTTCCAACCGAAATTTGTTATAATTTTCAGTGTAAATTCTGTATAATTTTCGGCAGCAATTCTTTATAATTTTCCAAGTCTAGATATAATTAAATTAAAACCAACTCAAATAAATAATTAATATAATATTATAAATTTTTTACCTTAAGAAACGGGCTCAATATGAGGGCGTTGAGGGGTTTCTATACTAATGGATTTTTCTAATTTTAGCCATTGCATATTATAATATACACGGTATTTTCGTAACTTCATGGGGTTTTCAATGTAAAATTTATTAACTATACCTAGCTAAATTTATGTCAAGAGATTAAGTGTATTTATAATAATAATAATAACGAAACATACAAAGGAATATATTTATTTAATTTCAAATATAAATATAATAAATTCAACTATATTTGAATTGATATAATTCAATATTATATACTATATAAATATTATAAAATATCTGTGTCATAAAAATACATATCTCTAATATTAGATCATTTTTTATTTAGGAATATATTATCATATTAAAATATTGCCATTGATTGCGAATGAATATATAATAATGTGAAAAATTATACACCCATATATTGATTGAATGAACTTTTATTACACCGTATCGCTATATTTTATATTATATACTTTGATTTATGATATTTGATTAGTAAATATAAAAAAAAAATGTGTTTGAAAGAAAATATGATATATCGTATTATCAGCAACAAACTATATATTTATATATTATATATATATATTGTGCATATACATTTAATATATGTATATATTGTAAATAAATATTGCAAAGCTCATATACCAAAAAAGAAAAAAAAATATAAACAATATTTCAGAAGTCACATCTTTTATTATTATCATATTATTAAATAAATTACTGATATGTCCTTATATACATTTGTTATCGATTTTAAAAAATATCTATTGTTTTTGTATTTCAATGGCACTTGAAATGTAATGTGTAAATCTTGCATTGCAGCTACAGTTTTTGGTTTTAGAATCATCTAAAAGACCCCTATATTCTATTGTTGAAATCATATATAATTTGACGAGGTCGGTAAATTGTTGATAATCTTTATGTATTGGTTATCATTTTACCAAACTTATTGAGTATTAATTTGTAAAGTTAAACATGAAAGTATATAAGAAAGAATTTGCTATAAGGGCGAAAACTCCATTCCAAAGCTGTTAATTTTTCATGAATTTTCCGCACGAGCTTTATGTTATACTTTAAAGATCTTGTGTATTTATTATTTGCACAATAATAAAAAAAATATTAATAATAAAACTTATAAAAAATAAATATATATATATAGAGCAAATCAAATTGTGAAAATTGTTTACACATCAAAATCATCATATACAAGAATCTATATTTACAATAAATATATGACTTTGATATCAATATTTTCTAAATCATATGACATATATAGTAATATAAATCATGATAAAAACTATAAAAACAAATTCACTTATAATATGCGCGTATATCTCTATCAATATGCTTACGATCGATACGATGAATTTAGAATTTATTGCTGTTTTTTATAAAAAAAAACATTTTATTTCGTATGAATATCTCAAACTAAATATCCCCACAATTATATATGATTTAGTGATAATATAATATAGAGAAATATAAGTACTTACGATTGACATTGTAAATATATGTTCAATAATATATATATAAATAAAACGAACGTTATAATGTCTATATGACATAATTTTATTTTATTCATTCATATTTTTATCTATTTATATAATATATAATTTCTAAACACATTTTTAAAGATTAGGAAATCATAAAAACAGTTTTATTTTATAAATTGTAAATATATATTTTTGATTAAAAATTATATATCTATCAATTTCTGTTTGAAATAGTTGTAAGATTTTTAAAGAATTATCTAAATATTATCATAAATGTCATTTATAATCAATTTACTTTTTCTTTTATATATGTGAAGTTTTATATAAAATATGGCATAGGCATATTTATTTGCTTGACCTAAAAATGTAATCCATATATAAATAAATATGTTTTTAAGTAAAGCGAGGTGTATATGTTGAAGTTAAATATATAATGAACCTAAAAGGATTTGTATATAATATATTTGTAATAATCCTGGAGTAAACCACCCTTTTACTATATATATGTAATCATAATTTGTCTATATTAAATATATACTCAGGGATCAAAAAAAAAAAAAAACAAAGAAATTACATTACAACTATATAAATATATATGAAAAAAAACATATGTCTAATATTCCCAAGATGGTCATTCAACCCTTATATTTAATCGAACATGGATAAAACTATATATATAATGTATACTTACTTATATTATTATGTACAATGTACATTCAGTATATGTATTTTTATCTTTTATTAAAATATAAGCATATCCAGTTTATAAATAAACTAAAATGCATTAACTATATATGAATATTTGTCATTGCGTACATTGTATATAGGCAATGTAAATAAAGAGTAAAATTATATTGAAAAATAAAATAGACTTGTGTGTTCATTTTCAATTTATACTCCATATATATATATATATATGTTAAATTATATAGAAAATTTAATAAATAAATAAAAAGGAAAATTGTGTTTTATATCTATCCAATCCATATCTATATATAGATAGATAGATGTATATGGAAAGGAAAATATTTTAATTATATCCATTTATATTTACGTATATATAATAAGTATATGTTATGTGCTTAAGAAGTAAAATTGTGCTTTTCCATTTTAAAATGTAAATAATTAATTATTAATAGAGCATATGTTTGTGTTATGTTTATATAGTTATATATATATCGTATGTATATGCATTTGCATATACATGGGAGGAAATTGTATGTATATATAACTAAAAATACTAATAATGTAGTATTAATTTCTTAAACTATTAGTAGTGTAGATTTTTTTTATATAAAATTTCATCGGAGTATTTAATATTTCTATAGAATATTAAATATAATATTGACGAGTTTTTTTGTTGAATAATAAAACAAGGTTCCATATTGAAATCAAATGAGTTGAAAAATATATTCATGATTGATGATTCAATGAAAAATACAATCCTATAAATACATTTTTTCATAAATAATTCATTTTCCATTGGACTTTGTTTTCACATCCTAGTTGAATACTTTCCGAATCTGACAATTCGAATAAAAGTTATATAAAAAAAACATGAACAACTTTTGTTTAGGACACACAGCAAATGAATATCTGGAAAATTAAATCATAAAAATAAAAATTAAAATAATTTATAGTAATTGAAATACATAAGGGAAACTCTTTAAAAACAATCATTTTCACAAGAAATAAATTAATACATTTTGTATATATTCATCTATATACTTATTGAAATTCATAAATAAAATATACATTATGAAATAATATTGTAATTAAAAAAAGATATTATAATAATTTTGAGGTTATCACCGCGGACCGCACATTATAACAATTCCTATCACCAACAACCACCAAATTGATATGGTGTTATTATAATCTTTATTATATATAGTATATTATTTATACAACACTTTTCGTAAAATTTTTTTTAATCATTTTTGGTTATTAAATAAAACAAATTTTTCATGCTGTATATATATAAATAAATACTGCTAGTTAACAAGATAGGCGGATTGTCATGAATAATTAATTATGTAAATTGGACCCAACAGAATATCTTGTTGTTATTTTAAACTATATTCAAAATATATAAAGATATAGCTCTTTTAAATATTGTTAGGTGTATTGTAAATATTCATATATATTTATGTATATAGTTTAAGTATTTGTCGCGTTTGGTTTTTGTGGAAAAAAAAATCCGACGATATATTTTTTTGAATAAATGATAAACATATTCACGGCTATATGTGGATGACCATAATAATCTAATCTTTACATATATATATTTAGTTATAAAGACACAAAGCCATGGTGATGTTGATGATGATGCGAAAGAGTGAAATGATGATGAAAATTTTAAGATTTTTCAATTTGAATATTATAATTCTTGCAACAAAACTTGTTTCTTATACGATTCATGATATATTTTATATATATTTTATATTTAACCAAACAAAATATAATCAAAATGAATATAATATAATAAATGATGATTTACATTTTTTATTTATTTTATTGTATTTTTTTATGTGTGGTTTGATTTTTGTGTTTTAGTTTATTTCTTTTTATTATAGTGAATAATATTAACTTTAGATTTCAAAAGAAATACTATATAAAATAAAAAATGTTTGTCGGTATATTCATTGTAAAAGTATATATGCCCATATATTTGAATATTTGGCATATATAAATCGTCGTTAACATTTTTATTTATTGTTATATGCAGGCCCGATCTAAAACATTCTGAGGTTCCGTTTAATTTTTGGTATTATTCCACTAGTGTACATTTTTATATTTCTAAAGGAAACCCTGGAGAGTTTTGAGACGAAAATTCTGTATGATTTTCTAAAGGAAATACTGTATAATTATCAAAAGCAAACTCTGTGTAATTTACTGTCATTGAAATCTTTGTGTAGGACCGTCATTGACTATATTCATATACCTGCAAAATGATGGCGGCAATTCTTTCTCTCTGACTATATACATAAACCATTTATTATAAAATATATGGAATATATAAAATGTTTGTTTATTGACTATTAATTAAATATTTGTTACTTTTTGTATATAAGATTATTATTTTTGTTTTATTTTTAATTAGTGACCAAATTCATGTATACATCAAATACACTTTATATATATATATATATACATATATATATACATATATATATATATATATATAGCGTATTTTAGATATATGAATCGATTTTATTTTTGTTTCTTAATTAAATATTCATAAATTAAATAATTTTTTACTCTGTTGATAAATTGTTAATAAATTAAATTTTATATGAATTTTTTTTTAATATGTCAAATGTTGATTTTTGCTATAATTTTATTTATATAAAGTAAAAATAGATATATATTTATAGAGAAAAAAAATAAAAATTGAATAAATTAATTGATGATGGTAGGATGCGAAAACCGGAATATTAATTAATTTAAAAAAATTATTAAGTTTTGATTGTCATATTTCATGTTTAATAAAATAAAATATAATTATAAATTTTTCCACTGAAAAATTATATTACTTTAATGCATGTATTTTTAATGTATACCTATATCCACACGTCAAAATATCGTAGTTTTTAAATATAAATAAATAAAACATGTGTAATCCCCTTTATAGTTTCGATTATATATTATTGAAATACGTCAAATGTTTTGTTTTAACTCAATCATATTTAAAATATATACGACAACAGAAAATTGTAGTATAATTGATGGAATTATTTTTTATATTGAAATTATTTGATGGACATTTTTTTAAAAAAATAGTTTCTATATAGTATAGTACTGCGAGACTGACATAAGAATATAAATGCAGTTTATTGAAATGCATTAAAAATACGTAAATCTCTTATTTTAATTGCCACAATAATCTCATCTCCTCGGGACAACTCCATTCAGACAAAAAATAGTAACACAAAAAAAGTTTACGATTAAATTAAATTTAAACGTTTTTTTACCTTAAAACTCTAAATTAATTACCATTATCAATCATGTATACAAAAAAAAAATAATCAATGAAATTTTATATTTTTGTTAGCACTTTAAAAATTTATAATAAATAATATTTAATTTTTTTATATCACAATTTAACTAATTATATCATATTATTTTGACAGTTTTTAATTTTTATCTATAATACTTATATGTATATTGGTCATTTTGTCTATATGGACATATTTTGAACAGTTAAAAAACTATATATATACCCAGAATATGTTAATTGTATTAAAATATATATACTTTGTAATTTAAATTTAATTTATTATATTGTGTGTGTGTGTTTTTTTTTTGTTTTTGAATGTTGTATTCGTTTGTCGGCGGTCATTATTTCAATTAATCGATAAATATGTAAATTTTATATTTATTTTATTTGGAATTGGTTATATACATATATGGTTTTTCTGTTTTATCTAAATATCGTGAGGTTATACTAATTTATTGATATATACATTTTCAATTAATCGTTTATAAATTGAAGACAATATATTCCAATCATATACTAATATAGATAGATATTTGACGATTTATAGGATCATCAAATAAAGGATATATATTCCGTTAATTTGTTTTTAGCATTTGAGATATTTTTATTTAAAAATGATTTCCTATTAATGATTTTAAAGACTCGATTGGGGAAAACGGAACACACATTTTCTTTTGCCATTTTCACATACCAATGGGTGACTAAAGATATTTGTTGACCATTTATTTTTATACATTTTTTGATATTTTACCTATACATTTTTTTCATAAATATATTCGTCTCATAATACATTTGCAATATTATTTCGGAATATCAGGTCACCTTGTGTATGAAGAGATTTAAATAAGAAATAAGAACAAAACACAATACCAATACCAGATCAATAAAATTATATCCATTTAATTTAATATTTGTTTTTGATAAAGACAATTTAAAAGTAATAAAAATATCACCTCGCTTAACGATCGTATAATTTATAAATGTCATATAAATATAAAAAATATAATATAAATATAAATAAATTTGATTTAATTTTGTTGTGTCGTATTATTAATATTTTTCCAATTTAATGAAAAATATATTTGATAAATATAATAATTAAAGAATTTTTAACATAAATAATCTGCATTTATGTACTAAATACAATAAGACTCGACATATTTTAACATATTTCAATATATAAATATATTATTAGTATATATATACCTATTTATTTATATGTCTATATATACATTATACCATTGTGATTATTTATATAGCACATACTCGACGAACGACGAATGAACACAAAAATGTACAAAACAAAAAATATATACATATTATATGGTATTTATATACAGTATATAGAAAAGAAAACAAAAATCAATATAAGACTATTATTGCAATATGCTACTTTCATCATTTAAAATTTATTCATATATCCACATATAATAAACTTCATTTTATTTTGTTTCTTTTTTTTTGCATATTATATTATTATTATGTGTATATTTCGATATGTAAATATACAGAGTGATTCAATCTTTTGAATTTGTCCATATTATTTATTGGTAATAGAAGGTATAACCAGCGGATTTTGGCAATTCTTTGAATAATCATAAATAAATTGCTGTCCTGATATTCAGATTAGTTGGATCAATTTACCTTTTAAACGTTTTTATGATGAAAGGATTCTGAAAGCATATATTTATCATTTTGAGTTCATTTTCGTACCGTAGAAGCACATCGAATCATTGTGTATATATTTATTTTTGCATGTTTTGTTGATTTTTTGTATTAAAAAAATATGAATATGTATATTTTTGTATATATCTATATATATGTAATAAACGTTGCCGTCGTCATGCACAAAATATACCATATGCATATTCATATAAAATCAATAACATTACCAGAAATATTTATAGATATATATACACTATATGGATATGAATATAGAAATTGTATAATGTATTTATATATACATTTTATACTATACAATATACATATGTTTATATATATAGATAAATATATATGATTATACATTTACGTACGACGACAAATTTCATTTTAATATATACACCATGAAGATATATATATAGATTTTTCAAATATGCATCCGTGTAAATGTTACCAGAAAATGTATATACAGATACAGTATAGGATATATATAAAATATTGTTAAAATCACAATATGTTGTGAATGGCCACCACGACAACAGTTTTTTAGTAATAACTTTTATGATCAATTGATACACATTTATATTTATATATATGACGATTATACGGCAAACAGAGAGTATTAAACATATGCGAATACAATTTTAACTATACTATTTGTATATATATAGAAAATATTTAACATTTTGGCAAAACATATATTGCACATTTTTGGATTATTATACGATGATTATGACAAATTGTTTTCTATTTTTTTATGATTGTGAAATAAAAGGCGGATATATATTATACATATATTGATAGAAAAGCATATAATTACACCCATATGCATAAAAATACTGAAGCAAATTGTTGGTGAGAAATTATTACTGATTGAGAATTCGAAATGAAAATATATCCAAGTTGGGTGAAATTTATAGTATTTTTTGGTTAAAAAACAGAAAAATTGTTTAACATCTTCAGAAGGATTGAACACACAACCTGACAAATAGTAATCTAAATTATATATCTGAAAATATATATAATCTAAGAATTGTTTACTCTAAAATACCATACAAAAATTTTTCAATTCTAAATGCATTTTATTCCATATGGAACGTATATAAATAGAGATAAAATATATCGAATTAATTTCAATAAAAAAACTGATAACAATTAATTATTATTAGAGTATATAAAAAGAAATGCATTGCATTTTCCAAATAAAATTTATTTTATAAAAAAAATATATTATTAAAATAATCTGATATAATTTTTCTTATCGCATTTATTGATTATACACATGTATATTTTGTATGTATATAATATATTAAAAAAAAAAATAAAGCTATAAAATCAAATACCCACGCTGATAGAAGAAGAATAAAAAAAATTAGTATATAACTGCACATATGAATTTTATTGGGATATTGGGATTTTTTTTTTTTATTTTAATATTAAACCATATGCGAAAACTTTTTTTTTTATATTTCGTTTTATTTCCTCTTATCAAACTTCAACAATAATATGGTTATTTTTGGTTACCTATATATGTTATAGAAAAAATGTACGATAAAGTGATAAAAGTAAAAGGAAAAAACAAATAATGGGGGAGACTAATATATAGATTTCAAAAAAAAAAAAAAAAACCATGTGAATGATGTTTGTGAATATTAAATGCTAAACACATATACTATACGGGACAACGACAGTAGCTGACATTGATTTTTGTTTATTTATATTTTATTTTTCATATATATACAGTATATATTTTATTTAAAAAACCACTTCCTATTTCTGAAAGCGATTATAAATTTTGCATTATATTTGACTGTGTTATTAGCAAATAGAATAGTTATGGGATAATATATTTAGAATATTTTTTAAGGATTTTTATAAGCGATACTTTGAAGCACATTAAATTTTGTAAAAGTAAAGGAAACCTTTAAAAGCGTTTGCAAAGAATATAAATCAAACTAAAATGAATTCAGTGGACAAAATAAAATGTTATATATACTTTATAAAAAGACAAATCTGAGATATAATAATAGATCTAATGCATATACATGACTTCATCATAACCAGTTAATCAATGAGCTTCTAACAATTTGTGCTGTCTCTAAAATGTATAATATAATTGATGGATTGAGTGTTTATTATATGATATATATTTAACCATTTATTATATATATATATATTTAAATAAATTAGGCTAAATAGGGCAATTTATATATAAATACACAATGTGGCCATAAAAAAAATAAATATGGTTAAAATACTCTAAACACAAAAAAAAAATGAAAAGGGCGCACACGTACGCTTAATAAAATGATAAGATTTTATTCATTTTTGTTTGATATGATAGTAGTGAATGTATTTTGTTATCGCATGTATAATTTTTATGAAACGCGTTCATATTTTATTGTTATATTTTTAAGCTTATTATTATTGTTATATAATTTATACCATTTAAATATAATGATATAATGTGGTTCGTTATAAAAAATATATAGAATGATGTAAATAATTTCTTTTAATCATTGTTTTTTTTATTTTTTATTTGATTATATCACTGAAAATTGTCATTTAAAGCAATGAAAATGGGATTTAACTTAAATTATATATGATATATAAAAAAGATTAAAATAAATATTTTAGTATTTTTATGATTAAATAAAATATTATATATGCTGTTTGAAAGTATATAGTGATTGTTTTATTGTTTGGAATATTCTAAAATAAATAAACATTTTTACCTTTTTTTTTGTATCTATTATATAATATAATTACTTATTCTATTTGCTCATTTGTAATATTAAATTTACAGCCATTTTTATTTTCTGAATATTACTTTTATTATATGACAAAGTATTTTGGTTATTTTTTGTAAATGTTTACAGTAAAATTTTCAAATACTATAATTTGATCACAATTTACATACAAGATTTTTTAAAAAAGATTTTATTAAATATTTATTAAAAATTGTGAACCTTTATATAATATATGTTGGAATATATTTTCATCAGAACAAGTAAAAATCATATATTGATAGTTAATTTTCTTTAAAACTATCATAAACTTTTAACGATCTCATACTTTCAATATATAATCATGTTTTATTCTATTATTAATAAATTATTCCTATTTACAAAAAAAAAAAAGTAACAAACAAAAACCTTGACTTATATACAAATTCGACTTATTATATTTTTAACACTTCTTATATTTTTTCATTTCACCCACACATTTACCGTCGCCGCACCTGCAGAGATACTTTTATTATTATGTATATATGTGAATAGAATTTATTTTATGTTTATTGGAAGTTCGATTTTTGGTTTTCTATATTTATATAAATTGAACTATTTCGATATGAAAACTATATGAGTGATATGTATGATATACGCTTTGGTATAAATTCTTTAGAAAAAAAAATAAAATAATATTTAAGATTGACATATATATAAAATATTTTTTCGAATATATTTATTTTTATCTCCTGAGGTTTTTCATATTCATATTTAAATAAATATAAAATCAATTTTCAACAACGCAGAAGAGATGACATATATGTAGTATGTGTTTATTTATATAACCTTAATTTATCTGAATAACGTGCATAAATAATCGAAGAAAATATTGAAATTAGTATATTATAGATATGCGAATAAATGATATTTATTTTATTTTTATCGATTTTTATAAACCTTTTGGATGCGATGATTGTTTAGATATATCTGGAAATTATGGTTTAAAATATTGTGAAATTTTCTGAGGAAATTCTATACAATGTTCTGAGGAAAATCTTTGCAATTTTTTGAGGACAATCTTTATAATTTTACTAGGAAAATCTTTACAATTATTAGTATATAACTATATGTTCCTCGACGGTTTATTCTCAACAATAAATACACTTAAAAAACATTCGACGTTAAGATACAATTGTCAATTTATATATAATACTACCATCTCATGTATACATCAAACAATCCATCAATAATACCGCAAAATATGCACACAAATATTTAAATGTATAAAATTACCAATATAAATTATTTTTCATACATATTTTTTTGTTTCTTTTAATCAAATGATAAATAACACAAAACTCAGATATTAAGATAGATAGAGAACGTACTTAAAAACAGTTTTCTATATGCATATAAAGTTTTTTTTTTTATTTTCTATTCCGATCAATAGTATGAGTAAAAAAATTAAATCAGTTTTTCAATATTTTACAACAACAGAAAATAAATAATAGAAATCAAAATAAAAAATTATAATAATAACAATAACATAATATATAAATAAATTATAATTTCGTTTGATATTAGCCGCCTTCCTATTCATCTTAACACAATGATGATGGTTTTTTTTTATTTTATTTTCAATTTTTGATTATAATTCTATATTTATTATTGAGTATCTACGTACGCAAGCAAGTAAAAAATATCAAACTGATATAAGAACGTTGATGGAAACAAAAAAAATATCTATTTTTTCTTTTATATTTGATTAATTAAAATCGTATACTTTGGTGTGTTGTAACTGTGTTGATAAACCTCGTTAAATTTCACTTACAAAAATTATTATATACAGTCAAATTGTATTAGAGTCTGATCAAATATATACCTGGGTAATGATAAATTTGAGGTGTAATGAATACAATGCCAAATAAATATTTATATATAAAAAAAAGAAAAGAGATTCAAACAACTATCGATATTCAATAGACAAATATACAAAATAAATATTAAACTATAATTAAGAAATTGATTTGGTTATATTTTTTAATATTTAATTATATATGAACAATTAGATAAATATTTTTAGGAGTTATATACAATTCATTACATATATTGATTACAATTTTTCACCTTCCACAAATATAAATCCTAAATAATCTCGATATATGTAAATATTTTCATATTAATATAATTTATTATTTTTAATTTTTTCTATTTTCAAATAATAAATTTATTTACATACAATAATTTTTGTAATATCGCATCGCATAAATATAAAAAATATGAATAATACCACAATATCATTGTATTAAATTTTGTTCAAAAAAATTTTTATATTAAAATATTTTTTTGGTGTGGCGCCTATATCTAATAATCACCTATATAAATAAATATATATTGAGACTGTGACAGCAGAGAATAAAATATGCATACCTTAATTTTTATATATACACGAATAAAATATAATAATAATTTTATAACTCCATCCATGCGTGTATACTGTATATATCATAGATATATAGATTATACATTTAAATATTTACTATTTTATTAACTTATATATTTTATATTATTTATGGAAAATACTCATGAAAATTGACCAAAAAAAAAAAAAATATACGATTTTGAATAATTTATTTATTTGTATTATTTTGGTACAATGTGAAATTTTTTATGAAAACAAAAAGTGCGAAAAAATCTTTAATATATTTCCATAACATAAGAATAAATTAATATTTATATTTGTTATTTTTTTATTATTATTTTCATTATTATGGTAATTTTGGTTAGACTCGGTTTTTGTTTGTTTGCGTTTGTTTATTTATCTTATTTATATATTACTTTAATATATTTATTATTCAGTTTGACCGCAAAGATGAACTTTAATCGTATAAATAGTGTTTTTTTTTTCATTATTATGGTTATTTACGGTAAAATTTTATAATATTACGACCAGCAATTATGATAATATTGATGATATATAAAGTTAAGGCGCTTTCTGTTGTTGTTGGTAAAAATAATATAGTGATTAACATTCTCAATTGATTGATCGTTATCAGAAATTAAATGAAATGCTGATTAAAAAAAATAAGTATTCATTCGGCCGCATAACATTCATTTATCATTCATTAATATTTTTATTTTTTACAAATAATACTTCAAATAAATCAATTTTAATAATTTGTATATCTGACCTTTATTAACTTTATCATCCATAAAATATATGGTAACTGTATATGTATAGGATATATTTTCATAATAATTTTTGAACGTAGATTAATCATTTTCATACAGAATTGATTACTTCTATTATATACATATTATAGTTTAAATATAGAATTTGCAATGTTTTCTATTTTAAAAATAAGAAAATAATTTTTCATTTTCAATTTAAATAAACTTAAAATTTAATTAAGCAGAAAATTGTCTGGGTACTTCACTTCTCTTAAAACATACCCTATATTAATCTTTCTATATATATATATACAAGGTGATTTAGATCTGCAAATGATTCGGTTGTAGATTTCAAGCTATTAATCTGAACCCTAAAGGTGAGGTCTTTTTTGAATATTGTAAGTAAAAAAATTAATTTTATTTCCACCGTTAAGTGGATTCAGTTAGATGTATCTTGACTGGAAGTTCTTGAACAAAATTTTGTTTTTTATTGCTAAAATACGGTGATAATAAAAACATTTCTAATTAGTGATAAGTAAGGAATACTATCTATCCTCTTCAATATTGTCTGTAATAGACGAAAGTAGAGGAATTTTCTGATAATACTACCTGCAAATTTCCAGAATTTGCATATATCTCGTAGGATTTAGAGACATGTAAAACCTCAAGAAAATTATATATATCGACTTGGAATCTCATATAGAAACATTATATAACCAGCACTTTTTAGAAAACACCCTGTATACATACATGTATATTATAATTACATTATTATTACTCGTCTTAATAAAATAAAAAGCATATTTAATATATATATATATATATAAACATATATCTCGCATATTATATCGTGCACATTTAATAAACAAACAAATTAATCAATTTACATTTTTTCTTTAGTATATAATATATTATACAGACATTGAAAATATATACTATATGACGTGTTTTTGTTATTATAAAACATACAATATATATTATTATACATACACATTACACATGCAATATATTATATTACTATACAAGTATATATGTACATACATCCATATTCATACATTTTTAATTAACTATTTACTTTTGTGGTATTTTAAAGAAAAATATCTTTATATAATAAGATTAAAGAAAAAGAAATCTTATTTTACAAACAAATATAACATATCATATACAAAAAAAAATATATCAGATATAAACATATATTTTAAGTATATAGAGATGCTCATTGATTAGCATATACATTTTTGAAGATGCAGCTCAACCTTCGAAATTTGAATGCATAAACATGAAATTTACTTAACCATTTATAAATAAATATAATTTAAAGATAAAATTCGATTACTGCTAATGATTTATCGAACATATTTCAAGTATATGTAGACAGACAAAATCAAAATAGAATAGAGAAATATTCTATTATATCCATTTGGATAAACTATATCTACATTTTGCAAAATATATTGCTAACTTTACAATTATTAAATATGTACATTCATAAATTTCTAATTTAGAGGACAAAAAATTTTTTTTTATTATAAAATAGTTGATTCTATCATTTAAAACATTGCGATAATCAAATCAACACAGTAAACAACATACTAAGCGAGGTCTTACAGTAGATATTTATCGAAATTCAAAACCCAAACCCAAAACCGAAAAAATAAAAAATTATTATGCTGTTATTTTATTATATATTCTTTTCGTGTTTATATATACACACATTTATATAGAGGTTACATATAGGTGCGTTTATACATTAAATAGATGTGTTCAAGAAGAATATATAAAGTATAAGAAATTTATGTATATATACCATTATGATCATATTATAAGTGATTAATCATTCAAAGTCTGGTAGGTCCACATGGTGCCCTCCTTAAAAAAACAACATAACATATAACAAAAAATATTTATATATTATAATGACTGAATTTATAAAAATATGTAAGAAATGAGTATAACATTATTGTGTGTATTCCATATTAAAATACGTACTTATATACATAACTATATGGTTGATGGCACAGCATCTCTCTCGTTTAACAAGATGGTAAAAATTGATACATACATGGTGTGCATGTATGTATATATAATTTCAATAAATACATTTAGAATAAATCTTTCCATATATAGTTTTGATTTAAAGAAAAAATCAAACAAAAAATAATAATAAATATGCATTCGCGTTTAAAAATTATATAAATGGAAAAATGCATATTATAGAAACACACATTTTTTCGTCTTTTTTAACAGTGGTATATTATTTTATATACTTTTTTTTCTTATATTTGGTTTGTTATCTTGTTGATTTTACACAGCTTTAATATAGAGATTTTTACCACACATCGTTTTTCTGCGTATTCATTTTCAATTAGAGAAAATGGTTTTGCAATGAATTTTGTTACTTATTGTGTTGATATTGCTATATTTTTTTTTTACAGAGATCCCCATGGATTTAATGTGTAAAATTAAAATTTGTTTTTTTTTTTTACGTTTAAAAATTCTAATTAATTTGAGTAAAAAATTATCTATAATAAAAATGCCATACATTTAAAAAATTCATAAATGAACATTTCGGAAAGAGGGAATAAAAAAAATCTACAATATGCATTTCATTATGATTTTGATTATTAAAAATATATCTTTGTAAGTTATACAATAATATATATCTAAATTAAATATGCCTCTTTTGTATGATGACAATTAGTATTGATCTTAATATTGATGATTTCAAATTTATCATCAGTTACTCCTTCTTTACATCTTTCCCCATTTCAACGCAAATACTCGTTTATTTATTAATAACATTATTTTATTGAAATTGGATTTTATTTCTTAATTGATCATGCAAATGCAAATAGTTCTTGAAGGTATTCTGATATGGATATAGATAACAAATTTGTATTGCGTTAATATGCAAATAGCGAAGTTTTTTTTATGTCAACCTTGGAATCAATAATCAATAATCATACTCATCGTACTTTGTGATAATTGATGATGATGTTTTATAATAGCATATATAAAATAATAAATCATATAAATAAAATCCGGTAATTATATACTCGTCAAATAAATAAATAAATATATCAACAATGTGTTCGATATATGCATGTATATATAATATTATAGATAGAATATATATTTTGTATTGCACAAAATTACAATACGGTAAAACGCCGCGAAAGATTTTTTTTGTTTGCACCTACTAAAATTTATCAAACACATTTTGATTTTTATTTTTGTAAATAATTTTATATCAGTTTTTATTATAAATTATATTAAACTGGATGTGTATAATAAAAATGTGTTTTTTTTTTGTGAATTGGTTTTGTATATTAAATTCATATGTGATTCAAAATTTAATTCGTAATAGTAAATAAATAGTATAAGTAACTTAAGAAAAGTATAATCATGCATAAAATTATGTACATTTTTATGGTTTTGTAATATATTATCCAAAAATGTAGTTATAAAATAGTTTTTATTTGTTTATGCATTTAACTTTGTGAGTCAATTAAAATTTACATATGATGGTGTTTATCACTAATTAAGGATTTCAATTCATCATTTAGTATAAAACATATGAGTATAACAATTTTCCACAAAGTTATGTCAATAAAAAATATGTTAAAGTCTAAAATTTTCCATTGAATTGAATTTATTATGAAATTGAAAAATTTCATTCATAAATGAAATAAAAATTTATTTATATACCGTATGTAACAACAGTAATTTTATTTTATAACAAATTGAAATTGATGATGATTTTTGTTGGTGTTTTCAAAGAGGTCGGTATTATTTTAGTGCAATATTTATTACACCATGTGAATTATATTATATAGGTATGAATAAAAAAAAATGTGACGATCGGTAATCAAAAATTTCTCCCGTACATCTTTGCGATTGTAAACTGGTACATATACTTATAACATTATTTTATTTCTATCAATTAATTTTATTGTTATTGTTTTTCATTTCTTTATTTTTAATTTCATAGTACATATTCTTATTGCAAATAATTCTTGAAGGTATATTCTGAATTCATTATAAATCCAAAATAAAATAGCAAATGCTTATTTTTATATCTTTATCCAATTATTATTATCAAATAATTATTTTGTTATTTTATTTTAAATAAAAAGTAATTAACCGGTGATTTGTTTTTTTTTCAGCATTTTTATTTACACTTCAGCTGAAATTTGCAGATTATTGGCGGTTATCATCGGTGGTGTATTTTTTTTGGATATTTGCTGTTATCCATTATGTATTGAACAGAAGTCCTAACAGGTAAATAAAATTTTGTTGTAATAGAAAACATAAACATAAACATAATATACATAAATTTTGTTTCAATTTATTAAATGATAATATTTTTTCTTCTTATTTTTCTTTCAGGTTAGTGTGATTTTGTCTGCCAACTTTACGAATTTATAAATTCCAACAATTTGGTGAGTAGAAAACTTTATTTTTATTATATTTCTTTATAAAAGAAAATAAAATTAATAGCATTCATGTTAAAAAATCGAATTGAAAAATTAATTCTATATACAATTATCGAATTTATGAACGTGACTTTGAAATCGATAATATATGCAGACATTTAATACTTACTAGTGTTTACTATACGCTTACTATACGATTTTAATGATTTCATTATTGTATAATACTTTTACTGTTTCATTAAATATTCTTTAAAATTGTAAAAATTACAAAAAATATAAAAATTAAATTAAACAAATGTTAATAAATGAATAAATTATATTTAAATTAATGAATTAAAACAACAATCATAAAAATTAAATAATTAAAATACATATTCAAGTATTAAATTTTGCATATAATTCTATATTTAACTTTATGAACTTAAAAATGGTTTTCGGTTTAAAACGCATTATGTATGAAAAAATTATTAATTGGGAATTATTATGCAAGGATTTGTGATTATGAATGAACTAATTTTTTTATTTTCTTTTCGAAATATAATCCTTTTAGAGTTCATGGTAGATCACATTAAAGCAGCTTTATGTTACTAATAAATATTTCTAACTAAAACATAAATGTTTTGAAATGGTTAATGGAAATTGCATAGAATTAACTAAAAACTAATTTATTTCTTTTATTTGCTCAACTATACAGATCTATCATGAACTCAAACTAATATTTTTACTAACCCAATTATATTGATTATATAAAAATAAATTTTTTATAATATATTTGTCCTATTTTTCCTTTAAACCATAAAAAAAGTGATTGCAGTGGTCTGTTCTCTTTAATGAACTGACTACTTGACAATGCTTTATCCTGTTCTAAATTCAAAATGAACAAAAAATTGGGTCTTGCCGCTCAGCAATTAATGCCTGAGTTAGGCGCCAATTGTCATTAAAATCCTATCCAGGGGGTACTTGGGTCAAGCCCTCTAGTCCTTCAGCGGACCGACTACGCGCCAAGTACTTCTTCCCATCCAATAGCTCTGGTCTGTATGAGAACCCCCTTGCCCTTAAAAATCATCGTTGATATATATGGCTTGTTAGGGTAGTTTTAGTTTAGATTTAATTTTATTTATAATTGCGCCCTCATTTTTATTGTTAAGTTATAATTAATTTTCATTTTATATTATATTTTCATAATTTTTATTTATAGTATTATTCAGTATTTGTATATATTATATGTTTTTACTAACACAATAATTATTTAGTTTAAGTTTAAATGTTTTTCTTCTATAAATGAAAGTGAAAACAATAAAAGTTTTTCATTTATAAAATAAGCTATACAAGTTTAATGCATAAGTGCAACACATGAATTATGATAATGCATATTCTTTAAAAAATATTAATGATTATAAAGATCGATTTTTCTTTAAACAAACTAAATGCATCTGTATTTTTTTTTTGATACCTTTAGGAAAATTACACAGTTTCTTTTTTCATTATACACCATACCTATATTTAAATCTAGTTTACCTCTACATTAGTTATATATATATAGACTTTATAAAGATAGATAGAAGTATTTTCTGTTAAACAGAATGTTCATGTACATTCCATTATTATGATTATTATTATTATTGTTGTATGTTTTCTTTAACAAACTGTTCAGAAATTACATTTTTATAAATAAATAAATAAAGCGCATACCTTTATGTACATAGATGTATATAAATTCTGTGTGTAAATAAACATTACAGATTTGGATATATTATGCACAAAGATAGATCTCGACCTCTCGACCATATAATATACATTTTAACTTTTTTCGTTTTGTTTCTAACTAATTTAAAATTATTTTAAGCGTGTAATAAACAACACACGATATATATAATCAGGTGTTGAAAATATTGACGAAATACCGCGTTTTGTATATTTATATATATATATATATATATATATAGAAATGTATATAAATAAACATTATATACGTATATAAATAAATATCTAGGTAAGGTATGCATGCATATACAAAAAAAAAAAGATTTAAAAGATTTATACTGTTTATATATATGGTGTGTTTATGCATTTATGCTTGAACTAAAAAGAACGGTATGTGCAATGAGCGGCGATGAACCAAATTATATAGTTAATAAATCAATTTGTATAAAGATTATATTATATATTGGTGAATTGCTTGGTTGATATAGGCAAACACTAGCTGTATATAAAAAAAAGTATAGATTATTTTTATTTGAAGTATATTCTTTTGGTAATATGGAAATTGATTATAAGAATAAAATAAATAATTCAATAAAGTATATGAATAAAAAATTAAATAGTTAATTGGTTGATGATTTTTATATCACATGTTGGTATTTTAGTTTCTAGAAAAAATATATTGAAATTATATCTTATCCTTAGTTAATTTCAAAAACGAAAGATCCCTCAAAAAATGCATACCTTTTTCGCCTTAACTAATGTAACAAAGTTATATTCTATTTCTATTTTTTGAGATTATTCATTTTTATATAGTTAATTTAATTTTTTTTTAATTTAACATTTTGGCATGGAATTTTCCACGCTAATTCGAATGAATTCAATAAAGTTTATGTAATGAGACTTATAGTCATTTTTCATGATTATTCAAGATATAGAACCATATTTATTTTATTATTTCATAAGATTTTCTACTTACCATTGTTATTAAATATATAAAAATGCATTTCAATCTCTATTAGTTATGATTATAATAATACATATACAGAATAATTTATAGTATTATTCAATTTTATATTAATTATTAAATGAAAATTATATAGATAATTTTTTAAGTACATACACAATATAAATAGATATTTATTATTTTTATTATTAGCATGATGATTATATAGTATAAAATTATATAAACAAACTCTTGATAAGATACAAAAAAAAACTAAAAGCAAAAAATCAGAACAAAAGCAAAAAATTAAATCAGAATATAATTTACAAATGAAGCACTACAAAGAAAATTCAGTATCATATAACTATATAGAAATATAGACAGAGTGTCTTAGTGTCTTTATTTACTTTTTAAAGAAAATATATTCATCTTTATTGTTTAATTATTATAATAATTAAAAAGTTTTGGTATAGATCTTTTTGTACCTGTTAAAAATCATCCATAAATAATGAATGATAGACATATTGAACGTTTATTAACATTTAAATTTTACGTGACATTATCTTTTACGAACTTTGTTGTGACATTTGAATGAGGATAGAAATAGATTATTTATACGTTGAAAACTTTAACTTCTTTTATATACAATAACAATTTTGAATGAGTGACATGAAGATAGCAATCTCTTAAATATCGGTGTAAATTCAAAAATATAAATTAAAAAAACCTTTGTCTGTCAAAGGGTCAAGATTACCGTCGTTATAGGATATTTCTGACTAAGATATCGTGTATTTATTTATATATAATATGCTTTTGTTCCTCTTATATGTTGTTTGAATTAATCTTATTAAAAAAAATCTCCTTAGACTTTTTTTTTTTGCAATTTATAAATATATATACATAACGATATGCATATACAGAATTAATATGTTTTTGAATATAAATATACTTTCTTCTTTTTTAAATTATATTTTATATTCTATATTTTGTATTCTTGTACTAAACAATATGAATAGAACCATAGAACGCAAAATTCTAAATGGATATATACATTTTTTTGTATGATGATGAAAACAACAGTATCATGATTTTATACAACACTATAAGGTTATGGATGATTTTATGCATGTTTTTTTTATATTATAAAAATTGCTATATACAGATTAATATCATAACATTTTATATCAACATACATGAACTATACAAATAAACCTATAGCGATATTTATATAGATATATACATTAACGTTTAACAGCGTACAAACACAAAACACAAAAAAATTATTATTATATGAGATAAGCATATAATCTTAAATATATATATAGCATATCCATCCATATAGATTATATAAATATAATATATAGTACAAGTACCTATATACATATACTCTACGATAGAATGTTATTATGGTTTCAAGGGAAACATTCTAAAAAATTTGTTTTTAATATTTTATTCCTTTACACTGTGTCATTTGAATGACACTTTAGAAAACGAATGTTTAATGTTAACAAAATAAAGTAGAAAAAATAAAATAAAATACACAACAAAAAAAAAAATACGAAATCATGGATGATTTTCTCTTTTCATATATTTATCTTATTTTTTACTTTATAATTTTCTTTTTTTTTTTTAATAAAACCATTTAAGTATATAAATAAAATAAAAGTATATAATAAATGATTTTTATTAGGATTTCTATAAAGAAGAAGGGGAAAAAGATATTGCATAAAAAGTAAAATAAACAGCGGATAATTTTGTTAACAAAATAATGAAAATAAAATAAATTATTTAATTATTCAAAAGGTTATATGCGATGTATAAAAAAAATAAAATAAATACCAATTTCTACATAATCTATAATGATAAAGAAATGTATAAATAAAATTATCTCATAATATTTTTATTCCTTTTTCATTAAAAACATTTCTTTTTACACTTTATAGAGTTCAGCAGACAGATGAGATTTGGTTATACACTTTTAAATTAAAACACAATAATATTATAATCATATCAATATATTAAAGGTTAAATTATTTATAGATTTAGATGAAAAAATAAACAAATAAAAAATAAAAGATTTTTTTTTATGGCTTGTTATATATGTATTCAATAAATAACAACTTTGAACTATATACTACAATATACACAACCAGATCGAAATCTAATTATATACATATTTAAAATAAAATATTTTTTAAATGCATTTATTACACATATATAGTGATTGGTCGATAATAAGAAACGGTTAATGTTCCTGAGAGTTTTCTGAAAGTATACTTTTATGATTGCAATATAAGTCAAAACAATCATTAATCAATTGGTATGCAATCAATTGCAAAGTAGTAGAATTAAACGAAAAAAACTGAAATAAAATTTATAATCCTTTACTTCATATCAAATTACCAAACCGACAACATTTTATAGGTATCCGGATGACAAAGTTTATACTTTTGGGTTTAAACCCTGCCACTTAAAGCGCATAGATTATCGAGTCATCACTGTAGATAAATACCCATTTCCGATAAATATAAAATTTTTATTTTTCAATACCCCATTTGTGTTGGTTTTTCTTATAATAAAGCATTTCTATAAATGTTCATTTTACGTAAATGTATTTTATATATAAATTTCATAAAAATAATAAATATATAAGTTATGTGTCTTGTTCTTGAAAGATTTATATCAATCGATAAATATCTGTAACCAATTTGCATTCACATAGCGTTTTCACGTATACATGGATTTTTTTTTATTTTTTATATAACTATATATCTTTTCTTTTATATATACATTATCATATTTCAATATATATATATATATATCTATACATCCATCATATGAATAATAAAACTTTTAAATATTGCATATCTTCTTGCCGTTATTCATATATAATGATATGATATAGGCATAGGCATATATGAATAAATTTATATATGTATATTTATAAATATCATTTTATTGAAAATAAATAATTTTTTTTATACTTTATAAACGAGTGTTATTTTTCCAATAAATCAGTAAATGCAAAAAATAATATAACAAGAATAAAATGATATAAAAAAAACGGAAAACATTTATGGTATTACCATCACCATTAACACAACGTTGCATCATTGCATCATTTATTTCTCACATTCATATATATACATATATATATGGTAAAACAAGCAAGAAAGATAAATAATAATAAATAAATAAAAAAAAAAACATGGACAGATATTCACAATATAAGATAGAGTGAATTAGTTAATGATGTTGATTTTATATAAAACAATAATAAATACTATACATATATCCAATAAATGTAAATTTATTCTTGTTTTTCATTTTTTCTATAACACACAAATAACAAATAAACAACGGAGATATAATAATACAAATAATGGTATATTTTCTATAACAAAAAAAAAAATTGATTAATAATTTAAATTGTTTTTTAACATGTAATATTTGTTTTTTCTTCACTTTAATTTTCCTCAAATCGATATTGAATTGATGTTTTATAAAAGAAAAATCATTTATTTTATTGAAATTAATACCTTACTTTTTTTTATTGTACTATTCTTTTCTATAAAAATAGAATAAATATTTAATATTAAACGCGATCGATATACGCGAAGTACATAAACAATTACAAAAAGTCGTATGGTATACTTTATAAAAACGAGCAAAAGGAGGTATACTATAAGAACAAATAATGTATGTGCAAATATTTAAAATGGTTATGTAAATTTTTTTAATATTGATTGATAATATATGATAATAAAATGTGTATTTATTTACCTTCTTGGTATTTAACATAACTCCATATCTCTGTAATATAATAGAAGAGAAAAAGAAAAATATTGATTAGAATTTTTTTATAAACATGTTAATAAATAATTATAATATAAATCTAGAATATATGTATGCAAATTTATAAATTATTATTACGTACATTGTGTTGTTTTTATATATCGCTTTGTATTTAAAAAAAAAATTTATAGATTAAAATGACAATTTCTGCTTGACTTTTATTAACGATCAACAATTAATTTTACTATATATCATGTATATTTATAAATGATAAATTCAAGAATGAATATTCTACCCATGCATTTAGAAAAACAGCATTTAAATAACATAACTAACAAAATTAATGTGTAAATTAAACATGTTGATTTAAAAATATACGTAAGGCCGTATATATATATATATAGTTATAGACGAATATAGACTGCACATTTGCTTTGGGCGTCAACACATGTATATTCTTGTTTTATATTTTTAACAAACTCATCAAAAGATGGGATCTGTAAAATATTGTACTAGAGGTTTTCATGTGCCGAATGAATGTAAATTCAGAATTTTATAAGATTTTCACGATTTTTATACTGTATTTTATCGGAATTCAAATATCGTTGATTTTATTAAAAGTTCGTTAACCGATTATTTTGAAAAATTTTCTCAAATAGATATATACTATTTAAAAGGATCTTTGTAAAATATTCGACTAGGTTTCTTTGTGACAAAAGAATGAAAATTGAAAATTTTCCAAGGTTTTCCCAAGGTTTTTCAGAGTATTTCACTTTTTCAAACAAACACTTTTATAATTATTATCGGCTATTTTGTTGATTTTATATACACACAATTATACATTTGTAATCGAATAATATTATAATAAAATATATACTATATATAATTTTGATAAAAATGACTTTTATCGCACTGTTTTGGTATATAAATATACCGGATATTGAACTCTATATCTAGAAATTTACCCGTCTGTCAACAAAGTTACAAATAAATTAAATGTACCTAATATTAAGATAAAAACAAATTGCAATCTATAATGTTAATAAACTTATTGTGACCGGTTCACTGCAATGAGTGGTATGATAATACATTAGGATTCAAAAGATATAAAAGATATTACAAATTATACATTGTCGTTGCACGATAAATAAAAACATTATGATATAGTTATAAAGATAATAATTCCATGAATATTATAAATATATTGTATAACAAATTCCATGTAATCTCCTTATACATATATGTGGAAAATTATTGATGTAATAAATAATTTTAATTTATTTAATATTTCAGTTTCAATATTTTCATAAGACTAATTTTATTTGAAATTTACAACTATTTTTGATTGTTAAAGTTTAGTAATATAGCTTACTAAACTTTTTTTAAAAATATAAATAACGTTTAAAGTGTTCAGTATATAATAATAGCAACACTATTCATCCGATCCTACATCTCGGTCATCCTGCTGAGAATCTGCCTCAGATTCAGAACCATCTGTCCATACCTTTATTTGATCAGCACTAACTGAAGTGAGTTTTGGTCCTTCTCCATCTCCAATTCGTTTCACATCATAACGATCGTTTTTCTTAACTTTGATAATTTTGTATGGTCCTAAATATTTTGAAAATAATTTTATTCCAGCTCCAAACTGCGAACGCTTAATGGCCACTACATTTTCAACATCATACGTTTTAGCTACTCGCCTTTTTTTTATTATAGCTTTCTCTATTTTCTTTTTGAATCGTCTCAATTGAATTTCTCGCACTTCTTCGTAAATCACTTCGTTCTTCATTAAATATCATCACGTTCATTTCTTCCAATAATTGTACGATGTCCTGATTATCACTCTTTCTCATATCTACACCAAACAATAGTTTATACGGATTATTATTGATACTGCGGTTGAAACTTGCATTTAAGTTTATTTGTAAATTTGGCACGTGCTTAAACCACTCTTTTGGTTTTTCTGTTGACATTCTTCTCAATGCAGCAGTAACAGTTCGTACTGTTATTTCTGCTTGACCATTACTTCTGGGAACTCCTGTTGTAATTAAAACATGTTCTATACCTTCATTATTACAATAATTTTTAAAATCATCTGATCTAAAAGCACCTCCTTGATCAGATATAATTCTTCGTGGATTACCAAATGTTATCTGTTGCATTTTTAATTTTTCGATTACTTCTTTCGAATTAACAGTTTTTGTGGGATAAATCCATGTATATTTTGAAAATCCATCTATTACAATTAACAAATATTTATAATTCTTCTTTGTTGATTCAAATGGACCGCAATGATCCAAATGATAGGTATCTAAAGGCAAATGGCCTTTGTCAATTGAATTCAATAATCCCTCTTGTTTTCCAGCTTTCCTGTTTCCTAAAATACAACGTACACACGAACTAATATAATTTTCAATCTTCTTTGATAATTTTGGTATAAAATATTTGTTTGAAATCGCTTCTTTTGTTTTCTTTAAACCAAAATGATTAGGTTCATGAGCCAATCTAATTATCTCATTTTGCAAATTTTTTGGAATAACCAATAATTTATAATCATCTTTTTGTTTATATAAAATATTTCTCTGCAACAAATAATCTTCATACGGTTCTTTACTTAAAATTTTCATAATTATTTTCAAATTCATATCTTGTAATTGCGCAGCTTCTACTCTTCGTAAAAAACTGTCATCAATCAACATAACTGGAAACCTACTTAAAGCATCCACATGTTTCATCTGTTCTCCTTTACGATGTTGTATGTTATATTCAAATTCTTCAAGTAAGAGTGCCCATCTAGCAACTCTTGTTGTCAAATCTTTCTTCTTCATAGTTTTTTCAAATGCTGAACAATCAGTAAATATTTTGAACTTATTTCCCAATAAATAAATTCTAAATTTTTTTACAGCCCCTATAATGGCCAAAACTTCTAATTCATAACTACTATATTTCTCTTCAGCAAATGTTGTTTTTCTGCTCCAGTAATATATTGGGTGAAATTTGTCATCCGCATCAGATTTTTGCAACAATATTGCACCATATCCATACTTACTGGCATCAGTATGAAGTTCTGTTTCAGCACCTTGTTTAAAAATATATAAAATTGGCTTGCTTATCAAACATTCTTTTAATGACATAAATGCTCCCTTTTCTAATTCAGTAAAAACAAAATCTTGATTTTTCTTAAGTAAATCGCTTAAAGGTTTAGCTATTAACGAATAGTGTGGTATAAATTTTCTGAAATATCCAGTTAGTCCTAAATAACTTTGAATTTCTTTAATTGTTTTTGGTTCTGGAAAATTCTTTATTGCTAAAGTTTTTGATAATGACGGTCTAATGACTCCTTCTTCAACTATATATCCTAGAAATTCCACTTGACTTTTTAGAAATTGACATTTTGCTTTATTAATTTCCAAACCATACTTTTTTGCTGTTTCTAAAAATATTTTCAATCGATTTATACCTTCTTCTTCATTATCTGAAGGAATAATAAAATCATCCATATACACTATAACAATATCTTGATTCATTAACGGCATAAAAATGTTATAAATAAATCTTTGAAAAACTGATGGACTATTACATAGACCAAAGGGACACCGTAGAAATTCCCATTGACCATGATGCGTAACAAATGATGTATATTTACGACTTTTTTCTTCTATAGAAACATGGAAAAACCCGTTCTTCAAATCAATCGTACTATAAACCCTAGCACCTTCTAATTTATCTAATACATCTTCAATAAGCGGCAACGGAAAACGATCCTTAATAATTTTACGGTTTAACTTTCTGTAATCAATACAAATACGTGCTTTACCATCTTTTTTCCTAACCAGTACAATAGGACTTGAATAATCTGACGAACTTGGTGTAATAATTTTTTCATCCAACCATAATTTAATTTGTTTTTCTACTTCCCTTTTCTCAGGTATAGGTAAACGTCTGGGACTTTGATATATTGGAATTTCATCAGTTAACAAAATTTTCATTTCTATATGTGTTGACTCTTGCTTTTCTGGTTCGTATTCCATCACAAGTTTTTCAACATCTTTCCTATATTTACGGTTTTTTATATGTGCAAGATCTAATATATTTTCTTCACTGTTTAAATTTATTTGCATCAAAAAATTATCGGTACTTTTTTTCTTTATTATAATTTCACCATCATTTATAATGACTTCTGCTTTTCCAAGAATACTATTTCCAACAATTGCTTCAAAATTTGTTGCAATCACCGGAATAATATGAAAATGCAAAACAAACATTTCTCCACTAATATACACTTCATGTTCAAATGACCCTACAGTTTCCACAATATTCGTTCCAATTCCATTTAGTACTAACTTTTCGTTTGATAATGAAATATTTTTCAAATGTTTCTGATAAACATCACTTCTAATTACATTAATATCACTTCCGGTATCAAATAAAGCTTTCACTTTCCAATTTCCTAATTCTAATTGAACGTAAGTTTTTGGTGAAATAATTAATGAATTACTACTACGATTTACATCCTGCAACTGTTTGTTTCGATTTGGACAAATTATTGCTCTATGTCCAAAATCATTGCAATTAAAACATTTTACGCCTTTTCCTTTTGATGGACAGTCGATGCCTTTATGTCCAGTACTACCACAATTATAACATTTTATATTTCTAGTAAATTTCTGAAACTTGTTATTTGTTATTTTATTATAATTTTCCGATGTGCTCCCACTATCTTTTGGTTTATCTTGAAAATTGTTTTGATGTTTTACTCTACTAGTAATTTGTTGATACATTTTAATTTTTTCTTTGAATTCAATGAAGTTTTTGGCCCCATATAATATAACTTTATTAACTGCATCATCTGTAATACCATCAATTATATACTGAATAGTAACTTCTGCTTCAATATCTGCACGGCTTGAGATTTCACGCATGGTTAGTATATATTCTTGAACAGACTCTTCTCTTCTTTTCTTCCTATTCATCAAAATTTTATGAATCTGAGCACTGTTCAATTGTATTCCAAATTCTTCAACTAATTTATTCTTTAATGTCGACCAAGACCTAATATTGGTTTCAGATTGAACATATAATTTTGCCAATCCCTTCAATGACTTCTTAGCGAAAATTAACTTATGTAAATCGGACCATTGCATTATTACAGCCAAACTTTCAAAATCATCTATCCATTTTTCAATCGGATAATCGTCTTTACCGTCAAAACATCGAATTGAATCTTCTACATCCCTAAAAGTTAATGCAAATTTGGAAATTTTGTCGGCTGGGTTTTCGAAATTTGTTTCAGAAGTTAAATCTCTTCCACTTCTTTCATCAATACTATCATCTTCACTGTCACTTTCATTTGTATTATTGGCAGCATTTAATTTATTTAAATACAAACATATTCTTTTGGTAATTATTTCTTCATTTCCTTTATAATCTAACCCCAAAATAACACATACTGGTATCAAATCCACCAAGCTGAACAAACTTTTCACTTCTTCAATTTTATTTTCAATTTCCTCAGAATCTACTTCAAAATTAAAGCCTTCAAAATTCTTTAATTTTCTTCTGATCATCCTTGCTGAACCTTCACTACCAAATGCAATTTTGTATAAAATCTTCAGCACTTCCAAAGAACCATTATTTATTTGGTGCAAAACATTTGGACAATTTCCAAGGGTCGCCATTATTGTATACACAATTTACACAAAAATTATCAATTTCACTGCCAATTGCACCAATCACAAATTTACTCGTAAAAACTGATGTACTTCTTTATTTATTCGTCTTCAAATAATATTTTTATTATTATTTTTAAATTATATTTTTTTTTTAGATATTCTTTCTTCTGTTATCTCTTCTTATTTTTAGTCGTTGAATTTCTTCTTATTTTCGTCGTTAAATTCCTTCTTATTTTCGTCGTTGAATTTCTTCTTAGTTATCGTCGTTGAATTCCTTCTTATTGTGATTTTGATTCATCCCGGTTGAGCCCCCAAAATTTGTGGAAAATTATTGATGTAATAAATAATTTTAATTTATTTAATATTTCAGTTTCAATATTTTCATAAGACTAATTTTATTTGAAATTTACAACTATTTTTGATTGTTAAAGTTTAGTAATATAGCTTACTAAACTTTTTTTAAAAATATAAATAACGTTTAAAGTGTTCAGTATATAATAATAGCAACACTATTCATCCGATCCTACATATATATATATACATATCATTTCCATTTTTTACGGCTGTATCATTTCCATTTCATTTTTTCAATACATACGAATAGTAAAAATGACCTAATCATACATCATATAACAAGATTGTATATAAATAAATTGAATAACATTTTTATTCACATGAAACATTGATAATATAATACATGTATTAATAATAATAATAAGCAATATATACAGAAATAAAAAAAAATAAATGGTTATGACTGTGATAATTGGCAAGCGCCATCAATTTATTATTATAGAAATATATTTACAATATATATAGATAGAGACATATAATCGCATATTAACATAAATAATAAATGCAATATATATTTATTTTATATACATTTAGTTAGGATGTTGGGATAAAATTACTTTGTATATTTAACATATTCATAGAATGTGTTATAAGCATATATATATATATATAAATGCAATTTAATCAATCAAGAATCGCCATCAATTATATTGATTATGCGATTAAATTACATATTTTACTCATGTGTATATGTATATAAGAGAATGTTTCTAAGCACCAGTCTTTTTATCGTTGGGTATTTTCAATTTGTTTCTTTTTCATTTACTTTAGTTAGTTTTATGACATTAAATTCATATACCATTTTGAGAAAATTTTCAAATTTATTATTTTCTCAGGTGATTATTTACAGAATAAATATGGTTATATATATCGATTTTAGTTAAAATTTTTACTATTCTCCGTGTAAACAAATTCATTTATTTCATCAAAATATTTCATTAAGATAAAAACACAAATATGATTAAATAATTTATAATGAATGTGTTTAAATAACATACCATCATATATATAAAGAGAGATACAATTAAAATGGTTTTACTATCAATCAAAATATACGTTACCTTATCAATCGTAAACAATATTTTTTAAACATTATCACTATTTATTATTATATAGTAAATTTGTGTTATCAAAATATATTTTATTTTTGACGGTATCAGTTCTATTCGAATATGTATAACATGAAAAATAAAATGAAACAATTTATTGCATCACATTTTTACATTTGATTATGATGGACAATCAATACTTTTGAATTTCTGATTTGGTTCTTTCATAATTATAGTGAATTCTTTTAAAATAATACTGAAACCTGTATTTGATAAAACATACAACTTAAAAATCTTTTTTAAATTTTGATATTATTGGTTCGAATTCTATACTGAAGACGCATGTAACATGTTTTCCGTATCTCTGTTTTTTTAATCTGAATTTTCACACAGAATTGTCTATATGTTTTTCCATGTCATTGTTTTTTTTTTGTGAATTTTTAAGATTTTTTGAGGTTTGTATTAAGTAAATACATTTTATATATTTGTTAATGTAAGTTAATATTTTGAGACTCAGTTAGTCAAAAACATTTATAATATGTATTTTATTTTAAAATTGTCAATATGAATTTACTTTCAAATTCAAACACATTGAGCACGTACAATTTTCAATTTTTGTATGTTTTGGGTATGGTATAACAAATAAATATCTTACATTTTCATTATTGTATATAAAGAATAAAATAAATATATATTGTTTTGTTTAGATTATTTATTTTATAAATATTATTTTTAAATTATATATTTATTTATTATTAAATTTTGCATTTACACACACCTACTTAAATATCATTCAGTATATATAGTGTTCTGTTTGTTCAGGTAAAAAATACAATCATTTTCTAATCTTTTTTTTTTTTATATCAAATTATAAGCAAATATTATTTTTTTATTTTTATTGTTATTATTACATTTCAATTTCAATATATATAATAAAATGGTACAGTGAAACCTTTTTATTTTTGAAAATTTATAAATTATTGATATTCAGAAAATTTCGTAGAGAGCGTTTTAAAGATTTTTGATTGACAAGTTTCGTTATATATACTTATTTTTAATTAAACTTTATTATCATGAAAGAAAATCCCGTGAATAAATACGTCCTTGAATTTTCCAAGACCTTAAGAAATTAGGATAAATTTTATCCCAATTTTACACAATTATTTCCATTACTAAACTTTGATTTTCCTAATTTTACTGTATGTATATGTACGTATAGTTATTCAATGATCTATTTCTATTAAACACGTATTTTTTGTAAACAAAAATGTAAGATTATTTTTAAATACATATAATTTTCATTTTTTGCATTATATTTTCAAAATAAAATAAATAAACTTCCAATTTAATTTATTTATTGATAAAGAAAATAATTACGAATAGAATAAATATCACACGTCGTCGTTGTTGTCGTCGCATTTTTATCTATTTGTATATTTTTTTTATATAAAAATTATTATGGGTACGGTTCTGTTGATTAATTTTTATTTATCTATAAATACATTAATAATTGAAATTGGGTGGATAAAATATTAAACCAAAATGTATTAATGATGTTTTATTTATTTATTCATTTTAAAGTAGCTAAATTAAAAAAAAAAAGTACAGTTATATTTAATCACTTTATTATTTATAGAATGAAACAAAAAACTTTGGTTTAGTCTAAATTTCCAATAGGTATAAACAATTTTATTTTTTGGAGATATGACAATTTGTTGATTAAATATTGTTTGAAAATTGATATATAGGAATTTATTAGGTGTATTTTATCTTAAATGTTTCATTTTCTTTGGAATATAAGGGTAGGATAGACAATTTTTTTGAGCGGTTATAATTATATTAAAAAATATGATAAATTAAGAAACAGTCAAACCATAGAAGTCTAATTTTGGAATGCAAAAACCAACTCGTACGCTGTAACGCTTTTAGATACATAAATCTAAATATTATATAGATGTATGATATATAATTTTCAAATCCGTTTTTTTTGTTGTTATTAAAAATTAAAATTAAATACATTATGAAATCGCTATCTATTCGACATATGGATTTGGATTAAATATTTCAAGTTTTTTTTTGTGACAACATTTATAAAAATTTTTAATTGAAAAAACATAAATGCTTTGAATTCTATAGGCTTTGGTTATAAAATAATTTATATAAATATCAATACGTCAATATTAATAAAAAAACATTTATAGTAGCTGCTGTTAAATAGTAATTTATACAAATTGATAAAAATCAATTATATCTATAAATACTTCGTATACATTTCGTAAATATGACATATTTTTTTTGGGTATACAAATTACGAAGGTGTGATATTTTCTTTATATATATGTTTACTGGAAATACATGGTGTTGTATGAATAATTATGACATATGAATTATTGAAGGTATAGTAGTCTTATTAACAGAAATATTGTTTTAGTAAGTACCTTAATTACTATTGATAATTTTAGAGTGATGCGTTGTCAACCATTCAAAATTAAATTTAAGTATAATTCAGTTTTTCTTTACAAAATGTAAATATTAGATCACCCTGTGTGTATAGTAATGGAAAAAATAAATAAAGTGAAGATATTTGTAATCGATACGCGCGATATCATATGTTTAGTAGATATACGTAATAATAATAATAACAACATTAATATATCACAATAAATTGATACCACCGAAAAAATAAATATTAAATAAATAAAAAAAAAATATGAAATCGGATAAGCAAATGTCGAGACATGAATAAAAATATACAGAATGAATATATTTATCAGAAATTGATATTTTCTATAGGTATATACAATAATATTTTTGATAGACAAATTAAAACACTGTAGCTATAATACTATATACCAAGTAGTTAACTAAACATATTCTATATATAGCCTTTATGATTTTATATATTATAAAAATATATTCTTTTAATTTTAGCAATATATAATCAATCAATATACTACCTCTATTTATTCAACTGTATATCGATATATAATCGCAATGATTAAAATTTATGGCCATATACAAATTTAAGATTACTTTCAAACAATATATAAACATTTCGTTATATATTTTTATCTTTATTACATGCAATTTAAGTGATATGGTTATTTTCATATCAAACCCGAACATATGTTCATATATAGGTACATTATTATACATTAATTGCTAAAGCGAAACAAAAATGAAAGAATTATTTAAATTATTTTTTTTCCATTGATTTACACAATAAAATTAAAATTAAATAAAATTAATACTGTGTCTATATTCTTGTAATCAAACATTGAAATATTCTTATGAAATAGTCGAAGTTAATATTAAATCCTGCAAAAAAATTAAAGGCAAGCAGGGGTAAACTATCGAAGTAAAATTCAAATAAAATAGAGTTTATATATTTAATTAGTTTTTTAATTATTATAAAATGATTGATTTGATTACTTTTATTTTATTAAAAAATATAAAACGATTATTTTTAAAGTCATTTATAATATTTTATGGGTAATATTTTTATTAATTAAATAATGGAGCGTATCATTTGAAGTGCTAAAATACATTATTTAAACTTTGTATTTTCAATATTAAAAATTACATTTTACCGTCGTTTCGACGATTTTAATGATTCGTTAATATAATCAATTACAAATTAATATGCTATTAAATGTAAAAAATAATATTGACATAACATTGTCGGGTACAGAGATTAATATATTAGCGGTAGTAATTTTTTTTTAAAATTTTGTTTTTAAATGAATAATTTTGTGTTTTCCTTATCATAAATTAATCTCATTTATATATATTTATTATTATTATATCAATAATAATAATAGTAATAATAATAATTAATATTATTAAATCAAAAAAATTATTGATACAATAATTATTTGATAACCCTGCGAAAATATAACATAAAAATATATTTATTGTGATAAAAAATTTCCACGTATACGATAAAAACCCAAAATTAATTGAATATATAGAGAAAATTATAAATGATTTGTATTGCAAGGAATATATATATAATTACGATCGCTTTAATCATTATTAAAACTATACATGGAAACAAATTTTTACTTGCATTTGTATATACATATATGAATTTAATTAAATAATTTTTACATATAGATAAATAAATCAACACACATTTTCAAAATATATAATTTTATTTATTATGACTTTTTCCTTTTATCTAATCCACTTCATATATATTCCATATACAGATATGATAAAAAAAAAACCTATACCTACAAATACAATATATATTTATATCGAAAAATATTGTTTATAAAAAACGAATAAAATTATATTAAATTATAAATTTTGCGGATGTAGATAAATTTTGTACACGGTCGTAATCTTATAATATGATAAATCTTTTTTTTTTTTATTTGTTTATTTTATATTAAAATATTAATTTGTATTTATAGACCTCAAATTTAATTTTTTTTCATATATATCACATCAAATGTACTGCATCAAAACGTTTTATTTATCATGTATATTAGTAAAATATGCGTTTATCAATGTATTTATCTCTTATCGCTATGTATATAATAATTTTATCATTTTATTTTTATTTTTGGTATTTCAATTTTTTTTCCTTTTGTATTTAATAGAATGATAGAATACAAATATTTTCTATACATTGGCTTTATTTTTAGTTCTTTGGGGAAAGGATTATACGAAAAAAAATTGTATTAAAATAATCATATTTTTATTAATCTCTTTTATTTCGGTGGGGTTTTCTGCATACATGTAGTTATATCTGTGTTGATGTCATGCATAGAATATTCATCATTTACTGAATGGATTAATAATAAATTGGATTCTTATGAAATTATTCCACTTTTTCTATACTATAAATTATTTATTATAATTTGAATCCGTTATAATTTCGGATAGTATTTCAGCATACAATTGTGGATTACTAATGCTCATACGTTTCCATGCAATCGTTTTGACAATATCCATTGAATGTACGGTAATGAATTGTAAGGCTTTATGTTTTAAATATTCGGCTGTATAGGAATCGGCCAATATTAATGTATCGATGCACGTTTCAAATGTTATTTTATGATGTAGCGATTGTTCACATAATTTTTTTAAATGTTCTAAACCATAACGATCGGCACTTATTAATATCTCACGATCTAATGCATGTAAATTTTTACATTTTCCCGTATAAATATATTCTAAAATTTCCATAAATATCGGGTACGTGCAATCGTCAATATTCAAATGTTTATCGTCAATTAAATTGTGTTCAATTAATGCATCAAAAATGGAACTACGTATTGATAGAATATTTTTATGGGCGGGTATTTCACGTTCTTCAATTGTTATAATTAAATCACTGTATTTACGATTTAGAAATAATTTTTGTAAATCATCGCTTATTTTCAAATCAGAATGGTTAATTAATTGTAAATTATTTTTACCCGTTTTTATATTTACTAAATTCTCAAATATCAATTCACAATGCAATTCGAGACAATTATCGATTATCAATTCGTTTTCGGTAAAATACAATTGTTTACGTTTTATAAAATCATGAAATCCATAGGCTTTGTCCAGAAAACCACTTTCAAATTCTTTGCGCCACAAACGTTTAACGTTAAATTTTTCATTTTTTGCATTTACAAAATAAAATGATACCGTTGCCGTTATTGTTTTTCGATTACACGACACTAATGTTAAATAAACGGAAACATTATTTAAATCTATGGGTCGATTTCCATTTGGAAAAATCCATATTTGCCATTTGGAATTTTCCACATCGGTAACACAAAACTCTGACGATAATATAAATTCACCATTCTGTTGTGTTGCATTTTGAAATGATTTGATGCACCATTTATAACGATATTGATAATCATCCAATTGACTGATACACCATTCGTTTATTTTTGGTGCATGTTTTATTGATTGTAACATTTTTATATTTGTTCTTTACTTTAAATTACACAATAATAAAAACTAATTTTTTTTTATGCAGATTTTTTTACACCTATACACTTTTATATATGCATATATCAAATGAATATATCTATATATACATAAATATATACTATTATACAGATTATTACGAGTATATTTCTAGATTATTAAAACGATTGGTGTGCAGTATATACACAAATGTACTTTGATGTTTTCGTAACGATATTTTTAATTAAACTGTGATTTATTATCAATTTTTAGTTGTCGTCAGGTGACACGCAAAAAAATAAAATGAAAATTATAAACATAATCAAATGACAAGATAATAAAATAAATGAAAATTATATATTTTTGTTCCTTTTTTTTTAATAATTATTTCAAAATTTCATTACTTATATCATAAAAATTTTGCGATAAAAATATCGTGTAATTATGCGAATTTATTTATATTTACTTTATAAAAATTTGTTTGTTGTTTTATTTTTTGTGGATTATAATGATTTTTTTTTATATCATTACGAAATAATAAATTATAAATGATTCATTTTTAAAAGGTTTTTTTTTATGGCATAAAAGGTATTTTATACGAGATTATAATTTATAATTTAGTTGACATACATTTTTGAATCCTATATAAACATATATGCATATAAATATTTCAAGTTCATCTATAAACATTTTCTGTACATATTTTAATTATTTTTCATTTATAAAACAATCCAAAAAATCATCATCAATTATTTTCCTACCGAATTGGCGGTCATAAACTTTATATTTAGATGTTGTAAATATATTTATTTTTTTTTATAGAAAATCAATTTCATTTTTTATACAATCAAAATAAACAATCTGATTATTTTATACAGAAAAAAAATTTAATATATTGATAATTTACTTATACACAGTTTCTTAAATATTATTTTACGATAACAACAAAATTGTTTTTTTTTTATTCTATTACCAAAAAAAAAAGCAGATACTATAACGTATAGAATAATATATATATACCGTATTATTTATTGATACATTTTTTTAAGTTACCAATACGAAAACAAAAAAAAAATTATGATATGTAATATTTACACCAAGCGTATTGATAATATTTACACCAAGCGGTATAAAGAAAAGGAAAATTTTAATATACATTTTTGTTACTATATTTTTACTAATTATACGTGCGTCTTGTCTTGTAAACGTGACTGGGCGATATACATATAAAGACTTCTCTTTACGTTCGCATATAGTAAAATTTTACCAAAAAAGATAAAATATATTAATTTATTATTTACGTGGTAAACGAAATTTCTGTAGTATAATATTATACAAATAGGAAGGAATCGTGTTAAATGTTTTGTTTTAAAAATTTAGCATAAAAATATGAAATTTATTAGCATATCCTATGTTATATGGTGTCTTTTGGAATTTCAAAGGCAGTCATTCAAGAAAGAATTGTTTTATTTACTTTATGTATTTCGAGTACCTAAATAAACGATAGTTTGGGTGAAAACTGATTAGTCTATAAAATTCTCTGTTTGTATATAAACTCATTAAGTTAAATGTACGTATATAGTAAAACCATAAATTTAGCTGTCAATCATCAATATAAATATTTTTACTATATATTCTTTAACTATTAACTTTTTCCGTTTATAGTTTGTACTATTTTTCTTACTCATTCTTAATCATTTATAAAAAAAAACCATTCTTATATATTCTTTTTATGTATATCGTGATCTGTGATAATGTTTATTTATAAATCATAATATATAACAAAAAATGTTTGTATGTATATAATGAATTTTTTTTAGAAAAGTGGAAAATCATTTTCCAAATATATGAAAGGAATTTTTTTATTTATTTGTTTTTTTTTCCTGTTTTTGTATATAATATTTAAAAAAATATATTAAAAGGTGTTGAAATGTTATGTGTTATTATTATACTATATAAAAATTATGAAATTTTTTTCAATATTAAAAAATAATCAATTTTCGGAAAAATGGTTTTCCACCTATATATTAACTTATTAATATTACAATTAACACACAATAATTTCGGTTCTTTTTGTTTTGAATTAATAAAATAATGTAACTAATGTTGCTGAATAAATGCGAAAATGGATTCATCATCATCTATGCGATATTCTTTTCTGTTATTATTCTATATATATATATTATTTTAAGTAACACTCGACATCATCCATATTTTTATAATAATAGAATATTATTATTATTATAAAATTTAATTTTAATTTTTTTTTTGTATTGAAGAACATTTATTTATATTACAAGATGTATATGAGAAGAAGATGATTTGCGTTTCTTATTTTCTTAAAAAAGTAATATTATTTTTACTTTTTTTTTTAAATATTTAATTCTATTCTTCGGACTATCAAATTAAAAATAGTACATATCTGTATATATACATAAAGGTGTATGAAAAAATAGAAATAAAAAAAATAATCTTATATTTGTGTAGTCGAATAAACATCAAAGTCGGTTCCACTTTTGTTTATTAATAAATATATATATATTTATACAACAATAATTTTTTTCATGAATTGATATTCATATTCACACACATAGATATAGATATTAACTATATAACAAGTCTAACAATTTTTTTTTATATATTATATATCATTGATTTGAATCTGTTTGGAAAAAATAATAAGAAAAAATAAATAACAGATAAAATAATCAATATCTTATGTTTATAATTGATTGTTTTTTTTTTTTTATTTTGGTTTTGTTTTTGATTCTTCGCATTATATTTCGTTGTTGGATATTTTCATATGTGTATTATATTTATAAATATTTATATAGTAAAACATAAAATAATTTATTCACTTTAAACATCATATTTTCATAATTGTTTTATATACACGTTGTTATAAAGTTTAGAAGAGAGACGTGTATAATATAATGTATATGTATATATATATTTTTGATTATAATAAAAAAAAATAATCGTTAATTGGATTCTTGTTAACATTTTGAAATATTTATATAGCAACCTCTATATCATTTATTATAGAGGTTATTTATTTATGATTTGCCGATACTTTAATTCGCTTTTTTTTTTTTGATTATCACATTGTTTGTTAACACATTTCTATTATTTTTGATTTTTATTTAATAAATATTGAACAAGTAACAAGTTTTATTTTTATTGTCTATCAATCATATCAAATATTTATAATAGTTGTATAGTTGAAATATATGAAGCTATGGAGGTAACGATCGCACTTTTTTTACCAAATTTAATTATGTCATTGTGATTTATAATAATTGTGTTTTATCCTTTATAAAAATGATAAAAAGGAAAACAAAATGAAAATATACTTGTAACGTATTAACAAATCATATATATTTAAATCAAATATTCCATCAGATGCCATTTCTAGAATCTTAAAGAGGTCTGAATACCAATAAAAAACATTCTATATTTTATTCAAATCGTATTGTAAATAATATTTCATAATTTTGACATATTATGAATAAAAAGATTTATTATTTATTGTAAATAATAACTGCATAAAAAGAAAATGATTAGAAAATGTAATGCGGAAAATCGTTTAATCCAGCACATATGTATTCGAAATAAAAACTTTTCCTTTTTCAGTTTCATCTGTATACATTATTTTTCATCTGTGGGTTCTTTCTTATCAACAACATAAGTTTACTTTTTTTTCCCTATATGTATGATATTTTATATACTAAATTGCTCAAATGTACACGATTTGAATTTTTCCATATATATCATAGGTATAAAATTTATATTCATATATGAAGCTATTTTTATATTCTTTTCCACAGAAACCATTGAAATACAAATAAATAAATATTATGTACTTGTACAAAAAAATAAAAGAAGAAGAAAAACATTGAATAAGATAATTTTATAAGAATAGAAAAAACAATATCTGACTGAAATCATATAATACAAGTATTATATATGTTGTTTTTATGTTTTAGAATGTTGTCAGTTTTTTCAATATGTATCTTGTATAAGAAATAAATACAAAACAAAAAAAATGTGTTATTTTTATAAAATAAATATAAACTCTAATATGTAATATATAAATATATATTTATGCTAATAATAAAAATAATATGTATATTTCGTTCAAATATATACCAAAAAAATTGTAGTATAGATAGATATACAGTAGAAATGATGATGGCATGGCGTCGCAATCGATGTTGACGTATGTTATACTGCACCATCCAAGGTATATATCATTCATGAAATAAAATGTATGATCGTCTTGTTATCCATTCCATCAAATTCTATATATATATTATTTGTGTAATTTTTTTTTTCTTTTCTTTTTATTTGTATTTACTAAAATATCACACATATCTAAAATTCAAGTAACAGAATCAATCTTTATATATATTCTTTTTCTTACCAAGATATAAGTTTTAGAGAATGGTAAAAAAGTTTTTTCACTTGATTTTTTTTATCATAATTTTCCATGTAAAATAATTGAGTTTCAATTACGAAATATTTCCATTAAAATACAACCTATAAGATTGCGATTGTTTTTACTCGACATCGAATTAAACTATACCTATAATTCAATATTTCTTTATTTCTTTTTGTCGTATAGAAAATCTTATTTTAAGGTTCAAATTTCTCAAAAAAAAAAAATCAAGATAGATATAATTTATATAATCTTATCTGGTAACGTCTCGGGAAACGTAGTTTCAATATCGAGTTAAATATACCGATGTTTTTAAATTGTTTCTTATATATTAAATAATGGAAAATTTACCATTAAAATTTTATAAATATACTGTGTACTCTAATAATGTGAATGAATGCAGTATTCGAAATATCGAAATTCAAAATAAAATTATATTTTTTCTATATTTAACCCTATGTATTATAAGTATGTATATAAATATATATGTATATTTTTAAAAAAATATACGATTATATTTGTTGTCAAATTTGTCTTATAGACATTTCCATTATGCTGTGTCATTAGCATTATTATTATTTTAATGTATTCAAAATAAAAAAAAATAAATCATGTGTATATTTATATTATATATTATTATTATTATTATTATAATAATTTCTTGACGTTGTTGAATTTATTTTTAACAAGTTCAATTTTTTTCTTTTGGTTGTTTTTGTTATATTGCTTTTATTTTCTGTATTTTATTTTTTTATGAATAATATTATTTATTAATATATATTTTAATATTTTAATCACATGGTGCGCTTTAAAGTTCTATACACAATACATAAATACCCTCAAAAAATAAAATAAATATATTGAATTAATTTCGTTTTATTTATTTATTTAATTTTATGTAAAAAAAAACAATAATGATATATAACAATTTAATAAAAATACACACCTTTATTTTATTTAATTTTTTTTTTTTCGATTTATTTCTACGTTACGTTAATAAACAAAAAGTCAAATAATTGAATAAAAATAATTACAAATTATTCAATATTCAACCTAACGAATTGAATATTATATGAATATATTAAAAAAAAACAATAAAAAAATATAACCTCAATATGGTGCGGATTCCCAAATGTTACATATGTGAATAAAATGCGTTTTTTTTCTACATTTTTATTTATTTATATTCAACAAATCGACTTTATTCTGATTTCATTAAATAAAATTATACAACAAATAAAAAACGTCAGGCTATATTCTGTATAATAAAAAATTCAATGCATGGTTTTTTTTTGGAATAATAATAAATAGACCAATTTATATACTCAGTTCAGTATATATAAATGCGAATTGAAATGAAATCATTCTTTATATATATTTACATATGAATATTTATATATCAAAACATTTTTTACACGATAATATTTACAATTTTTAATTAAAAAAAAATGAAAAATAACATAAAATATTGTGAAAACAAATTCTATATATATATATATATATGTTATTTTCCATTTAAATAAATAGTTATAGATCTCATATTTGGTATACACGAACAACGCTTCGTAAAATACATTTCAGAGATGTAAATAAATAGTATTTGCCGAAGTTTAATTATTTTTGTTGTTGTTAAGCTTTTTTGAATGATGAAAATACACATAATAATCAGATTTTTGTTAAGTTTTTAATCGAAATATACTATATAAATATATACTATAAAAACAAAATTTCAAAATACTAACAATTTTATTTTGTATCAATTTGTATTCGTAAATTGATAGAGATTAAAAGATTTTCTAACCGCACACATTAAAAAAAGATATCGAATTCGAATAAAAAATTAGTGTGTTGAAATACTTTTACATTATTATTGTTTATCATTTGAATACCAAACAAATCAGATCGAATTTGGAAAAATAAACTGCAAAATGTAATAGTTTTCTTTTTTATATATACATACTATATGCAATATATATGATTATCTAAAATTTTAGATTTTCTGTACACTTTATTTTATGTATATGGAATATGCGGAAAAGGATTTGTGGTGTTTGTATGAATTATACGATTATCTACACACACAAAAAAATATGTAAAATATACTTTTAAGTATAAAAGGAATAGAGTGTTCTTTTGATCATATGGGATTTTTCAAATGCGTTTTATTTATCACATGGATTTTATCAGGGGTTTTTATAATTTTATTCAAAATAGATATATAATATACCATTTTTACATTTGAAATCATTTAAATTATTTATAATTGACTTTCATTCTGTGTTTGTATAATACATATAATATACTTTTATACTTTTACATTAGTATATATTTATATGACTAAACGAAATGACAACGGTCTTTATGGAGGTTGAAATGGCCCAAAACAACCGAGTACTCTCACTAAATGAAGAGTACCATAAGTGAATTTTCCTTTTGAAAATTATACAGAATTTACATTCGAAAGTTATTCACAGCTTCCTTTGGAAAGTTATTCAGAAATTCCTTTAGAAAATTATACAGAATTTTAATTAGAACGTTCATGTATATTTTCAAAATTTATTTTTGATTCAGTAGTATATCTAGAGGATAAATGTCTTGTTAAAATAAATCTACACATTTGTTGAAAATTACTATGAAAATTTACCGAAAGACAAAACAATATAAATTTAAACCAACTACCAGAATCCGTATAGCCGTGCTTGTATATGTCACTACCATTGATGATGTTGAAAATGTTTTACATTCACACACTTTTTATACGAAAAGTTTATCTATATCATTTAATTTTATGGATATATAAACCCTTTATTTTATATATATGCATATATATATATTCTGCATATTTATTATATGATATATGAAATTTTACATATATATAGATAATTTTATTAATATATACAATGTATATAGGCTTTTAGAGTAGTTTACTTTTAGGATGTACCAGAAAAAATGGGCTATATCCTATTTCTCATCCATTTCCGTGTTTGTTTAGTATTGTAAAATTTGAGTTAAAAAACCTGAAAATTAAATCTTATATTTTATAAAATCAGTTTAGAGTAATTTTCAAATTTAAATAAATAAAATTAATATCGCGATCGATTCGTTAAAGGTATGCATTTCATTTTTTGCATAACAATGACAATTTTAGATTGCCTATCGTATGTAATTAATAGAATCATCAGTTCACTTTATGAAAACTTTTAACTTATATTGTATAACTTATGTATCTATATGTATATTATATCAAAAATATACGATAAATATATACCTAAATACATGACAAAGTGAATATTAATATGACATACACGCAATGTGTAGACTGTAGGCATATATACACAAAAACTAACTAACTCAAATTATACATGTATATTAATAAATATATGTATTTCAATTCATATTAAATATTCCATATATATAACTGGAATATTTGATTTAGTTTGATACATCAAAAGGGTTGATTTTAAATATAAAATCGATTTTTTTTCCTAATAAAATATATTATTACATATCTATACAAAATATGCATAGGTGTATAGGCATTTGGTATCAGTTATATAGGTAGGTATCCCATTTACATATAAATGAAGTATATATTCATGCGTTTAGAGTATTCATCGTTGATATATTTGAACATATACTATATATATTATTTAAATAATAGAATTATTTCTTCTTTCGATATTCTAATAATAAAATGCAAATATTATTTATATGTATACATGAGTAAAGTAATAATTTAATGGAAAATTTTAAATGAACGATAATTAATTTTACATGTCAATAAATTATTATTAAACTGAAAATAAGATTAAAGTTAGGGGTTGCGATTTTATACTAAAAAACTTATCAGAAAATATCATAAATACAAAAGTTTTAAGATCTAATATATCAAACTATAGTATATTGTGTTTGCATCGTAATATTGCACTAAAATTGGTGCTCTCATAACACTTCCAGTAAGTTTTAGACTTTTTCAATCACAAATACAATTTTTGTTCTATCATTTCGAATAGTCAGACAATGGTATTAATTTTCCTCTACGCTACACAACCATCATAATTCTATATTTAAATTAGATCTGAAATTCTTTATATGCATTATATAACTTAATTATCCAAAATAAACTTTATTTAATAAAAAAAACCCTCAAACAAACAAAATAAAATGTTGATAAGTTATGCCAAATATTTTATATATTTTTTTTCCGTTTTTTCCTTTTTTTTTCTTTTTGCTATAATATAAAATATGCTTAATTATTTTTAAATTAACATTTAAAAGAGGTTAAATACGTAATTATTATTTTTACGATGAGTAAATTCAAATTAATTATATATATGTATATATTATATAATATCAATATAAGATAATACCAATATAATATATACGAAACACAAATGAATGGAATTTAAATAATTATTTAATTGTACATTGCTCATATACCCGCGTGAATAATAAAAAATACATCATATATATCTTTATAAGAGATGATCTTATCTGCATAGAAAATATATATACCGGTATAAATATATATAACTTTATTATACAGAATGCATCAACAATAGGTATCAGCCACAGAGCTACCCGAATCTATGACGTTTTTTAATTTTTTTAACATCTAATATTCTATCTAAAAACCTCTGGCAATTGAAGATAGTTTTATCAGGCAAATTTCTCGAACTGTTAAATTCAATTTATCTATTTAAAAATGTATCGACCCTAGAACCATTAGTTTTTCAGTTAAAGTAGCATAATTAATTTATTCTGATTACTTTAAAATTTATAACCGTAAATAAAAATTCTGTCTAAACTAAACGAAATTCTATGAAAAAAATACTTAAAGACTGCAATTTCGACTTAAAATCCATGATACAATCCTCACGACGGGGGTCTATGGATCATCCTTTGAGATCTCCCTGTGCCATTCCGGTATATAATAAAAGCGATTTTCTTATACACAATACAATATACATATACATATTTTGTTGATCCATTGTTGAATGATTTATATTATATATAAAGAATGTTTTGTTTGTTTATTTTTTTTTGCTTACAATTGCATATATATTTTATTTATATATATATATATATAAAATACATCAGATTTTCAATTTATTTGCGTTAAGGAAAATTTTTATATAATATCGAAATCTTGATATACATTTTCCATTTTTAAAAGTATATATAAAATAAAATGGAAGAGAATGTTTTAAGGGAAAACAAGAATGAAATTTAAAATGCTATAATAAAACGAATTAGATATATAGGTATATATAGATATAGATATTTAAATTCTATACAGTAAGCAAATTTTTGCGCTAATTTAAATAATTTAAAGCGATATTTATATTTGTATAAATGCGGTGACAATTTATCTATACCATTAACATTGATAAAATTTGTAATTTTTTACATAAATTAGAGTTATTTATTTGTATAATAGATTTATATATATATATTTTTACTCTATCTATAGCAAAATAATTTGTAATTGTTAAAAAAAATCATTAGTTCAAAATTTGGTTGAAGAAAAATAAATACATGTCAAATATTCCAATAGATTTTATGCTGAAATTGAGAAAATTTATATATATATAGAGAAAAATATATAATAAATATAAATCCATAATTTATTACTTTTTTACCATTTTGTATTTAGGATTTTTAAACTATATGCATTAACTTTTCTCATGCGATATACGACACATAAAAATATAGGTTTTATGATACTCTATCTATATATCTATCTATACTTTTATTTTATTTTCTTTTTTGTTTCCATATAGACAAATTTCCATAAAATGTATTATCTTTTTCACAAACTAAATATATATATATATGTACTTTTAGAGTCATCATCACATACTTATATGATATGCATATAATAAAACAAATATATTAAATTGTTCCGCATAGAATGATTCTATTAGACTAGCGATTTATATATACGTACGATATTATGCGAGATGATATGATGTAGATAAATGATTACAGAAAGAAGAAAAGTTCTTAGTATATATGACATATCATATGTATACTATCACTATATATTTTAGAGTCTAGTCAGCAGTCACAATAAATTTTAAAAAATATGAAGAAAAAAAACCTCATTTTTTCGGTATATTATATCAGAAACATTCCTCCATATAACAGATCCTATAATATATTTCCATATATGTGGAATATTTCACATATTATCATTCGAAGTATAATAAATATTTTAAAGTGTATACGAATTTATATTATTGATTTATTATTCCGCACATATAAAATATTATTTTATGTACTTCTTGCCTTTTGTTTTGTTTTTGCTTTTGCTTCTTTAGTATATAGATTTATATATATATTTTTTATTATTTTCAATGTCAATGACTTTTATAGCTTTTTCTTTATCCATTTATCATATGACACATCGACATGACGACCGAGTATTTGTGTGTATTTGTATATATATTTTTTAAGAATGTAATTTTTGTCTATATTTATATCTAATGATATGATGATGGCATTTAAAATTTTTTGATGAAATGAAAATACAAGACAACAAGAAAAACAAAAAATGTCAGATATATTAAATAATTTCTTAAATTTCTTCGCACATATTCTTAATCAACGCAAAGTGAAAATTCAAAAATATAAAAAGAAAATTATTCTTATTTTATGATTTATTTTTGATTTAGTTTAGTTTTTATTTTTATTATATATCAATGATGACATATGTATAATATATATATATAGGAAAAAAAATTAATAATTACATTTTGTTGACATATTAAGATCGTTTATTATAACGTTTAAACTTTAAATATTTTTTATTACTATATAGATTCATTCGTATATATAGTTTTAAAATAATGATAAGAATATATATAAATAACTGAAAAATGTATACATACGCATATGAGAATTTATATTATTATTATATATATGTCATCGTCGGTTAATGAATAAAATCCATAGAAATTAATTTCTTTTTCTTGCTTATAGCTTGATGTATATTCTTTTTTTTTTTAACAATGTTTTAAAATTATATTTAATTAACACATTAAATAATATAACAAACAAATTAACATAAAATAATAATTAAACATTCTAAGAATAATTCTCTTTATATAAATGCGGGGTTTTTATATTAAAACACATAAAAACTATTTAATTAATTATAATTATAGTTTATTTAGTAATTGTGAGTTGATGAATTTTTTGTTTTATTTTACATTTTATTTATTACCACATGAACGACAACAATATATAGTTCCAAACATACAAAATGCTTTTTGTTATTTTGTTTACTATAGCTTAAATGTAATTTTCAATTTCAATAGTATAAATATTAAATTAAAATCTAATAATAACGATTTAAATTTATATTTGCCAAAAACCACAAAACAACTATATATAAATCCTTATCACCGCCGTCAGAATCACAAGGTGTTATCAACCAGTTTATTGTTAAAACAATTGCATGGATTATCTAAAATTGACAATTACATAAATGTATGAATATATGTACATTATAACGAATAATATGTTTCATAAAAACCACACAGAATTGTTATAAATACGATTTAATATTCACATGTACAATATATACACGTATAAGCTATATATTCGTTACAATATATATGCTATATTGTAACGAAAACAAACCTAAAATGTTTATATACACATTTATAAATAAAATCATGTATGAAAATGTGATACCATAACAGTATGTTAATTGTATCTATATACAGAAATAAAACAATAATATATCATATAAAGTAATAAATTTGTCATATAAAATGATTTGTTCAAAAACCATATAATTATGAGCTTTTGTGGTCATAATACACCATATGTAATTATATTTTCTCTATATACATAGATAGCGATGTTTATTTATTTACAATATATTGTTCATTTGATGCATGTATTCGAAATATTATTGCAATTTAGGCATATTTCATTTTATCTAAACATTACTACTATACTCTAAAGTCTATGTTATATAACAGACGAGTTTGTTTATCAATACCAAACCAATAGTTTCCATTGCTAAATAATATGTAACATTAAAATAAAATTAAAAAAAACATACAAAATATGAAAATTAGACAGGATACACAAACACGCACACGGAAAATAAATGATGTTGTTTTTATTTTATATTTTTAATATATTTAATATTATTTTGGTATATAGATAGATATAGTCAAATTTACGCATATAGGATATTTTATGTTTCCGGAGACTTAATAAATTTTAACAATAAAATTATGATCTATATATTTATAAAAATAATAAATAAAAAAAAATTTTGTTGTACATTTGTATATAGCTATATATAGGCAACATAAAAACGGACACATTCAATAATCTGTAAACAAACATACATTCATTCATTCATTTATATACGAATAGATTTACTTTTCAGAATCATAATGTATATATTTATAAATAAGACAGTAAATTTATAGTGAAAAACATTAATTTATATTAATATATAAATTGCATTTATGAAGTACGAAGTCTTGTTATTTTTATGACATAAATCACAAGAAAAATTTTTAGTTTTTCATTAACTACCGCCATTTAATCTATATGACTATCAGAAATAGCTTTTATATAAGATTCAAACTTTCAATATTATTTATAATATTCCCTGTCAATTCAAATTGCTATTGATTATTTAAAATCTTTTTTTTTTTTAAATTTAACTATACTAATAATTTTTAACTTTAAAATTACTTTACCTTATATAGTCAATTATACAAAAATGTTTACCATACTTCTTTCTGTATGTTAAATTACCGTATGTATATGCATTTCAATTGTTATATATTTTTCAATTTATAACTTAATTTCCATATTTTGTTAAAGTAAAGTTTAATTTTTATACTTTGTAAAAATGAGCCAATTTCTTTTTTTTTTATAATTAATTACACATTTTTATTTAACCCATTCTCTAACCATTTCGTTGTGACTCAATAATTTTTCTTCCTCGTGTATATTTTTGGAGCAGTTTTTGTATATATAGTCAACTGAAATCGTAAATATTGTTTGCTTTAAATTTGTAAGATGGATTTCAATAATTTGAGAATTTCTATATTTAGTTTCATATATAGTTTACACACGATATCATTATATTTATATGTGATACTAGTAGCAAACGAGTTAAGTGTGTAAAAAAATAATATTTATTCCGTAAATAAATCATATAAAATGTGAATGCATTTAAAACATGATTATAAAACAGATGATGATATATAAATGTGATTTTTTTTTAAAAGAAATTCTGTATATATATATATATATATGCTAATGCCAATTTACAATGCTTATATGTGTATATATTTGTTGATCATCACGCTTACGAGCTCTGAACTATACCTAAATAACTTGTATAAGTGCGAATGAATGTATATATGACAGGTATAATATATAAATAACATTAATTTACATATATAATATGATAATATGTATATATATGCATGCAGTAACATATATCATATATCGTGTAGTTTAAAAAATATAAATATTTTTATATATGCGCGGATAATTCATGATGTTAATTATATTCGCATCACACGTTATGAATTTACAATATAATACCATAATATCTATCTATATATAATTATTATTATACTAATTAAAATTCCGACAAATTAACGAATAAAATAGTAAAAAAAAATTAATTTTTAATGATAAATAATTACATTATAATATACATTTTATATGATGGAAAATTTTATATATCTTCACAATTTTATGATTGCATTTGAATGACATTTGCGATAATAATATAAATAGAATGTGATTTGAATATATATTTTAGAATATTAATTTTATTATTTGCCGAAAGAAAAAAAAATAGATTTTATATAATTTCAAATTTATGAAAATATTTTATTATATTATTATGTGTGTATACTAGAAAAATGTTGTATGATCGTCTTATTATTTGACACTTCTTCATATTTATATAGGCATCCAACACATAAACTTCCAACACAACATAACACTCACTCATTCATTTCATTCATTCATATATGAATTTATTCATTATTATTATTATTATTATTATTAAATATATTTACACGAACATATGTCTGTCTATTTAAATTAAAATAAACTTGCTGTTTTCAAATTATTTATATATCTATATATATACAAATTCTTAAATATAGTATATTATATATATGCTCTTGTGAATATGATTTATGATTTTCATTTTGTTGTATTATAAATAAAATAAAACGAAAAATTATTATACAATCTATAACTATATAGGAAATTTATGGTATCGTCGTATATATGTAAAAATGATCCTACGCAAATTTATACTATACTATATATTTGATTTAAGTATATGTATCTACATAAACCGAATATAAATTTATTACCATCTCAATGATTTATTAGAATAAAATTAAATTTTGTATATGTGTATAACGAATGAATATGAACACCCGGTGTTTTATATTTGTTATATGTAACTTTTCATAATAACTCTTCAAATAAATATGGAAGCATTTACATAGATTAGCATTGATTTTAGTTTAAATCGGAAAAACCTTGTTTAAAAACGAAATAGATGAATTTTATCTTATCTTGTAATTTCTTTTATACTATAGGTATTTATTATTTTTGTATAGATCGAAATTTAGAATCATTTTCAAAGTTTTTTTTTAGATAATTTAAATATTTAATTTCACTTCAAATTCTCATATATATTTGCGGGTGGAAAGTCAATGGTTATCAAAGTAAAAATCGCAATTTTATTATTTTAAATATCAAATTGGTAGAAAAAACAAACAAACAAAACAAATTCTTCTCTTTTAACTTTTATTCAAATCAAAATGCCATTCCATTCAATCGATCAAACTGTTTAATTTCTTCTTGTTTTGCATGTATTGTAATAACGTTTAATTATGATTTTAAAAGTAAAAGGATACAATAAAAAAACATCATGTATAAATCAATATAAATTGAATAAATTCGTTCAGTCAAATACTATAAATACATTTTTTGCTTGTATAAAAGACAATATTTTTTTACATTATATTATTTACATACAAAAATGTATATAAGTTTTGAATAAATTTATATGGATGCATTTCTTATTTGTTGTTATTTTATCCGCCTTATATAAAAACAATATATAAGAAGTTTATTACTTGTTTTGCATATAATAAGTAGGATTTTTTTATCTTATAGATTATTGACTTTTTTTTTTGTTATTTGTTTTCATTTTGCTTCTTCTGTTTTTTTTATATTCAGAGTTGTTATTTTGTTTTTACTACTATAAAATGCATCTGTTTTTTCATATCGACGTATTTATTCAATAATATTATAATATTATTGTTTTAATTTTTTATTTGATTTTTCTTATTTTAAAGCATCATCAACCGTCGTTGTATATGTAAGTAAATATTGAATTGTGTTTGTTTCATAGCAGACAATTTATATATTAATAGTATAGGCACATAAAAGAAATGGTAATTTTGAGACTTTAGGTATATAACACAGAAACAAGGACAATATTAAAAATTATTAATAAACATATCTAATCGTAAGATTTTTCATTTTCTGTATCAGATTTACTACTGTCCATATTACTATTAGAAAACAAATATTGTTGAATAATTTTTACGATAAAAGTTGAACGTCTATCATACTCGGATCAAATGATTATTAAAAAAATATTTGCACTAATTAAAATATCAACTATTTATAGTAATAACGTAATAATAATAATACAGATATTATTCATATATTAAATTAGCATTAAAAAATAAATATATGAAAAATGATTTTTAAAGAGCATATTTTGAAATTTAAAATTTCCATACAATGCATTATTATAAAACTTAAAAACCTACTCATATATTCATATTCACTTGAAAATAATTATAATTATATATGAACCTAAAAAAATACGATATGTTATGAATAATTTTTTACTTTAATTTCTGTTTAAATCGGGTTGATATGGGTGAATATATTTATTTATCATATAATTATGAATTTGTTACATATGGTGTTTGTTATATATATCTATATCTAAAAAATAATAATATAAAAATATAGCGACTCTATACACATATATATTTTTTTTCATAATTACTGTGTTGATTTTTTTCTGTTGTTATATATAAAACAATTATAATTATATATATAGGTATGGAGAAAAAGAAAAACATAATAAAATTCACACTTGAGTACCTTGAAAAACATACTAAAATTTTAATAATAATAACTCTGTACTATTTTTAAAATATGTGCGTGTGTTCAAATATAGTGATTTGAATTTTCTGTATAATATATGTATTACATTATAATTGGAAGTGTAAGAAAAATATGAAAATAAAAGAAATTCAATTGAAGTTTTGAAAATATCATTATATATAATATAGAAGAAATTTTAATAAAGTGTATATTCTTATAAATTTTGTGTGTTACTCCATATAATAATTATCTATATATTCGCATTATTCTCATAAAAATGTATAAAAGAATTTGAAGACTTTGAATTCATTTTAGAAGATTCCTATTTATACTTACTACATTTATAATGTATAGCATAAAATAAAATTAATTGACTTGAAAATTATTAATTAAATAATAAATTTAATTGTGGTGTTGTGTTTTTTATATTTTAGTTAGCGAGAATTTAATATACATCTACTCGACACTTATTTTACATTTATTATTACATTTTTACTATATCAAGTCCAGGAGTTAATTCTGTATTATTTAAGGATATAACTAGTTAAATGCGGTGTATGCTGAGTAATTGAATTAAAACGACAGTCCTCAGCAGCATATTCCTAGAAAAAAATGATTACTCCTCGAAGAATCGGTGGGATAATCCCAGCAAATTTTTCAGTCATTCGGGGTCCTAAATGGATTCGTTTACCTCTTTTTGGTGCCATTGCAACCTTTATTAAAACAGGACTGATATTGTGACGTTAAGTTAAGTTACACCTTGGGGACAAATTGAAATAAAAATTATATTTATTAAAGATATAGGCATCTAATTCTTTCTATCGCACTGTGTATCCATTCATATGACACATATAAATATTATAGATTTGACATAATTATATATTTGTATATGTATAAAAGGGAAATGAAAGTAAAATTGAAAATATAAATATTCTATATATAAAGGATATGTATATGAGTAAAAGTTTTCCATAAAAGCGTTCATAAAAGAATATTGATAAGGAACATACAATTTTATACAAAAGGATTGTGTTGGTTCATTTATATATGTAGAACCCTTTTTATTATTCGTTCATATACTATATATCTATATATAGTATACTTTACATTCGCATCAAGGATACTGATATAATACATACTTTTCTATAATGCAAAGACATCCTTGTAACATTCAAACACAATGTTTGTGTATGTATTGCCTTAATTATAAGGATCTATTCTATTTAATATAAACATAAAATGGTAAATGTTGTAGGTGTGGTATTGTTCATAAAGTAAATGTTTCTATATACATTTATATATGTTTATATATATATATATATATAGCGGGGATATAAGTAAATCGTTACATGTATTCATATAACTATGAAGGTGGTATATGATGTTTATTTTATATCATATAGAATTATCAACAAAAGCTATAATCAAATAATGAACTAAATATATAATAAGTATAATATTATATTGTATATACTATATAATCTTTGAATGTTATAATAAAAAAAAACATTTTTATTCACTTGATTTTTTTTTTCGCTAGAACAATTATAGATAGAACATAATTTGATATAAAATGATCGATATTAAAGGAAATCGATTTTATGATTAGCTTCTTCGGACTATGGATCTATTGTACCTAAATGATTTAATTGTTTAATTCATATATGTACAAATAAAAGATATGATCTTAAAATGTATTTTAGAGTTTGAATGTCTATCTATTCATCAAAATAATTTGTTGTAATTCCGAAATATTGATTATATATGTTTCACGAAAGGATGTCCGGAATTTTAATTGTAACATTTCTTATTTCAATATAAATTTCAAATTAATTAAATTTAGATTATAATTTTAAATCCTATCAAATGATTTAATAATATTGAAATATCATAACAAAATATTTGTTTTGATTTAGCTTTATATTTATAAACAAAAATAACTAAACTATTTATTAAAATAAACACATCATCCGTTTTGTAAAATCAATCATATCATATATATTATTTTCTATACAATAGAAAACAAAATTGTTTTACGGACTATAGATATATAAATAAGACGTATAAAGCAAAATGCAGATATTCAAGCACGCAATGACAATAATGCATCCGGGTTTTCAAATTCAATATTCACATATATATATATATAAATAGACCACACTCGAATATAAAATAGGATGAATGATTTTTAAAGTTTTTAATCAAACTAAAAAAATGAAGAAAAAAAACAATTTTTTATGTTATTTTTATACAGTTCTTATGTTAATAATTATGATTAAATGTATTGTTTACAAAAAAAAAAAAAGATGAACATTCTGTATATTTAAAATGTAACATTTCCTATATTTAAAATTTTAAAAAACAAAAGAAAAATGGTATAGTTTTCTTCTGTTATAAACTATATAATGTACAAAAAAAAAATGAAAAGAAAAACCATAAAAATATAGGTTATATAGAAAATGAATATTTCCTTTTTTATTTGTTTGAATATTCATAACAGAAAATGTATGTACAATAAAAAAATAAAATAAGAGCCTATATATTTAACATTTTAAATACCAAATATATCCTGGTGTGGATAAGAACACATTTGCAATATGAAAACAGACTTTACAAATATCACACACCCAAAAAAATAAAATAAAACTCAAATGTATAGTACAATATAAAAAGTAATTTTAAATGACTTATATTTTTATAACCTAGTTTTTTTTTGTTTCGCTTCATTCAATCCATCTCAATCCTTTACAATTTTTTCCGTTGTTTTATATTATCATTATTACTTTTGAATCCGGTAGGTATGAAATTATTCATGATATTTCTTTTCAATTATTTTTTAACTATATTTATTTATATATAGCGATAAAACTGTCTCTTTATTTTATGTTCACAAAAAAAGGAAAAAAGAAAACTTAATTTCCACATCATACAAGCAAAATATTTAAAAACGTGTGTGCGAAATATAGTATATTATTTCAAAAACATACAATAACGTTACTTTTTATTTTGTTATCAATTCAATCCACAAATTCAATTTGATTATATATATACAAATATATTAAATGAGTATATCGTTCGTGTATTTTTGTAAATAGTGTAATTAATTTATTGTCTATTTTTTTTTTTTTGCTTCTTTTAATTAATTTTTTTGCTTTTAATATAGTAAAAAAAATACTCATGGTGTTGTTAATGTGATAACAAACACAAATATTATCACGTTTATAATTATTATTTTGTCTTATCAATATTTTTTCCAAACATTTTAAACGAAACGAATAATACATACATATTTAATATTTATACATTCATTCTCATATACATATTTTACCATATATAAATAGATAAATTTGGTGCAAGATAATATATAGAGAGGTATATTTTTTAAAGGTGTAACTTGAATTAAAAATTGGACATATTTTAATGATAATGAACAAAATTTTAATTAAAATATGATATAAAAGTAAATAACAAAATTAGATTATTATACACATATATATATAGTTATGAATTTAATTACAAAATTTGTTGTTTTTTATTGTTGTGTTGATGGTTTATCTTTTCATTTTTTTTACAAATATATAATTTATGGGATGGTTGAATTCTTTATATATAGATTGTGGGTAATGAAATTTTAATTTTTGATTAACCAATCATTTATATTGTAAAGATTCAATTGAATAATATATTCAGGATATTTTGAATTAAATTTAATGAATCTTAATGAATCTTCTACGTAATGTCCGATATATATATATATAACAAAATATCATTTAAATTTATTGGCAATTTTTTTCAACATAAGAGAAAATCTTTTCAATATACGTAATAAAAATTAAATTATATTTTATTTTAATTAAAAAATCAAATATCCTCTATATCTCTTTGCGTATAAACATAAAGGATATTATGATTTTGTATTAAAACGGAAGGATATTATTGTACGTGTTCTTATTAAATTATATATATATATAGATCAATTTCTTGTTTATTTCTCTATAAAGTTTTTATTTATTTTGTAAATAATTTTAAGTGCATAATTTTATCGATAAATGGAAAAGATAAAAAATATCCGAATAATAATTTAACTTTTTAATAAGAAAATAAAATACAAAAACTTTTTTAATTTATTATATTAATTTACAAAATATATATAGAATATACACAGATAAGAAAAGGATATTTATATTTTATTTTTTTCTTGTCAAGAATTGTTATTACATATTTTGTATTATAGATTTATAGAGATTTTTTTGGGCATTGCCATTTTTCATTGAAGTACATAATTTTCGCATTGATGAACAATTTATTTATTTAAACCTTGTGGACATTTTTAAAGTTATTTTACAGAGAACTTTTTCGACAAAAAATAAAAGCAATAATCTTATTATAATAATTAAAACTGAATAATAGAAATTTTAGAATCTTACCTGCGATCGACGATTATAATCCGTTATTTTAGTAAATATATTGATGATTTCGCGGTTGTTGTTGATGATTACAATTTATGTATATCGTTTCTATTTATTCGTTTTTTATACTATCAAATATTATATATTTTTCTTATTATGAAAACAATAAAAAGTTTGTTTCTTTTTTTTTTTGTTAAATTCTCTTGTGTGTTTAAAAAATGAAATATATACGACGATATGATTTGTTTTAAATTTTTTTTACATAAAAAATACATACGTATCAAACGTAGAATATATATGTATATAATCACGGTGTTGTGTCGTTTTCTGCTGTTTGAATTCAATATATCCTATATAAGAAGAGCCGGTATGCAAGTGTTTGTGAATGATATTTATGTATATTTACAAAACAAAAAAAAAAGACCCTTTATAAGGGAATATATATAAAAATATTTTTTATGGATTAAAGCTTTATATATACGGGAATTCCTTTCAGCTTTCGTGACTTCATTTTATGTTTTATATTTTTTTTTTGTTGTTTATATATCGTTTTTTATTTTCTTTGATTTTCTTTTTGTAGAAAAATTTTCCCTTGTTTATTTTTTATTCATATATATATACGAAATAAGGTATATAGAAAAAAATACACTTTGTGAACAATTTTTTTATTCCAACGTTTATATTTATTAATTATATATATTTTTTTATTTGTGTGAAGCAACTAACGCAAAATATAAGAAATAAAATAAATAATCATTATTATTATATATATACTTTATATATTTATATCAAATTGTATATAGATTAATTTTCTTTATCGCTTTTAAAATGTATATCTACAAATTAATCTATATATGAACGAAATATAGTTCATATAAAGATCGCGAACAACTAAAAAAATATCGGTTGGTGAGATCTATCTTTCTATTGATTGATTGATTGATTGATTATATATTTCCACAAAATATACAATTAAAAGCACATTTCCCAAAATGAAAATATCCAATAATTTGTTTCTTTCTTATAAAACATAAATTTTTGTTATTGTTTATCATATATATATATATATATATATATATATATATATATATAAATATATATACCTCTCGTCTCGTCGTATATATATAAATTTTCTTATAAATGTATGTATATATTTTAAAAAATAATAAAAAAATGAACACAAAAATACATCTAAATGAAAATATTTTTCGTTATATTTTATATACGCGAGATAAATTTAACATTGAAACAAACAAAAAACACATTTATACTGAAAATAACACACAAAATTATTATTATTATTATTATTATTATTACTATTTCGATTCACATAAAACTTGATGTAGTAGTACAAACACAAAATTAAAAATTAATTCACTTTTTTTTCCCGACTTTGCAAATAAACAAAGTAATATTTTTGGTGTATTTATAACCAATTCGTAAATACAAAATATAATATTTGTGTTAAAATATTAATTTATTATTATATACCACCGTCGCGTAATCTTTTTATACATATTATTTTGTAAATTATTAAATTAAATACAATGTTTCGAATACAAAATGTACAATGTAAAAACATACATTCGATTTATAAATTGTTTGTTTAAAAATAACAAAAAAAAAACACAAATTGAAATTAAATAATAATAAAAACTATAATATTTAATATATAATTTTAAAATTATTTTAACATCCCAAAAATTAATTTGATGAATTTAATTAAATTATAAATTCTTTCTTATATAGTTATTTTTGTGGTAATTATTGAAGCTTTTTTAAAATTAAAACACAATATCTTTTGGTAAGATCAAAATATAATTAGTATTCGCAGTATATTTAGCAAACTATATATTCCGAAATTGTTTAATTTACTATAAATGTAAAAAAATTATAATAATTTCTTCTAAGTTTTGTTTTATTTTTATGATGGAATATTCGAAACTTATTCCGAGAAAATTAATTTTTTTTTGTCTTTACTTTGTATAACCATTCGGAAAAACTGTTCTCAATAAACTGATTCTGATTTATTTTGTTGGAAAAGCTTTAACGTGGTTTTTTTGTTAATATACTTTGTCTTTATACTTTTATATTCATATACACAACCAACAGCAGTATTATTATTATTATTATTATCGTTGTTATTATTATAGATATAGTTATAGTGTTAGTCTGTTGTTTGTCTGTTTTCATACCCAACGACACAACATGAACCAATAACACAGACAACATACGTATAGAGTACATCGAACCAAACAAAATTCTATTTATGTATTTTTATGTGGTAAAAATATATCAGGTTTTTCTTTCCAATACCATATCATGTTGTATATATGTAAATAAATGGTCGTACATAGTTTTTCTCTAAAAACAGAGTTTTTTTTTGGGAAATTTGTCTATGTATGCATTATATATCATGAAATGAATATGTAGTTTTTATATATATTAAGCAGCTATATAGCAGCCATATGAAATAGAAAAACCATTCATTTCTTGTATTGTGCAAAGTAACACATATATAAAGTTATTTCGAGATGCCTTAGCTTATAATATCTTAGATATATATGTATATATAAAATGATGTATATACAATAGAAGATCTCCAAATGTATATTTTATACTATAAAAATTATCTAAACCATATTCTCGGAAAAATATACAAGTGCATACGCAGAATTTGATGATGATGATGATGATGATATATTTTCATAATGAAATAATCATCTAAATTATTCTGAAAATCATCGCATACAAAAATGGTAAAATCTTATACATCTATACTATATAAAACAAAACTTGTAATGAATATTCTTCAAATCATATTATCATTAGTATATGCATTGAATCACACGACAAATGAAAATAACAAAAAAGAATCGAACAGAAACTGGTAAAAGTATAAGAAAAGAAAAAAAATGCAACTATATAAATAAATAAAAACCTAAAAAACCATTTGTATATGGACCATAACAAAAATATTCAATATATATACGTATCAATAATATGAAACACATATCCCTAAATGAAATAATATGAGGCGATAGAATCGCGAGAGTTCATATGATGTGATTCACTTCTATATAGAAATGTATTTATTTTTATTTTTATCAATTGGATGCTGTGTTTAGTTTTGTATATTGTGTTGTTTATTGAATCCTCCGCATGCACGATAATGATGGCGATGATTGTATATGAATAAGATATGGGGGAATAAACGATTTCGTTCGTTTATGTTTTATATGAAATGGGAGAGAATGAAATCAAAAAATGCTTGTTGTATATTGTATGATGATGATTGTATATGTATACTGAAAGATTTATCTCAGTTCAAGATGTATTCTTATAAAATAAAATATATATATAAAATGTTTTTTCCATCCAACACATTTATGTGTTGCTTATTTGTGCTATACCGCGTCGTCGAGAGTATACGTATAAATATAAAATAAATACACGATTCAAGTGCATATATTTTATATATGATTTTATACACTTATGTAGATGCATACTTATATATATTTTACTTTATATACAAAATAAAATATCACGATCAATAAATAATTTTCCATTTAACAACGAAAACAGGGATAGAAAATATTATATTATAAAATTTATATTTTATTTTTTTATTGAAAAAAGCTACCAGGTAAATTAAATGTAGAAAAAAATGTACGATATGTTACACAATGACTTTTATGACTTATATAAAGAATTTTCTTTTCAAAACTATATAAAATTTCCTTGAAGGAATCATACAAAATTTCCTCAGAAAATGCTACCGAATTTCTTTAGAAAATCATACCGAATTTCCTTAGAAAACCATTCCGAATTTTCCTTAGAAAATGATATAGAGTTTCATCGGCAAATTATACGGAGTTTTCCGCAAATCATATAGAATTTTCCGCAAAAAATCATAGAGAATTTTCTTTAGAAAATCAAACCAGATTTTCCTATTATAAATTCAGAATTTACTTTAAAGAAAATCTCTTTTAGAAATCGATACACAATTTCAATTGAATGTTATAAAGAATTCATGGGTATCGCATTGAACCCTTGTGATGAGTTGATGTCTATATATGATAATGTATTCAGGACGAAATTATTATTGATTAAAACCGTTGTAAAACTCTGATAAAAACTTTCAAGTTATACTAAATATTTTTTGTATGTTTATCTGATATTTTTTTTATCAATATCATAAAACCTATATCATATACACAAAAATGTTTTGAGTAGAAGTGTATATAGTATTGTACCTCGCGCTCGCTAGTAGAAAAGCATCCAGTATATATGCATACATATTATAAATAAATATATGAAAAATAAAGATATTTTAATTGAAAATGTACAGGTATTTATTCGTGGAGACTCAGGTAAACAGAGAATTTTTTAACAGAGAAATGGAAAAATTATTTCAATGTATATACATACATTAAATATATATATTTTTTTTATATAAATTCTTACCTTTTTAATAATCACTACAAAATATCAAATATACGTTCATATACGTATATTGTTTCTTTGTTTTGAATGGAACAACAAAACAGAAAACACGCAACACAAAATATTATAGATCCAAACAAAAATTATTAAAAAAATATACAAATAAATACTGTATGAGTGAGATAAGTTATGTTACTTTTTTTTACCTTATTTTTACTCTTGCAATATAAAAAATATATGTATAGATCTATAGGTAAAGGTGGTAGAGGTAAATATAAACAAATGAAAAAATAAAAATAAAATAAGGTGCGTGCATATTAATGAACTCGTGTCTATATGCATACAAAAAATATTGCTTCTTTTTTTAATATTATTATTTTTATTATTTTTATATATATATATACATACATATACAGATTATAATGATATTGTTTGTTGTTTGTTGTTAGTGAATATACAAATATATATATATATGTATGATATTAATAATCATAATAAATATGTGAATAGATATTATGTTGTGTAAGAACGAATGAATAAATAGATATTTGGATATAGAAATGAGTGAGATCGTTGCCTTTTTGAAAAAAAAAATAGTATTATAATTATAATTATAAAAATAATAATTATTATTATTAAATAAATAACTAGACCGTGTAGCACAACAACAAATTGTTGGATATATTTTTATATACTTATAATCATGATAATCATTAGCATTTTGAAAATATTTTACTCGTATAATACTATTACCATATTTAAATATATAAATTTATACAATTTATATACCTTATATACCTGTGTATAAGCATATATTTCTGAATACAAAGATGCACAGCTTCAACAACAATTTCGTTTATATGACGTTCGTATCATTCTTCTTATATATTCATAAACAAGTATATACAGACCACATATACAGTGGGTAATATAATAAGGTATAACAATGTATATATATAGTTATTTTTTTAATTTAAATTCTCAATGATTTTATATATACAAAATGAGAAATAAATATATCCTTATATAGTATATTATCTAGACAAACATATATGCAAAGATGCGATGATGATACATAATAACATCTTTAATATTTATTTATTTGTTTGCTTGCTCGCTTTATATAATAATAACACTATTTTAAATGTTCATATTATCTTTTTTCACGCTAGTTATTATTATATTCTTTCTGTTGTGTGTATACCGAATTTTATATGCTTACAATATTTTGTATATAGAATACTAATAATATATTTATATGCTTATTTAGAATATTCATATAATTTAAATACCGTGTGTAGGAGATGTTTACGAATAATATATATATATATTATATTATATAACCGTAGATAATTTTAAACAAGCCCAATAAAAAAAATCTGTATTTGTATAGATATAATTTATAATTGATATAAATTATATGGTGTGTATTTTAGAGTATGTGGTGTCATATATAATTATATGTCATTTTTATATGATTTATTTCACTTTTGAAATAGGGTATATAAATGTGTGTAACAATATAATATGTTGTTGTTAATAATTAAGGATTAATATACCATTTTTTTTCCCTTTAACCCCCTGCGGAACAAAAAATGTTCATAAGCTTTCGAAATATGCAATACAATTTCATTGATTGATTTTAATTACAAATTCTATATGAGTAACGATGATTTTTCACAAAGTATGACATTTTTCCTTGTGATGTTTGCCAAATTCACACATTGCTATACTTTTCTTTTGAATCCCTATATGTAAATCTCGAAAGGACTGTAATATAAAGTTAAACAAACTATTCAAATAATTTATTATGGACCATTATGATCATGTTTCATATATTTTATCATCAAATTAAATTATACTATAGTATTTTACGTTACATACAATTTATCACACAATCAATTATGTATTAATTGACATATATATGTATAAAATTATTCCTCTTCCAATTTTTTCCATTTTTCATAAAATATTGTTTTTTAATAATACCTTGCTTAACTAAAAGGAAATACAAAAAAATATAATTTGATAACATTTATACTGATTGTGAAATTAAACCCATAGTCTTATACGACAAAATTTACGTTAATTTTTTTAGTAATACGGAAAATTTAAATATTACATATTAACTTTGTCTTGCTTTAGTTTTTTTTCCCCCGTTCATATACACATAAAATACATGCATTCAAATACAAATAATTTTTATTTATATACAAAAAAATATGAAAATGAATTTTTCTTTTGAAAGTAAAAAATACCTACGTTTAGTTTTTTTTTATATATATAATAGCTGTAGTAATAATACTCTCATATTCAAGAAATAAAACACTGAATTAAAAATAAAATAAAATAATACATTTACTGTGCAGGTTGATTTGTATAATGTTCTTATATATTCACAACCCTCATTATATGATCATATGGTAATGTTTTTTTTTAATAATATTATATATATATATATGTAGTATAAAAATAAAATACGAGTATTGTAAACTCATCATATATATATATTTCATAAATAAATATGTAGGTGTAATATAGTTTTTTTTTATATTTTGAAATAAAAAAAAATGAAATTGTGGAATGGAAAATAATTGAAAACACATAAGAATTGCTTTTATCCTCTTAATACTCGCGCGATATATATACATTATTTTAACATATTCTATATTTAAATGTATATGTACATGTAGGAAATGTAATGTTGCAGTAAACAATAATATATATATATATATATAGTAATTCTTTTTGTGTTTTATGCATATGAGTTTTTTTTTTAAATCTGTGAGTGCAATATTATAATATTTATACAAGTATATACGTGTCAGTATTTTTTACTTGACTTTTTAACAATATAAAAGTGGTAGGACTTTTTTTCACAGGACTTTTAACTATATGTATATTCCAAAGTGTGTTTTTTGTCCTGTTTTTCATATACATTATACACATCATTTTCATCTGATTTTTTATATATGTATAAGATGTATTTACTTTAAATATATATTGTTAGATACCTTTTTCTGCATAAATATACCGTAAATGTATAATTTTTATAATATCCGTATAAAAATATAGTAAGTGTAACACAATTATTTTCTTTTTAAAACAAAAATTATTCTTTATATAAAAACAAACGAACGTAAACATGTTTTTCAGGAAAAATATGTATAATTCTTCATGATGATAAAATTATATAACTACTAAGTAAATTCTATGATATGTTACTATATATGTAAATATATCGGACTATTTGTTTTTAAAATCATAATTTTGTGGGAAAATACTAAATTAAAATATAAAACAAAAATTTATATAATTATAAACTTATCAATATAATATATTCATTTATATGCTAGTGGATTCTTTATATATAAATATACAAACAAAATTTTATTTTATTTTTTAATTAATAACTTTATCAGATTTCTTGAAGTAAAACAAGTAAAAAAAAATATATATAAGTTAAGTTTGATGTTATACACAACAATCAAAATTAATAATCTTTATTTGTTTTGTTATGTATACGAATTGGTACATAATATGAAGCGATAAAATGTTAACTGTATATATGTTATATATTATATAATTTAGAACTTAAAAGGTATAAAAAAGATACATTTTATTGAAAACATAAACATCTTGATGTAAATAGCAAATAAAAAACAAACCGAAATATGGATATAAAGATGTGTTTTCTTTAAGTTATATATTATTTCTATAAGTACGTGTTTTTTAATTCAATTAATCTGGTGTATCCATGATTTTAAAGACATAAAGATTTAGATATTCATAAATGTATATGTAAAACACTTGGTAAAGTAACATTTTTAGTTATTCAAATATGAAAAGCAATTTATTCGTGAATGATTTGTTTTTATAAACATAATCCAAAATTCAATTTTGCAGATTTATATTTTTTTAATTTTTACTCACCATTAAATTATGAAAGTCCTTTTTTGGATGCTTATCTGCAATAATAAAAAATGAAAATTAAAATTAATTGTGGAAATTCCAATAAGAATAAAATTATATTATTTGAAGAATGTTTGGTTGGATATTAGATATCCCGCACAATCATTTTATCATATATATTTGTTAATTTAATTAACAATTATTAATTGAATTAAGATATATCCATATTGATAACGCTCTTGAATGGTTTTACATTTAAATTAATAAATGAATGAAATTTCGTAAAATAAACAATAAAATAATCTTTTATTACATAATAAAAAATAAATATATATACATTTTTGTTTGTCAATCCTAAATTATTTAAATAATTATTATTATTATTATATCACAAAAAATATATACTTAAAAAATACAAAAAAAAAACAAATACTTAAATTTGCAAGCATCGGTACTTTTTCAAACAAAATCCATAATACTAATACTCATGGTATATTATTCAAAATCTATAAATTACTATATTGTATATATATATATAAACAAAATACAAAACCTCTATTACTAATATTTATATGTTAGTAAATTTAATAAATTAAAATTAATTAAAATTTATTCCTATCCTTAAAAATAATCAAAAATGCGAAACGATGATGTAAAATTATTTATTTTATTTTTAACTATAAAGATTTTTATATAACACACAATAAGCTATATAAGAAACGGCGAAATCGCACACAACAAAATACAAAAAACAAAATAATATAAAAAATATGAACATAATTTTTTTTGTATACAATAAATTTTATTCGAAAAATAAAAAACTTTAACTACCATCAAAATCAAATATTTATTTACTCATTTATTTAAATTATTTATGAAGTCGTTCAATTTGACCATAAACATTTTTTTTATTGAACATATTTTTATTATTTTTATTTATATTATAATGATTTTATATAAATATTTAAAAAAAAAACACCAAAAATTATTTAAAAACAAGTTGTTTGTTCTTTCTTTCGTTTGTTTTTTCTTTAAATCAAAACTAATAGATATTATATATATATATATATATATATATATATGAAGACAATGCGGAGATGAATAAAAAATAATTTCGTATATGCAAATTAAAATATTTTAAATAAAATAAAATAATGCAAATTTATATTAAATAAAATATTTTTTGGGTGAATATTACACTGAATATATACACTGATCTGAATGCTATATATATTTAAACAAAGTAAAAGAAAAAATGAAATAAACTTAAATTAAAATAATATTGCTTTTTTTTTTGGTATTCGTTGTCAAAACAAAATAATAAATGATCAGTATCTTTTCTTTGAAAATCTTTTATATATAGATTCTATAGATATAAATATTTGGAAGTGTAACTTTGTTTATTTAAATATTGTTTGAGAATTTAAAAAAAAAAATGAAACGGTCAAAGATGACATCAATAGTTTTTTTTTCTTTTAATGAAGAATTGATCGTATTTCTTTATGGATTTTACAAATAATTATAATAAATTTAATCATTTACCATATATTCAGATCATGAGAAATTATCAATTCAGTTAGAAATTTGAAAATATATTGTATTATTTTAGGATAAAAATTAGAACATTTATATCATTTCATTATAATAACTCTTGTGCAATTCAAATAAAAAACCTTATACAATAAATGCTTTAAGAATGAAAAGTCAGATTTGAATAATTATTTGGGAAATTGATCAGTTTTTGTTCGGTATATTTTCATCCATTTTCATCTCGGTTTTTTTTATTTAATTTAAAATTGTTTATATGCCATTTAAAATTGAATAAAGTATTTATTGGAATATTTTTATTATTGAAAATAAATCATATTATTAATTTATATTGAAAATATCTTAAAGTAAAAATGATTAGTCTGTTTATTAATGCTATTTATTATTTATATATACACTATAATACCTAATGAATTACAAAATAATAAATAATAATACTATTATATCGATTATATATTGATAAAAATCAAATAAACATTAATATAAATAAATAATATTATGAATAATAATTTCCATTTTAATCTAAAACAGAATTAACATATAGATTACAATTTCATTTCAACTTGGAGTATATTATACACTTTGAATATAATTTAGATACATGTTTAAATAGAACATTATATTTTGTATATTATTAGCCATTCAGATATTATTTTACCATTCATTATTATATTCATTATTATTACACATACCGATATATATATATTGATATAGAAAAGAAATAAAATAAATATAATAACTATATATAAAAAACACTCCCAATGTCCCGATAACATACGTATATAATAATTATCTTGTTATATATATATATATATATATATATTTATAACATAATAAATATATTAAAAAAAATTATTATTAATTCATTCCATTCACATTCATTCAATATTTATACAAATGGTATTTATTTTGTTTCTCTTCTTTTATAAATATATCTATAAACAAATATATAATATAAAATAAGATAAAATAATATAACAAATATATTATAAATGAATTTATTTATATATACATCGAAATATATTATTTAAATTATACCTGCGTATATTAATTTATATGAGAGAAAAAATTCTAAATATATGAATCGCATTAAAACAATTTATATATATGTATATAAAAATTATATATATACAGTATAAAAATGAAGTAAAGATAAGAACTTGTTTTACATAAACATTTTATCCGATTTTTCATTTTATAATTAGTATTAAAAACATATGTAATACAAAAATAAAAAATAAAAGTGTGTATCCATCGTGCTATGTATAAACGCGACGTTTTATATAGATATAGAATGTATACACATACCATGTATATTAATGTGTTGTTATCTTAAATTAATGATATTCAATTAATTATCTTTATAACCTTTTGTGACACCATTTATTATACACAGACAGTATATTATATTATATTATATATGAACAATTTTCAGGACATTTCATTTTAAATATCTCTATATATATATTTATATAATACACGATTATCGGATTATATTATGTTATATGTTATATATAAAATGTGTGATGTTTTGTATTTCACATTTTTGATGTATTTATATAAAATGGCTTAAAATATCAGGTACATAAATAAATGTAATATAATAAATTATCTATTTATTATATGAGAGGGTTATATGTATATATAAATAAATGTATATTATTCCTTCTATTAGATAATATAATAATAATGATAAATAAAGCATTAATATAATTTTAGACAAAAGCTTTTTGAGTTTCCTGAACCTAAATTTTCTGTAAAAGCATATATGTATTGTTGCTTTTTGTTAAGATAATTTAATGTAAATATATAAACTGTTTTCCAGATATGGATTTTCCTTATTTTACTATGTTCAATTTTTTTTTTTTTAAATTTGATATGGAAAAGGTGGAATTTGATATGGAAAAGGTGGAATTTGATTAGGAAAACGAGGAATTTTATATATAGAAACAGTTAAGTTTTTCAGATAAAACTTTCATTTTGATATGGAAAATGTTTAATTTCAAAGTCTAAACACTATATTAAACTATACGTTCGAATGAACATATTTAATTATAATTTTTTTATGCATTTGCATTTGCATTTTCAATTACCACATTACCGCCGATAAGAACATAAATATGTTTGAATGTTTATTTAGAGCTAAATATAATCTTTATATACAATAGAAAAAAAACAAACAATTAAAACCAATTTGATAATCACATAATAAAATATATAATTAAAATATATAATATTTTATAGACTCAATACCTTTATAGACTCAATATATATTATAAATACCTTTCACACTTGTTTTGATAATTTTTTCAGTGTGTTGTGATCCATTTTTGAGGTAGTATACATAAGTCTGAGCTAATTTTATATACACTGATGATTGTATAAATATAAAATATCATTTCTAAACTGATTGCGATTAATTGTAAAATGCTAAAAAAATATCTATATATAGTAATTGTATTTATTCAATAAAGCAAATAGAAAACATCATATTTGAAAATGGTGCAATAAAAAATTAATACAAAAAAAAATGTGTACATACAAATAAATACGAAATTTTTTTATCATTTGTTTTTTAATTTATTTATTTTACTATGCGATTTCCACCACATTAAACATTAATTTAAAATATATAATAAAATAAGAATAAATTTTATTATTTAAAGCTGTTTTTTTTTTCTTTAAATTTGTTTTATAATTACATATATATATAATATATGCATTTTACAATTTTTATTCTTTCATACGCACAAGTAAATATATATTTTAATATGCAAAATTTAATATATAAGCAAATTGTGGATATCCACATAAAGATTAAATTTATTATTAAAAAAAAGCAATCAATACATACACCGCATTTATATATTTTATTTATTATAACCCGTACACAATATATATATATCCATATAATAATATAAGAACGAATATATTTATTTTGTGTAAAGGAAATAATAATATAAATTATTTCTATATATGCGATGGTATTTTATTTATATAAAAAGCATATGTGCATTTATACAAAAACCATATAATAATAATAATATTACATGTGAACATTTTATAAAATAAATTTTATAGAAAACCGAATATCGCGTCTCTATAAACTGACTGAGAATATTTTACATATATGCAATAATATATTGTAATTGCTATATAAGAATATAATATTAATAATAATAATAATATTAATATAACAAGTTATTTATTTTATTTTATGCAGTCTATATATAGGAAGAAAAAAAATGAGAAATACATTAACTTTAAGTAAATAAATAAAATGGAAATTAAATAAATAAATATTGCATCAACAAAATAAAAAAAAAATGTTATAAGGTGTCGTGATATTTTCGCATAAGTTAATTTTCAAACAGGATTGTTATATGGGACATCAAGTGGTGTTAACCAAAGTATCTTATGACAACTTTAAATATTGTATATTGTAATATATACGGTTATGGTTGAACATAAAATTATTATACATATATTCTTATAATGTTCTAAATGCAAAATAATATTGTATATAAAATTGTATTGATCATCATAACTACATAATTTTTATATATGTTCCATTCTTGTGATGTGTATTCAAAAAACTATATGTATATACTTATCTTACAATGTATATATGCAAAATTCAATGGACTCTGTATGTACAAACTTGGGTAATGTGAAAATTTTATGCAAAAAAAAACACAAATGCGGTTTTTCTCTTATTATCATATATAGTTAAAATTCAGTATAGATGGTTTTTATGCGGTATGAATAATGTGGTTTTTGTTGCAAAATAATTGAAAAGAAATTTTATAATCGAATAATTTTTCATATTTATATTATTACATCTGTAAAATTTATATTTCTTATTCTTCCATAATTTCATATAAAAAAAACTGATTGTAATTGAAAAATATTCTTTATATCGTGCAATTAAAAAATTCTTTGCCCATATGTTAAAGGATGATAATCGAAAACAGTTTCTACTTCAATAAATATTATCATAAATACTCTTCGTATATATCCTCATATTAAATAAGGACATTTAAGATTGGCGCCATATTGTTCATCCTATATAATCCTCTCAAATGTAAATAATTTTTAAGTATTTGATTTGGAAAATATTAAGATCATATTACAGAATACCTATGCACCTAATAATGGACAGTATAGAGGTACTTGTAATATATATGAAAGTCCGTTGCATTTATTATTTAAAAAGGCAAACAAAGTATAATATTTTATATAAATTTCACACACAAAAACAAATTTACAATATTAATTTTTTATAAGAGAAGATTGTTTCTTTTTATTATATTTAAGAGTATATATCTATAAAAAGAAAACACTTTTATTGGAATTGTTAATAATCGACTTTAATTTTTATATATGCAAAATGAATGGAAAAGAAATTAGAGACTACAATATTATTATTATTATTATTATACAGGATGACTTAAAATTTATTATACGCAGCCATATACCTATTATACTATATTACCATTTCCATCAAAACATTTTTATTTGTGGATAAGTTCTAGAAATTTTATCGTTTTCAATCTAATAATTACATTTAATTATATTTAATTGGCCAGATAAGTCAATCCAATATTCTAGGGGATATGTCATATATGAACGATTACGAAGAATTCATTATAGAATCACCGTATTTGTTCTACGACTGATATACCTTTTAGAGTACTCTGTATAATCGCCAGTCCTAAATTTATATATATAAATATATATGTAATATGCGTATATGAATAACCTGTTAATAAGAAATACTAACTATATAAATATATACCTTTATGACTATATATTGAATTTATATTAAAACAATATCTGTAAATATTTACCTCACAAGATTATGATATACCACATATGCTTATAATATACACTCAATTTTTTTTCCTTCATCTTCTTTATTATTATTATATATTTTATTTTTATTATTAATAATTATTAAGTATATATACTTATATTAATTATTGCAGAATAAATTTTAAGTTATATGTGTTTTATCACACCATTTCAAGTCACAATATCAAATTACTCATTTCTCATTTTTTCTTTATTATTATTATTATTATTATTATTATACGGCTTTTTCGTTGTTATTATAAGTATGTATAGTTGTTTGTCACATTATGTTTCGATTGCTTTCTTGAGTGCAAATTTATTTTAGATATAAAATTAAAATACATTAATGTATTGTATTGACCATTGTATCCATTGAAAACGGCGAACATTTATGACCGAGGTCTTTTTAATCATCTTATATAATATATACAGAAGTACGAGATGGTGCAGAAATAATATGAAATTTTATTATTATGGTTAAGTTGATACTTTTTGATTTAAACATTAATAGATTTTACCGAACATTCTTTATTGGATTCAATCTAAAATAAATCTATTTAATAAAATATTTTGGCAATAATATAGGAAAACCTGTCGATTTTTTCTTCAAACCTCCCAATTTTTCTTTTATTAAATGGTTAGATTTTGCTTTATATTTTATTTTATTTTATAAATTTATATTTTCTCTTTTTTCTATATACTACCCAAGTAGTCACTATTAACTATTATTATTAGTTTTATTATTTCCATAATAAAAATAAAATTAATTCACATATAAGTATTTTATACTAATATAATAATGTAGTATATATTAACAACCAACAGGTATATTTATTTATTTATAAAGGTGTAACAAACTCTGCATTTTTATTACACATAATATTTATAAATAATTTATGTATACAACTAATAATAATATAAATTAATTATTGTTATTATATTATTATTATTATTAATATTATTGTTATTATTAGAATTTTATTGCATTTTATTTGGATTGTAATAAAAATTACTTTAGTTATATTTCAATGTGTATTATAAGTAAATGAAAAAGAAATAAAATTATATGCATCCTACCTGAATGAATGAATATATATAGAATGAGTATTATATACAGTATAATGCATATTGAAATTGAATAATGTGTAAATTAAAATTGTATTATAATATAAATATTATATTTTTTGGTTGATTTGCGAAATATATATATATATATATATATATATATATACAACCAAAACCAAACCCAAACATATACAACCAAAACCAAACATACCCAAATTATAAACACAAATTATGACCTTTTGTTGTATATAAATAAATAATAAATGGAAACAAACATCTGAAGGATAAATAAATTCAAAGAATAGCAAAAACATTCTAAAAACACAATTTCAAGATTATTTTATATCATAATACACTCGAAATTTGAAAATTGATTTTCAAGCGACTTTTGCCTTATTTTAAAAACAATGATTATATTTTTTTATGTATGATGTACTTGAAATATAGAAAATAACGACCTCAACCTAGCGGCCTGGTCACTCGACCGTAGCCCCGAGTCTCGTTTATATATTTTCTATCCCTCACCTATCCATTATACTCCTTAACCATACCTTCCCTATATCTCTCCATCTCCAATAAAACGCCCGCAACACACTTCCATCCAAACACCTCACCATTTTCTTTCCTCCACTCCCCCTCCAACAACTTCTTGACCTCATCCCTTAACAAGCTTCTTACCCCGATCCATTTCATCCTCACTTCTCCCAACACCGGACACTCCCCTACAAAATGCCAACCCGTCTCCTTAACCCCCATATTGCACATTGTGCACACCCATCCTTGTTCACTCCCCCATCCTCTGGCATTCAATCCCATCGCATCTCCCCTCACTCTCATTATCACTCTGATCTCTTCAAATTTTAGATGTCCCTTAAAATACCCCTGCACACCTGTTCCCCATTTTAGCCCCGGATATACCCAATCTTCCTTCTGTCTCCTTCCCTCGATTATCAACTCCTTTATGCACCTATCCTCTACCTTCCTTACCAACACCTCCGCTCTTAATCTCCAATAATCCACATCCCTTGACTCCCAATTCCATTGCATTTCCACTACCTCCGCCCACTTCTTCCACTCCGTTATCCAACCCACATTCCTTTCCACCATTTCCCATAAAATATTTCTCGCCAATCTCGTGTCTCCCTTATCCAACATCCGAACCACAAATCTCACGTGCGTCCTAAAACAATGCACCCACATTGGCACCCTCCCCAATTCCATATAAATGACACATTCCCTAACCGACCTATTCAAACACATCATTCTTTTTACCACATACCTCTCAAACCTATCCACCTCCTCATATCTCTTCACTCCCCATACCTGGCACCCATATCCTAAAACACTCCGTACAACCCCATCCAACACTCTTAACTTCACTTCTATTCCCACATCCGCCCTTGTCATCACTCCGCCCCACACCTGCATCACACCCGCTTTTGCCTCCAACACCTTATTTTTTAAATGCCTACCCCATGACCCTCCATCCGTCATTTCCACCCCTAAATATTTAAATCTCTTGAAATTGAAATATAAGAAATATAAGATTTATTTACTTGAAATATAAGATTTATTATATGCATAAAACAAAATATTAATATTTAGTATAACAATTTGTTGTGGGTAGTTTTTTTAATCGAATCTATTAGAAAATCTTTAATAAAATAAACGATGAAATATAATATAAAAAATCTTCAAAAGTGCATTATATATATATATATATAGATTAACATTTTTAAATTTAATATAATTGAAAATTAAACAAAAATTATAATCCAACTAGTACTGTATTTTATTTTCAAATAACATAATTTCAGAAAGGAAGAAAAAATAATTTTAATAAACATATATTTAAAATATTTAAATTGGATTAAAACCATTGGATAAAATAATATAGAGAATTTAATTGAAGATAAAATTTATTTAACGCGCGTGTATATATCTAAAAAAAATACTTAATTCGGATGATTTTAAACGGAAAACTTGAAAAACAAATTCAAATTAATTAAGTTGAATTGGTGTAAATAAGTTTTTTTGTGTGTGATGGGATGCCAATATTTCATTTACACCTACGATCTTTATAAATTTAATATTATATCATATATAAATAGTACAGGAAAAGCAAAAAAAAAAAAGCTCAAGTGTTATATTTTACATATATATTTTAAATTAATTAAATGTATATCATATAAATTAACTACCCTCTTGTGAATAAATATTAAGTATACATATAAAATGTAGTGGAGCTACCCACTGCGATATTCAATATTAAATTCCTTGCTATAGTTTTATACACAATTATCAAGTGTATATTTTGTATTTTTTTATTTGCGTAGTAGTTAATGCATTTAGTTTTTCATTTATAAGATTTCGTAATAAATTAAATTCGATATACCATCTATATGCCAGTATCTTAAAATGAAATTTATTATCACACTAAATATTATACAATAATTATATTACAAATATTAAATATAGCTCTTATGAACAATAAATAATATGATCATTGACTTCAAGTACATTTAAACACACAAACAAATTAAACAGAATAAAATGATATTAACTCTGCTTATATATTTTAATAATTTTTTTTTTATTAAAAATATATATATATCTTTATTTTTAGACTTGAGCGCTGTGGTTATATATATTTAATAACATATCATTTATCATCAACAGTATATATACTATATAATATCATATACTAATAAAATTAAATATAATATATGTAGATTGTAGATATATGTATATATAAGAATCTTCAATCATTGCCATTATTTTAAATTAATGTACGTTTTACAGACCTGTATGGATATTATATTTTATATAAAAATACAGAATATATTTGTGCATTTTGTGCTCATGAATATATAGTTATAAAAATATATATTCTACCTATATAGGAGATAGATTAAATTATTTGTACATATATATACAAACAGACAACAAATTTTCTATTAAAAATATTAATATTTTACACCTTGAACATGACGTATATAAACGTATATATAATAAATGTTGGATAAGTATTATAATAAATATAAAAAAAAACAAGGTATATAAAGTATATTATTTTTTTCGCACATCATATTTACTTCAATTGTTAAAAGAAAATGTTTTTTTTTTTAATTTTCACTCTTATAAAACATTTTTACGTATATACTCTACTCTATACCAGAATGCTGTATATAATGTGGTGGTATATATTATGATTTATATATGTTGTTTATATTCGTCATAATAAAGTATATATATTCTTTATAAAACTAAATACAACATCATAATCACTCTCTTTTTTTCCATATAGACTATATATTTGTATATTACAATGATGCTATAGCAAAAAATTGAAAAAAAAATGTATATGATATGAAAGAATGTTCCTCATAAAATTTTTAATCAAATTTAAACGTATTTTTATACCTTCCTTATATAGATAAAATGTAAATTTACGGGAATGTATCATATAAAAATTTTGCATATATAAAAACAAAAAGAAAAGCAATAATATATAAATGTGCATTTTTTTTTGTTGATACTATTATGTATATATGTATATATGTTTCAAAAATTTTGCATCGTGTTTTCTTGTCTGATGCTTCTTCTATAATCCGCATTTATTTCCATTTTTTTTTTCTGTATATTTTGATATAAATTTTTATTTCAGTACATTATAATATTATATAAATTAAGTGGATAGTACTTGAAGTAAATACTTTTTTTTAGATCAAAAATAAAATTTCATTTACATATCTTTAATTGCTAATAAATTATATTTGCAGACGCTCAAAAAATTCATCACTTACATACAAAAATGTGGTGGTGATTAAGTTTGAATAAATTTACTTAAAATCAAAAATTATTCATATATATCTAACTTTAAAAGGTCATATTTATTAAAAAATGCAATTGTTTAAAAAGAATAAAAACTTTTTTTTATTTAACATATTAAAATCATTAAATATATAGAAAATTGATTTAATGAAAATTTAATTTCATATATAGATATATAAAGCATACCATATATATATAGTTAACATTTTAATTGCGGATTGAATTGATTGATTTTATTATACCGCATTCATTAATGAAAAAAAAAATATATCTATCATTTTAATATTTGATTTTATTTATGTGCAATGTGAGAATATAATTAAATTTTAAAATAATTTACACATCAGAAATTTTATTATATATTGATAAATCATATGTTATAAAAACAAAACAAAATTATATATAAAATAAAATCAATATTTATTAAAATCGCATATGCAATTAATATTATAATATAATAGAATCTATAAAATAATTTAAAAAAAATATGGAATATAATACTGGGTGTCCTTGCTCTGTATTATTACCTTTGAATTCTATAATTTACTTCATAAAGTTACGTTTTTTTTTTAAATCAAATGCTAGTATTTAATATTTCGAGAAAGCAATTATAAATAAGGGTTGTTTGTCTCCAGCCATTCCTACAAAATGTATTTAAGTATAATTCCTTAAATCTCTAGAATAGTATTTAAGATAAAGACCTAACATTTATTATCCAGTGCAGGCACCCAGTCATTATATACATATTGCATTTCATTCAATTTATTTACATTCCAATTCCAATTAAAGCCGGATATATAAATTATAATATATATAAACTCAACTATATGTAAATAAACAAATATATACAATTGGTTTTAAAAATTATCGATCGAATGTGCATTTTTTATTTTTTAGTATAATACTAATGAATGTATATAATAGCAGCTTCAATTATTATTTTGTATTTATTGAAAATTATTACAAACCTTTAATTAACATTTTTTTTTCAAAAGAATAGTAATATATAAACCGAAGTAATAAATTTTTTATACCGTAAATAAAACAAACAAAAAAATACCAATCAAAAGCATTTTACAATTTTATAAAATGCAATAATTTAATTAAAATCAAATTTTAATATTCATTCTTTGACATTATTTTTAAAAACTCTTTTTAATTTTTAAATAATTTAAAAAAAAGTACAATTCTTTATAAAATTTTAAGTTTGTAAATGAAAAAAATAAAATAAAATTTAAACAAATAATAAATCATTTATTTCAAAATTGATAAATCACTTAAATAACCTTTTAATTTTATTATTGTTATCAATTAATATTGTTTTGTATTCAGTCTTTGCGAAGTCGCATTTTATATATTATAAAACTGTTTAAAGTCATTAATCACAAATGTGTGGTATAAAACAATATGTGGTATATATAAAAAGAATAAATTTAAAAAGCAAATATTATTGTTTAACATTTGATTCATATCCATAAATTCTGCATATAGATATATAAATTAGCATTTTACAACGGACGATTTGTTTTTTTAGATCCGAACAAATTTCAATCAGTTGTTGGTTTTGATAATTAGCTGTACAACCAAATAAGTAACTAGACGAATTATTCTGGTTAATAAAAAACCAGAAAATACTTTTCATGTCATTTGTTGAACATCACGTCCATCTCAAAATTTTGTCAGAATTTCGAGTTGGGTATTTTATCAACTACACCACAGCACATGTTTATGTATACCAAAACAACTTTTTAATCCAACGATTTGTTTTGATGTTTATAACGATAAATTTATACAAGATCTTTAAGCCACAATCGATTTTATATAAGAATATTAATTCACAGAACATACACAGAAGAATATATAACAACCGATTTAAAAATAAAAACCATTTTATATATGGAAACAAAAAAACTATAAGCGTATTATAATGAATAATCAAAGATTATAATGTTTTTAAAGTTAGAGATTAATATTTATGTTTTATATAATATGTTTATACTTTTATATTTACAATTCCAAAACACTTGATTATTTGATTTGATTGACTTCACTCTGACTTAACCATATATATATAAATAGACATTTTCATGGAATTATAACATCAATTTGAATGAAGTTATATAAAATATATGAATTGTTGAGTTAATGAATTTTTTTTGTTTTCTTGTTATCAGTTGAAAAATTGTCTCTTATTGGCGCGGAAGTAGAAATAGAAAAATGTGTTATCAGAAATGTATTTTATATGCTGTTGGAATATTTTCATTTAACTATAGTGAGATAGATTAAGATTACAAATTGATCAAAAAAATTTATCAAAAATTCAATTAAATTGTTAGTTATGCAATACAATTTATTTTCAAACTAAATCACATAATAAAAATACAATTTTCCTTAAATAAATTTTGAGAATAATAAAATAAAATATCCAATAAAAAATATGAAATCTTAATATAATTTAAAAAATTTAAATTGACACATTTGTTAACGATCTTGAAATATGAATATATGTTATATACTTGATTTCAATTATTGTGTTTATTTTTTATTGAAATTTTTCTACGCAAACAAATACTTTAAATTTTATATATATAAAATTGTTTTTAAAGCGATGATTCAATTTCTATATTTAGTATAGAATAGATATAGTAATAAAACCGCAGCATCAACACGAAGCGTATATAAAATATATTGATTGCTGATGTTTTATAAATAAAAATTTAAATATAGTTATTATAAATAAATAATTTTGTTACTGTGTTTTCATAATCAAAAAGAATACAAATATTAATTATAATTGAGATGTAAATAAATACAGAAAAAAAAGAATTTTTTCTAAATAAATGCCATAATTTTATTGAATATTCACATCGTTAATTTTATATATATATATCATCATATAAGAAAAAGAATTCTTCGAAAACACCTTTTAGATTAATTCTTAAAGGATAAAATTGTGAAAAAAATGAATTGAATATATGTTTTCATTTTTACTACAATTTATTTATTTATAAAAAATTAATTTTATATTCAATGTTCGTATTTATATTTTTAGGTTTAACAAAACACCTGTCAATTTGTTTTTTATTTATTATTAATATAAGTAACGTTTCAAGTTTGTTTTCCTCGGTTGATGTATTTTTAGTTTATATATTGTTTTTTTTAATTTCATTCCGATTATTGATCTAATTTTTTTTTTTTTAACAAAAACTTATAGTTTTAAATCCCAAAAATTCGTGTTGGTATTGTTTTGTTATAAATTTTATTTATTATAACTAAAATATCTGAAATAGTTTCATGTTTTACAAGGAATTATTTAATTTAAAAAAAAAAACACAATAACATGAATCCATTGACATTTTTATCGTTATGATATTTATAATTGTTAATAAATGTTTATATATGTTTTTTATGCTAAAAAAAATCAATTTTTTAAATAATAAACAAACCAAAAATGACAGCGTTTGTTTTTTGTTATTTATTAAAACAAATATATAATATTAAATTGTTAAAGAATTGTTAAAGAACATCATTAAATATATGAATAAAACACCTTATTATACAGGAATATTATATAAATATTCATCTTTAGAGTGTTTTTTTTTAAATACACAGGTATTATAAATCCTATACCCATCAAGAATCAAATAACCACCATATATATAAAAAGAATAGCCGGTTTAGAAGAAAAATGGTTTTTTTTTATCTTATATCTACTATATGTATATACATAATTTTACTTCGTTTTATTATTATAAAAAATAAATTCAATTTAAAAATATCAAATATCAGAGATAATAAATCAGATAAACATCTTTTTCTTAAAAAAAATAACCAAACAAACATGTGTGTGTATGTGTCTGATCATTTAAGAGGATAAAAAGTATATATGGAATGAAAATATACAAAGTTGTGTGACAAAGTTTATCAATTCAATATATTTAGAAATGAGGATTGCTTGCCATACAGATTATATCTCTATATAAATATGTAAATATTTTTGTTTTATATAATAATTAATATACGATGCCATTGAAGACAACCAATTTTTATATATTATTTATTTATTTATTATAATTAAAAGTGCTATGAACAAAAGGGAAACAAAACATTTATCTATATATGAATATAATTTAAATGATGAATGAAAAAAGATTACGTTATATAAAAAATTCATTGGGAATTTTTTGCTAAATGAATTCTTATTGTAAATGAAAATTTCAATATACTTTAACATTCTTCGCCACACAGTGTCCGGATCCGAATTCATATAAACATCTTATAAGATGATTATTCGTTGAAAAAATTTCAATAACATATATTCCAATTGATTCAAATTGTGATTTTCAAGTGGATAAATATTAATTAATAATATGATCTTTATTTAGATACATTTATTCATTATACTATCATTTTTAATACAATTTATTTCTAAAGTATATATGCTTATATTTTATTTTTATAAGTATTTTCGACAAAAGAGCTGTAATGTCTTAATTCTATTTTGTAAGTTTTCTTTAGAATATTGTAAATAATGTCCCATTGAAAATCATTCAGAATTTCTTCGAAAAACTATACCCAATATCTTCATTATCCATTCTCGACCAAACAAGTAGAATACAAGTCGTTGATACCGGATCACATTTTTAAAGAATAATTCCTCGTATCCCAAATTCAATATATCATCTTATCGTAAGCCAAAGTAATATATACAGAAGAAATAATATAAAGTTCTGCAAAATTTGTTTATATATACTGCTAATGTTAATTTTATATTAAAATGTTTATTATTTAATAATTTGTTTTGAAAATAAATACTATATATGTATATATTGTTATATAAAATTATGATGACAGTTTTCATAACAAAAGATTACAATTTTGTATAAAGTTAAGGGTTATTTTTTTCTTTTTTCGATAAATGCTAATAATATGTATATGTATAATTTGACATTTTCGACTTTTGAATTTATTTAATTTTTATTTTACTGATAAAGCAATTCAAATTGTTATAGGTTATCATTTAATTTCTTACTGCGTGTGTTTTTGGTTTCTTTGTTTCATTTATGACTTTTTTTTTTGTTATTAAAATCATATTGTACTTATATTGTATTTATTTATAACAATAATAATATGTCATTTTATATACCGGATATTATTGTATACTTGAAATCGAAAAATGGAGAACAAAAAAATGCATAATCTGTACAATTATTTGTATATACAATAGTCAATAACATATATGTATATGATTGAATCACATTTATAGAAAATGTATTTATTATTTTATTATAAGGTTTGAATGAATATCCTATACAAATATTGAAATAGCGTATAGAGAGTAAACATATACATTATTTTAGCAAAAGGTATGGATGGGTTTGTTTTTTTTTATTTAATATATGTTATTTGTTATTTTGTTATTAACAAATTAAATGAATGTCTATTGAATAATTAATAACCTTTATGATGTGGTATATTATTTCCTAATGATAATGAATGCTCTATTGTTGTATAGTAAATAATAAATACAATTTGAATGCTTCATTTATGACAATTTGAATGGGTAAATTTATATTTATTTACAAATCTGCTTTGGGGTAATAAATTTATTCATTGTTATTATACAGCAATTACATTATATCTATAATGTCATATATAGAGATTGAAAAGTAGAAATAATAGGAGAACAGATATTCTAAACGTAACATTTTTCTATTATATCTTCTTAAACATATTGCATGAATGGTCATTTGAATGTAGAACCATTTGGTTTTTTCAATTAGTCACTTGTTTATATTTTCGAAAGCGTTCCACCGAACATCGTTATGAAAAAACCTTTAACACACTAATTAGTCAGCATTGAATAATCCCATGGTGTGGTATTATCAAATTGTTTACATATTAAATAATTCTTTATACACTCAAATAGTGACATATCGTATATTTTTTTACATATTTGCATTTATACAGCAATAATGCATAAGCAAGCATATATGTATATATAAATAGATATATAGGTATATGAATGAACATAAGTCAATGATATAAATTTATCATAAATTTGTTATTACTATATATATATATATATATGCAAAATAAAAAACATAAATTGTTTGTATACATGAATAGATTTATGACTTGTTAAACTTTTCTTATACCTAAATAAGTATAAATATATATAGTTATTTATGAGATAAATAAACTCTTTATATATGTATGTATATATAAACATTACACATTTTGCATGCTTTGCGTAAAAACTTACAACATAAACAACACACAAATTGTAAATATACAACATTATATATTCTGATAAATATATACTCGCATATATAATATATATATTTATAAATTATATTCTGTTTAGCCTGAAAAAAAAAATAATACAAATTACATGAAATTGATAGTTAACTTTACATCTTACATATAAATTTATGAGATAGATTTTTTGCTTATAGATATTTTATACTTTATAATAAATTTTCAGTAGTTTTTTTTTTAATAAAATTGAAAACCGTATGGCAAATTTAAGGTATATATTAGTAAAAGTATATATAAATAAATAAAATAAATATATATAAACTGTCAAGAGCAAAAATATATATTTTGTGTCATATTTGCAATTTTATGTTCTACATATTACTTTTACAGAATTGATAAAGTTTAAAATTTATGTAATCTATTTTCGATATATGAATATTTTTAGGAATATTCAAACTATATATGAAATTCAATTTGTTTTTTGTGTTTAAATAATAAATTTATTATTATCGAAGTATTGTTTTATTTACCGATCAGATTTCTATTTATAATTAATAAAATTATGTATTCAATTGCTATAGTAAATCTTTTTATTAATTTTCAAAATGATTTATTTTTAATAATCCATTAATAAACTCATTACCTAATTCATCTTTTTTCAATTGTTCGATATTAGTTGAGTTGGAGACGCTGGCTAATTTTCTGTGTACCTTTTTTAGGTTAGCCAATATTAATGTACGACAATACCAAATTTAAAGAAAAAACAAACATGAAAAGTTTGGGTATAAAAAATCTGAATAGAATATTGTCTTATTTTATAATAAACGGAAAATTAAAGACTGTGGATTAATATTAGGTATATATTAAGTGAATGTATTAATTTTTCTAAATTTCATAATAACAAAGAAATTAGCTATATCAATTTATCTCCCTATCAATATCGATTGTCTATTATACATATTATAAATATATTATCGGTATAATTTACAAAACTTATACGTATATACTTACAAAAGATGAACTAAATGCTGTAGTATTTCTTCGCATACTCATATAAATTGTATGTAATTATATATTCAAAATCTTATGAAGTCATTAATTTTATTATTATATTATATTTGAAAATTTAAATTTATAAAACAGGATTTGTTATTCATATTCAATCACAATAGAGTAAAAAAAAATTCGATATAATTTATTTAATCGAAAATATAGTAAACATTATAATTTATTATTATTATTATTATGATTTTTACTAAACAAATAATATTTAATATCATTATTTTAATCATGTTTTTTTTGTTTTTTTTGATATGTACAACAATATTTTTTTACATTTTTTACTCGCATGTCAATCAGATAAATGCGAAATATACGAATAATAATAACAAAAATAATACCAAATAATATATTACTATTTTAATATCTATTTTATATTCTTTTATTTATCGATCTTTATAAATATGAATTTTGTTTTCCTTTTGGATATACATGAAAAAAAAATATAAAAAATAAAACGATTTTGTCTGCCGCTGCTATACAAAAAACATATACGATAGTTAAGTTATATATCGTTAATATATTAAAATAATTCGTATTCAAAATATTTTGAATGTTTTATAGACAATAATATTATATTTAGATATATCTTTTATAACATATATATGGTTAAATTAAATTTTTTTTTGAAATAATTTACATATAAAAGAAAATCAAATATAAACACATATGTATAGAATATATTTATAAAAATTATAAATTGTTAATCGAGTACATTGAAGAGAAACGCGATAAATTGTTTATGTTTTTTTTTGTTAATTTTGCATAAAAGTGATTGAATTTTATTTATTTTCAAATTTAATTTCATTGTTTTCGTTTTTTTTTTATTGCCATATGAAGTTTTGATGGAATAATAATATTCGTTTAGAGAATTTCAATGGAAATATAACCGAATCATTTAAACAAATAATAAAATACAAAAATATATTTAAATGAATTTATTTGTATTTATTTTTTATAGAATATATACCTTTCAAATAATATTTACACGTTTAAATGATAAATTTCGTGTAAAATCAATAATAACATATTTATTTTTATTTTTTATAAAATAATTTTATACATATATTTGAATTACTAAATAAATATTCAATTTTTGTGATGGGTACGTGTATTGAATATATATGTACGGAATCATCAGTCATATACGTACGAATTTAAATCATATAAATAAACATTTAATTGTATTATTTATCAAATCAATTTTTATTCGCTTAAATCCATATGAGAATAACCTCGAAATGTAAATTAAAAATAATTTAAAGGTGTACACAAAATATGAGAAAAATAACCTGTTGATTATTCAAAATTATTTTACTAGTATTAAAAATGTATTTACTTTTCATATAGTTTATTATAAATGATTGGATTTTGAAATTACCAAAATGTTATTCAAATTTAATTGAACTTTTTGTTTTGGTGTTTTTTAGAAATCGGTTCTCCTGTTTCCCTTATAGTAATTAGAGATGTAATGATTCATATACAAATAGAGAATAGGTTACTGATCTTGACTGTCAAGTAATTAATATTGACAATGATTTTATTACGATGACAAAGTTAAATCCCGGATTGTTTTAACTTTTAGTACACTGTTGAAAGTTAATCACAATTGTAGAGAAAATTGTTATTTGAATATAAATCTCAATAAAATTTAGTAACATAATAAAGTTATTCAATAAAATATTCAAAAATATGGTAAACTTTCCATTTGCACATTTTATAATTATTAAAACAAAGTATTTTTAATAATCAATTCGATATACTCCAATCAAGATAGCGCAAATAACACAAAATTTAAACATTAATTTCAAACATTATAAAATGTTGATTCAAGATTGTTAAAATGAAGAAATTTTCACTACAATACATACTATATTAATTTAATTCATTTTAATTTAATATTTATTGCAGAATGTCATATGATTTTCATATAGTTTTAAAAACACTTTACATTATTTTCAAACCCATTTTACTAAATGATTATTATTTACTATAAAATTGCATCCATAATAAAATTGAAAAAAAAACAACAACATTAAATATCATTTACATTAATATATATATATATATAGAAAGTTAAAGTAGAATATCTATGCAGCATAAATGCAAAATTGAAAACAGTCATATTATATATATACTATATACTATATATTATATAGTAAATATAAACTATTAATTAATTTAAATGATTACTTTTAATATATATATCTATAAATATATATATTTATTATATTGAGATCAAAGAGTTTATTTATAATTACATATATTATTATTATAGATATTATTAATAACACTTTAAATATATCGTATATATTTATGAATGTTATTATATATTTTTAAAACATATATAAGAAGAAAATTGAAATATTATATATAATTAAAAGAGATGTCTTTTGTGATATACATTGTCTTTTGTGGTATATGGAATATGAATATATTTACAATATTCACCTCAACAGTAAACCATTCCGCTTTAATCATGGTCTTATTTGAAAATTTTTAGTTGACAAAGTGTATTCTTTTGCTATACACAACGGAATTAAACATTTTTGTTATTTATAAAGTAAGTAATTTATTCTTCTTCGAAGTGTTTACATTTAGAAATAAATATCAATTAATTTTTTTAAAACTTTTTAATAATATACTAAAAAAATTAGTTAAATGTTCTTGTATTATATAAAAATCGGTACAAACTAACATACATACCGCAAGATTAAACATTTAAAATATGATATTTATATATACCTCTTACATTTTATGTACATCTATTTATATACTCTCTATAACAATTTAATGAACTGTACATAAATTGCAATTGCAATTAATTCAATACATATTTTTTATATATAATACAAATAAAAAAATATGCAATAATTAAGAAAATCACGGATACAAATTGAAAATACCATAATGTTAAAATTGCTATTTCAAGTGCGGTATTTCAATAAAATAGATTTTCAATAAAATTACTTGTATTTTTTCATTTAAAATGTATTACAAATTACAACTTGCGGTTTTAATAATAATAAATAATGTATAAATCTATATGCAAAATATGCATAATGGAAAATGTATGTATTTTCTTTTATTGATTGTTAAATTTTGAATTTATTACAAAAATTTCAATGAAAATGTAATTTTAAATATCTCTCATAAATCATAGCTTCGTTGTTTGTTGTTATTTTCTTTTGAAATATTTAAAAATTTACTTATTCCATTTTATTCTGGTATGTGATCAAGATATAAAATTAAAAGTTTTGCATAAAATTGGTTTATATTATATACAATTTCAAATTTCATATATATAGTGAATAAATTAAATCCAAAACAATAAAAAAACAAAAATTATACAACTCAAAAAATACAAAAAAAAAATACAAAAAATCTATACAACTCATTATTTGTTATTTTAAAATTATTATAACTAAATATATATTAATAAATATTGTAAAATTTAACACGTGTTTTGAACACCCACGAATTTTAATATAACGTATCAATACATTTATTTATACAACGCAAAATAAAACGATATATCTTTTAAATACAATGGTTCAAAATCGATAATATGTCACCAATTGTGTGTAAATCAATACAAAACAATATGTAATTGTTTTTTTTATACTGAGTCATTTAAGACAAAATAAATTTTAAACTTTTCTATACTTAATTTTTTCATTGATAAGTAAGAATTGAATGTCTGTAATAAGATTTCATATAGTATTTTTTCGTATACATTTTGTAAATACGCATTCAATTTGATATCGACTGTAATGGAAAAACTTTATGTGACATATGAATATTTATTATTTTTCCATTTAACCAACATCAACCTTTCACAGGCAGATATCATTATTATTTTCTAATTATGCAATTATTCGTATAAAGTAAATTCGAAATAAATTTTTTATTTTTTATCTGCGATGTTAAAATAAATTTAATTTATTCAACAACAAATTTTCGGTCGCTGCCGGCTATATATTTTTCATATATACATACATATATTCGTATTTGAATTTTTTTATTTTATTTTCACACAAATTGAAATTCTAATAATTATCTGCCGCACTTTAAATAAGAATAACTTTTTTTTTGATTACCACACATCAATTTGTCTAATAAGAAGCTCGTAAAATAAAATTGTATTCAAAATAAAATAGAAAAACTAAATACTCATTCAAATTAAAAACTATACATAACAACCTACAAGATTATATATTTTATTATTACACAAAAAAGAATAATGATAAAAAGATTGAATAAAATAAAATTAATATAATTATTTATTTATATATATATATATAATAATTTTATGATGTATTTTATAAATGATTTAAAATTACTTAATTTTCAATATAATTATTTACTTATTCAATTTTTTATGGTTATTCTATTGTGTATTTAGAATTTATATCTTTTATTTAAATTAATTTAGGAGTAAAAAAAAAAGGTTTAAATAATTTTGTCCGTCGAATAAATGATTGTTTTTTGCTCGGTTATATGAGAGAATTTATTTGTTTATTCTGTTTTTTAACTAACAAAAAAACTTACCTGTATTTTTTAATATTTTCTTATATATTCTTAGCGTCATTATTTATTCTTATTATTATTTTTATTTATATACATTATAGATAAAGTAAAAACAATTTTTTTTTGTGTTAAATCATCAATAATTACAGATCTATGCAAACATAAGAAATTAGTAATATGTTTATAGTGTTTTTTTTTTATTTTTAAGTGAATAAAAGAAATATTTTAACATTGAGATAATTGCGGTAAATTTAATGTTTATATAAAATTAAATAGTTTATTTTTCTTTATTTATTTATACAATAATTGAGTATAAATATTTTTTTATTGTTTAGTTATGCAGCGTTGAAATGAAATAATTGATTAAATGAATAAAATTAATTTGATTGAATATTAAATATTAAAAGTGTGATTGTTAACTTATTTATTTGTTCATCATAGTTTATTTCTATATGTTTGACAGCAGACGACGATCTTATCTATATATAAATGATCAATTTTTATATAATGTCAAATTTAAAAATTGTTTAGTTGTTTATAGATAAAAATATATGAATTTTATTTACTAAAGTACTTGATAATATGATGGATGAATTGCATATGCGTTTAAAAAAGTATCAAAACATTTTGAAACATTTTCCTTATTACATACATATATATATGATAATATATCAAAAATAATATAGTATTTCATTTATGCAAAATTGATTTTTTAAAATGAGGGCATATGGGGTTTAGAGTGTGTACTCTCAATATATGAAAAACTCATCAAGTATGTTTTTTATACCGTAAAATTTATATTATACATAATATCATCTTACATTTTGATGGAAATTTAATGGGATCATCTTTTTATGTATATTTTATTATTATTATATTTACAAAATAAATTTTGATGGATTACTAAAAAAATTTATTTATTTTATATTTTGAAAAATAATGTTATGCATAAATACTTTTAAAAAAAAAACATAAGATATAATACTATAATATAATATATTGAATTCACGCACATAACAATAATTTGTATATTTTTAAAAAATAAATAAAATAACGCATAGTTTAATTCAACTTAAATAAGTATATATACATTTTTATAAACTACAGAATTTCCATAAAATGTAATAATATTCAATTTATAAATGTTTTTTTTATAATTTTCATGAATAACTTACATATATATATTTTGTCAAGAATGCTTTATTTATACGTTTTAAATCATCTTTGATACAAATCGACGATATCTGATGAAGCACCCTCCTATAATGAAAAATATATATAGAGTTTTAAAATTAAATGCTTAAGTATATAGAAATAAATTAAAGTATATTTATGTAAATTATTATATTAATAATATAATAATTGAAATTTTAACAATTTTATTTTTTTTTTTACTTTCTTTTTTAAATATCATTTATTTATTTTAGTGTATTATAAATATATGAGGTTTTTAACATTTTTTTATTTATACGAGATCATCTTCTTTACCATATACAAAAGATAGGTATAGATAAAAATAACAACTAAAAATAACTGAAAACTGTTTTCTTTATAAAATAATATCTAAAAATGAATTGTTGTTTTTATTTTTATGTACGTTCCATGTACGTTAAAATATGCACATTTAAAATACAATCTCAAAAATTTGTTGATTTTACAAAATAATATTCTATTGCATTTATAATTAAGTGTGTATTTGAATAACTTTATATTTTACTATTATTATCCTGTACTTGTCCATCTAGAGAGAACACCAGAGTATTGAAATCGTGGTTTTAAAAACACTTTTATTAAAAATCCTCTAGTATCGGTGTAAAATATATATTTATAAATGTAATTACATTTAAAATGTTTTAATATATTTTCAATCAAATGAATTTCAATATAAAAAAATGTCTGGGGTCTGGATAATTTTATTTATTTTCATTTTGCATCGTATGTGGTTTTTTCGATTAAATAATTTTCTATTTTTCTTGAATAAAGTAATGTGATTTTAGTTGTATGATATCTTGTTTTAAATAAATTCTAAAATGTTGTTTATTAATTTTATTATTTTAAACAAAAACATCAAATGCTATTCTTCATCTTTTATGTACCAACGAAGATATTCGGATTCAGCGCCCCTTAATCTATAAGAATACAAATTTTCCATGGCCAATGGATCAAAAACCAATGGATGAATCTGGCTAAAATTTATTCGGATTCAGCGCCCCTTGCAGCATAGGTATGCAAATTTTCAGTCAGATTCATCCATTGGTTTTTGAGTTATTAAAGATTTTTCAAGATAACTAGCATCTTTTTAAAATAAAACACAACTATCACTCTGTATAAATCACAAAATTAAATCAAATAAGTCTGTATAAATCACATAATTAACATAAATTCAAATATTTGAGATTATAAGCAAATAAAAAAAAACAATAATATTAAAATTGTATAAATTTTGATAAAAACACAAAACAGATCATATTATCATAATAATGTGGATTTACAGTAGACTTCATAAGTATTTCTATGATTTTTTTTTATTAATATTTCCCAGTCATAGATCTAAATAGTTATGGGATGACCAAAAAATGCACAATTCCATATCAAACAATAACAAATAATGACAAAATAATGCATATAACATAATCGCTTAATTTCTTACAACCAACAGTATCACAGCAAGTAGTTTTGTTTTAAAAACAATTTCTTTTAAAATATATATCAGGGTTTAGATACACTTATGAAGATCACTGTTTTAGAAATAAATATTTTGGAAAAAAAGCGAGCAACGAAATTATATTTCTTTACATTTTATCGTGTATAAAAAAAATACTTTTAATAATAATATTGAATGTAATTTAAAATGTATGTTTATATCAATGGAAAAGAATATAATGTTTTGATTTACAAGTATTTAAACGTAATGTATTTAAAACCAAATAAAAAAACTTCAAAAGAAAATTGTCTATCAATGAGTTTGTGGTATCTTAATTTATTTTTTCCTTAAATATTTATTTGGTATATTATTTTTTCGTTTATTTTTTTTACATACATATATATTACTTTTTTTTATAAATATATGTTATATTTTTTTTACAAATATATTTATTTATTACATTAAATTCGTATAAAATTAGGTGGAAAAATCCCTCCTGTGGAGCGAATTTTTCTATTTCAATATCCAAAAAATAAGACATATATTATAGCGTTCGTTTTCTTTTTTCGCAAAACTTGTATAATTAGAATATCATAAAATAGTAAAAATTATGAATTTTATCTAAAAGTATAGCCATTGATTGGATGGCCCCCCGCACACGATATATAATCAGACAGAATAAGTGATCAAGGTTCTATTTTACCATAACGCACATCTTATTCTTTTGATGTTGTTTAGAATTATTCATATATTCTCGCATTCATTCATAATAAAATTATTACAATATTACTAGTATTTATATGTTATATGTTAATTGAATAATTATATATGTAGGGCGTCTTGTTGATTATCGGCCAAAAATACTTATATAATTTGTGATATTACTCATTCAACATATTTCAACATAAAATAAAACAACATTTAAATATATGCTCTACCCACTACCATATTTATGTACATATATAAATAATTACAACCCATTGAAATACATATATATAAATAATTGCAACACATTAGCCGCTTTTTTTTTAATCATTTTAATTTAATTTGATGTCGCCTCCATCTCATATAAAATACCCATAGAGGAAAACTTTTAACAAAACAAATTTAAATACATTTGTTTTTGCAGATTTTATATAGCCCATGTAAAAAAATAAAGCATTAAAACATTTTTCATTCTTTTGTATATCAATGTATGTAATACTATAAACTCACATTTAGTTCCCAAATTAAGTATATATACCGAGTTTACAACATAAAGTAATCAAAAGTAAAAATAAAGAATAAGAAAAAAAATAAAATATATGCAAAATTCTTACATTAATTAAGCATGAATATAAAAATTAATTTATTTCTATATATATGTATCTAACAAAAAGAAATTCAAAAGAATATTATCTTTTATATATATTCTTACACCTCGCTTTCTGACACTTATTATTAATATTATTTTTCCGTTTAAAATTTTCCAAGAAAAGATTCTTTAATTTACAAAATTTGCTTGTATGGAAAAAAAAACTATATATATATATAAAATTGTTAAATGTATATAATATGGTTATTATATGGATATGAATCCCCTTAAACCACATTGCATTATGTGCACAACATAAAAATTAAAGTTTTCTGTATATACATCGAAATGTATAATTTTACTTCTTGTTCTTTCCATATGACTGAATATATATTTATAGTAATATTCATTTTCTACCAATATAAAAGAAAAATAAAAAAAGAATTAAATTTACGAAAATTTTCAGGACATTCCCTTATTATTTTGTTTCCCCATTTCTCTAATACATTTATTTATTTTTTTTTCGTTCAATATATACCACCATTTCCTCTGTTCAACGCAATTGAAAAAAAAAAAACAATACCAAACCAAACCAAACGACGGTAGCAAAAGCTTTATTTTATGATGTATATTTTTTTTTCCTTTTATATATTTAATCAACTCATGCTGATTTTTTTTCCTTCTTATATTTTACACCATATTTCTTCAAATGGAGATTTTCTTGGTAAACAAAATGTAAAAAAAAAAGTAAATGTGTATAAATAGAATAAAAATAAGAAGAAGAAAAAATGTGTATAATAATAAAGAGGGTCCTCGTTAATATTCAGTTCTTGTTTTGTTATATATACATAAATTTTTTTGTGTTATATATTCAAGGTATTCAACAAGAAATTTATTTTGTGAAAATGTGGAAAATCTTAAGAAAAATGATTTAAATTGATTTAAAATGAAATGAACAAAAAAAAAATATTTCTTTTTGTTAATAGATTTGACATTTTTGTTTGTATGCAATATTTTTTTTTTTTGTTTTCGGTTTATTTTATCTTTTTTTATTTATATATATACATTATTACATTCAATATACTTGGCGTTTAACAATTTAGAATATTTTTTCACAGTTTTTGATTAGATTTACCTTTGTTTTTTTATGCGTATTTATTCAGCGTTTGATTGTTTTAATGTACGTGTTTTAAAATATTTTTTTATGACATGTATAATGTAATAAAATATATGTTATATATATATATTATACAGATATAATAAAAAGGTATATACAAAATTGTTAATTTATATATGAATATAATTGATAATGGTATTTATTGTACATTGTGTGAAAATTTTTGTTAACATTATGGTTAAAATAAATTGAATTGAATTTAACTTTTTAATAATTTGTCTTTTATCCATATAATATTGCATTTTCCATTTGATTTTCTTTTTATTTTTCCAAAATGCACATAATTCAAAGTAAAAAGAAAGTAAGAAATTAATAAAAAATAAATAATTATTAATCTTGAACTATACGACGTAATGTGAAAGAGGTTATCATGCGACACATTAAACACATTTTCGATCACATATATTTATAATTATATTAAGTAATATTTTTTAAATGAATGTGAGTTTGTTTATTTGAAAAATCATAAGTCATATATAACCATTATTATTATTATCATTTTGTTCATTATTATCAATTTGTTTTAAAACATTTTAGAACATTTATAAAATTAAATTATTGTTAATATAACATATTTTACATATATTTGGTGTATACGCTATACATTGTACATATTCGTTGAAGTTTATTATATATATATGCTTCTGTAATTTAATTTATGTACTTCTATATATAATGTACATAAATTTTGTTGTTGATATATATACTGAATAACATATGCATATAGTGTAGTGTAGATAGTTGTATATTATACGTTTATAGTTTAAAACAGAATTTTCCATTTGGGTAAATATCTCTATCTATCCGAATAAATAAATGTCATATATTATTTTGTATATTTATAGATGTATGTGAATTAATTAAATTATGAAAAGTTTATGTGGTTTTCATATATAAGCATATATTTAAACATTCTGATATCACTGAGATATATAGGGAAAGGTATATAGTGATGACGTTCTCTAGATAATATTTTCTTCCCATTTATAAACATAAATGTATTTATTCGTATTACAATCACAATCCATTTAAACTTTAACCATATTTTATACAGTTAAAATATATTACATTGTATATATGTATATATATATTCAATATGAATATTAATACTATATATAGAGAAATAATTGATTTTAATATACATTGGTTACTAAATAGTAGAACAATATTTATTGAATATGCATGTACCCACTGTCAAAATAAAGTTTACCAATGTAAACAATACTATTTACATTGCAAAATTATATATATTGTATATAGAGCTCTGAAAGATCAAAAGAATGAATTTACGAGGAAAATGTACGAGGTTTGACTATTTTTATCAAAAGATTGAATATTACAATATGAATTTCTTATAAAACCATATTCGTGTTATCTTAAAAAGCGTTAAAATACCTTTCTTTTGGTGGTATAATCATTGAAATTGGTTAAGTGGTTAAGAAAGTACAATAATTTTAACACATGGTATATTTTCATAAATTTATCATCCAAAAAATCATATGAAAGCCATTAAATTCATTTGAACACAATTAAAATGATGTAAGCAGACCTTTAGTAACTATTCTTGATAGGCTTTCAATGTGTAATCAACTTGATGGGTATAATTTTTGAAATAAATTAAATCGGAATGAATTTACAAAAATATTCGAAACAAAAAACACTTTTCATATTTTAATAGACGCCGTTCAATAGATAGATTTTGATTTATTTAAATCATATATATTTTTCTGTTTATTATAAAATTTTAATTCTTTTAACTTTAGATTTATTATTTTATATATATATATATATATATCGTTTTGTGATTACTATATTTTGTGAAAGAAATTGATAAAAAAAAAGTAAATGTAAATTATATTAAATACATTAACTTTTTTTTTATTTATGTACTCAAAATAAAATTCATTTGACATCATAAAATGTTTGATTATATATATATTTTGTCATCAAAATATTTCTGTATAGATGTATATATATAGACGTGTAGTATATCCATTAAATACATTTTATACATTATAAAATTATATATACGATAACATTTTGACATTAATAATATTAATATATACATTTATTTTGATATATACATTAAGTTTTGTACATTTAATACCATATACAATATATATTATGTATTATGTTATGAATATTGCACGGTATAATACTAACAATAATTATAATCGTTGTCATAACACCTTTAAAAGGATTCTTATATTTATGTAGATGTATGTATATATAGTTATAAATACATATAGTATGATAAAATATATGTCGAGTATTATATAATTTCTGTAGTATTATATAGCATGTATACGAAATTATAAATTTAATCTTTTAACAGAAATATTTTAATCTCTTTGCATGTACATTATACAATTTTAATACATAAATACAAAATTGACATCTTCCATGTTAAGGGAGTAGCAGTGAAGTTATTATATATATATATATATATATATATATATATATAGATAAATATAAACAAAAATTATATTCCGCATATGAAAAGTTTCCGAATTGGTTTCATAAAATCATAAAAGTTTTATAATCTATATTTTGAATTAAAATATATAATCCCCATTTTGAGATTCTCATCGATTTCAGAATAGAATTTAATTTTATTTACAAAATTTTTCCTTTAAAATGTATCGTTTAATAATTTTTTCACTAACATTTGAATTTGTAGAGATAAAAATCCTAAAATGCAACAGTATACATCCGAAAGAATGCATTCAAAACTTTAACTAAATCCACCTGAAATGTATTGTTGTAATTATATAAATTTTAATCTCAATACATTAGATAGAAATATATATGTATAATATTAATGATATCTAAAGTTAGATAGATATATGCATATGAAGAATATACTACATATAATATTAAATTAAAGAAAATTTAATTTATAATTTATAAATTTACTTAAAAATATTTTATATATATAATTTTTTATTCATATATATTATATATGCGAATATATTTCAAAATACGTGTAAATTATTTAATAAATGAGTTGAGTTGTACATATGAGAATAAATTCTTCCTGAATTTAATTTAATATTTATTTCAAAACATCATTAAATTATATAAATATTGTGTTTTCCTATATAAACTAATGTGCTCTTAACGGTAAAGCTGCAGTGATGATTTTATAATAGATTCTGATTGAAAATTTTATAATAGATTCTGATTGATAGATTCTGATTTGAAAATATACTAAAATCAAATATTTTAGGAGTTTAATTCTGAGATATACGTACTTTGGAATATTCGATATGGTCTTAAATTTGTTTCAAAGAAACTGTAGTATCTTATAAGAGTTATACTTATAAAAGAAACTACTGAATAAATTTTAAATGTCAAATACAATACCTTCACAATGGCTTAAAAACACAATGATATTCATTTTATTTACTTTTTACTCAATTTACATTTATATGTATCCATATATATATATATATACATTTTTCAATTTCATATATTACAAAAAAAAACAGAACCCTTCATCTTATATGTATAAACCAGAATAATATAAAATCATATTACAAATGTTACCTGAGAAATGGTTATTATTATAATTTCATTTTAAACCACAAAAATGTACATTTCTTAAAAAAATATTGCATTTAAATTACGTACTTGAAATATATTAACTTTAAAACATTAATAAAATGAAAATATTCTTAAAAATGAATATAAAAATGTTGTGTATTTCGTTCAGAAATGATCAATTTTGAATCAATTTAAGTAAAAATACATAATAAAAACAAAATAAATAAGGTTTATATTCTTTTTTAAATGTAATTTTGTTATAAGAAATTCAAAGCTCAAGTACAATGACATTCAAAATAAGTTATTATTTTTATATACCTATATGCATAGTTGTTTTAGTACATGTTGTGTAAATAAAATGTGTATGTATAAAAATGTTAATGACCATTTAGGATGAATGATAATTAAAAAAAATATGTATTCAAATTAAATACAATATTCTTACAAATAATTTAAACCATTTCAATTGAAGGGATGATAATTGTATATTTTAGTTTTGTAAAACCCTCAATCTCTCAATTATTCGTATTTGTAACTTTTGGTATCGTCTCCTTTATTCTTTATCACCATTCTGTTTTAAATTTTTCAAAAAATTGTGTATATACTTTTTTTTATTTTTTGAATATATCTGCATTGCATATTGCAGAGATACAGAGATTCTTAAATAGTTTTTAAAAGATTTCGACTTACATCATTGTAATAATAACACACTAACACACTATTTTGGGGGCTAATTGTTATAGAAATATATAAATGCAGCTGTAAAATTTTCATTATCTTACTTTAGTATTTTATTTTATTTCTTCCATTAAAACTCTATTTTAATAACATTATTTAATCACATTTTTTCATTAACGCATAAATACCAATACCGTCAATATACAAGTATTGTACTACATGTTTTTGTAAATATTTTGTTAGATATATAACCATCCGGTTTGGAATATTTATATGGCAATTGTATTCTTAACATTTTTCCATGAGCATTAATAAAAACAAAAAACAAACAACAAAATTACAATAACATGTTTTCTTTAGAATCATACATATACAAATAATGTATATATGGAATTATTTTTTTTAAATTATTTGTGATTGTTATCATGTCATGTATATTTATATATTTATGCATTTTTTAAAACTCTATATTTTCATTACCGGTGTAAGAAACTATTTCAAAAATGTTATACAAGTTTACGAAAAATAAAAACGATATACAATAATAAATCAGGAACAAGTCTTTTAAAAGAAATATAAATTAATTAATGAACAAATCATATATATATATATATATATATTTATAAATAATTCATTAAAATAATTTATTTATTTATTTACATTCGTAATTTATCGCAAATACAAATTTCTTTTAGCTGTATATATTTATATTTCCATTTCAAGATATTGTATAACAACAGCAACATTTTCTGTATAAAATAAATGTATGTCTATAATACACTAATAAAAAATAATTACATTCAATTGGTTTATCTTTTATGTGCCTATATATAAATACAAACGATTATGAATTGATTTTTTCTTTTTAAATATTATCAATTCTGATTGATTATTCTTCATAATATATATAACGACTATTTCTTTTTTTACCTTTCTTTTATTTTCTTTTCATTTTAGTTCCCAAATGCTTTCGAAACTGGTATTTAAATTAAAAAAAAAGTTATTATATTTGAAAAACTTGAGTATATTGAATTCTTTTTTTTTTCTAAATCGATGATTATAAACGCACGTAAATACAAAATTAAATTATTGTACATATATGCAGTTTTTATTTTTATTACATGTGTACTTGCTCAAGTACCGCATTGGCTTTCATATTTGTATGGAGAAAAATGCAGTCATATAGATTTACATTCAAAATTAAACTATATTCTGTCAATAAAAAGAAATTACATATACTAAAAGGTATTTTAAAGGTATATTAGTCCTAGAACAGCTCATGCATTTTAAGTTAAAATTATTCTATAACATTTACTTAAGCCTCGCCGATGCTTTACTGTTGTAATATTGAATAGAAAATACTTTATTCTGAATAGGAAAAAATATTTAGGAATTTTATCCTCTGCAATATAGTCTATATAAATATAATACATTCATTATTGTTCTTTCCATATCAAAAGATATAAGGATTTGTCGAGTAAGACTATATACAATATTCCAAAATGGAAATTTAGTAATTTTATGTCTTAATCAAAAAATAACTCTACGTGGTAGTGACTGTTACCTTTTTACATCTCACTGCCTGTATATTCAAAACAGATAAGTCATAATACAGAAAGAAAAAAAACCTATCAAGTAATGTTATTTCTAAAATTATCAATACACAATTCTTTTATATATTCAATAATATATCAAACGTGTGTTAGATTATATTGTTATATATATAATTGAATTGAATTTATATATATATATATATTTAGAATAAACGGATTGATATATTAAATTTGTTTATTTCAATTGGAATGTTTTATTTTTGTTTTATACGAAAACTCAAACAAAAAAAAATAAACAGGTGATTAATAGCATTAGAATTTGAAAATAATTTAAAATATAAATACATTATTTTTATTTTTTTTTATTTCATTCATCTTATATTCGTTGTATCTTGTATATTTTAATTTTGGGTAAAAAATTACACTACTCTATAAATAAATATACATATATATAGGAATAAAAATAAAAAGAATATTAACAAATAATAAAAGACGCCGCAGCTTACATAATCACGAATTAAAATATGTTTATTTATTTGTTTTAATATTTTTGGTTTCTTTTTCAAAACACTTTTTATTTATATATGAAACCATATATAGAGAGAAAAAAAAATGTTTATAATTGAAAATATGTCAAAAGCATTTATCAAAAAATAATACTTGTATATAGAAATAGACACACCAAAAAATAAAATAAAATGTTTTTAAAACATATAAAATATTATGATTAATAGTATATTTATTTTTCTATACATATACTATATATCAAGTATAAATTCAGCGCTAAATTATTTTGAATAAATCAAACATTGAATTGCTGTATCTTTTTTCTTTCCGAATATATCTGTAAATATATATAAAATATATATATATGATAGTGGACGAACCCAGCATGAACCTAAATAGATTATTTACTTATATATGAAGTATAATATAATATAATCATAAAAAGTAATAAAATATTAATATTATATAATAATTAATAAAATCAATTTTTATTTTTATATATATACGATGTATATGTAATTTATTACAAAATAATAACTATATATATTTTTAGAATTTGATTTATAATACATATTTATTTATTTTTATTTATAAACAATAATGATGTTGATCTTTGGTTAATTTGACATCTGTAATTAATAAAATATTCAAATATTTTGAATGAGGCCCATCATTTAAATGTTAAAAATTAAATAATTCATATGGTTTTAGTTAAATAATCTAATTCAAATTTAATACGATTATTCAGTTTATTATTATTATTCCTAATAATCTTTTGTTTAATATATGAGATACAATATTAGTTTATTATTGGATAATTTGTAAATAATTTATTTGGTTTTGTTTTCATATATGCAGATGATTTGTTACAGATATTTATCCGGCGTAAGCAAACAAAATTAACAATATTTTAAAAATATATTTGAAAAAGAATTATTTTGTCCATTTGTCACTAAATATTTTTTTTCTCATTTCCATTTCATTGCATATACCAAGTATGAAAAAATTGATTGACTTTAAATTTTTTTCAGAATTTTAAGTTGGGTGTTTTGCCAACAACGCCACAAAGTTCCACATAGTTTGCAAATTTGTAAAATTGTTTAGAGGTTTGACAAAATAAAAACATATACATTTATAGCCAACAATTTTCCATATTCTGATTTATTTTTATGCTAATTAGAATTTCGAATACAAAATTTCCCTAAATATGTTAATTTTGAATGCAATATATAACGTTAAAAATAAGTTGAAAGTTATTAAAAACTTTTATTTAGAAAATTAATATAACAATAATATACTCAAGAAATGAACTAACTATACTATTTATTTACTTTACTCCATACATTTTATTATAATATCTCAAGATTAAATATAAATATAGATTACATCCCATATATTTACTGTATTATATTTGTATATACATTCAATAAAGTTAAATGTATATAAAGGATAAGGGAAGATATCCCATACTCATTCATATATGGGTACGTAAAGATTTGAATTCAATAAATTCATATAATATATTATAATTTTGGTGTAAAGGGTAATTGAATGAAATGACAAAACAATTACGCATTGACACTTTTCCATATACTACAAATATATATAGTATATGTATTCAGAAGAGAAAGTTTTCTTTTGCTTATCCGTAAGCTTCTTTTCATTATAATATATACGTCTATTGATAAATGTTATAATATATATATCTATAGAAATTTCATTTAGAAAACCATATTGTTTTCATTTTAATCTCAAGTTATTCAAGTTTTATATATATATCCTATATACCATTGTATAATTGTATATATACATTTGTTTTGTAAAGTGTTTAAAAAGGTTAAAGGTTTAATTAATTTTCGATCAAACTTTTTTTGGTTTTGTTATATATGGTTATATGTATATATTTATTTAAAAATAAATTTTAGGATAATTCAATGATACATAATTAAGTGTAATGTTAAATCAATATATTTGATGATTGTTAATTATTATGAATGTGTTTTAATGTAATATATAATTGCTTTTGAATGACGATATTCTAGTTGAAATTCAGTAAAGAATTATTCATATATAGCCTATCCTAAATGGAATGCGATCTCAATGAAGTAGATTTTACACTATTTCATCCCAGATATAAATACGTATATGAGTTGAATAAATATGTAAAAGGATTTTATTTGAATATCCTATTTTATAAATTAAATTCAGTTAAATTAAAAAAAAATCTTTTGACTGATGTTGTACTAATTCATATATTTCCGTATAAATACCAGACTTTGATATATCTGCAGACTATATAGTATAGATTTATATTTTGGAATATTTGACATAAAATATATATGAACATTTTAACAATGATAAACCCTCTTGAAAAGGCTAAAATATATATTATTTGTATAGATAAAGTATATATATATATATTATAAAGTCAAAAAATGATATTCAAATTTATGCATTTTACACTTGTTCTGAATATACTATATATATATCATTTTCTATATATACATAAATATATTTCTAGGATTTTAGGTATAATATATAATAATATGTATAGTGTTAATATACAATTTGAATAACATATACACGAATATATATATATATATATATATATATATATATATATATGTGTATAAATTATTGTGATTTTAAGATCAACCACTCAATTACCATAAATTGTATATTTTCTATATTTACTGAAGTCATATATAATATACATACTCATCATCATATACGATGCATATATGTAAATTCCCTATAAACATTGTTTGTATTATGAAGTTCATATACCTATATATATATATATATATCAAATATACATTTCATTTACAATTCTAATGAATTTCAATTGAAAATTCCATTGACATATTATTTAAATATATATTTTGAATAGGAAATTTTGACATTTTGAACTCTCGAAAAACGTATATGGTTAGATATTTATAATATTTATTTGTGTATGAGCGTTAATGAATAACAATAACAATCGAAAAAAAAAACTTTTCTATTCCTTTAAATTATCAAAAATTATATAAAAAAAATATGTAAATTAAAAATAAAAATAACAGAAATTTACATTAATATAAAATATTTCTGTGTATTCTTAAGGAATCAATATTCAATTATACTAGTTTAATATTGGTACAGTGCATATATCAGTGGTCAACCATAACCATATTTCTCCAAAAAAGTATTTCAATATGATTCTGTTCCAATTTTTAACCATTTTCTTAATAGTAAAAAAAAAGTTTGTCTTTGTAACCTAAATATTCTATTTAGATAATACAACTTTTTGTGGTGTTATGATGTTATATTATCATTGCAAATAGAATGGTATGAGTTTTTATTTATAATGAATTGATTATAGAATCTATCGATATATTTATTGATGTTTTATATACAATAATTTTAGACTAATTAATTAATTTTATTTTTGCAATTTCTGGTGAGTAATTGTTTCATCTGATTTTACTACCCTACCCTAAATAAATATTTTTTATAATACAATCCGACAAATGTGAGTAGAACCAAATTACTTTTTTTGTATTTAATTAAAGGCATCTATTGAATATATTCCATCACGTAATGATCCACAACAAAAACAAAAAGAAAAGGATAATATATAAAGACAAATTTTTAAATTTTTCAATAAAAACATTTTATTTGAAATTATTTATCATAATAAATATTATGAACGTTACAAAAAGCATACATTTTTTCTACTTTGATCTTTCAAGTGGTTTGATTTTTATTTTTTATATAAATATTATCGCATCATTTTTCATCAAATATATAAAATACTATATAAATATTTTAAATGTTGTGATTGAAAAAAAAATATGTACATTAATCCATCGATTGACATGTCGCTCTTTTATTTCATTTAAAAAAAATTCGATTTATTTAATTTCATAATTTGTTTTTTTTTTCATTCTATTCAATTTGAATATATAAAATAATATATTAAATAAATATTATTTATATTTAAAAAGAATTTTACCTTTTCAAAAGTTCAATTGATTTATTTTTTTTCATTTAGAATTGAATTTGTTTGTTTAATTTAGCAAATATGAATAATTTTTGTTCAATCCAAAACCGCTTTGATCAATTGTATGATCAAAACGAATAGAATGCTAATAGATAATATTATATAAATATTATACACTTCCTGAATACATATATCGGGATGGATTTAATTCAGAAGAAGATTCATTTTACCAGCATAAATTTGTTTTTATTTATTTAAATAGAATTCATATCATTTGGCTGATAAGATTTTAAGCACATTTATGAATTTATTTATTTATATACAAAAAAAAACATATATATTATGAAGTATGCATAAAAGCATATACACTTTTGAGGTATTTTCAATTAATTAAAAGTAGAGAAGAAAAAGTATATACTATATATTATATATTATTTGTATATGGTTTTTTGTTTTGTTTTACGTTGAAATTGTTTAAAATATATTAACAATAATAATAATAATAAAGAAAAGAGAAAAAATAGAAAAGATTTTTTTTTGTATTGTTTCGTTTGAACATAAAAGTATTTATATATGTATTTTTGTTGTAGTAATTCTCATTGTAACAATTAACGTATTCTTGTTATATATTGTTCTAGAATCCCGATATATATATCACATATTATTATATACCTATTTGTCATTCATATGTTGCATATAACATTTTCTTTGATATTAGATTTTAGCATTGCATGTATATACTCTTAAATATGTATACTTGCAGGTATGCATATTTTTTTATTTATTATTATTTAAAAAACATCATATTTTTGATGATGTATATATCGTTTTTTTTTATTTATATATATTTATATCTATACACATTTGTCGTCGTCCTCTTATAAATAGCAAATAATGTATATATGTATATTATAAAGGAGTTACCTTTAATCACAAAAAAACTTGAATATTATTATCTCTTTTAACGATATCTATACATATATTTTACGTAGATTATCTTCAATATTTTTCTATGAAGCTAATTAGAATCATTTCATTGCATTCTTTAAATGTATAAATTTATCCTATCATATATATAATATATATTCTATATATATAAAGGATATGTGTATATGAATATCATTTTCTAGATAAAAGTTTAATTTTACATATGATGAGGATATATATAGCCAGGTATATTCAAAGAAACTGTTCCACACACTTACCTTTATACTTTTGCTCGGCATATGTATAAAATGAATATACCTTATATATTATATATATTGTAAAGTATATATGCAATTATATAAATTTTTTTTATTTATTTATAGTGATATGAAGATTACTTCTTCTTTTTATTTTGTTTGTACTCAATAATTGTTACTTTGATATATTTTTTTTTATATTTTAGTTCAAGATGTGACATATATATATACAAAATATAATAATTTTATATTCCTATGTATATTAGTACGCAAATATATAGAAAATATACTTAAAAATTTTTAAATATGATTATATTTTAGATAGATCATTGAAAACGAAAAGTTTTCTGTAAAAACTAATTAGGTTCTTTAGATTATTCTTTCAAATCGCATTTAAATTTATTGTTATTATTATGTTAAGTGACAATCGTATATGTATATTTCAATGGATTAATATACTTGGAATAATATGCAAATAGAAAATTGATACTTCGCTATTTTTCATATTTTGTTTTATGTTTTTATATACGCAATCAAATGTTGATATAATTCAAAAATATACATTCAACTATACCTATAAATTCAAAAGGGTAAAAAAATATACATTTAACGTATTATTTGATGGTATAATTCAAGAGATTCGCGATATTTTACCTTTATTCATTTTTTTTATATATATATATATAGTATAGTGATACAAAATACAAAATATGATGATGATGATACAAAATAATTTTTTTTAATTATCTCTTTTATCTATACATAATAAAATATACTGTTTTTTTTACATATGTGAAATTGTGTGCTGTACTCTTATAATAATTATATATAAAACAAAAAGTACTGGTAAATATTCTATATCATAAGAAGTTATTATACGTTTATTATCTTGTATTCATATAATATTTGTGTAGATTTTTATGTATAAAAACACGATTACTTGAAAATTTATCAAATCAAAAGGTAAAAAATAAATAAAACGCATCATTACATATCTATATATAGGTAAATAAAAATATACATAAATTCAAATACTTTATATATACTTGTTATAAGGTATTTAATTTTCTTTTTTCTTTTTTTTTTCATTTTGATATTTAGTTAATTAATAAATCATAAATAATTTTCAAATTTAAATTACCTTCTTTGAGGTACTTTTATCTATTATGTTAATATTATTATCAGATTGAGTTGAGATTTTTCTTTTATGTTTTACGTTTATAATATTAAATAATTTTACAAGTATTGCATGTATTATGCGGGAATACAGCGATGTTTTCGAGAGATTTTTTTTTTCCAAATTCCTATAAAATAAAATTATATATTCTAATTGTTCCAGGTATAATAATAAACATAATTGCACTTCGCTTAGTGCCCTAACCGCATAGATGCCTGATACACTAATTGACTTCTTTTCTATTCAATTCAATCAATATATTTAAAAAAAAAATATGTTTTTGAAGAAATCTCATTTATACATTTCGTAATTTAGGAATTTTCATTAATAAAATTATACCAAATGAATGATTTAATTCGGTTAGAATAAATTCCTTGCGGAAATAAAATAATAAGTGAAAGAAATGTCAATTTAATTTATGCTTCAATGTAATTTATAAAACAGCATGATTGAAAAAATTTACTATAGGTAAATAATAATATATATTTTATATGCCTTTAGATTTATATATAAGAATAATTTGACTATAATCATAATCAAATTTGTATACGTTGTATACTAATAAATCAATAATTTATATAATTTAATTGCTTATAAGATAAATATACATAATTACCAGTACAAAGCATAATTTTTACTATATATAATATATATACATAACATATTCTTTCAATATAAGATAGTAACAAAACCAAAATAAAAAAATCGTTTACGGAAATAGAATATAAAACAAGAGCAATTCAATATGAAATATATAAATTAGTATACTATATATAAATCTAAAATACAATATACATAATTCAATTACAACTTCATTAAATAATAATAATATATATACCTTTCTGTATATACCAGCTCTATATTTTATATCATTCACTGAAGCACCATCAAATCATTCATTTTCTTTATTGGTATGTTATTAATATGCAATTATCTCATTGTCAAATAGAAATAATTTATATTTATTGTTTTTTGTATGCGAATGCGAAACTTCTATGGTAGATATATGTATATGGTAGATATATAAACGTAAATTTATATAAGGCAATTGTATATTTTCTTTAAGGTATTCCACACACACATATATACAACATCGCATTAGATAAACACATATAAAAATGTTCGTAAAAGTATAATAGAATATATACGGCATAGAAGACCCAAAAATTATTCAAGTCACGTTGAAATACATTGAAAAGAAAAGATTTGTGACAAAACACTAAAGTAATGCTTTTCATGACATGCCGACGGCAGACGACGGCAAATGTCAAATTGAAAATACATGCATTTCAATGGCGGTGCTTTTTATGAATATTGGACGGCGGACTGACGGCGGACTTTGATATTTTTTCTTCTATTGCCGTCGGCTGACCGTCGTCCAAACTTCATTTTTCATTTTATTTACATTTTATTTAATTTTTATGATTTAATTTTATAATAATAAAATATCCAGTTAATTTACAAACTAATAAAAAATGGAATTATTTAACAGCAATTGGTATTTATTATTAAATTTCGGTTTTTTTATCCAGGCAAAATAAATTTCAGAAAAAGCACATTTTTTTTTATATCACAAATATCATATTTGTGATAAATAAAATATTTTCATAGAAATCGAGGCTTAATCGCCATATTTTTTCCTGTCAACTTTTATAAGATGCTGAAAGAATATAGATTGTATTTTTTATGTTATTTTTTTCTTTTTGTTTTGTAATTTTACTTTCCTTCCTTTATTATTATTATTATTATATTTTTTGATACAATATATATACGTAACAAATGTATATAAAGATGTTAGTTTCTTGATATATATAACATATATAGCAGCATGATAGTATAGATATAGACACAATCGGATTAATAAAACCAGACATACATATGAATATAAATATATATTTTCTTGAATACATTCAGAAAAAAGAAGAAGATTTTTTTTTATTTTAACTGACCTACACCAAACATATTTATCTTATATATAAGAAGATTTATGTACAGTACATATAAATAAATACCGCATTGCTGTAATATGTGAATGATTCTGTCCTCCTTCGATATATCAAAAATATATAATTAGAATATTATATTTATAATGTTAAATTTGTAGGTTTATATAAAAAAAAAATGATGTATGTATATAAAAGAAAAGTACTCTATATACTTGATTTCATTTATAGTTTCCTTAATTGAATTTCTATTTATAAACTATATTTTTTGTTATACAAAACAACTGTTAATTGCTGCAATGACTCTCAGTGGTGCAGTTGACAGAACACTCTAAAATTTTGACACCTTTTTGAGGTCGTAAGTTTAATTCCTATAATACGAAAGATATTAAACATTTTTTCTGTTTTTCTGATAAGTTTTGATAATTATAGATTTGGGTAGCTTATATTATTGACGCAGTAAACCTAACAACAAATTGTATTAAATGAACAACAGAAATTGTTTGTTGTAGAACCTTTAAATTAACCTTCGATTATAAAATGCCAATTTTTTTTAAATTTCATTTCAATGAATATACAAATTTAGAGAATCCTTGGTGATTGAAATGTTTTGCGGTAAGCGAGTTATTATAAACAGAGAATTCTAAATAAAACTCAAGAGTGTATTTAAATATGCAGATGTGTACAATTTAAGGACTATTTATAGTATAGAAAAAACTAAAATAAATATGATCTTGCGATGCGATAGGTAACAACTACAGCATGTTTAACATAATAATTATAATAATGATGTATTTTTGTTATTTTGTTATTTTTTTTTTTGTTTATTTAGTATCCAAATATGTTAATCATATTTTTTCTTCTTTTTTATTCTTCATATGGTTTATAGAGAATATGTCATTTACACATCTATATATATATAATTGTAGAAGAAATATAAAATAAATAAATATAATAGACGACATATGAAGGGAAACGAAATGTCGCCAGAGCAATTAAGAAAATAATTTTTCGTTTATTTTTACCATACTTTAAATTGGGTAATGTAAATATATATATGCATGCATATATATTTATTTCTAAGTTAGTTGATTAAAGGAGTTGCATATATTATTTATGTAATGTTTATTCATGCAATAATGATAACTATATATATATATATATATATATATTATACAAATATCTGTGTCTTTTATCTTTTTATAACAATTATGTAACTATGGCTTTGGTAACCTAATTATAATAATTATTTTCTTAATTAATTTTTATTTTGAAAATGTGTCTATAAATGGTATTATATATACACAGTGAAAATATGATAATTTATTTAAAATTAGATTAATACTTGCATTTATATATAGTCATTTCTATATAGTACAAGGTTCTGAAAATTACCCGGTATCTATATATAATAAACATTTAATTATACATGACTTGCGATGCGATGTGACGTATTATTAAAGACCATCTCATTTTTAAATTGTATTTTATTAAATAATTTAATTAGTTTGTACTCATCTTTGATTTGAAAATTTGATTCAGTGGCATTCATTCGTGAATGAAGATACTTTCATCTTGGACAGTATATTATATCTAAACCGCATACAGACACAGCTATGTAATATGTATTATAATATAGCGAAGTTTCAATTTCAGTGCACCTCAAATTTAATTGGGTTCTCATTAGAATTTTCCATTTATTTGAATCATTAATTATTTTTATAGTATTTCTTGATTTTTTTTCTCTTAATAATCTTTCCATTCAATCATCGTCTTATATATTTGTATATATTTGTATAAATAAAAAACTTATTATATATCATTTTGTATTTCTAAAATTTCACTATATACTGTGTGCATTGTATATTCCGATAATATCAATGTAATTATTAACTTAAAGTAAAATACGATTCTCATAAGATTCAACCATAAAACTAACCAAAATGAAAAAAAAGGTATGTCTTTTGTTAACCAAATATTTTTTAAATATAAAACAATTTGGTATCTAAAAAATATAATAAATATAATTTATAATGACATGATTTTTATCAATATATATTTAACAAAATATATTTGATCATAATTTTACGTTTTCTTTTGTATTATTATACGTTTTTTTCCCAAATAATTTGTTGAATAACCTGCGTGTAAATAAATAAGAAGATCAACATGTATTTTATATGTGTAAAGAATGCATAGGATATATTTGTAGAAATGAATGTGGTTAATAAAAAATATAAATAACATCTAGATTAAGATATACACTTAAGAGGGTCCTTAATCATTTTTTTAACTTGTATTTATGGGTGACATGACATGTGTATGTATTTTTTTATTTTCTTCATATGCATCACATATTTTATTCATAATACATAATAGGAAATATTTAAATAAATTGATTAATCTTTTCGAAAAGTAAAAAAGAAAAAACAAAACCTGGTTTATGTGAGAATGCATTATATTTAAAGTTTATTTTATATAATTTTGTAATAAAACGATGGATGGATGGAATATAAACGTGCAGCATTTTATATTTTTCCATTTTTCCAAATTTATACACAATACAATAAGATAAAATAAATATTTATCTATTTAAATATACAATATATTTTTTATAACAATAAAATAAAACACATGCATTATGATTTTTTATATTATCACATGTAAAAAATAATCAAATTAAAATAATAAAAACCAAAAATTCTATATAATGTTTTCATCATAAAAACAAATTTAAATTATACTTGATTTGATCAGATTTTCCATATATGTATCGAGCTTATATAACTCTCGTTTGGATATTGTACAATGCATATAAAAAAAATATTTTAATTGAATAATAAAATGTAGATTTATAAACAAAAGAATTTTAGTTTTCACTATATGTAGTGTAGATAACGAGCAATGATGATATATATGGGATTTTGTACATTATTATATGCATGTGTGTATACATAGTATAATTGGTATAATGGGATACATATCATCTATTGGTTAGTTGAAAATGAATATTTCAGTTTTTGAATATTTAATTAAGTTGCATAACTATATATATAATAAAATTATGCAATAGAAATATCTGTTTTATCATCAGATATATGTTATTATATACATCATATCAGATACATGTATGTATATATACAATTGTATGCGATGTATGAATAAACATTAATATGTTTATATACATTTTTGTGATACACATTTTTGATTATCTAATATTAAAATCTCTATACATCATATATTGTAGTTATTCTGGATTTTTTATGTAAATCAATTATTGTTTATATTCAATGTGCGATGATGTTAAATGTAATTATTCTAAATATAATGTTAAACTATATACACAAATGTTTTTATATTTATTTATGTTATTTCAAATTAAAAACAACAGATATTATATTAATGAAAATTGTGGCACAAATAGGTTTGTTTATTGTGTTTAATGTATTTTTGAATATGGGTATACTTGGAATCATTATCAAATATTTAAACATGGAATTGAACAGAAAAACTTAGTTAATTATGATTACATAATATTGACGGCTAAAGAGCCTACCGAATTTTTTTTATAGAAAGTGTATACCTGCTTTTCGATTATATCAAATTGAAAATGAAAGGTTTATATAAGCACCATGAATGTTTTTAAATTTTATCCAACATTAATTTGAAAAATTGAATATTTTTGATACTTTACTATTTTTTTTTTATATTGTATAATATTAATAATAATATTGGAAGATCGGTATTTTCCTTTTAAATTAATATCTTTAAGTTTCATGGTTAAAATTAATTTACGTATGTCTTTTTATAATTTTCAATCGTTTTAATATTCTGTAAATGGTGTCATATTTCATATATAAATACAAAATATGTTTATTAAATAAATAAAATTCCCAACACAGCGAGTCCATATGAGAAAAAATACTTTTGAAACCAACTGCAACATTATATTTAAACTTTATTATTTTTCACTTTATTATAAGTATATATATTGATATAAATTAATTTATACAATATACTTGTAAAGGATAAATCCATTTATTCTTTAAGAAAAAAATGTATACAATATAACTTTTTCGTTTATACATATATATATTATAAATTCTCAACTTATTTATATTTGACGGGTTAATTTAACACAATAAAATATCACGCCATCAAATGCAGACCTTTTTTTTTGTTATATATGAAAATAATCTTATATAATTATTTAATAGAATAATAATTATTTAATTTTTGCACGTTTTACACATTAAAATAATAAAAAAAAATTAAATTTTTTCTTTTCTATATTTACTTTGAATTTATTTCATACCTTACTGTTTTATCGAAATATTAATTTCCTTTTTTTCCATGTACAAACAAAAAAGAGATATACAAAAATTTATTAAATTTTTATGTATGTACTATATATAGTTATTTTTATTAAAAATAAAAAAAAGTGTCGTCTACCTCCTGTAGTGATTTCAAAAAAATAAATTATGTATTTATTTAAGCGCAGATAAAAAAAAAATACTATATATTTTGAACAACACCACACGATCTTTGAACAAACACAATATATGAGAATGCAATGCATTATAATATTTTAAAAAAAAAAGCATTGGATTAAAGGGAGAATTGACTGAAAAAAAAAATTACATAATAAAAATATATATAAGTTTTATATGACAAATGACCGAAACTTATAAGAAGAATGATGTGTCCTGTCATAGGCATAGACAGATTTTATATATATAAATAAAGTTTTTTTTTTTTGTTTTCTTATTGGTACTTTATCTTATATACAGAAATACATTTAATATTTGTGTATATTTATTTTATATTCGTTTTGTTTTTTACTTTAAATACAAAGGAATATATAGAATTTCATGTTTTCTGTCGTTTCACGTCAAACAACATCTTGAATTTTGTTGAATAATTATATTAATATTCTTTTATTTTATATATATATATTATTATTATTATTAGTTTCATTGAATTTGACATAAAAAATTAAAAACACAACAAAAAAAAAATGTTAATTAAAAGTGTTTTACATTAATTAAACATGAAGGGACATTTATATGAGGTTGTTTTATTTTATAATACAATGTTTTATGATATTAGATTTTTCAAATGTATATGGCATAATATTAAAAAAAAAAACGTTGAATTAATATTGTGTATAGAAAGTATAACAAACTGCTCTCGTATATAGCAAAATTGTAAAATGGGATTATTATATTTCTGAATATGAATATGTGGAATTTTCATTAATTGAGTCAATCAAAATTTAATGATATCATTTTAATTTTTATTACATTAAATAAAAGTAATATTATTTTATATAAACGTGTTCGAATACACAAAAGAAATGATGTAGGAAGAAGCTCTAAGTTATAAAGTATTGCATATTTTTTTATTGTTTGTTTAAATATACAAAATAAAATTATAACATATATATTATTAAAATTATTACTGATTTTAATATCTTTAGGATTTTTAATACTTATGTCATAAAATATATACATTAATAATATAAATGTATTTTATTTATTTTAAAGAAAGTCTGTATATATATATATTTGTAGGAGTATTATATATATATATTATCAAATAAAAAAAAATTAATAAATAAATAAAGGAATATAATAAAATACATTATTATTATTACATTTATATGAAACAATTTCACACCACCGCAATATAATAAAATAATATTTATTATTTGCAATATTTTGGTATCGTGAATGTGTTTATAATTTTTTTTTTATTATTACTTTATATTTATTTTATGCAGTATTTACAAAAAATAAAATAATAAAATTGCATTGTATTAAAATATATACTATATTTTACCTTTTCATATATATGATATTATTACGAGTATATGTAAGACATTTATTATACAATGGCTCATGTATTCTGTCACAATAAATGATATAATAATCATATTATTATATGCATATATACTATATAATATTATATAAATATATGTATATATGGATCTGGAATAAACTTACATGAAATCTTACATATATGAATGATACTTCTTAAAAGCATAGGTTTTATTATATATATATAAATCAAATGATATCATATATATTGTTTATAAATGTTTTGTTAATATTTATTATATTTGATATTTATTTGTATATGATATTATGTATATATGATAGATAATAGGGTGTGAGATGTCTAAACATGATCCTTTTCTAATGCATTGGTACATTGAAAATAAAATGTATTTATAGTAAAATTTCAATAATAACAATGTAAAAGGTTTTAAATGTCTGTTTCAATATATAATAGAAAATTCCTTTTTTATCTTCCTCAAATATACGTTAATTTTAAATTTAAAAATGTATATATCCTTTTAGAGTTCTGATTCCCCTAAATTTAACGCACTTAAAAGTTTTGCAATATGAGAAAAGTGTCAAATGGATAAGTTAAAATATATATATGTATATATAAAATAAAGTATAATAGTGTCTTTAACAAATCGCAATCTTTTATAATAAATCTACATATTTTATTACTTTTATATATACAAATACATATATATATATATACAAGTTTTTTATATACTATGCATATTTATATATTTTTAATGATAGCGTAAAATTAGTTATTAATCAAAACTTTAATGTAAATGTACTTTATAAATCGTTATTTTGCTGTTATTTACTTCACATAATATATATAAATTTGATACTTAGATTTTTTTGTTTTCCAAATATCCTATATACTAAAGATAGTTAAACTATCTGTAAGATATATTAACGCATTTTACGGTTTGAGAACACTAGTATTCGGGATGTGTATTCTCTAATCTATATACATTGGAGAAAACTTGTATTAAATCCATAACTAATCCGAATCGGCGGTACAAGATTCATATTGATAAGATCCCTGTATTTTATTGCAGTACAAATATAAATAATATATTTATTTTAATATCTTATACCATTTTATTTCAAATATTTTTATTATATAATATACTGCGGGTATCAAATTTAAAGTTTATTTTCTTATTATAATTTATATATAATGTAATGCAGACTTATCGAGAGATAGAGCAAGAACAGCTTAAAAAAATAGAACTAAATAACAAAATAATAAAACGAATGTTAAAAAAAAAAAACTAATAGTAAAATCAAAAAGTTTTTCATTTTAAAAATGATGATTTTTCATTTATATACTTATATATATATATAGTCGTATAATCCCCTTAGCTATGTGTATATATAGCTTACAAACTTGCTTATTTAAGTTTGTATACATTTTGAGAAAATTTTCAATGTATTCAAGAAAGACAATTTACGATTGAAAAACTTTCCAATATTCATTTTATGTTAGACATGTTTAGTTTAGACATATATCTATATGGTTTATTACACCGCAAAAAAAAAAATTTCGTTATAGTTTTAGTTTATTCATTTTGGGTGAGAATAATATAAATATATCCAACTAAAAGTGTATGTTTTTTTATTTGTGATATATTTATATTACAAAAAATATGCATATCATGTAATGTACATTTTATTACTGCTAGAATACTATACAGTATTTTCCTAAAGGCATTGGAATTTTAATTCAAAAAATTCTTAAAGAAAGATCAATGTAGGAAGATCCCTCATAGCACATACCATTTGTTTTCCAAGAAATATTCGAAAATACATTTCGTTTGCATTGTTATTAAAACTTTCTTCAAAGTTTTGATAAACAAATAAAAAAATTAAATTGCGACATCAAGATCATATATTGAATTTTCTATTGGATTTTATGAAATTCATCACTATAGGAGGATTTTGGAAAAACGTTGTTTTTAAATTGGAATCAGATACACGGATCGTTTGAAAATTAATTTCAATTTCATTTAATTTGCACTCTGTAATCATATGAAATTTAACTTGAATTTTGTTCTATATGATAAAAAAGAAATTATTTATTAATCAACTCTCGCAATTCAATAGAAATTATATAATAAACGCACCCACACACACTATTGATTCGATATATTTGTTGTATTGAACGCCGTCTGTTTGTCGTATTCTGGTTTTGTTCTAGGTATATATGCTATTTTTATACGTAAATCATATTTATTTATTAACATGTATATGCATGTATATTCGTTGTCTAATATAGAATATAGAATATATAATATAGAATTTATATATAAAAAAAAAATTCTACAAAAATTCCGTAAATTATTTGCGGTACATTTTGTAATATTCACTCCATTCCTATATACATTTTTATATTGCATATAGATTTATTGTGTCATTTTTTTTTAAGTGATCGACGCGTTTTTACTTCTTTTTTTTTTTTTGTGAATTTCATGTGAATAAAATAAAATAAAAATAATTAAATTAAAATTATTTAAAAAGTGTTTAATGTAAATGAAAAAATTATATGTTATTTATTTGTATAATATGCCGATAAAACATTGCTATCAAGAAGTCTGGAATAGATCTTACATTACTCAGGCAGCAGTTTATTATTTAATATTTGGGATAGAAAAGTTTCGTAAACATCATAAAAATAAAACTAGGAATCAAGATTACCAATTTCATATAAGTAAATAATAGATAATTATCAATATCTTAATAAAGATTTGTGAAGCATATTCAATATTTTTATATATAAAATATATAATATAAATAATATTATAAAATATAAAATATATTTTCTAAAGCATAACAGTAAAACACCATGAAAATAATTTTTTTTTTTCTGCAGCTCGCACTGACTGAAACAATAAAACACATTTTGATTGTTCAACACATATTCAATTTAAATAAGCAAATGTTATAATAAATAATAAAATAATGTGTGATATATTTTGTTGCTTGTTTGAATTAAAATTATACCTCGTTTGTAATAATAATAAAAACATTAATTTTGTTTTTGTACACGAATTCTAAGGTGAATGACATTCAACTAATCATAAAATTATTGTTAAGAAAAAATTAATATCATTCCTATATTATATATGCAAATAAAATTTATGGATATTTATATTTATGGATATTCTAAGGATTGCTGGACAGGATTGTATAATTTCCAATATTTCTCACAGGTAATAAATATTCTGTATATAGATTTGTATGTGAAATTTTTTGTATATTAAATGATTTCTATAAATGAAAATTAAGATATTACAACAATTTTATTATTAATCTTTTAATTTTTTCCTTCTTCTTTCTTTCTTTTCTTTTATAGGTTAGTATGAATTATTATTATTATTCAATACATTCCCTATTTTAGGTATACGAATAAAAAATTTATTGAAAACAGTAAATCATTTATTGGAAAATTGATTATGTAAAAAAAATGATATCATTAATTGAACAACGACAAATAATTATTATATATATAGTGTTAGCCTTAGGTTATTATAGTTTTTAGATTAAATAGGTTATAATTAATTAATATTAAGTTTTATTATAGTATGATTATAAGTTAGAGTATAAGTATAAGTTAGAATTAATAAGCATATAGCTATGTCGTAATGTGGGGACGTGAAATTGTTTTATAAATTGATAATTGATTTTGTATTTATCGAATACATCTTTTAACTATAAATAGATTAGTTTTGCAATTATATTTTTAATCGGTCAAATCAAATTGAAACCCAAACTTCGTTCAATATAACGAAAGTCTTTTAATGTTGTATATGTATATAGATATAACTTAAGTATCTCTATACGACATTCATTGCTCTATAAGAACTGTAGTATTTAAAAAGACAAAATTCTAAAAGGACAAATTAGTCTATTGTTTAACATCAATCATAACTTTGTGGAAATATAAATATTTATTTCATTTCTCAATTTATTTAACTAAAATGAAAATCATGTGGAAATCGGGTTATTTAACGTAAAGTTAAGGTATTACTTTTTTGTTTTTAATCACAAAAGGATATTAAGGTTATTTTAAAATACAAACAATAATCTAAATTTGTTTAGAAAATTTGTTTCAATAAATTCGAATCCTATAATTGTTTTCTTCTTCTATACTTTCAATTTAAAGTTTGATCTATAATTTTTATTTCGTTATTATAGTTATTAGAGAATACAATTATATAATTGCAAAGCTTGTAAAAACCAATTTATAATCAAAATTCTTAATTCATAAACAAAATTCAATATTTACCTTCTTAATACATACAAAAATGATCACATATAGGAAGCTATATAAAGCCACACTATATAAATAAAATGCACATACAATAATAAAGGTGAGGTTCATTCATATAATATATTATAAGAACTAGGACGATTACATTTATAAAAAAAAACTATATTTATATGCGGATAATATATAGATAATATGAAAAATTAATTTTTCAAGTGAAATATTATAAGAACATATATATATAATCGGTATATTCTATTTAGTATAAACAAATTTGAAAGCTTTGCAAAACTCTGTATCTAAAGATACTTTATTAATGTATATATATGCATGCATATACCTATGGTTGTTTAAATGTTTAAAATGAATCTATATAAAATATGCGGAATTCTATTTATTTAAACTATTTTCTTTATCTACAAAATGTATTTTAACAGCATAGATAAAAACTATTATTTGTAGATCTAGGTTTCATTAAAATTTAATTTGAATCGTATACATATAGAGGAAAAAACTAACTCAAGAAAAAGCAAAAAAAAAAACTTTAATAAACTTTACTTATATATGAATAAAGAATTTTACATAAATACATTCATTCACATGCAAATATGAATATATATATATATAATCGTATATTTTTTTATAAAAGATGCTTTTATATATTGAATATTTACAAATAAAAAAAAATGATGAAAATGAAATATATAACTACAAAACATAAAATACGTATATAATTTCTTTTTCAATCTAAGTACATATATAAATAAAAGGAATCATAAAAAAACGTATATATAGAGGTATATAAAAAATACAGAAAATGTACCTAGATTTTTCTTATTTTCAATTAAAGAGAACCGGATATCGGGTTCCCCAAATTGATTAACGAAGAAGTTTACCGATATAATAAATAATAAAACCATTTATGGAATTTGTTTGTTAGTATACAATTGGTTACATTCCTTAAAAATGTGAAATATCCTGTGCGGTTAAAATTTTACCAAACAATTTACATATAAATAACTTTTAATAAAAAATAATATTATAAATTAACGTTTAACTTTTTGCTTTGATTGCTTTTGGCGAACCCTATATATTTATGTTTATTTTCTTTTTTTTATTTTTCTTGTAAAAATATATAATCCTTGTGGTACTAGAAGACATTTTTTATAATTTCTTATACATTAAAATTATTTTTATTATTATTACTAGTTCATTTAACATATACATTATATTTTGTGACAATTTTGAATTGCAATATTTATTCATTTTTGGTATATACATACATACATATATATATATATATATATATATAAAGATTTAATAGGACGAAGTGATTGTTAATTTTCTGTTTGGATAATCGATTTGGATTATTTTCCTCTCTCTATAAGGCCTTTTATTATTATAATTTACATAAAATAAAATAGGAAATTTTTATGACTATTATGTATTTCTCAGTATAATAGAATAATGATAATTATTTTAATGTTTGGGACCCGTCTCATTAAAAAAACCAAAATAATTTTCTCCATAATTCGGTAATATTAATATATAAAGATTGGATTCATATTAATCCACAATTTGTATCTTTCTATAATATAAAATATAGCTGAAGATTATTATTGTCTATTAAATAAACTTAAAAATGTAATTTAAAATATTTCGTAATAAACTAATATAACATTATGAAAATTTATTAAAAATTGCGAATGAACTATTTTTTGAAGATAAACAATTTTAAGATGTTTTATTTTGAATGATTTGTTATGTTGATGACTGAGTAATTATATAGTAGTTGTTTATCATTTATTCTGATCTATATATTTATGATAAATGTTTGTCTTTATATATCCTTAAAATACATTTAACGTTTGGATAATTAATACATATACATCTTATCTTTCTGTTTTATGCGAGGCTTTTATCTTAACGTTATATATTCAATATACGATATGATTAATTGTTATCATCCTTTTGACTTGATGACACACAATTAGCTATTTTAAAAATCATTTTATTAACCCATTTAGAATTCAAGAATATAACGATATGAATTGTGGTTATTTGAAGAGATTGGTTTTTGAGAGATTGTTGCAATAAATATGCACATTAATAAAAATAAATAGTATCAGCATCAGAGGTCCATTTAAAATGCAATATGATGAAAAATATTATTCTTTACTTTATTTGTATAAAAACACAACTCGAATTTTATACAAATAAAAAAATTCATTATCAGAATCATCGTTTATACACAGTATATATTAATTCATAAAATATCTATACGTTATTTATATTTTGTATCTTATTTAAAATAAATCCCATTTTGCTTAAATATATAGAATTAATATCTACTTGTTTGATAAATACAAAAAATATCATCATATCATATACCCTTTTTGTGCACATCAAACGCTAATTAGTAATATCTTTTAATACTCGAAAGAGCTTCAGAATTCTTTGATATGGATACTTTATATATATGGTATGAATTTCATCAATGTTGATGATTTTTGTTTGCGCGGATCAAAACAAAGATTTAAAGAAAATTATTTATAGTACATCTGTGATGATATGAAATATAAATAAATAACAACAAAAAAGAAAGGAATGATGAGTTTTTTATATTATAGAAATGTATATGTGTATCTATATATATTGAATATACATAGCAGGATTGCAAATTTTATTGGGGTACAAAAAAAATGTAATTCTCTCTATATATAAAACAATGTGTTTGCGTTAAGTGGAGTAAAATACTTTGTATATGTAATTATAAAGAAAGATTCACAAGATTTATTTTATTACATATAATATGTATAATATATATGTATATAAAGAGTGTGATTTTTTCAGTTGCAATACTTTTTATGTTATACGAATATATGTATAGTGTAAATGTAATATATATACATACTTATTGCCGCAATTGCATCCCTATTGGGATATTGTATATATGAAAATATTATTGTATTTTTTCTGTCATCTATATATGTAATAAATGATGTATGTTTTTTCTATATTATAAATGTTTATACGCATTTTTATTATAAGCAACAATTCGTTTGATGTTTATGTATTTTTATATTGTTTATGTAAATTTTTTTAAGTATTTTTATAATGATAATGGAAATAATGTCATAGAAAGTACAGGTTATTTTGTATATATAAGATCTATAAATATTAAATGTTTTATTAAGTCTATTCAAAAGAATATTATTTACTTTAAAGTGTTATTTATTTTTTGCCAATCGGTACCTATTTTCGTATGCATACAGAAAGATTTTTATATCCTTAAATTCTTTCAAACTAAGAAAAAGCTTTAGTTTATAGTTATTCGAATTTTAAACAAAATCTAAAATATTGTATACATTGATGTAATTTATCTATTTCATGTAGTAAATCGGACAATCAATGAGCAAATACCACAAACATTCAAATATAAATATTAAATAAACTATTATACACTAAAAGACCATACAAATTATACCTTCCACATTCTCCCATGTAAATATTTAAAGAAAACGAATAAAAAAACCACTTCGAAATAATTATCGCGTTTGCATAACACCAAATATTTATCTATAATTTCGTATATTAAAATTATCATATAGAACAACATATATCCAATTCAATATTTAGCTTTTACATAAATATGTGTTTAGAAATAGAATTAAATTAATAAATCAATATCAATATCAATATTTATGGATTTTAAATGAATCTATACAAAATCAAATTTATCTACATATATGTATATTGTGTATATATTATTAAATTCACCATTAAAGATTTAGAGGTGTGTATATGTAAATGTACTTTTCTTATTTTCGTTAATAGATAAAAATATATATCTATATCGAAAAAATACTAAATATTTATATATATAATCCCTAAATTAAAATGAGTAACATATTTTATCGTTTATTTATTTACTTTATATATATACATATGGGTTTCTTTTATTTATTTTCGAATTTCATATTATGACAGATTTATTGCATAAATAAACTATTTTTGAAATTACCATATGCATTTTGATACATTATATCTCTATACTATATATTCATATAGTATATATTAAAATATACATTTTTAAAATGCATATATATCTTTTGTATCTGCATTATTTGTATATACTAACTAACTATATATACATTAACTATATGTATGTATATTTACTTACTCGGCAAGTATAGTAATGCAGTGAACAAACATTAAAAAAATCATGCATTTTCTATACAGTGTGTATCAGTCTACTATTCCGGCAAAGGCGTACTCCACGTAAACCAGAGGGAATAGATCCAGCAAGAAATTGCAAGGAGCTATAACTAAATTTAACGTTTTAAAATACCGTGTACTTGTAACACACTGTATACATATTATTTTATTTTATATATTTACTACCTATATATATATTATAAAAACCAGATCAATAATGTGTTTTTTTATTTTATGAAAAAAATAAATATTACGTTATTTCATTTTACTGATTTTTCGAAAGAAAAAATTAAATAATAATAATAATATTGTAATAGTATTATTTATAGTAAATACAATTTCTATAATATACATAAATCTAATACAGATAGTATACTAATAATATAAATATATACAATAAATAAAGAAAATGACAGAAGGAAATAACAAAATTGTTTAGAGAAACACAAACCCAAAAAAAAAAAAAATCATTTCAATAAAATTAAATAAATAAATAATTTATATTGGATATTGTAAACGAAATCATTAGTAAATTTATTCAGTGAATGTTCTCATTAACAACTTAATACATGCAATACAATGTATTTTTTAGGTAAATGATAATCTAAATATGATTTAAAAAAGAAATACCTATATAAGAATATCTGGTATATAATCACTTATAAAAATTTCATTCAATTTTGTTGTTGATTATTTTCATAACGTGTTCATCTGTTGAATTTGATATAAGTTTAAAGTTTAAAAAAAATAATAACTATATATGAGGGTGTTAAAATGTAATCTTTGATTTGTAATTTTACTTTAAGACCTAATAAAAATATATACATTTTTTTTTTTAAATGTATATTTAAACATAATAATGCTAAAGAAAGAAACATTAATTTTATTGTATGTGTATCATCAAATTGCTTGAAATGAATTTTATTACGTGTAGAATATTAAATAAATATACGCATATATACCATACATCTAACCATATATAGATAGATATAGATAGATAAAAAAATTCAATTCTAAGAGGATTATCTAAGATGGTTCTTTTATTGAGAAATAATCCATCTATAACTATATCCATATATATATTGCTCTATATATATATTGAAATATATGATGTCCGTATAGATATATATTCAACTGCCTTTATATGTGGGGTATCTTTTTATATGAATCAAGATATTGTATATATATTTAAGAAAGATAAAATGTATAAGAAATCCAGCAAATTTATATAGAGATATAGAAATAAATACTTATCCTCATTCATATATACATCTATATATTCTATATAGTATTAGAGTACAAAAAAAAACGGTATATATATGATGAATGAAATCTATGTAGTGAATTTATATAAATGAATTAAATTAAATTTAATGGTAAAAATGTTTTATATATAATTTATATGTATTCTCAAATCATATTTTCTTTGGTATATATTACAAATCTGTACTAAAAGTTATGCAAAAATTAATTATCCTTTTTAATAAACGTTTTTCCTTATTTTTATATATACATACACATATATCGGATTTATAAAGTACAATTTCTGTATTTTTTATGATATCTATACGGACGGATCGCTTTTAAAAATAGAAACCCAATTTCTACATTGAAGATATGCTATAATTTAAGGTATATTTATGAGTAATTTTTGTATGAACAATTTGACTTATTTTATTTTTCAATATCAGGGGATAAATGATTGCTTTTAATGATTGATCAATTGCTTTTTATACATATGTACAAATTAAATCTTTATTTTTATATGTTTTTATTTTGTTCTTGCTATTTTTCTCATTCAGTATATAGAACTTGTTGTGTCTCTAGCTATAGACTATGTATGCGCTACGGGATATCCTCGATACATAATATTCTTTTCAATTTATATACATTTAAATTTTATATATTTTCAAACTAACTAAAAATATTAAATATTACCATATTAGATATTATATACATATATAGTATACAATAAACAATAATACAAGTATAATAATATTAAAATGACTAATGATATGACAAGACCAAATGGTTTCAATGGATACAGAATTTATTTACATAAACAATACATTTTAAATATGAATATATATATTAATATAAAACAGTGATTGTACGTACACAATGTTAATGTTATAAATGAAAATGCATTGTAATTAATTATTCAAATGGTATGCTTGTATCAAATAAATATATATGTATATAGATATAAGTAAAATAATGCATATTATAAATATATAAATTACGCGTATATTTACTTATATAGTATGAATATATAAAGTATTAGTGGGTGGTTGTCAAAACATCCTACAAAATAAATATCATTTATAATAATCGCATATATATATCACAACAACAACAAAAGTAACAAAATTATACATTTCTGCAAAGATTTTATATGGCGTTATTATACATATGTCTGTCTATTGAGATGAATAAAATTATATTTTATATTTTTTGATGTGTATTTCTATACACAAAACAACACTCATTCATGTTTATTGCAAATATATATCGAATTATTTTAAAATTATTATATATTGAAATTTTACATTGTAATAAAATGCCTTCATTCAATTCTGAAACAAATGCACTGACAAATTAAACAATATTTTTAAATTTAAACTTTCAGCATTAATTTCGATTATGTATTGATGTGAATGACAATGTTAATGAACAATAAAACTCTGTTATATGTTGGTAAACTATAATGCAAGAATTATAATAATTCTTGTAATAATAATTATAATAATTAAAAAAGAATATTTATGCATGTTGATTTTTGTAATGAATTTTTATACCAACAAATTTTAAATTGTTAATAATTTTAATAGTATACGATATTATGATATTCACCAAATATATACAACAAATATGAAATAAAATACCAATTTAATAAAATTGAATGGCAATATTAAATTTGAAATATACTTTTATATATTAAATTGAAAAATCTATTTTATGTATTTAAAAATACAAAAAGTTTAATAAATTATAAATATTATTCATGCCGACATTTATTATATATATTGTTAAACTAAAAAGTATCATTTATGCATCATAAAATATAAAATTAAATTGTTATTTTTGTGATATAAATAAAAAAAAATATCTATTTCAATGATATTTTGAAACCATATCGGGATATATTTTTATTAAAATCTATATAAATCTATATATTAAATCTATATATCTATATATTCTATATATATTTATAAAATTACAAAAATAAAAAAATTTCAAACATATCAATCAAATAATATATATATGTATATACCTATTCATTCAACCCCTTTATATCACATTCAAATATACAATATATTTGGTAAAATATCCATTGTGTGTATTCATATCAAATATTGTAAATAGACTTTATGTAAATTTTATATTTATATATTGTTAAATTTATATACAACATAATAAAAAAATATTTAAAATGATAGCATATTTGCGTATATGGAGTGAACAAGACATATTATAGGAAAATGTGAAACCCAAAAATAAAAAAAAAGTGGTGACAAAAATATTTATTTGTATATAAGAATTGTAAAATTATCATTCAAATCAATAGATAAATAGAACTGCTAGAGGTGGTTGGCTGATCTATAGAATATCTTAAATGGATATATTGTAATAAAAATTTTCTTTTCTGCTTTTGTTATAATAAAAAATACAATAATGTATGTGTATATGATATGTAAAAAATGCCCTATGTTTATAAAAAAAATTAGTTTATTCTCTATACACACTATATAATATTAGTGAGTTATTGATACAATGCTGGAATAAAAAAGAAAAACGAATATGGTTTTGTTATTTTTGACAGAAATCTGACACTTTTTTCTATATATAATGTACAATTTCTTTTCTAAATATAAAAGAAAATACATTTACAATAATAACAATAATAATAATATCCAATAAAAATAATCTAATTTCATTTTGTGACACTTTAAAAATATATATATATTTATATATATACACTATTTATACATGTTTGTACATATTTGTACAAATGGCATCTATCATACTGTCTTTATATATATATATATGTAGTATATGCTTATGTACGCGGGTCTGGAATATGTCGGGTATATATCGTGCATTTCCCTTATAATCAACAACTTTCTTGTTACTGGTTTTATTTTCTATTTTTATACAAAATCAATATACAGTAAATTGAATAATAGATAAAATAAATGGAATTGTTGATTAAGCGATATATTGAAATGGATTTCGAAATATAGAAAATAGGTAAATAATTGTTTTTTGAATTCTGAATAAATTTCTTTTAATTTGTATCTTATAGGCAATGTCCGTTATTCCTTTTCGTTCCAAAAATCCTCACAAAAGTTATGTAAAAAAATGAACCAACCTGCCGAACTCTATTCGAAATGATTTTAAAAGCATTCGATTTTATACTCCTATAATTTATACCTGCCAACCTTAACGTGCACATATGCGACAGCATTGCTTTAGAAATGGATATGCATTTCACTATAAAATATTCCAAATACCATATGTATATACCATATATATATCAAATATAGCTTATTGTAATGTTAAGTTATTCCATCCAAATACATAAATATGTATGTATATATACCATTGTCATATATGGACGTATATAACATATATCGATGGGTATCTATTTTGAATAATATTAGAAAAGGGCTATTGCTATTGTGTCTATCATTCAATATTGAATAAATAATAATAATTATAATAATAATTTTTTATAGATTATAATATATATTTGAAATTTCAAATACAACAATATATATATTTCGAGACGCATAGAGATATATTATAAGGGTATATATACGCGCGACATATGCAATTATATATATGCATATAATAATATACAAATACTTATATATATTTATTCTATAGATTTAAATCGATATGTAAACAATAACAATATAGAGTATTGAACACGCGTCACATTACGTTAATTTTTTCCCACTTTAAGCATTTATATATTCGAATAATATAAAATATGTATTACAATAACGTGTTACATTACATATGGTTTTACTTCTTTATATATTTGTTTTTTTTTTATATATATGATATATTAATATTTGGAACCTATACAAAAATCAACACCGCATCATCATCACCCCTTCTATTCCATTTTCATTTTTTGATTTTTTTTCTATTCATAAATAATGCATTATTTACTGTCTTTTCACAATATATAAATACACATAAAGAGTATTTGTAATTCAAATTGAACAATTTTCTAAATATATCGTTTAGGTATATGAAATTGGTTTTAATTTATGTTGTTATTTACATTTTAAATTGAGTTTTTATTTACACTTTATTTTCATTTACATTTTATTTTCATTCATACGCACATCATTAATTGTAGTGCACAAAAAAGTGGATTATATAAAATATGAAGAAAATCCTTAACAGCTTTAGTATTAAAAATGTGCAAAAAGAGATTTAATAAAAGTATATTTTCTATTTGCCAATTCACTTTCGTTATGATTAGCAAAAAATTATTCTTATTTCAATATTTATTATTATTATCTAATTGAAAACAACAAAAAAAATGCCATTAAAACATTTAAATAAGTCTAATTTTAGAATCGTTGTATCTTAATTAAACATATATAACTAAAAATTTGAATATATATTAAAATATGTTGTCAAATATATTTATTTAAACCCTATTTTATTTAAAACTGTTTGTGTGTATATAAACAATTTTCTCTTTTATATAAATGCTAATGATTTGAATTTAGTTTTTTTTTTTCGATGAATATTTACTATATCTAATCAAATGATTACATTCAAATCAAAATTATCTCCTTGCGTATAAATATATAGAATAGGCGATATACAATAAATATATTCCCTCCATTTGTATATATATATACGTATAATAAATTAGTTGCGTGTCAATCACAATCATGATTTTAGTTGTTACAGTGGAAAATATTAAATAGATCTAATATGATGATATTTATTTTATATCTATTTTTGCCATATCAACATAAAAAAGTACCTTAAAACCATATTTTAATTAATAAAATTGATGAAAAAAGACCTTTTTCATATAGTAAATAAAGCATTAATTTAAATATTAAATGTTGATATCGCGGAGGTATGAGAAATAATTTAAAATTTATAATTAGCAACCAATTATAAATATGTTTTTATATTATATAAATTGACCAACTTTTTCATTAAAATTCCTGTATATAAAAAAAGCGTTTGGGCTTGGGTTAATAAAAAAAAAAAAACAGATGTTCTAATTTACCACAATATGACAAATTTGTTTTTTTTGACTATTTTTTCCATTTTATTTGAGGGTAGATTATATACCATATATTAATATTTGTATATATGCAATCTAAAATATGTATATTTTATATCTTTATTGGAATATAAATAAAATGTTATAGCATATTAATTTAGTTCGTTTGTATTGTATACTATATTTTATCATTACACTCGGATATATTTAAAATATAGTCTTTTTGGTATTATTGTATGTGTATATATTTATTAGAATTTGAATTACTTTGGTTTTTACTATTTATTATACTTGGATTTGAATTGTACTAAATTAAAGCATTTAAATTGCATGGTATGAATGAAGCGAGGGGTTGAACTATATACCATTAAAATTATATGTTACATTTTTGATTTATTTAAAATCGTATTGTTAATTTTTTGTAATAAAATAATTATTAAATTCCTGTAATAGTTAATTACTTATTATAATTTTCCTTCAAACCATATTTACTAATGATTTTATACACGATTAATTTGACTGCGTTTGTGTATGCAGTAAAGTTGATTAATTTTAAGATCTCTCTATATATGGATCTAAAATCTAAATTCAATTTTTTTTCAGTTTTGATCGATTAAAAATGTTATTTATAATTTGAATGTTTATATAACCTGGATGAAAAAGCTTTTAATGTTAAATTGGGAAAACATTATTCAGTTTTTTTAATGTTCTTCGGTAACAAAATTTATGATTGTCCAAAATTTTCACCCAAAAAATCATCTTCATGAAATATATTATGTTAAAATTGCAATTAAAAACGGAAAACAGACCTAGACTTGAAACATTTCAATAAATTCAATTATTTTATAATCGATTTGTCTCTATATGCTTTTTTCAACTTTAAAAATAAATGTATTATAAATAATATTATATTATACACATATAATACAAAGAATTTTTTATAAATTATTACCTATAAATAGAAATGTGTTTTATTAAATAGCAAAATTGTATTATTTTTTTTTTGTTCATATAAATTTCACACTTGAAATTGTTGATTCATCATCATTAACGTTTATAATTGAATTAAAATATAAAATTACATTTTAAACAAATAAACATTAAATATATAAATTCTACACAGTATATATTATTCTATTGATACATATAAATATAAATATTTGATTATTTTACAAGTGGTTTAAATAAATTTTCATTATTTATGTATATTACCATATTACTCATTCAAATCATCGATATAAATATATTTACAAAATAATATATATAATTAAATCCTGTGTATATAATATATATTTATACAAAGAACAACGTTTCAATAATTCGATATGTGTTTCTGTTTATATTATACGATATAGGACAAAACGAAAAATTCAAAAAAAAATAAAATAAATATTAACCACAAAAATGTTAAGTATATACAAACGAATGTTTATTATATGCGTATATCTGTATATACAATAAATAAATTATATTATTGATATATAAATATTATGTTATTTTATATTACATATACCTATATAAATAAAATTGGGAATTTATTTATATTTCGTGATATCGATTCACCTTATAGAGATATACTTCAAAATTAATCCTATTTAAATAATAGATAAATTTAAATTTCTCAATATGAATTTGCTAATAAAACCAAAATCATAAATTATATGGAAAGAAGTGATAAAAAAAACATCATATTAATAAAATAAATGAGACAAATCAATCTATCACATAAAAACATGTTAGCAATAACTATAATCTCGATGGTCCCTTTGAGATAATTTATAATACTTTAATTATATTTTCGACTCGGTTGTCACTAATTGTAAGGTTATCAACAAAATTATATGTGTAATCCAAACAAAATATATTTATTCATACAAAGTATATATTTTAATCAATATTTATGATTATTATTTTATAATATATATAAATTAACATTTTGTATTTATTAAACATATATATATATATATATATATTATATTATTCTAAAATTGTTTTTTATCTAAACAAATATATAATATATATATGTATTGTGAATTTTGAAGTATTTTTGCATATCTATATAATCTCAATAATATAAAATAAGTTATTTTATTAAAATAAGTGTCAAATATAATTTACATTTGTGAATAAAAATAGCAGCAAATGATATCCCGAAAAAGAAGAACAATTATATTAAATGAATTATTATTTAATACATTTTTAATACTTGTTATTTTGTATAAATTGTTTATTTAGAATTTATTACTAATTATATATTCTTTGTATATTTATTTATTAAAAAATATATGATGACTTAATAATAATTTGTTTGTTTATTTACCAAATAATTTACATTTGTCATTCATTTCCTCTCTAACTATGTCGTGTGAATCGATTTTCAAAACTATCTTTTAAGCGAAAATGCCGAGATTGATTTAATTTTCATATGAGTTTGCGAAAATAAAAAAACTTGAATCGGAAAAAGAAAACAATATTGAAGAATTGATTATCCATATAAGCAAACATATTAATATTACACATAAATCGAATATTAAAACCAAATCTGGTCCAAGGAATTTGTTTCGTGTGTCATATCCATCATCAATTAATAGAATCAGAAAAAGAGATTTTACAACATCAAAATTTCAATCAAATTACCCACAGATAATCATTCTATCGTTGAAACTTACATAGGATAAAAACGAAAAAATATATTAGGAAAATCAATGTTTGTTTTTCTTTATATATTTTTTTCCTTTTTATCTTATGTAAGTTTCAACGATAGAAATTTACAGTTATAATTGGATGTAGAGCGGGTATCCCCCCCCAATGGATACCCGAGAATATATATACACCAACCATACGGGCCAAAACGCCCGTACCGTCAATGTATATATAAACTTTGGGGAGGGTTCATCGTCGAATGATAGGCATCCTGGGACCAGCATAGGAGGTCTTTGTGGCACCAGTGCGCACACAGAGATGGAAATCAAACTACCATGACCCTCCCTAATTAAAAGCAAATCTCACATGTAATTTTTACATGTGAGATTTTTTGTTCGAAAATCGGCGGCTTCGCTACCAACTCGACCATACATTCATCTTAAGAAATATGCACATATGTTTTGAACACATATTATAATTCAAAATAGCAAATAATTTGTATGGAAAAATGTGATGGATGAATGAAAATAAATTAATATAATATTTTATCATATATCAATTTATATTTAATTTGGGAGTAATAAAAAAAATAAAATAAAATAATATTTGTTAATTATTATAGCGGTATACGAACCGAGTTCATCCAGAAATATATTATCAATTTAATAGATTTTATATTATTATTATTGTTGTATATTGAAAGAATTCATTAAAAAATCAAATCCAGACATCATGACGTGTGATGCATTACAAAAAAAAAAAGTGTATATATAACAATTGGCCTAACTGTAATTTTATATTATAAAAATTTATAATATATTTTTTAGTTTACGGTTGTTCAAAAAGGTTCGTACTTCGTATTAATTTTAGTGTGCAATATTTATTTGTTGTTACGAATAACATTGGAAATACTGGATATAGTTGAAAAAAAAAATTAATTGATACTTTGAATTTAATGGTTAATTCTCAAATACAATCCTGTTTATCTTTACAGATTATATACTGTTAAAATCATTTCTATATTTTTATAAATGTAGTATTTCAATCAATGTGGTATTGTTAGAGTTGAAACGAGTGTAGGATATAAATTTATATCATTACAAACAGAATTTAGTTTTTACATAATTATTTTGTTAATTTCAATGTGATTTTATTTATCAATATCATTATTATTATACCAAGTAAAGTTAATTGATTTATTGAATATAATTTACTATATATATATATTTTTTTTAATTTATCAAAATAATTACATTCTTATTAACCCTTTTTTTTTTTTTTTTAAATTATTTCCAGGTCAGTGTCATTTTTGTCTACGTATACTTTAAATTAACTGCATGATTATCATGCGATAAATTCGAATCAATGTAAGTTGTAAATATTTTTAAATATATACTATTTTTTAATTGTTACATGAGACGATTAATGTTTTACTAAAAAAGAACAATTAATCTATCGGATTTTTTTAAAGATATACTCTTGAAATATGTTAACAATTTTGTTTTAATAATATTTACCTTATAATTTAAGATGAATTATTGGGTTTTTCTATTGTTTATATGGGCATTTTCGAAATATTTTGATGAGGTTCATAGTTTGAAATCCAATTATTATGGATTATGGAAACATTTAAAACTAAAATATTGGTTTAAAACTTATACTGTTTAAATCGACGTTTAATTAAAAAACTAATATTTCGTGCTTATGTTTTCATAAAAAATTAATTCAATGCGAATTGATTTCCGCCAACCCTATAGAAACCATATTTTTACTTTATTTTTCGGTGGATTTTCTATGGTGAAAACATGTATCTTGTTTTAATATGTTTTTTATACTTTTATTTGCATGTAAATATATTGATATATTATATATATAATCACATACACGTGTTGCTGAGGTTCCCAAAGAAATTTAGTACGTGCTTTCTATTTAAAGATACTATATAAAATAAATCTGAAATAAATAATACGTATATAATACAAGAAATAATCATAAAAATATATATTATAGTATACATACAACACATTATATTATTGTTATTATTATTATTATTATTTTTATGTTATCATCATACATTGCACGATGTATTCCTTTATATAGATATTTACCGAGAATATCTGTCGTAAAGTGTGTTATCTATCCCAATATATATATGGTATACTTATATATATATTTGAATGATTGCTTTCGTTTATATATACAAACGTGCCTATATAAAGTATGTATATAGAAATATGAACAAAAACATTACACATACGTTTTAATATACTAAAATAAATATGTATATATTTATAAGAAACAAGTATCATAAAATAAACACATTTATTATTGTAATTACATATAAATTGTATGACATTTATATCAATTAATTTTATTTGATCGTAATAAAAACGAAAATTATTATATACGATGTGAAAATAATATTATATAAAGATAAATAATATGTACATTTAATTTTATTTATATATATGGTCGGTCGTGGTCATGTCACACATAAATCAGTAATTATATTTATTTATGCGCGTATAATTTTTAAACAATTGAAATAATATAAATTATGTATATTTACTTGTGCACGTACATTAAGACAGTACATTAATGAATCGGCAAACAAATGATAAACCAATAAATTGTCTTTGCATTTCAAGAGTAAGCATTTTAGATGGTATCAGTCTCTGGGATTAATAGAAAAAAAAAGAATTCCATTAAATTCGTTGTCATGTTAATCTGCTATCGATTAATCCGAATGTTGTTTAATCAAACCAAAAAGCTTCCCAATAATATATAAACATTTTTTGAATTTTTCGTTATACATTTGTTTGTAAGACAATCCTTTTTAGTATATTTTATATTAATATGAAGTCATTCATACGTTCATATACGTTCATATATAAACATGTACATTTATTTGTTGGCAACATTTCAAAATATGATACATATATTTTTGAAAACTCAATTTATTCGAACGATTATTTTATTATATCTGGAATACATACATTTTATATCTTATATATCATTAAAAAAATTGGAAAATTTATATGTATACATATACATATATCTATAAATAAATGACAAAAGTTATCTATTTTCATGTATATAAGAATTTAATATGCAAAGCATATTATTTTTATATGTCAACTCTTATAATAATTTGGTATATTGTTATAGATATTATGGGGTGCTTCAATTTTAGACTTTTTTTTATATATTGTCAAATTTTAATATAAGGACTTATATATGGAAAATTTAGAAAATTGTATTCGAAAAACCAAAAATCCATCGAGTAATTTTCATTCTTACTGTTAGATAAGATGGTATTATATTAAGAAACACCTTAACATCAAGGTTATCAGGATATATTCTTATAGATATATATATATGTATACAAATATGAATTGTAAATAATTTTCATTGTTTATATATACGTACATTATAATAATCGTTTAGAATAAAATTGTAAAAGTTTCCGACATAAATTATAATATTTACTCGTGTAATTTGGAAGGAATTCAACTTTAGCAAATTATAAAAAAATAAATAATTATATTTAACATAATAATATCCTGTATAAATTTCATTTAAATAAAATACCACAAAGAATGTTTTAATGAATATCTTTATAAAATATATGTATTACAAAATTATGTATAAATGGTAAAATTCCATAATATATAAAATATAAATAAATAAATATATATTTATTCCATTCTTTAAAGAATCCGTTGATAAATTACATATTCCATAATCGTTTTCGTTATTATTGTAAATTAATTTACCAAATATATATCTGTGGTGTATATTATGTACTTTAAAAGTGCGTATATATATTTCAATTAATTATATATGACGTGTTGTATAATTAAAAACATTAAAACATTACCAGTCTGTATATACGTGTTTTTTTAATATACATTTACAAAAAATTTAATTAATTTATAATTAAATATTTTCATGTGTAGATGTTATACATATATATATAAAAATAATATGCAGATATATATGTTTTTTAAAGACAGATTGTTAGATTAAGAAAATTTATGTTATTATCGTTTTTTGTTTTTGTTTTTGTTTCTTAATGTTTCTTGTATTTATATTGCATTAATATTATATCACAGTTAAAAAATACATTTATTTAGATATTTGTAGAAAATTGTATTTTAAAGCAGTTTTTGAATTAAAGGAATAAAATATCTATTTTTAAATTTTAAAATATTCGAGGTATATACGCACGTATATATAGAAACAAAAACCAATATATAACGAAGAAATAAAAATTGAATATAAATTATAAATGTTTGTTAACGTTAGTATATATACACAATAAAAATTTATATGCATCTTATTTTTTTCTCGATCTCTATAGACTCTAAACATTTGTTGTATATGTTTTTACTATTTATTTACAAATTTTCTTATATATATACATATATAGAAAATCATTTAATTAATATTATATATATTTTCTTTCTATAATTTTATTTACATAATTAATTTATATAGTAAATTTGTGTAAATTTCCTGCTTATAATTACTTTTTTTTCAGGAAAAATTCTGTTATATAGCATTATTTTCAAATAACTTATATTTAATTCAATTTGAATATCGACGATTGTCTAGGTATATTCAGAAAATTTTGTTTTTCGATACTAAGACGATATATATAGAATATTGGTGCCATATATATTTGTTGACTTATTTTCAAAAAAGAAATTACTCTAATAGCCAGTGATTTTTTATATAAATTTGCGTGCTGTGAGCATATATCCTTTATCCGTGTTTATATATAAAAGTGATCACGAATTAAATTTATAATTTTTTGTGTAATCAATAATTGATTATTAACAATTCATTTTCAATTTTATTAACTCAATTATTGTTTAAAAATAATATTGATGTATTTTCCAATAAGATTTCCTTTAAAGAGGATGCACTAATCATAATTTACTGTCTTAAACTTCATTGATTAAAACAAAAGGGTTATTGATAAATGTTCAGGTTCGGTATTATGTTAAATGTCCTTTAAGTATAGGTAAAAATGTCAAATTATTGTTATAAAAAACATTCGTTTGTAGTTGCAATTATTGATGAATAACAGTAGGATAAATTAAAATTTTTTTAACAAATAAAAAAATGTTTTTTTTTTCTCAATAAACACCACAGTAAGATATTATCAAAATAAACAATTCAGAAAACGGTGTGCTTTGAAGATAAAAATAAATATTTATATGTTTTTTTACTATTAAATATACAACGCTTATAGAAATTTTATCTTTTATATTCACATTTCACATATATTTGCATAAATTTAGAAATGAGTAAAACAAATTACATTGTTTATTTGGAATCGAGGAAAACATTTTTCTATATGAACTAAATTATTGACTTTTTCTTTAGGTTGTTAATGCCAATTAAAACATTAACGTATATAGATATTGAAAATTGTATGCATTTTTAGTATAAAAAAAATCTCACAGAACAGCTCAATTTGTACATAATTGATAAATCGTCTGAATAAATAAACTGTTTCGATATCCGCGAGTACTAGCATACGAAAGTGTATATATATTTTAATTATTTTTTTCTTTTGATCTATTTCTTTAAAAAAACAGTATAGAAATAAACACATGATTTCCAACACAAATTTATAAATTAATTAAATATATATTTTTGTTGTTTATAGATAAAAAAAAAAAAAGAAGAAAAAGTGTATTGTATAGATTATTCAGTTTTTGGGCGGTTAATTTTTACTTATTTAAATATAGAACCATATAACTTATTTAATATCATTTCAAACTTTTTAATTTACTTAAAGTACTTTTCTGGTTGTTCTTAAATAATATAAATGATTCTATTTAAATTGTCTTTAATTATACATGAATTCAAGTGCAGGTATTTTAAAGTTAATTTTGAATACCAGTGTATTAAAAATTATGTATACATTCAATTGTAAATTTTTGAGTTAATTTTATTATTATTGTTTGAAATATTTTCTTCATATATGTATGTATATAATGTATTTTTCTTCTAATAAACCATGTAGAATTATTATATATGTACGTAATGGAATTAATTAATATACTTGAACTTTCAATACAGATATATTCTGTCAATTATGCTGATGACAAGTCGTTTGTTTATATTTGTTATATATATAGATATTGTATTTCTAACATTTATATTCTACAAATTTTGTATTATTATAAGTAAACATCCCTCATACAATTTTTTTTCTTATTTGGTAAATTAATATAATCACCCATTTATTCGTTTTAATGAACTGATCATATCGCTTATATAGAGTATAGAGTAAATATAAAATGTTTGCGTATTATCGTAAAGTATACTATTATAATATAGTGATAGACTGAAATATTTGGGGAGTAAATATAATTGAAATTTTGTCTGACATCAACCATTTATATAGAAAATCAAATCTGTATTATATATAGTCAATTGTTTATCCACCATCTATATGTAAATATGTATACATCTTTATAAGAGCATAATCTGTATTCGAACATCCAGTACATATAAATGTACTTTTGTAATAACAAGTGTGAAAATATACAATTTACGACACAGTAGTATAAATGTAATGTGTCTGCAAATGATAGAAATGTACTTGTACGACATAAATATAAAAAAAATCAACATTTTGAAAACACCATAAAGCGTATATAGTTTTATTATAATGTTTATAGAAATTACAATGAAATTGTGAATGAAATAAAATAATCCCTATATAATATTATAACACTTGTCATCGTAACAAATATAATGAAAATATTATTAAATTCTTATTCTTGTTGGAAAAATAAATCAATAGCAATATAATATTTCTTTTAACTACATATATATAAATATATAGAAATTGTATATTTATAAAATAAAGCACCAATAAAACAATAAGAAAAATGTTTAAGGAAAATAATGTAGAAATGTAACATATATAAATTTCTTAAAACTTTTTTTATTTATATTATACATAAATATATTTAATACTATAAAGAAAGTGATTCATCAAAAAATAAAACTTCTTCGTATATTTGAAAATATTTTGTGTATTTTCATATCTCACTCGTTATACTAGATGTATAATAGATAGATTGTTGTATGTGGATATATAAAAAAAAAGAAAAACCATTTTCAATGTACATTGCGGGCGCCAAATTTATAGCAGACATACTTTAATATTTTCTCTATATAAATATATATATGATTACATGTATGAATTCTATATATTTAGAATAGAATGTGGATGTATGTTTTTTTGTGTGTGAATATAATCGAGTAAATAATTTATGATAAGTAATAAAGCTTCTACTATATATGCGTATGTATAAATCTAAAACAATTGTTATATTCGTATTTACAATAATTTTATGACTTTTTTATTTATATACAATGGCGGTATCATATAAAGTAGGTTGCAATGGCACACACAAATCGAGACACCTCACATTTCGAATGATTCTTTCATTCAAAATAATTGATTACGGATTTTACAGGAAATTTCTTTAGAAAACTATACAGATATGCCCTTACAAAATTGTACCTTGAAATGAACAGATTACCGCGACTCTATAATATTTAACTAAACCAAACACTAGAATGGTTAAAATCGAGTCTGTTCAGGAAAATATTTATGTATAGTGTTATATATACAAATTGTTTTTTTTTCTTAAATTTCTTTTTGTTCAACTATATATATTTTTATCAAAGATAATATAATTTAATTTTATTATATTTTGCTCATTTTAATTGGATTTTATTTACTATAAAAATTCTTTATTATATATTGTTATATTTATATATAGTTTATGTATGTTATATTATATATTTAATGAAACACAATTTTCACGGTATTTTTCACAACAGAAATTTATTTATATTCTTTTTTTTTAAATTATAATTCGTTTATATAACATTTTAATGTAATTAAATAATCTTCTCTAAGTTTATTATATACATACATGCATTATCGCAACGTAATGAAGACCTACATCGTCGAATATTTTATACAGCCATATGTAATAATATATCGGATCATAAATTATTTATTGTAAAAGATTATAATTTTTCGTTATCGTTCTGATCTTAGCTATGTATATTGAGATATTATTTTTTGTTAAATCTGAGTTAAAATTACTGCTTAAGATGACAATCCAATATAAGCTTTTCGTTAGAAAATTGAGTTTTCCAATATACAATACTTTGTATGCGGATTTCAATGTCTTAGTCGAATTCAATTATAGCTTATTCTTATAGTTTTTTTTTAATGAAATACTATCAACTATACTCATTGATTATTCCATTCAATTCGTTCATAAGAGTTAAAACGATCAATCTTTTACTATACAGAATTCGTGGCCACCCTTTTATAACTTCCCCATCCCTTATTTAACACTTTCATTTGAACACATTTATTTGTATTAATTTCATATAATATTAATTATATAGTGCTAAATGATATATTTAAAGTTAACGACACTTACACAGTATATAAACTAGATGTATGTTTAACTAAACTAATTAAGTATATACTATATATTATATTTTTCTTTAATTCATGGAAAAGTATATATACATGGCATGTATTGCACATATTAAAATATAGTATATATTATAAAGAAATATTTATATATATCTAAAAAATAAATAATATATACCTATTCAAAAAATAAGTAAATATCAGTAAAATTGCAACAACACAATTTTTACAATTGCGTACAATACAAAGAAAAAAGGCACCCCATTTGAATATCTTAACGTTTTTTTTTTATTTTACATTTTCTAAATGACCTTAAACGCAACCATTTTTGTACATTTATAAAAATCGCACTCAAAAGAAGCCATGTTAAAGTGTCAAATGCTTATATCGATTTTCTTTCAATATAAATTATGCAAAAAATAAAATATAAAAAATTCCCTCTTTACACCACACACATATATTATTTATGCGTATATAAGAAATATGAAACTTTTTTTTTATTTTCGAATATGGAATACAAATTGTATATGTATATAATAGAAAAAGTAATATATCATATAACGTTGTTTATAAATATGCATATAGTATATATATTATACCGCCTTATAAACCGACTTATCACAAACAAAAAAAATTAAGTTGATTTCTTTTTCGTCTTCTACAAAAATTGTAAAGGTGGAAAATAAGCGGAAAATTTTCTTTTACCATTATTAATAAATTTGCCATAAATAAATATATCAATTTTTTTTTTATTTGTTGTAATGTAAACCACGGTGAATTTTCAACAAAAAACAGGTATTTACTTTTGCGGTAAATATTTAATATATACTTATTGTGGTAATCGAGATATCCGTATATGCTGATATGTGTTGACGACGAACGAAGGATCGATTTATTGGTATTATTTAATATAGTATAAGAAGATTAAACTAAAATAAATTTATATATTGTTTAGATAGAGAGCTGTTTTACAAAGAGTAATTTCAATTCGATATAGATCATTATGATAATTATCAAAAATTACTTATATATATATATAATTATATGATTAAAATCGCACCCTTATATTAATAATATATAAACATTCCAAAGATACGCATATAAACATACTTGAACGAACAATAATGTGAATAAAGGAATTTTTATTGTCATTTTTATAGTCTATTATGTATATATATATTTAATAGATAAATATTTATTATATATATGAGATCCTTATTTTATTATACATATAAATAAACATTTATTATATATAGTAATGCAAAACATTTATATAAACATCCGGAAAATTGGATAAGATTATAAAAAATTATCTTTTTCTATATATCCATTATACGTATTTAACATAAAAATAAAAACCGTTTTATATATTATACATCTTATCTTATATAAGCATCTTATATAAAATGATAATAATATAAGAAGAATTCGTATTTTAATATTGATAATATATAATTTATAACAGTATACAAATTTTCTTTTGACTTTTCCACATCATCATTTACAAAATCACCTTAGGTCTTTGAATAATTTTTCAATAAAATGAAAATATGATTATTTGAAATCGTAATATATAATTCACAAAAGTCATAATTAAAATTTAAATAAATACATTTTTATTGTATATATCTATTATGATAATAATTATGTAAATTATAATGAAATTATGTTATGAAAAAATCCATATTCATTTATTTGATTGTTAGATAAAACGTGCATAGCATTAAATGATATTTCAATGGTAGTAAATGAAAATTATTTAATGGTTATTTTCGTATAATTCCATGTAGTATACAAACAAAGATTTTCGCACGGTTTTTTCTCGCAAAAGGAAACTTTTTAATTTTTTTTTTTTGTATGTTATTGTTAACTTCATCTTTAAATAATTTTTTTTTTTTTTTGTATGGTATTATTAAATTATTTCATTTTTATTTCAACATTGCCCTTCTTCGTTGTCGATGTATTTGACGGTGGGTACATTTAAATGTATATACACTGCCAATTTTTCTATAGATGCATTGATAAAGAAAGGTGATGTACAAGAATATATAATTAGATGATATATATAAATGGGAAATAAATTTCCATATTCAAAATAATTTAACAACAAAAAAATAAAACCCCCTCGTCATTATATTGAGGAGAGTTTTGTGCGAATATATTATTATTACATTTATTCACACAATTCCCGAAAGTATATTAATATATATATATATCTATCTATATATAGCTCTTTATACATAGAATGTTATGCATAAAATAGTAGAAAAAAATTCCAAATATTTTTAAATGAAAATATTATGCTTTTATATACCATATATATCAAAATCCGGATATATTATTATTTATATATGTAGATAGATATATATATGTATATATATATATATAATAAGAGACATATAACTAATATCATTCAGAGAAAAATATTAAGCAAAAATTCCGAATAAATTTTCCTTTTTCATCTAGACTATATACCTATATATATAATAAATACAGTAAATATATAATAATATATACAGGAAAAGAAATCCCCTTATGAATGTCACATTACAGATCACAATGTCAGAAAATTGCATTTTATTATATATTTAGCTCTTTGAAATTTTCTTATATTTATATCAAGTATAAACATATATCTATATATAGATAAATAAATTGTGTAATCTGCATTCACATATGATAATGTATTTTTAAACTATACAACTTTTAATATTTAGATATTTATATTTATATATAAGATTATATGTTGGTATATGCACAAAAAAAAAGAATGAAGTTCTATATATAATAAACTGAATGTAAATTTTGAAAATAAAAGTCCCAATAGATTTGCATACAACATGACAACTATTTCATATAGATCTCTTTGGAGCTGCTATTGTAAATTGTATATTTCATATATATGTATATATAATAAGGATATAGAAGGAATTGTATATATATTTTAAACGTATATGTATTTATATATTCGTTTTTCTCTCAAAATATAAATAAATATAAAATATCATTCATATATGCATTTGATGTATGCTATGAATGATTTATCATATATATACCATTATATTTTATATATATAGTTTAAAAGCACTTTAAGGTAACATTGGTTGATAACTGACAGATAGTATATGTTTTGTTTAGTAGAGCTTTAAGCAACATTTTTTAAGTTAAATAGTATTATATATTATTATACGTATAAAAATATATGTATTAAATATTTAAATTTAATTTAAAATATAAAATAAAGACAATATATATATGGAATTCTATATAGATGACATGGGAATTTCTAAATATGGATTAAATGATATAGATAAAATTGAAATGCATACAAATGTAATAAGTTCAAATTCATGTATATCATTTATAACCAATTAAATTTGTATATAAACATTTTGTTTTTTATATATTATCCTAAAGTCTAAAATCTTTAAAATACTTTAAGGTTTACATAATTTTTTTCATAACATCTTTTATTAAAATGTATATGAGTACGCCCCCATGAACAAAAACAAAAAAATACAAGAATTTCCATGGAAAAACTTTAACAATTTTCATTATTTTGACCAAAAATATTTATCCACATGTGCAGCAAAGTTATGTTACAATATAAAATGAATATATTCTCTAGAAATATTATTTTAATATAATATATTTTATTATGTTGATACAATTTTAAAGAAAAGACTAGAGGACGTTAGACCTCAGTGTTGGTATTATTATTATTATTATATACTTATATAAATGCTATTTTAACAGAAATGCTTATATTATTAGAAAATCAAAAAAATATATCATATATCCATGATATTATATACTGAATTTATTTATACAAAAAAAAATATCCTACAGTAAACTGAAATTGAAAATGACCCTCTGCAAAAAAAAAAAATAAATAGATTATTTACTGGGAAATTTTACAATCTTATTATTTTGGTTTAATATTTTCCCTTAGGCTTTTTTTATTTTATTCATGTTAGAGCTACCTAACAACTCTATATATCAGTTTAACAATTTTAATACATATTTTATTACAAAATATATTTGGTTTTCATATTATGTTAAATTGAATTATAAATAATATAATTTTGTACATTTTGTAATATATATTTTGTGGATTCCATTTCTTATTCTTTTTTGCATTATGTATCTGACGATGAAAAGTGGTACCGCATACCGATCGTTGGTTAATATCGACTATTAATTATTAGATGATTCATGATACTAAACTGATTAATCAAAACTGTATATTTTGAGAGTCGAAAGACTATATTTCAATTTCAATGTCATATTCTGTTTTGATTGTTATTTTTTTAATATTTACCAAAATAAAACCAATTTTCCCGATATATAAACTGAGAAAAACAAATAAATAATGGTCAATGACTTCCGAAATAATATTATAATCGATTTATTTTTTCATAAATATAAGTTTATAGAATATTTTATTATGAATATATACAAAACATATTTCGTTTTATTTTGATTTACCAATAATATATGTTCTAAAACAAAAAGCATGTATATGAGTTTACAAAAGAAGGATAATATACGTGATCAATCGATTATGCAAATGTATATGGAGTAAACCAGTGAATGAAAAATAATAATTCTACAATTGTTTACTTTCTATTCTCTGTTTCTATTTTTCTTCTTTTTTTTTGGGTGAAAATTACAAACATTACATAAATATTAAATTCAAAATAAATGCATTCCTTGTGTATCTATATTTATTTTGAAAGATATATATATAATGAAAGTTATATATGAATAGTAAACTTTTCTTATAAAAGGGGACTTTGAACCATTGCCTAATATATTTTATGATATATATATAGATACATATGGATATAGGATATATATGAATAAACAAAAAAAAGTGTATAAGATATTGGAAGTTGTATTTATTTAGTTCAATTTCATATATGAATTGGAATATACGTTTATATTGAGAGTAAGTTCGCCTTAGGGATCAAAGGACCATATTATAATATATATAGACATTTTGCTTCCAAAAAAAATGTGTTTACGTTATATATATATATTCTTGTATATAACTTAGTATTGCATTCTTGTTTTATCTGATAATATACGTGTATATTATACTTGAAACTTATTATGTATATATATATATAGAAATTGTAATACCAAATGTAATATATATAAGATGATTGTGTGTATATACGTGTATACGTGAAAAATATAATCACCAAAACTATGAATCATCATATCAAGGGAATTCTTTACCACACCACTTCTCATAGTAAATCGATGCAATATATAAAAAAATTATATATGTATATCTAAATATATAATATGAAATTATCTTATATATATATATACAAAAATTCGTGTATGGGATTGATTGTCACTTCTAATAATGTTTTCTATATTTTTTTTTTGAAAGGTAAACATTAACATAAAAATTAAATGTGATTTAGGTGTACGTGACTACCAATATAATCATTATAATTGCGTTTATTTTATAATTTTAAATATGGCATATGCATACACGTTATTGTATAAAATATATTGAATTGTAAATTTATAAAATATAATATATATACTATAGTGTTTACTTACCGATTTACCACATCGTAGAATTTTGATTAAACACTCTGAATAAATCTATGGAGAAAAAGATACAGAAAATACGATTAATTCACATGAATTGGATATTAAGTTTGAGTAAAATAATTAATTAAATCTGTGAATAAAGTTTGATTTACATCTGGCAGAAAGATGATTTGTAAGAACAGAATTAATTTACATTTTTCAATATTTCAAAAGTTATTTTTATTCATTTTACCATCATACAAAAGGATATTGATTATATTTAAAGTATGGATTCACAGGAAATGTTTTGATGTTTCAATTCCATTAAACTCAAAACACTGTCGCTAAACCGTATTTTATATAATTAACCTAATTTTTCATTTTATCTGATGAAAAATAAAAAACTTTATCATTAGCAAAAATACACTGTTCTATATGTGGTGAAATAATGTTCGCTCTATAATTTTCTCTTATTTTTACAAATCAATCCATTAATTTTAAAACAAAAATTTATATAGACATATTTTGCTTCAAAAGAAAATCATTTTGCATAAATATGTAAATATATGAAAAAAAAAAATTAAATATAATATCAATATATATGGCACAGAGATATAAAAAATACCATTATTTGACTATTATTATGAAATAAAACTCAATCAATGTGCGCTTTCATTTATGTTGTCTATCACAGATTTATATATATATATATATATATGAAGAAATACGAATGGTGGATACTTCATTTGAATATAATTTCCATTTCAATGTATGAACAAAATGAAAAAGAAAAATGAACACACCAAAATCTATATCAATCATGATGATAGGCCCGCACTATCTCAATAAAATGAATTGAAACACGTCTTTTGAATGGAACCACCATTATCATCATGTTCGTGTATATAGTTGGCAAAACAAAAAAGAATACAAAAAAACAAACAGACCAAAAATGTTCCCAAGCTAAAAACGTTTATGGAATACATAACAACAAAAAAATAGTAAAAAACAACCATATCCTATATGTGTTGTATATGTGCTATGTGTTATGGAACAAATGGATATATAAGCTTTTGAATCCTTATTTCGAAAAACTAAAAGAAAAAAATGGAAAAAAGGATTATATAAAGGTGTATATACAATCGTACAGTCAGACATATGCATATAAAAATATATTTTATTCAATGTTATATATATATAGCATATACCTATACTATATATATATTAAACTTAAATGTTGTAGCTCAATTGCAAATTCTGTATATGTATTTTTCAAATATAATACAGTTGTATAATAAACTAAAGTAGAACATTTATTTTTACATATAACATTCATTGATATATTAAATGTATATATAATATATATATATATACATCTAAAACATCTACAATATGTAAGTGCGAAGGAAGATTAATGAACTCAAATGGAACAATCTATATAAATAATATACCTTTTGTACATATATAGTTATATATTTATAAGAAATTGGTGTATGAATCATTTGGTATTCAATATGCTTTTATGTGGTAAAACCAATCACGTATATGTGTATGAATTTGCAAATATCTAACATTATAGTTGTTACATTTTTAGATATATACATAAATATATAAAATTATTACCATTATGTCATTTTGATATGGGTAAAAATAAACTCTTTTATGTCTTTTGTTTTGTGTGCTCTGTGTGGTTCAGATATACAAAATTGTGTGTATATCTTTTTTTTCGTATATGCTAAATCATTATTTCAAAAAAAATATCCATAAATTACAATTTTTCCATTGACAAATTTAATGCAATTAATGTTTCGAAATATCCAGAATAGGTTGGAAAATATTAAATGATATTTTTAGGTCGTAATACTGAAATTTGTGGGTAATTATATTAAGAATTCATATCCGAATTTTCCGCTCAGTACATCTGAATCCGTTGACAAATACAATCATCATTGTTCTTTGAGGGACCATAATATCTTTACCATATTTTCTTATATCCATCTCCATCTCAAGTTCATTTGCTATGAAATTATATGGGAAAATCGAATTTCTATCATAATATTATTTGTCATTTTCCAAGTCTAACCATTATTTTGCCACTTTATACTTAAGCGTTCAACCATTTAAGTTATTTCAATTGATTTATATAATTCCATTACCGAAAATTCGACTAGAAAAAACATTTGTTGCGGTTTCAAATACAATTAAGATTATTATATGTTAAAAAATATTATAATTTACGAATGGTCGTGTATATACATAAAATGTCCAAAAGAAAATTGAATTTTTTTATTAATGTATATATATACTTGAGCATAATAAAACTTGAAGTAAATCATCTAAATTGATTGTGATAGAAAAAAAAATTTTCTTTTTTAATATTTATGCAATTTGTTACCCTTCTGATTTTCTGATTTATATTACCTTTATATCATCGTACCGTTTGTATAATGGAGTAAAAAAGAAAGTTCGAATTAAAATAGAATTTGTGATGGTAAAAAAGATAAATCAACTGAAAAATTAAAATTATCAATGTTAAATTTATTCTTTGGGTTTACACCGCAGTTATATATAACTTATGTGTAATACATTGCAGTTCAAACGTATATATTTGGATTTTGGAAAAACTGCTTTGTAAAGACAAATTCATAAAAATATATATAATAAATAAATTACATAAGAATATATGTATAATAATTATTTCAATTTGATATACTTTTGTATAGAATGAGTATTATTATTATTGCCTATAATCAATTCATGTTTATATAATATCTACTGATAAGACGAAAATAAATCAAACTCAAAAGAAAAATGTATAACCGCCTCAGATTTAGGAATTTTATTGTGTTTGTTCATTTTTACTATATATATATATACTTTTGAAATCTCATCCTTTTATTTATGAATAACAAAAATACATAAATAAATAGAATAGAAAATATTTTCCATTTATTACAAGTCATTTTTGGATGTTTTGTATTTTACTGTTTGTGATGTTATATAAAGCTTTTTAGTTTTCCTTTAACCTTAAATATAGGAGTATAAGTTTTGTATTCTTAAACTTTCATTTTTAGGTAATACGATTTGAAAAAAAAACAGATTTAGTGTGAATAACCATCACTATTATGCTATTATATAGAATATTCCTTATAGATCTTATTATACAACATATTTTTATATATACGGTACGGTATATCTAAATCATATTCATTCAGAATGATTGTGTTTCTTTTTCTCTATTCTTTTTTCCTTCTTAATTCGAATATATTATATAATCCATAATATTACAATGTATATACGTATAAACGATAATGCTGACCATTACAAATTTTATGAATGTTTGAATGTTTTCTTTTTCTTATCATATATTTTGTGATATATAGGCGTATGCGTAATTTTATTTTTTGTTGGCCAATTTTCAAAGAAAATATGTTATTTTTATATAAGAAAGAAAACGCACATTTATACTTAAAAATAATTTTGTTTGTTAATGGGAAAAGATTTATATTTCAGAAGTATATAATAAAATATAATGATTTAGTTCAATGTACATGATTAAGATTCAGATACATGTTGTATATTTTTAATGATTGCATGTGGATTTCATATAAGTAAAAATTAATTCTATTTGAAATGATACGTTTAATGGTTAAGGTGTTACATTCACTTTTGATTTGAATATTCATCGCAAAGTTTGTATAAGCATGTGCTGTGAAAGTGTTGCGGTAATTATTAGAAAATGAGATTCTCACAAAATTTCATATGCACCATGAATCGGGTGAATAAAAACATAATTACGTATTGGAATATTAAATTTGTCATTTGTAAATCTAAATTTAATAACTCTTTTTGACGAACATTTCAAATATATTTGCTATTTCTCGTAGTGGTGCAATTTTTAATGATTTACAGTTGTTATCCTCTAAACCAATTTTTGTTAATACTTTAAACTTTCTAAAAAATGAAAAAACCATTTGCAAAAAACTACAGTATTGTGTACAAATGCAATTATGTTTTTTTCCTAATCTTTTATTGCTTTTTGTTAAATCATTTAATTTTAATATAATTAAATACCATTAAAAATGTATGGTAAAAAACACACATTTCAAAACACAATTTTATTCTTAATTATATTGTATAAATATATACCAAATAATTATAGGCCTGTACAAACCAACTCCCATTTATTATTGAGTTATATCGTTAAATCGCCGTTATATTATACTTTTAAGAGTACTAAAATTACTTTATTATTGTATAAATATATACATTTATGGAAAATTTTAATGGGTCACGCAGATAAATTCACCCCCATCATATTTGTATGTATATACGTTAAAATTAATGGTTATTTATATGAGATACATTTATTTATGTATAATATTTTATGATGTATATTGTTATAATATTTAAAGATAAATTAGAAAATTGAAATTTTCTAATTTTGTTATTTATATAACATATACACGTATATTTTTAACGTTAAAGATGTACGCAGTATAATCGATTTTTTTTAGAGATAATGTGAAAGCTGTGTTTTTTCAATTACTATTTTAATATTAGATGTGATTTTATTAATATTGATTTGATTCATACTATACATCCAGATAAATATTTTCGAATATTTTATAACGCATTTGTTCCATATACATCCATAACTTTATCAGTTATAAAATAATAAAATTTACCAATTTCTTATTTGGATGTAAACATCTTGTGAGTATTAAAATATTAAAATACTCCTGAAAATCCAAATTGTAAAGACCTAATGGCATAAAATCAATGTTTACCGAATTCCACATATTAGTCGGTAATACATCTTATGATTTTAATGGTATAACCATTTAATTTTTATTATAATAAATACAAAACAAATGAATAAAAAAAATTCACAAACAATACTTATAAGTATTCTTAATATATATGCCTTATATATATATATATATATATATATATATAATATAATGTTAAACATAGATAAGCATGACTTTTTATTACATTTTATGTATAAAAATAATACACGTACATAAATATGAAAATAAATATCAATCCTTTTTCATTTTTATCACCTCATTTTATGTTGAAAAATAGCATCGTTATTTGCTGTAAGTACTCAACAACTCCCATTCATTATCCAAAGTAAAAAAAAAATGAATAATAAATAACAAACGCATTATATGATTATATATATATATTTATATGGTACATAATACATAAGGTAAAATATCATCTAGCATTCAAAAAATACACTATATTACAATGGATTTCTTATGTATATATGTATATCCAAACCATTTTCTCAAAAAAGCCTTATGTATTTCAAAACATATATAATGTTCCTATACACAAGATTCTGATCTGTATAAGAAAAGAAAATTAAAATAAATTGATGTTGAACAAAGATGTAAAAAAAATGAATATATGTCTTTTTTAAAACTAGAAATTTTCTATACCAAATATAGACAAATCTGTATGTATAAATGGAAAAAGTAGAAAGTATAATCCTTATATTGAATGAAAAAATGCATATTGGTATAGTATATATATATAGGATATATTAGGGAATCATTGAAAATAGGTCAAGAAAAAGTGATAAATTATTAGCTAAAAGCCTAAGACATGTTATAAACTGTATATATATCATCTATGTTGTTTTATATAACATCCTAAATTCACATTGATACGTTACATATTCAATATACTTTTTTTATCATGTTTTTCATGCCATTGTATATGATATTATTTATCTCCTTGAAGAAATTGATGTATCATAGATTATCCATATTTTATTTGTCCCTTGTGATGGCATTATCATATTATATACATATACATAACAACTTATATATACGTAATATAGAATATATGGCATCCATATATTGATTGATATATATACAAAATAATAAATTATATTATTTTTATGATAATGATATTTATTGATTATCAACTCATATACATATACAGCGGCCTATATATATAAATACTTTAGTTTATATATTCGATGAATTGACTGTATAGATATGGGTTATTTAAATTCGTACATTCTGATGCATTTCGAAATTCAAATTACTTTCATAATTATATATCAGTCTTAGGATCAAATTAAAATATAGTTTATGTAATCACTACTTTAAAAAAAATTATATATGCATTTCATTATATATTCTTAACTCATTTATAGTTTATTGACTCTCATAGTATGTTATGTATATTTATGTAACTAGACCAGATCCGCGAATCATTTATAAGCTTTTAATATATAATTTTAAATAGATTTTAAATAGATCTTGTAAATACTTTAATTGAAATATATTTTGTAATTTGAAAAATATGATAAATATATTGTAAAAGAATTTGTATACTTAAGCGCCGCTATATACATATTTTATCCATATAACTTAACTATGCATGAATATTATATCCCTCCGCTATATATATATATATATATGTAAACATTTTAAAATATATATCAAAACTCTTAAACATATATTATTATACGTACTACTTTAAAACGGAGATAATCCTATATAAATCGATTTACTTAAAAATCCATTAAGAGAAAATTTGTTTTCATTTTTCAATAAATTTAATTGTATTTACAATGTAATGTTTTATTTTTTGTTACAAAATTTGTTTTATTGACATTGTGTGTGCGACGACACGCAGATGATAAATACCAAAATGGAAAAAAAATGAAATTATATTATTTATATATATAGAGCATGTATAAATTGTAGATGGAGGTTCTGTATACATATATTTTTTTAAATATATATACATAATCAATACTCATTTATTTTATATAAGAATTTTTCTTTATATCCAAATATCATTTCGATATAATATATAATGTTTATTATTTTCATGTTTACTTTATAAAATTTAAGCAAACCCAAAAAAAAACCAAATATGTACATAAGAATTCATATGGTATATGCCAACTCATGTGTAGATGACAAATTACCCACAATTTTATTGCCCCATCCGCATATATTTTTTATTTGTTTGTGTTATCAGAATAAATTGAAAACAGAGTAAAACGAAAGAAAGAAAAAGTGGGTCGAATGCTAGTGTGTTGTGTATATACACGCATATTCTAAACCTTAAAGTTTATTTCGGAAAAGATATATTCATATATATGCCATATAAGGTGAATTTATATCCGCTACCATTTTTTCTTATATACTTATTCAATGTCGATTATTTGGGATTAGGAATAACTTCCCGCTGTTTTCCGACATATGCGGTATTTGCCCATTTTCATTACTAAATTTTACTAAACTACACCAATTTATGTCTACTAAAATCGATATTTTTGCTAACGTCCTATAAAAAATGAGATCAATTGTTATTGATAAATGTATGCATATAAGTTTATTGAATATATACAGGGTGATTTTATTGTATTATTGACAATAATAAATTTTAAGATTTTAAATGTACTTAAACGAAAAATGCTGAAATACTACATACTGAACCAATTTGTATGATAATTTTCAATTAAATTGAAATATTTACGTGTGCTTTTGACAGACAGTTAATCCGTCTTTTATATCATCCTCTAATTGAAAGAAGAACATTTGCTAATGTAATTCTATTTAATATTGTCATGTTATAAAAAATATATATACGGTACACTTTTCGCGGGATATATGCTGTAATGTATATATTTGTAGAAGTATCTACCCAAACCTATAGATGGAAAACATAATATTGAATGGTTTTTATTCAATTTTTTTTATAGATACACTAACAATTTATCCATCCAACATAATTCATATATTATATAACACTATTATATAATAAATACCTTTATTTGCATATCATGAAATATGATGAAAGTATAAAAAAATGCTATATATGTATATAAAGTTGTAAATATTCACAATATGCGGTTAAAAAATGTATGTATTAATGCAGAAGAAGCAGAAAAACAAAATCTTAACAAAAAAATAAAATACATTACGAACATATAAGAATCAATCATCTAAAACTGTCAAAATATTATTTATTTTTATTATGATACTATGTGTAACTAAAATATACTCCATACGTATTATATGAAATTAAAAGACTTTATATATAAATTTTAATTATATATATTCATACATGGAAGCTTAACGGATTTTCTATACCATAAGCTTAACGTATTATATTTATAGATACAGATATTATATTATAGATAAAATTCCAATTTATCTATTTACATTTTCGTTTTTGTCATGAAGAAAAACCATTTATACAAAACAAAACAAAAAAATTGTATTGTAAACAATTACAATGTAATATTTAATTCAATCCTTCTTTAATTCTATATAAAGAAATATATAGTAATATATTTTGTAAACAAAACATGAATCATTTATTATATTCATATTTAGTATATATATATGTAGTGTGAAGTATTAAATATGTAACATATTTTTATAGTAAAAAATGTATATATGATATCGTTTTGAATGTATATCCATTTAAGGTAAATGTTGCAGTTACTGGGAATTTATTAAAAATGCATCTGTTATCATATTTCTAACTGCCGTCCATAATAAATAATGAAAACCATTTTAAACATTTTAACTGGTTAGTAAAACTTTATAAATCACTGGTGATTTTACCCTAGTAATATTCATATCAAATTTGTTGTGCGTATAAATAAAATATATACCATATATAAATGATGGATTATAAATCCAAGTAAATCCTTTTTGTGTTTATTTTAATGTATATAATACTTTTGTTGGATAATCATATATGTATATAATATATACGATTTATTATTTAAAATATATAAACATGTATGAACTCGGCGTATCTCTATCTATATATTTATAGATGTTTATGTGTATTTTAGATTAAATATAGAACAGATTGAAATTTGATTTATTGCGTAAATATATAATTTATAATTTGTAATGATAATCATCACATTATCATTATAAAGGGTATATATTATAAAGTTTATCAATTTATAATTTATGCGATTGTAAAATATGTAATATTAATGAAGACCTTAATCAAATTATTGATTGATAAATTCAAATTATTATTCAATTAACTAATTAGATATAATTTGAATGTGTAAACCTTTTATATAATAGATTGACACTCATGCTTTATACAATTTATCTTATTAACTATAAAACAAATAAATTGAATTGTCAGTGAGTTTATATACTATTATAATAATATGTATGTTTATTTATATATATATTTTATAAAAAGAAAAAAATTTGTTTAAATTAAAATGACTTTTCTTTTGACGGAAACATTAAAATTTCCATATATATATGATATTATAGAGATGTATATAAATTGAATAATACAACAAATTTAATTTTATATAAACAAGAAAATTTTTTAAATATAAATGGTTCAAAATTCAATATATGTATAACATATATCTTTTTGTATATATATCAAATCATTTCAATATATTTTAAAAACCATATATGGATGTCGTGTATTTAAAGTATTATATTTTTGAATTTGTAAATAAATACATCAATAAAAATTAACTTTATACAATAAAAAATCAATCTATATATATATTTTTTATTTATATTATAGTACTTTCACGGTAATTTCATTATACATATACATATTTTATTTAAATATACCTTAACATTTATAAACATTTCCGGATATGCGTTTTTTTTTCTTGTTATCTTTATAATTTTTATTCGACCCTTTTTTCCAAATGCTGCAATAGGCAAGCATATTACATAAATACATTTTCTTTATTTATTTATTTTGTTAACTATATATACTTAAATATATTAAATAAAATATAATTTGTTTCTTTTAATATATATAGATGTATAAACCATATTATTATTATAGTTAGATTTTTCGATAATATGTCTTAGTTTTTTTTTCTATTCCTTATAGTTTGTTTTATCTATACATTGATATATATTCTATTTTATTGATTTTTATCTGATACAAATATATATAATGTGTATAAAGAAGAACTCGCTACTGTATAGTGTGTTTGAAATTATTTTACTCTTAATTCAATTTAAGTAACTATATGTTATAAGGGATAAAATGAAATCCTCATGAAAACATAATTTGAAGCATTTCAAATTTTGTTTCTTATTCTATGGAGGACTGTTCCTATGTGCTTTTAAAGTTATGAGGAATTAAAAAATTTATATTAAAAAAATATTTTAAAATTCCAAGTATCAACCATTTGAATTTAACATTAAGAAATTTAGTTTTCAACAAAACCGAGGAAAGCAACAACCGAAAACAAGTAGAATTAGGGGTATATACACATATATAGTTTTATTTGTATACTGTTACACAAAAAAACTTCTCCATATAAGGAAAATTTATAGCTTTCTTAAATGAAAATATTGTTGTGATGTTTTAATGCTGACACTAAATAGTTTTATTTTGTATATAATAAAATAATGTACATGAATAAACGGATGGATATAATATCTTGTTGTATGCAGTATATATTATTGTTATACATACACCATATTCTTTATTTATATATGTATATATATTGTACAGTGTATATTTTTTCTGAATGTTGTTATATTCGAAGATTTATAGAGTGTTACGATTTATTATATGTACATTAAGTTTATATATTTTTTTTCTTTCATATATAAACAATCATATTTTGTGAATAAAAGTATGTGGTAAAGTAATACAAAGCTGTCGCCTACAATTCGGTAATATAAATAAGTTTATGATTTCACATATACTGCAGAAAAATAGTATTTGTTTTATTATGTTATACTTTCGTTATATTTTGGACAACATTTAAGACAAGAATAATTAACCTAAACTAATTGAATAGAAGTATTATTTTTTTATTTTGTTTATATACAAAGGATATAAGACTTTAAAATTTTCATATTCATAAGATATTTTATTTAATTTGCGGAAATAAAATCATGTTTTCGCATAAAATAAAATAAAATGGAAGTATGCTAAAATCTATATAGTAATTGCAAGACTCAAAATCCTTTTAAATGTTAATCTTATCACATATTAAATTTGCATTCTTTTATTATATATTAAAATTGTATTTATATATGACTATATAGTTTTTAAAACATTTTATGTGTATGCAATCAGTAACCAACTATATACAAATGTAAAAAATTAAGTTATAAATATATTTGTCTGTAATTGTATGCGATATTGTAAATTAAATACGATTTTCCATAAAGGATTTTCATTATATAATATGTGGTTGCAATGTATAATTGAATTGCACGTAATTTTATGCATTCTATCTGTATATATATTTTCTGAATGATTATGTACAATGTTTAGTTATATGTTGGTGTATTATTGTTAAAGTGATTTTGATTTTATAGTATAAAAATAATGAAAATCTTCATTTGAAATCTTTATATAAAAATGTCTCTTAACTAATAAATTCATTATATAGACTATATTCTATAATCTATTTATATGTTTGGTAATCAGTTTGTAAATGCGATTGGCATATAAAGATTTAAATATTTATTAAGTTATAAAAATAATTATAATTTTAAATTTTATACAAAGACCATTAAGCTAAAATAGCATATACTTTTGGTTTTCTTCTTTTAACATTTAAATGCAGTCGGTAACAGACAACTGGTAACAGTTTCTTATATTAGTAAAAATTGAATCTTAATATAATAATATGAACGTGAAATTGTTGTTTACCCCTGTAACTCTATGTTTATACTTTATAAATAATGGCATAATCTATATGTACGTATAAGTTATATTGTATAAATGTACATATATAGGTATAAAGTAGGATTTATTTATTCCACATATACTATATAAATATTTGATCTATAGTAAAATAATAACAACATAATGGTCGTATCCCACTCTTATTAGGAATTTGTACACTTGTACGTATAGTCATAATAAATTTTCTTGAGAAAATTTTCTTTCCTTTTTCATGCTACCCTCTTATATTATATTAAATACATATATAACAACCTATACAAAGGTATATAAAACATGCAAGGGCAAAATTTAATATATATATATATATATAAATCCTATACAATTTCCATACATAAACAAAATAATGTTTAACCATAAATAGAAACCGGCAATGTATAGCAGCGGCTATATATAGAGCTAATATATACACACTCTAGAATGTTTATATACATTCATCGGATGGTTGACTGAAATGTATTCATACATAAAAGAAATACAAAAAAAACCATAAACAAATGCATTTGTATGTTGCATTGAAGGAGACAAACTCAAAAGGAAATATTGCGTTTTAAAGGTCTGTTATATATATAAATACAATAAGGAAAATAAAAATAAAATACAACTTACAATTTCTATACGTATAAATTCTGTGTCTGCTTTAGCAATTGCGTTGGAAAATAATAATACAAACAAAAACAAAAACCAAAAGAAAATTATAGCAAGTAAATCCAAAAATATATTAACAATGGAATGTTTTATTATTTTTTCAAAAATAACTCAATATAAACATAAATGAATCATAATGAAACAAGTTTAATTATGTCTATTAATTTGGTTCCGCATATAATATTTTCCAAAACACAAATATTTAATTAAAATTAGATGCAATAATAAAAAAAATAGAAAGGAAAGTCTAAAAATAATTACATAAACAACATAGGAAATAATAATTACATTTGATTTTATTTTATTGATCGACACAACAATAATCACAAATAAACTTTGTACATACACCCTGCCGTATTCACCACATTTTCAGTAACGAACTATTTGTAATTGTTTTTTCTTCGTTAAAACTATCAACAAATATTTAATAAATTGGAAAATAATAAAACTAAAATGAATAATAATTGAATAATAAATAAATTAACAATAAATAGATATAATAAATAATAAATAATAAAAAAAATGCCGGTTTATCAAATGCGAAACTACCGAAAACACTCTCCAATATACAAAATTTGTATATTTTGTTTTTACTTTCTTTCAAAAATTATACAAAAACAAAAAATAAATAAATAATAAAATAGATTTAAATGGTATTCGTGTGTTTGTGTTTGTGTATTTGGGGTTGTAATTTTGTATTTTTGTTTTATACACTATAAAATTGGGGTGGAAATGGGGTGTATGTGTGTCAATGTATGTCTCGTCAGTCAACAATTTATGTATACCTATATACGATATGATGGTGAATGAATTCATTTATATAGTGTACATACGCAAACGCGACAATATATGAACAAAACACAGAATAAAAAATCAAACAAGGAATTGTATATAATATAATATATGCTATTTCAGGAATTGTATCCCTATATATATAAATGTTTTTCTAATTTTCATTCAAAGGGTGTTTCGAAAGTAAAAATTAAATACAAAAATACAGAGTGTATTTACAAAAACTAAAACGATGTGTTTTTATTTTGGTTATAAACTATATATCTGCCATACTTAACTATAATATTTTGATAAAATTTTATACAATGACTATCTCGTATTTTTAAATGTAAAGAATAAAATAATAACAATATATAATAATCAGACATGTATAACAATAAAAGTATACCTTATACAATAATAAAACAATTTATAAAGGGGTAAAACATACAACAATGTTTCTCTATACATATATAAGTTATTATATCCATGAAATAAGTGTGCGGTTTCTATTATATATAATGATAGCGTGCATATATATTATATATATGCACGATATATGCACGCTATCAAGGGAGATCAATATTTTATTATTACATGTATAATATATAATATCATACATAAAGGGTAATCAAAGAAGGACTGTGGAATTTATAATAAAAATGCCATATGAATCCAAATATGTAAAATAAAAAGTATCACAATAATATGTTGCATATTGCTTGGTTTTTATTTCAAATTTGGGGACCTTTTCTATATCCTTTTCTCTGTCTGTATGGGTATAATTTAAAATATTTTCTCCTAAAATACATGCATTGTTTTTATTTTGATGGCGTTTATGATTGCGTTTTTTAGTAGCAAAATTGGCCAATTCAATATTGATTAATCACAAACCGATTTGAATTCATAAATTTCGTATTTATTGGCATAGATATTGTAATAAAAAAAATTGGAAGATTTTTTATCATAGTTATATTGCTCAGTTAAATCAAGTAAATGCTTTATATGATAGATTTTGAGTGTGTATATTAAATAAAATGTGATATCACAAAATTATTTTATAATCACATTTAAAATAATAATTTCGATAAATTGGTATACATATATATTTAGTTAGATTTTTAATCAATAAATAATCTGGTTTTTTTGTTTTGTTTTAGTATATGACACACAGACACACACCAAATCAATTAATACATAATCAAAATTTAATGTCCAAAAACAAATTTAATATGATTAAAATTATCGATAAATATTAATTTAAAATATATAGAAATAATAATGATAAAAAACCTATATATGTACAATAAATAAAATACTGGGTGTTGACAATAATATTTCCCAATTCCATATACATATATTAAAAATTGTTTGCAATTATTGATAATTATTGTATCAAATGGAATTTAAACAATGAAGTAGTATACATTTTTAATTAATTTGTTATGATTTATGTCTGTAATTTACTACTTTATACCGAATTGCAAAACATAATCGCTCACCTATAGTATTTCGTTAAAAATTTTTGTACTGCTATAAAGATTTATCACCTATAACCAGCATGTATATAACTTACAAATATATGCATATATGGATTGATTGTGTGTTAGAGTAACACACAACAATAACAATAACGAACTAAAAAAATAAATATCAATTTTATAAAAATTTTCTGACAATAAAATATTAAATAAATCATTTGACAGAGGAATAGATATAACTTTTACGTACAATAGAACCACAAAATCTATATAAATAATAAATATATTAGTAAACAAATATAACAAATTCAGACAAAGATTGATTATAGACAATTTCTGTCGCCTTAAAAAAAGTTCCAATATTCTAAAAAAAATTTATATATAATAATATATTATATGATAACATAACAAAAAACCAGTAAAAAAATCAATACTAAATATGCTTGTGTTTTATTTTATATATATTTGAAATTGGGCCATTATAGTTAGTTTTATATACAATAAAAAAAATTAGATGTAATATGTAATATAAGAAACAATATACAATGCAATAAACGAAAAAATATATTTAAGGAAACCAAAAAAAAAAAAACCAGTACTCGTAAAACCCGTTGTATCCTTGCAAGGACCACACACACAAAAAAAAAATTATACGTAATATAAAAACAAATATTCTCATTATTCTGTTAGATTTTATATATGTATAAATAAAATAAATAAATTTACAGATTCATTTTCTTTATTTTCGGAAATAAATTACACCATATCATCATATATATATATATATATATATATATATAAGAATATGTATATAACCATATAACTGATATAACGAAGTAATACCTAAAGCATTTATTTTGTATACATACGCATATAGAAATAGAACAATAAAAAAGGATATCAAACAAATTACACTATATATATTCTTTGACGATAATTTCAATTTATTTCTTTATATACAGAAATATTTATATAGAATAAATATATTTTATATATTTGCATGTATAGAATATGACTATCTCAATGTATATCTAAAAGTTTATGAATATAAAATGTATGTACAAATATATCTATATGTAAATATAAATAGATTTTGAATACAACATCAGGAAAAAAAATGTCCTCAATTTATATATATATATATATATATATATATAAGTAATTCAGAATAAAATATAACTAAAAACAGATTTCTTTTTGCATTTATATAGAAAAATAAACATAAAAATAAAAAAGGAAAATTCCAAATACTATTGAAAACAAAATGATTTTATATATTAGAAATATTCGTCGAATTTCTATATAAGAAAACACTACTTTATGAAATGAAAACGAATTGGAAAATACATCATAATTTATTCTCTAACTGAATTACTATATATATAATAAATGCATTACTTTATTACTGACCATTCTATATACTATATTTAGTTTGTTATGATAATAATTAATTTTAATATTTTAAGTTATATTACCACATATACATAATAATATTCTAAAGCAAAATGTATATAATTGATTAATTTATTAGTCATTAAATCATTAATATATATGCTTCGTGATCATGTAATGAATTATATTTTCAATTTACCTTTTTATAAAATTTGTATAACTTATGTATGATGATGATGATTTTTTATGACAACAAAATCTATAGTAACCAATAAAGCATAATTTTTTCACTGAATTTTATGAGCTATTCTTTCATATATTATAGTATATATAGCATATATAAATATTTATACATGTATCATAAATATTACTACAATATAACAAAAAAAAAAATAAATATAATTTACAACGGCTTTAAACATGCACTTAACCCTGCTTATATACATTTAATAAAACATATTATATTATTATTGTTATTTAATATAAATATTAATAATAAAAATCAACCACAAAAACGAAAATATAATATTAATACGATATAATTACATTTATGAATTTTATTACACAAAATATTAAGTATATATTTTCTACAAATCCACATAATTCGCATAAATCACCTGGCTCATATTTATTTATTTATTTATATATTCATATGTGTTTAATGATGGTATTTTTGTGTATTATTATCAATAGCTCACATTTATTTACATATATTTTTTATGTACGATAATAAAATATAAATGAATATTACGACGATGTGACTTAAACCATAAAAATAAGAGAGCATTCATATAATGTGTCACCAATATAATTTATGTCTTCCTATATTTTGAAAAAAAATAAAAATAAATACACATACAATACTAAATATAATTTATCTTCTTACATGTCTAGATATCGGCGGAAAAAATGGTAAAAATATGTTTATATATCTACTTACTTTTACATATACTATATACATATATGTATATAATTGATAAAATATAATAATATATGGATAACATTTATATCTATATAAACAATATTGAATAAAATAAAAAATAAATATATTCTTTTTTAGGACTTATCTTTGATTTTGTATATTTTATTGAAATATCTTTAGATTTGTTGTTATTTGTTGTTAATATATTCTATAACTTTTTATATACCTAAAATACAATTTTCATATAAAGTACATACAAGTTTTGTTATAGCATTTATGTATATTAATGATAGTTTGTGTTAACCCACCTCTGTACCTTTTTAAATGATTCCATTGTTGTTTTATTTAAAATTTTCCATTTTAACATATTTAATATAAATTAAAAATTAATCATTGGTGAATTTATATGAAAAATCAATTTGAATCTTTATTAAAAATTCATTTTCTTTTAACTTTATCGGATTTCGAAACACTTTCATTATTAGTTTGTAATCCAAAATTTGCACAATTCTATGTATAGCCATTTTTGAGTTTATCGAACAAAATAAAAGTTGTTCAATGGGTTAAAAAACATATATTATATGTCTATGTCACATTCATTTCATTTATACTTATTTACGATGAGATAACAATTCGTATGGTATTTATATATCCGAATAAATTGATTGATTTATTTCTAATTGTTTGTATATTTCAAATATTATCTACATACACATGTAACAGTATATTAATAATTCATTGAATAGAAATTAATCTTCTTAAATATCTCTCTGTATAATAGATAAATATCTTTTTATATACATAGTAACTTGCGGTTATTAAAATTAAACTCACATATGCTGGGCGGTACCAAAGAAATTAAGATAACCATTTGTTAATTTATATAAACTTTGAAGCGTGATGTATAAATATTTACTTATATAATTTTTGAATGAAATATCCTTACAAATATTTACAATAATAAATATTTTATATATATTAGAATTTGAAAACATTATAACTTGTCAAATTTATAATATAAATAAAGTGGCATGAATTAAATGAACAGCAAAATATTATTATCAAATTTCATATATCTTTCATAGCTCTATATCTAGTAATAATATTATATACTACTGTGTATTATTTCAACACAATGATCAAATATTTCAGATTTTCTTTTATTTATATTATGTTTCTTTTAATTGATATTATTGCTTTAAACTTATTTATACAAAATAATTGACCATATCTTATGGTATGTTTATGATAGAAATAATCATTCGTTAATTATATATAGGATTTCCTTTGTAATTTTCTTTTATCTTATATTTATAAATTATAACGAAAATATTTGCTAATGTATAGAGTATATATACAAATGATTAGTTTTTAATTTGAGTTTATAAAATTGCAAAGAATTTTTTAAAATATAATTAATGTTCACGCGCGTTTTTTTAAATAATATAACTCGCGTTCTAACTATCATTGAGTGATTATTTATTATTATTTATTTTATATTAAAATTTTGATATGATTAAGGTGTTAAGCCACCTTATTAATTATTAAATGTAACAAATAAAATATCTGTGAATTAATACAAAAAAAAAAAAATTATTGATATAAACATTAAATTATATTGTAACTAAAAGGAAACCCCTGGGTAAAATGGGAATTTATATTAATCTGCTCTAAAACGTATTTACATATAATTGAAGAAAAATAATTGAAATAATGCACACACAGTTTATTATTTTAGGATAAACATTTCAGTATATTTTGGAAAAATTTCAAAAGTTTTTTGTATGTGGGAAATGATAGTCATTTAATTTATTAACAAATTAAGATGAGTGATGAATATTTTTCCATTTCCTTTTAAAATATATGTAATACATTGAATTTTTCTTATTATATTCGCCATAGTTGATAAAAGAAATTATTTTATACAATTTATGTGTATATTTTTAAAAAAGAATATATTATTTGTTATATTTGTAAAGAAAAAAATGTTAATTTCTGAATGGATTTTTTTTCTCGATAATTTGTTAAATAAATAAATTATGGAAAAAAAATAAAAAATCCATTAAATAGGTGTGTTAAAAGATTTCAATATATAAATGGTTTTACTTTTATTTCCACATGGTAGGCAAACTAATTTTTAATGAATATCCTGTTGTAATTTGAAAATATAACAATTAGCATATGATTTAATTATATTTTTTTTATTCAATTACTATATTCTTTACTATCAAATCTCTAATATAAAAGAAAACTTTTGTAAATAAAGATCTATTTTATGCGCCGCCAAATTTTGTTTCAAAAGATTCCTAAATAATTTTTTGAGACAATTCTTTATTTAAGAATAATATGTTAGCATATATATAGATAATCAACAATAACTATATTTACTTGTATTATAGACATAGGGTTTTTTTTAAATCAATAATAGAATACATGGAAGGCCATACTTTACTCCATACAAAATTTAATAACAATTATACTTAAAATTCAATTACGCGTATACAGAATAAAATACGTGAATGTGCATATAAATATAAGCGAATGTACATTCATAATTCAATTAAATTGAAATTAGTAAAGTTGGTAAAAGTAAATTATATACAAAAAACACCATATGCTAACATTTTCTATCAAAAACATTTTATATATTAATATATAAAATTCTATATCAATAATATACATCTCTTTAGCTTCCTCATCAATCTAAAAACTGTCACCATAAAATATATGTGATATACATTTATTGTGTTTTATGTATATATGTTATAGAATAACGTATGTATAATATCAATTCAACAGAATATAACGATATCACCGCATATATACCTATATATATATTGAATAATGCTGAATTTCATATTCAATCATTTTTATTTAATATTTAATCTAGATACGTGTATGTATATATAAAATCTATCAATGTTATACTCGTAACATATAAGAAAACCATGATGGCAATATGAAAAATAATAAATATATATTGAGACACGTATATCTAAATTTCTATATCACATTTGTATGCGATATCTATATAGGATCATTGATATGCGACTGTGATATTGAAGTATTTTATATGATATATAAATATATATATATATTATTTGATGGAATGGATTTTGTTGTATTTATAAACGTAATATTAATAATAATAATAATAATCATAATAATAATAATAGAAATAATAATAATAAGTAAGGATGATGAGAGGATCAAATTGAATTTAATTCAGAAGCGCAAGCACCCTCCCTATATTATATATTTTATTTTTCTATTGTATATGTATTTATATTTCTAAACCGTATCCAAATATATCATTCATCAAATACATCATACAATATAACACATTTAGTATAATATATATACATATATATAAATGAAAATCAAAATACTAAAATTATATTAAATTATGATTTTGAATCATATAGCGTATATACACACAAATCTACAAATGTATTCTTAAATATTTCATGTACATGAATTATGCGTAATAATATTTTCGGGTTTTACATTGCATTATTATATATGTCATTTCCTTGCGTATATAAAAAAATGTATAATACTGCAAAACGTTTAATTTACATCCCTTTATTATTTTATTCTCGATATATAACACAAACACATTAAAATATATTTTTTAACAAAAAAGAAAATTATTTTTTTTATCTCTATATATAAAATTTTCCATATATGAAAAATAAAATCAAAGTGAATTTAAAATGTTTCCAATTAAATTCAATTTTAACTCTGTGAATAGAATTTTTGTTCCATTCTCATTTAAATATGTATTATGAAATATACAAAGAACGCGCAGACAAACATTAATAATAATCTATACAATTGCAATATATATATATTTTATATATATTCATAAATGTTGATTGCACAATTGAAAATGTTGCTTTATTTTTTATGGTATCTGTTTTTTTTTTAATAAAATATTTTGTGTTTTTCAATATTATAATATATTTTAAGGATGTTCAAATAAGGACTGTATAAATGTTTGATTTCAAATACGGTATACAATATTGATGTACGTTTCACGAATCGCTATATATATTTTAAATTGAATATTTATTTATGATTTGATCACCCTTTTGAGAAAATGCATATCAAATATATATCAAATAATAAACTGGCGGGTATATCCATACATATTCATTATCATTTTATTATATCTTTACCTACCTATATACATAGAGTAGATTTGAAAATATAAATTGCAATTCAAAAAGTGTGTGTGTTTATATACATAATAAAATAACCAAGAATGATTGACATAAAGGAAATTACATGCCATGCAAATGAATAAAAATTATATTTTATCTCATATTTTTTTAAATAAAACTACTGCAAAAAAATTTGTTTTTAAATGTTTTTTCTAGATTGAATATACCTTTTATATAAAACATTTATTGAAAAAGAATTTGATTTTAATTTTTTATTTTTATAATACACTTTTCATGTCATTATTTAAAGCTTTTTCTGTGTTCCTTTTTATGTCTTTTTTTATACTCCATTAAGCTTAACTTTTATATATTGTGTATAAAACAATTTTTTTGTCTTGTTAATGATTCCATAAAATTAAATTTAATGACATGATAAATTTTCTAAAGTGAATCTCTATTTCTATATATGAGTTTAATTTAATACATAATTTTATATAATTATTTTATTTTTTTTTTGGAAATAACTTGAATAATAAAATTTTAATTTTGCTCTTTGCCTTATTTCAAATATTCCTATTAATCGTTTATAGTTAAAACGAAATAAATATGTGGTTATATATTATAATCTTTGATTGATATATGTATGTAATATGAATATGAATTATACAAACAGTTTAGTAGAAGTATTCTTAATAAATTTAAAGCGATACTCAGTATAAAAACTAAAAACGAATTTGAAGAATAAAAAGAAATATGCTTATTATTATATTTGTGTAATTAAAACCAAAAAATCGTTTACACAGAAATTACAAAACCGGATGTTTATTTGTTATATATGGAGCATCATTGGCACACAAAAACTCCCTGCTTTAACATTTATTATTTTTCATATATTTACCTTATATCATATAATGAAAAAATACACTTGTTTGTTCAGTATATATGTATATAATAATAGATCGTGTATCGTGTATGTATGTATATGAATTGTATATATTTTACAATAACATTCTATTGAAAATATGGAAAATTTCATATGGTAAATATTTCTTTTTTAATCGATTTAAATATTTGTCTTATCACCGGAAAAAGAAAATCCAATTATTTTTTCCACCATTAAATACGCATATAATATATATTAAATTCATCAAGATAAATCCAACACACAATCACTTAATGGAATAATCATCATCTATATATACAGTTTACCAAAAAAAAATTATTCACTTCACTGAAAAAAAAGGATGAAACCAATTTTGAAGTCTATATAGTTAACATAATACTATTGTAAATAAATAATCTGATGCGATGAGACAAAAATCAATTTTTGCAATGTACTTCTATAGTCACCAGACCTTTCACGCAATCGAACATCTGGCTCTACATCTGGTTTGGTTCTATACATAAATAAAATATACCCAATCATATGATAATTCTTTTGCTATGATTTTACTTTATTTCATACTATGAACTAATTATTATTATGCTTTTCTTCTTATTATAAATTATCCTTATTATTAATTTATATTATAAAAGCGTACAACCTAAAATAAAATTTTTTATTAAGAATATCGCATTTGATATCAGTATACTTTGCCGTAAAATTTTTTGTAATGGTGTGATTACATTTTTTATATAGTGTAAAAATGGGAAATTGATATGTGCATAAAGATGATGATGTAGAGTCTACTCGTTTAAAATCAAATATTGATAAGAGCAATGCTATCAATATATATAATATATATGCAAAATACTCATATATATATATGAATATATGACGTTCGTGAACTCGTTGTATGTGTACTTTGTATTGAATATATACACATCATACAATATAGGTTAAATTTTAAACAAACAAATGAAAATAAAACATTGATATACATACACAAAATAATCTATACAAAACGTATGCTTTTTACTATATATAATTTTATATCAATACGTTTATTGAAATTTTAACGTACGCTTATAAACTCCAAATTATCTTTTCCAGTCAGCGTTAAACATTATATGAGGTGTGATTGAATTCATAGTATATATGCAAGATTCACCTAAACTCTATCACATATTCTCTTGAAAAAAAACTGTAAATGTGAAAAAATTCTTCTTTTAATTAACGTAAAATTGATTTCATATTTCACCTAAAAATAATCAACATATTTAATATGCTAAATAAAAACATTGTTAGCGACCTGTAAGGAAAAAAGGATGTGCTCATCTTCGTTATTCCTGTGAATATTTTCCTTATTGATAAATGTATATAATAAAACGAATAAACATTCTCGTGTACTGGATTCCCATATATTGAAATGCCATGTTAATATAAAAAAAAACATTCAAGTATTATAAAATCTTTACAGTATTTTTTGCATCAAAAATAGAATACGAAAAAGAGATTGTATAACATATATGTGATGAATATACATGTTGATTTAAAGTTCTAAATAAATATTTATATATATATATATATATATATATATATATATATATATGTATTCGCTTCAACAAATATAGACAGCATCGAATATACATGTATATACAATATTCATAACATATATTGGAAATGCAATTAATAAAATAGAAATCGATTGATGACAGAAGAAGCTCCAAGCTGTGAAGAAAAACTTTTTTTTTTTTTTATTTGACTTGTATTTTTTTTTAATATACATATTCTCGTACATATACATTTAATCCTTGATATTATGAATGTGAAATGAACATCATATATTGTTTTATGTTTACTTTTGTGTTTAATCTATTTTCTAAATATTTGATTAATGTTTTTATCTCTATATATATTATGTTCATATTATATTTTTCTTTCTATCGATAATTTTATTATTGATAATTTCGTATCATATCAGCTTATGTAATAAACAATCTTGCGGAAAATATTGCTAAAAATTTATAAATATAAGATTCCAAATTTATCTTAAATAGAGAATTATTAAAATTATATCCTATAAATGTATCCAATTAAATCCATCAATTTAAATATAAAACAAATTGAATAAAATAAAAGTGAAAAAAAAAAAATCGGCAATGCCATACATTTTCTTATACAATCTTGGGATACTTTTATATATTGAAAATCCATATATACATAATTTTCTTCTTTTTTTTCTATTTCATTTTAATTAAATTCTTAATAGACATTGTGTCAAATTAGATTTTTCCCCTCATTTTTTTTATTTTTAATTAAATTTAATTATTGTTTATTTGCACAAATGTTCATATAAGGAATGAAGGAATACCAAGTGGTGTATGTAATCGTATTTACAAGAAAATTCTTATATGCATATATCCGCTCCTTATATATATATATAATATAACGATAGGATATAACGTAAAAATTTGCAATAAAGAAATAAGTAAATATAATACAAAATTACCTTCATATACTTCATATATAATTTTCTTCATATACAGTGATGTGTTTAGTAAAATAGGTGTACTTAAAATTATGTAAAAAAGTTGGATTCGTATCTGTTTTAAGGAATTTCACTATATATAAAAATCTTTGCTAAGGACATTAAATTCTATTCCACAAATTTCACTTTAAATGAATGACATATTTTATATATTACGTGAACACATAAATAGATGTAATGAGTTTAATTTATTTTGATTCCATTTCATTTGTTATGTAGGTATATTAATGAAATGTTTATATAGACACAATTTCGTATCTATATACAACACGTATATATTATTATATGGAGCAATAGAATTTTATATATTTGTGGTTGTATAAATATATATAAATTAAAATTTAATTTCGGATTGAATAAAATAATTTTCTTTTTCGGGGACAGACAATAAATAATCAATATAATTTTTCTTTATGTATTTTTTTAATTTTGTATCTTCTTATTAATTTTGTATCTTCTTATTAATATATGTAATATTTTTTTATATTTTTTTTCCATATATCATTCATTAATCCTGTTAAATGAAAATGTGTATAATGAATGTGCAAATATGCGTTGATCTGTTCTTGTTCAATGTCATGAATCGTACCTTCGTAGCTTGTTCAACAAAATAATATTTAATTGAAAAAAATAATTTGTTTTATACCTTCATTGGATAATTTTATTATTTTATTTAGAAAACAATTTTTTGAAACATTTAAAAGAGATTTGTTCCTAATTCCTTTTGCAGACAATCGTTCTATCGTTGAAACTTACATAAGATAAAAAGAAACATATATTTGGAAAATCAATGTTTGATTTTTCTCCATACATTTTTTCCTAACTTCTTAATTGACCACACAAATGCAAATAATTCTTGAATGCATAGAGATTTCTATCGATAAAAAAAGCACGTTTTCAATTTGGTTGGTTTCTGGTTTCCTACGTTTTTGTCTATAGGTTAAACCCTGTAATCATATATATAATATAAATATTAATATTCAATAATATGCGTAGGTAAACACTATAATTTTGTGATAATTCAAATCGCATACATTTATTACATTATATATATATATTTAGAAACATCTTAATGCACATACGACCAACAAATTGAATTAATTATAATTTAGTCTTTTTTTTTTTTTTTATTAAATATACCTAATATTTCAAATGTAGATAATGTTTGTTCTTATCAATTAATATAGTTTTACTAAATTGTATCCGGTTGTAGATATCCTACATAAATACAACACATCTTTATTTATAATATTTATAAATATGTAAATCGAATTTCTATAAAATTTGGAATACATATATAATTTATATATTTATATAAAACCCAAATCATTTGCCAAATAAAATTATCAGATTATATATATTACAGAGGTTATATAAAGTATTTTACTCCATTTAAACGCCATATATGATTTTATACGTACATATATTTAATATATTAGATAACCATTTTGACCACAAAATGTAATCATGTACATTAATACTCTTATTTATATATCTATATACTGAAAATAATATATCCTTGGGCGATTTCTCTCATATAAATCAAAATCCTTGTATATTTCATTTATATATATCGTAAAAAAAATCACAATATATACGTACAAAGATATACAGGTTTAGATACATGTATATAGAAATGTTCATATATTTATATATAGATAAAATTCATAAACTTGAAAATTAAAGTAAAAAAACTATAGAACCCATCTATTTAAAGAAGTATAGTAACTGAATATCAAATAATACATTTTAAAGAGTGATTTAATTTAATGCTATATATTATTAAATCTTGTTTTTCAATTGGCCAGATCTTTAATATCTTCCGTCATCCAGATCACTATAAGTTTGAAATTAAGATTTTATAGATTTGACAAATCAATTTCTACAATTCTCAGTAAAACTATATAAGAAAAATAATGACATTACATATATATATGAATCATCAATAACATCAATTTGTTAATGTAGTAAATCAATTACAAAAATGCATTGGTAAACATATCCCCTCTTTTTAATAATAAAATTATTTCACATCAATTCATCAACAATTGAACTTTTACATCAAAATCGGGATAAATAGAACATATGCTATTGAAAATATTCTCATTATACCACATTAAACATAATCAACATCACATACACATGTTGAAAAGCGTTGAAATATTTCAAGTTTTTTTCAATAATAAAGATTCAAATAATTTTTGTTATATCAATAATTGAATATTTTTTATGCTCGCTAAAATAAATCATAAATGCAAATAATTATAAATATAAAATATTATTCATATAGATATAAAATGTTGAATAAAAATCAAATGCAAACGTAAACGTAAACCGCAGGTATATATATGAATAATTTATTTTAATATAATATAAAACATCAATCATGTTGGGTGTTTGTGTGTGTGTTTTTTTGATATTATAAAATTGCACCATTTACAAAGAAAATAAAATGGTAAAGTCAATATTTTACAATACAATTTTTATACCAAATCATCATATGCGAAAAATTATTCAACTTGAATGTTTACAATTGAATTGATTTTATAAAATTAAAACATTTTCCATCATTACATTATTTATTTAAGTATATATATTATATATATATATCGGTATATATCATATAAAATAATATTTCTTTTTTGTTATACATCAAAAATATATGCGATTTATCAGCAAACACTTTTACAATATTCGAATATTCATTCATCTGCAAATAATGATAAAGGATAAAATATTCATGTAAGAATTTTTATGGTATATGTTACTTTTTTTTTTGGTTAAACAATTTTTGTAAATTTTTTGAACAATTCTGTCTATCATATGCTTATTTTTCAATTTAAAATACGCTGCGAAGATGCTAAATTATTCCTGAAAATTAATTTATAAATTATTGCTATTTATAACAATTAGAAGAAGTGATCTGTATTACTATCATTACAAAAAATATACCGTGGCACAATTAAATAAAATTAACCTAAGTATCAGAATGCTATGTATTATTACGCGTAGATTTAGTTTTATAGATAATTTTTTCAAGGTACAAACCCTTATTGGTGAAATTTCCTCATTATTTATTGACAAATTTAAACATCCATATTAGATTTTCTTTATACTGATACGTAGTACATAAAAATTTATTATAAATTTAAAGTGATAAATTTTCAACAAATTTTTTTTTTTAATTTTCAATTTCTACAAGAGGATCTAAAACAAAAAAAATATATGTATATAGATGATACAAGTATAAATATATGTAATAATAAGATGTTCAATTTAAAATGTGAGGAAAAAATAAGTAAAAGAAATTCAGAGAAATAGAATTTTAAATTGTACAGCCTCTGGCACAGTAATTTCCTGAATATACATACCATATTTTATGTGTATTATATAGAATCTATATTAACAATTGTTCATCATATATTGTATGTATATGGTATAGTTACAGCGATTTTTTTTTTATTTCATTATTCATTTCTATATAGATTCATTTTTTCCTTTTTTTTATTCGTATATATGATTCCGTTTCCTTTTCCTTGTAAATCTATAGTATAATAATAGAATTTAGATTGCTAAATTAACTGCGATCCCCTTATGTAAGCGACATTATTGTTAATATTGTTTTATATATACATAAAAATAGTAATTAGAAAATCATGTATTTCTTGTTTTACTGTGTATATAATTCAAGTCAATCAATATATCGCTATATTTTTGATTTATGTTGATTGTAATTTATTAAATAAAAAAAAATACATTGTAATATAAAAGTTTGATGGAGAAATTCATTTAAATATCTTTGAAATTTCAAGTAAAATAACATATGAAAACAATTGTTGATCACATCAACCACTCAAAAATACTATTATATACATTATTATTATGTACATTTGCGTAAATCAAAAGAAAACATAAATCAAAAGAATAGCAAAAAAAAAAATAAACTTTGAACTGGAAATTACTACTAATGCATGTACAAAGAATATTTAAATTATTTTTATGTTTATACATTTGTTATTTTATATTTTGATTTTTTATTAAATGTTTATTACTGATTATTCTTATTGAATTTAATTGATTTTCCAATATTTATTTATCGTATGATTTAATTGTATGCCAGCTGATCTGATACTACTGTAGTTAAATTTCATAGATTTTTAAAAATTCTCAGTTCAAATTCTTTATTGTTCTTAATGACTTCTCTCATAATTTCCTTTCATTCATTCTGTAGTTATTCAATCCATTTTTATATATTTAAAAAATTTGTCTTTGTGTATATATTTTTCTGATAAATTCGGAAGTCTATCCATCTTTTCCATTAACTATATATATATGTACATTTTACGTTATCAATATAATGAATTTATAGATATATACAGATCTGTATTTATAGCCATACTAAAATACATATACTTGTTTGAAATATAAAGTTACGTTTTAATATAATATTTTTATTGTGTATGTATATAGAAAAAAATCTTGCAATAAAAAATAAAATGTATTAATCAAAAAAATATATATATACAAGAACTTTTTTCACTCAAGATTACATATTTATGTATCTATATATATATCCATACACGTAATACAATATACAATTCAATAAAATTAGAAAAAAATAATACCAAAAAAATAAAGTAAAATAACATTATATTCTCAATTCGTCTCAAAATTGAATTACCTTATTGCTTTTTTATACATATACTTTACTTTTCTATATAATCATGCATACTATCGGAAATAAAGTATATTTTTAGATGTGCGTTGCGTAGGCAGTCCGTTAAGTTTCAGTTCCGATTAAACAATATATTGTCAGTAGTCTACATTTTTATCGTTTTCATTGCCAAATAATTTATTATAATTGTAAAACAATCTCCCAGCTGCATTTGACTTAACTTAATTAAGGTTGAAGGATTATGTTGAAAAATAAAAATAATTTAATACAAATACGGTTATTTTAAATGGTAAACTTATCGGACTACCCCTATTATACCATAAAGAGATATACTTTTATATATACATGAATAAAATAAAAGTATATATGGAAGCAATTGTTTGAATGAATCAACAATATATACTCTTATATATATAACTATCCATTAGTAATTTTAACTTAGGGGTGAGTTTTAGGTTTGATTTATTTATATTGCAAATACAATAAAACATATATTGCATATGTATAATGACTGATGTGTATATATAAAATAAACATTGTTATATTGTTATATATTACAGTGCATATATAACTCAATTTTGCTATATATGTTACATATATTGTTATCATTATATCCAGGTATTCATTGAATTTTATGGATTGTTATTTGTTTATGAAAATAAAAAATACTATATGTATAAAATCAACAAATTTATATTGTTTGGAAATATTTCTATATCTATATATATGTTATAGATCAACATTATTGATATTTTTCGTAGTGCTTTATTTATACTTTAACTATGTGCATATAAAAAATTTATAAATAAATTGTAATTTGTTTAAAAAATTATTTTATTTATCTGTTTATGTTTATATAAAAATATTATATATCATAAGAATTTATATAAATTAGCAGTTTTCTTTAATTAACTATTTATTTACGCAAATAGGAGATAGAACTATATCCGTGAACAAAATAAACTTTAAAATCTCAAAAGTCATCATTAAGAAAACATTTATTCTGTAATGTTTTTTGATAATTTTTGTATAGTTTTCTATAATTTCTTTAGGAAATCCACTTAATTTTCTTAGGGAAATTCGGTATAATTTTCTTAGGAAATTCAATTTAATATTCTTAAGAAAAACTCTGTATAATTTTGTAAAGGAAATTCTACCTTCGGGAGTACAACCATTGGTTAAATATATCAACCGGCGCAATTTCTCACTTTTAAATCAATTTATGTTATAATGCTTTTATTTTAAAAATGTTGTGAACAAAAATTGTCATCTATTCAAATAAATTGTTCAGATAAATCGATAATAATCGATATGGAAGTATTTTGATAAACTTTAAATTTAAGAAAGATACTATGTATATAGATTATTACGATCATTTCTATGATCATAGTTTTTAACCAATACGTATTTTCATTTTCTGATTTCATTTCCAATATAAAATGAAATATCGTATTTTACAATATACAAGTAATAAAATCCACATGTAGGCTATATTAACTTCTTACGGCATCAATTTTAAAAACACTATTTTATTTATATTTATTTAGTTTACCTGTAACTATATAATCTCTAGATGTGTATATAAGACGGATTTAGATAAATTATTATTTTTTTAGACCTGTAATATGTTAAGAACGTATACCAGTAATGATCAAGACCATCATCAAGTGGCTATTTTTTGTTTGTATCATTTTTTGGTTTGGTATATATACAAATAACTTTAAAACAAACCGGTTCAATATAAAAAATAATAAAAATACAAAACACATTTTAAAATTCAACCGACTATGCATTAAATTCTACCATTCTACGTATACTTTTCATTATTTAATATAAATATTCGTTTATTCTGTTTTTTATGACAAAAAAAAAATTTCTATATTCATTCTATATTTTGTTATTTTAAGTATGTATTGTTTATACATATATTTTTGTTCATCTTGTACTATATATTCCTGATATATTGCCGCATAACCGCTTTTAAGATTTCATCTCATTGGAAAACAAAATATTAAGAATAACATAAGCATTTTAACCATATACACACGTAGATATAAGTATATTTTTCAAAACTAGAATATTCTTTTATTTAGTATTTCCATCAAATAATAATAATTATAATATCATCTGCATCTGCATTTATAGATCGCTATATTTCCAATAATGGCATACACCAAATAACACACACGCGCGACCTATCTCCTTACAAATTGCAAAAATATTGTAAATTATTAATATTTACATGTAAAATTAAACAAAAAAATATTATTATTGTTTTGTGTTAGTGAGCGATCAGTGAAGTGTAAAAGTAAAAACATAAATAAAAAAAAATGGAATTTTCCTTTTAATAACATTTAAAATAAAATAATTGTGGTTATAATTTGTGGTATTATATATATATATATATATATATATATTGAGTGTATAAATAGTATATAAACCAAAAAGTTAAGTGAACCTTTACAAAATAGTAGAAATAATAATAATAATAAAATTAAAAGAAAAAAAACATACACATTTTTATGCTACATTTAATTATATAAATTTCAACGTGCGTTTTTATATGTACATTCTTATATAATATTGATAATATTAAGCATTTTAATTGTATATACAGCCAATTAACTTTTGTTTTCATTGACAAAATTGTTTTATTAAAATATGGATAATAGAAATCCACCATCATCATCTTCTTCATCATTAATTCAACCATTAGTTAGTGATAAATCACATATAGGTTTATCGAAATTATTGGATGATCTACTAAAATTATCGAATGATAGAGCCAGTGCTGATATTGTTTTTATCATTGGAAATGACCGAGAGGAAGATCGTATTTATGCTCATAAAACTATATTTATGGCAAGGTATGTATATATGACTATATATAATATATAAAATACAAATAACGAACAAGGCAAAACAAAAAATTATTATATATACGAAGGTATACGATCTTGATTTTCTTAAATTTTGTATAATGTTTATAAAAAATATTTATATATTCGTTTTAAAAACAAAGAATGTATGCGTTTATAACAACATTCCTTATTTATTATATATACATGGTATAGTAAAAATAAAGTAAAATACATTTTTAGTGTTACATATTATAAAATTATATCTTAACATTTATTTACTGCGGTTTCCCAAAATTAATTATTATATAGTTAATCGTTAAAAAATATTTATATACGTTAATTTAATAATTTTAATTTAACAAAACATTTTATGAAAATTTATCAATTATATATATATTTAAATATTGATTACATATACCTGTTTTTTTATTAACATTTACATATAATTATATTATTAAATTCGTTATCGCAAATGCAATTAATTCGATTATTTTTCTTATCGTTTCTTTTTACATATATATACAAAAAATGTTACGATATGTAATATATTTAAATGTATATTAATCTACCAAATAGTATATAATGTTTTTTTATTATAAATAAATATATATAATAATAAGGTAACACCCTCATCAATTTATAATATTAACGTGCTCCATATAAATAATTAAATTATTGATATTAAAATTTCTTTTTTTTTCTTTACATATTATTCGATAACGTATATAATATAATTAGGAAAAGTGGAAAATTCTGTATGTATTATATGGATTAATTTATATAACTAAAATAAACGTTTTCATTTAATATTCGGATGTAAAAATAATGATTGTTCAATCGATTTGTTACAAATAAACATATTTATAATTATGCGTTTAATGAAATTTAATGAAGGAATGTTATAATTCATCGTATAAACTTTGGTGTATTTTCACGAGCTATCGTTATCAGCTTATCGATCGTGGATCGTCTCGAAATGTACATTGATTTGTTTTTATTTCTGTATACACAAAAAGCAATTGTACCCTGATTGGAATTTAAAAATAAAAGATCAATATGAATGTAATGTTTATTTTTTTAAAATTAAATTTTTTAAAATTAAATTTTTAAAGCACATTAAAATGAAATAAATTATATCATGCCACATACACGTATATATAGAAACATACCATGCATTCATATATATGTTGTTTAATTCTAAATCAAAATTTAAATATAGTGGGTAAATGCACGAAAGGCTCGGGTATACAAATTCAAAGTAATATTATTTTTATTATTATAATAACATTTTTGACACATCATAAAGTAACATTCAATGTAAATTACACCCTTGAAAAATTACCATTATCAAACAGTCACGGTATGTTTTATATATTGTTTAGTATTTCAAATATAAATTATTGTAAACAACCAACAAAAAAAGCACCATTAAAATACCCCATCATATAATAATAATAATAAGGTATTAGACGTTATATCATTTTAAAAGTTATTATATTTAGCATATAGAATAAAAAATTAGATGTATAATCTGTTAATATATTGCATATTCAGACGTTTGTTTGCCTAGACTATATATGTATTTTCATATTCAAATATATTTTATATTAGTTATATAATAGCATGAAATAACATTTTCACCTTAAAATGTAATATATGTATAGCGAGTCTCTAAATTGAACTAAAAAAACCACAAAAATTAGCAAAAAAAAAATGAATAAATAAAGTTTCCTATATCATTTGCAAATGGAAATATCGACCGCAAACAATGTTTAATGTTAGCTTTTAATCTGAATTTAGAATTTTTTCAAAACATTTTCCTACCAAGTGAATGTTTACCTTATCCATTTATCATCTATATGTCTAAACTAAATATAAATATATTTATATATGACAATATATAAATATTTATAATTCATAATAATATATAACTCTATCCTATTATTGGTAAAACTCAACACCAATAATAGAATTCTTTTATATATCGGAATCAAAGTTTTCGTTCACATCATCTACACATTCCATTATTTTCTAAAACGAATATAATATTATCTGTAAAATACTCTTACAGTTTATGCAATTGAAATGTCGAGTTATATATTTTTAAAAATTTTTTAAGACGCTATCAAATGTATATATGTGTACCGGATATTATACCAAAAGTGTGAGTGAATTGCATGAAAGCAATGAAAATTTAATGATATAAAAAAATTCAATTTATTTATTATTATATATGAGAAAAATCTTATTCGATTTAAAAATAAATATATATATTTATTATGTCAATTTATTTCCAATATACAATAATAATTTTCACAAAAAATAAATACGTAATTTAAATTTTCATTTATTTATATTTATATACTTTAAGAGGTTTTAGAGAGAATACAAAAAATAAATGAAAATAAAAATGTTAAGGACAAATTTTAGTAAATTTTCAATATATTTTTGCACTCTTCATAGCATCACAACCAATCACTGCCACTATATATTTTTATATAACACATTATACATTTGAGATACCAATTCCAAATATTATTACGATGTGTGTATACTCATCAGCGTAATATTCATATTTGTTGAAAACCAAACGCATGTAATTTATTTTAAATGTAAACATCTCAAGTTTTGCGACGAGGAAAACACATTGATTTTTGAATATCGATGTTGAAAAAATAAAAAAACTTAAAATGATTACATTTACATAGGATATTTTTTTTATCAATATATCAAATTGTTTGTAATATTTCTATGGTACAGAAAAAGAGGTATTATAAAAAGTTTCTTTCGAATTTACAAGTGTAATCATTTTTAAACGTAATGATAAAATCTAAAAGACGTTCGTTGTTGGAATATTCCAAACCCCATACACATTTCGGTATTGATGTTCGATCTCAATTATTGACCCGCGTTTTTCCAATTATAATAACACTATTTTCGTCCGCTGAGCGATCATGTATTGTTTTTTTTTATACAGAAAGTGGACTTTTTACCCAACCCGTTTACATATGAAAAAATTGAATTTTGCTATATACATATTTAGGAAGGATATATGAGTGTTTGTGATTGATAGAATTTTAAAGGGTCTATTTATTTATTTACTTACTTTTTTTTTGAATTCAAAATACATCATCTTCATAAAGTATATATAATAAAAACTTTGGTAAAAATATATTTTATTTGGTTTAAAAACGAATCAAATTTTAAGTGTATATCAGAATTTAATTCTTTTAAGCACAATAAATGGTTTTTTTGTTTGTTTTTTTGGTTTATTTGTATTTTATTTTACTTAAATTGTATCATATCTATGAATTCATAATTCACTTTTCGTTTAGATGTAAAAGTTTTCAGGCGGTAAAAAGAGGTGAAATTTTACGAATACCAGGAAGTTCTTCTTTTATGCCAGTGCAATCTGGTCCAGTCACCCCGATACGTTTATTAAATGTTAAAGCAAATGTATTTCGACAATTCGTCATTTACATTTATACGGGGAAGGTAATTCAATCAATCCAATTTGACCATATATTAAATGAAATTTGATATTTTTAAACTTGGCATTAAACATGTAATGTAAATTCTTTATTTAGATGAGTTTTGAAGATTCAACCGTTTTTGAAATGATGACATTGGCACATGACATGGGTGATGATGACTTAAGAACAGCCTGTGAAGATCATGTTATATCGACATTATCAATAGCAAATGCATATACGTTGCTTACAGCTGCTACAGAGATACAAAAAAAAACATCTGGTATGTTAACAATTATTCCATTTATATATGTTAACAAAATAATTTTTGAATTTAAAATTACGTATACAATAAAAGCACTGAAATATTGTATACGAAAACTGGTGAGCTTTATAATAATCAAATAACAAACCCAAACAAAATAGAAAACGATAAGAATGTAAAGAAAAACACGAATGACAATTATGTCGAACATTATATTTATTAAGTTTGCCCATTCGTTCAAAGAGTGTAGCTTTAAAATTATACCTCATTCGTTTTCGGGAAAGCTCAAACAATCAAAATAAAGAATTTTATAATGAACTTACTTGTTTGGAAAATTGAATCTTTAATATTTATTAAAATTAAATTTCAATTTTAGCATTTATAATATCAATTATTATTGAATGTTCATTATTAAATCCATCTGTATAAGGTTTAATTCTAAAACCGATTTAATTGCATTATATATCTACACTATTTTAGTATCATTATTATGATGTTAAGAAATAAATTTTAATGCGTAGTTGTACTTTTTTAAAGTGCATAATAAACAAAATTTCATATATTGCTTTAATATTTTCAGGTGCCAAATGGACTGATAAATTTATGCAACTTGTTGTTAGTTGTATCGGTGAGAATGGAAATGAAAGTGTCAAGACAATGTCATTTTTAAGTTTAAGCAAAGATGTGCTAATCAAATTAATTTCATCCGATTATGTATGGTTCTTATTTCCATTATTTTCTAAACCCCGCATCATTTTTAAAGTATTTTTTCATCCATATAAATATAGTTCTATTTAAAAGAAGAAGATGTTTGGCGATGTGTTTTAGAATGGGCTAAACATCAAGCGGGAGTTACACAACCAACAACCTATTGGAATCACGAAGAACGTACACGAGTTTGTAAGCATTTAAGTGGTGTAATTGAACATGTACGTTTACTACTAATTGATAGTCAAGTGTTTGCCGAAGAAGTTGAACCAACTGGTGCTGTATCAATGGAATTGTCATTAGAACGATACCGATTGGCTGCATTACAAACAAGTGAGATTATTTATTAATTAAAGCAATTTAAATAATGCTAACAAATTAAATAATACTAACTTAATTCACTTTATGTTAGATGGATCAAATAATGGTTGCACGGGAACGAATAATGGTGCTTCTAGATTGGGTAGTAGCAATACGAATTCCAACAACAATAGTGGTGGTGCTGGAGCTGGTGGTAATGCAAATGGCGGTGTAAATTTATCGGAAAACGATAAACGTTTACAGCCACGATTTACATTTAATTTATTTCAAGGATCTGTTATTTTAAAAAATGATAAATTACATTTTCAAAGAGTTTTAAATAATTGGTAAAATAAGAATCAATAAATCACTAATATTATATTTTATTTTATTATTCTATATATTATTATAATGGATAATAATTAAAAATTTAAAATTTATAGGTATGGTGTACCAAAACAACGTTGGAGATTAATTTATCGTGCTTCAATGCATGGTTATTCGGCACATGCATTTCACGAACATTGTGACAATATTGCACCTACATTTGTTATAGCAATGGTAAAGTATAATAATAAATTTAATAATGAAAATGATAAATAATTCTTTAATGATTTCTTAGGATAATCGTGGTAATATTAGCGGTGGATTTAGTGATGTAGCTTGGGCTCAACAAGAAAATAGACGTCATTATGCCCATTCAGAACGAGCATTTCTTTATACGTTAGGTGTTAATGGTGGTAAACCAACTAAATATGATATAATTAAAAAAACATATGCCATTTGTTATCATTCAGAGTATGTATTATTATTATTATTATCGATATACTATTCTACCATTTATATATAATAGAATTTTTTTTTAGCTTTGGTCCAATTTATGGTGCTGGTGCAGATTTATTAATCACCGATAAGTGTAATAGTAACGAGAAATCATATTCGAACTTATCACATTCCTATTCGGGATCAATTTCACGTACACAAAGTTTATTTGATACTTACAATTTTAGAATTACAGAATATGAAGTATACACTTTAGCCGATCCAGAGCCCGAACAACAAGATCATAATTAATGTGATAATGGAAATTAATGATGCAAGAGTATTATATAAGCTAAATAAAATATTATTATAGTATGTATTTAAGTTATGTTGATATCAAAAAAAATATGTATATAAATGCTTTGAATCAGTTGTGTATTTTTCATATGTGGCAGTAGTGACGACCAGGTTGTAGTAGCATAAAAACAAACCCGGGTGAACTTGGGTCGCTTCTTACTTTCTACCCAATTTTCATAGCAAGGGAGTACTAGAGATATCTGGTCCTGTTTCTAGCCAATTAAAATTGATTATTTTATTCGTGGATATTACTAAATATACATTCATATTTAAACAAAAAATCATATTTGAAATCATTAATTGTATTTCGGTGGTCTCTGTTGTTATCATTAACATATATAATATATTTATGAATGGCTTAACAATAAAATATTTAACTAAACTTTGATTTCCGTAGTAAATAAACTACTAATATCTATAACAATGTAAGTGCATAACTTAAAATAACCTATAAATATTAAAAGTTATAATTAATTTCATAATATATATATGAATGAATGAATGAAAATGAATAAGAAATTCAATCAAAAGTTAGGTGTTTATATTACAAGCGATAAACTAAATTTTATTTGATCTTTTTGTTTTTATTTTATTATAATTTTTGATTGAATTTAATATGGACAGCATTAAATTATATCTATAATTTAAATATTTTCAAGATAAAATTATATTAAATTTTTATTTTATGTAAAATTAAAATTTATTTTCTTTTATAAATGCGTCATAAAAATATTATTGTTTAAAAATATATATATCACATATTTTGTTATATATGTTTATCCAGCTATCGCGATCGGTCTCTTTTAGATATACATTTTTCATTTAAAAAAAAAAAAACTAAATCGATTTTTGAATGGAATAATAAAAAAAAATAAAAGCCAGTATATTGATTTAAAAATGTATAATAAAAAATAATTTATATATACTTTATTCACCTATATCAAAAATTAATAACATATTGATTTTAAATAAATTTGTAACGTAATTTTAAAGATTAATTTAAAACAAAAACGAAAAAAATGAAATAAAAATTTGTTATTATTATTATGTATAAATATCTCATACCGTTTATATATGGTTTTAGTGAAGATCAACCGCAAAGCTTCATATTAAAATAGATATATTTTTACATTAACATAATCTTTCAATAATTGTTATATAATGATGTGTACTAATTTAGAAAAATTATGATGTTTTTTTCTTTCCGACCAACCTTAAAATTAAAATAACATTAATTTTTATTATATATAGATAATAATAATTATTATTATTATATGTTATTTGTGTGAGTTGTCTTTTAACTTTTAAAATAATCTACATATATAATTTTTTAATGATAATTTTTTTTAAATAAGTTTTCATTGATTTTCATTTATTAAATTCTTATATAGTATATACAATTATATATATCATATACATACCTGAAATATATTTTATTCTTTTATCGTAGATCGGTAGATAGATAAATACACTTTTTGATTTCTTTTCATTATTTTTCGCATTTTGTATATAATATGGAAATTTTTATATAATAAAGTCTAAGAGTGAAAATTAAGTTGAGGAATTGAAAGATTTAATTTAATATCGTATATAATAAATAAGAAATTCAAAAGGTACACATTTCAATGGTTCACGTATCAGTATTCAACTATATATATCGCATGTAAATGCGAATTTGTTTATTATATAGTACATTAGATGGATATTTTAACAGTTTCTTTTTTTTTTTTTTGTATACCAAATCAATTCAAATATGTATTTATATATTATATATATGAATATATAAAACTTGAGTATGTGCCACAAGTTCGAGGTTATATTAATATGACCTTTTTTTCTTCCAATTCCCTATATATATTTATAAATATGAGAACAATAGATTTATTTTAGTTTTTCCTCATACAGTACAAAGATAAATACATATCTACTTTTGATTTAATTCAAATATATATATAAAACTTGATATACACTTTGTTGCAAAACTATACATAAAAAAACATTTTATTGATAGTTAATAATAACTGAAGAGGAATCCATATTGCTGACTGTTCATTTGTTTTTGATTGGATTTATAGTTTTGCATCAAAGTGTATAATATATATATATATAAACAAATATGGATACAATAATATATATATATATAATATTTAGATGCAATTCTTTCTAATCTATAATAGTAATAATAATAATAATAATAATAAAAGTATAAAAAACAAAACTATATACAACAATATCTTATATATAATAAACTATACACAATGCATTTTCGTTATAATTTATGTGGTTTTATTTTTTTAATTTTAACGTGAGATTTCTGTTTTTTAATATCATATTATTGTATTTTACCGAGATTTTGTTGAAGGTCATAAATAATGACATAATTTATAAATTATTTAAATATATATAATAATTTTAATATTCATAAACGTGTGATATAAGTATTATTGTGTTATATAGCTATATACTTCTATATAAGAACAAGAACAATTTGATTATAAATGTGGATGAATATGTATTATAAAATATAAATAAATATATAATAATATGCGATAGAAATTAATTATGTGAGCTCGCTTTGTTAAGATCTCAAATATGGGGTTTCCTTTGACCGTGATATCTTTTTTTTTCTTTATATATGACTTATATAATATATATGTATATTACAAATGTTTACCTATATTTGTATATTGTTCATATATGCATGAAATGATGAAAGTAATCTACAAATTACAATTAGTTTTAATTATATATATAGGTATACAGAAAAACCATTTAATTGACAATTTTTTTTTTAATTCAACACATTTTGCATTTAGAAATCGTGCATTAATTATTCTATACTGTCGGAAATATGGAAAATGTTACAAAAAAAAAAAATATGTATATTCTTATATGACTATTTAAAATATAAAATCTATACATCATTACATCTGTTAGATTATTTAAAGGCCATATTAAATTTGTTGATTATTTATAAATATATAGTTTTTCAATTAATTGTATATATAAATATATGTATGTGAAGAGTAGCAATGCAATTATGAAAATTTAGTATAATAATAACATATGACACACATCATTTTATAGCAAAACCTTATGATTATTTGATTGGTGGTAAATCTAACCCCCTTTACCCCAGTGGACATCGCCGATTATGAATTTCCTCCAGGTGACACACAATTTTATCAGTGCCACCTTACACAAAATTCTTGTCTTTAAAATTCTAGAAGAGTTAATGTAAGAATATTAACAAATTTAAATAGAATACAATATTAAATATATCACAACTTTTTATGAAAAAAAAAACTAAATGGTCTGCAAAATCTCCTGAAAGCTCCCCACATAGAAATTAAAATATCTTTATCCTCGTTAAGATACAATGAAATCTCATATATAATTTAATGTATTACGAAAAAATTATGTTAATAATAAACCTTATTGGCTATAAAAAAAACTTAGCCGTATATTAAATTACTAAATTATTTTATATATAAAATAAAAATCGATTTATATAATAACAAAATAATTATTAATAATTAAAACAAGCGATACAAAAAGAAAAAAATAAAAAGTGAAAAAACAATAAAAATAAATAACCCATAATACAATATATATATAAGAATAACTTGAAATTTGTGTTTACATTCATTTTTCTTGAAATATTCATATCATCATATAAATAATATTTTTATTACACTTTAGAAAAATAAAATTAATAATATAATACGTTTAATGATGAGTATTGTGATGATGATCGTCAAGAATATATATATAAATAAATATACAGATTGATTTTATCTCATCATATTTACACACGCAAACAATATGGATAAGACAACGAATATACTTAAATGTTAAAATAAAATAAAATGATAATATAAAAACCAAAAATCAAACTATAATATTTTTTAAATATCTTGCCATTCAGATCAAATTCAATATACATATTGTATAATGAATAATTGGGTTAATAAATTTAATTAATGATGATTTGTATTGTATAATAAAATATATAAAATATTAAACTATTAAGAAAAAACAAAATTGTCAATTTGTTTATTAACGATATCATTTTGTGTGGTTTTTGAAAATAGATACCTGAGATGACCTCACATTTATATTTTATCTTCAAAATATGTCTGTCTTATATTGTAATAAAAAAGCTAATACTCATGTTATTAAATTCTAATTTATTAATTTAATAAAAATGTAATCATTTTCATCTAAAATTATGCTCTTGTTTATATCCAATTCATACTTTTTTTTCGGAAAACATGTATGAGATATATAGAAATATTTCATTTGTGAATATAATTATCAAGTGATTTGTTATTATAATACTGCTTAGGATGATTCAGACATACAAAATTGTAACATTTATCTATATAGCTATTTATAAATATACAAATGTTAAGTATATTTTAAAAATATTCATCATAAACTATATGATAATAATCGTTAATAAAACAATTTGAATCAGAACAATAAATTGCCACATGCTGTGATTGACAATGAATGAAAAACACATAACAACATGATCTTTTCTATCAACATAAACAGACAGATTTGTCTTATATATATATATTATAAATAAAGGTATATTTTTTTAAATGCAAGTTTTATTTAAAAAAAAATTAAAAAAATTATCCAGCACGGTTTGATATTTTTTAATTTAACTATGCGTTTTTAATTTTGTTATATATTTATTCTTATATATAATGTGATATTCAAAAAGGGATTCTCTATATCACATAATGTCAAATTAAAAACTGATCAATATTTAGATTATTTGTTTATTCTTTTTTATTGTTTTTTAAATCCACCTACTAACTAAATACTAAAGGATATAAGTTTTTATTTGTTTGACCATCAACAATTAATTTAAAAGTATGTAAATTAAATCATTTGAACATGTGTTTTTGCTTTATTCTGGTCTGCATCAAAGATACAGATTTTATGGTTTAAAATTAAAAAATGTTGTTTGCATTAAATGTATTTTTAAATTCTAGATGTTATATATAAACAAAATAAAAAGATTTGTTAATCTTGTTCTTAAAAACAAAAATATATAATAAAAAATATCTTATTTTAATAATTCATTTATTTTATTAACAATTTATTTGTCAGTTCAGGTTTAATAAGCATAATATAAATATTGTCAGCAAGTCAGTTGACTACTTCTATTTTATTTATAAATTTACAAAAAAAAAAATATTATTTATTTAACAGCTGACCAAACCGTGATTTGATTTTATAACAAATTCAATTTTATATTTTGCATTACGAATTATATTATTTATATATTATATATAGGAGATAAAATAAAAATTAATTGATGGTTCTAGACTAAAACACATACCTGTGTATCTTATACGTATCAATACCTCAATTTTAATAAACAAACACGTATATAATATAGAATAATATAGAATGTATATTTTGTGTTGCACAAAATTAGAATACGGTAAAACGCCGCGAAAGATTTTTTGTTTGTTTGCACCTACTAAAACTTATCAAACACATTTTGATTTTTATTTTTGTAAATGATTTTACATTAAAAATATCAATAATTTCATCAGTTTTGATTGTAAAGTATATTAATGTTGATGTATAGTTGAAATAAGTGATTTTTAATTGTTTTTGTAAATTATTTATATAAGTGATTCAAAATTTAATTCTTAATGCTAATTAATAATATAAGTAAACTGAAAAATATTCATACATTACCTCAATTATATACATTCTTTTATATCTATCTGTCTATATGAATCCAAATCTTAGTTGTAAAATAGTTTTTTTTGGTCATTTGTGCATTAAGATTTCCTTGTGAGTCGATTAAAATTTCTATCTGAGGGTGTTTATCACTAATAAAACATTCGAATTTGTGATTAAAGGCAGATTAAATTCATAAGACATATCGTAATATAGCTTTCATCTTTGTATGTTAATAAAAACAATTTTAAAGTTTGAAATTTTCCATTGTATTGCATTTATCATTATACATTTACAATTTGCAATGAAAATTTATTTATATATATAACAAAGAGCCTAACAGTAATTTTATTTTATAACAAATTCAACTTGTTTTTTTTATTCATTGTTGTGATTTATATTATATATAGGTATAGATATAATAAATTATCATTTATTTTACCTTTAAAAACTCCCTTAAATAAAAAGTAATTAACCAGTGATGTGTTTCTTTTCTAGGGGATTTTTATTTACAATCCAGCTGAAATTTGCAGAATGTTTGCCGTTATCATCGGCGGTGTATTTTTTTTGGATATTTGCTGTTATCCATTATGTATTGAACAAAAGTCCAAACAGGTAAATACAATTTTGTTCTAATAGAAAATTTAATATACATAATTTTTGTTTAATTCATTAAATGATAATATTTTTTCTTATTTTTCTTTCAGGTTAGTGTGATTTTGTCTGCCAACTTTACGAATTTATAAATTCCAACAATTTGGTGAGTAGAAAACTTTATTTTTATTATATTTCTTTATAAAAGAAAATAAAATTAATAGCATTCATTTTAAAAAATCGAATTAAAAAATTAATTATATATAAAATTATCGAATTTATGAACGTGACTTTGAAGTCAAGTAATATATGCAAACATTTAATACTTGTATGTTTAGTGTTTACAATACTGTACTATTTTTTAATGATTTCGTTATACAATATTTTTATTTTTTTTTATTAAATAATTCTTTAAAATGGTAAAAATTACATAAAATATTAAATGATTCAAATTCTAGCAAATGAATAAATTAAATGTAAATAAATAAATTAAAAGATCAAAAATAAAAATTAAATATTGGAAATACAGATGCAAGTATTAAATTTTGCATATAATTCTATGTAATTTTATGAACTTAAAAATGTTTTTCGGTTTGAATCGCATTAAATATTAATTTAAAAATAAAATTAATTATTAATCATTGAGAAATTATTTATGATTATGAGTGAATTAATTTTTTTTTTATTTTCTTTTAGAAATATAATCCTCTTAGAGTTCATGGTAGATCACATTAAAAGCTAATTGCTTTATGTTACTAATAAATATTTCAAACTAATATATAAATGATTTGAAATGGTTAATGGAAATTGCATAGACAATACTAAAAACTAATTTATTTCTTTTGTTTTCTCAACAATACAGTTCTATCATGAACTCAAACTAATATTTTTACTAACCCAATTATGTTGATTATATAAAACAAATTTTTTATAATACATGTGTCCTATTTTTCCCTTAAACCATAAAAAAAGTGATTGCAGTGGTCTGTTCTCTTTAATGGACTGACTACTTGACAATACTTTATCCTATTCTAAATTAAAAATGAACAAAAAATTGGGTCTTGCCGCTCAGCAATTAATGTCTGAGTTAGGCGCCAATTTTCATTAAAATCCTATCCAGGGGGTACTTGGGTCAAGCCCTCTAGTCCTTCAGCGGACCGACTACGCGCCAAGTACTTCTTCCTATCCGACAGCTCTGGTCTGTATGAGAACCCCCTTGCCCTTAAAAATCATCGTTGATATATATGGCTTGTTAGGGTAGTTTTAGTTTAGATTTAATTTTATTTATAATTGCGCCCTCATTTGTATTGATAATTTATATATTTATTTTATATTACGTTCATATTATATTTTATATCAATGTATATATTTAATGTTTGTAGTTAAAATATTACTAACCAACAATAACCTAATATATTTATGTACATTTTATTATTAAAAAAATCGTACATTATACAATACAATTAACTGTGATACGGATTTTGTTATCAAACGATTAGTAATATTTTCGATCTAATCTATCTATCGAATACCACCATCATATTATGTAATATTCTATATCATATTTTATTTATATATCGTCTAAATACATTTTCAATTAGCGTTAGAAATTTAGGAGGACACAATGTAATGTTTAATTTTAAAATAAAAAGTAAGATTATCATATTTATTACTCTCATCATTATATATATATATGATCACGATATCATTGAATCAATTTAACCTCTGTATAACAAAAACAATAATTAAATCTGTGTAACACAATCAAAAGTCGGTTGTATGTCTAAAACATTGAAAGTGTTATATAAAATTGACATTTTATATTGGTGTGAATCCTTTATTTAAATGTTTTATATTGTAATTCTTCAATTACATAATATCATATTTTGTACAATCATATATATATACCTAATATGATAATATAATGTATTATTATGTACAAAATAAACAAAACCAAAACTCTTAAATTTAAACATTATAAAAATTCGTTTTCGTTTTCATTTCACATCATATATTGACGCGAAAATGTATAAATCATTATAAATAAAAAAAAATTTAATTATATTATAGTTTATTTTTCTGTGAATTGCCATTGAAAAAAAAATGAAAATAAAATTAACGTAAAACTTTAAAATACAAAAACGAATAATCGACAATCATTAATTATTATCACTTTAAAAACTATCGATATATAAATCATGTCAATAAACAAATAGAGTGTAAATATGTTAAATAGTTAGCTATCTTTAAATTTATATATTTATATATGTGAAAATATCATTTAAAACTATATCTAACACTAAATATTTCAACATTATTGTTCTGTTTTGTATATATATATATATTTGACTTTTAAACAAATTGTTTTAGAAGACTCAATAAATAATTTTTTTATTCCATCATATATAAATATAGAAGAAAAAAAGATACAGATATGATACATAAGCACAAGCACACCAAGTTAATGTATATATATTTAAAACAAATTTTGTTAAAAAGGTTTTATCTTATGTATTTTTTATATATACGCATTCGAGTTATTTATACCACGTTCATCGTTTAATTGTCTGTTCTCATTCTTCATTGAAGATTGATTTTTTTTTTGTTTTTGGTTTTGTTGAACTTTTCTTTTTTTTAACATTTTTATTTTTAAAATGATTTATGAAGAACTAAAATATTAAATTCAAATAAATTTTTCTATACATCCAATTAAATTAAAAAATAAATAAATAATATATATAATATTATTGTATATTTAGTTGTTTTTTCTGTTATTTTTACGTTTTTTATTTTAATAAATAATAAAATAAAAGTGGATTTCATTTAAGAATTTTTCATGTGTATATATGTTCACGATTTAGTTGTATCGTATCTCTATTATATACTAAAGTATATGTGATATGCGAGTGTTAAATTATATTTGCATATTATTTATTGAAAAATCGTTCACTCACGCAACCATAACTTTATATGTATATGAAGTTGGTATATTATATGCGGTTTTATAATATATGATTTTATATATTATGTACATAAATGGATAAAATCGATTTGTAATCTTGACAATAATTTATATTGGCAAATTTCACACATAAATATTATTGAATTTATCAAATTTGTTTTGTAATACGTATATATAGGTATAATTTATATATGTAGATATATTATATATATATATATAGAATGTTATCACTTAAAAAGAATATAAGTAAAATAGTTATATATTATACATAAAAATAAGTAAATTAAAATAAATGATGACAACAAATAAATATAGAAAATATCTATTACTTATATATATATAGAAAAGTTTAATATATAAATGATTTTAACTATATACAATGATACAATGTAATATTGTGAGAAATAAATAGTTAGATATGAAGTGGAATTAGTTATGAATAATTATTTTATATGAATTCAAAATAATATAATAGATCAATAATTTTTTATTAGTTGTTTGTCATAGTAATGGAAAATCCAAATGAAAATATCACAACCAATCGTTTACGCATTTAAAATTCTATTCATATACAATGTATAATATTCTTAAAATGTTTCAATGTTTCAAAAAATTCAACGGTAAATCAAAAAAAAAAAAAATTCTATTTTTAGTATCTATAATATATAATAATTTTCAGCTCAATTCGTTAAAGTGTAATAATTTTTCACAAATTCAATCTTTACCGATACATTTATGTTTTCAGCTATTTACGAATTTACTTCATTTTCCCATTAACATTTTCAAATACAAATAGTTATTATCATATAACATGTGCATTAACAAATAAATACATTTAATTATCGTAAAATAAAATGTACGAAAAGTAATTTAACTCTTACATTTATTTGTTTTGTACACAAACTCACAAACTCAACTCACACATAATATAATTTTTATAATAACGCAACGACCACCTTTAAATATGTTTTTTTTTTCTTAAATTAAATGTGAGTAATTTTTTAAGTATTTATATACGCTATGGTTGTATTATATAATAAGGTTTATAATAATCATAATCATAATATTAATAATAATAATAATAATAATAATGCAAATAATAATAATAATAATAACATTAACAATAAAGAACATGTATCTTTTATATATACATATTTTTATATACTATACTCGTATGTATCAACTAAAACATATATAAGAAGAGACCTTGGACGTTTGTTTTAATTTGTTAATATTAAAAAGCCCTTTTGAACTTTATTGTAATTTATTGCACCATTATAATGATCTTGATCTTTTGATGAGATCAATAAAAAATACTTAATACAATACAAAATATATATTATATATTAATATATTATCATCCATACTTATAAATATTACATTCATATATGGAGAATATTTTAAATATATATGTAATAACTTAACTCGATGATTTGATTTTTATATTATTATCATTTTTACTATTGAAAACTCATCTCATGTGCATGTATTAAAATATATGTTTTATATGAGAATGCATTATTATTATTATACAAATAATATATGTAATATATTTATATATGTATAGAAAAATAAAACAACTTTGTGTATAATATTAGAATAAAATGATCGCATATAATTAATGTCGTATTGATATTTTGATTAGAACTATATTGAAACGTGACTTAATTTATTTCTACCTATAAAAATAAATATATATACATATTATATAACCTATATTAATAACGTTAATCATTATCGAATTAAATTACAATTTTTGTAATAATATAACATAATGTTTTTATATATATATATATAATATATTTATTTTATATATATACTATATTTATATATTGAATAATAAAAATATATAATATTGTTAACATTCACCGCGATGATTCAATCATTTTCAACCATATAAACATATTATCTAATATAAACAAATATCAATTTTTTAGTTTTGTTATTATTATATAACTATAATATTTATAAAAATTAAATTAAAAATCAACAAACCTTTGTGTATTCTACTTTTTTTATATTAAACATGAAAGGATGCATATAAAATTATATTTATTTAATTAAAGATTAACGTGCAATTATTTTTCATTATATTTAAATTCTATTGTTTTCCGTATGGTAACAAACCATAATTTTATAAACATTTTAAACAAAAACTGTTATGCATTTATATTTTGTTTCCATAATGCATTCTTAAAACCTTATATTTACCACATTTGATAAGTATATTTCTGTCTATATGCCCCTTTGATAGTTTTAGGTTTTTAGATCCCAAACACAATTTATAAATTAAGGCATACATTATTCCATTAAAATTGGTTTTTTTTCTTACAATATACACTTTATTTATTATTTCAATACTTTTGCTGTTTAATATCATATAGAAGAAAGATAAACAACATTCATTATAGCTTTTAACAGTATAATTAATTTTTTGTTATCGATTGATTGGTATATATTAAAAGTTTAACGAAAGTTGATCATCTAATACGTTTATATATAAAGATTTTAAAATTTATTGAAGATAAACTAAAAAAGAATATACATTTTTATACCACACACCACACCAAGTAACATATCACATATCATTAACATTATACATGATTTAAGTGTATAATATAATCAATATTACTTTATTATAATATCCATAAATATTTATATAACAAAAACAATCCAATCAATATGCATAAAATATTTGTTTATCTATAAATATTTATCTCTATACAATACAAATTAATATAAAACAAAAACTTATATTTCGGGTATCTGCTATACTTAAATGAATATTATATAATAAAAATGTATACCCACACATTTCTTCAATGTTTAAAAAGAAAATTAGAAAATACAAAATAGATAAATATGCGTTGTGTTTTTTGAGTTCTTTTTTTAATTCTTATCCATATCTAACGAGAATACAATTTTAAATATATATATTTATATACATTGACTATACATAATTAAGATAATTAAAATTAAAAACAAATCTAATCTTAAAAATGTATCTTTCCAAAAAAAAAAAAAAATAATATTTATTACATACAATATTTTTTCACATATTCAATACATTAAAATATAAACATAAATGTTAAATTCATAAATTATATATTCGTTAAAATTTAAAAAAAAAACAAAAATAACCAAAAATAAAATTGAATATTAAAATTTGCATTAATTAATTCAAATTAGATCATTTATTTATTTTAAAATGAATAAATTTAAGAATAAAAAAAATCAAATAAATGATTCACAAATTCAGTAGCGTTATCTTAACAACAAAAAAATGAGATTCGTTATAAATGATGATTTTTTTTCAGTTTTTCATTATATATTTTCACGGCACTGGTAGAAATATTTTTATTTTTTAAAAAAAGATTGAAACCTAATAAATTAGTTTGCTTTATTAATCAAAACCTTGTTCAAATAATAATATTATATATATTTTATCTACTGCGCGCTATAAGATTCTAATTAAAAATAGTTATTTTAAATAACTTTAAGTGTTATTTATGGGGAATGGTATACATTTATCCATTATAATCAAACATACAAACACAAAGCGATTCGTTTAGCATATGAAATGGTTAAACATTTGTTTGACTGAACATCATCAATTTCTATTTTCATTATTATGAATTTTATTCGAAATGTTAAACAATATGTATTACATTTTTGCGTTCAGCATAGTTTTTTCTAAATCTTCAAATCATTTAATTTTATTTTAAATCATTTGTATGATTTTAATTTACCAAAATCGAATCATTCTGTATTTTCGTTTATGAATGTTATGATCAATTTAAAAATGGTATATTATTTTAGTTTATTATAATAATGTGACATATAAAAATTCAAGTATTATTTTTCGTTATATTTGCATATATTAAAATATATTATATTTCAGAACAATTAAGAAAATATATATTATATATTAGTTTTAGTATAGTAAGAGTATAATAAAATCAGTCATGGGAAAACGATTTGTTTATATTCATGTTGTTTCACTGAACTCATTCTCAAACAAATTAAATCAAAAACTAATTTTTTTATTACTATAATAATCATTAGTTGACATTTTTTTTTAATATCATCATCATGTAGAGATATTAAAAGATTAGTGAATTTTTGAATATATTTCTTTGAATTATTCTGACAATTTTCATTGTAAATGTATAAAAATTAATCGACATATTTGTAGAGTTTATACACCATAACTATTAGAGTACATATTTACATTTTTATACATATAATAAATAGATATTTGACCGTAGAGATGAGAGCAAACAATTAGGAAAATGTTTAAATTTAAAACAGTGTGTGGTTAAAAAATGTTGAACGAAGAAAATTTCTTTGTATTTAAAAGAAATATATTCTTATATTAAAAGCAATAAAAGTAATATCATAAAATATCTCATATTTTTCCTTGAATTGTTCAAATATGTATAATGAATTCCTTATGAATATTCATTCAACATATTTTATTCACAGATAGAAAGAAATTATCGGTTTAACAAGGCTCTAAACGTTTAAATTTGATCAATGATTACACGATATATAATAAACCACAACTCATCGTACATGTAAGAAAATCTATCATCTATAAATATCGAAATTTACAGATTTGTATGAAAAAATCAATAGAGTTTAAGCGACGAACCTTTTTTTCATACATTAAAAATATTTACACATAAAATTTTCATTTGAGCATAATTTAACTTCATGATATCAATAGATTATTTTACTTCAATTGATATTTTCATAACTTAAATCGATACATTATGCGGATAAGAAACTTGAAAACAAAAAAACAATTGCTTTTCGTTTGTACCTTCTATGTATTGCATGTATATGAAAACTTTACATATAAAATTATTGAAATATCTTTATGCATTTACGTGGCTCGTGCTCATCAAATAATTTATATTATTTTATGATGTCAAAACAAAGACGACGAGATGACAATATATATGACCAAACTTTAAACGGTGCATATATAAATGTCATATATATAATAATATCCTCATATTTGTATATGCGTGTATGTTATTGCATTTATATGAATACAATTAATACAAGTTTTTAACATGTATAATAATATTTTATATAAATGAATCGTTATAAAAAGAAAAACTATATGAATAAATATGTAATAAATATTGTAAATAAAAGATATTTCTATACTATATACACTCAAGATTGTGTATATATGGATATGAATGTATACTGTATAATTGGCACATGAAGTAGTATTGGATGTTCCTAAAATAAGTCTTATACGTATTTTGTAATACAACAAAATGATTTGTAGGAAAATTCCTTTGAATATTTTTTGTTTTCTAATTTGGAAATATATTATTGTTTAGATTTTTTAATTTTCATTATTTCCTTGTAATTTTTCTGGAAAATTGTATAAACAGACAGCAGTATATTTTGGCGCTCTATCGTATACATTAAATTTGTATTAACATTAAAATGTCGAGTATATTTTAATAGCCTTTTATTTACATATAGACATGGGATTATTTATTAATAATACATCGTATGTAGTGTGGTATTTATGAATTTTTAAATGATAGTTGAGTATTTTTTTTGCAATTTAATTTTATAATATTTATGCAATTAAATGCGTATCACTAAATACCATGGTTTATTTTTTCCTTATAACGATTTACTTTGTATATTTCATAGATCACATTTTTCAAATACATTGTGCTGTATCGCGTTATTTATAATAAAAATAAAGAAAAACATGAAATTAATATAGTCAAATAATTCAACCAGATAATATATTATGAATTTTAATTAACATGTTTGCTGTTTCACAAAAGTTCCATACAATTTTTTTTATTTTTATTTAAATGCAATGCAATCTTTTAAAAATTATAATTATATACGCAGATATAGATTTTGAAAAGTAAATATATAATATAAATTAGATGATATACAATATTTTAATTATAGCTTTTTACATATTAAATTTATGTTATTTAGCTTTTTTACATGAAACTTATTATTGCTAAAAAAAAATTATTTATATGTATAATTTTAATCAATGTATAATCTGAAAATACTATTCAAATCAATACACAGCATAATATATATAAAAGTTTTCCATATAATAATAAAGAGGCAAGTGTTGTTATAAATCTTTTTAACAGTATGCTGTTATTCTATACGCATTAATTATTTTTATATTAAAAGTATTAAAATCAATTAAATGTGACTGTTTTTTTCTTCTCTTTATAATATATGCAACACACAGTATATATTATATTTCATTTACGCATTAAAAGATCATTGGTGGATGTCTTATATATATATATATATATTTGTATATAAGTGTGACATGTTATATTTTTACTATGTGTATATAGAGGCGTTTCTTTGTATATATATTTAGTTATAATCTCAACAATATATATTCAAATGATATACAATATTTATATAAGATAAAAAAACAAAATTACAGCATCTTATTTCATCTATATATATATATATATAATAAAATATATATATATATATATATAATTATTTCAACTTTTATAATATCCATAAATTTATATTTATATATAAATATTATTGTATTACATATATAAGCGACTCATTTATATAATGAATATACGTTTTTAAACACACATTTTTCAATGTTCGTACGTAGAATAAACACCATTAGAAAATGTATTTACTGATTGGATATTATGTACCTTTTATATGGTGTACTACTCTAAAGTACATGAAAATATTGGTAATTACTGGTAAACTAACAACTGGTATTTAATGACAAGTTTTCTCTTACATCAAGGTACAAAAATTGTAAAAAAAAAAAAAATGGCAAAAAATAAAAGGAAAAAAAGTGGTGGTTTTCATTATACCAAATATAAATAAATATGTATTATCTCTATTTACTAAATGATGCTGCTGCTGCTGCTATAGATATGCATTTTATTAAAATGAATATATACCTTACACTTTTAAATATAGAGATATATAACTATTATTATATAAATATATATTTATTTTATCATTTATACATCTATATAGTAAATTAATGTATATACGAAAAGATGTTATAAAATTTTTTTTTATCTCCATATAAAACATCGATGTGTATATTATATTATATACCATATACCTTACCAATTTTATACCATACAATATTTTAATAGTGGTTTTAATAAAATTTAAGAAAAAAAAATATATTTGTATACATGCAATGTAACAATATTGATTTCTTTTTATTAACATTACACTCTTTTTTTTCTATCTAAAATATAAATTAAATAATAAATAATTAACTAACATACATTTTTCATGTTATTGAGTGTTGTGTGTTGTGATTTTCAAAACAACAAAAAAAACTTATGATAAAATATGCTTTTATATACCTGATTCACAGTTAGAGTAAACATTATGATATTTTTCCGGAAAATAAATATAAATATTAGCATTATATTCATAATATATATATAGAAATATAATAAAAATTTTATTTTATTTTAATTAAAATTTTTACTTTTTTTAACTATTATTAATAATAAATAATTGATGTGTTACGTAATCTAATTTTTCCAATAATAAACAAAATTGAATAAAAAAATGTCTTTACTTTGGAATTTAATAAAGTTGCAGCTTTATACAATATTTTAATGATAACCCGACAATTTTTTATTGATATTAAAAAGGACAAATCCCTACATAACCTCAACTGGCATGTTATTTTCATTGCTTTCAATTTTAAATGATAATAAGGTTTTAAAAGAAAAGTTGTAAAAATTAGAAATTTACAATGAATTTGAACAAGGATCCTAAATAAATTCCGATTATAACTTAAAGACATTTATAGTTTTTGGTGATCATCAACAATCATCAGTTTAACGCCTGATCCTTTACCTTTTATTATTTTGTTTATTGTTGGAATATTCTAAACATATATCTTTCTTCATATTCAGTCATTCTCCATAAGTAATTTTTAACATGGTCTTATTATATATATATGATATTATTTGTTGGTATATATCCATTTAAAAATATTTTATTTAAATTTCTTAAAATTCATTTTATATATTCATATGTATGTATAAGATAAGTTTTAATATATTAATAATAATATTGTACATTTTGAAAAATATCATCGATAAAGAAAAGACAAGTGCCCTTTTTCAATTTCATATATTTTTTTTTCAAATATATACATACAGATTATTTAAAATACATACATTTGCTCTCACACGCATGATAGATATAAATTTATAAAAGATATTTTGTTATGTTAAATTTCTTTATATATATGTAATAAATATGAATAAATGTATGTTTTTCTTTTATTTTATTTTTTCTTATACATTTAGAATGAATGTTATTTTATGATATAATATTATATAAATAAGAAGATATATACGATATATACCTATAAGAATTTTTTTCTTTACCGCATGGTAGATTGTATATATAGAGAAATGAATTTATATATGTATATTAAAATTATACGATATATATATACAAAGATATCGTTTACCGTAGTATAGAGTGTATCTGGAACAATGAAAAATTAGATTTAATTGAAAGGTTATTTTATATATATGTTATGTATATAAATATGATTTCGAATATGTTCTATAGAACATATATATGGGATTTACGTTTGATAAAGAGGGCGTTTGTTTGATTTCATTATACATATATGTATAACTATATGGTATACGAATATATATAGATATAGTCTCGGTTGTAAACATATATATATATATATATATATATAAGCATTCAGCAAGTTTAATTTGATTTATTGAATTAATTTACAATCCTGTAAAATGTGTAAATTTCTACAATAAAACAGAAAAAAACAGAAATAATATGAGTGAAGTGAATATACATGTATTATACAAAGATGAATTATTTCATTTTCCTTTTTTTTATATATAATCTAAATTCATTTAAAAAAAAAGAACTAAAATGCCATAACGCACAGGCTATAAAATAAATACGAAAAACAAAAAAAAAAATTACTGGTTTATTTAAAAAAAATTTTATATTTTTTTTATTGTTTTATATATAAAATTTATGTTGCCAATAAAACATCATATCACATAATATAATATATATAACAAAGAGTTCAAGTTCATGTGCACGCAATTTATCCCACACAATTATTATTATTATTATTATATATTTATATGGAGTATTGCAAATATACCTACATTAAAAATTTAATAAATATATTTTTGTATATGCGGTTTTGGTGAGAAAATTATAAAGTATAAATTAATATTAAAAAAATTAGTTTAGATTATTATATTGTTACAATTTATATTATAAATATGCGCTTATAAATATGAATAAACTAAAAATAATTGCGGTTTACATTTAGAACATTATAGCAAAACTCCGAATTACAATTTTTTGAATATATTCTTTTATGTAGGTTTATGAAAAGAAGAATTGGTTAGTATAGAGATTATATGTTGATAGATTTATTGAATGGATATTAGAAGTAGAATATCTTTAAAAATGAATAATATAGTTCTAATTTTAAGAACATACGAAACAATGGTTAATTTTATCTATGATACTAAATTATATATGTATAAGTATTAATGAAAAATAAAATAAAGAAATAATTTCAACCGCCTTTATAACATATATCTAATTGATTATATCGTGTTATGTTTTATTTATCCTATTACATTCATAAATTATCATTAAAATTTCATATTTATACATAAGAATTACTAATTTGTATATGAATTGCGATGTCCTTAATAATTTCTATATATTTCTGTACTTTGTTTAAATGAATTATATTTATTGCGATTTTCTATACTATATGTATACGTTTATTATACACAAAAAATGATTTAAACATTGTGTATAGAATATAGGCGGTTAAATAAAAATGAATTCAAATACTATTAAATAAAATGCCATTCTCTCTATAAATTATATTAAAATTAAAAAATGTATATTTATTTATTTATTTGTGCGGATAGAAAATATGTTATATGAACATAAAAACAAATACACAATTTAATAAATTTCGCAGTTAATGTAATCAACTTCACTTAATTATATTAATCATATAAATGAATATAATATAAAATGAACTCATACCTTATTATAACGAATTTATTTATCTAGAACTATAGAAGTATATATTTGAATATAATATATATATAAAAATCATTTAGAATGTATGTAAATAAATCAGATTCCAATTAGTAGTCGTGTTACATGTAAATTTATTAAACTACAAAATTTCTACCACCACCGGTGTTTAGAGAATCTATATATATATATGTATACAATTTAATTTAATTTAACAACACTTATAAATTCACACAGGTTTAAATTTATTTATAACACATGTGTAAAAAAAATATACATTTATATATTTCAATTTCAATGTTTCCATATATATATACATTTGCTAAAATAAATAAATAAATAAATACACATAAGGTTAAAAAAAAATGACAAATAAGATGAATGTTTTCATTTTGTTGTATAATTAATAACATCAATTGAAAACATCTCACTATCCATATACAGTATATATAATAATATTATATTAAATATTAACAAAATACACGCTATTTCAATTTTGTTTTTAATTCTTTGCACATTTTCACATATTAATTTTCATAGTAGAATGTAAACTTATATAAATTTATATAAATTTGCATATGCATCTCTATATCTATATATACTGTACATACGACGACAATTTTTCTTAATTTTATATTAAGATATATATAATATTTGTAAATATTCTTCATTATATAAATTTGCATAAAAATATATAAAATAAATTAATAAAAAATAAAAACGAATCATCAGATAAAACTAAGGGATATTTATTATATTAATTTTTGTTTTGATTAAACAATTTTATATTATTTTAGCTATGGAATTTACATATGAATTTATGGAATTGTTTTTATAAACAAATTATTTATTCATATTTAAAATTGTTATGGGCTTTTTTCACACTTATATTTATACATTTTTATGAACTGATAAATTGTATTTGGTTTAGTCTAATAAATAATGCATTATAAATGTAGATTTTTTTAGTAAAATATTTGGATTATATTTCATATATATTTTCCACCGTACAATTAATTAATAATTATTTAAATCTATATTATTTTACTGTTTTATACACCTTTTCAAGCAATATTGTTATGAAATAGAAATAGAACGAAAGTAACAACTCAAAGAGGTTTAAGTTCAGTTCCAGATTATTATTCAAATCAAACGATTTTTTTATATAAAAATATATTAAATTAATCTATAATATTAAATATAAATCAGAGTCTATATATAATGAAATAAATATAACAAATTATATACACAGTAGTAAGTGAGAGGCTAATAAAGCAAAACTACAAAATTAAGTTGTAAAATAAATAAATATGATAATTCTCACTGTATATATATAGCCAATAACGATTAAAATACATGTGCATGTACATAAATTAAGATATGGGAGCATATATTTTTTTATATCTATATCTATAATGTAGTTTTATGCAGATAAATTAATTCATTTATTTATTAAAATCTCTATATATATATATCTTTTATAATCGTATGTAAAATGTTAATATAGATGGAAAATATATATACTTGAAATAAATTAAAAAAAAAACATATGCAAAACATGCAATAATATCAATTATTATAAATATACATAAAGTGTTAAAATATGCATTATATGGTCATAAAACATTTAATGATTTAGTATAGAAATGAATTTATAGTATAGAATATCATAAATTCCTCGGAAAAAGTGGCATATAATAGACATATTAAAAGTCATGGGATTATTTTTCACATAAATTTGGAAAAATATACATACAAATTAACCAATTTAAATTGACATTATTCTTTGAATCATTAAAACATTTGTTGTATTTTTGTTGAAATATGACAAAAATGCTCATTTTCATTCAATTATTTTAGTTCACTATTCATAAAGTCAGATTTAATTGTGTTACACATTAGAATATAACTTTAATAAAGGCAATTCAATTTTTATTTTATCGTTAAAACACTTTCACTTTTCTCGACGTGTTTCAGATCTCCGCTTCAGAACTCATAAGAAAATAGATAATTGGATTTTATGGCTAATTGTTTAATTCGATTCAAACTTATTCATTTCCATATATTTAATAGTCCATAATGTTTTTAAATGTATTTAAATCATATAAAATAGTATTAAAAACAACTTAAAAAATATTTTAAATTCTTATAATTATTGTTTTTTATTTTAATTTAAATGACTTTAAAAATATTGAAGAACAAGAAAAAATTGTGATATTTCAATATTGTCTTATATAATTATGATATAAACAATAACAAGGTATCTTTAAAATATTAAATTAACAAACTATAAAATAAAATTAACATTATTTAATTCAATTCATATTTAAATTAGTTAGCCAGCAAAAAAAAAAACGTTACAGTCAAATTCATAAAAAATAAATCATTACATAAATTATGATAAATGAAATTAAAATTAACTTATACATAGCTCTAAATACAGTATATATTATATAGTAAAAACTGGTGTGTTGAAAGTTTACCTTAATATTCTGATATACAGCCGTATATACATCGACAACGCAAATGTAGACTTGATATTTTTATTTCTCGCGGTCATTTAGAGAATACAAAAATAAATATAATCTATTTATCATATGGAAATTAATCCATATTCTTTTTCTTTTCTTATATTTTTTTAATCATAAACAAGAAATGGTAATTTTCACATTTTCAAAAATAATATATACAAAAAGATCAAGAACAACTAAAAATAAAATATATATGATATATATCTCTCATTTGAATCTAATTTCAATAAATAAATAATTTTTGTCTTTTGACATTTTTATGTTATTGACTGAATTTTTATTTACCTATATTAGATTAAAAAAAAAATACAATAATAAAAATAAAACCACAAAATTCTTTCAAAAAAAACTCATATAGTGATTAAAATTTTATAGACATTAATATATGTTCTTGTTTTTATTTAAATAATATAATGCTCGATATAAATAATATATATAAAGCTTTTATTTTCAATATAAGATTTAAATTTGAAAAAAAAAAATAACAAGATTATCAATTTAATTTATAAGAACAACTTTATGAATATCAATTATATTAAATTATCATTATACAATATCCTATGTTATATATTATATACATATATAGAAGAGTTACAGAAATCACATTAATTTTTTTAGACAAAAAGTAAATTAAAGTATATTCTGTAAATTTTTTTATCGAATAAATACATAATAAAATTGTCATATAATATACATAAAAAGATATCGATAAATATATTACGATTTTCATTTATTGTTTAATGGATTTGTTTTTTTTTTTTTTTGAACTTTTAATCAACGATCCATTTATTCCGTCAGATTATTATAATAAATTTAAATTATATTATTACGTCGTCGCGGTAAATGTGATATTTTATATGAGTATATATGAACAATCGAGATATCGCTTATATAATATATACATATTCATATATATTAGTTTAATCTTTAATTTATATATAGATATGTAGAATATATAATTCACAAAACAAAATGTTATGTATGTATGAATTTATTTACGTATTTATAAAGAAATGATTAAATGCGGTATATGCGGACAGATACATATGTATACATTTTAAACTTATTTTTGGTAGCAAATTTGGTCTTGTTTTTGAATTTATTTAAATTTTCAATACAATACGTAAGAGAAAAAAAAAGAACTGAAATGAATTCAGACAACATACAAATTAATCTCAACAAATATTTGATATATCATATATATATATATATATATATATATATATATATATATATATATATATATAATAAAAATATGGACCCGGACATTTCCACTCGCGTGCATAATTATAAATTGTGCGATAAATTATTGAATTATCATTTAAGTTTTATACACAAAGGTGATACCAAAAATAATCTTATATGAGATATTAATAAATTCGATTATTAAATCATAGACGTATATGTATATTCATAAATATGTGTTATATTATTATAAATACCCATAAATCACATTAAGGTAATTCAAATTAAGTGATCGATTATTATAATTTTTTAAATGTTTTAATAAAATGAATCATCCCATAAATATTCAATATCATATCATAAAAAGTCGAATTTTACATTTTACCGCAGACATTTTAATGTTGATATAAAACCGAAAGAATTGTTTCAAAATCACTTGTTTTCTAATACAAATACAAGAATTTATTTTTATTTTATAAAGGTTATAATTTTCTTTGACATTCACAAAATGTTTATTAAAATTCTTCGAAGTAAAATTTAATTTTAATACATCACAGACATTAAATACAATTTTTGACAAAACTGTTTACAATTAAATATAAATACCAATTAAAAAACATAAACAAATTTCAAATCAAAATAAATTATTAACATTATTATTAACTTTTTATTTGTACTATAATTTATCATTTGGAAAATAAATTTTTTTTTTGTTTTCTACGCATTGACTTTTTTGTATTTATACCCAATTGACCAAATTTAGTATTTTTTATTTTACCGAATTTATATATATATATATACAAACATTGAATAAATGATTTTATTGAATTAACAATGAGTTTAAAAATCTATAAATATGCTGTGTGTTAAAATTAGAGAACTGTTTAATGTCATATTAAACGTTGATTTGTTTTGTTTATGTATTTATAATTTGTTATTTATATTTTTACAAATTTTATTTTTATACATTTTTGGATGTGAGTTTATTTATTAACATAAAGCCCATCATTATTAAGTATATATTTTTGTACTTTTTGACTTATTATTGAATATTTATTATTAGATATAGAAAGAGTAATAAAACAAAAATCAATTTAATTATTCAGGTTTTCTGTAATTTTCATTGAAATTGTTATATACATTTAGTATGTGTTAAAAATCGTTTCCTTTATAATTTTTAATTAAAATTGTTATTTTTTATGTTAAAAATAATAATAACATATTTGTAATTCTTCTATATATATTCTTCTATCTATATAACATATACAAATTTTTATCAAAATAAATGAGTTACAATATTTTAATTTTTAACTAAAAAAAAAGTTGTTTTTAAAAAATATATGTAAAATTTTATAAATAAATTAATTTATTATGTGTGCCATATAAATATAGAATTCACACATTCATACGTTGCGTTGATGTAATCTGTAAAACATTTAAAGGAGTGTATTCAAATTATAATGTATGTATTGTTATTTTTTGTGTATGATGGTTAAAATATTTATATGACCAAAAGATATATTTAGAAAATGTTTTAGCTTAATAAAACATAAATTTAGAAATGGGTTTAAATTAATAAATATATGCTTATGTAAAGAACAGATATAGACAAAATTTAAAGGACAAATAGGGTAAAAAATCTTATGGTTAGTTATCACTACATATACTTAGTCTTGTTAATGTTTATCTTTTAATCCATATTCCACATAAAACGAAATTATCTTATTCAATATTCTTTGCATTTGCAGTAATTTACTCATTAGCTTTTCTAACACGCCTAATTTTTGTTAGTGGAAAATGTATAACGAATATCGTAAAGCTAATGTCGGTATATAATAATCACGACACAAAAATAATCTAAAAACCATATAAATCAACATTATCATCGCAAAAAAATTGATAAATGAATTCATTTTTTTTTGTTAGTTTGCAATTTCATTTTTTTGACACATCATAAAATCGATTTTTTTATGAAATTATGTTAATTTGTTTTCTTTTTGATTAAATATTTTAAAATATTCATTTGTATATATTAAAAAAATAAATAATAAATTTCATGTTTACGTTTTTTTTGTTGGTATGAACGCGACAAGATATTATCTGAATAAAAATTTAACCATAATTTTGGTTGTTGTTAGTTTTTTTACTTTTTTTTATATATGAATAATTTTTTCATAAATTGTAATGAAAATCAATCTTTTAAAGCTATGCATACCAAAGCACTAAAAACAATATTAATACATTTTGAAATAGTTTTCATCTATAAAATTCTGTCATCGTATGACCCCTGTTGATATTTTGTATAATATATTTTTATTATTTAAATTTATGGTAAAAAAAGATTGTGTTAATTTAAATTATCTATATATATATATATATATATAATACTTTTTCTAATTACAATATTGGAATTTACTTTAAACTATATTATGCAAGAAATAGAATAAATATACTGATGATGCGTTTAAAAAAATATCGATCCCGCGAATGCTATATTCAATTCCAGTTTTGAAATGATTAATAATTTTTTGTTTCGTTAATAATGTTAATTAAATGAACGTCATCATTAAAAAAAATTATGTATATTAAAAATTCTTTCAATAAATTAGTAAACAATTCTTATTTTTGGAAAAAAGTTGTTATTAAATATCTGAAATCGATTGAACTTTAACAAGACCTGAGGAAATTAATGGCGCATAGAAAATTAATAACAGCCTTATCGTTGGATAATTAAAAATATAGAAAATTAATTTTCCGGAAAATTGTGTGTATAGCCAAAGATTTTCCCGTGACTTTCTATTTGTTTTTACTCCATCCTTCAATGTTTCAGAAATATAATTTAGCTTAAATTAATGCACTCTCCCTCGATCTCTTTCAACGAAAATTAACAACGTATATTATTGAATTGTATATAATAAATTAAAAATAATTATAACGTTTATAAATTGATATAATTATTATTTCTTTTTCTTTCTAAATCTCTACATATAATTTATTTATAATTTTTTGAAAAAAAAAACCAAATTATGTTATACAAAATCATGCGTTTATATCATATATACATTTCCTGAACGAATATTTAGTGAAATATATACTTTCATTTTAAACGATGAAAAAAACCAAATGTTTTGCAGTTATTTATGTTATTGACTATGAAAATTAATGATAAAATTATGAAAATTACTGTCGCAGCAAATTCAAGCGGATTTGAATAAAATAAACCATATATTTAATCGCATTACTAATTTATAAACATTAATTTGAAAACAAACACCAAAAACAAAACAAATTAATAAACATTAGGCTTCATTTAAATTCAATAATATATTTATATAGTGAATGATGTGTGCATTATATTATTTGTATGATTTTGATTATGTGTAAATTCATTAAAATATATTAAAACACGTGTAAGAGACAATTGTAATATACACTACTGAGGACTGAGGAGGATCTATTGAACTTTGTTCGTATTATATATATGTACAAATATATTAAGTACTTTTAATAAAATATATTGTATAGTGTATACGTTATATAATTTTAACATATTGTAACAATGAAGTGGTTTGTTAAATGTTAAACAGTTTGTTATTTATACTAGCCATATAATAGTATGTATTTTTTTGAAATTTTATGGCATTTCATAATGAGTATTAGAAATAGTATCGTAATAGTAATATAGTAAAAAAACATTCTTTTCGATCGTTTTGTTCACTTAAAAATTCATTTTCTCTATATATATAAATATAGACACTTGTGTATTTATTTTAATTTCTGTTTTTATTAATGTTGGATATATTTTGTATATAATATGCATAAATCTTTTCTTTTATACCTTAAATATATATTTTTATTTAGTATAGTATAGTTGTATTAAATTTTATAGCTAAATATGTAAAAAAAAAACCCCGATTGGATATTTGTACTATTATAGAAATTTTATTATTTATTAGCAAAAATCAACAAGGAAGCGCACATAATTCTTATTGGTAAAGTAATTAAATGTTTATCATTTAAATAAATACGACATTAATGCTCTCTTTATTCATGCAAATGGGTTTTAAACATTTTTTTTGTTTATTATATCTATACGATATAATTCTTATTGTATTGTAAATATAAATTATATTTTGAAATCATATATGGGTTTTAAAAAGACGACTTATAACAAAATTTATGGCATCAATTAAAAAAAAAATCTTTATAGTCTTATATTTATATATATGTACGCGGCTTGTTGATGAATTCGTATATATACAGATACTTGTATTTGCAAATGCTATATGATCTTATAGATATTGTAACTATAAATAAGATTTGTTTTATATATAGATATTGTTGTTGACCATATCAAAGGAGTGTTTTATCTATTTCAATTTTTATATTATATAAAATCAGATTTTTCTACTTCTTACATACCTTTATTATTATTATAAATTTTACATATACATTACATTTACATATAATTTTCTCAGCCATTCATTTCAATTTATGATACTATATATAATATCTTCTTCTTAAAAGTATTTAAGTATTTAACATGTATAGCTAAAAAATAGTAATAAAAAAATACTATAAGAACATTTAACCTTTCTGAATATAACATATAATATATATGTACATCGCATCATATTTATTTGTAAGTATAATGATATTCATGCGTTAATATTAATAATATTTCACAGAGATATGCGAACAATTATCATAAACATTTAATTAATAAATGAGATTTTTTTTATAGCCGCATATATAAATTCTGTTGATAAAGGATAATGTGTATAATTTTAATAAAAGTATATATGAATTTCCATTTCAATAGATGTTTAAAATTTTATATAGTATGATATTTTTTTTTAATAGTTTTTTTTTATTAAGTTTTTATCCTTTAAATATGAAATTAAATCTAAGATAATCATAACATAACATCTGTACCTTTAAATTTTGCATCGAATATATCGTGGTTTGAACAGTGCGACTTTATATATGACAACACATTTTGAGGTCGTGAGTTTGAATCCTAGAATTTATTCTTTTTAAATTAAGTTCGGTGTAGTTTTTATATATTATATCTGTTTGATTGTCTAAAGGTAAATTTGTATTACCTTCTTAAGGGAATTTTGTAAAGGAAATTCTACATAATTTTTTTTAATAAATATTCTGTACAATTTTCTATTGGAAATTCTGTACCATTTTCCAAATGAAATTCGTTATCATTTTCCAGAAGAATTTCCGTATTATTTAATAAACTAATTCCTATATAGTTTTCCACAAAAAACATCAGTTATTTTTAGATAATATTACCATTTTTATAATATTACAACCGGCTAGGACTGTAATTTCATATACAAAATTGACTTATTATCTCGGTTTAAAGAACCAAAACGGTATTATTTTTGTTGCAATATTATTATTGTTTTTAATATTGTTATTATAAATAAATAATATATCTTATAATAATCGCTAAATTATTTTCTATATTTTTTTACAAAGTATCTACAATGTGTGAATATAACGCATGTATTCATATTCATATAATCATAATTGAATATTTTATAAATATATACACACATGCATAAATATACATGCTAATATATAAACAAAATAAAAGATCTACAATCAACTTTTGTGGTTATGATAAATAAAATAATAATAATAAAAAGTGTTAAAATGATAAATCACATCCGATTAATTCTTTGCATTGCATTTATATTAATATTTTACATACACCAATAATATATAAATAAAGTGCAATCATAATTCATATAAAACATATTCTTTTATAGTTATCGCAATAAAAATATAAATAATTTGCTAAAGTTTTGTGTTGTGCAATTGTTCATTATAAATAAATAAAAATTAAATTTTTCTCTCTTTCGTATTCAATTAACTATATAAAAATATATTTTATGAAAAAAATATAATAACTGATAAATTGAAAATAAAAATCTAGTTATGGTTGTTTCACATAAAGTTTGTTTACCATTTGTACGTGCATATGAACCAAATTTTGTGCCTAAAGATGGTGTGCGTTTTGATATTCCCGCAAGTTTATTGGTAATGTATTAAAATTTTACCCATATATTATAAATAATTTAAAAATAATAGGTTTTTATTAAATATATAGCAATCAAGATTTCAAGATATTGGAATGGAATTAGAAGAACGTTTCGGTGTTGAAACTATACCGAAATTGTCGGTTAAAGAAATAACTTTACCTAATATACAGTTAGCAAAGCAATTATCACGTGATGAACAATTTTCAGTATTTATTGATCAACATCGTAAAATGGCTGAAAGTTTAATGAAAATATTTAATGATGCCAAAGATATTGATGAATTACTAGCGCTCGGCTTATACGTACGCGATCAAGTGAATCCATCACTATTTGCTTATGCATATTCTGTTGTATTGACACATCGTCCAGACACACAAAATATATTATTACCAACATTAGTTGAAATATTTCCTGCTAAATTTACACCTCGTGAATTTTTATTGAAAGCCCGTGAAGAAGCATTTGTTGTTTCCGATGAAAATTTAAGGGTAAAAATGAATATCGCATATTTGTTTTATTTTAAATATTTGTTGGTTCAGTTTTTAATGTGGTATGTTTATATATGAGTTATATCTTAATTTTTATAGAGAGTTATTGATATACCAAAAAGTTTTGCATCAAATAATTTTGAGGACGAACATCGTATGGCATATTTTCGTGAAGATATTGGTATAAATTCACACCATTTTCATTGGCATCAGGTGTATCCATTCGCTGGACCTGAACAACGATTTTTCGATAAGGACCGCCGTGGTGAATTATTCTTTTATATGCATCATCAAATATTGGCACGTTACAATACGGGTCGCTTAGCAGACGGTTTATTGATGACGGAAAAATTTGTCGACTATAGGCAATCGATCAAACACGCATATTATCCAAAAATGACAACGGTAAATTCATCTAGAAATATTCCACCGCGTCAAGTGAATGCTTGCATGAAAGATCTGAAACGTGATCAAGATTTTATGGAATTAACGGTCAATACATTGGAAATGCACCGTGATAGACTCTCTGAATGTATTGATTTAGGATATTGTTTAGATGTATGTATACTATTCATAATATAATAATAACATAATAATTCAAATGAAAATGTATTTATATAGTGGCAAGGAAATCGTGTAGAACTAGACAATGAACAAGGAATAGATGTGCTTGGAAATATTATTGAAGCTTCGTTTTTATCACCAAATATGAGATATTTTGGGAGTATTCATAATGATGGTCATTCAATGTTTTCATTTTGTCATGATCCAAGGAATTCGTACAGAGTATGTATGATTTTGTTTTTATTTTCATTTTTATATAGGCTAAATAAAATATATAATTTCAAGGAATTGGCTGGTGTAATGAGTGATACAACAACCGCAATGAGGGATCCAATATTTTATTGTTGGCATACATTTGTTAACGAATTATTTCAACAACATAAAATGGGACGCCCACCATACACAAATGAACAATTACTATTTAATGACATCCAAATTGAAAATGTTGATTTGATAGCAAAAGGTGCAATCACAAATGAATTAACAACATTTTGGCAAAAAAGTGAAGCAAATATTGGTAGTGGTTTAGATTTTGCCACAAACGGTATTTTGTTGGCCAGATTTGAACATTTAAATCATGAAAATTTTGAATATCGGTATGGAACCATCTATCAATTATAGAATATAAAAAATAAAATAACATAATATTATATAAATATAGGTTAAGTGTAAATAATACAGGTATTGAGAGACGAGCCACAGTACGAATTTTTATGATACCGTTAAATAATGAAGTTAATACACCGTTTTTATATGAAGGTTCACGTAAAATTGCTATAGAAATGGATCGTTTTGTTGTCAAATGTAAGATGTATATTCTTAATAATCAAAATTATCAATATAAATTATTCAATTTTATTTTAAGTAAAAATTGGACGTAATCGAATATATCGAAAATCACAAGAATCATCGTTAATCATTCCTTTTGATAGGATATTTCCAAAATTGACTGTAAATCAAGCAGGAGATATTATGCCGGTATGTATTTGATCAAGCAAATGTTTTTTTTATAGTCCTTATAAAAGATTATATATATTTTGATTTTAGTCAAGTGTTCCAATGGAAACACAACAATGGTGCCAGTGTGGATGGCCAGCCCATATGTTGGTACCCAAGGGAACACCTCTTGGATTGCAATGTAGACTTTTTGTTATGTTATCTGATTATGCAGTTGATGGAGTATATAACATAGTTTAATTAATTTTGTTTAATTTGAAATAATTTAAATATTTTTTCTACAAATAGATAGATCAAGACAATCATGGTTTATGTGCTGAATCCATTATATTTTGTGGTATTCGTGATAAACGATATCCGGATACAAGAGCTATGGGTTTTCCATTTGATAGACCTGATTTTTCGGTTAATACAATCGAAGATTTTATTGTTGGCCGTAATAATATGTTTTTAAAAACATTTACAATACGTCATATAAATAAGGTTTTAAGAATGCATAAAGCATTAAATGTAGAAGTGCAAAGTGTCACTGTACCATCAGCAGCAGTAGCAGCAGCCCCACCAACAATTGCAGGAAATTCGCCCGTTGCTATTATAGACGATTTAAATGTTGGAAATACATCTGAAAATGATGATGTAAAGGATCACGAATAGTATAATGCAAAAAACTGATTTTAAAAAATATGACGACCGATAATGGCAATTTGTTTATGGATCATGTGATTTCAATGTAATTTAAATATAATTATTTTTAATCGTATTCGGGTAAAGCATTAAAAAATCCATCTTTAATTTATTTCAATTATTATTCTTATTTTAAAATAGATTTTATATTGTTATGTTATGCATTAAATATGTTGTTTTATTATGATTTATTTCAATTGTTCCTCTAATGGTTTTGAATTGACAAACATTTTCCCTAACTTATACATAATGAATCAAATATTATAATAGTGTTGGCAATGTAAAGGAAATCGATTGAAATTGAATACGAACGAAATCATATATTCAAAACTTTCTATATATACAATTGATTTGTTGTTTAAATCCTAAATTCACAACCAGTTAAAAGGAAATCATTTTCTTGGATATTAAAAGTCAATAAATTAATAACATATAATAAATTTACGTGTTTTACATTATTTTAAAATTTAATTTAATAACACTATCACGAAAGCTTCTGTTATATATACATAAAACATATACATATTTTTATATGTGTTTATAAATAATAATAAATCAATTGTTGGAGAAATTATTTATTGTGACACAATAATTTTGATATTATCTATTCATATATTTTAAATCAATTTAAAAAAATATAAATCTCTAAGTTATCAAAATAAAAACAAAAATGAGAAAATAAAATTAAGAAAAAAATAAATAATCTAAAATTATATATATTATAAATAAATATTCATAAATAATAATTTTTTACAATATGGAAATATTTTTCACATCTAACGTATGCAATAAGATACATTTAGAATTATATATAGAAATTTCTGAGACCATTTTAGTTATATAGTAATATATATTAAAAGTTCAAACTCGAACACGTATAAATAATATAATAATCAATATACAAGTATTTGTATCTTGATTTTTTTTGTTGTTTTCTTGTAGGTGTTTTGCTTGTGCTTTTTGTATATTATAAATTTTTATATGTATGTTTGATGGTATACTTTTTTTTATTTTGTATTTATGACGGATCTATAGAAAACATTTCCCATCAATAAAAACATATTATTAAAAATTTAACGGTTTCCATTTGGTAAGTTGAAACGATCGATCAGAGCAACACAACATATAGATATAAATGTATACAATATAGATTATTATATTTAGTTAGATCCATCGATCTCCAGTCCATTATTTATATATATATATATTTTCTTGACTAATATTATTATTATTATGCTTTTTTTAAAAAAAATGTTTTCTTCAATGATGTATAGACGCATGTAGTGATACGAAACGATACGATATATATACATACCTATATATATATATATAAATATATATAAATACATTTAATATTTTATTTATATATAATCTATAGATACATTAATGGCAATGAATATTTTGCACACCACAGAAATATTATATTATTTTTGTCGTGATCAATTGAGAGCAATTTATTATGAAATGAGGGTGAATTATATATCAACTTTGCTCTATACGTGGTTTATAATATTCACGGGAAAAGTTTACTTAATTCATATAATATTTATATATGAAAAATAACACAAAATTGAATATGTGTGTATATAATATAATATTTATAAACTTATGTATTATTTATATATATATATCTGTTTGGATAACATATCAATATAAATAATAATTGCATTAATACACTTACCTTTGAGTTTATAAATAAATATTTTGTAAATCCATTCTGTATTTATATATTTATATAAAGATATATTTGATGTGCACTAAATATATCTTAACTTATATCTTCTTATGTACACTGAGATGTAAATCTAAATAAAATCTAGATACGTGGATAATGAGCGAATATTGAAAAGTGCATATAAAATCGTTTATTATATATATAATGTATAAATATATTAAAAGAACGTGAATGTATGATAATGTAAATAATCTGCTAAATTAAATTTTAAACGTTTTATTCACTTTGCGAAAAGTATAAAAGAAATTCCTTTTAAAATTATATTAAATAATTAAATAGTTGTTACTTAAAATGAGATCAAATATATATATTTACAGTATGTAGATTAATGCTCTGCTAAAAAGTTTAAATACAATAGATAGATTTGTAATATCAATCTGTGTATAATAAATAAACAATAAAAAAATCTTTAAAAGCTGAACTTCATTTAATTATCTTAAACATATTTCAATTTCATAAGTGATAAATAAATAAAAATAATATCAAATATAACATATATATAAATTCTTGAAATATCCATACACATTCACAGTCAAAAACATTAATTTGTATAAATGTTATGATTTGTTCATATAATTGACAGTTTTACCACAGCGGGTGATAATTTAACCAATGAAATGTGGTTTTTTTTTCTTTCTTTTTTTCCTATACTTTATAAATATTAAATATACAAAAAAAAGTATATACAACATTTTATTTAGTTTAATATCATAACTTCTGCTAAATGGTGGTGGTTAATTTTTTATTATTGTATATAGCTTTGCTTAAAAACATTCAACTTGTTATGAATATCATGAAAATTATGATAATATTTTTTTATTTATATATATATATTTCAATGTATGTAAAAATAATTCAGATCTTTATGAGAAAATATATATTAAATTTTAACATTATAACATTTATTTTGCTAGCCAATCGGGTTATATATTACAAAAATGTATATATAGATTTTTTTTAATATTGTTGTAGATTCAATTTTCTTTTTTCAATAATCCAACTATAGAATTAATCAATTATTTAAATGATTAGGCAAAAAATTAACATATTACAGGATCTTTTTCCAATTAATACTTTCTAAGCGATTCAAACACTAGAATTAAATAGTGTAAAACCTTCCATTTAATCGATGAAGATTCGTTGGACGACTTGAAAAATGTAGTTAAGATAAAAATTCGATAAAAGTGTATGCAAGACCCAAGTGTTCAAATAGATTTTCCTCACCAAATATTCCTCAATTTATTTCATCCCAGATACAATAGTAAATAGACAATTTGCAAAATATTAATTGATCAGGTTAAAAAGTAAAGGGTTTTTGTATTTTTCTTTTAAAATAGTATACTATTGAATTCTGTATGTACATATCATATTTACATTGTAATCGTATAACCCTATTTACATGCATATATTATATTTATATATATAAAATTTATTAAAAATAAATATGATGTAAAATTAAAATAAAATGAATATAACAAATAGTAAAAGTTTTATAACAACACTCTTCATCTGAACACAGAAAACAATTGCGAGCTAATACAAAATTGGTCATAGGTCATTTGGCCACACATAAAATGTAGATGAAATGAATATGAATATACATACGACGTATATATATATATATATATATATGATAGACAAGTGGAATTGGTTTTAATATCTTTTCCCATAGAGATTATTATATTAAAATATTATAATAATAATAATAATAATATTAGATTATGAATATTTGTTGTAAATATACTTTTTTGTGGTATATGTACTTATAACATTGGAATAATTTCTAAATAATAATCATAATAACAAAGATGCCTTTCATCGTATTATTATACATTATTAGAAAGATTATTAATTTTCATCTATACACTTGCTGTAAATAAATAAATGTATTTAAAATATATATTGTACATAACTTCTACATATATATGTTATGGATACAAAAAAAACTTGTTAAAATAAATCTGCGTATATATCATATATACATAAAACATATATTGTAAACTTTATTAAAATGTTATTCATAACACTTCAATATAATACAAATATTCATATGCCTCTATTATATAATATAAATGGTGTGGTCTGCTATTTTATATTAAATTGTTTTTGTACAGGTATTTAAATGAATATTTAGTTTTATACACAAATTGTGATATTTTATAAAATTTAATATAAATAGAAAAAAGGATATAGATTATGTTATATGAATATTATGGAATCTCTGGATGCAATTTATATAAAATGGAAATATGCGTAATGATCTGTAATATCAATAGAACGATTTTAGGTATAATTATACTACATCTAAAATTGTATGATTTCAATTTACTATAAAATTTGATGTCCAAGAAATGTTAAAAAAGTCTGTATTATCTGTATCTAAAATTTTTTCATATACTTTAAATGTGATTCATAAATTTCTTTATTTATACTAATTTTAATTTTTTGCATGCAAAATTATTTAATTCCGGATGTATATATATTATATAATAAATGTACCATTAATAACGTATTTGATTTAATAAAATACCTCATGATTCCTCATAAAAAAAAGCGGAAATTCTTCTCATTGATATAATAATGAAAATGAAAAACTATACAGTTTAAAACTATATCTATTTTTTTTTGATAATAGTATATTTAACTTCTATATTTAAATCCTTATTGAAGTTCTTTTATTGCCATACAATTTCACTGGTAAATACATCCCAAAATATTGCGTAAAGATGCTTTGGGAATAAATTGTTATAATAAAAAAATTTTTGCAATCGAATTGATTTAGAGGGTGTATTACAAAATATATACGAATTAATAGTCCCATTCTGAAGGTTAAACAAACAAAAAATATGTAATATTTCTCAAGTAAAACGTGAATGTGTATAATTTTATTTATTTTCCAATATAAAATATGAATCTATATTTTTGTTTTAAGTATAAGAAGCAATATACATATATATAGTCAACTATATATAAAATAACATGATTATTTTGTTTCTGATGCCATCACATTAATTTTACACAGATGATACGTATTTTATATTAATAATAATAATAATAATGATTATTTTATATAAAAATAAATCCGTTCACCTATAACGATAAAATTATATATATGATAGTATTTTAAATATAAATAAATAAAAATATATATTTAATATAATATATAAAATAACAAATATATAAAAAAAGGCAAGGACAATATATTGATATATATATATATATATATATATTAATAGTTATTTAGTTATTTAAATAATGTAAATTATAAATATTTAATAATTTTTACATTTTGAAAAAAAAAAAAAATAGCTAGTTGATATTAAAAATAAATTGAAAAATCTTTATATATACTTATTTATAATAGACAATATTATATTTTTCTGATAGTCAATTACCAATGCCATATAGATGTTTAAATTATTTATATAAATTATATTACATATATATATATATTTAAAAATAATATTATGATTATAAATATTCATAGCGGAGTGTTTGAGGTAATCGGAAATTAGGAATTGTACATATCAATGGATCATTAAAAATTAATCGAAATATAAAATTTTATATTTGAGAGCATTTTTCTTCGTTATATGGTGAAAGTTTACAAACACATGTGGACTGTTATATCTATATAACAAAACATTATACCTAACATCACCCAATGTCTATTACTTATTAATTCAGATTTTAACTATTTGAGATTTAATCTTCGAGTTATAATTCCTCCCAAAAAGTATTCAACTGTGATTATCGACGACATTTCATTTAATAAATTTACGTGTTAAAAACTCACGAATTAAGGAATACCATTCCAAATCTTGTACATAATCTAGTCAATTTTCATATTATCCTTGTAGTTTTGAAGAAATATCAATGTAATTTGTTCCCCAATATTCCCCTATAACAATAATATATTAATAATATTATTTTTTTTTTATTAAATATTATTAATAATTTTAAATACATTAATAAATAGAAAAACGCAAACACTTGTATAGTTCAAATCAAATATAGTCATTCGTAAATATTATTTATAAAACAAATAAATATTATTTAGAAAGATGTATTATAATATTATATAGAAAGATGATCAGATGCATGCATATCTATATATATGCTTGAACTAATAAAATATCTAAAATAAAAAAAGAAGAAGTAAATTGTGCATGTATAAACAAATATATATATTTTATTTTATATATATATATATAAATATTTATTCTTAAATGACACAATGATATTATTTTTTTTTTTGCTTGACGTTACAGGTATTTTTTTATTTTAAATATGAATATATGCTTTTTTTTTGTTATTTTAACTGAATAATGAAAAAAAAAACAATAAATGAATTGTGAATGATATATTAGTTTATTTATTGATTCCATGGTCATCGTTTTGCAAATAAAAAAAAAAAAAACAATAATAAAAATAAAAACCTTATATTGCATTATTGCCTCTATATATAATAACAACTATATATAATTTATATATCTGAATAATATTTTGTATATAAGAAATGATGGTATATACTCGCGTATAAGAAAAAATTCGTGCTCGAAATTTCAAAATACATTTATTTAATTTCAAATAAAAACAATTTTTTATTGTAAACAAACGGCAACACCAACAACAATCAGTTTGATGATTTGTGTAATGGCATCTTCTTCTTTTTTTTTTTTTTTAATTTTTTTCTTTCAATTATAGCCTTTGCCATTGTGTCTAATAAATATAGATATTAATAAATTTATAAATAATTTAATCAATGTATTATATATAAAATTCTTTTACCATCATAAATATATATATTTCACATTAATATTTATGCCAATATTTATATATTTTTGAATTCACGTGCAAAAAACACATAATTTTTTAATATTAATCAATGTTATTATTATCATTATATTTTGTTTGCTACACATTTGAAATATGAATGAATTTTTTAATCTAAAAAAATAGGTACATCTTTTTTTGATCATTCTTATTTATTTTAAACAATAGAAATATTTCTGATTATAAATTCATTTGAAATAATTTCCATATATATGTATTTTTAATGTGTGATCAATATAATTTTTATTTGCTATTCTTTTTGGTTATCGATTATTATTTGTACAACTATGAATACAAAATCATAGCCCAAAGAAAAAACTATGATGTAATGTAATTTATCAACAGAGAATTTCAATTGCATATTTAGAAAACAATAAATATGATAAATAAATAGACAGAATGATAATGATTTTGTAATACAACAGATATGATACATGATGTATATTCAAATAACGATACACAATAAATTTATTTTCATATCCATACTAATACGAATTTTCCCATATAAAGTAACTTGCACTTGTGAATTGATAATAAAAGATAAATTAATTGATTATTTAATATTTTTTTTTTGGCATTTGTACTTTAATAAATAAATTTAAGTAAAGGAAAAAGATGAAATTCACAAATGCCATTGTAAATAAAATTAAAAAAAAAATTAATATGAAATGTTACATATTAAATATTAATGGTTGATTTTTATTATCAATATATTCATAAATTATATAAATATATTGATTTTTATTTTCCAATTTATATACAGGGTACTCTAAAAATTAGAATGCCATCCATAAATCAGGTTGTTTTACTTTATGTTAAATAAATTCTTGCTTAAAAATAAACTTTTAATTCTGATTAAAAAATGTAAAAGAGAAAAGTTCGAAATTGTGTCATTAACAATAATGTTAAGGTAAACTTATTTATATAGCTTTCCGTTGAGAAAAGTAAAATAATTTTTCTGCTAAGACTGATTGGTAGTAGTCAAATCAAAAGACATCATATAAAGTGATTTTGTTTTAGTAATTCATCGTATATAAGCCACTGTGGCTCCTTAATTAAATTTACCTTTTAGATTACCTTGTAAATATTGTCAATATCTGTTTTAAAACATTTGTATACCTTTTGTGTGTGTATAAATATGCAAATTTAAATGAATAATGCATATATGCGTAATATTTTTAATGCATGTATTTTATTATATATAATATCGTAATATGCATGTTGTACGAGAAATGACCACCCGAGAATATTTTTATTATACGTGATTAACATAAATATTGGTATTTAGTAAAATTTATTAAATATTATTTTTATTTTCCATTTCATTTCATTTCAAATTAATTTGTATAATTCTTGTTGAATATCGCACTATGATTATAATTGCTATTATTAAAATTTATATTTTTTGTTATAAATATATATATGAATGTGCGAGAAGACGAAAACATATCACTGCATTATTTGAATCTCCAGATATAATTATATATTTATTTTATTACTTTTCTTTTTTTATTATCGAATTTAAATTATAAAAAATAAAATGGTAGTGTATAATGGAATATATTTGAAGATTCATAAATTGTTTATATATGCAAAAAAAAAGATCTAAATTATTTGTCTTTATGTTATTGTTATTGTTTATTTAGTTAAATGGTATCATTCGGGAAATTATTATTAAGCATTGATATTTTTGGGGTTTATTGATTTCAGAATTTTAAATCTAAATTTTGTTTGATGAAAAAGGAAAAAAATGTGTGTTTTGTTTCTGATAACATCCCTTCCCAACCGTATAGTACCGATTGTTTATCTAGGTCTTGTTGTCCTAGGATCTCTTTTGAATATTATACTTTAAAAACTTTGCATTTCATAAATGCACTAATAATTTTTTTGTGAATGTGATGATGGGCTATACATTTAATAAATAATCGAGTGTATATCCATCAAATGAATGTGAATTTATGTTTTATGTTCTACTCTGTATATATATTTAATATAAACATAAAAAACTCGTAAAAAATATAGATATGCAAATATAATCTCTATATATGTATATAGATAATATGAATATGTGTTGTACAAAATATCTATATATTGAATTCAATATATTAAAAGGTTTACTTATAAAATGTTATTTTTTTAAGAAAAAATGCATAATGAAGGAAACCCAATGATTATATAGATATATGAATATGAGTATATATATATTAATGATTGACGTATGCAATTTATAAAACGGTATATATTTATTATTGTTATTATATTATTATTAGTATTTTTATTATTATTACTATGTATATTTCTAAGAGATGAGGCAAACATAAAAAAAAAATAAATACATTACATAAACAAACAAAAACATATATATATATATAATATATATATATATATATATGGTAATAATAATAATAAATGCATAATACAAAATATTGTAATGATTTTCATAGATTACTAAAGGCATTTGAATATTCGATCTTAAAATTAAAATTAGATATATGAGGTACTTTTGCGATGCAAGCAAGATATACAATAATAACATATGATTTGAATATGTAATGCATATTATTATTATTATTATGTGGAATAATATAAAATTATAGTGTGACATGCTAAATAATTAAGAAAAACTCATATGTGTATCTATAATATATAAATAGAATCTATATACAATGGTTTGGATATAAATACACAATATTGATTGCTGTAAATCAAATTATTGAAAATATATTATATATATGTTACTATTGTTTTCATGAAAAGATGAATTTATAGAAAATATTTTTAAGTAGAAATATAAAACAAATACCTTTCCAAACAAATATCTATATACTTCTTTAATATAATAATAGTAATGTATTGATTTTATTTATTATTTAATAAATTATAAGGTTGTTAAAATAAAATATAATTATATTGTTATACCATATTCAATATTAACTCACTAAGTGTTAAATATACCGATTATATCTTTTAAAAGAATACATGAATATTATAATTTTTTTAAATTCGATTTAAATTTAAAGTGTGGCAAATATTTTTGGGTAGTAATCTATAGCGCTGTTTCGATTTTAATAATCAAACCTTATTTTAATAAATTCGACAAATATTATATTAAGCATATAATATCTGTCTTTTTCATTTTAACATTATTTCAACAATTTTTTTGTATTCCTGATTTTCGAAAGCTTATATTATACTGATTGATTTGATCCCAATCAAATATCGAACTTCGTCTAAATATATTTCAAACTTTTAACTCTTTTTTATCCTCAATGTAATAAGTTTTAAGCCATATAGCGGTCAAACTGAACATATCTCTATTGATTTTCTTTTCAAACATTTGATTATAATTTATATTATTGAATTATTAAAATTGAAAAAAAATATTTTAAAATAATCAAAAAACACAAAAAAAAAATTATCTTTAATTTTTAGCATATACGCACGCAAATTTAATATATGAATTACTCATCGAACGCGTAACCGTAAACAATATAGAGTTAAATGGTATATATAGAGGTCAAAAAAAATCTAATTAAAATCATTAATAATTATTGTTATGTTTATTATTTATTTTGTATGTTAAACTTTGCTCTTAAACCCGATATTTTAAATTAAAAATAAAAACATTATTCATATATGTGCATATTGTATATAAATTTAGTTATAGAGATGACTCAAATAAATACAATTTTTTTGTTACTTTTTTTTTATTTTTTTGTTATTGATAAAGATATTTATTTTTTTGTTAGTTATTAAGACAAGGATTGATTTGTATAAACTTGCACAATTCGTACCATTATTTGTGTATTAAAGTATATAATTTTTGTTTAAAAGATTGAATCGACGACCGCAAGATTGAACCTTAACTTATTTGAAAATAAAATGACCCCAATTAAAAACGAAATGAAATACATACTTATACTTATATTAACAAAAATAAGCCGATATTTTAATTTCACTTAAAAATAAATGTATAGATACATAAAATTGAACTAAAACCGCAAATTTTTTAAAACTGCCATGAAAACGAGGAAATATATATTGCGTCCATTAATTTGATTATTTTCATTTCATATATCAATGTGAGGGGGTAAATCCGTGAACATATTTCCGTTTGTCATAAGTTTATTCCCCTAAGGTGATTTAAATGAGCATATATACAATTGAACTGTACAGTATATAATATAAGATAAGTATATTATGTGGTATATATTAAATATAATTTATCTATATATTGAAAATATATATTTATTATAATAAATGTTCGCACGTTTTATTGCATTACATTTTTTATATTGGTAAAATTGAACAGAGCATTATCAATTTTAACAAATAAATGCAAGATATATTAGGAAAAAATGAGGTTGCATAGTATAATTTATATATAATAATAATAATAATATTGGTTATTTTGTTTTTCATTGATAGAGTTTATATATAATAAAACATAGTATTGATTGTATGTGCCGGGTTATGCAGGTTGATGTATTGATATATTGATTACATGCGGTCATCTCACACATATATAAGGATCATTTGAATAAAATATAATTTGTATATATAAGTTCTGCTGATAAATAGTCAAATGTTTAGGTATAAAATTAATATTTCTATATATCTCTAAAGAGGTCAATCATATACAATATCTGATGTAGTTTTGAAATCAATTGCTTATACGAACTATCTTGGGAATACCTTGGGAGAATAATTTGATCAATCGGAAAGGTTAAATTAAATTCTGTTATAGAGATGCATTCCTATTAATAAAGATACTTTGGACAAATAAACTCTCACTAAATATGCAAGTGAGAGAGATTTTTGTAAAGCTAATTTGAAATTGATTAAGTGATATCTAAAAGATAAAGAGTGTGTTGTTTGTTAGAATTCATATTTTGTTATTGTAACATAATGAGGAAAATCGATGAAATACTTAATACGGTTTAAATAAAATTCTCCTTCTTTTTCAACCATCTCTATGTGATAATTACCCGATAGTATATATTTTGTAGTTTATTTAACACTGTAAAATATTATCATATGTAACATATAATTATCATGACATTTAGTATTTCGCATTTATATATTTTTGTTATATAATAAATTGTATAATCAAATCAGAGATGTTCAATTATTGTTATTTATATATATATATATATATATATAAGACAAAACAAAAAATCTTTCATAATATATATACGAGAACGATCGACCAAACGATTAATTAAAATTAGTTCAGCTTTTCAATTTCAATCAAACAAATTATTTCCTTTATATACAATCTAAAATCATGTTTATATATATTTATAACATTATTATGATTATTATTATTATTATTATTATTATTATGATACTGTAATTGTAATATATATATAATTTATTACGAATTGTGAATAAAATTCTTTAAAATGATATTTATAATACAAAAAATAAAAGTAGAATGGTCACGATGATTGTATTTATATATATATATCTATATATATATAAATATATATAAAATTTTTGTACATATGCCATGTCATTTTGAATTTTGATTTCTTTAAATATACTATATACATTGCCATTGCATTCATATATTACGTTTTTTTTTATTAATATTTTTATTATTATAATGTGAGCTTTAAATGGTGCTTATTATTAAAAATTAAAAATTTTTGTTATATATAGATTTTCTTAAATCTCTTTTGATTATATTACATTTTTCTATTATTATTATTATTTTTATTATATTATATTATGAAAAATAATATTACAAATTTTATTTTTCATTCTTTTCACGAAAATTATCATAATACAATTAATTTTATATACATTTTATATTATAATATGAATAATTGAGATCACAATTCACATCATTAATTTATAAATGATATAAAAAAAATTGTATGGTACATTACATATAAAGGAAACAAAAAAACAATATAAAAAAATGAATCGGTTTTTTAATATATTTAGCCTAAAGTGTTTAGAATTCGTGTGACCCACCTTCAATAATTTGTATGGTAATGGTATTATATTAACTTTGCAATTATACATTAATAATATATCGATAGAATTTAATTCCAATTTTTTTTTATTTGTTATAGTTTCTAACATAATGATTGGTATATGTAGTTAGAGCTGTTTTATTTGCAAATAAAGAGCATGAACAATGAAAATTTTCTCATGGTATTGTTTTTAATATATTCAGATTTCCACAAATTTTGTATTTTTACCTTAAAGGTGAATTTGTTAAAAAACGTTTATTTTTCTGATAATATTGTTGTTTGTTATGTATGTATTGGATTGTTATGTATGGGTAGACTCAGATAAAAATTCAGATAATACCATCCATTTTTTCATAGTAAATAAACTCCCCATTTAGAAAACTCTTCAAACATAACTGATCATAGGAATTATCAGAGCAAAAAAAGTATAGGAAAAATATTCTAATTTTAAGAATACATTGATTTTGTTAAACCAAAGAATTCATATTGAAAAAAGATATAAAACAATTTGTTAGCGCATTTTATTTATGCCGCAACTAGTTAGAAATAATAATAAAAACCAACATTTATAAAAATCGTAAAACAAAAGAATAGAAATAGAAGAAATAGAAGTAATTTATTTATTGAATTCACGTGGTTAAACCGACTAAAAATGTTTTTATATTACTAATTATAATTTATTTACCAAAAATAAAAACATTTTACTTAAAGAACAAAAAATAAAATAAAAATCAGGTTATATTTTTTTTAAATTTCTTTATTACACACATAAACATCGTAAATAAATATTTTAACAAACAATAACATTATGTGGGGATTTTGATTAAAGAGTTAGTTATACCCAATTTCAATATCATTCAATAGGACTACTTATGACTACTTATACTTATGAAACCTTACCAGCGATGAACCACACTCAGATATTTGATATATAACTAATAGTTTTTGTATGTAATAGAATTTTTACACATTTGAAATATTTGAAGCGAATTGTTGAGTGAAAAGTAGATGGATTATAGACTGTGAGATCCCAAAACCAGATTGGTATCAGCGATATCACATTTCTCACCCAAAATACCTTCAACTCAATATCTACAGATTCGATGCAGATATTTTTGAAATGCTTGCCATCTAAAGATTGGTTGTGAATTTGCGAATGAGGTTTGTTATTTTTCATGAATCAGTGGACGGGAAATACAATTAAAAAACTACCCAAAGGTATAGTAAATATGAGATAAAATGATAAATAGTAAAATTTGAGAGCAATATTCTAAAAAAGATACTGCGGATCCATATAACAATCCTTTGTGAGTTAAATCCGTTTGACTGCAATTTCAGTAACAAATAACTCATAATCTCATTTATTTGAAAAAAATGTACTTTTTGAGATTACGAAATTATACATCGTATATCCAAGTGTTACTCAAATAACCATGAATGAATAAAAATTAATTTAATCTATATATCTATAAGAAAAAAATACATAACAGTAATCAATTAACATATTTTTAATATATGTTAATATTTATATCTAAATCACAATCTTAATTAACAATTACCATATTAAGAATATCGAATATAGCGTTTATAACATTTAATTTCAATTATAATGAATTAATAACATACCACCAAAAATTGACATGTATAGACAACATAAAATAATTAGTTAAAATATAAAGTAAATCCTATATATGTTATATATAATTTTATAGATTGATTAATAAATCATTAAAATAATAATGAAATTTAAATATTCATTATACACCGTACCGCGAGTTTCCTCATACATTTGTAGAACTTATGAAATTGTATATTTCGGTTTTATAATATACCTTTATCGAATGTGTTCAATAGTGCATGTATACTGTATTGTAGAGATTCAGATATTTTATAGCTAGTTTTACTGTATGGGATATTACATATCATAACAAAATATAGCTCATAATCTCATATAAAATATAACAAATAGTTACTTACCATATAAGATTATTGGTATGTATATAAATATATATAATGATGGTTGTTATTATATATTTTTCATCCCACAATTTTAATGAAACTATATTATAATAATGAAATATAATATATTCCTTGTCATGAATATTGAACACAACAAATTTGTATATCAATTTAATATATATAAAGCCAAACAATACAAAATGTACATGTGCATATACATTTTATATTTAAAATTAAAAAAATAATATCTTTCTATAAAGGAAAAAAATAAATAAATACTTAGATGAGTCATAATAAAATCTCGATGGTTTGCGTTGGCGTTCTTTTTTACAATATTTTCATATATATATATATTTGTTCTTTCACAATTGTAAAAATAAAAGATTAATATATCATGAACCAATTTATCATATCTATTTACCTGCAGACAGACAGATATCGTTTAGGATTTTTAATATAAAAATTACCCAATTATTATTATTAAGAATATCTTTTTGCTGCGTATACCCACAATTATATGCAAATGGCAGAGTAACTTGAACGGATAACATGTATATATTTATCCGATATCAATATATAGCAATTGTCGTCGTCGTCGTCGTTAACACCAATCGATGGATAATATTATAAACGTACTTAATTATTAAATTATTACATATAGATAAATAATGTATTTTTTTTCATACATTATATGAAATTAACAAGTCATCCTTCATATAATAAAATGTAAACAAAAACAAAATTGCACACCATATGAAAGATAACCTAAAATTATTATAAAAATTGATGCGATCTATTGAGAAAATTTACATACAAGATAAGTGTGTATAATATAAATATAGAATAAATACACTTAAGAATATTTATATGTCGTCGTTTATTTTATTTTTGTTAATATCTATATTGAATAAGACTAACAAAAAACAAAATAACTACTTTATTTATATATTCTGGTATATAAGTACTTATTTATCGTTCAAATAAAATCATACGATAATCTTTAAAGAAAAACATTAAGCATCAATACAAAGTGTTACTTAATCTTTAGGCACGTCATATTATATTATACGTTCTTTGTTTGACTGATTCAAAATGAAAAAAAAAAAAAATAAGTGGATTATAAAAAGATTGATATTAATATAGCAAAGGTTCGATACAGAATATTTATTATAAACCCGTTGACGCACGTTAATGAAATATTATATTAAAATAAACATTACTGCATTACATGACATTTTATTGAATTATTTATGTTTTTGTCAGATTATATACTATAAGGGATTTATTAATTATAATGTGATAGCGTTTATAATAAATGTTTTGAATATTTATTTTTTTCATGAAAAACGGTTCCTATAGAAATGTGATGCAGTATATTGGACATATCATTTTATATTAAAATTTTATGATGAACTCATTGGTGATACATTTAACCCTTCTATATACCATACCATGCCATTTTATAATTGATTTATGTTTTATGTGTTGGCCCAGCAGTGATTTTGTTTTCTTAATAAAAGCAATTTAAAATAATATTCAAAAATTAACTTTTACATACCGTACCATCTTGACAAAGCACATACACCATAGGGAACGAAATAGTTTATAAATAGCAAAGCTCACACTCTTTTCGTTTTCACACATACGGACTTCAATAATTTTGTTATATAATGGGATACAAATTACTTGACTTTGTTTTATTACTTTGAAAAATTTTAATGTGCAATCCTTTTAAATACTATCATCTTAATGCTTGTATGTTACACGGAAATACGTTTAACATAATACGTGATACCCCCAATGCAAAATTTTAAATCGATACGATTTTTATAGATTTTAAGTCTTATAATATATTTGATATTACTTTGAAAATTCTAAACGAAGATCCTGATGTTCCCTTGGTTTTTTTTTTTGGAAAATCATTTTACCAAAAAATACCAATGTTATAATCCAATTTGTCCGAAATTAATCCTCACACAAATTCGAACTATGAGTGTGGACCTAAACAAATTTAAAAAGAAAAGAAAAAAGTCAATTTATTTTTATTAATAATGCAACAAAATTGATTTCATTGATTTATTTATTATTAAGATTTACATAATTTTTTTTATTAATATTTGATTTTTACTTATATAACATTTACTTTTGAATTCCTAAAATACAATTGTTTTTACTTAATATTTTTAAATGCCCTTTAATAATAAAAAATACGAATAAAAATAAAAAAAACATAAATGAATATAAAATGAATAAAAACTTAAAATTATTAATTTAAGATTTCTTATTATTTGCTTATTAATTTAACTTTATTTTTCCTGTATGATATTATTCATCGTCGTTGAATTATGTTATGTATATATTTGCTTAAATTTAATATCTTTAAAAACTATAAATTGACTATAATAAAATTATAAAGATACAAACAATTAAAAATTAATATATCTCTATAAACCGATTTAATAAAATTATTTATATCGATATATAGCTAATTATATAATATAAAAAAAATTAATTAATATCAATCAGTCTTTTAATTGATTTTAAATTGAAGTAAACAATTAAATTTTATTATTAATTCTCCTTATTTAATATAACTTTGTCGTTTAATATTGTAAAATTAATTGATTATATTCTAATTTCATTCAAATTCATATTTATGATGCTTTCTAAAAAAAAAAAATTAAAAAATAATTAACAATCAAAAAGTTTTACTTATATTAGCAATTACTTCAATTCTAAAAAAACATAAACTTTTTTTTTTGGAAAACACAATTTAATTTTTGGGTAGTGGATTTTTGTTTTATTTGTTATTGTGTACACATTTTTGGGTACATTTAATATCTGACCTTTGTTATTTTGTTAACATAATACTAAAATTATTTGATAGCTTATTGGTTTTCATTCTTTTTAGTTTAAAAGACTGGCCTTAATATTTTCAAAAAAAAAAAAAATTAAATATCTTCATTTAGTATATATTAGAAACTTTATAGTTCAAAAAATTAAAATGTACAATTCAAATTTATTCTAATTTGTACCTGATCATCATATAAATTGATTGTTTTGATACTGATAAAATATATGTTATATATAATATCGAGGAAAATATTTGTGTTTATTTTTTTAGCATTAATTCAATATTATAAAGTATAAATTATGAAATTAAAATTCATTTATGATAATTTTCTTATATTCAAACATCAATCAGAACTTTATTTGATCGATTCAATGTTATATCTATTATTTATTTACTTAATATTTATTCATATTATTTATATTTAAAAATAAAGAAAAATCCACTTTATAATCATAAAATTATTATAAAAATAAATATCCATGTTCTTGCATATTTAGTTTATACTTTATGTAAATTATAATGCATTAAAAAAAGTGGTACTTTTCATTCATTCATTCATTCATTGTTGAAGTATTCTACTTAACATTATTGCTACTGTATGGTTAATGTTGTGATTATTATTATTATTATGCTTACTCTATTATATAGTTTTGTCATTGTTTGATTTAATATATATAAATATGTATACGAAACGATGATGTAAAATATATAGCATTATACAAATATGTGCATATAATCAAATGTATGCTTAACGTATAGACCAAGTATATTTTATTTTGTATTTTCATCACATTTTGCATCAATTAATATAAACGATAATTATTATAACTTTTATATTTTCTATATATGCATATATTCAATATATCATTTCGCTTTCTTTACATGATCGCATACTTGTTAAAAGATCAAATAAATTGTATATAGGATACATATATAATAATAATAATAAAATAATGCACTTGTCATGGAAGACTCTCCTTTATGTGCTTTCTATATTCATTGAATAGAACTTGTATTTACCATGCATATAATATTTGTATATTGATTATTATATTGAAACCATTACATGTATATTTACATAAGTTTTAAAGTTAAATAAGAAAACAAAACTAAAATATACATAACTAAAAAAAACATATTCATGTATTATTACGATAATATTGATCAGATTTTTAAATTGACAGCTGCTTTGCATATTTTAATATATGAAGTATTTGTGAATAATTTTTTTACTCTGTGAGTATTTATTATTTATTTATATGATGATTCATCAATTTTTGCAAAACATTAACTAATATGCAAACTTTTAAGAATTCAAGTTTTTATTCAACTAGAACAATGCCTATTTTATACATTATCTAATATATGCGTGATGAAAATATATGTTAAATAGAATATTGTAACCAGATAAGAAAATGTTTCATCCCTTCAGTGTATAGAATTCGAATTATCGAAAATTACCTTACATGACTATAATATAATTGGTTACTTTCAAAATTCTTTAAATTCTATTATTTATGTTTGAGTACAGATGTTTGTGAAAAATTGTAGTTTATAAAATCATCAAGTATTTCTACATTTATATTATATGGCAGACAGGCCATTTATATTATGTTGTTTTATAGATTAACGACCTAATAACTGTATATATAATTATGAAATATTTCGTGTTAAATCTAATGGTTTACCTGTTAATTTTTTTTGTGATACATTTTTTTGATAACCTGTATTCACTACCGTCACTGATTCAGCACCATCAGTATTGGTATCGTTATGATCTGTACCGCCTGCCATTGGTTCGATTTGAATTGCGACAGTTTTATGATTCGATAAATTGGTATCCATATGATTAGGTTCATCATCATCATCATGATCATCACCACCACCATTCATATATTCATCAATTTGATGATCGCCATCGTCAATTGAATCTTGATCCATTGACGAAACACTTTTTCCCGATACATCAAATTGTTCGTCTGACTGTGATTTAATTGAGCTACTACTTTTTATGCTTAAATCAATTGGAACATCTTCTTCTATGTGATTATTTAAATTACTATATTTTGCATTATGTTTTTCCAGTGCCAATACATGGAAATCACTCGTTGATGGTACACCAATGATGTTCGATGTCGAATGTTTAAGCAATTTATTATTGTTATTACTACTATTACTAGTAGTGTTTTTATGTTGTAACGTACTGAGAGAATGCTGTGATACTAAAGGTGAATGTGAATGACCACGATTTTGATGGTAATGTTCGGTATGTTGTTTTGGTGAGAGTCTAGGAATTATTGGTGATGTCGATGATCTCCCTATAGGTATAATAGAAACTGGAGGATGTTGTTGTTGTGATGTTGGTGATATTTGAATTGGTAAATGTGATGATCGATGTTGATTATGATTAACCATATTATTGTTATTATATGGATTTATTTTTAAGTCATGTATTGAATTTGTTATGCGAATTTCTGGTGATGATGTTGCAGATACATTAACATCTTCTTCATTACTATTACTATTATTATTCCTATCACCATTATGCAATTGTTTATCGTGGTTCAACTCTCTACTATTCCTATTATCTTCGTTGTTAACATTATTATTATTATTATTACTATCAGGTTGATTTGCTGTCACACCATTTTTTTTGACATCTAATGACATTCCGGATTTCAATACTGCTTCAAACAGCAATTGATGTGAATAGTCACATGATGCATTCTTATGATTATAATTTGGTATATAACGATTATTAATAGTATTATTATTGCTATTATTATTATTATTACTATTATTATTGTTATTATGATTACTATTATTTGCAAGTGGTATTGAATTTATTAAATCAATATTACTATTTATGTGACTACTAATATTATTGTTATTGGTTAATAATGCATGTTGAGCAAAAAATTCTTGAGGATATCCCGGGAACAAAAATTGTTGTGATGTTAAAAATGATTGCGGTAACAATGTGGTATATCTTGGATATTGTGGTGCAAAATCTCTATTATATGGTGATGTAGATGGAGCGGAATTGGAAATGAAACTGTTACGGATAACATTCCCATTTCTGGTAGCAGAGTTTCCATTTCTCCTTTGTATTGGATTTCTTTGACGATCCAAAATTTCAATCGAACTATCCGAATTTCGGCTCGAATCAGGTGAACGTGGTGATATTGTATTTGGTGGATGTCGAAATTCATCAAAACCCAATATTAAAACACTTTCATTTGTCGGTAATAATGGTGGTAGTGAATAATGCGAATTATTTGCACTAATATTTTGTGTTGGCGGTGATATTGATGAGGATGAGGACGATGATTTTTGTAATCCTTGAACAGCAGCCGCCGCTGCCTGTGTTTGCTGATCTGTTATTAAACAATGGATTTTAAACCAATTTGAACGACGTCCATAACGTGAACCGCTTTTTGACATACCCACCATTACACATTTTCGTAATCGGCATGCTTTACATGCTGTCCGATTTTTTTTATTTATTTGGCATTGGCTATTATTTTTGCATTCCGATATTTGTGCGGTATTATTATAGGATCTGCCGAAGAACGACTGCAAAAAAAGATTTAAACATAAATTATTTAATGATCAATTTTTTCATTTAAATGTGAAAGTAAATTTTCCATTTATTTTAAAGCCCCTACCTGTTCACAAAAGAACATTAGAATATAAAATAAACAATTTGTTGGAAAAAAATATTCATAAGAATATTAATAAAAATGCTCTTATATCAGAATAATAATAAATCGTATTTTAAATAATTATATCGTTGAATGCAAATGAAGGATTTTTATATAGACCAAAATTTAATTGTTTTTCGTTTATAATTAACCTTGTGCCTTGAGTTGGTCAAAAATTGTTGATACATAAAGTATTTATATGTACATTTTAACGTAAAAAGAATTAAATTATAGCAGTTAAATTTGTATAAAAAACACAAATAAAATAAAATAGTAAACATAAAACAATACAATTGATTATTTAAGTTACGCGATTAATTTAAAATGTAAAATTGCATAAAATAAAAAATAAATAAATATAGTATATATAAAATTGCAATTATTTCGTATCCACTTTTACATGTATATATGGTTAATATATGGTTAATTTACTATTGAGATCAGTGGGACGGAAATGGGATGATGATGCATTTCTGGAAATTGCGTTATTTATTTATTTTTTTTTGTATGTTTACTTCATTTTATTATTATTATTTGTTTTATAAATATATATATATATATCCAATTTGTAATTTTTATAAAATACTAAATTAATTTACAAAAAAAAGCAAAATATATATGTTACGGTAATGGGGATTTTTTTGATAAACACGTAAGAAGTATACACAAAAATATAAATATTGAATATATTTATAATAAGAAATATCTAATAGTTTGCTACTTACTATCATTTATTATTTTTATTACATACATTCGCTAGTCATATGAAATGGTTTAATTGTAATGATTCTATTCTACTATATATACAATATTTTTAAGTAATAAAAGGGCGACATTAAATTGTCTATAAATAAACTGAATTTGCATTCAAAAATAAAAAATATTAGTTGATTTGATACGATTATAAAAAAATATGCAATAAATACTTTATTAACAAAATCTAGAATACATCTGTAAATATAAAAAGATATAACAATAGCAAAAATTAAATAATTTATTTAAGTTTTAATGTTCATATTGTTTCTAAAAAATAAAATCAAAACAAAAACATAAATATAGATTGCAAACGATTTAAAAATTTATGTTTTCCGTTTGTTTCATATAAAATAATATTTTTAATGCATTCTTATTTTTTTTATTGTATATTTTAATCGTAACAACAATTGAATAATATTTTTTTGATAGATTATCCTCTGCGTGTATCTACCACTATAACTATAAAGTGTTATGGTTACTATATTGCACATATATATGATTGTTTTTTTATATTTGATCTATAATTTATATAAAAACCGATCTTGCATCTATATCTAAATTCATTGAAATGAAATTTTCCATAAAACAAAAGATTTTCAACCTTCAAATTGTGCATATGGCCATAAGCAAATTAATGTAACCTGACCTCATTTCTGTGCGATTGTACGTAAACACTCAACTTCATTGTTGTTCATTAACTTAAGAATATTAAAATGTATTAAAAACAAAAATAAGCAAAATTAGATTTCCTTTTAATTTTTTTAATGCAAAAAATCTCGAACAATATGGAAAAACAGCAACCTTACCGGCCAATCCATATTTTAATTTACAATATATATTAACCAAATACTATATAAAAAAATATAATGAACAATGTATGATATAAAACAATATATAAATAATAATAATAATAATAATATTATATTAAACAAATAAAATATATAATTCAAGAAGTTAAATTATGTAACAATATGGTCATTATTTTATTTTGTAAACTATAAATTTATGAATATATAAATTTTTATATATAATATCATCATCATGTAATTACAAACATTATATAAAAAAAAGAGAAGATCACGATATAAAAAAATAAGTGATCTTGAAAAATAATAAATGAAAAAACATTTTACTTAATTTTTACTTTTAAATATATAAAATAATAGATCAGAGGAAAAAAACTAAATAAATATAGTAATGAACAAAGTAATTAATAAACATTTTTTTACAATAACAACAATACACAAAACCAACAATAATTAAATTAGATCAACTTTCTGCTCTAAAAATTTTCATATTACTTTTTAAATCATTTAGTATATATATTATTATAGTATTTATAATATTAATTTTTTTTAACTTACATATAGATTTCATTGATAGAAATTATAAAAAAATACCTATATATGTAAATTTTTAATGATATATATTTAATTTTTCAAATTAAATATGAAAAACAAAACAAATACAATTATTATGTAACAATCTTGTTGGCATTACTAGATTGATATACATATATAGTATAATAAATTTAGATGTTAAAGCAAATTTTTAGTTTTTCTCTTATACTATACTAGATATCCAATAAATATGGGAATATATATGTATTGTATATAGATGCGAAGAAAAACTCAAATCATTTAAGTAGCGGAAATTTATATATTATTTTTACAAGTATAATGTGCATTATTAATTTTTGCATGTATACAGATATCTTTATCAAATGCATGCAATTTCGTTTGTTTTTTTATATAATTTAATGATTATATTTATTTATATTATATGTTTAAAATAGCGCAGTTATGCATAGAAGTATTTATGCATTTTGTTATATAATAAATAAAACCATGTACTTGGTTGTCATAATTGTTATTCTTGTCGTACTAAAGTATATTATTATTTTAATCATTATTGTTTTTTATATATATGCAAAATTGAACGGATTAAATAATTAATTCTTTCTAATGTATATGATTGATTTATATTTGTATCTATTATACTGTTATATTGATTAATATTTGAGTTAAATTGAAAATGAAAGGAGACAATTTATGGAAAAACCCCAATAAATGATTAGAATGTGGTCTCTTAAAATTGTACTGGTGACATATCACGAGATATTGAAAGATATAATTATCCAGTTTAGTTCATAATGTGTAGGATTTTCAAAGCACATTCTGTGCTATATAGGATGTGCATAATTTAGATAAATTTATGTTTAAAAAATATTTATTTGATTTTTTTTTCTATTTTGTCTACTAACAAAAGTTGGTTAATAATTGGTACCCGGTGTTTAATCGAACGAAGGAAGCATATTTCAATAACTCGAAAAGGAAAAGAAACTGGCAAACCTAATTTTCGTTTTCATTAATGACAAAAAAAAAAACACTGAAATAAAAAAAAAGTTCGTCGCTTAAACTCTTTCATATAAAAAATTGAATTTCACTATTATTTGAAAAAGGTCCATGTACTTACAATATATTTTATGATGAAAACATAATATTGAAAATTGAAGTGTTTCATATAAAATAAGATAAAACAAAAAGACCGATTAAAACATTGTATGAATGTGTATATGTAAAATAAATCAATTTAAAATTTACAAATCAATAATAAAAATAGATAAAATATTTTTGGTATTTGTTTATGAAACAAAAAAAAAAATTCAAACCATTATTACATAACACATTATCAATATGATTTCTGAAACAATTGAATAATAATTATACAATAACAATATACATACGTAAATACATCCATCATTTACAAATAATAAATCTCTTTATATTGATATTCTGTTTACATGCAGTGATGCGGTATTACATATATATATATCATGTGCGGGTAATTTATTTACTTTTGATTTTTATTTGTTATTCGTTTCTTCAAATATAATTTCAAAGTTTTTAGTATTATTATTATTATTATTATTATATGTTGTAGTATAAATAATGTACATCACATTATTGCATTTTGTTATGCTTAAAAGTTTACTAGGTTAAATTAAATGTTATTTGTCAATATAAACATGTATATTTAAACTGATTTTTTTTTATATATGTAATACCATTTTGTAAATAAATATATCAAAATATTTAAATAGCTATTTTGAATATAAATCAATGTATTATTTATACATTTATATTTAACTTTTCTATATACATATACATAATACTTATAAATAAAAATAAAAAGAAATATTTAATTTGATTTATAAATCAAAACGCGTAGAATCTATTCATTCAATCATCATGCCGAGTTTGTTATGCTTGATTTGTAAATTAAATTTAACGATTGTTTATTTCAATTTAAATAAATCAACTAAATAAATTTATATATAGCAAAAAGATAAAAGTAAATTACTTAAGTTGTATATATATTTTCAAGTATATTTTTTATATATACCACATAGCACATACTACTATCTATATATTTTATGTATGCAATAAAAAAAATAGTTTTAAAAAATTTGATGAAATTGAATTGAATGATAACTTAATTTTATTTTTATTGTAAATAATCAAAATAAAAATACAAAACAATAGTAGACATCATTCAATAATTTGCATATGATTTTTTTTCTGTATTTTTTTTTTTTTTTGATATTCCGTAATCGCTCATGGAATTTAATTTCATAAGAAAAAAAATAATATTACATAACTTGATGATTTTAAAATTAGAATAGTGAATCGTCGTTTTTTTTTCTTTAATGCAGCAACATTACAAAAGTTTTTACTATATTTATAGAGAAATATGCATGCATACATTTCCATATTGTGAAAATATAAATAAAATAAGAGAAGAATGAAAAGTAATAAGTAGATAATGTGATAAAAAATGCATATAAAAATATATTAAAAGAAAAGATAAAATAAAAAAAAACTATTTATGCATATACAAATACAATTGTCAAGGGTGACAAATGATCAAGTATATGTATTATATACACAAGATAGTTGTATCCCTATATGAATGCATTTATATATAATCATATGATGATCATCGCTTACATATGTTTTAATAAATTTATATATATTGTTATGAAAATGTTCAGTGGGGGGTAATATTCAAATCGGATTATAAAGTATTATAAATTCTAATGCGATATTAATCTCACCTTGCAACCTTCACATGTGAATGCACCAAAGTGGAACCCTGCAGCGGGTTCACCACACACCTTGCATATTTGATTCATCTGCAAAAATTAACAAAAAAAAAAAAATGAAATGATAAAATGACAATAATATAATCTATATATCTAGTGTAAATACATATATTATACATATCAACAAACAAAAAAATTATTACCATACATTATAAGAAAACCAAAAAAATGAAATAACATTTTTTAAATATTTATATCTATATCTTTATAACAAACTATAGGTTAATATAAATTTCCTATATATAATGGTATATAAATAATAAAATCCGTGCGATTTTTTATTTTTAAGATTTATTTATGCATTCACGTTTATATTAATTAATTTAAAATTATTATTTTAAAGTTATAATTTTAATGAAGTACATGTTTTAAAGCATCACATCGCCGTTTCATTTTACACTTGATATGAGACAAACAAAAAATAAAAGCAAAGATAATTATTTATTATGATCTATATATGATATTCGCATCTTCATTGTTTATGTTTTATACACATAAAATATATATATAACGTTGGCGCCAAATTGCTTTATTTTTATTTAATTGATTTATTTAATTTAATTTTTCCAATTTGTGCGGTTTCAAGTTTCTCATTCTTGTATGTAAATATATGCAAACAAAATTGTAAGTATAAATAAATTTAATTGTAATACGTATATATACAATCGTATATAGCAGATTATTTATGTATAATTGAAAAATATAAAGAAAAAAATATGAATTCTCCCGGAATATAATTATTACAAAAAGTCATGATGAACATCATAATATTAAAAAATATGTAATTACGAATTAAATATTTTAACTATATATACAATATAGTTTTAAAGACAAAGTTTCAATTGAATAATCAAAATAATTCTGGCCATTTGTTAAAATGTGAAGAAATACAAAAAAACAAAATTATATTCGATTTAATCCACATAAATATAATTATCATAATAACTATTTTAAATATAATAATCTAGTATAATATAATTTGGAAATCATAAACCATATAGAAGATTATACTACATTATGAAATACATCATATAGACAACAAAACAAAACAAATTAGATTTATATATTTTTTGAAGGTCTTTCGGAAATACAAGGACACCTATATAATATATTTAAATTTAACCCTGTCATGTGCTTTACTTATATATTTGCTTTATTGTTATAATATTTATTGAAATTGAAATAAAATATTCTATATATAATATATTAAGATGATATCATGTAAAATATCCGGTGATGAACATTATTTCTTATATAATTATATATTTGATATATTATATCAGATATGTTCATCCACCAATTATATTTACATAATATATAAAATAAGATTTTTATCAATATAATATAATATATATATAGGTATATTTTATGCGGTTAATCTTTTTTAGAATACTGTAATAAATGAAAATAAATTTTAACATCTGATATTTTTATCAGCACTCAAATTTTTCCCTCATTGAAATTATTTTTGGTTGTCTTGTTAGAGAGGAAATCCATTTTATAAAATAATGGATTATATAGGACTAAAATATATAACTAGTAGTTGCGAGGAACTCCAGCAGCACTGCTCAATTATTTTACATCAAGGATCAGGAATGTAATGATTAAAAGACCAGCTGCAATAAAATCCTTCTAGGTTGTTTGCATTAGACTTATATTGATTAAGGGAAATCTAATGTTTTTAATGTTTATTAATGTTTTTATTTTCTATATTTATATTTTTTATAGAAAATCTGTATTATTTTAAATTAGTATCGTTTATATACAAAAACTTTTATTCTATTAAGGACTTAAGGTGTATATAAACAAAAACAATTCGATTGTATTAACTTTATTTTGCATAGCTTTTTTTATTTGTTTGCTGTTTTTGAGTTGCCTTTACACAATGCTAAACATCTAATATATATTAGATATGTAGATGCAAGTATATATAAGAAAAAAAAGAAGGAATTATGCATCAATGCATAATGTTGGGTTTGATCGTAATATTTTTATTATTTTTTAAATATTATTATTTGCACAATATAAAATAGCATTTTGAGCTAATTAGTTTTTAATTAGGGCTATATGAAATTAAATTTAATATAAATGGGTATATAAATCTCATATAAAAAAAGAGGACGTACGTCGATACAGCAACAAAAAAAAACGCATATATTAAAAATATTAATGTTAAAGGTTTAAAATGAAATGATTGAATGTGTGTGTATGTGTTTTGTGTATATAGTAAATAGTTTATGAAATAAATATATTTACCTGATAATCCCAGCCTGACATTGCCATTTAATATGTTCTACTTTTCAAGCATAAACATACACAAATAAAAATCAAAATATAATATCTTGATATATCGCTGTTATTCCGCTGCTATTGAAATCAATAAAACAGCATCAACTTTCTGTTAATAAATAAAAAACAGAAGTTTAGAAATGGAATCATTTATATATATATATATATATATATATATATATAAAATATTAAACGTAAACAAATAAAATATATTTAATAGAAATGTACATTAAATACACTGAAAACATAAGCAAAATAAAACTTGTTATATTTATATTATACATTGTAAAATTGATTGTCCAATGATAGAAAATCCAATGAATAAATTTAAGGATTCCGTTTTTTTTTCTTCTCTAATTAATATAATATAACATTCATATTCACATAAGCTGATTAAATATAAAAGTAAATGTTGCCTTGAATATTTATTCATCGTTATCATAATATTATTATCTTTATATAATATATTAAAATAATTGTATAATGTATTGATATACAAACTCTACGCAACGCAAGTTAATTATTATAATCCAATCTAATGGAACAACATATATATTTATCTGTATGTATTTTAATATAATATTTAAAGTTGAGCTTTATTTTTTAAAAGTAATCTCTATTAGATATTACTTATTATTACATATTATTGCATATAACAATTTTTTGATGATATTATTTTAATTTATATATTGAGATTTAATATTATTATATACGCACTTTGTATCATAACATTTTTAAATAATTATACAATGCAAATCCGATGGTTACTTTTGATGGGTTTTATAACTCAAAAAAAGACAAGACGCTCACTTACAAATTACAATTGGCTTAAGTGTCCAACAACAAACAATTTCTGTTTTTGTATTTTCGTTAATACCATAAATTCTAAGAATGCTGATTTAGGTTTTTTAATTTGTCAATTTTTCTTATAAATTGAACACAAAGAACAAATAAATATAATACCGGATTATGTAATAGGTTAGATATAGGTTAGATTTCTATAATTATCAATATATATATTATTTAATTTTTTGACACTTTTCCATTGTTATAAAAATTAATTTCATTGTAATTTTGTAATTCAATTATACCTTAAAAAAACACAGATTTCCTGCAATTAAAATGGTATTATATCACATTCGTATATTACAATTTTATAATTTTCATTTATAGATTGATAATCAAATTAAATAAACATGAAATCTTATATACTTTATAAGTCCAATAAATCTAATCTTTCGTATTAAAATAATTCTAAAATATATACGAAAACATAAAAAATAAATATACTGTATTAGTATTATTGTTTTAAATTGTACTTTTTTTTATTTCTTCGTTAGACATTAATTAGTTTAAAATTTTATTTGGGTCATGAGAAATTAACGAAAGACAATTGAAATTAAAGTAAAACATAAATAACTATTTGATTTTTATATCGCATAACTCTTATATATACTCTAATTCATTATATAATTTGTATAAGTTTAAATTATAAATAATATAGTTCATTGTATGTGTTTGTTTTTTATAACTTGATTAAAAAAATACATTAATGTTGAAAATGATATGTATGTATATGTATAATTAAATATCATCATATTAATAAAAAAAAATTTAAATTTGTATAATGAGAATTTGTACAAAATTCTTTTCAATATACGATATAGTTATAAGGCAAGTTCAACTAATTTAAATGGAAATTTAGCGCACATATACCAAATTTAATTATATTTTATTTTTTGCGTACATGATCCTTTTATTTTATTTAACATTATATAAAGTTTTTGATTGAAAAAACGGAATTGTTAAATAGTTTTTTTTAGCAAAAAAATTGTATTTATTTGTCCCTGATTTGTTTATTTATTACATTTTTCCTCTAAAATATTCTCATCAGAACATTCAATATATTTTTATAACATTAGTTCTTTTTGTTTTTTGAAGGAGTTATTCATTGTCCAGTATTACATAGGGTTCTAAACGGTGACAGCCATAAATCTGTAAAGTGGTGATTCTATCACGAATTATGTGTCGAAATTGTTCAATGTAATATATTTTGTTATTTAGATTTCCAATATTGTAGTCTTACCAGAAAAATTACTTTAGCTTTGAAATTTTATTTTTAGCAATGGAAATGTTTTTAATACTATTTATAAATTTTGAGTAATGTGAGTATCGTGAGACATATAAAAACAACTAAATTTTTTCCCAGATGTTTAATAGTTTCAATCAGTGTATCTACAAATTTATAACTAACTATTTATTTTGCCATTCGGTTCAATAGTTTAATAAATTGTACGCACGTACCGTGTTATCTTGTAGTTTTTACAGCACCTTGTATATTAAAAAGCATTTAATATTTAAAAAATAAATTAGTATTCTTCTTTGATGCTACCATCCATCCACTTAAATATTATAAAAAACAAACTTAACATTCAGAGATCATTTTAAATAAATAATTTATGAATTAAATTTACATATCGATAGATGAATAGAATTTTTTTTTTGTAATCTATATTTCAAAGGTGTCATCAAACAAGATTATATATAACATATATAGACATATCCCCGAGTATACATCCAAATTATATAAAAATGATATATTATTATTGATATATTCAAACTTGATGTCACAATTTACCTATTTAACAAATAATTTCATTTAAAGATTTATTGGATTAAATATTTTTCTTTTTTTTATTATCCAAAAATAGTATTTGTTTTTGATATTATCAATTTGATGTGAATTAAAATTTTCATTATAATTTTTTCATGGTAAAATATATTTTGTTTGCAAGTTTATTATTATTATTATGAAAGAAAAAAAAAAGTAATCAAATTTACATAAATAGAAAATAGAATGAAAAAAATATATCAAGTAAATCACAAAACAAAAACCCACTTGATTCATCACCTATCACCCACAAACTTGAAATATTGTCTATTCTGTATATATATTGAAAAATAATGTATTAAATTATAGTTTTTTATGTTCACAACATGTTTTGATGTTATTCTCTATATATTAAATCTTGCTTCTGTTCTTCATATAAAAACAAAATAAAAAAAAAACCAAAAAGGCGCCTTTTTAAATATAAATATATATATATATAATGTCAACCGCCATATAACAACAATCTCTATCTTTATATATATATATATATATAATGTTCATTATTGTTATAATATAATTTTAGTTTCTCTTCAATTTATAGAAAATTTATTAGTTTTGTACACAATCGATTGTTATTGAAAATTTATATTAATTATATCTACTATGTATATTAAATTGAATATATAACTCCTTCACAAACATTGAAATTTTATTTGAGTATATAATTTATCGAGTATCACAAAATATATATTAAAAAAAATTGTTTTTAGGTCTCATTAATTTTATTTATTGATGATGAAATTGAAAAAAATTTATATAAATCTTATTTCAATTTAATTTCTTATACGAAGTTTACTAAATAGATTTTTACATATTATTTAATTAAAAAAAACACACAAACATTTAATCTTGATTTTTATGATGAATAAATTTGAATATTATATATAAATTATGATTTTATATGTGATTATCATTAATTTTACCATTGGAATCTCTTTGAATAGTTTAACAAAAAAATATTATACATCTCTTAAATGGAATCAAAATAATTATAATTTCATCCTATCAAAAGAACTATTTTTTCAAATCTATAACAATTCAGAATTCAAATGCGAATTCAAAACGTGGTTAAATAATCGCATATATTGAACGGAATATATTACAAAAGAAAATACACAGTCAATAATCGCAAATCATAATAATATTTTATATATAATTTTCATTGTTGAATAAAAAATTTTGCATTATACAAGAATAAAAATATTTATTATAAAAATTAGGCGTTACAAATTTTTATTGCATTCATGTATCCATTTTTCTATACACAAATAATACGATTATAATTTTTTATACCTATAATATATTTTAAAATTAATCTATAGCAAATTATATAGGGATTTTATTCGAAATATTGTTAAGTCATTTATTGGTTTACTTTACTTCGATATATAAATGCACATTTTCAAAAATACATACCCATTATATTGATAAAATCATATTTTGTGCAATCTCATTGAATGTGCATTTACAAACAAAAATGATCTGTGAGAAAAAAAATCAGTCAATATATATCTCGAAGTTTAATTGACAATATATAAATATGATCATATAATATCTATATATATATAGATAGATACGAGTGTGTCTGCCTGCTGTCGTTTATAAACATTAATAAATGCAAAAAATAAGCTCTAAATATTATAATGGTAATAATAATAATAATAAATTATATATTTATGATGACTCATTTCATTATTCTGTTACATATATCTTGAATAATATAAATGATATAATTCACTTACAATATACATTTAACTTAAGGTATGGTATATAAACATATATTACTTTGGTTAACAATAAATGATTTTTAACGATCTCTAAATGTATTTATATATAAAATCAAATTATACTCAAAACAGCAAATTGGCGCTATATCAACTTTAACTACATTTATACAATTGTTATTTCTTTGTACATTGTTTATTTAAAATTCCATTCAATTCAATTCAATACTTTTATAAAGTATATACGAAACAATTACTGATGGATATATACAATTATTTATTTTTACAAGAGGCTCCTTGATACACATTTTACTACAATTTTACTTACATTAATATATGATATATACCTACATAATAAAGATAAATAGAGCATATTATTACAAATATATATCTATAAAATTTGAATTTTGCAATTTATATTAATAAATACATATATAATATTATGCTTTAAGCATATTCTATAGTCTGTAAACTGAATAATTGTAATGATTATATTTTATTTTAATATCTTATTGTTTTGATAATACATTTCTATAATATCCATCAATTTCGCTTATAACTAAATTGATATTATAGAATAGATGAATCTGAAATTGAAAATATTGCTATATATAATATAGAAATATACCTAGACAAACTTTGTTATACGCTTGACATTTCCGGTTAAACGACGTTTCTTTTGTTTTGTGTTTCGAAGAGTGAATCTTAAAAACAAAACACAGACTTATATTATGATTATAATAGCAAAAAAAAAACTGATAGAAATACAAAAACCGCAACGAAATAACAAAAATTTATAGAATATATATGAAAATGAAAATGAAAAACTAAATATATATAAATAAATTTTTTTTTATATACAGGATGTCTTATTTTAGAACATAGTTTTTATAATGATTTAGTTTATTTAAAGTAAAAATTGATTTGAATTGCAAATTTTTGCAATCGATGTATTAAATTGTTTATATCCTTTGCCATATGAACAACAGAACCACAGAAGAATGAGCTATAGTTGTTGTCTATATGTGTATAAATAATGAAAAATGTCTTTTTATATATATGTATATGCAAGTTTTCAACTAAAATATGATTGTCATACGAAAACTTTCATCGATTATTTTTGATTATTTATAACTAATTAAGGTCGTCGTGTCTGCGTAAGACATCCTATAAATAATATATTCAATTTTACAGATATGATTAAAGAAACAATATATGCTTGACTTATATTGAAAATGAAAATAATTTTTTACAGATTCATCAGACGCATCCAAAAACAAACATTAGAATTTTTGAAATCATTAATGCATTCCAATATATAAGTATATATAAATATAAATACAAATATGTATATTTGTTATGTAATATTGTGTTAAAGATGACACAAAAGTCGCGTAATTTTTTTTTTATTTAATATATACTATAAATAACAAAGCAATATTAAATTTATCATTATAAATAATATATACACAATTTTTTTTTGTTATTTAGCCGTTCTTTTTCTTTTTTTTTTTGAATTGTTATTGTGGATGTTCTTTTGTGATATTTTATTTGATTCAACAACGTCAATTATATATGACTTGCATTTATTGTATATTAAAACAAATTTGTGTGTGTGTGTGTGTGATGAAAATTGTTTGGGTGCCGGTTAACAAATAAAAATATATTTCTTAAAAATAAAAGCGTGAACAAAATATGTAATAAAAATCCGAAAATAAATAAGTGATTTGTTTTTTTTTTTTCAAATAATTTCTTTACTTTATTTTAACCCTGTATAATAAGATTTCTGGAATGCATTATAAAATGTAATGCAACGATTTTTTAAAACGATCGTCACATAAATGAAAAGATTGATTTTATTCGTAATGTAATTAAAGACTATAGTATAGCTTATTCTTTGATGGTGACTAAAAAATCATTAATTTTAAGGTATTATTATTCATAACAACTGATAATATTATATACATTTTTTTAAATGAACAAAAATTCATTTGATCGGTATAAATAAAAAATATTAAAGAATTCGTCGAGGGTGTGAAATGGGCTAAATATTTATACAGATTCACAAAACAAATCGAATAATTCATATATATAATAATTTAATATAAATATATATTGTGATTTGTTAATAGAATAAGTTTTAGGGAATTTTTATAACGTATAATAAAAATGTTGGCCAATAAATTCAAGATTTTTTTTTATTTAACATAGCTTCGATTAGCTAATGATTTGAATAATAAAAAAATTAATATTTTTAATATAAGGTGTATATTTAAAACAGGTGCATATATTTAAAATTGTATGTACATATAACTAAGAATCAAATATATTATTGAAATACAAAAACTGAACTAATTGTCTATATATTGGTATGCTATATATTTATGTATATGAATTTGAATAATTTCTTATAAATGCACTCGATATAATTTAACCTCCAGACAAATATTTCAGGTCATAAAATATATGAATTTTATTATATATAGCCTAAAATAATATTTCTTTCATTTCGTTTATTACTATTATAATTATTAAAACGGAAGATAATAATAAAATAAAAAAGAAGAATAATAATTCAAGCATCTCAACAAAATAATATACGTATATAATATCAATCTACCTTTATAGTTGAGTACCTAACAAAAATTGTTTGTAAACATATATATAGTATAATTTATATCTATTTGTTTATGAGGTAACGATGACCTTCATTATTTAAATTTAAAGAAAAATATATATATTTTAAGAATATATAACAATATGAGATCTTGCACATCATAGTTTTTTGTAAATCTTCTTATAATTCACACTTAATTTATATTGAAATGAATAAATCATTATTTTACGTAAATGTAATTTGAATATGCATTGTAGCATATGAGAGCGGGAATATACATATATATATATATAATATTATATAAATGAAATATGATCAAATAAACTATACACTCAATAAGAATTCATTTAATGGTATATTCTCAACAGGTGGTTAAATTGTTATAATAATAATGTTTTAACATAAAGAGCTATTGTTATATATGAATTCGATTTTTTTTTTGCTATGTGAATTAAAAAAAACTCTTACTAATAGTATAGAATATGTGTTATATATATATATATATGTAGTAATATTTATAAATAAAATATTAATAATGATGTATTCTATGGAAATCATTATAAATCCAATATATAAAATCAATTCTATTTGAATTCATATACTTACTTACTTCTTACTTCTGCGCGCCTACAACCTACAATTGGTTTTGGCGTCCATTAACAGCCTTCTCCAACCGGACCTATTTACCGCCAACGTCCGCCAGCCGGAAACGCCGAGGGCCCGAAGGTCCACTTCTACTTCGTCTTTCCACCTACCCCGCGGTCTTCCTACACTCCTAGATCCGCCCGGCTTACTGTCCAGCATTTTTGACGGTATACGATCGCCATCCATTCGTACCACATGACCAAACCACCTCAGGCGACCGATCTTAATGAACCGAACGATGTCAGGTTCGGTATATAATTTATATAGCTCGAAATCGAACCGCCTACGCCACCATCCCCTTTCCTTTGTCGGTCCAAAGATGAGGCGTAGTATTTTCTTTTCGAACCCTCCAAGTCGCCGTTCGGTGGCCTGTGTCATGCACCACGTTTCAGAACCGTAGGTCACAATTGGTCGAATCAGTGTTTGATATAGCTTTAGTTTCAATGTTTTACTCAATGTCTTCGAGAAGAACATCTTTCGCAAACCGTAAAAGGCCTTGTTTCCCGAAGCAATCCGGGATTGAACTTCCTCCGCTATATCGTTTTCGCTGTTTATGCTGCTTCCAAGGTAGCTAAACCTGTCCGCCGTTTCAAATTTGTTCTGACCAATTGATACGCTTTGATGTTGTGCCATAAACCTACTGTTCGTTGGTGCGATCATATACTTGGTTTTCTCCTCGTTTACCCTTAATCCCATTTCCGAAGCTTCACGTTCCAACAGTAAGAACGCTTCTTTAACGGCACCCATACTTCTACCCACCACGTCAATGTCATCGGCATAGCCGAGTAATTGAACAGATGACGTAAAAATAGTGCTGCTGGTGTTAATGGTCGTCCTTCTTATACATTTTTCCAATATAACATTGAAAAACAATGTAGCCAAAGGGTCCCCTTGCCGTACTCCGTCAATGGTTTCAAATGCATCCGATTTGATCCCCCTTATTTGTACCTGAGATGTAACTTGCGTCAGTGTTAGTTTCGACATGGCTATCAATTTTTGTGGGAATCCAAATTCCTCCATCGTGCGCCATAATTTTTCCCTAATAACACTATCGTATGCGGCCTTAAAATCAACAAATAGATGGTGTGTTACTACGTTGAACTCCCTACACTTTTCCATTATCTGTCGTATGACGAACAGTTGATCAGTTGTTGAGCGATCATTACGGAATCCACATTGGTATTCACCAATGACTTCCTCCGCATATGGTAATAGGCGCTTATGCAACACATAAGCGAGTACCTTATATGTTGCATTCAGCAAAGATATTCCCCGATAGTTGGAACACTCCATCCTGTCTCCCTTCTTGTGTATTGGCACAATTACAGCAAGCTTCCACTCCTGTGGTATAACCTCATAGTTCCAAACATGCACAATTAGCTCGTGTATACTATTCCACAATACATCCCCTCCATATTTTAAGAGTTCACCAGGTACGCCGTCAGATCCAGCCGCCTTTCCATTCTTGAGCTTCAGAATGGCTTCTCTGGTTTCCTCATATGTTGGTTCCGAAATTAGTGGTTGTGCTGTTTGGTACGGAAGTTCGTTTTCTGCATTTATACCAATTGGGTTGCTTGCTGTAAGTAGATCTTTAAAATACTCCGCCCATCTCGCGATGGCTCTTTCTTCATCCGCCAAAATTTCACCGCTGGTATCCTTACAAAGAAGGGGTTGTTGTATAAATCCGCTAGTTACAGATCTTATTCTCCTGTACAAATTTTTACTGTCATTCATGCTGGACAGCGTGTCTATATCCCGCAAAATATCCTGCTCATGACGCATTTTCTTGTTTCGGAATAATTTGCGTTCAATGGATCTTTTGGTTCTGTAGTCATCCATGGCAGTTCGTGTGGCGCGCTGAAGATATTTTAAACGCGCTTGGTTCTTTTCTTCATGAGCCGTTTTACATGCGTCATCAAACCAACCATTTCTGACCACGCCAGGTTTCAACTTTACCGTCTCCTCTGCCGCCATTTTCATGCAATTACGTAATCGATTCCACATATCATTACACGTGTTTTGCTGTTGATCCACATCTGTTCGAACAATTAACTCCACCAATTTATCTTCGTACTGTTGTTTTACTTGGTCATTTTTGAGATTTTCCAAATTGAATCCTCTCGCAATGACTTTTTGGCGGTTTGCACTAACACGATATCTGAACAAAGCTCTTACGAGATAATGATCAGAATCAATGTTAGGTCCCCTACAGCTCCTTACATCCAGTATGTCGGACGCATGACGACTGTCAATGAGTACGTGGTCTATTTGGTTTGTTGTTTTAGTATCGGGCGAACACCATGTTCCTTTGTGTATGTTCTTATGTGGGAAACGTGTGCTGGCTACTATCATGAATTCATATACATTCTACTATATATAGCGGCATTTAAATCTGTATATACTTATTTAAACATTTTAATATAAAATTTTAATCGATTTCCTATATACCTTAAAAATTCAATATATTCTAACATATAATTATATTTAAAAATGATCTAATCTAATTATTATTTACTTATTATAATTTATATAGGATTATTATTATTATTAATAGCAAACATAACATAAAATACAAAAAAAAAAAATTGTTCAAATACAGACAAAGTCAAAATGAAGACAAATTTCGTATTTACAACAAACAAAAAAAATAATAAATAATCCACTCGGTGTATATTTAAAGTAAACAAAAATAATTTTAAGTGGATTTCCTAGGACACAAATAATAAATGATGATTATTTCTTAGTAAAAAAAAAAACAAATAAAAAAAGAATTTAACTTTTAGATATAAAACATATATAAAAAAAATTTTGTATAATACAAAATGCAATATAAAATTTAAATAGGCATCATCAATATTTCCGGTTTTGATTTTTTATGTAAATTAATTTAGCAAATATATACAAAATATAAAAACACCTCTGTAATAATAAGGTGAAAAATTGAGTTCACTAAAAAAAAATAAAACTAATATTATTATTTATAATCTATATTTATAATGATTTCTTTTTCTTTCAATCTTGCTCATCTTTAATTAATTATTATATCACCTTGAACTTCTGAATATACTAAAAAAAAAATTATTATACAAGTTTTATATGCAATTGCGTGGGTTAAATTAATAATTAAAAATGATTAAAATTATGAGAAAAAAAGATAATCTTGAAAAATTGTAAACGACAATACAAAAAGCGAATGAATTTTTAAAAAAGGAATATGTTTATACAAAGAAAAAAAACAACAAATGGTAATTAATTTAATTTCTATGACCTTTGCAGATTTTTTTTGCGTGTTTATTTTATGCATTTGCTTTTATTTTAGGTTGTTCTAAATGTTTATTTTTTTTTTTTTTTTGCGTTGCTATTAAGAATATATAAAATAAAAATTGCCTTCATTATTACAATATATAAAAATGGTTTTAATAATATATTACCAAGACGTTCTTCTATATTTTATGATACAATATATAAATAGATTTTTTTCTCTGAATCAGAATTTTAAGTTTTAATTTAGTAAAAACGGGATTATCAATCGCTTTGTTTTTATAATTGCAAGTATTGAGATTGATTCAAAGTAAATTTATTAATCATATATGTTAAACATATGGAAAATGATTTTCAATTGAATTTTACCATTTAAAATGAATCATATTGCATTCATAAACATTAAGAAATTATTGCATATTGCATTCATAGACATTAAAACAAATGGATTAAAATACAAATATATAAATCGATAAAAATTATCATCCTTCGAGCTCGCACATCATTTATAGTATAAATCATCTTTGAATGATATTTATGTAATTATTCCATAGAAAATGAATTATATATTTTATTTTGTTTAATTTGTATATGAACATAAAGGATTTAAAAAAAATATCTTATATGATACTCTTTTCTATCTATCTATATGTCTGTTTGTATACAGATATATATTATATATTAATTTGTTGGTAAAATGTCATATTTTATGACTGAACGTTCAACCATTGATTTAAGATCAAACTGTGAAAAGTTAATATGATGTCGAAATGTCTATATCTATAAATTATCGGTAAAATATATATACATAACTATAAGGTATATAAAGATCAACCGCTGCTTTTATATACATTATGATGATCGTTTTTTATATGAACATATATTTTTTTATATTTAGTGTGCTTTATTTTATAGTTTGTGAAAATGAATATTTATTTATTATATATGTGAATATTACATTTTAATGTACTCATACACTTATGACCAACCGAATTTAGTGGAACTTATTGTGATGGTCAAATTTAGTGATTTTATACATATCTAATTCAAGTCATTGTAATTTGAAACATGCATTACTGAAAAGCCTTTTAGCCGTTACTAATAATAAGTATATGCTAATAACTTTTAATTTATTGAAGGTCTCAATAGATAAATATATTTTTAACATATATATTATAAAAAAATCTATGTTGTTCGATTATTATTGACCATAAGTGTATATATTTGAAAAAAAAAAACAAATTATTGAAATGGTCATCTTTATGATATAGTTTACAAATATATTATGCATATAGAACTTATTTAACTTAAGTACTTGTTGTTACACATATACTTTTGTTATATTCACATTGATCTATTCACATTAAAGTTAAAGGTGGTATAATATCTATTTATATGTTTATATTTTACATAATTATTATAATATTTACTATTCGTTTTTAAACTCTTCTTTAAAGTGTATATTTTTCAACAACGTGATACCTTTTTTTTTATCTACAGATATATATATATATATATATTTATATATAAATTATTTGTTATGATTTCATTTTTACAAAATAAAGTCAGATATTTTATTATCCTATGTATGTATTGCTTTGAAATGGAATTATGTATATAGTAAATTATTTCACAGGTATAGTAAATTACTCTGTTTTTTCAAAATATATACAAGAAATGCATATTTAATAAAATCTTAATAATATATATTTTATTGCTTGTGTTTTTTTAGTTATAAAATAAGTTATTAGTATAACATTTTATGACATGTGATTTGTATACAAATGAAAATGAATATGCCATTCAAATGATTATATCATCTTATGTATATATATATCGGAGATAAAAGGTTTTTTATCGTTTTAGTAGAAATACATACAAACAAATTATTAAACTCTTGCTATAATAAAACAGTAATATCGAACGATTTGGAATCATAAAAGTTGATTATTTAATAAAAAATCTTAAATCCAATCCAAAACTTATCATCAATTGAAATTTTTTCCCTTTCATTTTATACTTTCAAAGACTCAATTCCTAAAAATTTAAAGTTAAAAATGTCCCTATTATTTAGTATTTCAATGTAAGTAAGAAACCTGATTAGTATTTGATGAATTAGTAATATTTTTTTAAAGAAATAAAATTCAATATAATAAACATGGCGAAATGGTAAAAATTTTTAATACGAAAAGAATACGTTTCATGAGAAATTGCGTTTGGATCCACGGTTGATTTTATTCCAATTGAAATTTGTGTATTATATGTAAGCATTACAAGAAAAAATAAACAATAAAATGTAATTAAAAAATAAATCTCATCTTTTTAATATTACATTATAATCAATCATAGTTTTTGCAATAGTTTCATTAAATATTTTTTTGTTTTTTAATTGATTTTAATAATTATATTTTTGAGTTTAAATTTTATAGTTCATTCGTGTTTTTTTGTGTTTTATTAATCAATGCTTTATTAACTATCATAGTATCTATATTTGTTTTAATTTTAATTATGAGAATATAGTTTTTAGCAAATGGTAATTTTCTTTATTTGTTTAATTAAATTAAATTGATGTTTTAAAAAATTATATATAAAGAAATGGTTTACATGATTTAACTTTAATTTATAGATATAGGTTAAATCTTTTTTTATATTTGCAAATTAATTTTACTTTTTTCTTCTTCATCTTTTATTAATAATTGTAAAACAAACATTTTTTTTTTGTTTTTCATTATAATTATTAATATTTAATTATTTAAACATGTATGATTTTTGTCTATTGCCAAATGATACTATAGAAAAATATCACTTATTCATATATATTGATGAAACCAAAACGTATATTATAAACGTACATAATAATATTTATTTATTTTATTTATAGTATAATTTTCTATATATATTATAGATATTTATAACATTTTAATTATAAATGTAAAGAAATACGAAATCTTTTATTTTTATTCAACGGTTAAATTTTTTGTTGACTTTTTTATAGTTTTTTTTCTATTTTTCATTAATTATTTAAATTATTTAAAAAAAAAAGAAAAATGCTTGTTTAAAATAAAGTGTATAAAAAGATTTTTTGGTGTCTCTGTTAATTTTTTATATTTTAAGTCTTCATTTTCGATTTATTTGAACAGATTATGTTTTTTGCTTAAGTATATATTTAATATAAATGTATAAATAAAAGCAAATTAAAAATGATTAACATAAATTGATTTAATTGAATATTTATAATTTTTTTTATAAAATTAACATAATAAAAATTTGTGTAAATTTTATTTTATTTACTGTCTGTTACCGATGATGATGATGATGATTTATAATAATAATCTATAGGAATTTTTAATCGAAAAAAAAAATAATTAATCGATTATAAAGGTTATATCTAGGAATTTTATATAGAAATGTGACCTAGTAATTTTTAAAATAAAATTAACATTTGAACATTTTGATAAGTATCCCCTTTTAAATTATTTTCACACAGATCATATCAGTATCAAGCATACCTTATGATAAAGTGATAAAGAACCAAATTATGAAACCAACAATACAAGGATGTTGTCGAATAAAAACTCATTTTACGTCTATGTAAAGCAATGAATAAATACCATTTAAATTTTAATCTCACATTTATTAATTGAAATATGTAATGGAAACAAAGGAGATAATATAATGTTCAGACAGCATTTGTAACACATTTTTTCTTATCATTTTTTAATCATAACAATTTAATAAAATATATATGAATATATATACTATACATAATAATATATCTATGAACACTCTAAATGAAAGGAAAAGTTTTACTATAAATATGTTAAATAATTTTATATTATAGATTAAATGTACATAAAAATCTACCAATTATAATGCAAAAATATATTACACATATAGTCAAAGTCTTATTAATATATTATTATTATTATATGATGCAATTATTTTATGTATAAAGTTAAATTCTCACCAATAAATATACACTTTTATTAGTTATATATCGGTAAAATAATATATCGATTAATTAAAACATGATATATTTCATAACAATAAATAAATTATTTAATATATACGCCGCTGACCATTATATGAACATTTACTTTATCCAACGTATCAACATTAACATTAATACAGTAAGATACTTATCATATATACTAGACGAACATAAATTCTGTTCAATTTTTTTCCCAATTGAGTAGACGAAACAAAATAACAAAACATTGCTAAATTAATGTACATGGTTATATAAAAAAAACAGTAGATTCCGACCCTTTTTGTAAATTTATCATAAATATTTGTATGCGTATATATATGTACAGGGATTTCCATGTTTTTTATATTGATCTCTACTGTATATATTTTGAACAAAATGTGCTAAATCATTACATTATATTCGGTCGCACCATGTAAATTAAATGGATTAATATAATTATAATTCAATAATAAAGGTATATATAATATATATTATGTATGACTCAAGAATCTATTCAAAATCAATTAATTATTAAATCCATTATATATACCTGCTTGATTGCTACTCTATACTACTTACTATACACATTCATATATAATTTAATTCCGCATCATAACAAAAAAATCTGACATCATCTTTATACATATATATACCATCGATACGAATATGAATTGACTTACAATTTTGTATACCATATATATATATATATATATATATCAAGTTATAGATTCATTTAAAATTAAAAATAAAAACGTCTATATGTAAACAATCTTTTCTCCTCCATTCATATAACAATATATACAATCAAATAGTAATACGCGGAATAGATTTTGTTTAAATAAAAAATAAAAATATTTATATGGATAAACATGCTATACATATACCATTATACTATATACGAATTGAATAGCTATAGATAAAAACTATATACGATCATAATATTTTTATTTTAATTAATATCTTAATATTCAATAAAAATATATATTATTATCTTTAAAAAAACGATAAATGTGTATTTATTTGTATATATACAAAAATATAGTATATTATTATATGGGTTGAGTTAATTAATTCAAACCATATCAAGATAGGTAATTTTCAGTTTGTATATACATCTATAAATCTATAATGTCTGCGTGCACACCGCAATACAAAAATCAAATTTTAAAATCTATACAAATAAGAAGCAAATAATTATTGTTTTTATATATGAGAATGAATTATTCTTTGATATATATTATTTTATAATTAATTAATATTAAAATTTTACACACTATACATAACTTGATCGAAGAGACTGTGCATAGTGTATTTTATCTATGCATAACCGTATAGAATATGAAGTTAAGGTTAAAGTTATACATTATGTTTTTTTATTGATAAACTATAACTGCTAACTTCTAAAGATATACAAATCTATAAAAAAAATCGTTAGAAAGTTGAGCAATTTTGGGTTGAGAAGGGGAAAAAAATGAAAAAAATACCATGTACATTTGATGGTGTCGTTGATTTTTTTTTTGTTTGGGTATGTATTAATGTATATGTATTTTTATACAACAGAACACATCATAAAATACCGTACTCCTTTTTATATATTTTTATTATGGCGTACTCTAAATTTAGCTCAAAAAAATATGGTATAAAATTTGCAATGAAAAATTTTGAAAAAATGAAAAATTTATCTAGGAAGTATCTGACATACCTTATCTTATTATGAATTCACACAGCTCACAGATGAAAATAGATTATTTCTAATATTCCGGCTTGATAATCAGTCGAGTCGTTATAAAGAAAAAGTTCGATTGTTTCAAACATTATGCTTAATTTTAATCTGGTTGTTGGAAATTTCTTTATAAATTCATTATTTTTCATTTAAGAAAATCTTGGAAGAAAATCGCTTCATTTATCATCAAACATTTCATTTAAAGATTTGATTATTCAATACTAAAAGCAATACTAAAAACTTATTATCCGTTATTGTATATAACATTCCTTTTTTAATATATCTATAACATCACTTCCTTTAATATAGGACATCTTGTATCAATATGAATACATAATCAATTTATAAATATTATGTATCCATTAAAAATAATTATAATTTTATATATAGATACATATAAAATAATAAACTTAGTTTATTGAATAGTTAAAAAATAAAACTTATATGTGGTTCAAAGCAGCCGATTTATATATTTTTTTGAATATGGATTTTTGAATTTTAAATAATAATATTATATTTAGATATATATAATATTAAAATCTCATCTTTAAAACTGAAATATTATATAGATATATTAAATATATATATATATGTATATAAAGCGTTGAGGAACAAGGTTGAATTGTTTTTTTTTTGTATAAACCAGTTTGAATAAAACTTAATATATAGAATTAAAATATCATTAAAAATTAACCGATTTATTGTTATAAATATATTATATTTTTTTTCTTAAATACTATAAATTTATGGATATAAATATACAATTGATAAAGATTTAACAATAACATTTTTTAAATAGTTTATTTTGTAGAATAATAATATAGAAGAAAATATTCTAAAAACATCTTCATATCGTATTTTTTTTTAATATAATTTTTGATCAATGATTCATAATGTGTAATTATATAATGTTTTAATAATTAGTTAATTTTTTAAGAAAATGATATTATGTTTGAGATGTTTGAAGAAAAATCATCTCATTTAATCATAACATTATGTGGACTATACGATTTAATACAAAACATTTATAATCTGTATAAACAAAATGTAAAATATGAAGAATAGGAATAATAATATAAAACGACGAAGTTAATATTCATAAATTGCATATAGAATTTTTAAATAAATATTTAACGCATTAATCTTCATATGGGTATATATATAAATATTATCGCATCTTTCCAATGCAATGCATATATATAATGTGCATAAAAATCAATTTATTTTAATGTACGCATAGAAACAGAGAGTACAAAATGCATTGCCTTTTTTAAATTTTGATATTTTAAAATTGTTCTTTTCCCATTAAAAACCTAATTATTATTAATCTAAATTTAATGGTCCAAATGATGTGATGTGAGTTTAGGTCGAGGGAAAATTGAATGGAAAATTTACTTCAGTCCAATAAAATATATAGGGTTTTATTTAAAAGTTTGTAATCACTTTGTTACCGCATTTCTATATAAGAATTGCCTATAAAACACGCATCTTCTATGTAATACATTTTTTTTTTTGGTATAAGTTGAGTTTGCATTCATATCTTATTCTTTTTTTACTGTGCCTGTACAATAATCTTTTTATATACATAATACTCGTATAAATAAACTCATCAATGTTTAATGTTTGCAAATATATCTATATGGACTTGTATTACAAAAAAATAATTTATATATTTCATAATTCTGACACATTATAAAGATTAAAATATTATATTTCTTGTGTATGTAAAAAATCATATCATAAATGAAAACCATAAATATATGTAATAAGGTAATAAAAAACAAAAAAATAAAACGACAAACAAAATAATAACAATAATAAATTGGAAATATTAAATAACAATATGTATATATGTATGTATAAATACTTCGTAGTATGCAAAATAATCTCTTCTTTTGAAATATTTTTACAATGATGAATCTATCGACATAAAACATATATTATATATATATATACGAATACGAATAACAATCTAATTCGTATTTTTCGTTTTAAAAATACATGTATGTATTCATAGAAGATAAAAAGATTAAATATGTACATATATAGAAATTTTAATTTTATTATTTTTGTTTTGTTTTGGTATGAAATACATGAAAATTTTAAATGTAAAATATATAATATTAACAACTTAATATTAATCATTTTACTCTAATTTATCGCAGAATGATATGCGAGTATATACGTATACCATTCACAAGAAATATTTCCGGCACAATATGAGCATCTTAATGAAATTAATTTTCTCTTATAGATTACATTTATACATTTAATTATTCAAAGTATTTATATATTAATATATAAATATATGTATGTATGTATGATGCGATGGTATAACATTATCATTATCATTTCAATATATTATTATAATATTGCTATATCATCAATTTATGCATACATATATATATAATATTATTACACATTAACATTTTGCCTTAAAGGCTAATTATATATATAGAGAGCAACGAGAAAAAACATAAAAAATAAAATAAAGGTGTTAGAAGAAGAACTGAAATTAATTTCTTAACACTTTATAAATATGATGTACTGATATAAAAAAAAATGTTTGCATTTGTTTTTGATTGCAAATTTCATTGTATACATTAAATCCATTAACTGTATTTTTTATAAGTTTATATGGACATTTTTAATGAACGAACTTAAACGAAGCTTAAGATAATACACTTTCCGGATGATTAATCGAATTTGAAATAGATTTTCTGTATTACTTGAAAAGGGATGAGTTTTATATATGTTATATAAAAGAAAACTAAAACTTCATTCCAAAACAACTGAAATTAATCTATTATTGCATAAGAATGATAATATTTGAAAAGAAAAAAAACAATATCTACGAATATTTATATAATGTAAATTTTTTAATCTAATTTATTGTACATATATGATAAAACATATCGAGATATTATACATTTGTTGTATATTTATAGATAATATAAATATATGCATTTATGATTTACATTTATAATTTAAACAAACCAATTAGATTTTCAAATGTAATTATTTACATAAACTTTAAGAGAAAATATCTATATGATATAAGTATATTATGTAATTTGGATTTACTCCATACTTTTCAATACATATTATTATTATTATTATAAATGCATTCAATTTAATAATCTAAAATTGTATTATATGTAATATGTCCATCCCATATATACAAAATAATATAATTTTACACAAAAAAAAATGATATTTTTCCAACAAAATAAAATTAAAAAAAAAACTAAATCAAATTAAGAAAGTAAATAATAATAATAATAATAATACACTACTCATAAATATAAATAATATTTTGTTTAGTTATTTATCTATGAAACGTGATGTGATTTGTATTATTTGTGTATATATTAAAAAAAAAAAAAAAATTGAAAAACATCATAATTTATTCCATAATTTTTTTAACGTTTGTGTTATATATGATAATTAAATTATATAATTATAAAAATATTTATGATAATTTATACAAAAAAAAAATCGTTTTCAAACCAAAAATAATAATATTATTTCGTTTATATATTTAATATTCAATTCAGTTTTAATATTTTCATTTTCATGTAATTCAAATTTTTGAAGACGAAAAAGAAAAAAAAACTAAAATAAATGTATAAATTAAATTTTTCGATATACAATTTGAATACAACTATATTTTTTGAAGAAAAAAAATTAAAATAATATTATAATCAGCAGAAAAAGTGGAAAAAAAAACGTGTAACAAATGTAAATAAATTATATAGTTGACATTTTTGGTTTTGTTGTTTGTTATACATTTTCATATATGATAATTTAAATATTATTAAAAATTATAACGATCTTTTTCTTTTTTATATATATTTAAATTATTTTTCCAACTAAATGTGTATATACATCAACATCCACATACACATCCAAATATATAATATATGATCTTGTTAAACAAAATAGAAAATATATATATACATAATTAATTGATGTCATTTAGAATATATAAGTGAGTAATTATTGTATATATGATTTGTAAAAGATGCATACATTTTTTTTTAATCTAGGTGAATAATTCAATATGTCTTCGGTTGTATATTCACATTTTAAACAACCGTTTTATGCTAACATATTTTTTAATCTTCATAATAGTCTTGTTCCATAATCATATAAATGTACAATGTATACTATTGACGATAATAGAACATAACGAACAGTTCTAGTTATGCACTATAGTTATAATATGCATTTTAACCGTTGTGTATTTTTTCTTAAAAAATATTCCAAATACATTTTTCATCTAATGTATTCTTAATTTTTGGTACATTTATAAAATTTATTTTATGCTAAATATTCAAATTAGATGGGGAGAAATGTACGAAATTAATAATTATAATTTGAATTGGGAAATTTATTGAAGTAATGAATGATTTACAACAACTCATAACGAATTACGATCCATACGGTGGGATACAAAATATCATAATACAAAAATACAAAAATATACCAACTATAGTTAAATATGCGAATTATAATTCAAATGAATACTATGTATAAATTTTTTATCACTTTGATGCCTGGATAGTTATACTTTTCACATGTAAATATAAAAAATTATATTATTAAAACACAAAATAAATATAGATATAATTTCCTATATATTTAAATTATAATTATAATCTTTAAAACCTATAAATAATTCATATTTATATACATAAATATTATAAATGTATATATCTATTAATTGTATAATTAATTATGAATTGTGAATATTTTTATTTTTCTAAATATGATGAAATAATTATACAATTCCAAATAATTTGTTGATGAATATAAGAAGCAAGAAAGAAAGATATATACATAAGTAAAAAAATAAATACATTGCACGCACACATAATAATTAATAAATCCATAGTGAAATATAAATTCACATCCATAACTCTCGCAATACTAAAAATAATAATATATTTAAATAATTAATTAGAAATTTATCTTATAAATAAATGGAAATAATATAATATTGTCATCATAAAAAAAATATTCACTTGTCAAATTAATATAATTAATTTTTTTTTGCTTTGCTTTTTCTATTATATAAATCAATGGCTTGTGTGTGATTTTGTGTATGTGTTGTGCTGTGTTTATACCGAAATGAGAAAGTTTGACCGGATTTTACCTTCATTAAAAATTCTTTTATATATACACATTTTCTTTTTGACGTTATTTTATCTGTTTATAAATATATATTTATATATAAATTATATATAATCTTTATATATAATATGTTAATTGAAAATTATTTCATATATACTCTCATCTCCCACAAAAAATTATTATTATTATATTATTACTTTTGGATATACTTTTATTTTTCATAGCTGATAAAAATGATATGCTGAATGTCGTTTTCTATATATATTTATGCGAAAAATGTAATGGAAGAAAGTGGATAAAATATTTTTAATATTATTTTACGCATATATTACGTTGTCATTTAAATGTATTATCTACTTTTATCAATATATGGTATTTGCTGAGTTGTTTGGTTGTTTGGTAAATTTAAACTTTGACTTAAAATATTTAGGATGTTAAAAAAAATATAATTATAACATTGGATGAAGAAAGTATTAAGAATTATAAAAATGATTTTGGTTTAGATATTGGTGATATTTATCGCACTTTTATATTATTAATTATGTTTAAAAATTTTAACTTTTGAAGTATATGGCATATAAGCCACGAAAATATTTTTCTTTAATATTACATGGAAAAAATGTGTAACTTCCTTTTAACGCACAAGAATATTTTCTGAAATAAAATATATCCATTTATGTATTTCTAAATCCGCTAAATATACAATGAAAATAATACTTATTTCATATAGCATATAGCAAACGTAGAAGATGAAAAATAATATAGGTAGAAAGCAAAAAATCACTATAATTTTAAACACTGCAGTATTGCGGACTTTCATATGTTTAATGTTTTTTTTTAGTTTGTACGTTGCTGTTTTCAAATAAACAACTTTGTATATTTCTTATTTATATATAACAAGATGTACAAATGAATATATTTAAAGACAAATAAAGTATTTATGAGAAATTCGAGCTTAGAAATATGAATAAACGTAAATCTTATACTATATGGAGTAAATATGTTTTACCAAATGTATTTCTTTATAAAACTTTTAAAGATAATGTGTATATAGAAATATACATCTATAAAAAGTGATAACGGGTTACATTTATATTATATACGCAACTAACAAATATATTTATTATTTTTAATACATTTAAGAATATAAATCTTTTTTGGTGGATATTTTTTTATTCGTTTATTTATAATACATGTGCAAAATCGAATAACGAACAGCGTCCGATTCTAGAAGTTCTTTTAAATATATATATAAATAAAATCTTGTAAATGTAAATAAAATTAAAAACAAAAAACTATATAATCGTGGCTTTTATCGGAATTTAATTGATTTAATGTTTTTTATGTTGTTTATATATAATGTATAATGTATATTTTATGTGGAGTTGGGGTTTTTATCTTTTTATTTTTCGTTTTGAGTTACATAGAATGATTTTTTTTCTTCAATTCATACAGAAGTTGTAAAAAAAACATATAATCTAAAGAAATATATTGAAATAGAATATAATGAATGTGTGATTTAATAAGCTGGTGTATTATTAACACACTACATATTGAAAAAAATAGCGCGACAATAAAAATTTTGTAATTAAATATAGTTAAAAGGGATTGATTTTTAAACAGATTTTATTAGATTTTTTGGTGATTAATTTGATTATGTGAAAGATTTGCACCATCATATTTTATTTTATATAGTAGAATTGTTTTATACATTTACAATATAAAAAAATATAATTTTTGAATTTAAATAAAGTATTTAAAATGTTCATCACATTGAGTTGAGGGCTAAATTGCCAAATAACCCTCCTTTTTATAATAAAGTGAAATATTTTTTTTTATAGATCAATTTTATCACGTTATATGGATAAATATAATAATAAAATATATTTTAATGCACCAAAAACATTTTTCCCAGTCCATCTTTTAGATTTGGTTAAAATTTAAACTGATGTAATAAATATAAAGTGTTATCATCCCATCTCTCATTTAATGAATAAAATATTATACCATATATAAAAATGTATGGACAATCGAAAAGAAAATTAAATTACATCAACTATTATAGGTATTATTTTTATTATTAATAACTTTGCGTATATAAATGTAATATACAAGTAATTATACAAAAGTATATATTTAAAAAAAAAACAAAAATACATAGTATACATAAAATCTTGAAACAATTTTATATTGCAGATAAATATAGATAAATAAATACATTCATAAACACATATAATATTTTATATAGATATATATTGAGTCAAGAGACCCCCTACCAGGTTAATTTCCAATCAAAATTAAATCTTGTATTACAATAATTTAATTTTTATATATATGCTATAAATATATATATATATATATATGTTAATATGTAAAATATAAAACATGTGTACCACTTCTAATAAATAAGATGAAAATAAAAAAAATTAAAATTAGTTAATCCATATGATCAATCCATATATAATATTATAAATATACTCTTATATATATATATATATATACTTGTTTATTAAAACTTTTAAAATATTTGTGTTTAGCTTTATGTTAATGTGTTGTTTTTTTTAATTCTTTTCATATATATATCAGATTAATGCGAACAAAAAAAAATCCAAAGCGAGAAGAAATTATGTTTTTTAACGAAACATTTACTTACAAATATATATAACAAAAAATTAAGTCTATATATAATTGATATGATTTTGTTTACCTTTTTTAATACATACATATCAAACGTGTAAAAAACGCCTTCGCATTTTCGTGTATGTATGATTTTTTTCTTTTAAATATAATTTATTTTTAAAAGTATATAAATATAATGCAACAAAATCCATATATATTTAAATATTTAGACAACAGAGAATCAACTAATAATAATAGTAATTGTATCATATTTATACATATAATATATTGAAATTATAATAATATGCATAACATTATTTTATTAAGTCACTAATCTTTCTTCACTTAAGTACTTGTATTTATGTACGATATCCATATACAAATATTATTAATAAAATTATATTCGTACAGGGTATTCTATCGATCTTAGAATTTTCATTTTCATTGAATTTTCTATGTCGTAAACATTTCATTTCATATTTCATTGTATTATTTTCAAAATTAATATTCGATAATTTGTCTATCCTGTTAAAGAAAAATCTTGAATTTTTCAAAAAATTATATAAAACAGACCACAAAAAAAAAATTGATTTGATCAGCCAAATGTTATAATTAATACTAATAATATATATTATATATAAGATTAATCACTCTGTATATTTATCTCAATTTAGATAAATATAAAATTTATGCAATTTTTAAAGTCTGCGAGTCTATTAAATTATTTTTTTTATTCATTATTTTATTAAAAAGTTATTTTTTAATATATTTATATAACAATATTATATACAACATACAAAATATACTATAATAATAATAATAATACCAATAATAATATAATAATAATACTCTTATACAATGTGTATTGTACATAAAAAGTTTAAACTATTATATATGCATTCAATATATATTTTAAAAATATTATAATACATTCGCCACAGTTCTAATGATCTAGTTCCCACGACCACGATCGAGTTGCTTGCGATCAGTTGATTTTGCGATCATCATCATAAGTGCCCCACCTCTACTTGTATACTCGTGATCATCGTTGTTCAAGTTAAATGCAAAAAAAAAAAACCATTTATAAACACTTTATTTTTATACATTATATATATATATATATATGCATAAAGAGTTGTGCATACATATTTATAATGTATATATATGATATTAAATGCCGGCAAAAGTGTATATATTAAATCTTGAATAATATAAAATACTCATGTTAACATTATATATATTTTCCCTATACGATATAATATATGTATGTAGATAAAATAACAGCATATATGAGGACTATCATCGAGTTTTTTTAATTTATTTTCCTATTTCGAGAGAAAGATTGTATATACTGTTTTTTTTTAGTTTTACATTATATATTATGTTGTATTCTATTTATAAAATTATGTATAATGATTAGATGAATAAATGATCTCTAAAATATATATATATATATATATATATATACTTTCGTATTCGATGCAAAACGAGACACAAAAATAAATGAAATAAACTATATTGCATTTTATATATAAATAGTTTTGATGGTGATCATATTGTTTTATTACACAGGTATATATATATTTTTTACAATATAAAATAATATATAAACAATTTATTTTGATCTAACCTATATTGATAATGCGATAATACGAATGTCTGACTTAAAAAAAAATTATTTATATGTACAATACTTGTACCATATATAACAAAAAAATATACTTTCAATAAATGTATAGACACATTTATTTAAAAGTTATGAATTCTTTTTCGGTTATGGGATATATTTTTATGAAATTGTGGAAAAATCTTCTAGTAATATTATAATTTAATTTAATAAGAAAATATTTAAATGTTGCGGGTTAAATAGTTAAGTAAAAAACCTATATATTTGAAAAATAATATTGTATAAAATGAATAGAAATGGATTGATGGAATGATAGCATAATTAGATCGAATTAATAGAAAAATAATATATATATATATATATGAAAATCATCGTCATGTTTAAAGTAAAATGTATGCATATTGAAAATCGATCGATATACTATATAGTATGTGTAATTGAAATTATCCCATAATGAAGTAAATATAAATATTTGTAAACAAGGTTAATTAAATCACGATAATTTTTTTGTTTTTGAATGTTTTACAAAAAGGTACAATACTCGAGTATATTTATTTAGCATTTTATATACAGGAAATCAACCATAACAAATATATATATATATATATATATATATATATATATATATATATATATATAGTACATATGTATGATGGTATGATGAATGGATTTATACCAGTCTATATATATTAAATTTCTACTTTATACATAGTGTATGGTATTCATAAATCGTATTTAATGTATGTATATATATATATATATATATATATATATATATATATATATAATCTAATTTTATATTTATGCTTTTATAAACTATACATATAAATCAACCGAAACTGATTTTCAATAGATATTGATTAAATAATTTACATGTTATTTATTATATATGTATAGTTACGATTGTTAATATCATTACTATTAATTTTAATACCATAGATATATATTTTTTGAATTACAATTATGAATATGTATATAATATAATAGACATGCGGCTTCTCCTTTATTTATATAATTAAAATCACCGATTTTAATTTTTTTAATATAATAATACAATAACAATCATAAATGGCTTATTAAAAATTAACTTCAATTATTTCAAACTATCAGATATATGCGTGTATTTTATTTTATATATAACTTGATCTGATTTAATATCACCATCATTTACGCTATAATATTGCTATATAAAGGTATACATATATATATAAGTAAATTATAACTAATTTAACATTTTGTAATTTTAAAATGGAATGATTGAAATTTCGAAATATATATGAGCATTTTCTGTGAGAAAATCTATATATTGTTACATTGATAGAATCTTAATTTTGTTGGATATATTGAATAGATTAAACTCATTTATAATCTATAGAGATAGGTATATAAGTGTAATGCTTTATATATGTACAATATTGAATGTGTATTTTAATGTTTAGTTTAAAGATATAAACAAAAATGCATTCATTATATTTATATACACCGCACGGCACGGTGTTATACCAATAATAAAATAATAATAACAAAAATAAAAATATATATTTCACGATTCATCGTGCAAGAAATAATAACACTTTTGATATATTCCATCATCAAATTGTATTAAATTTACGCCTCAAAAAATCAATAATCAAAAATAAAATTATTATAAACATTTACAATAGATATTTCGCTGATGCATTTAGTATATAATACCATGATTCTATATCTATAGCCATATATAAATAATTTTCTTATAGGTACAATATTTGCAGTGGCAAATAATTTCCTTTAATTTTGTATTACAATAAAGAATATATGTACGTTCATATTGAATATATAAACGATGGTGTTTTAATGAATCTATCATTAAATATATACAAATCTTTTTTTTTTTCATTACATGTAAGTTTAAAACAAATACACTATAGAAAAAAAAAACAAAACTGAATAAATATACACATACATAAAATAAATGTTCTATTTATTGGTATAGAGTAAATTTTATTGAACTCGTTTTCTTTCAAAATAATAAAAAAAAATTAATGGATATCTGAATGTAATTTTATTCACATATTATAAAAGAAAATTATATCGTGCGTGTATTTTCTTGTGTAATGATGTAATTTTATTTAAATAATTTCGTTACAAAATAACATCAAGAAAATGATATGCAAATAATGTACAAAAAATAAAATTACATCAATTTAAAATTGTACAAATATAAATATAGAGTATACATATACATTTTAAATATAAATGTTATATTCATTCAATTTTTGAGTAATCACAAATGAAAAATCACATAATAATAATAATCAAATTACTTTAAATTTATAAAAATTATATTAAATTAAATGTTTATCATAAAATAAAATCTTCAGCTGGAAATAAAAAATAATTCATCTATATGTTTGCTGTATATATTAAATCAATCTATCATCAATTATTTATTATTTAATATATAGTTAAAGAGGTATTTTACCATTCGTATACAATTAAATCCCACGATTTTTTTTCCAAGAGTAAAATTACTATATATATTGAAATATATTGTTGAGGTGTTTTACATATATGTACTTCTACATACGATTATGCGACGTGAATGATTTCTTATTAATGCACGAGATAAACAACGAAACGGTGAAATTAATAATATTATTATATTTAAAAAAAAAAAATAATATATATAATAAATCAAACATAAAACAAATTTTGAATACATAACCAATTTATTATGGTAAATACAAACTCAAATGTCTGAAGCTACCTTATATTATTCATTCATTAAATAAATAATTTTTTACATATATACACTTTGTCTGTGCTTAAATAAATATACAAAAATTGTTGTATATAGTTTTATTTTTTTTGCATGTAAATGGTTAAAATGAAGATGAGAAAAAATTTTACAATGAAGATGTTTGCGGTTCTGTATAACATTCATATACATATATTCAAACATATAAATATATTTTAGAAAACAAATATGTTTGACCTTAAAAATTGGATAAAAAAAATGGTTCTATAAATTTAATAATTTACATTAAAATCTATTGAAAATTTAATCTTTAGTTAATTATTACAATATAATGTTCATATATAAATAAACATTATAAATGATTTTAGTAATTTAATCTATAAATTAACTATGAAATGTATTAAACTTTTACACTTTTTTCCAATTAGATTTTCCAATGAATATTAACTAAAACCAAACCAAAATAATTTATGTTAATTATGAATGAAAATTAAGTACTTTTCGGTATATATTTTAATAATTACATTTAAAATTGTGGCTCAAACAAATAATTTCCAATAAATGACAAAAACTAAAAATTGTACAGGTCAATACTTTTTATAAATAATTTTGAATGAAAAGAGTATGAAAAAAAAAGGTTCGTCGCTTAAAGTCTTTTGATGATTTTTATATAAAAATGTATATTTTTAATGCATGAAAAATTTACTCATATATCGATACATTTGAATCTATACTTTTAAAACGTTTGTTGGAAAGATCATTATACGCTTCCAATATATATGATTAAAAAATAATTGCATAAAAAAACTGTTATGATTTCTGCTATAAGAATCATTTCGGACATCATCATTTTCATATAAGTTGCTTAATACATTCATTTTTTAAGATTTTTCAGTTTAAAATTGAAAAATGTAAATTACTTATAATGTGAAAAACTCTCCTCATATCTGGGCAACAAAACAAATATGGACTTTAATAAATAGGTTATTTTTTTTGTAAAGCTATTTTAATATTCTTTACAAATAAAATTATAATTGCAAAAACAATATATTGATTAAACATACTAAAAAAATCATTTCCAATAAAACGGTTAATATAAATAAAAAAAATGTTTGTTTAAATATAATCTTATACGTATATATATATATATATATATTATGTTTTTTTGATTTATTCCGCGAAGGAATATATACAAATATATAATTTTATCTTGTCAATATCATCATCATTATCAATTCATATGCATATACGATTTTACAATGAATTTATTTTAAAATTATATGGCAAATGCAAAAATAGAAAAAGCAAAAACAAACAAATAATTCTATATACTTTCTTTGAAACATGCAACTATATTTATATATCATATTGTATTTGGATTGCAATAAATCGAGTGTATATAATAAATAATATACAATTGTATTATAATTTCATTGTTTTGTGTATATATTTCGTATGTGCAAATGTATATATAAATAATGTTTCAATTCATGGATAAAATTATATATTAATTTATAATAAAATCAACTTTTGTTGGGTATATTCAAAATATAATGTCTAAATTTAAGTAAAACAAAACTATGCAAATAAGCTACTTTCTAAAATTTCCCATCTTGTCTAAATGGAATTCAATTGATATTTGTATATAGAAATATAATTAATTATATATATTATATATTGCATATTATAATAATTATATAATATATTGCAAATTTAAATATTTTTAAATATATCAAAAAAATAAACTAAATACCTAAAACATAACGTATATAAATTCTGCGGTATTGTTCAACGTGTTTGCTTACTTGAAATAAGGAAAATCAAGTTGTATAATTATTTAATTATCAAAAAATATGTTAAATTATATTTAACCTTATAATTCTAAGTTTTTATATCTATTCGAAAAAAATATGTATATATGATATATATGATTTTGTATATATTTAATTAAAAAATTTGTTTTTATTTTTATTTTATATAGACACATGTTTGTACAAATTAAAGATATCATCTCTTTTTGTTCATTTTATATTTATAAAATACAAATGTGGATAATTTAATTTTAAATACATTATTGAAAAAATATATTATTTATATATAGCTATTTATAAATATTTGTGATTTGCATATATAAAAATATATACATATTCTTTGTAATTTTAACCTTGTAATTCGCACGTCAATTGGTTATTTCGATTTATATTTTGAAAAATAGCTATTTTCTATAGTTATTGTCACTTTTGTTTATATTTTTTTATTATATTTGTGAAAAGAAAAATACATATTGTATTATAAATTATTTCGTTTGTGAATAATCTTTACAATTACATAATTTATTTGAATACACATCGTTTCAGATACCATTATTTATATTATTATTGAAACAACATTAAAAATAAAGACCATGTTGTAGTGATTATAAAGAACTTTAATCAAATTAATTTTTGATGAAGAGACAGTAAATTATAGATAGTCCTAATCAAATGTGATAAATAATGCGTTATTTTGAAAATGTATATCTGTTTTTGTTTTAATTTTGCATACATTCATTGAATAATACCTAAAAATGTGGATCTACGAACAGACCTAAATTAAAATTATGTATTATTTCATATATAGACAAAGGAAAAGAAGAAAAATTAGTTCATTTCATTTAGTACAAAGACTATACATACAATAATTATTTCATTATATAAATTATTTAAATTCTTATTCTATTATTTTGGGAATTCTTTGAGGATTTCACAAAAAAAAAAACGAAAAAAAAAAAATTCACACAATATCTTTAATAAATTACGATCTCACAAAGTGTACATAATAAAATATATATTACATAATGTGAAGATCCCATATAGAGTGTTGTTAGCATATAAACAAAACAACAAAAAACCTTCACAAGCAAATAATAAAATTCTTTTAATTTATTGACAAATATATAAACATGTAAAGTTTATTTATATATGATATATATTATACAATGTCCATTTTATATAGTACACATTTAATTTTATATACTCATAATATATAATAAGAAGTAATTTATAATACACCTTTTTTTTATTGTCAATACAAACGATTTTTTTTTCTTTTTGTATTATTCTAAAATTAACAAAAAATTTAACATGATAATATAACAATAATATTAATATTAATTTTAACGATATGTATAACAAGTTAGTCGTATAATTTTATAAATAAATAAAACAATGTATACAATTTTTCGAATGAATATACAAAATAATAAATTTATTTGAATTTTTGTTTTGGACACAAATAATATTGTCATTTATATTATTGCCAATGTATATTAAAATTAATTTAAAATATAATATTCCAATTTTTTATTATTAAATTCTTTATTTCGTAAAGTAAACAAACATACAATACAAATATAAATTACGTTACGATTACGATGTACAATGAATACGAAATGAAGTTATACAAAAAAAAAGTACTTTTTTTATTATTGTATATATGTTTTGTAAGATATATAAAAATAGACAAACAATGATAATAAAAATAATTTGCTTTTATTAAATCAATTATGGATGGAATTTTAAATTAAAGAATATATATACACAAATATATTGAATTGTACAATTGATTTGACATTAGGGAAAGATGTATGTATAAATGAAATAAACTTTGTTGTTTTGTTGAATTTAAAAATAGGCATTTTACATATTTCAAAATGATATTCTTTATGTATATTTAGAATTCCTTAATAGAATAATTGCTTTGATACAACTGATGCTGAAATTTTTTCATCGATGTTCTACAACGGTGTGGTGAAGTCCCATACAATTTGTTGTTGTTACAATAACAAATGCTATGGGACTTCACCACACCGTTGTAGGACATCTATGAAAAAATTTCAGCATATGATTTATAGAAAAGAAGGAGTTTATGAAATTTAATTTAATCATACAAAAATTCATATTGAATCTATCTGTTGATATATTAAAAATTGAGGCTTTATATTGCTTAAGATGCAAATACTAATATAATGACATAACAATAACAATAAATGAATCTATATGTTTAACAAAATCCAGGTTATATATTACCTATTCTATAATCAATTACAGTTTGAAGTGAGTTGAGTGTCAATAAAAATTATAATATATTTGAATTTCCTTGGTGTTTTTATTTTATTTGGAATATCCCCGTATTATATTTTCAATCAATTTAATTATAATAATTTAACTTCTGAAAAAAAAAATAATAAAAAGTTGATTAATTATATGAATTTTATTAAATCAGGTCTTGATCATAAAAGTTATCATTTTGATATATACATATATAAGTTTAAATTTATATTTAATAAAAAAAAAACAATTTTATTTGTATTTAAAAAATAAAAGTACATATAAGTAAACAAAAAAAAAATCATTAATATAGAATTAACACACAAAAAAGTAAACTAATACAATTTTAAAAATAAATATATATTAAGTTAATAAAAATAAATCAATAACAAATAAATAAATCAGTTTAATTTTAAATTAATTATGATTATAATATAATATATTTGTGAATTCAAAGAAGCAAAAAGAACGAACAAACAAAAAAAAATTTATATTAATCTATAAATAAATACATAATAAAAATTAATTTGATATTTAACCTTCACATAATTTTTTTAAAATAATTAAATCTTCATTATTAGTCCATTTTTAATCAAATGTTATACAAATATATATAATTATGTATTATGGTGGTTTTATTAATACAATAAGAAGAAATCTGTATATATTATATTTTATTGAACACGTATTTTCATATATATATGTACATATACAAAAATATCAGACTATATAAAGGTCAAAAAATGATGTTATATATTATAGTTAAAACATTCTTGATTAATTTTAATTTTATATTATTATATAATTTTATTTATTTTTGTGTGTTTGTTTTAAAATTATATTTATCGCGTGTGTGCGTTATGTATATTTAATTAACTAATTCTGTTTTTATATTATTATTATTATTTTCTCGATTAAAAAACATAATTATAATAACAATATAATAATCTTTTTATAGTAATTATATATACAGATATAGATTGTATAAAACAGTAACAAAATACGAATATATATATATATATATATATATATATATATGCTAAATATATTTTTGGAAAATTTTAATGAAAAAAAAAAAAACTTTTATAATATATAATAAATGTATATTTATCCTTAACTTCATATATGTAATATATAATTAATTATTAATTTATAGTATATTATTTATTTATTTTTTTTTTGGTTAAAATCAATTAAAATTGTAATATATTTATTTTATTTTTTAAACAATAATTAATTAATGTATATAATATATCTATATACACATATAAACATTTCTATATGCGATTATTTATTGATTTTGTGATTTGGAAGGTTACATTTTGTGTGTGTATGATTTTGGTAATTGAAAATATAGATTCAAATAAAAAAAATTCATAATAATCAAACAGCATGTTTTTAAAATGAAATACCGTGAAATATAAATAAATATTTTATTTAAAAAAAAAATATAGATTCAAAGCAAGTTGATGTATTTTATGCAAAAAAAATATATGTATTTTTTTTCAATTAATTAATTAAACAATTTTTGACATGTGATTGTTAACATTTTTCGGTAAAAGTTATTTTGAATATTACTCACACACACACACATACACAATGAAATAAATATTTATCAAGAATCGCAGCAGCTGTTTGCTGATTCATATAAAATAATGAATAATTACGGTATGTACATTTTAATTTAAATTTATTCTTTTTCACATTCAACTTTTTGTATACATTTATTTTAGTTTTAAAATGATTTAAATTCAACCGAAAACCATTTTATGTTATAGAGTTTTATGGTTTATTCTATATCAAATGAATTGTTTTTTGCATCATTCAAAAGTAACAACATATAACCAGGGTATACACAAAAATTGAAATGATTATGAATATCTTATTGCTATTACCACCTATATAATTTTCCTTTTTTAACCATATATACATAATTTACTATTTACTGCACCTTTTCTATTTATATAAGGTACTGTATTAAAATGATTCAGAATCAGAACTGAATATACATTTTAAGTTCTTTCTCAAACAAAGAGTAATTTTCTATATTTCTTAATATATAAATCACACGTAGTACCAGTACGTATAGTAGGTATATATATATATATTGTATATCCATACCCAATTAAATGTATTTTTTTACATTATATATAAAAATTAAATCATTAAAATGATAATATATGACTCATTTAATTTTTATTCAAATTGAAAACAAAAGGTAACAATAAGTTTTAATATATTTTACGCAATTTTCTGCGTTCTAATATGTGAATAAAATATTAATTATCTATATAAATAATTTAATTTATTTAATTTTTATAAATACTAAATAATTCATTTGTATGAGAATAGATCAATAATGGAAATTCATCCACGCGCTCCTTTTATATACGATTCAATTCATTATTTTATTATAAATTACATTTATTTATGTATAATATTAAAAGTACGTATATTTATTTATATTTAAATAGTTATATGGTTAAATTAGATTCATAATAATAGAGTAAATATTATAAATTAAAATGGATACATTTATTTATAAATATAACATAATATAAATACAATTTACACATATATTACAATTCAGTATATTGCTCAATGTGTATATACCATTATGTTTATATACAAAATTCTATATTGTACATTCACTGTACATATTGTAAAAAAAAAAAAATACAAACTTTGTTAAATTTCAATATGATCTGGAAGCAATGACACTCTTTTTTTCTTTTTTTTTTGTCACACAAAACATATATATTGTGATCGGTAGGCAGGTACTTGTTGTTATTGTATGGTATATTCACTTATTTTATTGTATTGTTATATTATTATATGTATATTTTTGAATATATTATTATTATTATTATTATTAATATTCTATATACCTTTTATAAACAATAAATAAACAGCATGTAATTTAAATTTAATATACTATAAGCTGTGTATGAATATATATATATTTTATATGGGCATACCTCATCATCATATTATATGTTTATTACTTTGTATTTGAACGAGGTACATTACAACAAAATAATTTTTTTAATCCATGAATATCAATCATATAAACGTTTCAATAAAAATAAATATAATAAAAATGTAAATAAAATAATAATAATAATAATAAATAATAACATGAAGAATAATATATAAAGTATATATCCAGATAATATATTGAAAACTAGCGTTCATTTTTATTTTATTAAAATAAAACAGAAAAAAATATGAATATATCAATGCATAATCAGAGAATTTCTTGCGATTGTTTTAACATTAAATGTATTTAGTACATTTTTTTTATATATAGGATTATAATAAATGTATAAAGAAAGAAAAATAAAAGAATATATATGCAAGTTTCCATATGAAAAGGTTGAATATGAGAACGTGCTAGAATGTATATATGTATTTGGTATATTCACAAAGTAAAATCGTAATAGGGTATGTATGCCTGTAAATAATATACCTGTTGTATATTAAAAATATAAAAAAAGAACTGGTTGACGTGTGCCAAAAATTTATATAAAAATATATTCAATTTTTGTTTCTTATATTTTCATAAATTTTGTCTTATACATTTTCTTTTGATATTAAAATTTTTATTGTCTAAGAGTGTGTGTATGCATTTGTTTATTTGTATAAAGGCGATATAATTTTTCCATTTTTCATTTTTCTATTTCTATATCTACTATTTTTGTGTTTCTTTTTTACTTTTATTAATTTTTTTCGTTTTTTTACGTTTTCTTCTATATTTAAATTTTGCTGGTTTTTATTACAATATTATTAATATTCAATTTAATTTTCGACATATTATTGCAACATTTTTTTTATATTAGATTAAAATTGATGGTATCATAGATTAAATTTTTTCCAAATATATGCTGGATTTAATAAAATATTGAATTCGTATATTGAATTTTTATTGAAAGTTTTTTATATAAGAGATTATGGCGGCGCCAATAATCTTTTAAATTTAATTATATGTGTTATTGAAATTTAAATTTTAAATAAATGAATATTTATTAAAAAAAAATTACTTTGTGGTACAAAATATTTTAAACTTATTAATTATACCATGAGTAACTTAAGCATATATATATGAATAATGAAACAAAAAAACCAATGTATAATTTTAAGGTATTTCGGCAAATTTTAAGCGAAATAGTTTACATGTGTAATATGATTAACATCACTTTAGAATGTGGAGTGAAAAGTAAATTCATTTCATATCTGTTTTCGCGACAATTATGGAAAACAAAATTTTAAAATATAATCAGTTATAGATTTTTCACAAATGTACTTAATGTTATGTTTAAATTAAATTCATTAGTATACCCTATACAATAAATAAAAGATATATAAATATGGCAGTATACAAGATAGAAAAAAATAAATATTGATTTGAACGATTGTACATGGATATATTTCATTCATATTGTACTATATTTATTATTTTTCTATAAATTAAATACGATAAATCAATAATAGAATATTTTTTTATCGATATTAATTGAAAACAAATATTTATTTAAATTAATTTCAAGTGTTTGTTATAAATTATCTTTTCATAATTATATAATATAGAGTTTATTTATTGATGTATAGAAGAGTATATATATTTATATCGAATCAATTAACTAATTGGAAAACAATTAAACATTGAATTGATAATAGAATTTGTTTCATGGTAATTTAAAATTTACATCAAATAAATTAATTTACATATTCCGATTTAGTTATACAATATGTTAATAAAATTTAAATATAAATTCACATTATATTTCTTTATAAATAAATAAATAATAAAATCAAAGGAATATATATATACGTATAAGATGCAAAAAAAAAATTCATTTATAATTTCAAGAAATTGTATATATACTAATACTTTAATGCATTTGCAATTAAATTTTTAATTATGCAAAGATGACTTCACAACAAAATACTAAAGAAAAAAAAACGTTTAATAATGTATTGCAATAATATATTATTCTATCTATAGTATAGTAGAAATATTTTAAACACTCGCCACTCATATATCGTATATAAATTCATTTAAATTATTAATTATAATTATTTTTTAAAATAATAATTTAAATAAAAGTGTAAAAATGCATAAAATTTTAATATATATAAATAAAAAAAGATAAATTATTGTAATAAAGAAAATGAAATAATTTTAACATTAAACATAGCTATATAGAGATTTTTATTTTATTTTTCATTAATGCATCAAATAATTTTTTTCTTATATTCTAATGGAAAAATAAAATATGAAAAACGATGACAGCAAACAAATCACATTAATCTATATAATAAATAAAATGAAAATGTATGAATTTAAAAAAAAATTATGCGATTTTTATATTATATGAATAAAATAAAATTATTTAGTGCTTTTGTATTTAGATACACATTTATAGATAAAAACAATATGATTTCTGTGTTTGTCCTATATTTTATAAATAAGTATAATTATTTATTATAAAAATGGTGTCTAATTTTTTTTATACATATTTCAACAATATTGACGTTTAATTTATATAAACAATTGCATAAAAAAAACAATACATTATACAATAAGCATATAATTAAGTACATCATGTTGTGTTTTGTTAGAGTGTGGGGAGAATTGTTTTTTTATTATTATTATCAAAGATCTATAATATATAATGTAATTATATATTTTAAATAAAATATATACAATTTTTTTGTTGGTTCTAAAATTAATTAATCATAATTCATATTAGATATTAATAATTATAATAATAATAATAATAATAATAAAAATTAAAGATGATAATTAAAAAAATATCATCTAAATTTTTTATAGAATCAATTCAAACACATTGAATTTATATTAATATAATAGAGAATTAACAGATACAGAAAAACAAATGGATTATATTAATATAGTATATATAATTAACAAATTATTATATTTATGAATTTTTATTTTCAACAAAAAAAAAATGTGGTATATTATCTAGATGTATTTATTACCATTAAAAATCTATTAATTTAACCTTCATGCAAAATTTATTTAATTTGTAATGCTTTATGAATAACAAAAATAAATAAATAAAATTATATTATGAGAAAAATAAATCTAAATAATAAATAAACATCAAATAATATGATTTTTTTACTCATTGTCAGTATATAATACTGTTTTTTTTTTTTCAATTGAATTTTCTTCTTTATTCTGTATCAAGGTCTCTGATCAAGATTCATTTTATTTACTATACGGTTTTTTTTTCTGTTTTCGTCTATATAAATAATCAAGAGCAGGAAGAGTTAAATAGATTAATTGAAATATAAATTTATTGTGATATAATAATTATATATATATAATATAAATAATATTTATATTCATCGTTTCTTTAAATAAATAAATATATTTTCTTAATAATATATACATTTTAAATAATCTATAATTATATTTTAATTTTTATTTCTTTAATTCAAGGTAGTAATTTTTTTTTATATACAAAAAAGATAGTTTATTTTTTTTATCATATATTATTGCAATAATTATAAGATATTGTGCACTTGTTTTATTATATAGTTATATATTATATTTATATATTTCTATAATTAAATACAATAATACAAACTTTTATATTCTATTTTCTTCAGGTAATTAAATATTTAAAAAAAATAATCGTTAAAGTTCCATTTCCATTTGAAAGTTTATTTATTTATTTATTTATATATAAACACTTGAATTCCAAGCTTATAATCATTAAATTTAATTAATATCATATTACACATATATCACATATTTTAATTTAGAGTTTTTTTTTCTTCATATATAGTAAACAAAATTGTATAAATAATAATTTTATTTAACCTGTTTTTCATTTTATTTTTCGGATGCATTCGCAAAAGAATAATATTATATGTTAAAAAATGAAAAGCAATTGCAAACGCGTATGTCTTTATAATATAATGAAATAAATATGTTAAAAAATGTATAACAAAATTCTTAAATTAAAATGTTTAAATGAATAGGACGTAATGAAATGTTCCTTTCACCGCAAAAAAAAAAAAATATGAAAATATTTAATTATAAACATTGCAGTGAGGATTTTGTGATATCGAAAAAAATTAAATAATTACTGATTTTGGAATTGTAACAATCAAATCAAATTAAAGTGTTTTAATAACATCGTTTAATTATTTTTACAAACTGGTTTACAAAAATAAAACAATGCAAATCATTTTGTTGTATATTGATTAAAGATGAAGAAAAAAAAAACACTTTAATTTAATATAATATATTTTTTTCAATAATCAATCGAGTTTAACACGTCAATTAAGTTTTTTTTGTTTATATTAACCATGTTTTTTTTTCGTATATATATTAATGCAAAAGTTTGATAAGATGATCGTGTAATATTTTACACTTTCATTATATATTATAGCACATAATAAGAGTATATTTATTTTAAAAAACTCATCCTATAATAAATTTAATATATAGCCATATAAACAATCCAGTTGTGAATTAAAATTATTGGTAAATTGGTTTTAATATTAAAAATTTAACAAGTTCGCATTCTATTTAAAAAAAAAGAACACAGAAAAAAAATTTAAAGATTATTAAAATCAACGCTAAATTACATTGCATATTTGCATTATAGAGAATTTTGCGGAATATTTTTTCATTTTACTATAAATATGAACATTGATTTTTGTCTGAATATGATTTAGGAATGACTCCAATTTATCCGAAAACAATGCCTTCAATTGATTAAAAATCATCTTAAACAAAAAACGAATATCTTAAATGGAAGTGAAATACGTATGGTAAGTGGTTAAAATGAAAAAATATAGGATTGAACCAAAAAATTATCTTAAGTTTACTGGAAAATGCTATATATATGATATACGTGAGCAAATTACAATATTTTTTTCAAAATTGATTTTTATTCTGTATATCGTAAACATATATAATAATAAATCCATTCACACAGGAAGTCGCTAGCCTACAATTTATAATAAATAAATAAATATATTGAAATCACAAAAAGCAATTGAAAAAATATATTATTATATAAAAAAAGCAATAAAACTTTTTCGTTTTTTATAAAGATACATATTTTTTTTATAGCACGACACATCGTTTTATTTTCGTTTTATTTTATTATTGTTATTATTATTATTAAAATATATATATTAACTTTCAAGGTATAACTCATATATATAAACCATCACAAATCATCCGAGTTTAAATTATGTTTTCAACACAATTTAAATATGAAAACAGTAGCATTCTCAACTCTATGCCTGTTTAGACATATATAAAATGTATACATAGGAAAAAACCACGCTTATTTATACAATATAGCGCAGAAATTCTTTATTGTTATCGACATATTCAGGTGAATATATAAAAAAAATATATATCAAATAAGGCATTAACTAAATAGCAGGTAAATAACCAAAAATAAAAATAATACTTTGACGTTATATACAAAAACACAGCAAAGCTATCATGTAAATATAATTGTTCAGACCTCACCTCTAAAACAACGACGACATGTATAATGAAAAATAAAAATACAAGCAATCAAATTATAAAAAAAATTATATATATCCGACGAAACGAACACATGAAAGATCTAGATTTTATTCTTTTTGTATATTTTTCTGACATTCATACGATCATACATTATGTAAATAAAGGTAAAAAAGTGTATTAAAAAAAAATATAATTTGAGAACATATTATATTAAATTTTTTGTTTAAACAACCCACGAAATCATTATTTTACATATAATAATATTAATATTAATAATAACAATAATAATCATTTTTTATTCATTCAATATATTTTGTTTTTTTTTTTATGTATGAATATACAATCAATTTCTTTGTTTTGGATATAATATAATAAAGTAATCAAAATATGATGTTTTCGTTTTTATATAAATGCGTCTACACATTTTTCCAGGTATATTCAATTCAATATCATTAATATGTATGTTCTTTTTAATATGTGTAAACACGGGGCTTTCATTGAATTGCGTTTTTTTTTTTAATGAACGAGCTAAGTTTAGTATATGTATAGACATAAAATTCAAATTATAATATATTTGATGATGATAGTTAGAATAATTATTATATAGCACAAATATTATAATATGGCAATTGATATTTATTTTTGTAAAACATATACGAATTTTATGTCGTATAGTATAATATATACAAATAATGAAGATCGTTTTTCTTTAAAGAATAATCTAATCACCGCGAGTGACGTGTGAAGGTCTTTTACAAATCGATTTGTTTATGTATAATTTATGAATTATATATACGGACACTTAACAAACTCGTCATAAATCATATATACATTTTATATTATATTTGTTTTACATTAACGTATTATTTCAGTTTTTTTTTCTCCAATATATAATAAATAATCAAAATTAATAAAATATCTACATTGATATAAATCTTATTTAATTATTATATTGATAAAAAAAATTTATAATACAATTGTTTTTTTTTGTGTTGTGTTTGTTTGGATGTCATATGCACTTTGTATAATAAAAATATAATTGTATTTTTATAATTAAGATTCGAAAATTTAAGAGAGGAAAACCAAAAATTATATAATTAAATGTATATGTAACAATTTACCTATTTGGTAGATAAGATTATTATAATTGTATATATATAGATCCGGCTCCAAGGACCATGTAACAATTTTCTATTTTTACTTTTAAAAACAATTTTATTTTATGTATTTTTTCCGCAACAGTATATACTATACAGATTGTACAGGGACACATCAAATTTTATTTTGTATTGTTGCTGTTAGTTTTATTAATATTTTTTAAAAGTAATAATAACCAATATATTAAAAAATAACATTAAAATCATATTTCTTGAGTAATATTGTACTTTAAACACATATATTACAAACAGATTATAATTGTAAATAAATACATAAGATTAAAACATATAATATAATAGAATAAAAAAAAATTACAAATAATATTCACAAACATACGCATTCATTAGTACATTTTTTTTTATTAATTTCAAATATTATTAATTCGATTGGATATCCTTCAAAAAAGACAAATTTTTACTCTATAAAAAAACAAATTAATTTTATTGTTACTTACATTTGATAATTTTTTCTTCTTCCTTTTTTATTACAATGATACGGGTTTATCAAATGCAAGTATTAGACTTGACCTTAACTATATACATATATGTATAATATGTATAATGAACAAACATACACATTGTGAAGGATTTGTTTAGGAATATTTACCTTCGGTGAATACATAGTTTTTCTCACAAAACTGTACAGAATTTGTTTAAATAAATTATGCATAATATCCTAATGCAAATTATACTGAATTTCCATATAAAAAATTATCTATGGTTATCTATGATTTTTAATTTTTGTTGAGGATAGACCCTTGCTGATGTGAGAAATGGATAAGGTTTTACATGTATAATGCATAAATAACAGATAAAATGTTTCATGCCTCCCATGACTGTATTTGAAGTTAGGTATTTTTTTTCCTGACTATCTTAACTATACATTAATTTATAATATAGGCGCAATATTTAATTATAACACCTGTTATAATTTGTATCATAAATATCACACGTCATACTATAAATTATATACATTTATATTTGATTCATATCAATTCTAATAATATATATATAATATTCAACTTTCGCTCAACAAATATACAATTAAAATAACATTCATCATCTCCACATCATTATATCATCATCGATCGATGATACACATTCGATTTTAAAATTATAATATATATTTTTTATTTAATTACACAATTTACACTTTATAATAAACCTAAATTTATTTATTTTTTTATAAAGCAAATACAATATATAAATAAATTATCTTTTCTATTGTAATAATTGATGGAAACAATTTGTGAATAAGATACATAAATATAAAAATTTAAAGTAAAAATTTATTTTCAAAAAAAAAACCTCTTAAATTATTACTTTATTTAATTACAAAATCTTCGTTTTTTTTTTTATTTTGTTCTTCTACTTATAATTAACACTTGTTTAAAGCGATTCAGTTTAAAAAAAAAAGAAGATCTGTGTTATTTAATTTTCATTATCGAAATAAATTATTAGTAAAAATAAAAAAAAAACCAAAATAGTAATAATATTAATTTTTTTTTATAATATAAAAGCTTTCGATGAATGCGATGATTATATACATTTGTGAGATTTTATTTTTATATCTATAGGTTGATATATACCATTTTCGATTAATATATGAAGTGTATATACGGTATGAATAATACACCGTGATTATAGTAATTATTACTAATTTGTATTTCATGATTTCTTGTGTGTTATTTTTGTTTTATTTTATTTTACTCATACATTATTTATTATTATATATATATTTCATATAGAGTATAATTTCCAATATATACCAATTTTTCTATATTGATATTTACCAGAATATGTTGGTGGTATATAACAAACAAAAAACAAAAATGATGATGAGATTTGGAACAAAAAACACATTATATAAATAAATATTTTTCTGTTCATTATCATTATTATTTATATTTGTTTTCCGTTTGTCATTTTTTTTTATTTTATTTTGTTGATGTTATTTTTATGTATAAGTTACATTAATGATAATTTGAAATTGAAATAATCATTTAATTATTAATACGCTTCTTCTATATTTTACTTTTTATATATATATACAATCTGATTTTCAAGTAATTTAATTTATGTTTCACATTATAAATAGTATTGCAATGACCATTCTAATTTGAATTAAATTAATATTCCTCGTTGTTTTACAAATCACCATATTAAGTATTATAATATAATTACAATAATAAAATTACGCAATAAATAGATAAAAAAAAAAGTAAATGGTTTTATTTTCTTTAAAATAAACTATATGCAGTGATATTTATAAAAATTACATGAATGAAAACCACGCACATTTACTATGTAATTTAAAAAAAAATATTTTCCCACAAATTTATTATATCATTTAAGAAGTGACATGAATTGATTATAAAAAATAATTGAAATTTATTTATTTATAATATATAGTATTTTTTTTTTGATGTTGGTCGTAGCCACCTTTTGTCTATACATATAGTACTTTATATTTTATTTTTACTGTATGTAAATGATTACGCACATCAATGTATACACATACACATTTATATACAAATTTAGAAGAAAGTTATTAATTAAAAAGAAATATTGGTAAGAAAACAAAATAGGAAAAATTTTTTAAGTGTTAATTTCTCACGAACGATTGAATTTAATATTATATATATAATATTGGTATGATTATAATATACATATATGAAATATATAAATCAATGTATAAATAAAAAAAAGAATAATAGCAGTCTGGAAATGAATGAAATAAAAATGAAAGTAAAAGCAAAATACATTTAGGATTATATTTATAACTAAAGTATATATTAAACTGCATTTAGCACAAATAACAAATATAGATGAATTTCGCTTCACCCTAAATTATTAAACTGCAAAAATATTAAGCAATCTACCAAAATTGTGCAGATTTTTTTTTATAATAAAGTTTAATATTTAAATATAACATTTAAGAGTAGTATAAAAATATTTTCTGTATTGTTAACCGGAAGCATATTAAAATAAACTTTTAAAGTACAAAATGTATAATCATTTTCAATTTGCAGATAAAATAATAGCAGTTAAGAAATAATAACAAATCCCAAATAAACCTTGATATAAGTATCTTTATATTATTATTTTGGCCACTCACAAAAGATGAAGTATATTTTGCGTTTCATAATTATGTTATTTTAACTAATTTATTTATATTAGATAATTAAAAAACATATAAAAGAAAAACACTTGCAAATTGATTAATATAAATTATAATTTAAAAAGCATACTTTAATCCATAGCATAGAGTATATAACATATAGTTTTTTATTGAAATATATTTTCTAGTATTGCTATATTTTTTAATCTAAAATATAGCCTTTTTTGTTTTTTTTTGGTACACAAAACTTTAGAAAATCTATAATTTGATTTTAAACAAATTATTAAGAAAAGAATAAACAAAATACTTGAGATTTAATAATTATAATTTTACATAATTATTTGGTTATATTATAAATCAAAATATAATTGTTACAAACCTCGGCTTAATTCCTAATGCAATTTACCATTCAAATGTACAAAATTAATAAAATAATTAGTAATTCAAAATTTTTCTGTTTAACTTTATTGAAAATACAAATAATAAACGCGTCTCTTAAATAAATAATTGGTGAATTTTATATTTATAGGACAAACAGCAAATTATTTAAATTTTCAACGGGGATTCGGTTTTGGTAAATTATTTATTGATTATAATTCGTATATAAGTAATTATAACTTCAACCAATAGTTTTAAAGTCTGTATAAAATCACTTTAATAATAATAATAATGTTGGTATAAAGAATTTAAAAAAAATTCGGTAAGTGGAATGTTAAGCAGAAGCTTTATTCATACGTAGGTGGAAAGTAATTTGTTAATTTACATATTTAATCATTAATTATTTTGAGAATATAACAATTACCAAATCACATTTTTTTTAAATATCTTAAAGATAAATTTAAATAAAAAGAAAAGTTATTTAATTACATTTAACCGATTAACTGTTATACAAAAAATTAGATATATATATATAAATTTACTTATACATCAAATCAACCATATAGAAGAATTATATAGATTTTAAACATCCAATTTAATTATCATTTATAACACCTTCTATAATCCTATTAAAATCATATGAATTTTAGTTATTTTGTTGTATGTAATTTTGTATAGAAAAATACACACACAATAGAGAAAATGTGCTATGATATTTGTGGTGTTACATTAATTAATAAAAATATTTATAAAATGTATATATATATTAATAAAAAATCCTCAATAAAACATATATATATATTTATTTATATACATACAATAATTTTCGATATGAAGAGTAAACAAAATTCATAAAAAAAAAATCACCGACAAAAGAATTTTTATAATACTCGAATTTTAACATTTCAGTTAACTATACATAAAATAAATAATAAATAAATATTAAAAAGACTTATTGAGTTTTCTTATATAACGCATTTTATATTCATAATATATATTTTGTGAAGAACTATTTAAAATGTATTATATACCTGTAAGTATTTATTATAGTATAAGTATATAATAAATGATGAATATCTTTTTTTGGAATTATGTATATATAATAATAAAACACCTTCCGTGTATAGAAAATAACTTCTGTATGATGTAACAAAAAAAAATGTATATAAAATAAAATCATTTTTATTTTTCTTAAATAAAAAAAGGTATATGATTTAATATAAAGTGCGAAAATGATAAAATATTAAAATATCACCTAATATAATAAATATACTTATCATAAAATAAAAATTAAAAAGCGGTAGATCTTTATAAGAGTAAAGCAAAAAATTATATGAAGGCGGTATGTAAAATATTAAAATTAAGTAAAAATAAAATTATGTTTTTAATTGGAATAAATTTTTAACAAAAATTTATTGATACGAAATTAAGTTGAATATTATGATAATTATTAGAAAATTTGTTTAAATTAATAATAATAAATTATTTTAATTTATAAAAGTGTTTAACTATAAACTATAATAAAGTTAATGTTAATTAAACTAATAAAAATATATTTCTAATCCCTCAACATACATTTTCATTATTTGAGTCCAAAGATGTTCAAATGATGATGTAAACTCATGTGCTCTAACCTTACGTACATATATGATCGTTTTATTTAAATAACGACTATTTTATTTTTATTAAAAAATTAATACACCGTCTTAACAATTTCATTGTATATTTTAAAAGGTTTTATATAGAGACGTGCATAATGCAAATATTGTTATTGCGAAAAAAATTTATAAATAACGTTTACGCAGATGATTTTTGATTTGCTTCGCACCACATCAATAAAAAAAATTAAATAAATTTGCATTACAAAACAACGTTACATAGCATTTGCATTTTATTAGCACATTTTATTGGAAAATTTGAGTGCTATTAAATGTGTTATATTTTTTCTTTTATATAATATATACAACACTAATATGACATATGAGTGTTAATTAAATGAAAAATTAATTTTAATAAATAGTAATAATACAATAATATAATATATAGGTTTTTTTTTATTGCAAAAAATTAATTTACTTTGCAAACATTTCTATATAGAAAATACCATAATATTTTGTTCAAATTTAACATACATAAATCGGTTCTTAGTTTTAACTAACCGAGCCCGACACTTAAGAAAACGTGGGAATACATTTTCCCTTCCAAAATCTATATGCGAAATTATATTTCCATTTTTTTTGACCGATCAATAAATCAATTTTTGAGATATTCTTTTCATGGGAAAACAAAATGTTATTTACCATTATTGACATAATAAAAACAAAATATTAATTAAATGTTAAATCCAATTAGGTTTTTTTTTAATTTATGGCCATAACATAGACGGAATATTATTATAATTGTATATTGAATAATAATTAAAAGTTATATTTGCATTTTAATATATAGATTATTTACGTATGCCTTTTTAAAAAATGTTTTAATACAAATTTTACCTAAACATTATTTGGCAGACAAAATATCGTTAATTTTCTTTTAACTTTTTAATGAGTTAATTTATATGTTAAAATAATATGTCAATAAAATAATTAGCAGAAATGAATTTAATAATTATCCAATTATTTATTTTTATTAATTACACAAAAAATATGGATTCAAAAAACAATTCATACGTAAAATATATGTGAAACATTTCATTAGAAATTTCTTTATTAATGCAATTAAGTTTAAAAAATTGTTACAATCAGTTGTAAAATCCTAATCTTCATTGATATAACAATTTAAAATAATCGATGGCAAGATGCATAAAAAGAATAGTGCTAATTAATATAAAAAAAAAAACCTTAAATTATAATTAATTAAAATTAATTATAGAAAATTTATGGTATAGTAAATATTATGTAAACTTATTAATAAACATTAGAGAGAAGAAAATATAATAATCATATGATGAATATTTATTACCAATTATATATAAATAAAAAGATTGATTTTTTAATAAAATCATTCACTCATAAATGTACATATATACAAATAAATATAAATTCAAATTAAATAAATCACAATTTAATTTGAACTATAATTTTCATCGCAAATACTACTCATATAATACGATATACAAAAAAAAAAACAGTGACATAGTTAGATTATTATAATTGAAAAAATAATAACACAAAAAACATCGAGATAAATTTTATATTCACATCTATTAAAGTATTCCTATATGGAATATTAAACATCTATAAATGTATATATAATATATATTATGTTATATATTTATAAATAAATAATTATATTTATAATAAAATAAAAATATAACACACCTAGGATCCGTGGGAATAGAACTGATTTGACGCCTTCGCTTTCAATTTACAAGAGCTGCTGTTGAACAGTACCGTTTTTGTTTGTTTATTTCTTTATATATATACACAATATTATATAACAAAAACACAAAAATATATTTATATCTAAAGTTTATAAATATAAATTGTTTTTTATTACTCATTCAGGTAATCATCATCTATATTTATACTATATTTAGGATATATATTTTATAATATAGTTAGATTTACTTTTATTTATATAAATATATATAGTTTAATTAGTTATTTACAAAAACGTATATATTTTATTGCAAAATTATTATATCTAGATTTTTTTTTGCTAATAAAATTTGTAGTAAAGTTTATTTCTATTTCGTTAAATGTGGCATACATATATATTGAATGAATAATTCAAGGAAAAGGGCATTTCATTTAAAAGATATAATATTTAGTAGTTTTGTTTTGGTGATTTTAGGAAACTGGAACCAGAATTCGAGACAACAAAGCAGTGAATTCAAATGGTCTGAATAGAAATAATATGAACAACATAATAATATGAACTATATTCGTGATTGTGAATGCAATATTTTCAAATGATATTCTGTACCTTCAATTTAAAACATCGTAAAAATAAACGCAGATATCTTTATCTTATATATTACAAATATCTTTTTATGTTATCGAATGCATTAACTTCAGAAAATGTCCTTTTTTTTTCTTGGTTACAATTTATTGACAGTTGACAATAATACTTTATTATTTTCAGATGAAACATTTTTCATTTAATGTTCAATACATATTTATTAAGCATTGAAAATAAAATGAACTATTTTTTTTTATAAAATACTATGCGCACGTTAATTCCATGATTTAACACATAATGGTTAGGCTATGAATCTTATAGTGATAGTATATTTTTAGTGAAAGTGATGGAATTCTTTCTTTTCAACAATCTTTTTTTTTTAAACTAGAACATTTTATATTTTATTTGATCACAATAGAATATTTTATTTAATTGGTACATATAAATAGATATATTTCGCATATAAAATCGGTAAAAAAAAATAAATTAAAAATGAAATCAAACAAATAACTACAAATAAATATATTTGGGCATTTGAGAATCAAAAATCGAATTCACTTAATTCTTTTGATACGTCCCGCCATTGTTGGTCATAATATATTATATTGACATATTTTAGTCCTTTTTTTTCTTTTATTTGTACAATTTCACATACACATTTAATTTATTTAAAATTAACCTTAACCCGTATTATAATTATTTATTTTTAATTTATCCTTTCTTCAATTTTGTCCTTGTTATATTTTCTATATTTTTCTATATGTATTTCATGAGAAAACCTTTCACAATATAAACAACGACAAAGTATATTGATAAAATACATTCTATAATCTTGAATTATATTTCAAATTTTTAAACACAAACCATATAAATAAATCACCAAACCAGACAATAAAAATCTTCAGTTTCTTAAACATGCGGTGTATTGTGTGAATTTCCTAAAAACTTATTTTAATTTATATTTTTTAAATTCATTATTCATTATGTTAAAAAAAATGGCATTTTATTTTTCAAATTGGAAATAACAATAAAATAAAAATAAGCTATACTATGAATATAACAATATTTTTTATAATTACATTTGTTTTTTGCTATTAATTTTTAAAATCATATAATAAAATATATTATTTATATATACGCTGACGAACTTTTTTAATATGCGCGAAAAATTCGTATATATGTATATATGGTAATAATATACGACGAATATAATTATTAAAAATAAAATAGATATGCAATTGCAATAAATGCATTTTCATACATTAAAATAATAATAATATTTTCTTGTCTATATATAAATGCGTATATATACATAAAAGAATATAACATTGCTAATGACTTAATATGATATATATCCAAATAACTCATAAATTATTATTCTTATTATACTCTCTATACACATTATTATACTATTTTATTATATATTATATACATTATTATAGTATCTTATATTTTATTTGTGTTTTATAATGTGTTAAAAATGATATATTTCAGGGAAAATAATTTAATTTTATTTTATTTCAAAATTATTCCGTACAGACAAATATCCGGTAGCGATGATTTCTGTATCTGTATATGTATATATATATATATATATATTTATATTTAATAATTACAATCTCAAATATGATTCTTCTTTTTAATTATGACTAATGTTATTGTTGATGTTGTTTTGTAAATGCATTTGAAACTAATTTTACAATGAGGCCTTTGTATTCACGGATTTTTCTTATTAAATCGACTTGAACGATAATTCAATGAGAAAATTTTCAATTGATTTAATCTTGGGAAAATAATTAGAATTTTCCTACAAAATCGAAAGATATACTTCTTAAGGCACAGTTTTTAAAAAGAGTGTATATACGATGGAAAATAAATTAATTTAGCACATCAAAATCCTTCAGGATATTTTTAAAACGTTTTGAATTGCACCATTGGGTAATGCGTAAATAAAAAATGTTTCTTCATTTTATAAAAACACAAAAATTTTATAAATATTAAATAGTATTTATGAAAAACAAAAAATTATTATAATTTTTACTTTCTATTTGTTCAAAACAAAATACAATATCTGTTTATATAAACCGTATATTTTCTCAATCATTAATATATAGATTGATTGTTTTATTATCACAACAGTTGTTACGATATATACTTATAAAATAAGAAATTTTTGTTTGTAAAACAAAATATTTTAATTCATAATCACATCTTGATTAATTATTACAAATTAAACATTTCATTTATCTCTATAAATTTATAAGAATCAAATCAACATTGTCTTTATCTAACGATAACCAAAATTTTAATTCTATACACATGAAATTATTCATAAAAATTGTAAATTATACATTTTTTTTTTGTTAAAGAAAAACGTTAAAACAATTTATCAATATAATTTAAAACCCAAAGAAAAATTACAAATTAAATCAACCACTGTGATATAAAAAAAACACAATACAATTGAATTGATTTTTAATAAAACAGCACACTTTCAAATGGAAAAAAATACATTTGGATATATTAATGATTTTGACACTCAATATATAATTATCTAATATATTGCTAAAATTATATTTTATGTGAAATATTTTTCAAACATAATATTAACAATCAATATATATTATATCAACATATACGCACAAATATGAACATAGAAAATATCCATAAACTACAAAAAACAAAAAAAAAAAATAGGTAACTCTATTATAGATATATTTTCTTGATTTATATCCACTTTACATAATTTGTCGTTTTGTTATATAGTTTGATTTTTTTATGCTTTGTAAATTATAAGCATTTATGTATAGTAAAAAAAAAAAATAATAAAAAAATCATCTATTTATAATATTTTTTTTACATACAATATAATGAATTGCTAATAAATGCATGACAGTTTTTTTTATTACAAAAAAAATATATTTTTGGAAAAAGATGTAAATTTATACAAAAAAATATGCAAATTTCCAATAATTTTATCTTATAACATTATTTGTTTACCCGCTCAATTAAAATAAAATGCTTTCTTTTATTAAAAAAAATTTTCTTTATAATAAGTAAAACAAAAAATATAATTTTATGATTTAAAAAAAATGCTCCCTCCCAAACATTTATATTTGTTTAAATATTAATTAAATACATTTTTGCGATGATCATAATTTAGTGTTATTAAATGATACCGGATAAGAGGTCATACACCTGTTATAAGTTTTTGCTTCTTCGTTATGATATGTTACACACTAATTATACTTTTAAATATGTTTTAATATATAAATAACTATCTATCTAAATGGTAATTATAATCAACGCATAATTTATATAAGCACAAACAATTATCGGTCGTATGAAATTTAGAATATTATCATGAACAAAGTAAATTGTAAATTAAAAATTATTGTGAATCTTGTGGAATTAAAAATTAATATTTAAGTTACAAATATTGTAAAACAATTCAATGCAATGCAATATGCGAAGAAATAAGTCATTGACAAATATGTGTCCATGTTAAAAATATTAGAATAATTGTCTTATAATTTTCTAAGCCATTGATTTTACCGTTCAACTACAGTCATGTATATACAAATAACACAATAAAATTCTATGATATGAATTTAAACTATATTCTTTTGAAATTTCTTGTTATAACAATATCCAATTGAATATTATTATTAGTATTATTATTCAAAATAAATGATTCATTAATATAATAAACATTGGGAAATAGCTGCAATTAAATATCTTTTATTTAAATTCATTAAAATAATATTTATTTTCATTGAAAGATCTATATATATATATATATAAATATATACATATATTTAATTATTATTTTATTAATACAGAAAAAAATTCTTTGAGTTAGATCAATTATATCAATTAACACTTTATACATTACAAACATTTCATTTACTATTTTCTTATATACACATGCATATATAGTTAAATAAATATATGGAATAAAAATTATCAATACATTAAAGTTATATGAAGTAATGTGTCTCAATAATAATATAAACGACACATAAACATACATGAATGTATTTCACCCACATTTAATTAAAAGTCTTACATTTCCATATTATTACCTTTAGAGATATTTTCAAATTATTTTTGTTTAAACATTTTGGGTATATATATATTTTATTACATATATTATTATTATTATTATTATTTAAAAAAATTATATTTGTTTATCACACATATATATAGCATTCATATTTTTTTTTTAACATGTTCATGTTATTTCCATTCCATCATGTATTTGTTTATTTTATTTTTTATTATAATTATAGTATATGATTTCATTTTTGTAAGTTAATTTTTTTAATTGATTTCTTAAATTAAGTCATATATTGTATATGTATATTTGTATATCTATCATATATAGATAGGGCCATACAATTTGTGGTTGAATAAAAATCACAGACAGAATTAATTCATCTATTGATGTATAAATATATATTGTTTTGAGTCTATCAATCGTTGTATTTTTGTTTTTAATTTTCTATTCATCAAAAACCATAAAAAATATTTGCATAATTTCATTATTCAGTAAAAATTAAATGGAATTTCATATGCTCGAAATGGCCCATATACATGCAGAGAATTCATGTTTTGATTATTATACATATATTCCTCATTGATAAACCCTGTAAAAATATCTGTTATATAACATCTTAATGTGAATGCGTATAAATATAAGTTTGTGGTTATTTACGTCTACGCGGACAACAATACGATATTTGTACTAATAAACTTTTTCAAATATGTCAAAATTATGCCAAAAATAAAAGTAAAAAAGAAATATATATCTGTATTATAGATTTTTAATTGACTTGGCTTTCATCATAAGTGTGAAATATTATTTTTTCTTCATTTAATCAAATAATAATGAAAAAAAATAATACAACAAGTGGTATATATTTATATATATATATGAAATAAAAAATATATAATGACATATGGTCATTAAAATATATTTTGACAATATTTATTTAGTGTAGAGGTTATTTATTTTAAACGATTTACATGTTTTGAATTTAATTGTAAAAAAAGAATCATATCATTTACAAAATTTAATAATAATATTGTGAGAATGTACTAAAATTATCTGTTGTTATAAAAGCGCACTTGACGTTTATCATATTAAATCATTCATCATTATTTGTATATGTTCGTTTATAAAACGTAATATAATAAATTTTTGAGTAAAACAAAGAAAATTTTGAATGGTATTTTTAAAAAAAATTTATATTATATACGTATTGGAAAAACTCTAAAATTACTTTAACGTAAAAATGTTTTTGATTATATGATATTCATTAATTTTACTTTTTGATATAGTTAACAAATTTTACCATTTTTACTTTATCAATTCCATATACATATATTAAAATCCATTAGTAAAAAAGTTACAATTTGATTTAAAAAACCAACAATAAATTTGTTTTTGTTCATTTTATAGAAGCTTTTGATTAGCACAAATAAAAATATTTCAATATTTTACACATATAATTTTGTTAATTTGTTTGTAAATGCGATCATTAAATAATTATATTAATGAAAATTGTGTATCTTTTTTGTGTATAAAAATGTTTTCAAAACTTATGGTAATTTATTTTCTGTAATAACCCTACATACCGATATATGGACAAAATAAATCATACACAGTACAGTGTTTATGATGCAAGAAGGTGTTAATACGTATGTTAATAAGTTAAAATAAAATTGATATTATAGAATATTAAAAAAAAAACACAATCAATAAACTAAAAATAGAAATCTGTTGATATGGGAAAATACAATAATCGTATATTTTTTCACATTTAGATACACTATTAATAAACTATTATATTAATATATATATTGATTTGTATATGTATATTAATTGAATTGCCATAAATTTTTCATTACATATTATCAGAAAAATTGTAAAGATATTTTAACATAAGTACAATTTTTATTAATATATCGTATAATAAACGTATTGCATACAAATAATACAAGAAAAAAACAAATTCTCTTTGCGATTCACGTACAAATACATTTTGTGTTGTTATATTATTGTTTTATAGATTGTGAGTTATTGCAATTCACAACTTTTTATATATTCCTATATTTATGCATATAGTATAATTTGAATTGATCATATAAAATTAAATAAAAGAAAAAACAAAATAAGGAATATGTTGTTTTTCTCTCACACCATAGATATATAAAGAATTTTTTGATATGATAATGTGAAAGTAACCATATTTTGTATATACGAGCCGGTCATTCAATTGAAATTATTATTCATGTTTATAAATAACATTAAATATTTCTATATATGAATATAACTATTTGAGGTGTTCACCGTTTTTTCCAGTAAAATGTATAATTGTATAAAGTATCCACAAGGTGAAAAATAATAACGATTTTTAATTTATAGAAATACAATATGTATAGTAATAAAATTATTTTATGGATTTTATAGGATATAAATTCCAATTTTAAACTTAACGATTACAATAAGATCTTTATAATTATTAACAACAGTAAGTAAATTAAAATGAATCTTAATTTCATATTTCCTAAATTTAATTATGTTTGGATTTTATTTGCAATCAGGAATACTTTCCAAAATATTGTCTAGGTACATTTTTATTATTAATTATAAATATTTTAACTTCATAGTAGAAAAGGATAATATCTTCGTTATTGTGTTCAGTTATTTAACGTTTAATTTAATGGAAAAGTTGATATATTTGGATATAAATCACCCTGTATGTAATTGTAATACATACGCAATTAAAAGCTTAAAAATTGCATATTCATTTATTTCAGATATATAAATATATATAATATACATGAAATCTTATCATCTGCAAAGATCAAATAAATGCATTTATATAATGCAGTATTTATATATCTTTTTTAATGAAATAATTGTTTAATTTTTTTGCATGCACATATAGAAAAATAACAACAATAGGAATTGCATGTGTAAAATCAATGATTTTTATACCATATCGGTATATAGAATATATATATTTTTAGCGATTTTCTTATGCTTTTGCGAGATTTCTATAAAGCTCAAAGATATATTATAATATATATACATTCAATTATATTTTTCTCAACAAATTGCTAATTAATTTAGACGGTTTAATTAATATATATGTATATAAAAAAACCTATATTATAATTGATTTTATATGTCGAGCTGCTATCGAACACGAAAACCATAATTATATAAAAAAAATCTTGATATGTATAAATGCTGTGATACTATAATGAATACATCTACGAATATTTAATAAATAAATGAAATTAAATTAGTTCGATATATCGAAATTAATACATTGAAGAAATTTTTGCATTATAACTCATATGAATTATGTTGTGTGAAATCGATATAGATATTTATAATATTACATAAAATTTAAGTGAAAATTTTAGTTTTGATTATTGATTATTATTTTATTTTTTTCATGAAATAACCTCAGCAACTTTGTACCATCTCTCTACATATATAAATCCAAAAACAGCATAGGATGATTGAATAAAATTCAACACTGCGCATTTTGAGTAATGTATCATTATAATGACTATGCATATATATCATTCATTGTTTTCAATTAACTTTTCTGTAACAAATTTCAGAAAAAAAAACATTGAGTAAATATCGATATTGACGGGAAAGCGTTATAAATATAAATCTGCAAATCTAAAATATAGAAACTTTATCTATTTTTATTATTAGTTTATATTTATAATTTACAGTATATTGGGCGCACGAATCTGAAATAAATCAGATTGAATGTTTTAAATTTAAACAAAAAAAACATGAAATAATTCAATCGGTTTTTTTTTTGTTTTTGGGATATATACAATTTTAACATTTTGACTATTTATTTTAATTAATTTATATACATATATAATTTTATGCCCGCATATTATTTTTTTGTTTTGTTGTTTTATTTGTTATATTTATGAATTAAATTTTAAAATAATACAATAAAACCATGATGAACTAATTTTATTTATTTAATTAATTTATTAAAAGTTAGTCATATTCATCGTTGTAGGTATAATAATTTGCTACTCTTCAGTTACTTTTTTTTTCTTTCACTGAATCAATTTATTTACATATATATAAAGCATATACATTCTTTAAAGCAATAATTTTAAATTATATAATATGCAAAAGTTTGGAAAATAAATTATACATTATGTGAATGTTTACTTTTTATAGAATTGTAATAAAATAAAAGTAAGAAACAAAGATTTGATTCATTTATTGGTTGGTTGGCTGGTTTGTTGATAATGAATAAAGAAAATAATTTATTTGTATTGCAAAATTTTCGATTTACGCTCTATATACAAAATATTTATACATTAACATTGGTATGCATTATGCATATGGAAGAGTATAAGAAGGAAAAAAGGGTGAACTAATCCATCCTTCTTTGTCAGTCCCTTTTAATACTATAAGAAATTAAAGTTATAAAATTTCATTTCCTCTATACTCAATATTTAAAGTTTTTTTTAACTTTAGTCTTATTTCGTTCACGATAATAAGAACGTCAGTCAAATGATTCGATCTTGTATATTCAAAACAAATAACTGTAACAACTGATGAAAATATTATATAAATGAAATATTCTTTAAATTTATCTATGTTTTTTTATTATCTTTGGATTGTTTCTTTTAATTTTTTGGATTTGTCGGTTTATGACACCTCATATCTATCTCATATTTAATTTAATGCTTATATTTAATTTGGCTCATATCTATCTCATATTTAATAAATGCAAATTTATTTTTATATTCGAAAACTCTTTATTTAATATATGTTTTATATTTCTTATCTTTTTACAGATGTTTTTTTTTTGAAATATTTTGCAAGAAAAATGTTATATAAAACAATATAAAGTACAGAAAAAGTAAGTTACATACTGATAAAAGTATAATTTAATTTGTTTGAAAAAATATTGTTTGATTTTATTACATAAACTGCAAGCTATAAATTAAAAATACCTAAAGGGATGATTTGTAAATTAAATTATAAAGAAAAATATTTATGTATATAGCATCCGATATAAAACACATACACATTTTTGGTTAGTCGCTTTATATCTTTTGTTGTTTTTCTCTCGCATATACATTAATGTAATTTTTTTTTGTACATGTAAACAAATAGTTTATAATTGAATATTTTTTACCTTTAATTGAAATAATCATGTTTTTATGACAAATTTTTCCATTATCATTACTATACATACATACAATTTAACCAAATAAATTACAATTTTTAAAATAAATATATGACATTAAATTACATAAATAAATCAACATTTACCTTAATTATGATGTATATATATTGAATGTTCACCCAATTAGGAACTCTATTTCTATATTTGCGTATATCTATATATACGATATGAAATTCTTCACACAATTTCTGGTAATCACACACAATTTTTTATATCTAAAGCAGTTCAACGCCGTATATTTAAAATTATTTAGGTAAATAACAACCAATTTGGATATGATGATTTAGATAATCAATAATTTATTTATAATTATTTATTTATGTAATTTAGAATACATAAATATATGTTATATTTTATATTAATAATATGTATAAAAATTAGTTTAACAAATAATTTCTAATTATATAAAAAATAAAATAAAATTATATTTAGTATTAATTATCACCACAATACATATATTTCATAATAAATATACATGTATAGAAAATTACAAATTAAACTATATAATATGTATATAAAAAAAATCACCCAAAATTAAATAAATCAATTTATACTTGTTTGTTATAAGTAGAAAAAAAAACAACTAATAACGCACTCAATCACAAAATTAAATGAAAATCATCAATAAACAAATACACAAAAGTTCATAATTATATTTTCTCATAACTTATATGACAGTCAAAAAATTCGTTATCACACTTTTCGTTTTGTTTATATTTTTATATTTGTTGTGATATCTATCCAATTTGATAACAATAAATATGTTTTAAATACATACGTCAATTCTTGTCAAAATTACAAAATTTTCACGCACAATAGTTATTGTTCTATGGTTATGATTCTATTCCCAAATAATTCATTGTATTGAATACAACTAAAAACAATTAAAAAAATGAATATATAAATACCTAACAGTACCATAATAAACAAAACACAAATTTTTTATTATCAAATTAAATCATTTTCTTCGTCTTTTTCTCTAAAGTAATTTATGTATATATAAAACATACAACACCACAAGACTTAATTTTTTATTATAAATATTTATTTATTGGTATAGTAATTTTCTTCCAATTTTTGTATAATTGAATATAATATTGATAATCACGGTTTGCTCTAATATTTGTATATACATAGTTTTTGAGTATATAAATAGTTTTCCGCGTGTATATTATAAAGAAATCAAAAATTTGAATATTAAATTCCGTTGAAAATCATATTAATTCATTAGCATCTGATTGCTAATCTATAAAAAAAACCATCTTCAATAAATACAACAATGAAACATATTTTTTATTTGTTGAATTGTTGTTAAATTTTATTTGTTTTCTTTATATGTTCAATGTATTTGAAATGAGTTAAATTTTTATTATTTATTCTTGATGATTTAATTACATATATTTTCATTCTTTTAATTTATGTGGAGAAAATACGAATGTAGATTTAAAAACATGTCTTTATTTATTTTATTGTTTTATTATTTTATTAATTCATTAATTATAGTGTATAAATAAACATTAAAATTAATAATGATTTGTTAACGTTGTCCTTATAATTTTACTGGTTAACCACTAATAAACACAATTTTTTTTTATTTTATTTGCAAATTTCGATTTGAAATGCAACCGCAGCATAATTATCAATTACGATTTTAGTTTAAGTATATTATATCAATGTAATTATTGATTTATTCACAATTTTTAAATATTCCAGGAAATACAATTAAAAGTTTATTGAGCTCTCGATCACAATTAAAATATATAAATGAAATAATAATAAAAGTCAATTTAAAAAATCACAAAAAAATAATCAATTATCTAATTTCCAATAAACACCCATAAACAGGTGCTTAAAATAAAAATAATAAACTAAAAAAAACCAAAAATTCTTCGTTTAACAGCGAATAACAACCATACTCACATTACAACTTACAATGATCAACTAACAAACTGAGTATAGTATAGTTAGAGTAATATTATTGTTGAATTATTTTTTTCTTTTATTTTCGTTTGCAGTCTATAAACCAAGTTTATTTTTGTTGTGTTTATTAACATTTGAAGACCAGTTTTAAGTGTTAATACAATTTCTTATATTTATATATGTATATTAAGTATATCACAGAAGTGATCTTCTATAACTATATCAAAGCAAGCAGACTTTTACAATCAAACATGTTCGCATATTTAGCTGTTAAAAGGTAAATATATGAATAGAGTATAGTATTCCGCATTATATATCATATTCATATCTATACTCTGGTGTGTGATCCTATATACTTGTAGAAAAGAGCATTATATTTATAATATATATAAATAAAGAATTTATGAATATAAAAATAACAACAACACCATACATAACCGAAGTAAATATATAAAGTATATTATATGATTATATTAACTATATATGCACATGTAACATTTATATACATAAAAAGAGATTATATATAGAATAATATATGTTTATTTGAAAGACAACATATCACATTATATGGATATTGAATTTTTTTTATTAGTTTTGTCTCTTTATATATTATGATTTATTTTATATTTGAATTGAAGTGGGGTATTTTATTTATGCACTGAAAAATGACCAACCAAGAAACTGTACTGTTAAATAGGTGGAGCTTAGTTACCTGGTTCAATATAAAACATTGGATATAATTTTTACCCTACCAAATCCGTTCACATACCATTTGAATTAAAATTGGTACAATATATTAGGACTTGGTGTGTGTAAAAATGATTTTGATCAATTTATGTACATATATATATATATAGATTTAAATGTTAACTATATAATACCAGGTGTGTTATAATTTCTTTGTATATATATATCAATATAAATATATATTTTGTTTGGTTTGCACATCACACACGGTATATATACGATGATATTAGTAGTAAAAATAATTGATGATCAGTTTAAATTTATGGAGTTTGATATTTATATCCAAAATATCTAAATATAGTAATTTTAGTTTTATAAAATCTGCTTTTTGCTTGTTTTTTTTTATTATCGATGAGGTTTTATTATATCAGAAAAGTTATTATGTTTGAAATTCAAAAATGTATCTCTATACCTAATATTTTGTTTATATTTGACTATGGTATGTAGTTAACAAAATATCTAATTTACAATTATTATAAAACTTTGATACCGTGTGTTCGATATCTTCCTAAGGATAGAAACCGTTTTTCTATTTGTGTCTGTTATGTTTTGCATCTAAATTCCCACAGAGTTTCATACATTCTTTGACATTTTATTAATACTTAAAATTTAGTAAAACCAAATAAAGAAATTCACATCTCTGTGTGATAATATATACGAAACGAATTTTGAATTTTGGTATTTTATCAGACAATATAAGGATATACTTTTATTTAAAGTGAACAATAGCAAAAGGTATTATTTGTATTACAATATTTTTAACCCTAAAAAAATGGACCCTAAATCCGAAACAATATAAAACAAATAATGTATTTTATTGTTAAATCATATATACCAAATTAAGTTTGATTAATATTTTTCATAAAAATGTAAGATGAATCTTTTCTACAATGGCCGTTTTTTTGTAATTTTCGTTGAACAGTTTTTTACTTGAGATATATTCTATATACATATATTTTTTTAAAAAGCATTATATAAATTTAATACGAAAGGTATTCGAAACAGAACAATTCACTTGAATGGTCTTAAATACCGATTTTAAGGTATATTTAGTATTAATATATAGATCAATCTATATAATTATAATTAATTATAATTTATATTTATAACAATTGGAAAAAATTAAACACCATAATTTATATATTTAATATTAAAATCAAAAGAAGTTAAAAATTTGAAAAACATACACAATTTTATGGATCGGGACATAAATTGAAATATTTTTTTTAAGTATACTATTCTGTATTAATTTACAACAATGCTAAAATAATAATATATGATATCATAAAATTTATTTTAGAAATGATGTAAAACATTCGTTTTATTTTTCTCTTTATTATAAACAATAATAGATCAACCGTTTGATTTGTTAAACAGATCTACAACGCAGAATTATTTGATATATAAAAACCATATACATGGATGTTATATTTTAAAATATAAATAATTACCAAAAAAATGAATGAATAACATTTTTGTTTTTATTATTTTTGAATAATTAATGAATGTAAATTAAAAATATACAAAAGAAAATTCTTGGATTATTTATATGTAGTATAAATACATTATTATTATTTTAAGTATATCTGAATCATTTGGATATTTGCTATATGATATTAATTTAACCATAATAAGAAGGACTTTTTTTTGTGTATAACAACACATATCTTATGGTTTTATAATATTGATTTAAAAAAAAATAAATATTTTTTTATCATTAGTTATATATAGAATTTTTAAAGATAAAATCTTGTATAAAGCATATAATAGTATACGAACAGAAAAAAAAGAGTAATACACAAATCAAATAAGAAAAAAAAATATCATGTAAATATAGAATTTGACAAATTACAATAATTAATTAAAATATCACCTTTAAGCATATTATACATATTCTTAAGCATCAAGAACCTATACAAATGTAAACATCTGGTTTTTTATTCACACCTTTTTACATCTGCGATAGTAAGATTTTTATGTATCATTCCTAAAATGAATCAATGTGAATGACGACGAAAAAGATAATGTATTATTGTATGCAAAATAAATCAAAATCCAAATTAAATCCATTAAAAAATAAAACCATATTTTTTTGGTTAAACAAACGAATTATAGAATTTATACTATTATATGGATTCTTATTCATATTTTGTTATATATCTAACAAATAATTCACCATAGGCGATTTTGAATTTAATCTATGGTTTTCATAAACATATTATTTTATCAATTTTCTAGTCAAGGAAATATTATTAGAGATTAAAAACTAGCCAAGATCATTCGGAGTTTCTTATTAAATCAAAATATTTTCAAAGTGATCATTTCATTTCTATTTATTTACAATAATATGTGTCCTCCTTAAAAAATGATGCTTACAGTTTAGTGTGATAATATATTTTGCATGGTAGTATGCATGTTCTTTAATGTTTTCAATATTACTAATATTTCGTTTAAGAAATGCAGATGCAGAATACCATTTCAAATCAAAATTATGTTTATTGTGGTTTCATTTTCATTTATACAACAGATACATTTAAGTAAAAATAGTTATTATGTTAGTAAAAATATAAACTACAAATACCGAACAATACTATAAATAAAAATTTATAAAATATAATATAAAAATAAAATATATATAAATTATTACTAAAATCGATCGCGCAATTAAAAATAAAATTAAATCTAAACTAAAACTACCCTAACAAGCCATATGTCAACGATGATTTTAAGGGCAAGGGGGTTCTCATACAGACCAGAGCTATCGGATGGGAAGAAGTACTTGGCGCGTAGTCGGTCCGCTGAAGGACTAGAGGGCTTGACCCAAGTACCCCCTGGATAGGATTTTAATGATAATTGGCGCCTAACTCAGACATTAATTGCTGAGCGGCAAGACCCAATTTTTTGTTCATTTTGAATGTAGAATAGGATAAAGTATTGTCAAATAGCCAGTCCATTAAAGAGAACAGACCACTTGCAAATACTTATTAATGGTTTAAAGGAAAAATTGGACAAATTATTTATAAACATTTTATTTTCATATAATCAATATAATTGGGTTAGTAAAATTATTAGTTTGAGTTCATGATAGATCTGTATAATTGAGCTAATAAAAGAAATAAATTAGTTTTTAGTTAATTCTATGAAATTTCCATTAACCATTTCAAAACATTTATGTTTTAGTTAGAAATATTTATTAGTAACATAAAGCTGCTTTGGGGTTTTAATGTGATCTACCATGAACTCTAAAAGGGTTATATTTCTAAAAAGAAAATAAAAAATAATGCATTCATTCCGTAGCAATTAATAAAGCATTTTTTGAAAAGTAATATTAAATGTACAAAAAAAAGCTGACTGATTTTTTATGAATCCGGGAACTATAATTCCAAAAAAAGTATTGACTAATAAATACAATTTTGATTGGAATAAATTTCAAATGATAATCATTATGATGACAAAATATGAGAAAAAATAATGAATATAATTGAATTTTAAATTTAGATTAAATCTATCTGTTCATCGTTTTAAATATTAATCACCGAAAAGAAAAAATGTCACTGTTCTCTTTTAACGTAATATAGTATTTTATTTTTTATTATGAATGCTATTATTTAAATTTTCTTTTGTAAAGAAATATAATGAAAAAAATTTTCTACTCACTCAATTGTTGGAATGAAAAATTCGTATAGCTGGCAGACAAAATCACACTAACCTGAAAGATAAACAATGAGAAAAATGTATTCATTAGTAAAGTTAAAATTATGAACATTATATTTAATGATAACGAAATTATATTTACCTGTTTGGACTTTGGTAAACGACTCGAATGATAACAGCAAATATTCTGCAATTTTCCGTTGGTGTCTAAATAACAGCTGCACTGAAAAAGAAATAAATCAATTCAATTGTCTTTAATTTTGATTTAAGAGGTGTTTAACGGAAAAACAGATAAATGATGTATACATAATAAATGTATAATAAACATTATAAATTGTGAAGTTCACAGTAAATATACTTATAACTAATTTTATAAAAGTTAAATTTAATTATGTACAAAATTATATATATTTATAATATTTCATTTTATTAATAAAATAATTGATTTTTTTCCTTGATTATAAAATCAAATGTTAAAATGATTATTGACTAATAATTGTATATTGATATAAAAAATAAACCTTTAGAATTTACATATTAACATAATACCATTTCTTTGTATAGTGAATTCAGAATACCTTCAAGCATTTTTTTGAATGATCAAATAAGAATATGTACCAAGAAATTAATAAAAGAAAAATAAATGACAATTACAATAAAATTAATTGATTGAATTATAACACTGTTATGCATTTTAGATGGCTACAGTTAATTTTTATAATATAATATAATTCACAACATCTAATAAATATTACACTAACAATAATACCGACCTGTTTGAAAATAAAATTGAATTTGTTATAATATAAAATTACTGTTAGACCATTTGTTAATTATATAAAATATCTTTATTTGATTTATGTCAGCAATTTTCCAATACAAATTGTAAATGTGATTAAATTCAGTGCAATGGAAAATATAAAACTTTTAAATTTTCTTTATTATCATACCTTTGAGGAATAGAAAGATAAAAATGATATAAAAAAAAAACAAAAAATAAAAAAAAAAACACTTTTATTTTAACATCTATTTTATAATATACTTTATAATCAGAACTGATGAAATTGTTGACACTGAAAATATAAAATTATTTATAAAAATAAAAATCAAAATGTGTTTGATAATTTTTAGAAGGTGCAAACAAACAACAAATCTTTCGCGGCGTTTTACCGTAATGTAATTTTGTGCAATACAAAATATATATATTTTATAATATTATATACTCGTATATCAAATTATAGTGTTTACCTACGCACATTATTGAATATTAATATTTATATATTTACCTATACGACGAGTATCTGATTACCGGATTTTATTTCAAATATTTATTAGTTTATATATGATGTTATAAAACGACATAATCATCAATTATCAAAAAGTGGATATTTACATCATATTTTTCTTTTTTTTTTATATATTCTTCAACTTTTTCTACTTTATGGATTTATTTCTATTTGTAAAAAAATTATTCTGAAAACTGTGAAATATTGATGAAAATTATGGAAAATTTAAAGAAAAATACAAAAATACAATGGAAAAGGAAAAGGAAAATTTCAAACGTAAAAATATATTTTATATACTTTTGAGTGAATACAAAAATAAAATCAATATCCTGATATGTCGCATATGAATTTAATCTGCCTTAAATCATGAATTGCAATCCTTAATTATTGATTAACATAATCAGATAGATATTTGATTTGACTCACAAGGTTTAATGTACACAACAATATACACAAAAGAATATTTTATAACTAAAATTTAAATCAAAATAGAAAACCATATAAGAATTTACATACTTTCTTGGATAATTTTTGATTTACTTATTCTATTAAGAATTAAGTTTGGATATGAAGATAATTTACAAAAAAAGACACACTTAATTATCCACATAAATGTTCATATACTTTCTAATTAGGACTAATAAAATTGTTGATATTTTTAATGAAAAATTATTTACAAAAATAAAAATCAAAATGTGTTTGATAATTTTAGTGGGTGCAAACAAAAACATAAATCTTTCGTAGCATTTTACCATATTGTTTAATTTTGTATAATAGAATAGAAACTGCGAGGAAAATAAACTAAATTAAAAAGAATATATTTTTAAAATACATTTTTCCTTTTATATTAACATAACAATATGTATTTTATCTATAGAAATGCCTTCAAGAATTATTTACCTTTGTATGAACAATTAAGAAATTAAAAATGAAATCCAATAACAATAAAATAAATTGAATGAAATAAACCAATGCTATGATTATAATGGCAGGTAATCGTGAAGTTATGGGAAAGATATACGGTCGGTAGTATTTAAGATTACCGATGGCTATTGTTAATTTCTTTATCGATCTTGTAATACTGGATGATCAATGTTCAAATCCCAATGAAAAAAATTTTTTTTTTATTTCTATTATTCTGATATAAAATATAAATCAATTGAAATACGCAAAAAAATATTAAATTAATTTTCATTCAATCATCACAATTTTCCATACAAAATATTTAATATTTCGAATTATATGTGTTGAAAAATCAAGAGCACATTTCTTACGATACAGGTATGGTCGAGTTGGTAGCGAAGCCGCCGATTTTCGAACAAAAATCTCACATGTAAAAATTACATGTGAGATTTGCTTTTAATTAGGGAGGGTCATGGTAGTTTGATTTCCATTTCTGTGTGCGCACTGGTGCCACAAAGACCTCCTATGCTGGTCCCAGAATGCCTATCATTCGACGATGAACCCTCCCCAAAGTTTATATATACATTGACGGTGCGGGCGTTTTGGCCCGTATGGTTGGTGTATATATATTCTCGGGTATCCATTGGGGGGGGATACCCGCTCTACATCCAATTATAACTGTAAATTTCTATCGTTGAAACTTACATAAGATAAAAAGGAAAAAATATATAAAGAAAAACAAACATTGATTTTCCTAATATATTTTATCGTTTTTATCCTATGTAAGTTTCAACGATAGAACGATTGTCTGAAATAATTGGGTTCTGATAATTTTTATTTTTCTATCATTGGTTTTTTTTTTTATTATACTATTAATAAATTTAATAACTAAAATGTAAAGAAAATCCTTGGAAAAATGCTTCATTATTTTTGTTATTTCGTATAAAAGTAATTTGAGAAAATGTAATAAATGAAATTTTATTTTAGAATTTTGAAATTATAAAACGATTGGTATACGGTATAAATTTTTGAATTTACTTTCATACATCATCATAACATAACGAGATATCGCTAAAGAAATTAAATAAAAAAACTTAAATTTTTTTAATTTATAACAAGCCAATAAATATATAAATTACGCGATTTTCAATATTTATGAGTTATTTACATAAACTCATAATAATCATGGTTTATGTTTGATTTTGCTTTAGAAAATATTCTTCTTATATATAAATAATATGATTCATTCTTCCAATTTGTCGATTTTGCGTTTTACTTAAAACGAATTACAAAATTTTATTTTTCAAACATTTTAATCGGAAATTATTTACAGCTTTTCTTTCGAATCAGTTATTTTATATTTGTAATTTCAAGGTATGCCATATTTTTTATTTTTATAAAATAAATCGCTATTTAGGCTATTTAGGTGTAAAAATATTCTATATTGCACGAAACACAAAAAGTATATTAAGTATGTGTATATAAAATATATATATATATATATACATAAATACGTTAAACACTGTTGATCATTTATAATAGTTTTTCTTTGAAAAAAAATAAAAGAAGTAAAATAAAATCATATAAAACAATATATATTATATTTATATAAATAATATACGAATGTGTGCATTACTTATAATATGTAAAATAATAAACATGTTTTATGAATATTTATAAAAGAATTGACTTTGTATACAATAAATATATATTTATATAATATAATAAATCAATATATATCTATAAAGACAAACGCATATATAGAATGGTATATATAGAAAAGAAAATAAAATGGTTTAAAATGTACACAAATGGTCATTTAACTAGGATTATAATTAAAGATAAATATTATATTTACATTAAGCATTCAATATATTCTTTACATACATTCTATAATATAAATATAAATTACCCATGTGTAATATATGAAAGCAGCATCGTCAATGCTGCTATATATAAAAATTAATAATAATACAAAAAAAATATATATAACATTTATTTGTTATTTGAAAATATATTTAGCCTCTTTGATTATAATGCACTTACTTTTTTTTTTTTTAAATGTATTTCATTTTATTTTATTTGAACATCTTTAAGATTTGGTAGCTAATTAGTTTTGTTAAAATAGTTTTAACTGCTTTTATTAAAAACCGACTTAGATATTATTATATTTATTATTTTCTTTAAGTTTTTTTTTTTATTTGTTATCAAAAAGAGAAGAAAAATCAATCTTGAAAAATGAAAAACGCAATGTAGATAGAAGAAGATGAAATTTATAAAGAAAGAAAAACAAATTTAAACTGTTAATGCGCATTTATGTGCATTAACAAAATGTATATAATATAGATTGTTGTATATTCAATATAAGGCATTTTATTTATATATATATTTATCCGTGATGCGTATTATATAATATTTGATCTTTCATCTTTATAATGTGGGTAAACAATATATTTATTTTGTTGAATATGCAACTGTACAGAAAAAATTAAAACTATATGAATATGGAGTGATTCTAATAGTGGAACGAATAAATCGATTTATTTTAGAAAATATATAAGTATAGTATTAAATATAAAAAATTCTATTTTTTTCTTTTCTTAATTCAATAAAATTTTAAATAATTTCATAGATTAAATTCAGTACTTTATAAAATTTAACAATAGATTGCCCAAGGCAGTCATTTTGACTGCTTTTGAATTTCAATTAGAAAAACCGTTATGTATATATAGTGATAGAATTTCTTAGAAATTTGTGACTTTTTGTACAACATATAAATGCTTTTATTAATAATTGTAATTACCTCCACCTCCTTAATTTCCGGTATATACATAATTGATTTTCTAATTGAAATTCAAAAGCAGTCAAAATGACTGCTTGGGCAATCTAGTGTTAATTATATGTCAATATATAGGGAAAAACATGTCAAAAACAAAATTTAATAATAATTTCATTGTATTTGTTATAAAAATATTTATTTGTCATCATAAATAGAAATTGACTGCTAACATCGAGCTCATAAATTTTCATAAAATAACCGTGCACACTTAATTATAAAAATATATCTCTAGAATTATAAAGTACGAATAAAAAATCATTACATGATACTCAAAATGTTTACATTATATATAAATATAATTAATCAAAAATTATATTTTGTATATCTAATATTGTATCAAATATAAATATCTAATATTTAAATATCTAATATTGTATATCTAATATTGTATCAATATCTAATATTGTATCAAATAAATCTTTTATTGTTTATAAACATTTACCGTTTAATGAATTTAACTTATGTGATTGTGAAAATTGACCCTTTTTTGTTGATTTTCATTGTGTTTTTGTTTATCATTCTTATTGATAAATATTTAGATATATTATTCTATGTGATGTGTTAGGTAACTTTTTGCCAAATAATTGAACATCTGTCGTTAAACCATCTTAATTTGATTGGAAATTACCATGCGCATATTCGTAAGACTGCGATTACCGACACCGTAAAAGAATTATGAAATCATCAACAGACAGTCATCATAAAAGATGTGTACGTTAGGGATATGTAAAATATCCCCAACGTACATAAGCCGTATAGAAAAACATATCACACATACTCAAATAACCTTTATTACATAGTGACTCCTGATGTTCAATAACGAGTATATTGATTTATATATAACAAAACGCTTATAGCAAAACGAGTGTGTAACTAATCTATATTTTTTAAAATGCTACCGAAAATTTTCTACCATAAAATGTTTATTTAATATAAATACGATCGTATACAAACATTACTGCTAATGTTTGTGTCGAAAGTAAATATAAATGTTAAAATTCATTATTATAAAGAATTTTTGATTTGTCAATAAATGAATAGCGTAATACTTGGACGTTCTATTAAATATAATAAAAAATATGGTGGAGAAAAAAAGGAAAAGTAATAAAAAAACAAAAAATATAAATAAATAAATATGTAACACATTTAAAATTGGATTTCAACATATTTTATAATATAATAAAAACATATGCGTTTAATTTAAAATTTTAAACAACATCGTAAAAAAGAAATACAATTACGTGCCCGTTCCCAAATAAAACATTGTACATATATATATATATCGCAAATAAAATTTTTATTGTAGGTTACTAGAAATAGATTTATTTCATTTTTTTTTAACTTTATTGCTTTGTATTTCGGTCCATATCTAAATTAATAAGATACATTTTAGTAAAGAAATGTTTATATATGTATAGAAAATAAATTGTGTACCTGTATTCTATACAGAACATAAATTGATCACTATAGAATAGAATATATTATAATATAGACGGGATACAATATCCTTCTATAGAATATTCTATATAATAGAATATATTATAATATTATAATGTTCTACTGAATAAATTAAAATCTTTTATTTTTATTTTATTTCATTTACTTTTTTAACCTTTTTTTTTAAATATGTAGAGCAAAAGTATGTAATGTATTTTATTAAACATATATTAGGACAAAAAAAAATAAATAAATATTCATTTATCTATTTCCTTATCTTTAATGTTATTTGTTATGTAGTTCAGATAGTCTATAGAATATTCTATTATAACCTATTCTATTATTATAAGCTATTATGTATTAGGGTATAAAACATCTTACAAAAAGAATATTCTGGCAAATATTTCTTTTTTATTTATGGTTATTATACGATAGCACATGAAGAGGATTTAAATCTGTTTTAGAATATACCATATTTATAAAAATACATTTTGTATTAAGAATATTTAAAAATTATATAAAGAAGGTTTTGTGATAGTAATTTACTAGATGTTTCCTATATTCAATTCTATTATATATAAATTTTGTATTTGTTGAAATAAAAATAACTGTTATATTATAATAATTTCAAGGTATAATAAAAATTGCATGCAAGTATGATAAAAAATATATATTTATACTCGTTGAATATGGAAAAATCAAATCAACAATAATAATATTATATTTATATTGGATATATAAAAGCATGAACCTGTACGCGATGCGAAGTATATGAACAATGTATTTATATATACTGACATATAAAATTAATATTGTACGTATTAATAATATGATTATTAATATTAAATAACGAAAATAAAAAAATATAAAATAATATATGATATTTTCTCTTTTATATATATATATATATAATCGTTTTATTATTAATAAATAAAAAATTAAATTAAATACATAAACAATACATCACCCCACTGTATATATCAATATAAAGAGAATAATATAATCGTTTCCATATTTTATATATTATATATACGATGGGAAGTCCGATAAATTGACGTTAAATTGGTATTTATATAAAAAATAAAAATTTTGTTTGTAAAATTCGTAGCGCGATTCACTTCATTTTAGGGTTTTTGCACACGTTGATGCAAAATTAATATGACTAACTTTGATTATGAAAATAATAATCCATATGGCCAGTCGCCTGAAAGGCCTCCATCGAACCCTAATTTACTGTTTGTCATTTACGAATGAAAACCATAAAAATGTTTACCATTGACCAGCCGGCATATGTATTTACAGGAAACTTAACGGATTGTTCTCGTATATGTACTCTGACTTGTATATATAGATTATTATTTATAATAATAATAATAATAATAATATAATATTATCAATATTTCTATATATGAACAATAATAAAAAAAATGCATATACTATATTAATAAAAATATTGTATCTCATATATGATGATAATCATTAAATATTATAAATAGAGAATTATATTATATACGTAATATATATATATTGTAAAACTTGTATGCATATATATATCTAAATGAATTTATAAATAAATAATGAAAAAAAATATAAAAATATGTGTTGAATATATTGAAATGTCCTCAATTTATTTAGAAAATATATAATGTTAATTTTGTCATAATAATGAATAACTATATGAATAGCATATATAACTAAATCACCTCGACTAAAAACTATACACATATTTATATTTAAATTTGTAATGATTTATTTAATTAACGCATATACAACACCTTTCCTCAAGAATTTTGAGTATTACCTATATTATTGTATAAATATATTTCAACTATTACTAGAGTAGTGTAAAAATGAAAACGATTTAAAGATGTTTTCTTTGGTTGAAAAATCATAATACTCGTAGATTTATAATAATAATTGTAATGTACAAATAATAATATTATCGTAATAAAAATAAAAATAATATTTGAATTCAAATGGATTTTTATTTTTTTGGTTCAAATAATGAGATAAATAAATATCACAGAATATTATATTTTACTGAGATACAGTGGCGATGTCGTAATTTGAAAATACAAATAATAAAAAATAATTTAAAATAATAACATGGAAATAATACAAGTATAATAAAAATAAATTAAAGAGAAATATACATTTTGCGTTCTTAATCTAATCGCACCTTTATATATATGTACACATACAGTTTATATATATATATATATATATGCATGGTAATACTTTAATTTAAATAAATATTTAAACATTCAAAATATACATAATAATGAGTGGAAAATAAAAAAAAAAAAGCTAAATAAAATATGACCAATCAATATAACTCGCCTCTTACTTATATGGTTATATATTTATATTTAAACTGTAATGATTTTTTTGTTTGTTAGTTCATATTATTATTTCAAATATACTATTCAAAAAATATATGCAAAACAAAAAAAAAACAAAATAAATAAATTTGGGCTACCCGTTTTCTTCTGATTTATTTTTATTATTTACCAAATTAATTATTAGCATGATTTTGTGATATTTGTATTTGTACACTCAAATAAGTTTAAGTTTATTTTGATTTTTTTTTTTTGAAAATATGGAGACAAACAGGCAACACACTTAATTATTATAACATACATGATGTTTATTGGTTTTTTCAATTTATACATATATTTCATTGGTTTATTCATTTTATTATTATTTGTAATATTTGAAATTTTATCATATTCAGTTAAAAATGCAAATAATATTTGTAACGCAAAAAACGAATTAATGAATTATTTCTTATCTTAATTAACAATTAGGTATATATCGTCTACAGATGTTTGATAAATGGTTTTTAATTTTTTTATTACTCTATTCTGCGCAACCTTCTGTTTTCGCTTTCTTATTTATGGGTACGGGTATATGTATGGCTTTTAAGACTTCCATAATTAGCCAATTGCAAGGGAAAATTAAATAAATTCTGTGTGTAATTCAGGTTCTAAAATAACAGAAACAATTTCAAATACACGAACTCAAATTTGAGCCAGAATTTAACTTTTTGAACTACATCACACATTTACATATAAATAATATTTATAATAAAGACAATATTTATAAAAATTATTGTTACATTTTAACAAAAAACAAAAAAAAAATCAAACGCGATTCATTAAAAAAAAACCTTCTCGTAAGAGGAAATAAATTAAAAAAACTATATAATATTGTAATAAAACGAAATGAAATTAATTATCGACTATTTTTTGTAATTTACAATATATTTTTTTATGAAAATTAATCTCAACACACTTCTTGATTTTTTTTTACCAAAAATAATATATAAATATATGTATATAGTATATAAATATATTAATGTTGATAAATTAATTACGCAGATGATATATTTTATGAATGGGTTATTTTTTTTGTATATCTGTCTTCTTTTATTGTGCTTATATGAAATTATGATGTACATTTAAGAAAAAAAATAATCATATATCACTTATGAAATTAAGCGTAAACATCATATAATAAATTAATGTGTTTAACCATATTCATATTTTCATTGTGTACAACGGCAGCATCGCATAATTTAATATTCAATTTAAATTTTCTATAAAAACAAAATAAAATGTGACATATATAATTATCCACCTATGAATCCCGTATAGGTAGGCCCATATATATTTATAGGAAATTTTAATAATTTGTAAAGTTAAAAATGAATAAACAATAATAGAAAAATGTATATTTATTTGTTATGAAGCCGCGAATGAATCTTTTGATAGACAAAAAAAGTCTAAAGTGAATTGTTAAAAGTGTCCAATATGAAATAATATGACAATATGTATAAATAAACCAATTATATATCATTTATACATGGATAAATAATATTTCAGTATTTTAACTTCAATCAAATTATATAGATTTTGAAATATTATATAGGTGCTTATACATTATAGAAAAATGTGTTATTCTATAAAAATATAGGCTCACATATTCCTATCAACAAAAGCCATTTCTTTAGATTCTAACGAAAAAAATAAAACAAAATACATCACACTCAAAATGTTTTCCTTTTAGATTCAACATATAGTGTTTTGTGTAGGTGTAATAAAATTTTGAAATTACAGAATTCTATTTGGAATATATAACATATGTTATATAAAATTCTATAAAAAAGTAAATAAATAATAAACTATTATATTAAAAATGTATATAAGTTGTTTTTTAATATTTTTAATATATAATATACATATCGAAAGAGTTATTATGTTATAATAAAATCGTGTTTAAACGAATTTAATCTGTATATATTGAATAATATAAATATATAATTTATAACAATCATATTAGTTTATATTTCTAAAATTCTATATTATTATATTTGCAAATAAATAAATTAAAAAAAAAGAAGAAATATTTCAAAATTGCATTTACAAAATCATAATTCCTTTTTCTTTTTCATATTTATTATGTTAAATGTAAGTAATCTCTAAATATCTTAGAATAAACAACATAGAAAATAAATATATATCTGAGTGAATATATCAGCAGCAAGTCTTAACATATCCGTATAGATATATTATTATAAATAAATATATTGTAAATGGAAATGATCGCATGGTGAATTCAAAAGCATATTTTTGCTCATCATCAAGGCAAATACATTAATATTATTATATATATATAAATATTTTTAATCTAATATTTTATTTGTAATTTTTGTACAGATCGACCATATATACAAATACAATATTATAAATAATATATATTTTGTGTTCAATATGATATGTTTTCTTCTTTCTTTTTTTGTATGCACATATGCATGCAGTTATATGATTTTATATAGGTGTGTGGGGGAAAGTCAATATATATATATATATATATATATATAGTAAAATAAAATACAGGAACTTTGACAGAGTTCATTCATGAACGGTTGTAATATGTGGGAGAGGTCAAATAGATCATTGATCGTGCGTCTCTTTGGAATGTGTATATTCATTTCATATAATAATAACAATAATAAAAAAATAAGAAATAAAGATCAAGTTCTTCAAATATATCTATATATATAAGAGAGATAATAAATATATATATATATATATATATATATATAAAGATTTTTTATTTATATCTTCTCGAAATATCTGCTATATATGCTTGAATTTATATTTCTTATATCAATAACTGTAAAATATATATATTATGTATAATCAATACAGTTTTGTTTAAATAAAATCCACATATTTATATATAGAATTAATATTTGTATTAATATATCTACAAATATTTTTATTATTTAATTTTTATTTATTTTATATGAAAATGAATAATTCAATAAAAATATTTTTAATTGATTTATTTTAATAATATATCTAAACGATATTATATATATATATAGTATAGTTAAATTTATTAGATTAATGAAGATGAACACGTAATATTTATTTTCATTACAAAACGCACCTATATATTAATTTTATTTTAATGTGTTTTGTTTTTTTCAGTTTAATTAATCCTAGATCATCATCATCACCACCAATGTAAACAAATTCATCATTGTTTATAATTATTTAGTGTTTTTATTTTACATAATGGTTTTATTTAAACATACATTTTCGGGTTCGTCGCTTTATATCTTTTGTTTAAGTAAACATTTCCACGAATAATTAATTTTATTAATCTAAATTATGATTTTTGCATACAGCAAAAATGGATTCCGTTAATATGCCGTTAATAACACTTAAATTCACAAACAGTATCAAGAAGGTTGAATAAAAGCGTATTACATATTTAGAAAACAAAAAAAAAATCATTTATCATAATTATATATATATAATTTATTCCTACAATAAAACAATCGATATTTGATTAACCAATTTGTTTTGGTTGGTTGTTTTCAATATATTTAAAATTAGTATTAAATAATTATTGTTAATAATTATTATATATTTTGTCTTTTCATGTTGATTTTTAATATATAAATCAATGGATTTTTACCAATTATTTACAAATTAAATTAGTACTTTTTGTGTAAATAAAATGAATTTTTGCGATTTAATAAAATATCGCATAAAATTTATATTATACAAGTATAGAAATATAAACATATAGTAAAAATCAATACAAAAATCTGTTTGTTATTAAAATAAAGGATTGGTATTTATTGTTTCAATAAGTGAATATATTGAATATTGAAATAGATTATATAAATATATATCTTTATTATTTAATTAATTACATAATTTTTTCTATATATTTCGATATATAGAAATCAATGTACAGAATTGAAATATAATTCGTATTACAAAACTCAATATATCTTTATATTTATTTTCTTAAATTTTTTAATGTCATTAAACAGGATTAAGAACAATTTTTGTTTAACAAAAAAGAAATAATTATGTATATAGGATGATGAGATTTACAAATTGTATGAGAAAAAAATACTATTTAGAAACATCATCAAGGTAATATTTATTTTTTTTTAATTAACTGTATATATACCAACTCGATTTATTAATTATATTCATATGACGATGGTACTATAATTTCATTTTATTTTATTAATATAAAATTTTAATTATTGAATTAAATCTATGAAAGAAATATTTATTATACATTAGGTGATGTCATCTTAATATATAATGATTATATTTCGATATATTACATATTTACATTCACAATACTTTTATATATAATACGATAAAACTGATTTAATAAAATGTAAAAATTACCTTTTTCTGATCAAGGACATATTTATTTATATATAAAATATAATCACAATATATTTTATATATCCATAATAAATATTATTCATTTTGTATGATTGTTAAATTAAAAATAAAACTCGATTCGAAAAAATCTCAATATCTAAATTTAATCTTACACTCTTCATATCCATACAATTTATTTTATAATACACACAAGTATTAAAATAAATTATATAATTTTGCTATTATTATTAATAATAATAATAAAATATAAATACTATATTTATATATATATGTATATATTTTATTTTGTATTAACTGAATATCATCGAGAACAATTGCGGTGACAGGTTAAAAAAATATTCGTGAATTTTCTTATAAATTTTAGATATGGTATATCGCGAAAAATATAAATGAGGTAAGAGATAATCATTTTAGTTTTTTTTATCCTTTTATAATATTAAAAATCTTATATTAATGATATACGCAAATATATAAAAAACAATAATATGATTAATGATAAACATCGCAATGCAAATATATATGAATAAAACACGATTATAAACGATTTAAACTTTAGAGGCAATTAATTTGACGTACATGACATCATATATAAATAATGTTTATTAATAAAAAATAAATCAATAAATAAATATAGCACTAATTTGTTACAATAAATTCAATATATTATTTATAAATGTTATTCAAATTTTTTTTTGAAATGCATGATATTATTTTTAACTATTACAACTGATTTTATCTTTGATATAGTTTCTATAAGGGATGTATATGAATCACTTGATGTTTTAAAAATTTTAGTCAAATAACCAAGTGATAGTTTTGTTCTCAAAAACGCCCTTCGACCAATATGGCAAAGTATAAGAAAAATATATGAAATTTGTAATTAATTGAATAATGAATAATTCTATACTCCGAAATAAATTGTATAAGGAAGATGCAATTTTGAAAAATATATATAACATCACATCGCTAAGGTATAGATACCATTCCATCAACAAAAACTTTATCTATGTATTAAATAGTTTTCGCTAAATATTATAAATAAAATTTATTGTATAGTATATATGGTACGGTGAAAAATATATGTTGAGATTAATTCAGTAAGGTGTTAAATAACAATATATGTATATGAAAAGCTTCAAATATATATATATATATCTAGAAAAACACAAAATAATCCGTTATAAAATGCCACACAAAATGTATACATGTATATATGATATATATGGATAGAATAGAATACAAAAAATTACAAAATGTCATCTTAAAAGAGATAATAAATAATACATCGCGTTCGCGTTCATTCGACAATATAAATAAAGTATATATGTATAATAAATATGTAAATACATTTTATGTATATATATAAATCCATATATACGTATATAGTGATATGGACACTAGAATTTCTGTAATTCGAAAATTAAAATTTGTCACAATTTGTCTTTGATGAATGTTTACATATATGATATGTCTTCAGTTATTAATGACATCAATATATTTCTGTTGTGATGTAGATATAAATATATAATATATATATATATATTATTTCTCCAATGTTGTACGATATTAATAATATAAATAATAATAAGAAATTTAAAATAATAATAATAATGCATACATGATAATATGAATAAATATATATATACTATATTATCTTGAGTAATTTTTTTTGTGTCTTGAGAAAAATTTACTATATATGTATGTATATAGTGTTACAGTCCATGTCTTACACATATATATATGGATATATAATTAATAATTATACATAACATATATATAAAATACATGGTGATCTTAAAAATATCCACCATATAACCGCCTGGTTATTCCTTAGGAATATTTTTAAGTATCGAAAAAATACTTCTTTAAACATTTCGTTTATATACATATATAATACATATATTATAAATTGCAAAATCATTAAAAAAATTTTAATTTAAAGTAATTTCGTTTATATATTTATCCTCTAGACTCACAATAACATTTTTAAATCCCATAGAAAAATTGCTCCGAAATACAATAATAAATCAATGTAATTATATTCTGCAGGCTATAAAATTCAGAATTCGAGACCTATATATCAAGAAATATCTTACAGTAATGTACACTTAGGATTCATCAGCGCATCGACTATATGATGGATGATGGTAACTTTTAGAGTACCCTCTCTTTATATATATAGCAATATAAGATTACCTATATTTTCAATGTAGAGATATTATGTAAAGCTTTTTTAATAAAATAATTTTATTTATATATATTTATAATTTTGTTTAACGGTCATATATATTCTATAGAAAATATCATTGGTGGAACAGATATAAACAAATATTACATTGGTATACAAAAGACATATAACATTCCAATGGATTTAGTGTTTGATATATTATAACAATTTTCTTTTTCTTATATAATTTGGGATAAATAAAAGATTTTTTTCCTCATAATATTGATAAATAAAATATATGATATATAGAGAAAGTTATCATCGTTATTCGTATATAATGATATTAAAAAATTTAATAATCTCAATTAAATTGAAATTATATTATTTTTAAATAGATATAAATCCATTAAATTAAGAAAAATTATATTTGCATTGACAATTGCATTTCATATTAACACTATAATTAATTATTTTTAATAGAAATTATGTATGCTATAGATTTAGCATATAATTGAATATTTAATAATATTTATAAAAAATTGAAATTATGGATTACTTATATACTGTACTGTAAAACTTATAGTGTAAAACCTATAATAAATATATTTCTTATCTGTATTATATATATTCAATTATTGAAGAAAACTATTTTTTTATTATGTAAAAGGTCAAATAGATAGAGTTATTGTTTTGATTGTTAAGTTATATAAAAGCAAATATTAAATACATGAAATTTAAAATTCCGTGCACTGGGTTATTTATAAATAATCCAAAAATTTTTCTTAATAATAAGACAAGTTTAAAAATAATCTCATAAAATACATAGAATAATGTTTGTACCATTTTAATGGAAAAAATAACATGTTTTTGTACTCTTTAATATAAAACCATAACAATTCGCCCACATTATAAACCATATACTATTAAGCTATAACTATATAGATTTATGTTATAATATAACATTATACGAATAAATAAGAGAATGCAATGAATTATACAAATATTTTTTTATTTAAAAAAAAAAAAAATCCATAAAACGTATATATTTATATATGGGTATTATCATATTATAGATAATTCTTTCAAAATTTACTTATACTGTAAATTCGTAAAATATAAAAAAAAAACTAAATAAATAATATAATTATTTCTATTTGTTAATTATTCAAGTCATTTTCCCATGATCATTTAATATCAGTTAATCACTTGTTAGAAATTATATTATTTATCGCATTTAGCAGTAATATTATTATTGATATAATATTTATTTATAATATTATATTCATATATATTAATAATGACTTAGAACTTATCAACAAGTATACTATATATGATTAAAATCTCACTATATATCCATGTGATAATGATATAATAACAATATAATATTAATAATAATATAAATATTATATTACAAATTATATATATATATATATATACATGAACATTTTTTACAAATAGAATAAATTGAATGATAATTATAACATCTCGACCGAAATATTACATACATATAGACATAACGAAAAATACATTTAAAAAAAAGACTACAGAACAAAATAATACCATCAATGTCAAAATATATGGAAAATATAATATAATAAACAAAAAATTCACTTTAACTATCTATATTATAATTATCGAATAAATGTCTATATTTCTTCTTTATACTGATATGTATTTATGTGTTATATATGCAATGTCTACAGGCCCGGTCCTAACCAATTTTAAGTGTTCGGTTTAATTTTATAATATTGAACCAAAGAACATTAACATATAGTAATTTCTATATCGTAAGACAATAGAATATAGAATTAATTTTCATTAAGACTTGCTTTAACATAAAAAAAACTTGAAAATAAGAAAGAGTTATTTTAAGAGATCATTAACTCAGATATTGTGTATGGTTTGCTAAAGGAAATTCTTTATAATTTTCTGAACAAATTGTTTATAATGTTCTAAATTGAATTATGTAAAGTTTTTGGAGGGCAGCATAAAGAACCGCAAGTAATCATTTATATATCATTGTCAACTTGTGAATGTAAAAATCATCCTAAATGAAAGGATGGAATGGTTTTTATTTGTGCTATTGAAATATTCGTAAATACGGATTGGCATCCGTCAATGCTTATCAACCAATACAAATTTTTAAAATATATACTAATAAGAATAAGTTAAATTTAACATATATCTAATACGCGTTCAGGTCTCGCATTCAATTACAGATTAACACATAATTTAAGTACAAATATCTATTTTTCCCCCCATTTGGTAATAAAATATACAAATATTAAAGTAATATATTTTTTTCATTTATTATCACATAAATTAAATACCAAAATTTTTCATATTATATTAACTGTATTTATTGTACTGTCGTCGTCATCATCGTGCGATTTAGTGCGTATATCTTATTTAGTACATATATGTTATATGGATATCGGTGATGGATATCGATTGTGTGATCATGTTTTTTTAATAAATTTGTTATTATTCTAAAATTATAACTATCAATTTACAACGTTTAGGTGTAGATATTTCTAAATTATATTATAATTGAATGACGAAAAAACAAACACTTTAAAAACTCATTTGCCTTTATACGATAAAGAAAATGAAATATATAAAGCGACGAAACTGAAAAAAAACTGTATGAATTTTTTCCTAAACATTTTTGTAAATAATTTTATAATAAATGTATGTATAAATTTATTTCACCTGAATCATGCTGAGACATCATTTAAGTATAAAGGAATTGAAACAATACAACAAATTACATTTTTACTTGACTTTTAATTTAAAAAAAAACCATTATTTTATTTATATTATAATAAAACATAAATAGAGTGATTTTTCCAAATTAAAGTGTATGTATATGTATATCTTTTAATCATATGTTTGAAAGATGTTCTATGATGACATTATATACAATTAAATATTCAAACAAATATAACACAATAGTGATAATAATGTATATATATTATGTTTTTAGTGATTGTTTAACGTATAATTAAATAATACTAAATATATTATACCTATATCAAATTGATTGATATCGAAATCTATATTTGAATAGATATTTTTGAATTTATTCATCTATCTATATTAATAAAATTAAATCTATTAATTTATGGTTTTGCATGTTAACCCTAAACGTGCAGACGACTAAAATGTAGGTTACAAGTAAGGCCGTACAATTTTCTACAGAGATTTATATCTGAACCGTTTATCAATATTTTATAGCAAAGTTATTTTTGGTTTGAAAACACGATACCGTATCAACGAATGTCTTAAAATGTTGCATTGAGTTTAAGGCTAGTACCGGGAATAAGAGCTTGCCCAATCCGGAGAGTAAAAACTCCATGACCGGTCACGATTAAATTATTTTATTATTAAAACCAAAAATCTTTGCTTCATATTTTATACACATAGACCACAATGAATATATATAATAAAAAAAAAGTAATTCAATCATTTTCGATTGATTATAAAAACCCTGTAATTAAATTCTCTTTTGTTTAGCACACGTTTTCGTTTATTTTTTTTTCTTGTATTATTAATAATTCATTGTTGTATATTATAAAAGAATAAGTACATTTGGTATTTTATTTATATAGAGAAATAATCTTTGATTAAACGAAATAATATTATTAATAAAAAAAAAAAAAAAGTATTTATTATGGATGGTTTTCATTGTGTTTTTTTTAAAACGATAACCTATAATTATATTTAATGATTATAATTTAAAATAAATATAAGTAACAAATATTATCTATGTATCAATTTATACCAAAGAAGTAAAAAGTTCCTGATTGAAAGCATTTTAAAATTAAGTTGTTTATTAAATACTTTTTTTAATTTATTTGATACGATGCGATATGCAATATATTAATATTGACCGATAAAATTTCTTTTGTTTTATGATATTCATATATATATATATATATATATATATATATGAAAGGTTCAATCTTAATTTAGACATATAAATATAATAATAGTTTAGGTTATGTACCCCATAATGATTGTCGGCGGGCATTTATTAATTTTACTCCATATATCTCGTGTTATTTTAGAGAATCATTAAATAAGTGGGTTTTTTATTAAACGAAATTAATTTAAAAAAATATTATAGATTTTTTTTTAGCAAAGAGCAATTAATTTATCACTCACTTCTCCCATTTGTTATATTATATATAAAATAACATAATTAAAAGTATAATAAAGTGAATATAAAATGTATATTAATGTATATTCGATTCTTTTTTTTCTAATACATATTCTATTTTCATTTCAATATATTTATTATATTATACATAAATTCATTTTTAAGTAGCATTATTATATAAAATGATTATTATTATAATGAATAAATGATTTATTTATATATTCGTTATACTTTTATATACTGTATTGTTCGGTATTATTTATTCAATTATTAAAAAAATACCTATCCATTTTTTAAAACATATCCATAAACACAATATGGTTAAAATATTTAATAATGATCAAAATATAAAGATAAAGAAAGTATTTATTCATGTATAAGCATATATCCATTTAATATTCTGAAAACTTTGAAATTCAAATATCTATATTTTTACATAGATCATCATCAATTGTATGCGCTAAACAAAAGAAAGAACAAAATAAAAAATAAAAAGTGTCATGACAAGACTTCCAAAAAAATTCGAATAATAAAATAACATTTTATACATGTCTATATATAGTAATAGTAAGGTAGTTTTTGTAATATCAATACACATACTATAATATGTAAGTTACTATTTCGAAATATAATGATATGTTAATGATGATGGGTTAAACAATATTATCGGCGTGTAATGTGAAAAAAAAAAGAATGTAAAGGATGAATACCATCAAATAATTTTAAGATATTATAAATATTTAGATATACAAATTATATTTATTTTTATTGTTTCATCGATCATCTTTTATTATCACTTTTATGATGATGATATTCACAAATGAGAGAAATCATATATATATGAAAAAAAAAACTCCAATAGGTTTTAAATAGAATACAACAAAGAAAGACAACTTACTTTCAAAACAAAAAAAAAATTTATTTGATTATAATATAATTACATCGCGCAATATATCTTCTAAAAATGTATTACACAATTTTATACTTTATAGTGCATCATTATATTAATATAACTAAACCGAATACTTGAAATGGATTTGTGAAACAAATAAAATTTTTTTAAATAAATCTATAAATGAAAATTTTTTATATTCTTTATATTTCAACATAAAGCACTTGATATTTGTTTATAGAAGACGTGTATATCATATTTGAATTGATCAAATGTATGATAATTTAATCCACAAAAAAAACCATTTACTTAATTTTGAATGATAGTCTCGGTTTTATAACAAATAAATTAAGATCATATATAATTATCAACTTCAACATTTTCGTTTTTCATTTTTTTTTTTTTTTTTTGTTATTCATTTCATAAAATTTAATTATTATAAACTCATATTTATGTATGCGGTATGTGATTATTATTTCATTCAAACATTCAAAATGTACAAATTTTGATTTGTGATATTTTCAAGTATATATCAAAGAAATAAAACAAAACAAATTGCAATGCTATATATTTTAATGTATTCCAAGTGGAAAAAAACATAATAGAATTTAATTGATTTTCTATTGGAATAATTTTTTTTAAAGAGAGATTATTGAAGGATGATAAAAAAACATCAAACACACAAATTTAGATTGAAAGAAAAAATTTCATCAGGGATTCTTGAATGAAATCGAAAATTTCTAATGAATAAAAAAATGTTGATGACGAATTTTCTATGACAAGGAAAACTTCTAATGAAAGAAATCTGGAGGAGTTGAAAGAGAATTTTTAAAACACTTTCATTGTTAGATGATTGTTTGTATGTTTTATACTTAATAAATGTTTTAAAAGATTATGTGTGTATTATAATGGAAATTCATATAAATAAAATGAAAAATTATCAAAACTAAACAAACAAAAATATAGTGATAAATAATTTGTTTAACATATCACATATAATAAATCATATAAGAAAATATACACGATCCCATATATAATCTTAATTGAAAATAACATATAAAATGCATACTCTAATTTGTAAAAATTTAAATGATAGACATAAATAAAAGAGGCAGTATCTGATCTGAATGTTACTATACTTCATGCATAACCATACACGTATATATATAAATTTGGATATAAAATTTAATATTATTAATAAATAATAATAATAATAATAAGATAAAAAATATAAATGACAACAAACATCAATTTTTTAACCATTAAAATTGTATTAAAACATGTTTCATTTCAACATGTGTTATTATATTGTACTATATCAGCTTATATTATTTATTTTTATTTATAAATATACCAAATATACAAAAAATAAATAAGAAGAAAACAAATGGATATTGTGTTTATCTGCAATTACAACAACACCATAAAAACAACAAGAATACATTAACAAAAAAAAAACAACATTTATTTAAAAATTTAATAAATGAAAAATAAACACTATCATTACGGGTCTAATTTTTTAAATAGACATCCTTATCGAATAATAATCTTCTTCATTTGTTCCAATGATTTTCTTTATATATATATATAAGTAAATGTAAATATATATATTATATTTATTAGTGATTTTATACACTCTGTTTTTTTTTGTATTATACATTTTAAATATATTATTCATACAGATATCATGCATAGTGATATACGATTTTTTCTTCTGTTCTCTTTATGAAATTTATTAATAATATTATTGGAATGTATGGGAAAAAATTGCGCCTATATAATAATAATAATAATAATAAGCAATATAAAAAACACAATCTATTTGCGTATATATTAATATATTTACTATATATATTTATACAGATCTATAGATATAGAGTTGTGTTTTAAGTCAGATCAACAAATATAGCACATAAAGTGTATACATTTCATATATTACAAACAAATAATAATAATAATATTATAATAAATAATAATAATAATAATAATTATTATTATTATTATTACCATTATATTAATACAAACAAACAAACAAACGAAAAACATATAATATTGTAATAAATAATAACAAATAAAAAAAAGAGATACATCGTTGACTATTTAGTTTTTCATTTGAAATTATTATTAATGAGATCATCAGTATTAATAAACTGATTTAATAAGATCTTTTTATAGGTAAAAATTTAAATATTAATATTTATATGTATATAAATATCAGATTTATCAAATAACACATCACAATAAAAAGATATAATATTATAATATATAGATTTATATGCATATACATATAGTTATATGAAGGAGAGACTCACAGATCAAATGAATAAAAAAAATAAATGTTTAAATGATATTAATTTATAACAATATAATACCTGATTATCTATAATAAAACGATCATACGATGATGATGATGATGATGATGATGATACTGATTATGCCGGATATATAATTGGTAAATATATAATCTTATCAAATGATATATGATTAACAAATAAAAATGAATATTATAGCAATCCAAAAGGAATGTAAAATTTTTTTTTTCGTTTTATTTATTAGTAATATCTCTCATTTCGTATATTAGTGTAAGTAAGTCCTATTCAATATACCCCATCATGTTGCATATTATGAATTAATCATTATTGTTTTTATCCTTAATTCTGTTTTATTTAGATTTACATTAAAAAGTATGACTTCATACTTGAATATATAACATACATTATTTACAAATCAATATTATAATACATATGGCAATAAGAATAAATATTGTAATTCTAAGAAATTGTAATTTAATTGTATTAAATAAATTTCATCATAGATCTATACGAATCTTTTATTATATATATATATAATAAAAATATTATATATATATATATATATATATATATTTATGAGACATGAATAAATATTAGCGCTTTCAAAATGGATTGATTGATCGGTTCTGTACGACGGGAAGGTTTATTATACTACTTTATGGAAAATGAAAACAAAATGAGGTTAATGCTAATAGATAAAGATTTTAATGAATGTTTGGGCATTATACGTATGGAAGTCATTACAATATTAGCTAAATTTTTTTAGATGGTAAACTTTGTATTTACTTCTGCTAAAAATCGTTGGGTAAATGAACTATTGGAGGTTATATAAAGTGAGTTAAATGTATACTTTTATATTTTATAATTGGGCGCGATGGCTGGCAAAAGGATTAATACATTTTTGTTTTCTTTTTTTTTGGGTACGTATGTGAATTGAATTTTGGGAAATTAAAAAATATTTCAATAAAAAAAGAATTGGTTATAGGAAATTCAGAGATATATAATATTTTTAAAATGTATTGATAAGCAATTAACAAAAATTGAATTTACAATGTCGTTTTTTTTTTTTACTTTTATTTGTATAGCTTTGAGTTGCATTCAATAATATACGTGTATATAAATGTGTATATATAAATATTTAGTGATTTATAGAAAATAAATGGTATTATAAAATATGATTGATTATATTTTTCTTTTATTATGATTATGATTATGATGTAACTAAAATTATTTAAACTATAAGAATTGAATTTTTTCATTCGGGTTTTAGTTTAATATATAGACTGCAAGCTGTATATAGTATTTTGATAATATTTACAGTGCGATTTACTGTATCTTCTATTGGACTATTTTTAAGAATACACACGTTTTAATAAAAATAGGTCTATCTTATTTCAAATTTCTGTCTGTCTGATTCAATTGTGTGAAAATTTAGAAAAAAGTTTCTTACACAAACCAGGTGGATAAGTAACTATAATTTCTTTTATATGGAAAACTTTTACGATATTTAAACTCAATTTTTTAGCATTTCATTTTTAATATATATAACTAAATAACAAAATAAGATAAAATATATCGAATTATTAAATTATATGTATATGAGGATGCGGTAAAATATCAAGCTGTGTGAAATGATCTTTATTTATATTTATTATTAATATACAAATAATTTACAAATATACTCGAGATTCAAAATTGGATAAATAATATTTATATAATATTGTATATCGTCAACGTAGAGAACCTCTATATCATCACCATTATACAATTACACCATCACAACACCACACCGTCTGCAATGTCTATATATTTAAAGTGAATTGACAATTTTTTTCTATTTATATATACTCGCATAGCATTCATGTACATTTAATGGTATTATATATATTTAAAAAAAGGATAAGTGAAAATTTGAACATATATCCAATGGATCTTATTTGTGTAGGCGGATATCCACGATGTATATATACATTATAATACTTATGTATCGTACATTATTTAAAATATACAATCTTGTTAATATAGAATAATGATATATAATATTGGGAGTTTTGTAAAGAAAAAAAACTTTTTGCCTGCAGGTCCATTCGTCAAGTTACATATATATCGGTTTTATATTTTCTAAAGTATACATATATACTATACGATTATACATATTATAAAACAAAATCTATTTTATTGTGTTTAAATGCTATACGGCTACCACATTGTGAGAAACAGAATATATTATATCAAATATACAGATATTCTTACATCGCGCCGTTAATATAATATGTATATTGAATGAGGTGATAGTGCGAATAATTTTGTTTAAAATATATATTTAATTTTTCAAGTAAAATGTATATGAAAAAGTAAGTGAATAAATAAAAATATAACAAAAAAATACAATATATAATACTGTATAGAGACGAATAAAAATTGAACAACAAAGGTAAAAAATATAAACGACAGAAAACAAAATTTTATTACAAACATGACAAATTCTCTGAATTAAATTACATTATATACTATCACTATTTATATCATGAAATAAATATACTATCTATATATAAAAGCAGACTTAACATTTCTACTATACATAGTATTTTGTATAATATTTAAACAATTTTTCACTGTTTATTTTCATCTACTTTATTTTTCCCTTTTTTTTTGTATTTTTAAATGATATTTTCCATTTCTCACTGAAATATGCATTATTCTTTTTCTCTGTATTATATAAAGAATTTTTGTTGAACTTCCATCGCATATAGCAAATATCGCGATAAAAACATATAATATTGTGAGTTTTATACATATATATATATAATATTGAAAATGCTTAAATTAATACACATAATATTTAGATTAATATCTTTTATAAATGAAAAAAAATAACATTTTTTTTAAATATTTGTCTCTACCTTTATATACATATATATATATATTATTATTATATATGTACTATCAATAATAGATTAAAATGAATATATAAATATTTCCATTTACTTATCGGTTACTTGAAAAGTGTTGACATAAATACAAAAAAGTTGCTAAAGCAGCTTTTTTCATTGTCTTGTTCCAACACATTTTTTTTTTCGTTTGTTATATCAAAAACACTTTCGACTGAAACAGATATCTGACCGAAACTGTTGAACCGATCGAATTAACCTTTAGGGTATGTGAATATGAAAGATGAAACTTTAAAATGCAATACAAAATTTGGGGCTCAATAGGTTACATAACTTTTCAAATGACCTGGTATTGATGGTTTAACATTTATGGTGTTAAAGTGATATCATATAAACGTTTTTTATGTTTTGTAATATATTTACATATATAGTTATATATATAATTTTTGAACTAATTCGTGCGATCATTGTCTCCTCACTAAATAAAGGCATATGAATATATTAACTGCGAAAATATGCAAATACAAGAAAATATATATATGTAACAAAACATCGATGTTATATATATAATGCGTTTGCCGTAGTAAAATACGCACTTAAATATTTATACAATAACAATGTTAATACTTTTCATATATACTACTTATACAATAAAATACCATTTAAAATTAGCCTATATTATGCATATAATATATTTATTGAAACAATTGCGGGAATTTTATTTTTTCAAATGTTAAAGTTAGAGCGCAAGGTCTTTAAAACTTTACCGCGTACTATATAATAGAGATAACAATTTTTCCAATACTTAAATGAACTGGCAGTGTCCCATAAAATGATTAAGATCAAACACGAAAACTTAATTTAAGTATTATATACTTTGCTGATGAATTTTGTGATTTTGGTCGAAAACCATCGGAAATGGATTGAACATCAAGGTAATATATAGATGTAATATAAAAATATTGGAATAAATTTAATAAAATAATATTAGCTAATTGGTATATAAGAGCTAATTAACATTTTATTATATATTGATAATTGAATAAGCATACACAATATATAATAATCATAATGTTCATAACATTCTACAATACATATAATAACTGGGAGTACATATCAACTGCGTGTACCTTATACACGAATGATGTTCCATAAATCCATAAATAAATGAAAATTTAAATTGTATATATGGCGCCAAACATGTTTGAAAAATAAATGAATTATTTTGTAAATAATAATTTTATAGTTTTATTGTTATCGCTTCGTTTAAATATGTAAAAATGTTCAATAAAAATTGTGTTAAATTATTTTATTCGTATAAATATACTTATTTAGTAAGTATATATAGATTTATATAATCGCATATATTCATTTAATCGTTTTATAATTCAGTTATAATAGTATATACATGTAAAAATTATAATACAATAAAATTATATAAATGCACGATTATAAATGTTTGTGTATTCTTACGATAATAACAACCGGGCTTGTAAAATACAAATATAGTATACGGATATATAATTAATATATTTATATAAAGTAGTTCAAATTGCGAATTAGTATAGTATAATCTGTATATTTTTAGAGAAATTGGTAATGTCGCATACTCCAATATATTGAAATGGATTCAAACACCAAAGTTAAATTTCGATAATATAATATTTTTAACAATAAGAGAATATTGACGTTAACGTTTTAAAAGATTTAATTAAAACAATTACATTTTATAACAAGATTTATATTACTATATTTTTTAAGTGTTTGATATTAAATTTTAAATTCAGCCATTTAAATGACAAATAAAATCAATAGTATATTCTGATATCCTAATTTTTATATACACAACAGTTATAATATTACAATACATATTTTTACAACAAATCACTACAAATTAAGTATTATATTGTATTTTACATTTAGTTGTTTCTATATTCATACTTTATATGAATTACATGAAAAATTTATAGATTACAGATTTAAAAAAGCATTACATTGTATAAATAATGAGACAACTTTAAAAATTCCAACAAACTATATATAAATATATCTATACATATACATATATATATATATATAATATCAATTTAATTGATTGAGTAAAGTTGATTTTGAATGTGCGATTTCAAAAATATTTAAAAAAATAAAATTGTATTGAATTTTATTGCATTTTATAAATGTTTATGGAATAATTTTTATATTTAATTTATTGCTAAACTATTATTATTAATGCAACATAGTATTTGTATCGATAGTTTTTCAACAATAATAATTATTAACAAAAACAAAATACCAATAACATACCATTTGTACCGGTTAATGTTCGACCTTTCCACGGAACAAAAAGAACCCGTTAATTTAAAGAGAAAAAAGCCAAATATCCTTTATCCAAAATAAATGCTCTTATTAGCGAGATCTTATGTTTTGTAAATAGTTGACACTAACGTTGTTATTTTTGGTACCCAATACAAATTAAACATAATAAATACGATACAAGTTTTAATAAAGGAATGTTAGTTCTGTCAATGCAAGAAATCAACTCATAATCAGTCAATATGTGCTATATGTGTATTATGTAGATGGGAATTAACCAGTAAACCTGGTATTTAAAATCTTATTTAATGAAGAAGAAATATGCATAATAATCATAATATAAGAAAATAAAAATCCAAATTAAAATGCATGTGCATTTGCAGCAGGAATTGTATATATATAAAAAAGCTAGCTATATTTACTCTGAATGCATTCAAATAAAATAAAAAATTATCATAACTTAACTGTTTTTATTACTTGATAATCTTGATCGTATCGACGGATGCGCTCAAGTATTTGTTTATTTGTGCAATATGAGATTATAATAATTAAAATAAAATATTTCTATATATACATTTACAGCATATGTTATAAACATTTTATAAAACCTAATTAAATTCATTTTAAAATCACAAACTCCGAAACCATATTGAATAATTATATATATATATTTATTATATTGCTATAAATGCATTTTAAACATAATAAAATATCCTGTAAAAATTGTATTTATCATCATTTATTAGTTTATTTGCATTGGTTCTTATTTTTTGTATTTCTATAATAAAATTAATTTTTTTATTCACATAAAAATGAGTAACAGTTTTTTCCAATATATTTTTACCGTCCATATATTGACCGACCTTTAATTTCTACATTCTAAAAGACCCGAATGAAATGAATAATTTAACTATTATTGTTAATATATTAAAGCATATTTACTTTTCACATAACACATAAATTCGTTATATTGTATTGAATAATTCACACCTAACAGATAAAAAATTAAAATAACAATAATAATAATAAAGAAAAGAATTAATCTTTCTGTAGAATAAATTTTTTTGTATACTGATATACGCGGCTTAACAAATCTATAAGATTGAATTTTTAATATTTGACAAAAACTTTCAATTGACTTACAATTGACATTTCAAAGATTTTCAAATGTAATAGGAATATTTTAAAATAAAATATTCATATATGCAATTATCTCTATATGAACGCGGATGAATAAGAATCAACGAATGAATGATATACATTTAATTTACATAAAAAAATATACGAAATGCATATATCATCATCTATAATTTAAATAAATTATTGTATAACTATATTATATATAATTATATATTGTCATTCAAATATTTATATATTTCTATATGGAGGGAATATATCAATTGTATAAAATTGAGTTATTTACTGTATAAGAAGAATTAACAAATAAAAATCATATCTTATTGCACACATTAGTTATTAGTTTCAATAAATATTATAAATAAATATTCTGTTACATATTTAATATTATATAAGCGCATTAATTTTAAATAATCTTAATACATTTTTTTAACTTGAATTGAATTAAAAAGTGTTAAAAAAATTAAATGTATATTATTATTTGTTTTTGTTCTGGTTGGTTTTTAACTTGTTCATTTTTCATTCATGCAATGAACTTGTTATATAAATAAAAATCAAAAGAGAATATTTATGAATTGGAATGTTTTTAACCAACATATTTTGAAAAAAATGGATAAATATGCCCCAAGTGACTCAAAGTACTGACATTTTTTAAATTTTATTAATACATTAAACATTTAATTTGGTCTAGTTTCGCCATTTATTTTTCTTTTTCGAAACATTTGCATCTATTCTGCCGTTTCTTCTATCATTCTACTAAATTCTTCTATTTTAAATAGAAGACAAACAAAATAGAAGAACTTCTGTTTTTGGTATTGGTAGTCGGATATAAGAGAAAAATATCGAAATTTATGTAGGTAGAATACTGAAAAAGTTCTATTTTAACTTTTAGAAATTGTACATGTGAAATGACAAAATATAGAAGGAAAATAAAATAGAAGAAATAGGCAGAATAGATACAAGTATCAAAATATTTAAAAGAATGCTAAATCTATTGCTTTATAGGTGAATGGAATTGAAATTATTATGGACGCCGAAATCAATGATGAGAAGTTTTTGTTTTTAATCAAAGATAGCATATGATAAATATAATCAAATACCATATCTAATAATAAAAGTAGATTTTGAAGGTATAGCAGAAAAGTTCGGCCATTATTGTAATAGAAGTTTTATTTAAAAGTTAATTATACCTTTCGTCAATCCTCTATCCATAAATCGATAATTTATGGAATTACATCATTATATGTAGAAAAAAACCATAATTTAACATATTCAATTTGCAATTGTCAATTCAAATAAACAAATATCATTCAGTATCTTGCACAATTCCATCAATTTCTTTCGATATACATTATGAAATAAAACGGTGTAAAATACAATTGTCATACGTATTTATAATTAACTATAAGTAAACTATATAAAAATAGTTTACTTTGTAATATTCAGTTAGATAATATTTACTTACATGCCTACAATCACTACCATTTTTATCTATCAATATAAAATCATATACATATCGAAATTCATAGATACAAAATACAAGTGATGTTGTATTGATATAGAAAATATAATAATTTATTTATTCAATAAATGAAAACCCATTCAATGGTATATAACAGCTAATTAAAAAGCAAACATTAATCTACATATATGTTTGTTAAAATTTATATTTTAATATTTAAAAAAATTACTATATGCGTGGTTTTTTCCTATTTCATTATTTTAATATAATATTTATTTGATTTCATTTGTATATTGATATGCTATAGATATGCAAATTCATTTTAATTATCGTATTTTATAGTTGTGGTACTCTATAATAATGTTAGATACCGTTATACCACTTATAACCAATAACCTAGAAAAGATTTCAGTATGTTCATAAAAAGTTTTATCGCGATAATTACTTAATAAGCGTTTTTTATCGAATGTCATTTGTTTTAATTTTCCTTTTATAAAGTAATATAATAAAAATAAATTTCTACTCACTTAATTGATTGATAACAGCAAAAATACACCCCAAAATAACACATAAAATATTTTGCATTTTTCCACTTCAGAAAAATTTATGAAGCAATTTGTAACAATTTCTTGAAAAATACTTTGCTGCATCAATTAACTAAGATAAAATAAAAAAAATAGAAATTAAATTTTATTGCAATATAAAGAAATTGAAACCAAAATAAATATTTGTGCATTTTAAACAAAAAACAAAGAAATTTAAACAAAATATTAAACATGTTTGATCATTTTTTAAATATATCAAACAAAATCTGACGAATAATAAATATGTATTTAGCAATGACAAACTATAACATTATTTTACATTTTACGGATTACTACATTTTTAATTATTCAATGGTGATAAAATTTGATGGTTTTTATTTCAATAATTTATGAAAATAGAAATAGAAGAAATAGTTTAGAAATAGTTTATAAACAAAATATTTAACATTATAACATATAATATGTATTGCTGATTGATAATGTGTTTATAAAAATTTTGATGTAGTATCTTAAAGCAATCAATTTATGTTTGGGAAATTTCAATAAACTTAAGCAACGAACCCAATAATTATTCATTTTATTTTTTGGCTTTTTTTCTAGAAAATGAAAATGATTAAAAAAATTTTAATCTTTACCAAATATATGAATATTATGGTTAATTTTGGATATTTCAAAATGTTATATGTATAAAAGTTGCTAATTCAACAAAATCAAATATATTCATCGCCAAAAACGTATGAGAAAAAAAACAATGATAATCATATCAAAATTATGGTAAAAAATTTTGTATAATTTTAAAGTTAAATTCAATGAAACATAACATTATGATTACAAACAATGAATATATATAATTAATTGTATAAATCTTTAATAGCCGTCATATTTATCAGATAATCCATAATTATTTTATTTTTTGACAAATTATAGATATTTTTAAAACTTTTATTTATTACTTATAGCAACTTGTATTATGGTATTATTTATAGAAAAAAAATATAAATATATATAGAAACTAAAGTATTTAAAAATAATGGTGATAATATAATAACAAAATAGTAATAATTTAAAATAATAAATATCATATCTGTTTTACTGTTAACTGCAAGTTTTATAAAGAAATGCACAATACAATTTAGAAATTTATTTATTGTTATCATTATAATGATAAAAAAAATTTATAATAATATACAAAATGAGTGTTTATAAACACATTAATGGGAACATATTTACAAAAATAAATTCACATTTATTATAAATTTTACAAAAACGAATAATTTATTTATTTTTTTTTCGAAATTGATAAAAAATTATATACAATTACAGATGAATAGAGAAAAGAAAAAAAAAACATATTAGGTGGCTGCAATTCGCTTCTATATATAAATGCATTACGTATAATTTATATAGGATATATGAAAAATTACATGCATTTATACATATATATGCATTGATGTACGACGATAGAAGTCTGTTAAATTTAATGTATACGGGTGAAACTGGATTTAATTTAACTAATTGAAAAACGTTAATTGTGGGTTGTGAAAGCAGATATAATGTGAAAAATGTTACCAATGTTTTTATTTTTTAATATGAATACATAAAACTTATCGAACGACTGCCAGTGAACGTATATATTGTACATCAATATGGATAACCGCACACGAGAAATAATCAAAAATTATGTTTATTTACTATTTCTGTCTTTTCGGCAATTAAATTTAATTTTTTTAATGTATTTCACTGATTACAATTTACCTAACCTTTTACATTTAGATTTAACATGTATGTATTCAATATCATATGCGTAGAGACCAGAAGAAATAAAAAAAAAAACAAAAGAAACATTTTCTTCTTTTACAAATTACATGTTTAGATATATGGAAAATTAAAATATGATACTTTTAAGAAATTTATTTGGCTTTTATTTATTTTGTTAATATGAAATCATTTTTCAATTATTGTGTTTATTTGGATAAAAACACCATAGTTTATAATCTCAGCGTTTAAAAAAATGTTTTTATGAAACACATAAAAGACACACACGTAAATAAATACCAAATATATGAGTGCATATTATCATTGAAATTAATCTGTGTGTGCCCTTTTGACACTTCTATATATTAGCTGTGGTAATACCAAAAGAAAAAATGAAAAGAAAAGAGTTAATATTAAATTATTAATATGATTTGGTAAAAAAAACAAACTACCTGCACTTCAATACAATGAATACCTATTACGATAAATAAATTAATTTTAATATCATATATATTAAAATTGGGCTTTTTTTATGTTCCAAAAAACTTTCTATAATCAAATTATAAATTATAACTCTTAAATGGAATGGACTTATAAGGACTTTAATTTATATAAAATGAATCAAGAATTATATTATTATTATATATTATACCGGTATGCTACAAAATTAGGAATTTTGTGTTGTCTTAACAAAATGTTTTAGATTTCTAATAATGTATATGTCATATAATGAAACTGAATTATCTGCCAATACAAATTGTAAATTGTAAATTGTAGATAGAGTATAACAATAGTAAAATTTTGTACAATTCTTAAAGTGTAAAATCTATATAAATAATTATATTTCATGCATATACTTTCAAAGGCGCAAAATATATATATATATATTGTCGGTCAATTGTCTTTGATGAATTATATATAAATAAATATCATAACAAATAAAAATAATATTATTTACAAAGGTACATGATGTTTAAACTAATTCACACATTATGTAAGCACTTCTCGCATAACATTTTATTACTAAATGTACATATATAATATTGAGGATAAATATAATATAAAGTTAACAATAAAAAGCAGTTCAAATGAAATCCATATATTCCATATACGATATATATTTATATACACATTTGTATGTAAATAAATGAAAATAAAAGGGTATATTAAAAATGCAATATATTTATTATTATAATGATGGCATGTATATGGTATACAATAAATATATATAGTATATTATTTTAAGTAGATTTCCATTCTAGTTCATATATTTACATTTTATGTGTTTAAAAAAATAAATAAATAAAATATCATTTATTTTTTAAATATTTTCTATTTGTCAATAATATTAAATTGTATATTTATACCATTTTATATATATATATATATCTTGTATATTGTTGAAAAATACTTTATTCCTATTTTTTATATACAAAAACTTCTAAAGAGGATCTGCCAAAAGGTACGACGAAGAAAGTTGTATGTAAATAAAATGACAGTCGGTTTTTTTTCAAAATTGTTTTGTACAATTTTAACAAAAGGTAGTCTTATATGGTCGAATCACAAATTAAAAATTAAATGGTAATATCAATTTAGTGGTTTGAAAATGAATAAACCTTAAAATAAATCCTTTTCAAATATATTAATTATCTATAATATACCATGGATAATTGCATTATACATATACTATGCCAAATTTTGGTTTGGTGGGCCCTTTATTGAAAGAAAAATGCATCGTACAATGAATTTTTCATAATAGGATGATAGGTATATTTAAAGTAAAGTAAATTACAAACAAAAATTAAAATATAACAATGCTCATAAACTGTTTAAATAAACAATTGTACAATTCTTTGACTATACTTCTCCTATAAATATAAATATAAATTTAAATCATAGTTAAAGATATTATACGAATACCATTGCATGTACACATTAAAAGGCATTTAGTTAGAAAAAAAATTCAATACATACTTCCAAAATACATACTTGGAAAATTAAGTATTACACCAATATATATTTATTGGTGGAAAATATCTGAAAATTTTTATGCTAGTTAGTTAAAAATTACAATTTTATTTTGAGTTATAAATACTGTATATAAACATTAAACATATAGTGAATATGCATATAGTATTTTATGTAAATTTAATTATATTCTTATCATATATAGTATATTTGTGTGTTCATGTGTAATTTTTTTTTTGATTCACCTATAAACAGCATATATTATATATATATATATATATATATATATATATATATATGCAACAAACCTAACCATGAAAACAAAACATATTTATTATAATTTAAAACTACTTTCTTGACCTGTGAACGTTTTTTTATATGTGCATATTATAACACTTTTTGTCCTCTTTTTATACATATTTATTATACTTATTAATCAATATCTACACAAATATTTTATATATATAATATATAAATGAATATAATGATATAATATACTGTTGTGTTAAACCACTTGACACTGTTATATATTGTACATGTGATTGCTAACCATTTTGCCATGCATTTATAATAAAGTATTATATTATAATAAGTATTATATTCTATATGAGATAAATACAACTTGTATTATTATTATTCTGTATTATAGAAACAGATTTTGTATATGTATTATTGCATATATATATATATAAATATATTGCGTATAATTTAATCTTACTTCAATATACGTATATTTTTATTTATTTGTTATTATAAAATGATACGAGTCATTTACTTACTATATTTATTTTTATTCTTGTATAAATATTGTTGTATATACTGATTATTTATTTTATATATCTACAGTTCTTTATACATATACATTTTGACTTTGAATATATTATAAATAGTAAATTATAATACTTATATTAATATATGTATATATATATATATATATACAATAAAGTAAATTAGTTATAAACAGAATCTTCTTTCAATATGTCATGTAAATTACTTTATACACTTTCTCATAAATTTCACGCTTGTTCATATTCATATTAGAACATGCAGATTTTATTTCATTTTTTTTTTGCAGATATTACAAATACATAATATTTTGAGATATAATTTTATAAAACCACACACAATATAACATGTTATATGTGTTAAACATATTATACGCGTATATACACCAGTGTTTAATAATAATAAATGTACAATTTTAAATTGAAAAGAAAAGAAGGATGATTATATTAAAAAAAGTTTCTATATACGCAAATTAGCCAAATCAATTATCGTTTATATATCATATAATAAAGTGTAAAACTTACATATGTACGCAATGCAGTTTTTTAATTTATAACAAAGAGAGTATGGATAGCACGGTCGAGAAATATAATTCAACTTCCAAAACTAACCGAATAAGTCACTCTTATGAATGCAAGTGCCAAATATGTATAATTGTTAAAAAAGAAATCATTAAATAAATAAACTCTTAATAGTAACGTATGATAAAATCTATATAAAACTCAAAACGATTTCTAACACCAAACATGAATATTTTTAAATCATTTCACTGCATTGTGAAAATTTACATGAATGCTTATTTATAAATAAAAAAAAATTATATAATTATTTCACTTTAAATATATTCAATTCAATGAATTTTCCCTTAACAAAAAAAAACAAACATATATAATTATTGCAATTAGTCCAATTTTCCATTTATATAAACATAAATAAATAAATGTATATATTGACAGATACCGAATAATATAAGAGTGATGAATACACAATCACTATTATTTACATGTCATATTTATAAAGATTGATATATAATTTAATAAATAATATATTATTGTATATATTTTTTTTTGGTTAATCAAAATTATATAATGGTTTTATATAGATAAAACATAGTTTCTTTTTATTTTTTAAAATAGTTTCGATGGTTTACCTACAAAATAATATATATGCGCGATATATGATCAATCAAAAAATAAGTAAATCATATTAAGCAAAAAAAAACTAACTATCAGAAATATTTTATGTAAATAATAATTTAATATGTAAAAAATGCCTTACGGTTAGGTTTATAGAAATATATAGAAATAAGAAAATCTTATAGCTCATTTTATTGTTAAGTCAATTCATAACTAACGCACACACAAAATCATTTGTATATCAACATTTAAATGTTACTTTTTTTATATTCGTATATATTGCGATGATTGACAAGTTCCTTTTCAGGTATATTTTATCTTATATATATTAATATTACGATTTGTTATACTAAATTATAAATACAATGGATTGTTATAGAAATTTAAAATAAAATAAATCAAAATGAATATAACAACCGAAAACAAAATCAATATTGAATTAATATAAAAATAATAATAAAATAACTTTTTATATTCTAATTTATTGGGTTTATTTTGCGTTCAATTATTTTATTATATTCGTTATTTTATTGTTAAACAATACGTTTAGAATCTCTACAACACAAATTGGAATATATTTGTATAATTTAAACAGTTCTGGTTCATATAAACAACGCGACTTACAAACGTGTGTGTATATATATATGTAAATTACAAGATGTGAACACCATAATTGTTGTATAAATCTGTAGATCGATACATACAATAACATTGAGTAGCTGTGTTTTATAATCATTGCTTTTTTACATATTGTAATAATATTTATGTTAATTTTAACACAAAAAGAAAAAAAAATTATTAATTTATTTCAATTTTTTATTTTTTTCTTATTATTGATAATAAAATTAAAAAAATAAATAAATAATATAAGAGAAGGTATTTTTTCAATGAATAGCAAGTTTTATATATTATTGAGATTTGATTTTTTGGTAATAGTTTCGTTAAGAACATATTTTATCGGTATTTTATAAACAAATCACAACAAAATCATTTTAATCAAATTTTTCATTATAATTATGTTTGTTAATTAATTATATATCCACCTTACACCACACCATCAACCTAATAATCATCAGTATCATCATCATCAAATATCAGTCCAAAATTATTTTAACAGTTAAAAATTTAAATAAAGAAATTGATAAAAAATTTATATTTAATTTATTTAGAGAAAATTGTATTAATAAAAGAACCATAAAACTATTATATATATACATGTTAGATAAATCCATATAGATATTTATTTATAAATGATGTTGAGTTCATATGTACATATTAAGAAAATTGTCTTGAAATAATAAAAATTTAAATAAATTTACGCACATTTTAATAGGCGTGGTATAGTATTATATTAAGATGACTCCAAGCTGTGATATCTTGTAAATAGCTCGTTGATTGTATAGTGTATAGATGATAAAAAAAAGTAATAAATATCATTTATATACCGTGAATATTATTAAAAACAAAAAAAGATGGTATATTATTATGTTTATAATATGAGAAAACTTGTAGATTTATTTATTTATTTATATATATTGCGTATTTTATGAATGAAAATCAAAAACATTTTAAATGTTATATTCGCTTAGTTGTGGTTTTTTAATGTGTGTTGATTTACACGATTAAATGAGATTACTGCCGATGAGTGATTACAATAATTGATTAAACATTAACACATTTTTTAAATGTTTTTTATACAGATGCAGATTTGAGGTGATGAACAAATTAATCGAAAACCATTTTTTTTTTGATGAATAATAAAATAAATGAATAAATCTATAGATAAATTGCAGCTATACAATGTATTAAGGAAATTAATGAAATAAATGTGTATTGATTATTCTTCGATCATTTTAAAAGAATAACGCATTATAAGAAAATAATAATAGAGTTCATTGGAATGGAGGTGAAGGATGGCAACGAATCAGGAAAAAAACAGGGCACTGATTTGAAAATGACCGTGTCATCTATATAAAAATCCTCATATTTAATTTCGCACTGAAAATGACATTCCATAAATTTCATATTGAAAATTAGTACGAAATCTAGAAAATATTAGGGTAATTTTCAATGCGTAAAAAACTTGACATAAATGTATGATTATACTAATCATAACTTATTATCTCCGTCAATGTTGGAAACCTTTAAACCACAAAAAATATACATCAAAATGTATGATTTTTTACTTATCAACCATCAGATCGCAAATAAAATTATTAAGTATGACAACAATATATAAAAATAATTTTCGAAAAAAGAAATAAATAATGTCAATCATATTATTATAATATATCTGAACAATTTCAAGTTATAAATCACAGTATTACAAATTATATTGTTGATGCTCCCTATATTGTATATATATATATATAATATATACAATTGAGCAATGAACTGAAACATTTTTATTACTAATCTTTCTTTCTTATTATTACCCCTTTTCATTATTTACAAAGCCTAAATGCCAGTACATAATAAATTTTGTTTATAATACATAAATTTAAAAATTAAATGTTGAATTATTTATTTAATCGGTGCATTCGAAACATATAAATTTGTTAAATAATTATTACTTATCGATATAATATACGAAAGGAAACAAAAACGATTATATATTTTGTATATTTCAGATTGCAATCGTATATATAAATTTTATTATTAAAATTAGGTCTTCTTATTTATATATTCATCCATCCATTTAAGATGCATATATATAATATACAAAAAAATGTATATTTAATATAATTATTGCTTATCAAAAGAGAAAAAATTCATGTGTTATTTTGGGTACCGCAAAATTATACATTTTCTAAAAGAATAAATTATTATTTATTCATATGATCAAAAAATGAATATTTATAATTTATTGAAAGAAAAATAATACAAAATTTGCAAATATATATGAGCTGTATAAGGGCGAGAAAGTGCTCTGCATTTTACACAATATTAATTTAACTAATTTATTTGCAAAAAATAAAACAAAATACGATTAATTCTTTTAAAGTTCCATTTTTAAGCACGATTATAAAAATTAAATTATTGACTTCTGGAATAATTTGATATGAAATTGATTTATATAAAGCACTATTTCGATTATATCATTTATTTATAATATTTATAAGAAGAACCGAAGATGGATTTATTATATATTTTATATTTTGATATACAATTTAGCATTAAAAAATACGCATAAATTTTGTTGAATTTATATAGCTTGTATAATATAAATAAAATAAAACAGTATGTAAAAAATGTTTCACATCTGAATAAATTATCAGCGAGAACAAAACGATAATGTATTTTGCTATATAAATGCACTTCTTAAGCAACATTTTATTTTTATATATTATACTCCTCCTCGTACTGTTTGCATATATTTAAAATTATAAATAAAACAAAAACAAAATTGATCATAAACATTTTGTAATAACATGTTTTTTTTTTATTTTAATTTTTTACCTTATCTGCACAGACATAATTTAAAATTACTTTTATGAATCATAATATTTATATTAATTAATTATATATGGATATGGATTAAATAGCGCTAAAGAGTAAAAGAAATTTTATTAATGTAAGATGTAAATAAAAAAAAAAGACAAACGAATGTATAGATAAAATTTATAATTATTGTGTATTATAAATAATGCTCGAGAGAATATTATAATATAATAAAAAAATTTTAAAGTCTGATTTAAATTGTAAATATATAATATGATTTTTATATATAATAAAAATTTAATTATTATTTAATTATCACCGTATATCGTCGATTTCGTATATATATTTTATATGGTTATAATCAATTTGATTATATACCTTTTAAAATCATAATTGATGTGCGTTGGTTTTAAATACTTATTATTATTACCGTCGCATATTGCGGCTTTTATTTTCGTTAAAATATTTTATCATTCGAATTTATGATTTTTTTATTATATAAACAATTTTTAATTAATCTTCAAACTGTGTTTATTTTTTTATTAATTTATTAATATGTACTTTATGGGATTAAATTTTTAATTTACTTTAGTAATATGTACCAAACACAATAATAAAAAGTCAATCTCCGTGAATGATTAATACATCACCTAATCTGCAAGGCAAGGCTAACCGTAAACTTAAAAAATTTCTTTTAAATGGATTATAGCCTGTTTATAATTTTATAGGATTATAATATATCTTTCAAAGTCTGTCCCTTAAACGGATTACTTTTTAAACAGAATCGAAGAAACATAACTCAAAAGCAAAATATTATATAATTAAGAAAAAAATATATTATAGGAACATATTTCGTTTGTTCATCATCTAAATAAATCAACAAAATAATATTTGTTGCCATATGATAATTTTGTAAGTCAGTTCAGGAAATTCAATTTAATATACATAAATTAATTTTAATTAAAACATTTGTTGGATTGTATTACATTTTCGTAATATATTCATTACTATAAAATAATAGAAAATGTATATCTCTATATCAATATATACGTAAACCATATAGTAAATTAACTTGCAGATTTGTAGCACAAGGTTTTGTAGCACTAATTTTATTTTTATATATAATTTATTTTATTTTGATGAATGTACAAACATAAATAATATTGTACCTTATTTACGAAATGATATTTATTTAATTTTTTTTATTTGAAATAAGAAAAATAAATATTCTCAGATTTCAAATTATTGTTATATATTATATATAATAAAAAAAAAAAACAAAAAAAAAATTCTTTCTTATTATTTTTGTATAAGTTTAAATATATATATATGTACAAAACAAATTGTATAACATAAAACTCATGACCTATGGTAATAAATTCTAATTATAAATAAATTGTATATATATAAATGTAGAATATGTGCATTACATTTTCTTATTTATATTTTATTTAAATCTTATTTAACAAAACATATGTTATATATATATATATAAAATGCAAGTCGTATTTTGAACAAATAAATAAGGAATAAAAGAAATAAGATGATGATATACAATAATAATAATAATAATAATATTATTATTATTTTTTAGTTTAAGGTCGAGCACACAACTGTTATCAAATTCAATAATCATTATATTATAAATATTATACATAAAATTCCATATATAAAATATATTCATTATTTACATAATATTTTATATGTATTAAATGAATACAGCATATATATGAACATATAATTTAAAATTATATACATGCTCCTCTATATCATCATGTATATTTATGTGCATTAATAAATATAAGTGGAACAATATGGATAATACCATAATACATAAATTATTTAAAATGTGAATATGAAATAGAAAAAAAAAATCAACAATCAAAAATTGTATTTACATTTTGTACATATGGAAGAAGTGTACTAAATCACCTGTCGTCCTTATTTTTATTTATTTAATTTTCTTACATCATCCATAAGGTGAATATATTTTTTATCAGGAAATTGAAATATATTATGCGTATATAGATATAAATAATACAAAACCTTTGACGAAATATGTATATATGAGAATCATATATGGAAAATAAAATGTGATGAAAGTCATTTATATAAAATATCGAATGAAATAGATGGGTATATATGAATGGCAGATAGTCTTATGAATATGTAATTTTGTGTATTGTATTATTTATTTCATTTTGTTTTTTTTTTATGTTGTTCGTTTATGCAAAGTGAACATCTCAACGATAATTCGTTCGTAATGCATATATATTTTGTAGTTTTATTTTATATAAATTTAAATGTAATGTATGCATATTTCATTAGATCTATCATAGTCATTTTATACATCACTCTATTATTCTATATGATCATATGATGTAGTTTTCATGCATTTTTTTTTGTATACTATATAAAATATATAATAATTTTGTATAGTATAAATTATTTGTAGATAAATTAAATATATACATTTTATGAACAGGTATATTATAAGTTCATATATACTTATATATTTATAAATCAATAGAATAATATGTCATTGTGCTGTATATTACATATATATATTATTATACATATATAGTGATCATCCATCAATTATATATTTTGGGTTAAAGTTCATCATTATATTTGATCGTTTCGTATATATATTTATATATATGATACATATGAAAATCATCTAAAAAAATTGATTATACGTAGAATAATGTGTAATGTGTATATATATAAACACACAATATTCATATATAAATATATTTATATAGATATAGATAAATAGATAGAGTATATTGCGTTTTTCTTTATTGCAAGAAATTAATAATGGTATTATAGGTTATTTTATGTCGGTTTTATCATATTAATAAATCAGAAAATATTATCACGAATCAGGTTTATTTCTTCAACGTACAATATGTATATAAATGAAATTTTTGTTTTATTATTGTTGATATCATAACATTCGATATTTATTTATTTCCACTAAATATATAAATGCATTTTTCTATTTAGTTATAGCAAAACGATATCGCACATTTTTGCTTGAATCACAATTTGGCACATACAATTAATTTATGAAATTATAATATATAATATGTGATTGTGGTGTTATATAGATATTTTGTAAAAATGGTGTTTTACCTAACGGTTTGATTTGCAATTTCTTTTAATATAAATTATCACAATTTAATTTCGAAAACTGCAGTTTAATAAAATTAAGGACAAAGTCTCTATATATTTTAACATGTTTATTGGCCAAAAAGGACAGGTATTTTTTTGATGATATATATAGTTAAAAGGGTATAGAATAGTATTAATTAAAGGAAAACAACTTACAAGCAACTTTTGAGACATTCTCACAGATAAGAAACACGACATAAAAACATATTTGGTGATAAATATTCAAAATATCGATTATTTCATATTGTACATAACATCCATCCAAATAAGATTAAATATATAAGATAAGTGAATTAAATTAAATTATTTATCTGCATTTACAAAATGTGCAATAAATAAATAAATGCAATTCAAGTATATAGGGCTTGCATATTTATGTGTTATAATATACAATCTATCAGTATAATATGCATTATACATATGCATTTTAAAGTTACATACGTCTATCTATATCTCTGTATATATATAATACGATAATACAATATCGTATATATAATCATATAATGTATATCTTTTTGCTAAATATATCTAAAAAAAAAAACAAATAAAACTGATCTATAATTTTTATCTCACGATCCGTGTTGTTAAAGAGATACATTTATATATCGTATGTTTGTATATTTCTATATATATATATATATATATATATTCATTTATTTCATTTTTTTATTTTTTGTAAGTAGCATAATCGCGCGCATAAATATATTATTTTACAACCGCAACATTTAAATTCATTGAATTAAAATAGTTTTATTAAAAATATAAATGTATATATACAGGTAAAACATGGATATATATATATATATATCTATATATACAAGAAAAGGAAACGTAATGCAACATAATAACAATAAAACAAAACCGAGAAAAAAATTAAATAATATGAAAAAAACAAAAAAAATAAAATATATATATATATCTATAAACAAGCTGCAAATGGAATCTTTAATGGCTATTTAAACAAATCGTGGTTAAACAGTTTGTATTTGACGGTTTTTATTTTCTGTTTTCTTTCCATTACTTTTAAACAAAATTGTAGAATTCAGTAAAGCACGCTTTATATCGTGTTAAAATCGATCTGCGTGTCAACCCATAAACACTATCTTGTATAAATAAATATAAATATATATAATAATGGTGTTTATTCATATAAAGATAAGTGAATATAAAATTATATTTAAATATACCTACACAGAATCTTAATATTCTATATATTCTTCAGAGTAACACAGAAAAATGTTTTATATTTAACATTATGTTAAGTAAGACTAAAAATATTAAGGCAAAATTCCTGTATATATATATATATCTTTAAACATTTTTTTTTTATAAATATGTGTATCATCATTTATACAAAAAGGAAATGTATACAAGAAAAAAGAATATAGGTTCTATATAAAACAAATATACATAGATATATATTTTTATATCTATACATAAGTACAAATAATATATTGGGAGATCAAGTAACAACCAGGTAAATATAATATGATTATCGCGAATTTGATGTTATTTTATGCATATTTTTGCTTCCATATATACAATTTATGTATTAGTTCTGTTATCGTTTTTCCTTTTATTTTACTTTAATTTTATGTCATGAAATGAATATCTATATAGTATATATATTATACAAGCACTATATATCAGATAAATCAAAGATATTTTGTGCATGTATATATATATGTACAATTTATATCAATTGCAATATGAATTTCTTATAAAACCAAATCCCATTTTATTATATTCTTATAGAGCATAAAAATACCCTTCTATCAGGATATATTCGTTCAGATTGGTTTACTAGATAGGCGATTGCAATGGTTTTAATATATTATTATAAGAATAATATGATCATTTGGTTTAATGCGGCAAATAAATAAAATTGATGTCATCTACCAAATAATATTATATTTGATTTGAATGTGTTATTATTTATATTTATTAATAAAACTTTGAATAAGAATATTAATGTGATTTTTTTTATTTATGAGTTTCACTATAAGATTTTTCCATATTGTTTGTGTATATATGAAATTGTAAAAAATGTATTTTAAATACGCGCGGCTCCTGTTGGTCGCGACTAATAAGAAAACCAAAACGAAAAAAAAAAATAAATATATATATGCTTTGAATGGTATATACGCGTGAATGTTTTTATGGTATTGGACACGATTGATTTTAATTTTATCTTCACCTTTTAAACTGTATATTTATATTTATATTTATTTATTTTTAATTTTTTTTTTATATTTCATAGCTAGCATTCTTACATGTGCATTTATATATATATATATATCCAAATTACACTCATCGCATATACACATATACACAAATTATATACACAAATTTAATATATGAATTGTTGTATACATTATGCGGTCATTAAATATGCATACATGTTTATCATTGAAAATATTATTAAGCATTTTTTTTAGATTATTTAAATATTAAATGTACCTTATATATGTGCTTATATTGAATTTATATATATATTAAAGATATTCATCGATTTATATATACAAAGATAATTTTATACATTATCTTAAAAAGATAATAATCACTATATCCTATACCTATACTATAGAAAAAATCATAAAATTTTCTGTTGCATACTTTATTGCATGTAAAAATAACTATAACTATATACATTTGAATGAATGAGATTGGTATATATACAGTGTGTATTGTATTACTACCCTGTAAAATCGAGTACCACGTAATCTTGGTTAATGTTCAAGGTGGAAAAAAAACGTATACGTACGATTACTTTTAATCTTGGTATTGAGACACACTGTATATATACACACATATGCATACCGCCAACCATCCAGATGTAATATATTTATTATTATAATAAAACAAGGTACATTTTGGTTATTTAAACAGGTACAAAATGTACCGTATTCACGCGCGTTGTTCATTTAATTCTACAATATATATATATATATATATATATATATGTATATAAATGTACAGATTATAGATATGTTCATTCAATTCTCATGGATTTGTATTTCAAAACGCTATATAGAAATATCTATATGGATAAATATTGTATAGATTATATTTTAATGCATATACTTATTAAATAGTTGAATTTGAATACTATAAATATATAAATATTTTCATGAATGTAGTAATAACATAACGCAAAAGTTTTGTTTTTTTTTTTTCATTTTATTTTCAAAAGAAATATAAAATGAAACAAAAATGGCAAGTATGTTTGGCAAAAATAATATAATATATTAATATTACGAAATTATATTCTTCATACAGTACATTTTTTTTATATAACATTATGAAATAAATCACATTTACAATTCTTCATATAAATAAAAAATGTAATATCTATACTTAACACAATTAATGTTTAATGCAAATGCGATATTTGAAAAGCAAAAAACATACAGAAAAAGAAACTTTACTATAACTAATTCTATTATATTAACAGATAAATAAATGATTAAAATATGTAGTATACTGGTCTTAATATGATGAAATAATGAATGTTTTTCTTAAAAAAGTTATTACGTACAAAAAAATCCTTCAAATATTAGCGATATATTGGAATATATTGCAGAAAACGGATTGTTCATTCAATTTAAGGTGGAATAACTTTATGATTTACCATAAACTAAATAATATCTATCAGTAGATAATTTTACGAATTTTTTTAATATATTTTAGTGTTTCTATAGAAATGAATCAAATGTCATAAAATCTGATACGTACATTACATTATAGTGTTTGGTAATATTACATTTAAAACCTCACTATATTTACATATAATATATTAAATGCTTATATTCAAATTTTAGCAATATATTAGTCTATTATTATAAATTACATAAATTTATATATGATTGAAAAAGAACAATCTTATTAAAATAGATGGAATTTAGTTTTGTTTTAATTTCGACAACAAAATCTGATTTTTTTTAATAATATCAGAATATTTTAACCATTTATACATGTAAAAGTATAATTATATATTGTTTTACACTTAAAATCTGTTCAAGTTCATGACTTTTAATTTTGTTTTTTTCACTATTTATATATTTTTTTAATTAATGATCTTTGCACTTCATTATAGAGAGATTATATATATTTATTTTATTTTTTCTAATTTAGCAATTGCATCAACTTAAATCTTTTTTTTTTTAATACCCAATACTAAATAATTATTTTTTTCTGTATACTAACCAACCAACTCAAAATGTTTAATTCCTTTAAAATACTTGAATAAAAAAAACACATGAGTTATTATTATTTTATTTTATTTTATATATATATCTTATTTATAGTAGGTACGTATAATTTAAATTATTTTAACAACTTAACACAATTTTTTTTTTTCAAATATTTAAATATGTTGATATAAAAAACACATTTTTTTTTGTGGTAGAAAATTAATGTTACACCCATACGTACCATTCATTTGAAATTAATACATTTTAGAATTATATAATATACACATATACAACAATGATTTACATTGTGACTATTAATTATATACCTCTTATAGTTTTTGTTTAACTTTTTGTTATTAACAACATACCAAAAGCACATGTAACTTTGTATGTTTATACACGTATATAACAATAATATATGTATATATAAGAAATGAACAATTCAAATATGTAAAGAAAATATGCGATTATAGAAAACAAGCATATAAGCATAAGAGTAAATTAAATGAATTTAATAAATATGATTGACGTTAAAATTAAGATGTTTAAATTATTTACAACTGTTTAATTACTGCGTTGATTTATTTATATTTACCCAGGACAGGTATATGATTAAAAATTTAAAAAACGTAAAACAATATAAATATATATTATATATATGATATATGTGTGTTGATAATTTATCATTTCATATATTAGTGGTAGTTATGAAAGGTCAATCAAATACGGACTTTTTTTGTACCTTTAATGTTTAACATCACAACCACTATTTTACAAACATTTATTTTCATTAAATTACAATTACAAATAGTTAATTTCCGTTTTTCGATGTATATTAATTGACTAACTATAAAAATGGACTGATTTATGTATGTAAAAAGTGGCTAAATATTTATAAACAAACCGTATAAAACCTATTTACAATCGAAATTACAATTCTATTTTTGATGGCCCTACGTATTGAATTTGAGCTGGTAAAATACTATATTCAATATATAATAAATATAACGATATCCCCAAATGTCCATTTAAAACATTAATCATTAAGATGATTTCATTTTAAGTGTTAATAATTGTATAATTTGTTAAATCAAAAATGGGTATACACTTGAAATTACTCGTTTATATATATTTGAACGAAAAATATTACTATATCCTTTTCTATCTATATTATATCATTATATAAACGACTATATAAATGTATATATTTTATAGTTTTTTTATTCATACAATTCATTTTATCTCTTAAAGACATACTATTCCTTAATTTTTTCTGGAATTTATAAGAATGCATTAATAAAAGTTCTTAATTTATGTTTGAATGTTACTTGAATTTATAATGAATAAACAAAAAATAAATAACAAGTCAATTAAGGAGTTTATTGTACTTGTCTTGTACAATAATTATATACAATTACGCAATGGGTGGAAAATTATATATATTTATTATTATTATTATTATTATAGATCAAAGAAGAAAATTCCTATTGTTTGACAAAAATAAAAAAATATAAATAAAATGTTAATATTATAATAGGTATATATATAAATATATATGTATTATATATATTGACAATTTATATAAATTCTAGGTAATTCCAATAAAAATATTTTCATAGATTATTATATTATTATTATTATTTATATGTAATTCTTCTGAATATTTATGTATATGCGTATCTATATATAAATAACAAAGAATATTAAATAAATTCTTTTTTAAAGAATGGTTTATATCAATTGCTGCTATAGATATGGATGATATTCGCACGTACAATATTTTTCTTTTCAAAATAATATGTTCTTATACATTATATAGCACTTGTATATATAAAAATAAATGTACAGTATTTGTTAAAAGTATATATATATAACATATATATATCTATACTGTAAGTACATCATATATCCCTATTTATATATATATTTTTGCAAGTACATTTTATACTTACATTTATTACATACATTCATTACATACATACATATCTACATATATATCTATATTTATAGTGTTCCATATACTTTATATATTATCGTATTATATACACTAATGTTTTGTAGAGAAATGTATATGTACATATAATATAAAAAATCTTTTAACATTTTCTTAATTTATTGTACATAAAGTTTACATATTCCCACAGTATATATATATATATATATGTATATTTACTTGAAACGGGTAAACCACTTGTTCGCGTCGTTTTTATTTTTACTGTAATAATATATATCTGGCATATTACATGTTGATTACAAAACACCTTAGAAGAGGTAATGTTACGTGTAGGTGTCATTTAATGCAATGAGAAAATAATTTTATAGATTTTCTATGCATGAGTGTTATAATAATAATAATAATAATAATAATAGTAATAGTAATAACGTACATATTATAGTAAATTTTTTATATATAGGGGGTTTTATAATCATTGAAAACGAATCATTGCAGATCTTTTATAATTTTATTTCTATTTTAATTGGTGTATATATTCGAATATATATATTTATATATATAATCAATAACCACATACATATACACATTAATTAATCATTAAATGGCATAAAAAGTTTGTATAAGCTTCTATTTATTTATACTTATACGAGTGTATAAAGTAAATGCTTATTAGTTATCTTTACACATATCTGTAACTTTATATATAATATATACGAGCAAGACATTTATATGAGATAAGAATTGTTTATTGTAGTTTTTTTCCATTAAATTATAATCCTATAATGCTGTAAAAAAAATTTATAGTAATATTCGATTATGAATTGAAAAGATATAAAAAAAATCAATTTTTATATAAAAAAGTAATTAATATTTTATATTTCTTTTCAATGTATAATTTGAAATTAGTATACGAAGATTTTTATGGGATATGAGATTACTATTTTTATATATAATCGAATTAGCAATAGATATAATTAAATATGATATGTATTTTATTAAAATATGACAACAGATTTTGTATAATATAAGTGTGGTTTTGGAAATTTTGAATAAGATAGAATTGGGGAATCGTTATTAATTAATATTTATTCATATTAGAACATTTTATATAATCATAGATTTTCAAAATATTAAGATTCACGATTTTAAAAAGTATTGATAAAACCATAGGCTCAAATGTTTTTGTATGTAACGATAAAATAAAATTAGTATTTATCATACAATGATCTACTTTTTTATTCTATAGATTTCTTGTTTTTGAATTTGTATTATAAATTCTTATATCTTTCAATGTACGTATACATAAGACGCATTAAATAAACATATATAGTTCTTGAAAAATTTTTGCACATATCCATCAAAAACTTTTATACGGAAATGAATTTATTATATATATATATATATATTATATAAAATGATTATATGCAAATTATTAAATTTAATTCATTAATTATTTATATTCAAGAATACCATATTGAAAAAAAATATTGATTCAGGCATTTGCATTTAATATACTGCTCTGTTAAACACTGACAATTCTTTTTGTTACTTACCAAAAATTGATTAATAAATATTATTCAAAATATTTTGTGTTGACATGACAATGAAAATAAAATAATAAATTACGAATTATGAATTATAATTTTATATTTTAATATTAGATTTGTTTTTTCTTTTAAATATATTAAAACGTTTTGAATGAATTTTTTGGTTTAAAATACAGAAAACAAAATAAATATACAAAACGTTGAACTAAAAGGATTAATTTATTAGCAATTGCTAAACAGATGCCTTAACAATTGTTTTAATTGTCTATATTTAGAATTTCTGATATGAATTAAGGAAAGACGGATCAAAAAATATGCGACATTTATCTAATATATTCCTTAACCAATTCTACTATTTGTTTAAAAACATTAGTTTCTTATTTACCTTTTTTTATTTCATAACCCGACATATATTGAATTAAGAGCACATATAACAAAAATCAATTATTACTTAAGAAATGAACACCATCAAATTGTAATATAATATTATTGTGTGATCCATACAAACATGATTATTATATTATGAATGATTTATAATAATCGCATACTCTAAATCAAATACAAAATTCAAGATCATCCAATATGATACAAAATTCATATAGGCTGATATATAAATTATAGCACACAAAAAAACGTATAAATATATTGACTATACTATAATAGATAATCATCTCACATAATAAATTAAAATTCAAATAAAAAAAAAATAAAACATTTAGCTCTAAATTTGTTATTGTTTATAAAGCGCAAGAAAAAAATATTCCCATCTAGATTCATAATAAATATTAAGAATACAAATAATATATTTCACACCAAAAAAAAATAATAAATAAATACTTATATTTATAACCTTTTATTTATATACATTACTTACTCGTAAATATATATATGGTATATATATATATACTATGATACTATAGTCATGATATACATTCATCTAGATATACTATATAAGTATAAAAACACCATCGGATATTTTTATTGTTTTTTTTTTAGTGTGTGTTATTTCGGCTGATTGTTGATTAAGATTAATGATATTGTTATATAGAATATATAATATATTATTGAATGAAATTTAAATATTGTTATAGAAATCTAAATCGAGAAAAAAATCATTAAGAATTTATCATCGCTTGCGAACCAGGTGATACGAATATAAATTGACCATAACACATAATATATATATATATATTTTATAAAATATTATAAATTTATATTTAGATTTCGTTCATCTCTCAACAGTTATTCATATATGTATATATAAATCTATATATATATATATATATATAAAGCATATACTAATATATATATGCACAAGAACAAATTTAGTAATTGTGCTTTATTATTATATAAGTTATATCTAGAATTAAGAAAAATTTAAACATAATCACATAAAATAACTATATATACTTTCATACAAAATATGGTAAAGATAAATAACATAGTTAAAAGATATAATATTGTATATTTTTATGCATAGATATATATACCTAATCAATAAACTATATAGAAATCGATACATCATCCGCCACGCGATCTTTTTTTCTTTTTTTTAACTACATATACATTTGAAAATATTGGTGTTTAATACTATAAAAAAATTTATTATTTATATTACATAAAAATTTATAAATATATATAGCATATAATCATATAATATATATTAAAATAACTATGAGTCGGTGTTTTTCTCACCAGATTTAAGATTTTTTTTTTGTTATAACATTTATTATATAAAAAAAATTACACGAATAATATTTATACTATATATAGAAAGTATAAATATCTCTTTTTATGCCCATACCACTCATATACAACTAAATGGTTTATAATACAATATATATATATATATAAATTCTATTATTTTATAGACTATAATACATCAGCTATAGATCTATATACAGTATATATACCAACGTATTTATATCTCTAAAAGATTTATCTTGTATTCTATTAAGTAATTTATTTATATCGAACAAAAGCATTTATAAAATCGCCAAGCATAAATATCGAAGATATTCGAAGATCATTTTATAAAGAAAAATAAAGGTAAATGAATAATAAAAACTATACATATAGTGTATTTCTAGCCAAAGAGTGAATTGAAATATTAATATTAATGGGAATTTTTACTTGCGCAAATGAATTATATAAATAATGTTTTATTTGATCTATCAATCGAATATTGAAAAGGAATATTATATGAATTATTATTTATTTGTATTAAAAAAAATATATATATATTTATAGTTTAAAGGTATACCATATAATGGAAAATAATAATATAATAATGTATTCATTTGTATTTGAATATTTTTGTTATATTATTATAGAAAATATTTGGAATGTTTTATGTATGGATATTTTAATTTTCATTTAAAGAATTCCTTATAGCTATATGTAATTTAAATATGTTTTGATTTTATCCGCATATATAGAATGTGGTGATGGCAAAATAAAACTATTATTTTGTATATTTATTGTGAAATTTATAAATGTTTCAATTATAATAATAAAATAAAGTAGATTTGAATTTTTGTAATTATTAAACCTTATATGGTAAATATGATCTTTATATTATATGATTATATTGTTGAATTACGATATCATAAAAGATAATGAACTAAAGATTTGGATATAAAAAAATGTATCGCATATACATTTGGATATAAAATATACTTGTACGGAATATTGTGATATTTTTAATAAAGCATATAAGACTGATTGCATAGAATTTTTAATTTATATATTATATAGAATTAAATGAATCAAGAATTTAATATACAAAACACAGTTAACACCTTATATTTGCTATCGCTTGCAATATCTTTTAACATAAATCATATATATACGTTTTGTATCGATATAAAAATTACCTACCTGAAAATCTATTTAGAAATTCTAACCGCAAGATTCAGAATTTTTTTTGTTATCTATTCAAATATTTCTTTCATTTTTGCATAAATTTCAGTGAAAAATATATAATAAATATATGCAAATTTAATTTTATAATCGATAACATATCTATTGGAATAATAATAATAATAATATATCGATAAAAAATATTAATTATTAATTATACCTCTATATATGTATATATCCATTGCATATATGTATTTAATATTAAAAGCATGTTGTTAAATTAGAATAATTGAGTTTATACAATATACAACAATATATATCCTTATCGTAAGATGTATACACATTTTATAATACATATATCATATTTGCAAATACATTAGAGGTATATGTAAACAACGTGTTTTTAAAATAAATTACATTCAGGTATATGCATGTATGTCCGGGAAAATAAATATATGTATTATATACAAATATTAATAAAAATAACGTAATTTTCTATATACTTGAATATCTAACTTTATGCATTAAAACAACGTTATTGAATTACTAATTTCTGTACTGATGTAATATTACTACATATATATATATATATACATTTAGAAAAATAAAATAAAAAACAAAACACCAACATCGGCATATATATTTACATATTATTTTTCTTTTAAATTTTATTTTCTTTTTCAAAACTTATATTTTTTATGCTTATGTAACTTATTCATACCTTATGGTATAGGTATAAATAATATAGAGGTATATTATAAACATTTTTATACATATATGTGACTATGATTTATAATTGCATAAATTATAAATCAATAATATATCTACAATTCCAATTAAATAAAATTAAATTAATTTCACATTAGAATGAAATAAATCAAATACCGCTTAGGTGTCAAAATCATTTGTATATAATATAATTGCATTTTTTTGTATGCCTTGCCTGCGTATATCAAATATAACATATACGCATATAGATATACTATAGATAAATATCTATATAGATATTAATAAAATATTTTATCGTATTTATTTACTAGTACATAATATAAATTTGAAAGATTTTTTTTTCCATTGATATTTTATATTAAGATTTATTCTTTTATTTACGATATATCTATAAGATTAAATTTCTGATAAAAGAAATTTATATATGTTAAGATGAATATAAAGTTGTATTTATATCGGAGAGCGCGTAAAGTGTAATATACAAATGAATATATTTTACTTATATAAATGCACTTTTATTACTATTAATGTACATTCATTTTTTTTTTTCATTACGTATATGTAAAATATATTGTATATGGTTAATTAAAAATAAACATTTGAATTTTTTGCAGATCCTTTCCTGAAATTTCAACATATGCCAGCAGTTGCTTTTGCTGCAAATATTTTTTTTTCACTGTATTTTTAACAGGCATTTATAAAAATATACTTTATATTTTTCCTTATTTTATACTTTTTAACAACCAAAACTCTCACTATATATTTTGTCATAATTATTATAATAATAAACATAAATAAAATTATTATTATTATTATATGGGCATGGTATAATATAAATTCACAACGTATTGAATGCGTACGAATCGACTCAAGTCGCTCTATTATACATATGTTATATGATGAGAATATAAGAAGGGAAATAAAACGCAAGTATATCTCTTTATGACAAAAATAAAATATTTATATTATTTTACATACAATTTTTATTTAAATTCTTGAACGTGCTTTATTAAAGTTAAAGCAGAGTAAAGCAAAACAAATTAAAACTTAAAAAAAAATATATTAAAGCAAAAGGCAATATTTCATTATTATTTCTTTAAGGAGATGTGTGCATAATATAAAATGTTTTATTCGATATGTTATGTGTATAAAAAAAAATTCGTGCAATAAAATACACCTTATTTTGTTTATGAAAAATATAATAAAATATATTTAATAGAGTTCTATATCATATTGCAAAGTATTTGTCATCACAAATTTAAAACTATTATTTTTTTTACCTTTATTTTTGACAAGTATATTGCAAACGCAACATTATCGCAATATGGTCGTGCACTTCATTTATATATTCGTATATACGCATTCTAAATGGAATTATATATTCAAAAAAAAAAAATACATTTTTTGAGTTGCTTTATAACAAAAACCTATATACAATATGAATGAATGAATTATTATGCGATATGAATTTCAATATAGTATATCATATTTCCCTCTATATTATATGATAATATTTTGTGATATTAGTTTTTTTTTTCTTCTTCTAATATACTAAATTTTTTCGTGTACAACCAATAAAAAATTGGAATAAAAATCGCAACATTTTGTATTCAAATCGACACCCATATTTACTTATTTGGAACGTGCTTATTGTGAAACTTCAACAACAAATAAATAATTTTATTGATATTTAATATGCCTCATGATAATTTTCTTTGTGTATCAAATGGGTTTTGTTCAATAGAATACATATAACACATAATCAGAATACACATAAGCTGTATACTTTGCAAAACGAAAAATTTTCACATAACAATTCTTAAGCAATTAATTTTATGATCTACAAATTAGGATAAATCCAATAATATAGAGATTGTTATTGACAAATGATAATAAGATATTGGTTTATTTTATATTACATTATTAAAATTAAACCAAATAAAAAATTAATTGTTGATGTAACGAAAAATATATAAATATAGAATACTATATAGAGAACTGAATGAATTTAAAAACAAATATCAATTTTAACAAAGGAGAAATAATAAACTAAAAATATATAATACTCAATTGAAATATGTCATATTACTGGACTTTATTTAATTGTTATGTTTCAATATGTGATATTATGTTATGTATACTTGAAACCTATACGTATAAAGAATATGCATTCAAATATACAATATAATATATAAGAAAAAGGTGTTTAATTGGAAAAGTTGTGAGGTGTTCATTTATTATACCACATTATAGAAATACAATTTATATTGTGTATTAATTTTTTTTTGTTTTCTTTTGTTTTTTTTTTGTTGTTAAATAGAAACTATAAATAAATAAATATATAAGCTGCGGTAGATCAACCCGAACATATATACAAGTGTACGTCGTGTATTAACATACGCGTTAATATAGTATAATAATAACAATATTTAATATAATTTATGTAAACTAAATGAATATGATGGGTATATTATAGAGAAACAAAAGTTTTTATTTTCTTTACAAATTTTAGATTTTACCATTGATATGCATTACAATTTAAGTTTATTACTTTGAGATAAAAAGCGCTATTCTGATAAACATATGCATTAGATATATTGAACGGCAAATAATGTACCATATCTCGTTTATCATATATTAATTGCTGCTGTTTGTCTTTTTTAGTAAAACATTAACTTTTCTCATTTAATAAATAAAAAATGTACAATAAAAAAATTTTTACAACTCACATTGATGGGAATATATCACATTGATAATCACGAAATTCATATATAGCTGATAAGTTAAACAAAAATGCCACTTACCTGAAAATAGATAATAAAAAATTTTATATCATATATATAGATAATAAATTATATTCAATAAATCCAATATTTTTTTCAAAAACGCTTTGTTTTCGAGAAAAAGGCCTGGCATTTACTATATTGGACACCGGGTATAAAGCCATATAATACTATTGTATATACTTTTAAGAACAATTAATTTTCTTTTTTTATTTACCTATATTATTAATTAGCATTAAGAATTAAATTTTGATTCACTTATAAAGATAATTTACGTAAAAAAAAAACGTTTTTTTATACACATCAATTTTTATACACTTTATAATCAGGACTGATGACATCGTTGAAATTTATAATATAAAATTATTTACAAAAATAAAAATAAAAATGTGTTTGATAATTTTTAGTAGGTGCAAAACAAAAACAAAAATCTTTCGCGGCGTTTTACCGTATTGTAATTTTGTGCAACACAAAATATATATTTTATGATATTCTATATACATAATATATCGAAAACACATTTTTGGATTATTTATATAATTATTAATATACGACTATATGATTACCGGATTTTATTTATATGATTTATTATTTATATATGGAATTAAAAACAATTTTTTACCAATAATTTACAAAAACAAATCAAATGAACGTACTTGAACTTTGATAATAATATATACATATATCTACTTATTTATATATAATAATATAAATATTCTCATGTAGTGTATAAAATGTATATGAATGGAACTTTAACGGTAGGTTATGATTTTATAATATGAAACTTTTTCATCACATATGTAATATTCTAAACTATAACCACATTTCCTATATTTCAAATAGTAACATATTTTCTATATTGACCATTCTTATTAATATATTTCAATGTGACAGAGATATTAAAAGAAATAATAGAAGTCATTATTTAAAATAGACAATTTTTTTCTTTTTGTTTTATTTAAATTCTTATTATCCCATTTAAAAGATCTTGTTTTGCTATACATATTCATATGTAACACGTATATAATATTATTTTTAAGATAATATACCTTATTGTATATATATATAAAAATTGTTTAACTGATGAATATATTTTTATTTTTTGTTAAGTTATGTTAAATGTATAGATAGTTTGCTAAAGTAAAATATATTTATGAGTATATTAACTCATCATTTTTTGTTTCTTCATTTTTCCTCGTATTTACATGCTTTCGAAGAAAACTTTGTGTGCGGTATAATTTCTTATATGAATTTTCCGTTTAGAAAAATAATATCAATATAACATTCATATTAATATATATCGAATTTTTTGTATTTTATTGTTTAAAAAATTATTTTAGAAAAAAAAATAGATTTTTATTATAGGATACCATATACAGAAAATCTAATTAATAATAATAATAGTAGTAATGCAATAGAAAAAAAAAACTGATGTTTACTCGTGTATGTTATAATGAATATCAAAATATTTAGTAAATGGAAAATATTTATAAAAAGTTCTAAGCTTAATATAGAAAATTTAGTATAATATGTTTATTTTGTATAGCAACATTAATAATAATAATAATAATAATAATATTGATAAATAAAAGAAAAATAAATTGATTATTTTTTTATTATTATAAATATTCAATTATTCTTGATGATTATATATACTCAATTCTTTTTAATGCTTCTTCTTTGTAATACAAATAAACAGTAGTTTACAGAAAAAAATATATATCGAATATACGATAAACATTTTTCAATGTATTGTTATATGAATAAAAAAGAAAATAAAACAAATTATTTGAGTTATTATTATCATATTTTAAATTTTATATAATTTTATCAATACCATTGGATTCATCTATATATACCGCAGTGTATATATATAAAAAAAACTAGTTTTTACTTTAAAAATTCAAATTTGTTCGAATTTAAAATCTTTAAAAAGGAAATAACAATTGTGATGAAGAAATCGATAAAGTTGAAATAAGTTGAAAAATATAAACTTAAATTATCAAATCCACGCAATATTATTCAAAATACAATTTAGAATATAAAAAAGAATATATACAGAATAAAATTAATTCATTAACTTTTTTATGATTTAGTATATTCATATAGAATTGATTAAAATGAATGGAAGAGTTCGCATTGAAATATAAAAATAAATTATGTATATCAAAACAATGCATAAAATATAGATTTTGGACACAGTTGAATTTTTTCAGCGTGTGTGTTTTTTGTGTTTTTTGTGTTTGGTTTTTTATCTTAATAGAACAACAGTATATATTTTTTTCTTAATAGATTAAATTTTTCTCTGTTAAATTTATATAATTATAAATTTCAATGAAATATCTTTCATTTCTATTTTTAGAGAACCACATATATATTAATTATCTCGTCATATATAAAAATACTATGTTGTATGGGTGAACCTAAAATTCCATAAAAACCTTGAGGTACTGGGTTCAAATCCCACCGTATATGCTACATTTTCCAAAGTGGTTTGTGGTACGGTAAAGCATCAACATCGTTTAAACAACAAATTATCAAAACAGCAACATAAAACTGCGTAATCGAAGGCTAAATCGTCAGTTGTAAGCGAAAACAATATCAATAAAATCACAGTATATAATAAAAAACGTGTTATAAATATTTGTATTTATTAGTTTTCTGTTTCTATTCAAATTTAATTTTCTCACAATAAAATGAAATATGTAAATCGATTTAAAACTTCAATTTCCATACACATGCTATTTAAACCAATAAATCTTTTTATTATAATTTTTTAAACAATAAAAAATTGTAACTCTATATACTGTGTATTCCATGATACGAAAAAAAAAATAAATAATGTAAAAAATGTAAAACATATAATCGTCTAATGGTTTGAAAACCACAAAATTAAATTTTTCAATATTCATATTATTTCCATAAGATGTGCGAGTATAAAAAAAACGTTTTTATTTTTTTTTGTTTTAATTGATTCCGTTGAAATTTTATTACTTAAATCATAAAAGTTGTTATATATAATTTTAAAGTCCATTAATATACATAAAATTTAAATTAGATAATTACAGACATTTTTTTATTATATATCTGTATTTGTTTTATCATAATTGATTGATATGTAAATGAGTGAGTGTTTTTAATGTTTTACAAATTTGGTTTGTTTGTGAAGCTATATTACACAAGTTTTAGTAAATATAGAGAAACACTAATAATAATTCGCCCGAAAGAGTAAAATATTGTTATTAATTAAACAATTTATATATATATTTATATATAAAAATATTAATACAAAAATGAACGACAATGAAAAACATAGTTATAATTTACATTTTTATATACATCATATATATGTATATCGAAACTTTTAAAAGTACATAATATATGTAATAATATAATATATTTATGTGGAAAATATCTAATTAAACTATAAACATATCATCAATTGACCAACCCACCACGAATATATTTCATATAACAACCAATAACAAATTATATTAATCTATTAAATTTTTCATATTCATACATAAATACTGCTTGTTTATATAATACCAAAACTACATATATGGTATGGGATACGGAATCAATGGAATATCACATGTTTAGATTTTTTATTTTCGCATCCATATTTTACTTTTATCGAGAAAAAATCATATTTATACTCAGTCAGTATAAACAATAAACTAATATGTATTTTTTTATTGTTTTACTAATATAATTTGATTTTCCCGTCTCCTAGTTTATGTGTAGAAGAATGTAGATATACAATTTATTTATATATCTATAAAACCACGATCGATGATTATACTAAAAATATATTCTTATTTATGAATTGTAATATATATTATAAATATTTGCTTATTTTTTTTCATAATATGTGTTTATAAGTTTTACTTTGATCAGATTAAATAGAATTAGATTTAAGTCATATTTTATATTTCATATATTTTTTCATTTTTTTAATAGTATATGAATGAATGTTATAAATTTAATAAAAAAAATATACAAAATGAATTATAACAATAAATGACACCCACAATCATATGCGAGATATCGGGACAAATGACTCATAATTTATTTATTTATTTTATTTTATTTATTTATAATATTATGTATATTTAATTTCATTCAATAAAATCATTTTTAATAGACTGTTAGGCATCAGATATAATATTACATTATATACAGAAATCAAAATCTAAATTATGTTAATGTAACATATACACTTAAGATATATATGTATATAGAAGAGCCGTACCTTAGAATTATTTAGATATTCAGGGTATTTCAATAAGTATAGAAAATATTAATAGGATTTGTAATTTAATTAATTTGAGGAAACAAATTGAGCTACAGTTTGATCGTCATTAACTAATAATTCAGTATTTTTAGAGTAAATTATTTTAAAATTAGTTATGAGATTGGTGACTTATCTTCAAACATTCAGATAAGGGGTATCAGTTAATACTTTAATACTTTAATATATATATAAATTTAGTATATAAATTTAAGTAAAATTCAAAATTCAACTTACAAGTATATTAAATATATATTTAAGATCAATTTTAATGAGTATGTATTATTACAGATTCAGAGATATCGCCGAGAAACATTATTAACAATAGTAATAATATTAAAAGTAATATAGTAATAAAATTGATAGTGATAATATGAGATATATGTTATTTGTTGTTAGTTAGGTGTTGTTATTTATTTTTTATTCTATATATACTATTTCTTATTAAGATATTTTATATAGTGCGTATATACATTCTCTAGAAATTGCAATATATGTAAATTTTACTGATCTCTATATATATATATTGACAATCTATAAACAAATATATTTGTGCGATACTGGTTAATGTGACTATATAGATATACTTGTAAAAGTTGTATCATTTTATATAGTGTACAATATAATATACCTTAATATGGTATATAACAACATGACCATTATTTATAATGTAATAATATTCCCATATATCTGAATTGTATAATAAAAACAAAAAAGAATTATCGAACAATATACAATGTCAGTGACTTTTGTTAAGTCTCAATATATATATATAAAGGTTCAATCGTTTTTTTAAATATTCATTAATAAAGCGTATCCATTTTATATATTTATATATTGTACTATATATACAATCTATTTTGCATACAATCGAAATATTATTATATATTTCAATATATATAAAATTATAATATTAATATATCAACATTTTATATATTTTTATATTAGGCCATATTTGTACAATGACACCTGAGTTGGGGCTAGCATAAATATCGCACATTATTTTGTGTATACGTAGATTGCTTTTTTTTTCTTCATATAAATAGCCGACTGAAAATTCATAACTATATACATGATGATCTTAAAGCATCTTATGAAGTCGAAGAAATTATTCTGCATTAGGAATTTTATGTTAAGAATAAGATGTAAATATAAAAAACAAAAATTTATAGAATAACTGGGACTTAAAATTCCAATAGATTATCACTACCATCAGCTTTATGACCGGCCGGTGGTTATCTGTTTTAAGCACCCAGTTTAAATTATAAAAAAATCAGTAATCGATTTTATATATAATTATATATAACATATATAATTTTAGTTAGTTAATAGTCAACATAAATACGAACGATATTATTTGTTAACCATATATTAATATCTATATTGAAATATTCTTTTATATTTTCAATTCTACATCTAAATAAGTATACAAATATGCGTATACATTATATTCTAATAGTATATAATTTATTATAAATAAAAATATAATTGTTTTATTAGCTGCTAAAAATGGAATACATTTATTATTTATATATAGAAATGTTAATGTAAATAATGTAGTCATACATATCAATTGAATTAAAAAATTAATTTGGGTGCGTGTATTAATAAATCGCAACATTTACATATCTCTACAATAAATATAATTCTATATTTGTATCTTTTCAAATGTATATAATTAACAATTAAAAATTATTTATCGTTATAAATTAATTAAATTCTATTCGGAATTATAAATCACCATATCAATCACATAAAGTGTACATATTTTAATTCAATCGACTCCAAATTATATATGTATCGCATGACTATTTAATTAAACACATTCATTCCATAAATAATCAATAATCAAAAACAGTACATGTTCAAAATATGTTATAAATAAATGATATATATTAAAATGTATATTAGAAATACGGTTAACATTGTATGAAATAAGATTATAATATAAAGCGGTAAGTGGTCAACATCATTCTGTAAAAAAAAAAAATGAATATATCATTTGAAATTACCAAAATGTAACATGTTTTTCTATTTATATACACACTGGAATGTTTTTGTATAAAAAATAACAAATCAAATATTACTTTAATTCATAAAAAGGTTCATGTTCATTACATTTTTCATTTCTATACCTATTTTTAATCGTGTACCTATATAAAACCGTCTATATATAAAAAAAAATTAATTCGTATTTTACCTGAATTGAATTTCTATTGAAAAGACAAAAAAAACAACATTATTTTCCTTTAAGGAAATTGATTGATTGCATATACATTTTAAGCATGCCGTATAATTTATCCCCACATGATTATAGAGCGCATTTTGCGAAATGATTATAATCTTTGAGGATAGACATTATATTTATATCCACCAACATAATTACTCGATGAGGACATCTAGGGTATGTAGGACACCCGCTATACATCCAATTATAACTGTAAATTTATATCGTTAAAACTTACATAAGATAAAAAGGAAAAATTATATGAAGCAAAATCAAATAAAAAATATTGATTTTCCGAATATATTTTTTCTTTTAATCTTATGTAAGTTTTAACGATAGAACGACGATTGTCTGAAGAAATATGGTTCAAATCCTGCAATGTTGTTAAAAAAAAAATGTTTCTAATAATACTTGTTTGTTTTATTTTCTATATTCCAGTTATTAAATATTTAAAGCGCTCAAAAGAAAAAGAAAAAGAAAAATCGAAATATTAATAAAACGATATGCGTTTATTTGTTTTTGAAGATAAACACATAAAACAAATAATTTTGTAAATTTTTTCTGGATTATAATGTATATTTATTAAACAATACACAATTTTTTGTTATGTATTTAAACTATTTAATATTCGTGTCTTGTTTAATATTTTTTATATTTATGTTTTATCAAATACTTTAAATAATAACAAATATTTTTTTTGTTTTTATTTCGAATAGAAAATGAATTTCAAATTGAATATATTTCAATCATAATATTTAAAATAATGTTATATATAACAAAAAAACTCTTCAATATACGCCAATAATCGTAAAGTAATATGAATAAAATTCTCATCAAATAATCATATATTCCATCATTTATAAATTACTGTATTTGACATTATGTACATAAATAAATAAATACATAACGAATATATATATATAAATGGGCAGACACTCAGCACCATTGTCAGTCAATAAATTTAACATATCGCCGATATATTTTGATATACATCGCGCACTGAAATCCATATATTATATATATATACATATGCTATAGTATAAATACAATTCAATAAACAATATTTAATTCCAATTCCATATATACATAAATAAATAACCTATATCTAAACAACACTATACCTACAGACAGATAAATATATATAGAAAATAAACACGAGTATTATCCCATAAAAAACGCCGTGCATTTCTCAAAACACAATTTTTTTTTTATTTTCCATGTACCAAAAAAAAAATAAATAAAATCTATATATGATGAAATTCCAAATGGTAAAAATAGAAATATGTATGCTTGAATGAAAGCTAAACAAAAAATAAAATAAATAAATAAATAATAATACAAAAAAAAAATAACATTTTATCTTAGCCAATAAATCAACAAAAAGATTCATTTTGGGTGTAAATATGATCGATCGTTGATTTGTTACATTAATCATTAAAATGTTCTAAATTTTGTAATAAAATGATGAATTAGATCGTGATCTAATAATTGTGTTTGAAGATCAAATGGAATGTTCTTTTCTTTTGTTCAATGGCAAATGTTTCTTTTTTTTGACTTCTTTAGTCTTTGTGTGCCTTTTAAAATATATATATACATAGATATATAAAATAAATAACAAAAAAATCGATTAACAATAATAAAATAAACATACAAAAATACATATTTAAACATTCATCGTATGTGTCAATAACTCTATAATCTGTAAGAAATATCAATCAATATATATGGATAAATTAAATAGATATTCGTATTGTGTGAAAATTTAATTGATTTTCGTTTAATTCTATATATGCTATACATACATGTGTATAACTAATGTGGTTTTGTATTATAGGAATTCCGGTATTAGATTTTTATTGAGCGCAAACAAACATTTATAATATTTTGTATCTAAAATCTGATTAAAGGTAGTAATCAATCTTATAAACATTTGTATGTATTTAATATGATTTTTACTTGCAAAAAAAATATAAAAATAATATGAGATCACATTACATTTTAATCATGTAATAATTATTATTTTAAAGATTAAGAAAAAAAAAGAATAATATTATATTTCTTCATAGATCATTAAACGCAAACAATATACCTAAACCATTTTAAAATAATTATCGGAGCAAATTTTACATTGGTGCTATAAAAGATATAATTCAGTACTTTATTGTAAATTTCTATGAGTGAATATAATTATCTATATAAATTTGGTTGTTTTTTACTTTTAATATTCATTTTGTCGAATTTAGTAAATCATTTAATTTTATAATATATCGTCTAGTTAAATAATAAAATTGGTTTTTAATTTCATATATGAGCTGCTGAATTCAATAATAGACAATAAAATAAGTTAACGCATTTTTTTATAACAACAAGGTTATATTCAATCACAAATTTTTGTTGTTATATATCTATCATACCCCTCCGTGCTACGTCTCTATGTCGTTACCATTCAAAACATCAACTTTGTAATTAAACAAAAACAAAACTAATTTATTGTCATATATAAAACTAATTAATTTAATATAATATATATATTAATGAGAATTTTACTGATTTTTTTTTCTATTTGTATATCCAGTATATAATATAGCAAACAAATTAAATTTTATTTATATGGTATTCTTCCAAATTTAAACCAACGCAAAGTAATAAAAATTTAGTTAAAAAAATGTGTTTGTTATATAACCTTTTACCAAATAACAAAAAAGTTATAAACTATTTTAATAAAAAAAAAATAAATTAAATTAACAAGTAATTTCAATACCACCGACATAAATATAATAATAAATCAACATATATATAAATTTTAATTATTTATTTATTTTATTTTTTCATTAATATATTCAAAATTAAACCAGCAAGTATTAAAGGCATATAAACACCTATAATTCGAATGAAAAGAAAAGCAAAAACAAAAAACGTATAAATCCTCGTAATTTACTGCGAATGGTGAATAAATTTATTCCTAAATTAGATTTTGATTTCTAATTTCGGGATTTTGAATTGAAATATTTATTATATTATATATAATTTATATGATTTTTATTGGTTAATATGTATAAAATATACGTATTTTACAAAATATAACAATATAACAATTTGATAATGGATTATGAATTATTTATTTATATACAACAGATTCTTTATTAAAGCAGGTAGGATTTAATTTATATCTGTTACATTATATATTAATCACAAGATAGTAAAAGTACGCTTTTAACTAAACAATTAAAATTAAATAAAGTTTTAAATTTTCTAACCTGAATTCAGACAATACCATAGTATAATTTGATGACGATAGTAAATCTGTCATTATGTTAAAAACCGATAAATTATTTATTTTTTTTTGTTAACTCCATATTCTCCCTATAACATCATGGTATTCCGGCTTATTTTGCCCTCATCGTGTATACACATTTTCAAATGCATTGATTGTGATCAAACAAAATTGAATACATACATGAAAATTGCGAATTCAAAGCATGGACAAAAATAATTTACCATTATTTGAAAAAGATGTTGTTGACAGATCAAATAGATAAAAGTGAATTTTTTTATATAAAGGAATATATAATATACTTGAATACAATATTTGATTCCACGTATAGTACTTAGTGGTGATTTATAGGTGATGTATATATATATATATATATATATTTATAAATACATTATATATGTTAAATTACATGTATACATATATTGTTATAATGATTTATTTATTTATGTTAATTTAAAGTCTATTTAAACTGTGTGAATTGGAAATGTATTTCTCGTTGATTTCAAATCCTCAGATTTTCTACTAAATTTTTTAAATGAATCTTCGTGGGTGGTCGCGAATATATTACCGAAACAATGATATATTATGCATATCATAGTTTTGCATCTGAAATGGGATTATATGAATAGTTACCCATTTTTTCTTATGGGATAATTACCGTTATTGAAAAAACTACAACTTTTCCAAATCAATTATTATTTTTACCGATGCTTCTTTTTTCTTCTATATACAATCTCAGCATGGCATAACAAACGATTTTGCCTTCACCATTCTAAGTAGGAATGCTTTGTAATATAAAATAAGAATAATTTTGATATAGATATTGTAAATTTTAAAATGGTTTCTATTGTATATAATATCGATGGTTTAATGTTTTTGATCTTTTCCTTTGGCTTTATTGTGTATGGTTATGGTTATTAGTGAAAGTTTTTGTATTGATTTGGACTATTTTCATATATACAGTAATTCATTCTTCTGCCGTTTATAACAATCTTTTTGATAATTGTTTATGGATTTATTGTACATAAAAAAAAACTACAGAAAACATTTCGCCAGGTACCTCAATTATTTGTTTACCCAATCAATCTTATAGTGATATTTTAAATGTTATTATTTACCATACATCCAAATTGTATAAAAAAAATTAAAAAAAGGTATACGTATGATTTAAAATAACTATAAACATGAATCTTATATCAAAAACAAATTATGTATACATATACAAATCAAATAACTTGTCAAATATTATTAATACATTTATTATATTTAAATTATATGATATAAACATTTTTTGAACATATACCCTAAAAATGATCTGTTTGGAAATTCAATGTAGTTTTCTGAGAATAAGTTTAACATGCTTTGTGCAATTTGACTTTTATATACACAATAGCCATTTTTTAAGTGATAAAAAATAATCCCAGTTAATCTCGTTTATATTTCTGCGTCGACGGCCTAGATTATCTTCACGTTTATGTATATATGCATATATGTTTGCAATCTTGTTTGTGTTTGTGATAGAAAAGTTATGTTTATCTCATCTTAAATAGAAACCTTTAGAAACATATAAATACACATACAAATAACACTTCTTTTTTAATAATCGTGGGATTTATCTAAAAAAAAGGGATAATCGAAATTCCGCAATAAATCACTTAAAAAAATAAAAGAAATCCCACATATGTATGGATGACAGATTGTTAAAAAAAAATAAATAATGATACCCTCCCTTTGAGATCAAATAAACAAATAAATATAACAATACTATTTTTGTATTTGCAGATCACCTCAAAACAAGCGGTTTAACTTTACAATATTAGATTTATAGTGGATTCCTTTTGTCAAAAATATATATATGTAAATATATTTTTTGTTATTTCTTTTGAAATTCTTTCTTTGATTTTTTTATTGCCTTCAAATTAGAACGGAATCGATGTTATATTTTTTACCGTCCAATTGTGTATCAGTATAAAATAAGATCTAACATTTATTTATGTATATGTACTATATATTACATATGTATATATATATATATTTATTGTTCTTGTAGTTTATACAAATCCGGATATTGATCCATATGTATCTATATATTTTGAGTTATTCATAGAAAAATGAAAGAATATTGTAAGGATAGTATTAAAATAAAATGATTAGAATTAGAACAATCATAGAAAAATCATTTATTATAACTATACATGTCATGTGACAGAATTATAATATTTTTTATTTGATTTTTACAGTTTGAGTATTTTTTTATTTAATAAATGTATTGTTAATTTATATGTCTTTTCTCTGATTTTTTTTACATAAGTTAATTTTGCCATAACGACAAATAACGACTTAGGACCCAGATTAATCTTTGATATATCTTTATTTTTGAAGGTGAAAAATTTCTTTCGTATTTCTATTGTTGTTTATTCATAAGATGTACGCTACAATTAAACTTTCGATCGATATATTATATTAGATGAGTAAGTAAATATATAAATATGCATTTCGTACCATGTATTATGGATTTTTTTCAAATAAAAATTAATGATCTGTCAATATATGTTAATCTTTTAAAAAGGAATCTTAAAAAAGAGGTAAAAATGTCCCTCCAGAAGAATAGAATATTTATATACTTAAAAAAAAGGCATTGCAAAATGTCTTGTTTTGTACAATAATTGTTGGCGTATATTTTTTATGATTTATAAATGATAAAAAAAATTAAACATAAGTTAAATTAATATGACATAGATATTTAATTAAAAATTATTGTAGTGAATATATTTAAACAAAAATTCTATAGTATACATATTCTATGTTCTAATTCTCACACCCACGTTCCCTTTCATTCATATTATTCTATTTGTTATTTTTTTATTTTATTATTATTATTTTATATGAATTAAATGTATAATTCATATAATAATATAATTTATAATAAATAATTTAACAATCATAATAAATGTTCAAATTTTAATGTGTTTATAATGAATATAGTGAATATATATAATTATATACAACTTTATGTGCGATTGCATTCAAAGAAACAAAATGAGAAATATATACAACTTAAATAATGCACTTTACATTGAATTTTTGTATTGTTTAATAGAATATTTCTTCAAAATATATGTTTTAAAAAAGTTTAAGGTCATAATTGCATATTATTATATTTATTTAATAAAATACATTCAGTATATTTTAAATGTAGATTAAATTTAAATACTTGAATCGCATATTATTCTAGAATGAGAACACAAAGAGATATTGCAAACAAATTGATATATGAATTTTAATAAAATAAATCTAAAAATATTACAACTATTTATATAATAGTTCAGAAAACTTTTATATTATTTTATTATAGAGTTATTTATATTTTTAGTTCTCATTTTTTAATTGTTTTTGTAGATTATCATTGGAAATACTAAATTTAAACTATAATCAAGGAAATTCCGTATAAATTTCTATAGGAAATCTTGTATAAATTTCTAAATTCTAAAGATAATCCTGTAAAGTAGTTAAATTGAATTCGATCTACATTTAAGCGGTTAAAAAATATCATTTATCATTATAGTTATACGTTTTTATTATATTATTCTCATTTTTTTTTTTTTTTTGTTTAAGCCTGAAGTATTTTTTTGTTTTGGTTAATAAACTGCGTTTTAAATACATTTATATTTGAATTTTGCTATTAATTATTGATTGATTTATTTGATGGCGAGATTTTAAATTAAAATTTAACACTAACAGTTTTTAGAGGGGCCGCAAAGTAATTTTCAGAAAATTATGATAAGAATTTTATTTACTTAAAAGAAAGAATATGTAATGTAAATGAATTAATTCATAAAATAATAAATCAATTTTTCTTTATTTCTATATTATATAATATAGCTAAAAAAACAATGTCGAATTACCAATAAAGCTAATTTCAAAACTTTTAAAATTTTAAAAGTAAAAAAAAGAAGAATTTCATCAATAAAATAAACAGCCAACATCATTATTTGGTTATTGAAATGCATTTTATATTATATTAATGTTTTTTTTAAGAATATTATTGACCGAGACACAAAAAATAAACCGTATCAAATTAAAAGCCGACAAAAAAAAAATTAACAAAAATTTAACCAGACATTACGAAATTTTAATTTTGTATTTTTGCTTATATATATTTTCTTTTTCAATTATTATTATTATATATATATATTTTTAAATGCATATATGTATATACAATTGTATTGTTTTTGTTATTATTATTATGTTCATGTACCTTTATACGATTCAGGTACAAGTACCTCCCTGATATATTTTATATGCAATAAACTATATATATATCTATAATATAATAAAATAAAATTAATTCGCATTTAAAATTCTTTGTCAATGAAAACAATGCATAAATAAGTGTAATAACTTCTATATATCTATATATATCTATATAAATTTTCTCATGACTATACATTATTTTTGTTCGTTTCAAATCATAGTGCATATAAGCGAAAACTATATATATACATGAATATGACTGAATGACAGACATATAATCATATATAATCTTTAACATTGACATGGTAAATAGTTTTTCAACCGGAACTTTTTCAAATACAAAATAAAAACTTATTTATATATACAAGACCATATGTATATAAGAATATAGATAATATTTTGTTATAATATGACGAATATTGCAAAATTATATTTTATATCCACGAAAAGAACAAAATATGGCATATATAAAAAATATTCGATCTTTTTTTCTTACAAGAAAAAATTACAAATAACTAATATTATTGATCTTTATTGTATAGTAACTCTAACAAAAAAACAAATACAATATAAGCGAGCTACATATTATAAAAATATATAAGTTGAAATTTATAAAAAATGCAATGCTTTAAAAAAATTATTTATAGTATTATATATATTATTGCAATGTAAGGTATAGAGATGAATTATTAAATTCTCAATATCCCCACGTTATATAGATTTTATTATATAGGTATACCATGAAATTTATAATAAGATGTACAAATGAATGTATCATTCATATGTGTCTGTATAGTATAGATGGAAAAATAAAAACGGTTTTTTTCTTATACCATAGGTTATTCAAAGAGTTCGCGGAACATCCCAGATATTGATATATTATATAGAACTAAAATGTATACATCATTTTAATATTTCTTCTTTCATTGGGGATGCACTATTTTGAGGATCGATGGAATAGGTGTATTGAAGTTGATAGAGATTATATATACCAAAAAATTAATTTATTTTATACTATAATATCCTTATTTTGTATTTTTGTTCCGCGAACTCATTGACCAACCTAGTATTAATCTCTAATATTCTTTTCTCATATTTAAATTTCAATCAATCACATATGCAGAAAAAAGAATATAATCTTTCTTTTTTTGCAAACTGCATTATTGCATATATATTTTTATACATAAATAATAAAATCATATATACATAAACGCAAAATGATATTGATAAATTTGTAATACAGTTCAAAATTTATATTTTTCTATATTTATATATATATTTTATCATAAAATCCAGATCTATTTGAGATTTTTTAACGAATAATATCTAAAAAAAAAAACACATTCATTACTATTAAACATTAAATAAGATAAAGTGCTAAATCATTTTGCAAAATTATAAATGCATACATATAATAAATAAATAAATAAATAAATAAATCGATAGATCAATCAAAAGCATAAAAAAGAACATATTTGTATAATTTTAATCTTTTATAATTTTTAAAACAGTGTACGGATAATATAAATGAATAATTAAAAAAAAAATGTTTATGATTTTAATTTTTCAATTTTAGTAAAGGAACTGAATCCATCTGAGGGTAGAATCATTCTTCAATAAGACAATGATCTAAAAAACTAATTTTAGAATAAGAATATTAGAAAAAAACTTTCTATAGAATAGAATATGAGTTATGTTATCCATATGTTTTTAAGAATATTTAATACATCAATAATATAATATTTGGCACTATACTGTTAAAAATCAAAAGAATTTATTAAAATAAATTTTAATTTTTTCATTAGGTTTGTTGTAAAGGTGATTAATTTATTTTTATGTATTGATTAATTTTATTTTGATGGGCATAAATATATTTGTAATATATTCCATAGGTATTTCGATATACAAATGCATTTCTATAGATAATGAGGAAAATCGAAAAAATTGACATGAAAAATGAGAGATTTCTATAAAAATATCAGTATGCTAAAATAATAATATTATAAAATGAATAATGGAAAATAATAAGTTTATATCAAATCAAAGATTAAAAACAGTGTTTAATATATAGATTTATTAAATATGAATAAAATGTTAACATCATAACAATCATATAAAATGAGGTTGTTAATGCTACATATAAGAATTATTCCAAATTCAAAAAAATATCGAAATAAATTCAAACACTCCTTTTATTTGTTTTTACTAATTTGTTATACAAACATTTTTTATTATAGGAATCTTTTTTTAATATGCATATCATAAAATATATGTTTAAAATAAAGATTACAAAAATATTTTTTTGTAAACGAATGGATATCTTGCTTAAGGGTTATGATCCATATACATGTAAATCTTTTTTTTTTGCATTGTATTTACAAATAAGAAAAAATATAAAATGTAAAACAATAAGATCAATAAAGGTAATTTTGTTAAGTAAAAATAAAATTTATTTTACTACTGCAATGTAGACCAAAATCAATTCCTCCCATTAAATAAAAAAAAAATGTATTACAATAATAAAAATAATAATACAAATATATAATAAATATTGTAATAATATATAGAGATTTTTGATTGCAATGTATTTATACTTGCAGGTAATAAAATTATTGTATATATAATAGTTTAAATTGAATATATATATATATATATATATATAGTGCATTCGTAATATAGAATTAATATGGATATATAAAAATAAAAATCATATCCATAAAAATAATTTAAAGTACCCCTGCAGTTATTGATTTATTATTTTATTTTTTTCAAATAAAAAGAAAATGGCAACGATATAATATTTTATAAACAGAAGATTCATAAAATAAAATATTTGTTCTAAATATTTATTTTTTATTTATTAATAAATATATAAACTTTTAGTATTTATTATTATATACATATGTGTTATATAAATATATTAGATTTCAGTTTATTGTTTGTATTTTATTTTTGAAAATTATTAAAAATTATTTTATTAAATTATCAGTCAACTATATCTTATATCAACAACCTTAAATTTCAATATTATTTACTATTTTTAAAAAATATACAATATCTTTCATTAAGATCATTTCAAAATTATATTGTAAAAAATAAATAATATAAAAAAAACGTGTATTCATAAAATAAATTTAAATTATTTTTCATAAATGTGTAAGGATATAAAAATTTTTATTATTAGTTAAATATATATACGGTGTAAATTCAAAATGAATGTAATTTGATTTAGATCTAATTTATATTCTATTTTTCTTTAATATTCTTTTACACCCTTATAAATATGAAATTTTGAATATAAATTAGATAATATAATAAATACACATATTGGATGTATTTAAAGGTAACTTTTTTGGTATATAAATTGTAAAAAGAAACACACACTGGTTGTATTATTTATATATTATTAATTTACATTTTTGTAATATATATTGAAAAAAAAAATGTAATAAAAGTTATTTATCATAATTTCAATTGACACCTTTCGTATAACAAACGATTATAAAATTGAATGAAATATATGTTTTTTTGTTATATAAATATCATTTTTTTTTTGTATTTAAAAATTCTCATATTTTACCTTACTTTTGCTTTACTTTAAAACGAAAAAAATCAATTAAATGGTTATTGTCCTTTATTTTATTTAGAAAACTTGAGAAAATATTTATGGAGTTCACAGGTGATTTTGTTATATAATAACCATATATATATAATTTCGAATACATTTTTATGTTATATGCTATTTATTGAGTGATATCTATTTCTTTTGTATATTTTAAATTTTAATGTTTGATATTTAATCAATTATTTAACTACTCTGTCATAACGAATCCGCTGTTTGAATCTGAGTTAAAATAAAATAAAATGATCTTCCAATTTTACAACGAAGCTATTAATTTTACGATGGCCGACAAAAAATACAATGTAATCAATCAAAATTAATTATTTCTTTATAATAATTGTTAAAATACAATTATATTAAAATTAAAATTATTTATTACTAATTTAAGATACTTTTACTGTATGCAAGATACAATGCTAAATGAATACTAGAAGTTGTGTGCATTTTAAGTGTTATTTTATGAATATGCAAATTTTATAAATACAAATAAAATTCAAAAACAAAAAAATTCATTTAAACGTACCTTCTACAAAAGTGACATTTTTGTAAATTAAATTAAAAAAAAATACCTTTCAAATAATAAGTGCAAAAAGAAGTCATATTTATAATAATATTTGTAGAAAGACAATAAATAACTATATAAGTTTAGATTTATCAATTTAAATTTAAATATTAATCTCTTTGAAACACAAGATTGTTTATTATTTATTATTATTATTATTATCTGATTGATTATTTTATTTTAGAAAGCTTATTTAACACATTATTTTATGAAATACACAAATATCAAAAATTTTAAATTCTAATCGATATTACATATTAAGTAATTTTTGTTTTTATATATTTTATTATATTATATTAATATAATAGTTAAATAGTTGAAAATAAATATGTATAGAAGAATAAAAATAAGTATATATTGTATACAATCTGCCCTCGCAAAACGTGATGTGTCTTTATTTTATTATTATTAAAATACTATAATACATATTTTTGATGTGATTTTGTTACAAAAAATGATATATTAAAAATAAAAATATGCAAAATTTGATTAAATTAAATTTTGAAATGCAAAAAACAAAAAAAAATTATAAATTCAATATTCATTTTATTTTTTTTTATATATATTATTTAGTAGACAGAATGCATATACATTTTTTTGAGAATTATATTATGAGAAAAAAATTTATAAAATGTATAACATTTAAAAAAAGATTTTAATTATAAAAATATTGATATATAAATATAAATCTACATTTTGTAATATTATTATTAATATATAATATAATAAATATATAAACACAAACCAAAAAAATAGAATAAATTCTTATATATGAATAATAAATATTTGCCTTGAAAATGTTACATATTTTATGAAAATATTATCGTACCTACATTTTTTAGTTTGTTAGTTTTGGAATTTTATGAAAATAAAAATAAATTGTGAAATTTTTGAAGTGCTTTTGTGTTTATTTTGTAAAACATTACAATACAATTTTAGTTTAAGTGTCCGTATTGTGATATATATATTGTGATTGCGTGAGGTCTAAAAAAAACTTGACGATATTTTTTATTTTTATTTTTTGGGAAAAATGCTATATATTATTGTTTTTTATACCTGAAAATCACGTCGCACAACAGAACAATAACAAATAATTTTTATTAAGTAAATACTTCAGTATATATAGAACTTTTTCATCATCCGTTGTAAAAAAAATAAATTATGCATTATTGGGGAGGATTTTGTATATATATATATATATATCAAGGACCAAGCGTCCATAGAATGAATGTAATGACTCATTCCCTTTAAATAATCAGCAAATTGTTGATTATGTAGAATTAAATCCAACGTTTTAAGAATTATAAAAAATCACATTCGTATGGTCACATATATTTCGAATAATTATGTAAGATATATATGAAGAATGAATACATGTTAGCATTCCTATTGTTATTATTATATATATATATTATACATACACATACATATATATTAACATATTAACATATATACATATATACATACATATATATTATACATGCAAACCAAACACCATATTCATATTCGCCTCATATAGTAATATACATATAGAAAAATAGACGACAATTCCTCATTTATGTGTATAGTTTCGTTATTATGCGTGTGTTTTATAAACATAATGCGTCTAGTAAACTCATTCTAAATACATATAAAAAATTAATGTGTGCTCTTATATATACCCACGGTGCGTGAAAAATAAAATCTCTATATGCCTAACTATTGAAAAAAGAATGAGTTTCATTTTGCATTCTGTTTGGTTGGTGTTCGATGATTGTATTTTATGAAATAAATCATTATCATACGTTTTGTTTTTAACTTCCATGACGATGATGTTTATTTGCCTTTCTCCAGCTGGTTAATGAATATAATAAATGCTAAATGGTATATTTTTTGTGTAATATATTGGTAATAAAATTCATTAGTTTTTTAGGAGAAATACTGTTATATTCATTTATAATTTTAATATTTTTCATAGGCAGCAATACTGAAATATATTACAATTCGTTTGGATGTTTTGTTACTTTATTTTATAATTGTTTTTCAATATTAAAACATATCTGAGAAATCGATGTGGTCAAGACAGATTAAGTAACTTATCCCTTCTTTCAATAGAAAAAGTATTTTTAAAATACTTAAAAAGCAATACTGATTTATATAATAAGACCATTGATCAATTTACTATCAAAGAAAAAAGAATAAATTTAATTTATAAAAATTAGTTGCATTATGAATAAATAATAACTTTCATTAATAACACATCAGCATTTTAATTTGTTTTCTTATGCTGTTTTAAGGATTAGGCCTACTGGGGATACCTTTAAAAAAACGAATCAAAACCCTACCTCAATCAGGTGATTCGAAAATGGTTTACCTAAAACACGTGTTTATAAAATACATTATCATGCCTCAATTTCTGCCGCAAATCATTCAGTTGACGTTTTAAGAGTTCGTAGTACAGCACACCCAATTAGTCCCACTAAATGCACAGCAATATGTTTTGGCTGTGAATATTTCGTTTTGTATCTGTCCAATGACATGTAAGCGATCGTTTTTCTGTCAACTACTAATGTATAAAACTAAAATTTTTTACTGCATACATCGTGAAGGACGGAAATATACCGAAAGCGTTATATTGATATACAATAATACTCTTAGTACAGTGCTTCCATTTAAAAAAATACCACGCCACGTGACTGATATATATATATATATATATATTGATATATACGTTTGTGTTTTTTTTTTTTATTGAGTGGTTATCAATATGCATTTGAATAAGGATATATCCATTCCGTAAATATTCTTAATATTTTGTTAGCCAATTTTCAATAGCATTGAGTGTAAAAAATGGAATATAACATTTAATATTATACAAGAAAAAGGTGTTGATTACTTTTTATAGATATTTTATAAGATTTATATAGAGAACGGAAAATTTATAAAAGAATTTTAATTTATCTATGTTTTGATTCTATTAAAAAAAATCCATTTTCAATGTGAATTAATTATATATTTTTAGGTTTTGGTTGTAAAATTCTTTATATGCCCAAAAATATTGATTTATGTATAGTGCCGACAATATCGTTAAAAAGAACATTTATTTTTGTCGGTCAAATTAAAAATGAACCGGGATCCATAAAATGTATATCACAAAGACCATAATAAAGATATAATGTATAAATTCACTATATATCTATATACTAATATGATTTTTTTAAAATGTTATTAATAATAATTAAATAAAAACAAAGTGTTCTGTAATCATTGAACAGTGAATAAATATCAGATGATTGCGTTTGCAGTAACTGTGTCAATATATTGTGGGAATATCACAATTTTATTTATTAGCGTATACACCAATATATTTCTTACTAAACAATTAAAAACAAGGAACGTACATACAAGAAACTAAAATGTAATCATATAAAAATAAATAAAATATAAATTGAAATTGCTTCCTCAACATATAAATATATAATATATAATTAATGTAGGTGGTGAATATACATATACAATTAAATGTGGTCAAGTGTTAAAGATATATACTTCGAAATGTTAAATTAAGTTTACGTTTTGTATTCTATATGTATATTATGTGTTTAGCATAGTTAATCTTTGTTATATTGTCGTTATGGTAGTCCTATAAAATGTTTGCTCATTCAAATTCAAATTCACATTTTTATAAATAAATGTATATGTAAATAAATACGTTTAATGTTTATACGAATATACGAATGATACGAATTAGTAAAATTCACATACGTATATAAATATATATATATATATAATATAGTAGGATAAAGGTAATGTTCATATGAACACCATATAAATAAATAAATTCATTTAAATAAATTTCTATACAGAATATTATTTCGATATATATAATATATATAACATTTATATTTAAAGTTAAAAGTTAAAATGATTTTTTGCATTTATTTTTCTTCATATATATATAATATTAGTTAAACAAGAAGATGTTACAAATTTTTATTGTATATTTTCTCATGTGAAGAGAAGAATTTTATATAGTTTTAATTTTGTGTAATTTTTTAGTGTTCAATAAATATATATATATATAAGAAAATTGTAACATTAACATAAACATGTAAAGCTAACATGTTAGAGAAATATAATATAATAATCTTATATGTTTATATTTTCTTTTATTTTTTTATTTAAATCCCTATATTGCTATTAATAATGAATGGATATTCATATTATTTATATATTAGACTTGTACGCTTAATGTCAATTATTATATATGCATATATATATTTTGTTAAGAAATATATGTAAAATCACATAATAAAAACAGGGAGCTCAAATATTTTATATTTATTTTTTTTATATTCATCGTACTTTAACAATTTGAATATCATATCCATTTATGTATAAAATGTTATGTACTTTGAGGTCATATATCAATGTATATTAATGGATCTATAAGACACATTTATGTGGTAAAATAAAATGCTTAAATTTTGAATAAGGCGAACGTCATATACATACTTTTTGAAATGTATACCTAATCGTATATATACATGTATTATAGTAATTATGGTATTTTCTTGAATTACATTCTATTTAGTAGAATTCTTTTTAAATTATTTTTTCTTCAAATGATTTATTATAAGATTTTGTAAAATAAAACAATAAATTTGTTTTGAATAGTGAAAAAATAGTGCTAAATTATAATAAAAATCATTTCTTTGGAGCAAATGCAAATTGTTTTTATCAATGAGGTATTTTATGTATATCTCAATCTTTAGAATTCCGTTGATCAAATTAAAATAATAAAACAAATGTTAACCGAAAATATGAAACAATTTTAGATCATAAAGTAAATCATTTTATATGTACTATATATATAATTCTCCACATATCAAAATTGATATTATGTTTTTATATTTGATCTAGTAACAGAAATGATATGGGTTTCAATATACAAAATCAAAAATATCAATCTAAACAAATTGAAATTAAATAAACACCTTTAAACACTTTCAATAGTTATAATAATATATGATAAAATTATCTATATTTTAAAATGTGAAAAGTTTTTTAAAAATCGCGTTTACTTCAATGCAGATTTACATCAAAAACATCATACAGAATGTTATATATACAAATTATCTTCTGCATATTAAATCAAACTTTATATTTACCCATTCAATTTGAATATAAAGATGTACCGAGTTGCAATCAAATTGTAATTTAAAAACAAATACACTAACAATAAATTATTGGCATTCACGATTTATGTTTTAATATAAATTTTCATATATGTAGTATATAAAAATAGAATTCGATATGAGAATCAACGATATATTCTGTTATTGTGTAAAAAAATATCAATAAATTATGCATAATCGTTTTTAAAAATGCGAACATTCAACATTCATGCGGAAACGCATTCAACAATGATACCCATAGATGTATCTCAATTTTATAAACAATATTTCATAATACAATTATTTTCAATTATTTATACATATGTAACAAAAATTATATATGTACATAAAAATCAAAAATGTTACACATATCTACACTACTTGAATATTATAACATATATCATTTTAAGTTAAAAAAAAGGCAAAATCATTTACATATTATATCTACCTATATCGAACGAGAGTATTTATATAAATGAATATTTTATTGTAATTGAATACAAAATACACGCTTGCACTTATAATACAATATATACTATATATATATACTATATATATATATTATATATATATACAGGGCTTTCTTTTGAGTTATTGCATTACTACAAAAAGATGTATACCCGAATAATATTAATTTGTTCTAATTATATGTGGAATTAAAAAAAGGATTTATATCTAAATTCATGTCAATACATAGTAAGTGTAAGTATTGTTTGTACAATGAATAATAGTTTTGTTGTACTCACCCCACAATAAAGTATTTTGAACATCATTCCAAATATACTATAGTTCTTAGGCTTGGTTACATTATACCAATTATAGATTTTACAATATAATCTTGCATATATGCTTAGATAACAAAAAAAAAACATAAAATATACACATACTAAAAAAAACATTATATTTTCGATTAAAAAAACCCGCACTATTTTTTGCCATTTGTCACCAATAACCACAAGCAGCTCAATCTATATAATTGCAGCTCGGCATATTTTGTGATGATGTAATGGCTGAGTGTTTGCATCATATTTTTTGGTATGCTTTAGTTGTTTAATATGGACGATACCCAAAAATTTCATTAACAAAAATGTTTAAATGTTGTAATTTATGGTATGTAAATGTATACATTCACAAATATACAAATTGCAATTAAAAAACTCCGCAATAATATGTTTTCTTTTAATCTGAAAACAGATAAACAAAATAGAAAACAATTGTTACTTATAGAATCAATTTGTAAACTGATTGATAATGTTTAAAATAAAATTAATAAAAAAAACAAATGTATTTGTTATGATCATACTGACCATATGCTTAATAGATAATGTTACATATATAATTTTAAACTGTTTTGTGTGGATAAACGGTAGCAAAATATATATATATATAATTGTTAAACTAGATCTATGATTTATTTATTTTAATATGTGTAGAAATACATACGGTATACATAACTTTATATTGCATTGATACAACACCGCGTGAATAAATATAAATAAATTTAATATTGTATTTTATCATTTTATAAACAAATGTATTTCTACTATTCCATATCATATATATACATAATATATTTGTTATTTACTTATCTATATAAAATTGTATGAAATATTTATCTATAAATATATGAAACCATATTTCATTCATATGAATATATGTAAATATTCGCACAGTAATATATTTTATTACATCTTTTCTCGTATACATACAAATAAAAAAAATAAACATAAATATATGAGCCACTGAGACATCTTTAAAACACCTACGATATAAAAATTATAATATATACATAAAATAAATTGAATTGTATCATATTATATAGCTATTATATGCAGATAGAATATATTATATATTTGGTTGAAAGATCAAAACCGAAAGATAAAATTAATTGAATTGCTACAATTTGTATACAAAATATATGTTACAATTTATGCCTTCTAATTTATGGTTAAATAATGTTAACAATATATTATATTAAATGCATAACCATTGAACCATTGCATCACAACCAAAATGTGCTTCAAATTATTCTTCAAACATAAATATTAATATATGATTTTGTACATCAAAACATATTTAAAATTATTGTTTTAGAATTACATTTTTTTGTTCTAATGAATTCAATAGAATAATTTTCGAAATCCTTTAACTTAAAGGAAAAGTTTACGAATTACCATCAACAAACATAAGCAGGTGGTGAACACATTACCTCATTTATACAAATGTGTATAATAGAAATGATCAATGTAATATAAGCTATGGAAATATTATTTCTCCTCAAATATACATACTATATTATTTATATTCATATTTAATGTTATAAAAAATCTAAATAATATCTGTATAATGAATGTACCAGCATCACATAGTATTTATCAAATTATTTATGAACATATGTCCAAATAAATTATTCTCCACATATATAATTTTTAGGATTTCAACTAACACATAACAATAAAATATAAACAAAAAATCATAACGAATAACCAGACCTACAAGATTTTAAAACTTAAATATTCGAAGATACCTCACACAATATGTTTCTGAAATATACATCATTCATTCATTCATATATTTATTCGTATATATAAACACGATTATTTTATATGGTGATATATACACAGTTGAATGTGAAAACATATATTCTTTAGTATTTCTCTTATGCGTTTACGATGTATCAATAACCCGAAATTATTTTCAAAATATAACCAGAAGAATTATAATAAAAACGAAAAAACGTCACTTAAAAAAAAAAACAAAACTGAAAAACTTATATACAAATTTGATAATATAATTTTTCATATATGCGATAACATCGTCAAGTGACACAGCAATTTATATCAATTCAATATGTTGTTTATATAAACTTAAATATATTAAAATAAATTAAATATATACAATGCGTTATATATACGAATCAGATTAAGAGACCAACATATAAAATGTAAACATAAAGATGATATTTTATATTGCTTATATAGATATAAATAAAAATTTGTATTCTTTTTAGAATAAAACGCAAATTTATTTAAGGTGAGATAAATTCATATAAAAATAATAAAATTGGGTAAGAATGAAGAAGCGGTCAAGATTATTATCAATTAGTTTATTACATATTGAAATTTATAATAAACAAAAACATCTACATAGTGCATTTATTTGTAATTCGAATATCTGTTTTGTTTATGTATAAAAAAAACTATTCCCTTATAATCGTTATGCTTATACGCTTATACCTAATCTATAATATATTATAAAATACGGTTTAATATTATAAAACACCAATCTGTTTGAAGTACTTGCAATTAATGATGATAACAACACATTTTCCGTATACAATATACTAAAATTGTATATACGGATAAATATATGTATTACTGAATGCTATATATTTCAGGAACTTAGAAAATTCGCAAATCCAATCTTGTACGTTTAAGCAAATCTCATCAACTATTTTGTTTTGTACAATTTTTCTTAAGATTACTTATGTATCTATATTTTGATATAGTCAATCTAGTGGATATGAAAAATAATTTGACTTACCTATAATAATTGGAAAGAAAAAAGAAAATAATAAAATTCCATTAATATTCAATATACAAAATATAAATGAAATGAATTTTAGTTAAATTACCTGAAAGGTGCGTTCTTGATTCTAAGCTGATTGTTATTGTATATTATCAATTTATAAACAACACCACCAGTAGCAATAGCAAAATCAACTTCAATAGCATCAGGAGCAAAAGCAAGAATGAACAAATAAAAGTCACAATATAATTTGTTTCTTAAAATGTGATTCAGGTTGATAAATTTTATGGTTATTGTTGTAACTATACAACCAAATAATTGACGCACATTTTATTATCAATATAAGAAACAACAGCAACAACATCCCGAGGAACAACAGTTTTAACGGCAGACACATACAAGTCGAAATATGATACTACTGTTACAATTTGATTATTGCTGTCGGATTTATTTAATTACTGTTGTTGTAATTTCCCGTCATAGCTCGGTAATATAATTTTTTTTTTTCAAGCTGATTCTTGCTTGTTCGTTTGTATTAATATTATTGTTGTTGTTGTAAACGTGTGGATTTTAACCACCAAACCATAGCTCCATCTAAACAATTGATAGGTGATTTAATTATCTATTGCATTAACAATAATAACAGCAACAATACACCTGCAACAACAATAACAATAGACAGCACCAACAATAACAACGGCAGCAATAATACAATAGCAGTTAGCACTAACTTAGCAGCACCAGTATTACTAGTCAGTTGCAGCTATTGCACAAGCCTCGCCATCACCAACCGACAAAACAACAATAGCAAACTCAAATTCAATGTAATTCCAACAACTAATATTCCACAATACACAATAGAAAATATCAACAACAAAAAAAGCTGATTAGTTTTATTAGGTTTATTTTAGGTGTTTTTGTTTTTTGTTTTTTTTTTTTTTTTGAAGAATTCTTATAACTTTGTCTGTTGATAACAATTTATTATTAAATACTTTCACATTTTAACAATTATAACATTTCACATAATAATTTAATTCAATTTAATTTAATATTACTAATTAAATTAAGGAAAATGCAATAAAAAAGAAACACACACTCACTTACAATATGAGAAAAATTTCGCATTAAAAGAATGATGGCCGACCAGCAACACACAAAAAAAAATGATCTATTTTTATCCGGCATATTAATTTCTATTTATATACACGGCGGCGCACTCTCGCACATGGATGTGGCGCTTGTATCTACAAAAACAATTGTTTTAGATCCGATGAAATGAATAGGGTGATACCGTCAGTAATTTATTTACTTTGATGTGAAGGGCTTTTGATAATTTATGATTTAATTTGTATGAACTTTTCTGACACTACCTTGTATTTATTTTTGATGTTATTTTATTACGGTACATTTATTTATAGAATATTATTCTGGTTTTTTGTCTGTCTGTATAATTGGTGTGTTACATTTTTTTACTTTTTTTCCAATTTTACAAATTAATTTTTTAGTGTTCTTTTAAATGAATTGATATAATTTTCTTTTAATTTTAATTTAAGTTTTGATGTTATTTTGGGAAACTAAACCCCCTAAATAAATAGTGAAAACATTGTAAAATATTGAATTTTTGATTTTAGTGATATTTATATTTTATGATTTGTTTGTTTTTCTATAGAATATACTATCACTTCCAAACTAAACTAAAGTAAATTGATTGATAATTAAATTGTACACCGATTTGTGACTTTGTGTACCTGAACGTCTTCTCAAAAGCAACAACAGCAATGGAATTATTTGAAGATTGACTTCTAATTATGGATTAAGTGAGACAAACTAGCTTGCTTATAATGCATTAATTAAAATCAACAGATGGTCTGCAAATAATAAGGTAAGAATCAAATTGACTATTTTTTTTTATGTATTTTGTTTGTTTGTTATTTTTTCTACAAAACATCCATTGTGTTGGTAATAATTATTAAGTTACGATAGAATTCAAAACCAATTTATATTGTTTGAAAATAGACTGAAATGTAATTTATTAGGAGCATATCGTCCATGACGGTACCATGACGTTACCACACCGTCTTGGCAAGTGGCTACGACTATGGTTTTGCCGAGTTTTTTTAATACCTATAAGTAACTATTTTACAAAAAATTTACTTACATAAGGTACTTCGAAGGTTATTTATACATAGATATATTGATTATTTTTAATGAATTACTTGCTGATAAGCTTTATTATAAAATACCATATTGCACCAGGGAGAAAATACAATCATAACACAACAGCCAAATCCCACTAAATTCATGCGCATGATTGTATAACTGAAACTGAATTCAGTAATGTAAAGAATTCATTATTAAATATACTAGTTTTTAGTTTATTCAAAGAATAATTTATAATAGTAAATAACAAAAAGAATTACATAAATTATGCCAGTTTATTCTACCTGTTTGTTTCACGTTGCCTCCTTAAAAATAAATAATACAATAAATGAACCTATATATCTTTTATAGATCTATACCCCACATCAGAGTATAATACAATTTTTACCTTTTTCCAAACAAACAAAAGACGATCAAAAATTCTTTAGAAAAAAATTACACAGAACTGAACATTAAATATTTATTGACCTAAAAATCGAAATGTGTCAAATTATCATTTTATCCAGTTTAAAATGTTTTTTGAAAGTAATTGAAATTATTTCTATTAAAAAAAATACAAACGACAAGCGACATCCTCAAAAATAAAAGAAGTTTTCTTTTGATTTAGTACATTAAAAGATTAATATAAAATAATAACAATATATAAGAATCGATTGATGAATATAACAAATACGCAGAAGTATGTTATTTATATTTAAATTTATTTTTTCTATTTTTACCTTTTTGCAAATATAACAAGAGTGTGAAAATAAAAATTACAAAATACAAGTTCTTTTATTGATAAATAATCATAATATTAAATAAGGGAAAGAAAATTCTTTTTTAAATTACATTTTTTTATGAATTGTTTGTTGGTTTTGAAATCCGGCGATATACCATTAAAAATATTTTTAGGCATTAGAAATGTGAAGGAAGAAATACAAACTAAATAGATAAATTATTTATAAATACTATATATATAAACGGTTAAAAATGTTTAAAACTGTCAACTGTCCGCCCCAAACTTACAGATAAAATATGGAAATATATAGAGATTATTATATATTTTTATCTATCTTTTATATTTATTTTAACTATAACTCTGTACCCCAAAATGATAAACTAAAGTATATAGATATAATAATAATCAAAAATGAAATTATTTAAAAAATATTATAACCCTTTGCACAAATATGAAATAATGTGTATTTGTTTATAGATAAAATTTACATGAATTCATAAAAAAAGTTATAAACGAAAAAAGATTAATTTTTTTTAAAAAAATAATTTAAAATTATATGAATTAATTATGTTTTCCTTTCATTCATATTTTTTCATTTGGTTTCATTGTGTATAGCTTCAACATCCGTTATGCTGTTATCCGTTTTATTTATTGTTGATTTATTTATATATATACATTCAACTTTTTGTGCACAATACCATCCTTAAAACGTACTTAAAAATGTATTACGATAATATATTTATCCTGAATTGTATTGTATATATGTTAAATAATATACAATTTTCAAATATATGTTCTATTAACAATTATACAAATGATTTGAAATCATACTTACTAATTATGTTTTCTCTTTAAAAATTATAAAATACAGCTATGATTCCTTGTAGTTCTGAACCATGAACGAGAGTAGCATAATAACATTTTCAATCAAAAATTCAGTTTTTTATAATAATTTACATGATCTTTTCCGCAAGCAATGTTAGATGGATTAGAAATTGAAATTGTAAAATTATGTATACACAAAAACCTGAATGAATAATTTTAGGTATATATTTGTTTTTTTATTGTTTCTATAATATTCTATGATTCTATCTTATATATATCTAGCCATGATATGTGATATACCCTTGTGGATAATATCTAAAGTAAAAATGATTAGAAAATATAAGTATAAAATAGTGTATATAGATTCTAATTCATTATTTGTTGGTTATGCCGAATTATAAGTAACACAAAAAGTATAAGCGGCACTATCTGTTGTACAAAATGTACATTGTCAATTTGTTGACCAAGTAAATAAAATGCGCATTATATATCACTGTTGTAATGACTAAAATTCAATCAAACTATATTATATATTTATAAGAAATTGAAAGAAATTTAAAACGCTTTACATGGTGAAATATAGATTGTAATTATAGGTAGAAAATATATTAAAATATTCTTACATTATATCTTTAATTCTTATTGTTTAATTTAATCTTTTTTAATGAATCTACAAGCATTTTTGTATTCCTTTTAAAATACATTAATACATTGTATTAAAAAAAATTAATAATAAAACTGAATCACGTATATATTAAATTTAAAATCATATAAAAACACTGTATTCGTTTACCCTTTTCTATAATATTTGATGATATCTTGACTTTTCTGATGATATCTTGTTGTCATTTATTATCCATGTAGCCTAATTTATTTATATTATTTTTATAGGTCACATATATTGAATCAAAAGGATCATATATTTATGTTATATAAATAATTCTATATATTTAAAACAGACAGATACAGATACAGATACATATAAGAATCTAATGAATTATAATTTAGGTCGTTTTCTGTTTTTCTGTTGAATTCTGTCTTAAAACATTTTTATGTTTTCATAAATATTTCAATGTGACTATATAATCTAATAAAAATAATATTTATATTAATAACCTAAAACGATTTATAATTTTATTATGAAATGTTTTGTAAGTTTAACATCTGGAATATTTTTATATTAATATTAAAATTTTCAAGATCATACATAAAGATATACATTTTTTAACTCAACAACTAAAATCCATATATATATATATATATATATATATATATTGTAGAATTGACTATCGTCGTAGGTAGCCCAATCAATTTTATCATTGGAATAATCATATATAACGATTTTTGTTTAATATTTTTAATTGATCTTTGGTTTTTAAATTTATTTATTTACGATTAATATTGAACAAAATTTATAAATTCCGATTTAACATGTATTTCAGTAAATTTATTATGGAGGTGGTGAAGATATGCTATAAGAATTGAGTCAACGCAGCTCCTTTTAAGTTCTGAATCGGAAATTATAAAACCTTTATGATGTTTTAGAAATAGAATTTCGAAGAAAAGAAAGTTTTAGAAAAGATATAATAGAAAATTTAATTTAAGTATTAAATTAGAATTTAAATATATATGTGGTTTATAAAGTTACTATTAATATATTTTGAAACTTCAGAACACTATTCATAATATATACTATACATATCACATTCTTAATTCAAAGGCCAAAACCAAGGCCATAATTTATATTTTATATAGATATGCGGTAAAGGACGACACGGTTTTAATAATTTGCTTATTTTTGAATTATCATATATCACTTTAATACTACGAATCCAGGGTAAAAACAAATATATAAATCAAATTTTATATTATCAACAACAAATAAATTATTAAACCACAAAAACCTCTATATTATATAGTTAATATAAATTTTTTTCTTTATATTTATTTATAATGGTACTTTTTATAGAAAAAGTATATCCTTTTTTTTTTCATATAGATATTATTATAATGCTTATTCTTTACTATAACGGTTCCCTGTTTTTTTTTTCTAATTTAATCTAACCCATCAAATTCCTTAAACACATTTGATAAAAAACAAAATTGAAATTAAATTGTTAAAAAGAAAAAACCATACATAAACCTCGACATAGGAAGACACAAAATTGTTCCAATACGAATAACAATAAGACGGTATTTTTAAGCAATAAATCAGTAATATTTTTATTGTATTTTTATAATCGTGTATGAAATATAATAATAATAATATATATAATCCTTTTTTCGTCATGAAAAAAATAAAATAAAAACCTAGAATATTTTTGTATACAAAAAAAGGTTCAATATTAAAATAAGTATTTATATATATCAGCTGAATATTATTACTTTTTATAAGTATTTGTCATATATATAAACATCATAATAATAAAAATAATAATAAGTCAAGTTATAAATGTCTGTTTTTTTCTTTTATTTGTTGTGTCCCATTATTATATTTTGAATATTATATTATATTTATAATTTTCATTTCAATTTTCAAAATGTGTGTATCTATATAAATTCTTTTTATTTATGTAAATGCAATGTTCTTAATGCATATAAATTTTATTTATTGCGGTTGACCATGTTAAATTATCCTTATTATTATGATACCAAGTTTAAACATTTTTATTTTGACTTGTATGTCAAAATCTTATACCTGTATTGTATAGTATAAATGCGTGAAGATCATGGAAAATAAAGCGAAATAATATTGATATACTTATGAAAAAATATAAAGGTTATAATATTTATTTATATATACCTAGCCAGACAATATATTATTGTTTGTATATATATACATATGAGATATATTGTTTGAATATTCCCAAAATAAATTATATCAAAATAAAAAAAGTACGGAAAGGGTTTGCAATTGCAATTGTCATGAAATATTTAATTTGAATACTACAGCTATACATACAATATAATAAAATAACAATATTCCAATTGAAAATATCTATTCAATTAAAAGTAATGTCTCTATTTTAATAATTGTGTTGTATCGTTTTAACGACGTCTGTAATGAATATTTATATTATATAGCTTTAATTTATAAAATGTATAATTCGTCATTTAAACGCATCTGTATACATTTCCCCACATTTGCGGTAATTTTTCATATAAGATTAATAAAAGTTATATCCGGGTATTTGATTATATATAATAAATATATTTAATATAGTTTTATACATTTTTATTTTTGATACATTAAATTTGCACAATAAACTATTTCATGTATAGATTTATTCAATATATTTATATATATGAATTTGATATTTTATAATAACATTATTACAATAACATATAAAATAAAAAAAATTCGAAATAAACAAAATATATTCATTTTGATTCCATTAAGTAAATCCTCAAGCGTTACACCAAAAAAAAAGAAAAGAAAAGAACCGTCAGTTGATATCTTCATTAATAAATGTGATTATTTATTATATATATGTACGTGTATTATAAAAATAATATTTTAATCTTAATATATGATGTTAGTTTTTTTTATTGTAAAATACATATATATGCGTTAAGGTTCTCTTGAATTTTTTTAAACATTCATATATATATATAAATGGGTATAATAATTGATTGTATACATATATAGTTCGTAAAAATATATATATATATTTTAATAGCGACAGTACAAAAAATTGTATAATCTAAATTTATCATGTTGGAAAATATTTAATTTAGAATGTGTGACTTTAAAATATATATAATCCTTTTATTTACGCACCTTTATATTATTTATTTTTGGATTATTAATATTATTATATATATTATTGTTTTTATTGGGGCAGATGGTTTTTTTTTTCATATATATGTATGACTGTTTGAACAATATGTGGATTTTTTTTTTGGTAATTCTTTGCTTCTGTAATTTACATTATACAAAAATGATTCAAATTAAATTAAGATGTAATTTTTATGTGTTTTTTTGCAATAAAAATTTTAGTATTATATATATATTTTATTTTAAGATTATTTTGTTATAGTTACAATTAGGGCCTGCAAAATTACCGAATTTCGGTTTTACCGGTAAACGGTAAATATTTGGATAAAAAACCGGTTTACCGGTAAATTACCGGTAAACCTGTTTTTAAATGTAAAAAGTCATGTATAGCATATTAGTGATTGCTGGAGGAAAAAAAAACCTACGAAGAAATAAATAACAATAATTTTATAATATTTATAGAACCGGTTTTTTTTTTCTGTTCGGTTGCTACTCGGTTTTTGTCAAACAATGATGGCATTAGTTTTGTATTTTTTTTGGTGCTACATTGCACTTTCCAATAGGTTTGCATGCGATTTTTAATGTACACCTAAACATTATTTTATTTATTAAACTGAAATGAAAAACGAGTACTTGACTAATATTAACTCTATCTATATTAATTTTATTTACTATTAGCATTAGCAATTATTATTCTATATTTTATTTTATATTTTATATGGTATTCAAGCAAAATAAAAAATTACCGAAATTACCGGTAAATTAAAAAAAAAAAACCGGTAATATAAACGGTAATTTATCGTACGGTAAACCGGTGAACCGGTAAACCGTTTACCGGTAATGCAACCCCTAGTTACAATCTCCAATTTTTTTAGTATTTATTATTATTTTTATATACATTTCTTTATACATATACATTTCACATTTCTACATTTCTTTTTATATACATTTATATATACATTTCTCGGTTATAAGACTCCGAATTTGAGATCTTCCCGCTTTTCCATTCATAAAGTTCTAAAACCCTAAATTATTTGTAATCCTGATATTTTTGATTAATATATTCAGCAACATAATAAACAAGTTGCTGTTTTTTTACTTTAATATCTCTCCAAGTTATTTTCCATATATCTATCCATATATATTTTAATTTATAAATATTAATAGATTATCAGATTATCACGCACATGTTGCAATATTCAGCAAATTATCTTATTATAATAATAATCATAAAACATTATAATATAATAAAATTAAATATATCTCTGTGTATATATATATATGGTTATAACAAAATTATAGATATATACCAAAGGCTAAATCATTTATAAAAATTACAAATAAATTAAAAATACAAAAAAAAATTAAAGGCGTACAATAGTAAAATATATATAATAACAATAATAGTATACTAATAATAATAATAATAATAGTTGAATTCACACATGAGAAGAATTGGATTGCATTTGTAGTCATTGTCTTATTTTTTTTTTATTTTTTTTAACTGTTGTTGTAATTGTTGGTTACATCGCTCATTGTAGCGTAAAAACTAAGACATGGTTTCGTTATTTGCTTTTGACATTGAAAGTATATTTATTATTATTTTTTGTATATATCTAGAGAAATATATATTATAGTTTTTGTTTTTCACTTTTTATACATAAAATTAAAGTATATTTAAATTATATGGATTTATTTTTCATAGACCATACAATATAAAATTGAATGAAAATTGAAAAAAAAAACATTATACAATTTACAATACCTTATTTATATATAAAGCAGCATATTTATATAACATAGACAGAATGAAACATAATTACTTCCATTTCATGTAAACTTGTCATTAAATATAATACCTACAATATGTGTTATATACATTTTCAAACAACTATATTATATATGTATTATAGTATATATTAATATAGCTTGAGCTAAAACAATAAAAACCATATGTTTATATATATACATAAATTATTTATAAAATTTAGTGTGGCATGTAATGTTCATAGACCAAATGTTTTATGTAAACATATTGTTTAATTATATATAATCTAATTATTTTGTATTTGATTATGAAATTGCAAGTTGCTGTGGCATTGAATTATAAGTAATATATATATTTTTAATTTAATTTAATTATTTAAATGGAAAAACAAAATCTTTTTCGATTATATATTTATAGTGAATAGTTTAAACTATATATGTATATAGAAATGTTGGAAAATTGATGCTATCGTTCAATGATTTATTTGTCGGGGTATTGTTTCAGTATTGATATAATTAATTTTGGAAAAAATTAATCTTTATTGATTTATACACATTTTGATATAATATCTTCAAAATGGAATTATTTTAAATTAATTCTTTTAATGTTTGTATTGTTCATAACGCATTTAGGATTCCTTTCTTTTTTTAATTTTTTTTATGTATTATTTGCATGTAAGTAAAGTTCTTAATGTTTCACTGATGTGTATATATATATATATATAATAGAAGATTAAATGAAAGTATTTCACATTGTAGAAATATACTATTGATATATATAACACATTCATTATTATATAGTAATACCGCACCATTATATATGTAAATATTTTCGTTGCAAATATATAGTATATTCATATACATACTCAATAATATAATATAATCGACTGTAATCTTATGGACATCTTTATTATGCATTGTTTGTTAAAATTTTACAGAAATATTTTATATTGAATTTATTTCAAACATACCATTTTATATAATATACACGAAACATTTTATATTAAAGATAAACTCTGTTCAAAATATATTCAAATATATCGGATTGCATGATTATAGTTATTTTTATTTCGCATTAAAAAAACCAATTTTATAGTTATTTGTAATTTGAATAAATGAAGTTATATAAGTAATATATTGAAAAAGATATAATTTTAAAGATTATTGTCGATATGTATACTAAATAAATGTTTGTATATATATTTAAAAAAAAAACATTAAATTAAAATCATAAATTTCAAATTTATTTAAATTGTATTATGTGATACTAATTGCAATTTATGAAAAAAATTATCCTATCTACAAAAATATTACGGTTCAATTGAATGTGTAATATATATATTTAACGTTAAAAAATCATATATTATTATATTTATAATATACAATAGAGATTAACCCCTCCAAAATATGATATAGAAACATTCTTTTATATAGTTTTCATACCCGATTTTTTTCCTTTTTTTATGCACTTTTCTATACCGCAAATTTACGATGTGTAAAAATCAATATTATCATAAATTATTGTTATTATTACATATAATATGCCGATATATACGTACTTTTATATATTTATATAAATTTTTATAAAAAATACTTGCAACACTTAACGAAATATACTTTTACATTATATATATACTTAATGAATACAATAAAGTATTGAATTAAAGGTAAAATTAAATTGCTATACTGTTAGGGAATATTATATCATTAACAATACAAAAGTCAATCTTTAACCCTCTAGTGGAGTATTCACATATACCTTTTTTAATAAACTGAATCTATATATACATATATATTAAATAGACTAATAATAGCGAAAGAAAAAAACCATTTAAGCGTATCCAATAATAATTTATCAATAATATAATTTACTCTATAAATTTATATAATTATATTTTATATTGAATAGCATATAACCAGAAAAAAAAAAATATTTGTATATTAATATTACAAGATGATCACTATGTATATCTCATATTCGCACACCGTAAACTATATTTCTATTTATTATAAAGTAAACAATTAACTGTCAAAATATAAGAGAAATATATACATATATGTATATAGCCAACACAACATTATCAATATTCATATAATAAATGTTATATTGTATTTATTTATACTTAAGTAATATATATAGAACATTATTAATAATATTTCAAAGTATCATTATCCTCAAGTATAATTTCATAATAAAGTATTCAATTGTTTACGGTATTATATATGATTTTGAAAGATCTGTAATAATATATAAATATTCTAAATTATTTGTATCTTTTTTGTATAAACGATCTCATAATCGTACCGCAAACTTTTGTATATATAAAATACCTTAGGGTGCCAATTGTTTGAACATTCATATATATGCATATGCCCTACATATTGTATTAAATTTGATATTATCATATTTTTTAGTTATATTTGTATAAATCCAATGAAAAGGTTACCTAAACATTTTTTTCATATACATAAACAAATGTAATGAATAAAAAATCATTGCTTTATATAATATACAGACATTAAAGTCGAGAGCAGGTAATAATAATCAAATAAAAAAAAATATCCACTATTAATATAAATGTTCTTTATATGGATGACAAAAAAAAAAATTATTATACAGAATACTTCTTCTTAAATAAATTCTCTTATTTTTTATGGATGATAATAAATTCCAAAAAATATAACATTTATATGTGAAAGTTATTTCTTCTCCGTTTAACAGAAGATATGAGAAATATATTTTTTTTTTTGATGATGAACAAGAATTGATTTCTTTAACGTTTTATGATTAATCATATAAATTATATGTATATAATATAAAATATAAATATATTAGTTAGAATTTTATAATTAAAAAAATATATTAAATTTTAAGTATTAATGGATTATGAAAAAAAATTATCAAAAATTTATAATATTTGGAATAAATTAATGGATTTATTTTTATTATTATTCGTAAAGTTACATATTTTTTTTTTTTTGTAAATATACCGCATATAAATATATAATATATTCAAGAAGGATTTTAACCCACAAAAGAATATTTCTTAATTAACTCCCAAAGGTTGCGATATAGAAAATATTTTAAGAATTTTACTTATTCAATTTTTATTCCATATATTTTAATATTATATTGAAAATAAAATCATGATACTTTATAGTTTATATGTAAAATGCACAGGTTAAAATTTAAAAAATATAATTGTGAAGAAGGTATTTGCATAATGTGTAAATACATCGCTGAATTCATGTATATATAATATATATTAAAAAGTATACATATATTATATGTTTAAATATAAGCGAATAAGAAATATAAGAAATAAGCGGTGTTCGGTGGAAACAGAAAAATAACCCGATACAAAATTTTTTCATCCAATCTCTAGCTTTAAAATTTCAAGTAACATGTACAAGATTGTAATTTTTCACATTTGGTATACTCAAACCATCTTCAAATAAATCATGTAATTAACATAAAATTTGAAATATCTACCCCCATACCCCACTTAACCATCTCACCAGTAAGCGTTTACTTTGACAATTTGGGAAATTATACAGGCTTTATACTTTATACTTTACTTTATAAACACTATCATTTCTACATTATAAACACTATCAATTTTCCAAAATTAAACTAACGGGGCCGATATCATATACCGTATATGTATACATGTTTAAAACAAAACAATACAAAATATTTATAGTGCGACTTCCTGAAGCAGAATAGTTAGAAGAATTTTTTTCATAAGAACAAAAAATATCGATTGAAATGATATCAACAGCATAAAATCTGAATATATATGTGCTCATTGTTTTGTAAATAACTACATATTCATATATACTACAGCGAAAGCATAAACACATGATAATATATGCATACATAAAAGGTATAAAATCCTATAAAAAATTTTTGTATAAAATCCGTTCATGAATTTTTATAATATGCTGAAAAAAGGCTATATAAAGTTATTTTCTTTTTTGCTAAATTTTAATTGAAATTTTTTTAAACAAACACAAAAACGATATATGGATAAAATATATACAAAAATTTAATTGAAATGTTATTATATTATTTATACTTTTGTTTATATATGTATACATATTTATATTGTTTTTATCTTGTTTACTTTATATTAATTATTTTTATTTAACATGAAATAATTCACACAATATATGGTTATCGTATAGATATAAAAAAACATTATCTGACTTTATCAATAATAAATATATTTATAATGGTGGATTCAATTTACATATTTAGCCTATATATACATATATAATTACTTAATTATATTATTTCCAATTTTCATTCGCCTTTTTTTAATTATAGTGATATTATATTTCTTATAATTTTTTTCATATAGGTGTCAAATATGTTATTTAAAAATCCATTTAATTATATATATATATATCATTTTATGATCTGATATATTCTAGGGTTTTCTTTATCTTAAAAATGCAATCTGATATAATAAGCTATATGTTTATCAAACTAAATTTTATACATAAAAAAATAATAGAATAAACGCCATATAAATTACGTATATTTATGTATGGTATACATATATATATATATAATATTTTCAAAAATGAAACCGAAATGAAAACGCAATAATTGTAGCGAAACGATTTACTAAGTGTGAAGGTCATGACGAATATACCATCCGCGACCACGAAAAATTTACAAATAATTTCAAATTCAAATTGTTCAAAAATTTTAGTATATTATTATTATTATTATAATATCAAATGAAAACAATTGAAGTTGTTATTACACTAACACCAATTTTTTTTTTTAAATGATCTACAAGTCATTATATTATATATATATATATATATATATATATTATGCCAGTAATATATACGAGTAATAACAGTCAGCTTTATATATACTATAAAAATAAATTAAAAAATATATATTAATGGTGTTTAACTATAATAAATTCTGTAAGAAAAATTTTAATTACTATATATATAAAACGCGTTGGTGTTAAGTTAAACTATTCTTCATATATGCTGCATAGATTGCAGATTTAATTTTAAAATAACATTTTATTTCATTCACATATACCTAAAGTGAATATTTAAATCGAATTACCATAATATCGAATTAAAGTTTAATAAATTTATCACATATCAAATATATATTAGACTTTGAATAGGGTTTATATAATAATAATATATTAATAAAATGTATATATATACAATTAAAGGCGTGTCTGATCTAATTACAATTTAATTAATACTTTCCTTATATTGTATTTTTATTTATTTTTTTTCTTCAATATTACTGACAGTGAATTATGTACGTATATACGTATATATAAACAATATATATACCGCGATGGATATTATGCAATCGGTTTCTATTTCGTTTGTTTCATTTTCGATAACGTCTATATAAACAATATAAAATATATATTTTTATATACAGCAATAATAAAATAACAAAAAAAAAACAATACTTTTCATATATATATACTCAAATGTTTGTATATTTATAAATAAAAATTGCATATAGGTATATATATATATAGTATAGCGATTCACAAAGTGATGTTTGTAAATTTAACCAGCGGAAAAAGCATAGCATAGAAATTTTTTAGGTTAAAGTAATTTTTCAATTGAATGAGAAAGATGATGTTACGTATTTTTTTTTCGTTTTGTTGTTATTTATATAGATATATATATATATCTATCTATTTAAACATACAAATATAAATATATATATTGACATTAAATTAGAAAAATAAAATATATATATATATATATATGTTATAATGTTAAATATTGTGTAATATTAAAAATGTTTTATATTTACATCATATTCAGATTATATATGGTTTTCGTACTACTACCACTATACGTTACTATATATTATAAAACGTCTGTGGATATAAAGATTTGCACATAGTTTTTTTATTTATTCGATTGTGTATATATTTACAAGAAATTAGCATAATTTAATTTATATGATTATACATTTAACTTATCGTAATAATAATAATAATAATAGTAATAATGATATTCAATATACATTTAAATACATGAATATTAAGTAATTTTAATATTTGCTGCTAGATTTCAAATTGGTATATTATGATATCTTTATAATTTGTGTTATATAGGTTTTTGATGTAATAAAGTCGTTTAATTAAATTAAACGAGACTCGCGAAAAAAATAACTTTGTGTTTATTTTTATAATTTAATTGAATTACATTTCTATAAAAGGAGGTGGGTTTTTTTCCATATAATATTACTTACAACACTTCATTTATTTATTAACTTTTTAATTATATATCATGTATATATTTAATACAAATAAAAAAAGCGGTGAATTGATATAAATGAGATTAATTTGGAAATTTGTATTCTATGCATCCAAATATTGGAATTTCTATAATGAAAAATATTTTTCTTAATTACATAATTTGTGTATACAATAAATAAAGTAAAAAATATATTAATATAATTAATACAATTTTTAATTATCACTTCTAGTAAGAAATATAGTTGTTATTCATCTTATGCTATTTGCTTACCACTGTAGCTCGTTCGCTGTAGAATATTTCTTGTCATAATACATAATATACTTAAGTATTTACAAGCCAATAAATATTTAAAAGAAATTTGAATTTTCTACTTTGACATATTGCTTTAATTATCAGTTGCTCTTAATTTATGTACTCCAGTACCACTCTATATATAACCTTTCTTTATGACCATACAAATTTGACGGAAAATAATTTAATATTCGATTTAATTTAAACATTCATTAAATTAATTTGTTAAAAATATTTCCAATCCATATATAAAATTGTAATTTATATTCATATAAAAAAATATTTAAAAAATGCATAGAAAAATCAAAAGACATAAAGCGACGAACCTGAAAAATAATATTTATTTTGTATGAATTTTTTAAATCCCATATGAAAATTTGTAATCCATTTGAAATAATTTTCACTTTTCTTTGCTATTAATTATTGTTTTCCTTAAAATTATACAATTACATTATTTATAATTAATAATTTCTTTTGTTATTATTATTATTATTATATTATATTATAGAGATTTTAAACAAACAAACAAACAAACAAACAAAGTAAATATTCCTTTACAAGTTTTTCGGTTCAACTTTATGAAATATACAAAGAAAGTATCTTAATTTTTTATTTTGTATGTTTTTTTTTATACAATAACATTTCATTTAAATTTATATAAAATTACTAATATATGAATCAAAGGTAAAAATAAATAAATGAATAAAAATATCAAAATTTCAAATACAATCATTAGCTTATATTTATGTTGTATTTTATTTAAAAATACACAATATATTAGTTCGATTTCAATATCATATTATATATATGTGATGTAGTATGTATATAGAAAGAGAAAAAAACTTTTATTTATTATATAAACATTAAAACGAATTTATGTATTTGAATTATAAGGTTTGTAATAATATTTATAAAATATCACATAAATATAAATAAAGCATTGACGAATGAAGACCTAGATTTTTTTTTTTTATATTCACTTATAATAATACAAATCTTCAATAATAAATATATTGTAAATATAATAAAAAAAATAATAAATAAATATATAATAATCCCTTGACAATGTTATATATATAAATATGTATATTTGAAAATAATTTTTTTCTGATTGGAAATCTATCAATATATAATATGAATAAATTGGAAAATATAATATACATTTATTAATACAAAACGTATATAGCAAAGCAACAAAAAAAGAAACACAACAATATCTTTTGTAAAACGGATATTTTTATATAAACATTACCATTAATATTTTTTATTTAATTTTTTTTTCTTCATTTCAATTCATATATCATTTACAAATATAATAATAATAACAGAAAATATTATATATATACATATGAAATATCAAAATAATGACCATTATAGGTCAAATGGTCTAAATTTTTACATGATTTCATTTCTAATTAGATATGAATAGACGCAACAATTACCTGAAAAATAAAATGGTACAATATGATATTTTCTTATATATATTTATATATTGTAATATAATACTATATACATATATATGTATTATAAATTATATATTTTATTAACATATTCATTGTTGTTTGTATGAGAAAATAAATATCTGTCTTGAATTTTTGCCGCTCTTATATATACTACAGATATATATAGATATATATATATATCTATATGGAATAAATAAAGATTTGAAAGCAAATAAAGCATTTATCATTATTTGAACATTAATAATTAAATTCATATTCAAATACTATGTATATGTTATATTTAAATTGAATACACGAATATTATTATAATATAATAATAATAATTATTTGTATTATTATTAATATTAACAGATTTTATATACAAATATATGAGCAAAATGGGTTTTGTCATATCTCATTAAAGATACTTCATCATCGCAATACTATATTAATTTATACACACATATGGATGATGTACATTATCCATATAGACATATGTTTATTTTTATATTTTAAATTTGTTATAATACAATTGGATTATAATAATTTTAATAATTATAATAATATTTATTTTAATAATCAAAATTAGCAATTCAAAAATGAGAATATCATCGATGATATTATATACCTAGATTGGTTAATATATATACATATATATATATTTAAACTTATAGAAATTAATGAAATACAAATTTGATAAAACATTTTTATGTCATAAAGATATAGTTTTTCAAGTACAAATATAATTAAATTGAATTTAGTTTTTCCATTTTTATAATTATACCATACAAAAAAAAATTTTTATTTTTCACAAGAAAAACAATTAACAACCCATGTCGTATTTATATATAAATAGTAAATATATATATATATATATAAAAGCAGAGTTAAACAAAAGACAATAAAGCAATTTAATACGCAGTTGTTAATTAATTTTCCATTTATATATATATAATAAGACCGAGGACAAGACAATTCAATTTTATTCTTTAATTAGAACATAGAATACACAAAAACATACAATAAAATATATAGATATATGTTACATCATAGAATATAGAATAACAAATGCATTTAACTATAATAGAATAATAAACAATTCATAAAGAATTTTCCAGTGGTTTTTTTAATATTTTTTTTTTCATTTTGATATACACATTGTATAAATTATATATACGCATTATATGTATATATATTTTATATAAAAATGCAATGGTCGACAACATTATATATATACATAATTAAAGTTATGTAAATATACCGCGTGTATTTATGTGAAAATCGATTGTATTTATGTAAAGTAAAAAACAACCCATTTATTAATAAATTATTTACTTACCTTATTGTTACACTAATAATGATAATATACACAATGTGAATAAATGGTGGCGCGTGCTGATGTTTGTGCTCAATAATTATTAACTGCAATTACATGCAAAAAAAAAATCCAATAAAATTATATATTATATTTTTCCAAAATGTAATTAATTGACTGTGTGAATTTACCTTTATGTTTTGATTTATTTTAATGATAAACCTTTATATGTAAAATATAAAAATATGCATTCAATATTGCAGTATACTTAACAAATTGTAATAATGCATTCCGTTTCACTTGGCATTTTCTAGGTTTGATGAAAAAGTTTGATCTCCGACTTCCACTCACACCATTTTATTCAATTGACACGGATCATTCTGAAATAGGGTAAACAGAATAGTGTGGCGACAGAGCATTTTATAGGAGCATTTTATGAAAGATTAGTGATATATTTAACCTCCTTGTACCGCCGTGATCCTAATCAAAGGTTCAATTGCTTTTTATGGATATTCTTTTCAGTTTTGCGATTAGAATAGCAGAATTATAATAGTTCAGAATCATTACATCTTTAAATGCTTCATATACCTAAATTGAATAAATAATTGTAGAATATTCAAATTTATAATCTATATACATGAAATAATATTCAAATCACTATATCAAAAACAAATTATTACAATTCAATTTTATAACACATTTAATTTTCAAGTTTATTTATTATGCAATATATATTTTTAAAATATATAATTTAAAACATTTTTAATTATATATACCATTAATATCATATATTTGATTTCAAATGATCTAATTTTAATGGAATTCAATGATGCATTTAAAATGTTTATATAGATATAGTATGTCTTTTTGTATATACATATAAATATACATTATTATAGGTATGCGAATATTTTATCAATATATTTACCACATTTTATAATTTAATACCTATATCTATATACATAATAATACATTTATATTTAAATATATATATATAGATAATAAATAATTTATTTAACCGAAACTAAAACATCCGTTTCTATTGCATTATTTCTTCTTTATTATTATTATTTTTTTAAAATACATTTTATACTTTGCTATAGTCTATTATTATTCAATTTTCATAATCTTGAAAGGAAACATTTATAACAACACAAATAACATAATTTAATTTATTATACATATCGCATTTGTAATTTTTTGTATACATTTATTTGAATTGCTTAATATCTATATATATTTATATATATAATTGTATGTATTAATAATAATATATTGTATATTTACTGCATGCATATGTATACTGAATGATATTTATATAGATTTAATTTATTTGTAAATTTGTAGTGTCATCAGGTTTATTCAAAATCATTTTATTATAACATATACTTTGCTATATGGAATATTGTTTTTATAATAAATTCTAATAAACTCTTTTAATTTCATTATATGTACATACATTTGATAATATGATATATGCAAAGTTTTATTTATATATTTTTTTACTGTAAAAAAAAACAATATACACCATAAAAATTTTGTCGCTATATAAGGTTTCTTTATATATTCGAATATACCAATTTTTTATGAATATGTTTTTATAAAATGATGGAATAAATATTGCTAAATTATATTCATCATGTGTAACCGATCATCAAGTGATGCATTAAACAACCAATGATTACTACCATTGCAATGGATACTGAATATAAATGAGAAAGGGTTAATCACATCAAAATCAAATCATATATATACATTGTATATACTTATATGGATATTGTTATGGTTAATATTATTGAAAATTTGCTTGATAAATATTAAAATCACAATTTGAATATTTTTTTGTATTGCAAGCGGTACATATATCAAAATTTACACAATAGAAATCAATTTTATAATTACATTTTAATATATTCATTTATATACAAACTAAAAGTGTTGATTCATTTATAAAATTATACATAAACATTATAATAACTATAATATCATTATATAGCTAAATCGCTATATATAAATAATGATATCAATTGAGTCATTATATCTTTATGGTATTTTTATTTTTTAACATTTATACCCTCTATATAGAAACGTCTCTATAATTCCAAGATATTACCAAAATTTATAAATATATAATAATTTGGACTTAATATCAATCAAAAAATTATCATTGAGTGTTAAAATTAAAGATGGTTTAAAAATATTAATTTTTTGTGCAATTTATTTGGTTTGCCAAATGTATACCTATATTAATTTTTATATATGATACGTTTTTTCTTTAACAAATGATTTTTCAAATCAAGATCCCATAATATTAATTTAGTTACATATGTTCTACAAATATTTACGCATTTAAATGTATATGTCTATATTATAAAAATCCCATATAAAATTAAAACAAATATATGAAATATATGGTTAATATTATGATAATAATCAATACATGATGATCGAGCACTATATATATATAGTATAGTATTATATGGTGAAATATTCAATAAAATACATTTTAATATCCATAATATATACTAATTCATATCGGCTGACTATATAATATATATATATAGATATAAAGTTATATTTGATTAACCGCCCACGGTGAGGGTGGATTAAAGGCGGGAATAATTATATCCTTCAAACTAATTCGATCCTGAGAGAATATTCACATTTATTATAAATATATATAACTACACGTATAAAATCGTCTATATATAAATATTTTTATAATATGTATAACATAAGAATAAAGTATCAAAATATATATAAATATAAAAAAAATGGGTGATATATGGATTTTTTACACGCGCGTCCGGTTGAAGACATGTCTAAAATTATTTTAATTACTTTTTTTTGTTTTTATATATATATACCACATCTATATATAATCTGAATGCGTCTGTCTACCTTACGAATATATATAAAAATTTATAAAAGATTATATTCATTTAATTTAGGAGGTCTTATTATATTTCTTTAAATTTCAGCATTGTGTTTAAAATATTATATGTATAATATATATATATATATATATATATATATATATATATATATATATTTATTTATTTAATAAAATAAAAATCAATTCAATTTTATATTTTTTAGTAACTTAATTTACGATATGGTATATATTATTTTTTTAATTATATTATATGGCATTTAAAAATGAAAATTTAATTGATTTTTAATATTATATAACCTCTTATACGCTATGAAATCATTAAAAAAGAATCCATATGTGCATAATCATAATATATACATGCATACATAAAGTGCATGAATATAGTAAAAAATGGTACGTGTACATGAAATTAATATGTTTCTATCAAACGATGCCGCTTTCATTTAACCTATCTATCTATATATAGATAGGCATTATATAAATATTGTGGATATATAAAATATTATTGCATGTGTAACTAAGAAATAAGAATATAAAACTATAAGTCACAAAGTATTATATAAATTTTTTAATTATTTAAATTATTTCCACAATCCTATCCATTTTTTTTTCCTTATTTTAAAACTAAATAAAAATAATAATTATAGATATTTTTCCATTGTGTGAATAATTTGTTATATATTTTTATAATAAATAAATAAATGTATTCGATTAAAATACATAACACATCATCGCGAGTAAATTATATTCGTAATCAATCAATTCTCCACCTAAATCATTGATTTACATTTATCAGATAAACACAATAATTCAGATACCTATATAAAAATAAAGTGCTACTATAATGTAAAAAAGAAAAAACCATTATTTTAAATTAAATCAAATTATTCCATAAAAGTATATATACCGAATCAAATATTCGTCTAGATTTTGGTTATTCCCTTAAAATATAGACAAACAAACTGAGAGATAGTGAGTGGCAAACAAATTAATGCGGTGTTAATAGCACGATAATCATTTTCATATCAACAAGAATCGAATAAAAATCAATCAAATTTCTATTTTACACATTCAAAAAAAAATAAAAAATAAAATAATTAATGACATGATATTTATTATAAATCGTATATAGAAAATAAACAAAACAAAAACTTAAAGTAATTTTTATTTTTATTTGTACATGAATTTATATACAAAGATGAATTTAAGAAATATAAATTATAACTATATTTTTGTTTTTCTTACTCACAAATTTATGCTTATATAATTTCAATATTGGTGCTTAAACATGTTGATGATGAAGATGAGGAAATTATCTAACAGTAAACAAATTCAAAGAAATCATTTATTTTAGTCCCCAGTAATTTAGCGAGTTTTCATATATGTGTATGTTAAAAAGAAATCAATTATTGAAACCCGCGGAGTTATTTAGAAAGTGTGTTATAGATTATCTTTATGTTTAAACAATTTCTGTGTGTGATAAAAGTTGAATGATATTTTATCAGTTCTCGTCGTTTGTGTATTTGCCAAAATTAATTTTCTAAAGTTTATATATTTATAAATAAAGGAGTTTTTTTTTCTTTGGATTTCGTAATGTTAAATTTACTTTTATATACGAATCACTTATAGTTGTTGATGTTAAAAAATGTATTCAGATGTATTTATCAATGTCATATCACTCTTCAAGAAAATAATTATAAAATTGTTATATAAAAATAATTAGATTTTTAAAATAAATTTTCATCTTTTTCTTCTCTTTATCATTTTTTTTTGCGTCTTTCAAAGTTTTACATATTACACATATATTTTAGTATGTTTTTTTTAAAAAATATAAGTATATATAACTTTAAATTTCAAACGTAAAACTTCATTTTTTTAAGTAAAATGTATCCGCGTATAAATATATATAAATATAATACAAGTTAAATGATAGGTTATAAGGTGTTTTAAATGAACAAATCAATGTTATAAATCAAACCCAATTATGATTTTAATAAATAATAATTTATAGTATATATATATAAAGAAATAAATTGTTTGTATATAGTATATAGTTACTATAATCTTAATATACAAAAAAAATATACCTATAAAAGTATACATAAATTATGGGTAATTCCAAAGTCTATAATATGAAATAAAAAACTGAAACAATTTAAATATATAATACCATATTTGTAAAGTTAACAATACCTTGTCCTTTACGATGCGCTAGAGTTATAACATCAACCGCATTCTTTTTAAACGATAATCTAAACTAATATCTGGACATTGTTTTCCGATACGATATGTGGATCCGACCAAAATATTTACATTTAAATATCTATTATTATAAAATAGATATCATATATAAAATAAAAGTTATATATTAAATAATTTTTATATAAGATGGTTAAGCAAACTAATTCAAAAAATTCTAGATTTTTATTTTCGTTTTACCTATATATATTTTACATGAAATATTTTCAATGCCATATATTGACCATATATAATTATTATTATTTTAAATAACATAAATTTATTTATTATATTTAAACGACCGACAGACCGATGAATAATCGATATAAATATTATTTTCACATAATTTGTATATTTCTTATGCATATACATCCATATATAGTTTAAGCAAAAATTCGAATAACAAAAAACTTACTTATAATTTACCTCTATATAAACTTAATTGAATTGATTGTTTCATGGTCAAACATTCATTCATAACTTTATTTAATTTTTTTTTTGTCGTTGTCGTCATTAAATACATATAATTGTCATCTTATTTGTATATACCAAATAAAAAAAAATAATAAAATCATTATATAATTTTGGCAAACCATTTAAACAAAAGCTCTTGAGCTCTTGAAAAATAAAGATATTTAAAAATTAAATATAAAAAAAAAATAAATAATCTAATTAAATTAAATTGTTCAAAAACTATATGCTTATATTTCGATGTTTTTTTTTCTCGTTTTGTTTGTTGTTATATAAATTATTTTATTTTTATATTAAATACATATCGTTTTTTCGGATATTTATAAACATCTTAATTATACATTGTGGGTATTTTATTTCGATAGAGATATATGTATTTCGCTTGAGGTGAATGTGTACGTGCTTTATTTATAAACTGTATTTAATTTTTTTCTATACTATATAAATAACATTGAATTATTTATGATGGTCATTTTATTAAACTCATATTCAAAAAAAACCATAATTATATTTTTTTTAATAAACATTTTATTTTATTTATTTGAAATTTTTTAAATTAAATACTCGTCTATCGTGTGGTTTGTACTGTCCGATAAATATACATATATAGGAAATATGATGCGAAAAATCAAGTATCTGTAAATATTAATTAGATTACTTACATATTTTTTTTACATACATATATTCTATAAATTAAATGTGCATATAAATAATTATTTATTTTTTTGGTTTTTGATGATTTTTATTGAACATGTACGTACGTTCGCTTGTATATCGATGAGGTTAAAATTGATTATTTCCTTGATTTTTTTTAACTAAAATAATATAATATTGTCTGATTAAAAATGGTTAGTTAGTTAATGACATGTTAACATCTTCATATGTCAAACATTAATTTTTTGTTTTTGATATATGACTTGCATACACACCGAATTATAAAAGATCTTTTTATACAAATATATAGTTTTTGTTTGTTATAATGAGAAATATACATGAAAACTATTTATATATATTGTGTACAAGAAAATTGACCAATTGTAAATATGTTTTCATTTTAAACAAATAAAATTTAATATTAATTAAACTCTGTGAAGAGTTGAAGTTTAGTTTTAACAATATATACGGAATTCTTGACAGAAAGGCCATATCTATAGAAAAATGTTTATAATTCCAATAATATTCTTTTTACAATAAGTTTTAACTTGAACTATTGATTTTCCTATATAAAAAATTCATTTTATTAAAATATGTAACTTTTTTGTTTAAATTTTAATTCTTCGTATTTATTTATTTATTAAAATAATGTTATTGTAATTCAAAAAATTAAATATAAACAACTTAATAAATGTGTTATGTATATATAGCTGAATGTGAACATTATGCCTTATGGCTACACAGTAAAACGTTTGCATGCAAGTGATTTTCATGTTAATTGATTTATATTATATATAAAAATGTGTGGTGTGTGTGTGTGTACGTAAATATATCTAGATAAAATTAATTACTATATTTATGGTCATTATATATATATTCTGATGCATGTATACGGTGTAATAAAACCCATAAACAATTTTACTTATCTCTATGGATATAATCAATGTATATTTTATAAATATAACTTGAAGCAATTTATAATGAGTTGATTAAAAAAAATTTATTTCATTTACGGGGCGCACAATTTAACACATAATATACGAGAAGATAAATATATTCTTTGTTTTTTTTTTATGTATATGGCCGATAATAATCTTGTTAATTGAAATTTTCCATATTTTCTATATACATATTTATAATTTGCGAATTTTTTTTCAAATCTTATCACTTATTCACCTCTTATTCACACTGACATTAATGGTAAAATGGTAATGTAATCATTTCGTATGGTAGTCAGAGTTTCATGAGAATAAAAAAAAAATAAAGAAAACATTAAATACATAAACTCAATTGAATATCTCAATAATTCAAAAGTAAATGAAAAAAAAAATGAAATTAAAGAAGAAAAAAAGTGATAAAATTGAATTACAAATATAAATTTTAAATATGCGTTAAAAAAATATACAAATAATATTGCGTAAATAAAAAAGATATTATTAATATTAAAATCATATTTTCTTTTTATTTTATTTAATTTAAAATATACGTTTTTTTATGTTTACTTACGAAATATATTTATATGATATTAAAATTAATTATCAATATAAAATAAAAATTAAAACACCTATATATGGATGATTAAATTTCTCAATAAAAATGTTTTTATATATAAATTATTTTTTGTAATAAAATTGAACAAAATTTACATAAACGAAGTTCACGTTAAATAAATCGCTTCTTATTATAATCTTATTATAATAAAACCACGATCACGCGTTATATGTTTCAATATATATATATAGTTTAGATAGATAAACGTAAATTAATAAATATCGATTAAACAACATAATATATGAATGAATGAATGGATGGATAGAATGTGATTATCAATTTAACACCTTTTTATATCCAAAAAATATGCAAGTTTTTTTTAAATTTTTTGATATTTAAATTTATCAATGCTTTTAAAATATTTATATCAAAAAATTATTTAATTGACATTTATGGCTGATTTTTATTTCATTTTATTTTTATTTTTATATTTTTGTTTTTCTTCTACAAAATATTTAATTTTTCATTTTTTTATTTTTTTTTTTAGTTTATCGATTTTAAATTTATAAATTATATTATATCGAAAAAAATTCTATAAAAGAAACAGATAAATTTTATTTTATTATTTTTATAATAGATTTTTATTTATTTCGGTTTTATTTTAACTATATACTATATAATATATACGATATATATATATTGAATATATGATTCGTACGTGCTATGAAAGAAAATTCATTTGTCGAATTAATAATACATTTAATAATAATTTATTAGAAATATATAGAATGAATAGAGGTATATAAAAAATGTTCGGTTTTTTTAGTTTTAATATACAGTGTATTTCAAAAGATATATTAAATGAGTATTTGTTGAAGAATTTATGGTTTCCTTCTTTCTATTTTTTTAGTATTATTCCAAAAAATATGTCACATATTAAAAGATCAAATTAAAAGTAACTATATGGGTAATTTCGTACCGTAATTCTTTAATTCTTTAATTAATTCTTAAATTCTTATTCCATTAAGAATTAATTAGGCGAATATATAACATTCCTTTCTATATTAATAACGTATATATTTAAGTATCATCATTTAGAAGATTCTTTTTTTCTAAATATGTTTTTTGGAAATTTATTTCTGTGGTGTGAAAAACATTTTTAAACGATATATTTTTGATTTTATTTATACGATAAAACCAAATATATGTTCAACAATAATCATAATCATTTAAAATTTTGTTATATATGATACATATAAATGTATAATAATTTAGATTATTTTTTAAATTATGATACATAAAAATAGGTGTAGTTTTTTTTAGAACATATACAAGAACATCCTAAAGCGCAAAATATAAATTAGTTTAATTTAGTGGATTTTAAATAATTTTGACAGGTTCGGTTAACAAAATCGTTTCTATTTTTATCTTTTCCAAATGTATACTTAAAAGAAATTAACATAAATTGATTTAGTTAAAGTGTTGTGTATATTATTATTATTATTATTAGTGTTCAACATCAACATTCTTTAATATCATATTGTAAAAAACAAAAAATTCTTATTAGCTAAATGGCATATTACTAAATATTTGGTATATGTATATTTACAATAAAAATTTAAATTTATCACCAAAGAGAATAAAAATTTAACAATAATAAAAAAAAAAACAATATATTAGGTAAATATAATCATTTTTTTTACTGATCTATAAATTCATATAATAAATTATTATTAGATATCTCTGATACAATAAAATAAAATATTTTTCTCACAATTAACTACACATTAGCCCCATTTATAACATAAACAATATACATATATGCTTATATATACGTGATATGTGATATATTTTCCTATTATACTTACGCAAACATTCAATGCTAACATTTATATATAAATTATAATACAATTTAATTTCTTTATAAAGAATTCTAACAAAAAATAAAAATAAAGATGAATTAAAAATGCATTTATTAGACTATTATAATACATAGTTGTTGATGAATATTATACAATCATACCATTATAGTATATAATATACACACAATGGTAACATTTTAATTTTCAACATCAAATACATTACTTGTTTTTCATCGTATTCAGAATATATATAGAAGCAAAATAATCATCTAATATATCCCATATATGATGGTATATGAAATTGTAAAGTGAGCAATTATCATACATTTCACACTTTAAATAGATAGGTTTCTGTTTTTTTTTTATTCTTGAATTTCAATCCAAATCATTTTATTTGTACATATAAAAAAGATAATATTTTACTAATATCTTAATATTTCTATACAAACAAAATCATATTACTTTATGGTACATTATCTCTAAATAGCGCTAAAATATACTTTTATTAGTTAAAGAAAAGAAAATTACTATGTATTAATTTTGTGTACAGTATGTGCAAAATTAGTATAAATCTCTTTACAGAAAAGAAAAAGAATAAGTATTTTTTAACTTAATTTATTATTGATTGAAGTTTTACGTATATATATATATATGTATACATAAATATCAATTTATCACACTTTATAATTCCATTTATCACATAAATATATATAGAAATATATATCCATATACTAAATATATTAATTTTACCATCTTACGTAGAAAAAGAGAAAAATATCTATACGAATATTAAATGATGTGAAAAATGTTAATATAAAATCGTATCGTAAATCATTTCTAAATAGATATTTTCGTCTGTTATTTGTTATATTTTGACTTAAATATTATTTATCTACATATTTCATACACATTTTTAAGATTGAATAGATTCATTAAGTGATTTTTATAATCAAAAATACATTGAATTCAATGAACCTCTCTGCTGATGAAATGTTATATAACATTTTTTTTTGTTAATCATATTGAATGTTTAATTATTAAACGATTCCGCAGGATATGCATAACAATAGGATTTGGAGTTTTTTTTGTTACCTCATAATACGTGTTAAGCCGCTATATGTTTTTTCTTTTTAATTCATATCCTTTATTAATAAGTTACCGTTTTGTGTGTATATACTTTATCATAATCTCATATACATAAAAAATATAATTTTTTTAATAATTGTACAGGTGCATATATATTATTATTATGAATTTTAATATCCATATACCGTCGTCATATATAATAAATTATTTTTATGAGTTTTAAAGAAGAAATACTTCATTTTTGTATGTTTAAAAGTAAATTTTCATCTAAATATAAAGAAAAGAAATATTCAAATTATATGTATAATATATTCACTCTGTTTTATTATTCATAAATCACAAAACTTTAAACGAATCTGAAAAAAAAATGATTGTTGTACTGATTTTATAATAAAAAAATAAATATCACTTACCCCCTAATCATCTGTATATGGAAGCAATTATGTACGAACTCCGAGATGCAATACTCCCGGAAAAGGAAAATTGAAATATAAGCTCTATCTATTTAGTTTAATGTTCATTTAATATCTGCCAAATATCCAAGATTTATTTGAATTTTTCTTAATTAATTTTTTTTCTTTTCTTCTTGTCCATATCCAAAATACCAAGTGCATTGTTTATAGAAACAGGACGAGGTTTAATCAGAATAATGCCTAGAATTTGTATGTCAGAATCAAAATTACAACAAAATCAAAATTATTAAGTTCAAGTAATTAATTAATCACATTACGTACCCATAATCCCATAAGCACTTGAAACAATATTATTCTAAATGTGACTTTGACATTATAATTTATTTATTCATTTCTTTTTTTTAAACATATATGCGTATATTTTTCAAATGTGAATTTTGTTGTCTTGTGCTCGTCGTCGTTTTTTAGTTGTCTTATAGATATAATTTAACGCGTTTGTCTTTGCCTTTTTTTATATGTTTATATGATTATTATAATACAAAAGTACATCGCCGCACATTCAAATATTTGCAATTCATTTCAAAATCAAATAAAATGAAATGAAAAAAAATTAAGTTAATTCTTTTAGTAATATTTATATTTTGTTCTGACATGTATGAAAATACATTCTTCTTTTTTTTTTTAATTTTATTATTTTATACTGCATGTTTTTTGTTTTATCGCGTTTTTGAAACTTACATTTTTATTGTATATAGTTCTATATGTTGCGGGTATATACATGCAATTGTAATATGTTTATTATTTGTATATATTTTATTTATAAGATACACTTTCAATGAGCGCACATGCCATACACTGTACAGGTATATATGCTTTGCATTGAATGCAAATTTACACGAATAAAAATACGAAATTATTGTAAATATTGTTGTTGTCCATACGAATTTGCAATGGTGCAAGAGAAAATGAAAAAAAAAAAAATAAATAATATAATCAAATAAAATAAAAGAATGCCAGGCCAGTCAACGATCGTCAGTTCGACGCACTTTTGATGATATGATTTTTATTGCTCTGCATTTGCAATTTCCATGTGGTCTTTTTTATAATGCAATAATTGTATATACAATTAAATATCATTTATAATTCCGTATTGGTTCAAATTTCTTCTTGTAAGACTATAGAAATCAATTGTTATTATTGTATTCCCAAAATAGTTTTATTTTTGCAAAAATGTGGATGATGTGGATTGGTTTAATAGAGGTTTCTCTTTTTATTCCTAACCAATTTACCTGAAATGGTGCGAGCACATGATGATATACAAATTTATCAATTGTGTTATGATGATTTCAAGATATCAACAAATTGCATGGTAAAATAAACTTGAATTGAATGGTATATTTTTTATCAAAATAATTTAAAAAATAGTTGAGATATTTTTAATTTTATCATTTAATATACCCTATACTAATTAATTTTAATCCAGCACTCATAACCCAATCTAGTTATTAAATTCATGTATATGTTTGATTAGTATTTGTATAATAAATTTTTTTTTTTTTAATTCTATCAATATATCTCTTTCATATCCGCATATTATCAAACACAAATTCATCATCATTATATTTCATATTTCATTTCATATCACACCATATATACTATAATATATTAATAAACATATAATAAATTTGTATACGGGACTTTTTCTGATATATATATATATAAAACGGGAATATATTTTTGATGCGTATATTGTCTTCTCATATGTTTTTTGGGTTCATTAAAGGTTTTATTTTCCAAGGTTATTTTTGTGATGTATGTTAGTATATATTTTACTGTTGGATTTTTTATATTCACAATTATCACGCATATTATTTTCATTTGATTATTTGTTCGGTGTAAAAAATGTGTAAAAATATATTGCTCTTCACTTTATTTATAATGTAAAATTTAATTTTTGTTTGTTTTTTTTTTTTTTAATTGTGTTTTGCAGAATAGTATTTTTTCATCGAAATTGCTTCCCAACTTTAAGTTTACATCAATCTGATAATTTCAAGATAAGCTATAAATGATATTGATAGCAGCCGAGTATTTTGTGAGTTTTTACTGTTATCAATCATGAATTCTACAAAAGTTCAAACAGGTAAATAAAATTGTTTTGTGAAAGAAATTGCAATAATCATAATTTTTGCTTGTATAATTTATTAAATGATATATTTTTCCTGTTGTGTTTTTTTTTTTCAGGTTAGTGTGATTTTGTGTGACAATTTTATATTAGGAATTCTAATTATTATTGTGTGAGTAGAAATTTATTTTAATTTTATTATACTTTATATATGAAAAAAAATATAATAACATGGTTAATAAAAAAAATTAATCCGCTTAAGAACATAGAAATGTGTGTCTCGAAATAATGTTTGTATCGATTAAGAAAGTAATATTTATATGTGTATGTGGTATCAATGAATGAGGTCAGAATAAAAATAATAAAATATACCACCTAAAAAAAAGATATACAATCATTTATAAAGGAATAATATCATAAGCCACCGAAAGCATAACACAATGCTATTGATATATGCATGGTACATCCAATTCATAATTATATGTGATTATTAAAATTAAAAATGAAGAAATATATAATAAAATGATCATGAAAAATTATGTATTGTGTATTGTGTTTTGTGTACTGCTGCATCTTAAGATTCCTATAAATAAAACTTATAGATTTTTTTGTTTGTATATATATAAATTATTACACTTAAAGGTTTATTCTGTTCTGCCATATTAAATGTTTAACTTCCAGCCACTTCTATTGTTGTTATATAAATAGATAATTTTTCGCAATCATTTGTACGATTATAAAACAAAAAATAATAAGTAAACAATTGTAGCGTGAGATAATACATCTCAATGGATTATTTTCGTATTGAAAAATAGAAGAATTTTATTGTATATTTAAAGCATTCAGCAAACACTATATTTATACATGAATGATGTTTATTTGTAAAAAAATATATGAATGCCAAAGTAATAAATTATTTTGTTGGGTTTTATCAAAACCAATTGTTCATTTTTTTATATATATATATATATTTATATTAAATAAGCAAATTGTTATACAGAGAAGGAGTTAAGGTCATTTAATAGAACATTTATACAAAAATATTTTATATACTTTATATATATATATTTTAGCATATCTAAAGTGTTATAACATAATAAAATATACCTATATATAACTAATAATAATAATAATTGGAATCTTTTTAAATATAAATAAAACATTTTCATAGATTTGAATATAAATATGATTTACTTACTATTAAATATATGATTTAAAATTTAGATAGTAAAATACACAATCGTTTTTGTTTACATTATAGAATAATAATAATTATATTATTAATTTTATTAATTCTTTTTATGAAACAATCAAATTTCGGAATCAAATAAAAAATTCTAAATTTTAATATATATGGATATTATATTGACTATATGTGTAAATAATTTAAATATATCAATCATGTATTTGTTTTTTTTTTTTATTATTATTGTTATATGTATATTAAAAGCTTATTAAAATGCATGATGCATCATTCAACTCAATTCAAATTATCATCCCTTTGAGTTGATTCATATATATTCTAAAGTTCTTCTTTTGGTGTTTTCTACATAAATATATTTTATAATGTATATCATCAAAATGAATTATATCATACATATATTTATATTAATTTAATATATATGTAGACGGCCAGACAATTTCCGTTGATGCGATCGTGAAATCAAAGAATGATGAGCGCACATAAAAAACACTTTATAAGAATAGTATATACTTTTAAACAATATACTATACGATTCACATAGATATAACATGTGAAATTGTGTAGTCAAAAAACTTTACAAAAAAAATTATGTCCTTTGAATTAAAAATTAGTTTAATTTTTTTTTTGTTTTTCTTATATCTTTAAAAGTTTATATATTCTGAATAATATACAAAATTTAAAATAATATTTTAAATATTTGTGTATATAGATAAAATTAACTACTTCCCACAGTTTATAGATATATTTACATATATAAAGAATATGATGCATAAAATCATGTATGGAATAGGATTAATTGTATTTTCTTTCGATGTCTTATTCTAAAGCATTTTTCCTTTTTTGTGATTCGATATTTAAATGTAGAATTGATGACTAAAATAATATAACGCAATATATTCAATGAATGTATATAATTATTATTACATTTGCTCGCTATTTCCTTTTTTGTTTTCAATTAAAATTTAAGATTTTTCTTTAAATATCAAATGAATTATTGATTGTTTTATCAATTATACTCCTTCAAAACAAAAATTTTCAATCTTAAAATCCCCAAACATTCAAAGTGTATCTAATTAAAAAATTAACCTACCATAATAACATTAAAGATAAGAATCGATTATCAAACAAAATAATATAACTCACGTTGTTACGTATTATAAATTATAAAAATCATATTAATTACTTCTATATATATAAATACTACATTTATATTGGAAATTTTAAATAATTTATGTTACATGATATTAATTGATTAGTTAATTTTTAATTGTGTATACAAAAAGATAATTTATGCGATCGAAATATAGTATAATCCATATTGTTAATTTCATAAATATATAATAGAATTGAATACGCATATTATTATAATATATTTAGAATGTGATTCATATCAGAATTTTCTATTTGGATATAATTTATATAAAATAAATTATTTTAATTGAATAAACATTTTAGAACTCATAATTCATTTGGAAAAAAAACTCTGCTACTGGGACTGAATATCAAATGAATTATTAAGCAAAAAATTAACAATATATTTTAATTTTCCAAAAAAAAATAAAATTGTTATTGCTATATAAATATAAAAACGACTCTTACATATATGGATGATCCATATATTAACACAAAAAAAAAAATGATCTGCACTTGATTTCAATAAACAGGTCGCGTACATTTTAAATAATAAAATGAAATATGTTTTAATATAAAATAAGTTTTATTATTCTTTTTTTTTTTCCTTTTATTTCATATATATATAAACGGAAATCAAAGAAGCACCCAACTAGAATATAAATTAATTATATTTCCGAAATATATAATGTGTATAACCATACACAATACTCTTTCAATTCTAAGAACTTAACATATTATTTGCTTATTGCACATTCACACGATATAAATATAATTCTTATTTGATTTAAGAATTTATTATTATTATTATTACATATATTATTTATGTATGAAAAATGTTATTTGCTACATTTTATTTAAATTATCATTATTATAAAATAATTTTATTAATAATTATGCTAATTTTTTTAATACATTTTAAGTATATATGTATATAAACAGTCAATGAGCTTACAATAGATATGTTGAGAATTATTTAGATAACATTGATATAGTTTCAAAAAACATTCCTATATATAAAAGATAAATAATCATCTTGAAATGTGTATATATCGTATTAACGAAATATCAATTGTATTTTTTTTTCGTGAGAAAATTTAATTTAAATTGATTTTATACGAATACAGTATTGTTTTTCTTAATAAAAAGCTTACCAACGCAATAGAATGTATTGACTTCAGACAAGAACAATTTTAATCAAATTATAACAAAATTAAATTTCAAACAAAACTATACGTGGTTGAATTGAAACAAACCAAAAATTTATAACATCAATAAATAAATTATTGAATACATTATTTTATATACATATGAGATTTGATCATTTTAAAAATATCTTTTTTTCCTTCTTGATATATTCCCATTATTATATTTAATGAGCCAAAGCAGATTTTGTTTTTTAATTTAATAATCGAAATATACTAAAAATAAAAGATATACAATATATAAAGAATAAAGTGAATGAATTCGATCAATATATATAGATTGTTGAAGTTGTTGAATTTAACTATTTTATATCCAAATATACACCTGAAAATCATATATATGGAATATAAATAAATATATGTTTTTTGGATATATAAAAATAGATCTCAGGCACAGAAGGGGGTATTTTTAAATATATACACTATCCTATTTATGTATATTGGCTATAATTTATGTGAATTTTTCTATTATTATACACATTTTTGTATATTTTCGTATATTATTATTCTTTTTAACAGATTCATAAAAAAATTTTCTTTAAACTATAATCGGGTTAATAAATAATTAATTAAATTAATTGATATTGTTTTTAATTCTTTTACTGAACAAAAAAAGGAATTGTAGTAGTAATTCATTGATAAACTTTTGAATAATCTTCTCAATTCTTGTTTTTTAGAATTTGAAATATATTTATATCAGAACTATATCATATCGAACTGTAATTTTTCTATATAATTAGGATTATTTTTCTAAAACGTACAATATTATACTCTTGGATTAAATTATTTGTCTTTCTCTACTATGCCCTGATTATTGTAAAATATTGTAATCTGAAGTGAATATATTTCAATGAAGAAGAATAAATAGAAAATACAAAAAAGAAATAAGTTAAAACTATTTAACTCTCCCTGGAGGTAATTGATTTAACAATACTAACCAAAAAAAAAAAAAAAACAAAATATATTAGTTTTTCTATTTCGATTTCTATATATATATATATCAATAATTTATCAAATAATAATAATAAAAAAACAACAATATAACGTAAAAGTAGCAGCTCTAATCGAGTGTAATATTCATTTTTAAATAAGAAAAAAAAATAAATAATATCTTTTATATATATGATCAATATTAAAGATAATTTTTACTTTTTCTTGATTTTTGTAATCATTGCTTAAATCCATTTAAGCATTTATTTGTTATGGATTTTATGGTTTAAAATTTTAATAGTAGCACGCATATGGTGAAAATTTATGTGAAATATTTCGTTTATTTCGGTTACTTCTTTCTTTTTTATTATTGGTTTAGTTTCTATATATATATTATGGTATTTGTTGTTGCGGTTTGGAATTAGATTTCGATTAAATGTTAGATTTTTAATAGATACAAAAAAAAAAAAAAAAAAAATAAAATGATTTGAATTATTATTAATATTTTGTATGTATACTTAAAGAAATATTTATTATATATAATTGGTCAACGATTATTATTATTATTGTTATATTATTGTTATTACTATAAATTTCTGAAAGCATTAAAATTGTGTGATTTTATTAAAATAATTTATATATCACAGAATTAAGTGTCATTATTGTTCTTGATAATTTAAAAAAATAGATTATTACAGTTATTTTTTTTTTTTAAATCTTAACATTCCCATAATGAACAAATAGATAATTTTTGTATATTTATAAATCTTATAATTGTAATTATTTAATAAAATCTTAAATTAACTTAAATACTTAAAAATCGAAAAAAAAACAAGAATTTTTGCGTTATAATCAAAAAACATTTGTTAATATCATTATATATATATAATTCATATTTAATTTCTCATAAAAATCATATTAATATTTATATATATTATTATTATAAATTATAATTAAATCCATAAAATAAATAAAACTTGTTCATTGCACAAGAGATTGAATTTATTTGCACTTGTAAATATGTATATTATATTACCGCGTATTTTAAATAATGCAAAATTATCAATAATATTAAAATTCAATAAACTTAGAACTGAAATCTCATGATTATAATGATGAAGGTATATATTTTTATTATAATATGAATTAATAGCAATAATAATAATAATAATAAAATTATTAATTTATGTTAATATGATAAGTATTTCATTAATATCTATATAAAAAATAATATTTTAATTATTATTTTTTTTTTATAAATGTTAATTTTTTTTTTTTTTGCAATATATAATATCATTTAAATATTTCATATTGTGCATGTAGATGCAATAATAATAATAATAATAATAATATTAATATGAGTATCAGTTTAAAAACTGTATATTTAATGTAATTTAATGTTAATATAATCTGAACATTTAAATAAAATGCTAATTTTCTATTGGTCCTTTTCCCATTAATAATTTATTTCCAATTAGCAATATATCTCTTTTCAATTTTATATACTTCTATTTATATATGTGCATAAAGTGTATATATATATAGATAAATGAATAATAGAATTTAAAAATAAAAAATTCATAATTTTATATAAGTATAAATGCATGTACTTATTTGCATTTTCTATATATGTATTTCTATAAGACAATAACTTATTTACATAACCATATGCGCTTATCATTTATTTTAATTATTTACAATTATTCTTTTTAGTGTGTATATATTTTTTTTTAACCTGAAGTTTCTATTTCATTCATTTTACATAAATATACATACATATACCATATAATAAAATAATATAGCAGCAATAATAAGAAAATAGTTAAGTTCACGTATTCTGTATATAAATATTAAAATTTTATGCTTTGCTATTTATGGTTAATTTTTTTTTTTAGTAGATTTTTGTATTGAATTTTTTGTTCTTGTATCTTGTTTAACGTTCGCACAATCGTTTCATTTTATATATTTAAAAATTTATTATATTTATTCACATCAATATTTTTATATATGTATACGGTATATATCTAAAAATATATTGATATGACCATTATTATGTTTGTTCCATAATAATTTTATTCATATTTGCACCGCGCCGGTAACAGATTCAAATCGTAGAGAGATTATATAAAGATAGTAAATCGAATTATGTATTATATACTATCGCGGTAATTTTTTAATGTACATTTTATTGAAATTTGTTTAATTTTGTTTGTGCATTAAATTTTGCTAATTTTATATATTTATTAATAACCAATATTTTTTATTAACCATCTATAATCTAATAAGTAAACATTAGAAATATAGTGGTTGAGATGATTATTGATAATTAAATTAAATACATTATGGTTTGGCGTATCATTTCTTAGCTTTACTTTATAAGGAATTGACTATTATTAAATGTAACCGAGATTTTTTGTTGATCTAGCACAGTTTTTTTGTTTTCAAATCAGACTAAAAACAAAATACCATTGAATATATCATAATTTTTATAATCACTATATTGTTTATATATAAATGCAATTATATGTTATTTATACTGGTACACATAAATGACGTGAATCCACATGTGAGGTCTATATATTTGTATACATATATATTTAACCACACGTACGTATACCTTGCTGTATTTTGTGTTTATATATAGTATTTGTAATTTAAAAAAAAAATGATATATAATATATATGATGATATATACCCGACTTTGATGTTTTATATCATATTTCTTTCTTTCTTTTTTTTTTTTTACTTTAAATTTGCCTTTTTAAATATATACTCGTGCAAACCCAATTGATTTTATATAAACAAAACAAATTTATTTTATTTAATTTTTGGTTGTTTTTGATATTATTATATATAGTATATATTATTTTGCATCAAAAAAGGAAGTATTATTTTTTATTGTCTTATATGCGATGGTATAATTATTTATATATATAGATATATATATATATACTGATTTGTCTCATATATAATATATTTGATCTGTAATTTAATTTATAAGTGATTTAGTTTTATTCATCACACAAATGTTATATATTAACTTAAATATATAGATAGATATGTATATTTAGATTGTGTTTTATTGACGACTTGATATAAATATGTGATTTTGAATTTGATATAATCATCATTTGGCGTATATATGATTTTGATAGAATGCTTTTTTTATACCTATATTTTATGAAACATATACACTATACACTATACAAAAACATAGTTATTATAATAAATGATGATATTTCCGTGTGTTATGCATAGGATTTTAGGAAGATTAAGGTGTTTTTTGGGAAATAGACATAATAAAGATATCATATAATTAATAAGGGAACAAATATGTTTTTTTTTTGCGTTTTTTGATATTTCACGTGGGAGGTCCTCTTTATATTTGTAAAAGGTTATTTTTTCTTTTCTATTATATCTGTAATTTAAATTATATGATATATTTTTGTTTGATTATTTTATAATTACATTGTAGAATAAAATATTAATTAATTACTATTAGAAAATTCAACTAGAAATGTCGTTCATAAAGAAACTTTATGAACGACATTTCTCATAATTATAACTTTATGAGAATTATCAATTGTATTATCAATTTTATGGACAAAAAACAAGGGATACATAAACAGATAAGCCAAATGATATATTTCTATAAAATATCTTATTATGTATATCCTATAAAGATTATAAGAAGATTAATAATCGTGAACAAAATCATAGGTCGTTGTGATCACTTAAGTGAATATAAAAAAAAAGTTATCAATAAACGATGAAGTGGTTACAGGTTGATTTCACCTTTTAGATCAAAAAAAAAATATAAAAATATAATAAAACAAATTAATTTGATAGTATATAGTCATAAATTATAATTCTTAATGTAATTAATGATTGTAAATTTTTGATTAAATTTATGTTAATGATGTCATTTTCTATCACATTATTATTTTTGTATATGTTTAACGAACGCAAATCATTTAATAAAATTAATATATATATATATATATATATATACATATATGGTAACTCCCTTGAATTAATAAAAAAATAAAATCATCTAGCTATATATATATATATATATATATAAAAAAGCATATACACATTATACGCGATTAAAAAAATTAAATTAATTATGATTAATGACCAGTAAAAATTGTGTGTTTCTTTTTTTAACTGAGATAATCGCCTATATATTCAAAATGAGTATATGATCTACGTACGATCAAATAAACTTATTCATATCATGTAATTCAATTACCTTAAATATGTATGTATATGAAAAAGTAAAATACTTATGTAAAAAGTTACAAATTTAAATCATAAACATTATTATTTTTATAACAAAAAAAAAATTTCATAATTTAAGGCATGCATATATATTTAAAAAAATAAATATTAACTAAGTGTAATTTTAAAAGTACCATTCGCTTATGTAGTAATTTTAATCTTAGAGTTGTACTATTTTTCTTTAATATCTTTTTTTAAATATTTTGCTTCTATAAAAATAAAACTTCTTCTTCGTTCGATCTTCAAAAATAAAATAATTATCACCGAAATCTAATTTAATTTTAATTTAATATCTCTTAATATATATATATATACTTTGACCATCAAATCTTCAGTATTAAAAATATCCATAAATGAATATAACAACTTATATACAAATATCACAGAAGTTTATAAATTGGGTATAAAATTTTAAATTGCTAGAAATGTTTGCAAGATCATAAAAGCTGCCGCTTTATATTTAATATCTATATTTTATATATATATGCATATGGTATATATTTTATATGATGATGATATACATTTATTTAAAGTCAAGTGTATCAAATATATATCTATCTATATATAAAAGGAAGGTATATTCAAATATATAAATTAAAAAAAAAATAAAATCTTAATATTCATAATCAACATAATAATAATAATAATAATATTAATTTTTAAGCTTATATATAACCATATAGAATCTGAACAATTTACAGAATGAATTTACAAAAAATTTATAAATCATATATATATAAATAAAACAATAAAAAAAGAATCTCATAGTGATACGAATTATAGGTTGTATATATTTATAAGTACATCATATATTTTAGTTATACTTATAACATGCGATCGATTCATAATTTTTGGTAGAAATCTAATTCTCATCAAAAAATACATGCTACAAATATTATATTATAGACTATATAACTATAATAAGTAATTGTAAATTATAATTCCAATATACGTATTGGAATCGAAAAAAAAATTGATTATGGTATATATGTACTAATTTCATTCGTTTTTGGGTGAGCTTTACCTATATAAATATATAATTTTTTGTCTATAAGGAAATAAATATAGTGTATTATAACTATTAAAATATTTATTTATGTATAAAGTATTATAAAAAATAATCTGTATTTTGTTTGAAAATATGTTCCTTATCGAATTTGAATTAAGTCGATTGAAATCGATTAATGAACCATACATTAATTGAAATCAGCATATGTTTTTTTTCTTTAATTCAGATATATATATATTCAGATGAATTATATCATGTATATTATTATAAAGGTTGAATTATATCTAAATCGTTTGTTTTTGCTTAAGGTTGTTTTTTAAAGGAAAATATTCTATTAAAGGAAAATATTCAGTTTATGGAAGTAAAAGTTCAAAGTTTTTCTATTATCGCAGAATGACTTTCAGTTAAAAAAATGTATTCACGATGGATTCTTGTAAGATTTTCTATACAATAAAATTAAATATTTTCAATATTGATTGTGAATATTTAAAGAATTCTTGAAAAAAATACTATCAATTTTCTCAATATAAAATATTATATGAATCATGATGAATTTTCCATTTTGTTAAACAAAGAAATTCTTCCCAATTACATGTTAAAATAACATTTGTTAATTTGAATTCATATATAGAAATAAAACGGTCATTGATTTATATATTCACAAACAAAATAATGGTATAATATAGCATATTATGATACAATTACGTAGGTGGGTTTCCTGTGATTGTTAAAAATTATTTAATTTCACTTTAATTAATCCACAAAACTTTGCATTATTATTGAAATTATAATGATTATTAAATTTTTATTACATATTTAATTATATAATATTATTAAAATCTCCATTAATTTGCAAATACATAAAAAAATAAACGCATAATTAACAAAGCAAAAAAATCTATATGATTTAATAGATCAAATATATGCTTAATTATAATAAAATTAAATTTAAAGTATATTAAATATTGCTACTATATATATTATAATTAATAATATGTTTTTCGGTGTGTTGTTATTTTTAATAGACAATTAAATTTTACGTTATAATATTGTTATAAATGTGATGGGTATCGCGCATTTATTGCACATCGAGGCAATGTATAAAATATATGAATGCTGTATTTTTTTATTTTATAATTAGTCAATTATATTAATATAATAAAATATTATTGTTTTGAAAAGAAATTCTCAGAGATTTTTATGGTCAGTATATGTCATATTTCTAAAATAATCAATTCAATTTGTATAATTAAAAGAAATTTTCAAAATAAAACTGTATATAATAAGGTGAAAGCGAATTTGCGTATATGATGAAAAATGAATATATTATTCGTCCAATATTTTCATATAATTATAAGACTATGTTTTTGTTGCACTGAAATTAATTAACTTTAGGGCAATAAAAATTATTCATCATCAATATATATATATAGGTATTCATTTGAATATACATGCACTTTGAATATAGCTTTACTTTTTTACCTTCACATAACATTAATCTTTAAATACTGCTTATTTATATAGTTTTGCAAGTAAAATTATAAATTATAAATGATTTTTTTTTGTTTGTTTGGAATTTCATTATTATTTCGACATGTAATGGGGAAATGAAGTAGTTATTTTTAGTGTAAGTTTATATCATAATTAAAATTGTAAAAAGAAGTGAGTACTGCTGATAAAATGAAATACAAAAAAACAAGACTAATTTGTATAACGAAAAAATTTGCAGATAGTACAATTGAAAGCATATATTTATCGTTTTTATGCAAAAAATGCAAAATATACGTACGTTTTATTGTAAAAACTTAAATATTTTTCTAAAATAATAATTATACTGAAATAAGTTTAAAGCGTAAGAAGAAGAATAAGTAGAAAAATAAATTCGATATATGCATTAGATGAAGTTTGATGTGCGGTGATGAATGCAAATAATAATACAATAACTTAACTAACTAAAGTAATTGTTGCTGCTGTATAAATGGATTCAATTAAGTTAATTACAAAAGTAATTCATCAAAAAAATATTTAAAACAAAAAGTTATTTAAATGCATTGTATCTTTATACTTATTTACATGCAACATATAGATGCATTTAAAGAAATTAAAATAGTATTAATGGAAATTGTTTATAATTATAGTTTTTGCAATGATATGCACAAATAATAGTACATTTAATACATATATTTTTTGTGCATTAATAATATATAAAGATAAATTTGTTCTATTATTGCATTTATTATTAATATTATTATATCATTTTAAACATCACTTTTTTGTTTGATATATAGATGGATGTGAATGAATAAGTTTAGTATTTGAATGTAGAAAGGAAAATGTCGCTCATCGTATGCGTAGAAATATCTCTAATAATAATAATATAATCTGCTCTTGGTGTATAGATTCTTTTTTTATTATACATATCCATAATAATTACTATTATAATTAGTAATTTAACTTGTACCTATACCTAAAAATGTTACCATATGAATGCAGAATATATACAATATAATATCTTTTTAAATTGTATATACACACATATAGATTATAATTATATAAACACTTTTTATTGTTTGTAAATATGGTATAATATAAGAAGATTTTATATGATAAGCAAAAAGTTAATAGCATTTATATATGCAATTTAATAAATTTACTTTTAAATGTTACTTTACTATATTTATTCTATTTTATGTATGGTTATAATCACTATAATGCATCGGCATCTTTGAGTAGGATAAATTAAATTTTTTAAGGGAAAGGACACACATCATATATTTATACACTATAATTTCCGGATAAAATATCACGGTGTTAAATGCACTTAAAATCGATTATAGTTTAAAATATTTGTGGTCTATGTAATGTACATTTGTTTCTATTTCATAACTGAATCCTCACAACTAATCAAAAAATAAATTATATTCTTTTATTTTTCTTTTTTGTTAAATACTAATTATATTGACCTTACCTTACTTATATTATATTTATAGATAATAGAAATATCGATTAAAAACAACGTTACACGTTTTTTTGTTTGTTTATTTATTCATATAATTATATATTGTCTTTTATATAAACTCATCAGACCGGGCCCCCCGTAAGTGTGCTTTACTTAACTTAACTAATGTTCAATTTATATTTAATTTTGTTGTTTGCGGTTGCTCGGTTATATCATCATCGCATTTATTTTATTTTTTCTGAATATTGTTGTGTAATATTTGTGTGGATGATTCAATTTTAAAATTTTACCTATATATATATAGTATAATATCAAATACAATGTGCGTATATAAAAACTGAATTAAGCACGCGTATACTTATAGTATGTGAATTTTATAGTTTAGTTTTGGATCTGTATCATTAGAGTCTGAGATTTTTTCTGAACCCACAGAGATCTAAGGATGATTTTGGGAATTAAGTTTAATATATATTATTGTAACACATCATTTTATTTTAAAACGTTATGATAGCTGATTGGTGATAAATTTTCATAATTATCCGGGCTTTCTTTTCTAGGTATTGGCGGCCTAGCAGTATTGTTTTTTTTTGTCAATTTGCTTACTATTTTTATTATAATACAAAATTGTCATTTATATTTGTTTTATTTTATATAGTTAATTTTAAAAACAAACTTAATCCAAACTAACAAATATAATACAATATATATAAAAAATAATTTGATTTTACGATTAAAATCATAGCTGCATGAATTGATTAAATTCTTAGGGTCTTAAAACATTTAAATCTATAAAAATTGTTATAATATATAGATTTTACTTTGGTAAGAAAGTTTCATTTCCTTTTTAAAGGTACATGGGTTAAAATTATCTATGACTGATATAAATTTCCCTAATGGAAAAGAAAGTTCTTGGGACACTTAGTTTCTTTGTTCTCAGTTTGTTTTTTATGATAGATCTTGATAGTTTATATATGTAAAGTCACTGTATAGAACCCATGAATTAAAAGAAAATTTAAACGTCCCTGTCCGAAAATATATATATTAAAAACATATATGTATATATCGACCCGTATATATATACGAATTAAATACCCGTGTACATCTCCAAACTCTAACCCATTTACACGCATATATAATATTATGATTAATTTAAAGTTATTGAAGATGATCATATGTTACAAATATGTTTCAATGTAATAAGATTATAATCTTGAATAAAAAAAAAACTAAAAATTTGTCATTTTATTATTTTTCATTTATATTCACACACAAAAAAACCATATAAACAAAATTTTGGTTATTTTATAATAAAAGAAAAAATATTTTATATATATGGTTTTTTTTTATTCTTCGTATTTTCAAAAAAAGAAGTATTCATTTTTTAAGATTAAGATAAAAAAAATAAACACCCAACTATAGGACACACAAATATATAACATATATATATAGTTAGTTAGTTATAAATGACAATGATGGTCCAAAAAAAGATAAACATATACTATATATTGAATATCTATATATATATATATATATTTGAGTTTTTTTACACCTTTTTTATTGAAATTGATATTTTATATATTTTTAATACATTTATTTATTTAATAAATTTATAACATTAATAAATTCCTTTGTTAAATAATTTAATTTTTATTATAATGAAATTAATAAATTAACTTTATACAAATGAAAAATAAAAATTATAATAAATATGATTTTTAAAGTTTAAGTGAAATTGTTTTATATGTAAATTACCCACGCGTTAATTCTATCTTTAAATTCTTATATTTAATAAAAGAAAAATGAGATAAATAAAAGTGTAGTATATGAAGTATAAATAATGAAGATATTTCACATTTTATTTTATTTTCTCTTTATTTTATATATATTTCTATATATTTTTTTTATACATATATACATATTAAATATTTATTTTTATTTCTATATATTTATATGTAGGACTTTTAAAGTGCAAGTAAATATTTGCAAAAATTTAGAGGTTACCTATATGAATAAATATTTATACACACAATTGGAAATACAACAAAAAAATCCAATATTGCTATTAAGACAAATACGTACATGTTAATTTTAAATGTTTAAAAAAGTGAAAAATATAAAACACCAATTTTTCTGTATATATATGTTAGTTATATATATAAATATAAAAAATGTGATAATGTCATCGTAAAGAACTCACATTTAATGCATTATATTTTTTATTTTCGTTTGTTTACATACCTTTTTGTATGTATCGTACACGGAATTTTTTTTAAACTTAATAATTATTACCCTATAAAGTTTAATGGTATCAATATTTTTATGAAAATTTATTAATACACAGTATTAAATTATTTAGTATAGTTACTTTGGTTGTAACGGAAACTGAATGAATTGTATGTATGTTATCAAATTGTCTTCTCATTCGAATTTTTCAATGTTGGTTTTATATCGTATTTGTGTTTAATTTAATTTTCTTTAGTATTTCGTATGAAAGCCATAAAAGTGATGAATTATTATAATTTTTTATTATATTTCAATGAATATGCTAGTAAGTTTGGTGGTTGCCTCCGATCATCGAATAATTGTATTTCTTTATTCATATTTTATTAATATATTGTGAAAAAAAGAAACTACATATATATAATAAATAAAATTGCGTTCAAAAAATATCTAACCCACATATTTTTTTTATTTAATCTATAATACATTATTATCTTCTTATTCAAATTTGGCGATCTGAATAAAAAAAAATAATAAAACAATTCTATTCTATAATGTATTATAACAATACATATATTTACGAAAAATACATAATTATAATTATTAGTAAAAAAAGAAAATATTTTTTATATGGTCAATATACGTATATATATTCAAAATACGAATAAATCTGACAATAAGAAAATAAAGAAGAATATAAATCGCATTATATATGACAAAATAATTTTTAACCAATTAATATACAAATACATATAATATAATAGATTTTAGTTTCGCGTAGGTATCATCAAAATATATATATGCATGCATCCACCGTATGCGTATTTATAGAAAATATCTAAAATTAATTTTATAATTTTTTTGACATAATAACTCAAAAAAAAAAAACAACTAAGAAACAAATCAAATGTTTATTATTTATATATGATTTACAAAGAAAAAAAAAGATCTACATTTTTTACGTGAATTTGTCTATATAAGAACAATATATATATAAAAAAAAAATAGACAGGAAATGTCTCTATATTCGTATTATTTTTTTTTTATTTCATTCATATAAATATCATTTATTTTAATATAATTTTATATGCGGTTAACAATAAGTCAAGCAATAATAAAAAAAACGAAATTCTATAAAATGCGAGTAAAACCTAATTTTGTGTTTTTCTTTATTTCATGTTGTATATTTATATCTAAATTATATTTGTCTAAATATTTTTATTATACTGTTTGCGATTCATGTAGTTTTTTTATTTATATATTTATTAATACATTTCACGTAAAAGTGAATTACTTGTTAACTTTTGATTAATCATATTTGATATAATTATAAAACAGTAATAAAATTAACAATTTTTATTATGAAAGAAAGAAAGAAAACACATTTTTTTTCTTATATTACTTAAAAGAATAATATGCTTATTATTCCCACAAATTATATTCATCTTCTGAATATAAAAAAAAATTAATATTTTGTTCATTATCGTCATCATATATACTGACTATACGGTTACCATGTGCATGATTATATTTAAGACAAAATTACTGTGCATTGAACATAATTTAGAGCAATAATTTCAGATAACCATCCATGAAAAGAACAACAGCAAAAATAAAACAAAACAAAAACTTTATATAATTTAAAATACAAAACTGAGAAAAATTCTACAAAATTATATTAAAAAAAAAGTTACCTCATCAACGATCTCATTATTATTATTATATTATATTTACATTTATACTAAAAATATTTATATACAAAACAAAATGTGTATAGAAAAGTTACAAAAAAAAAAAAAATTGCTACCGAAATGTATCAAAAATAAACGTCATTATCTTTAAATCGTGTTTTAAATAGAGTAAAAATAAATGTATATGTTCATAAATAATATTAAAATGTATATATATATATATAATATATATATATATATATCTTCTATCATCTATTCTCAGAGGAAATTATAGCTATGATATACAACAAATAATGTTATGGAAAAAAAATCAGTGAAACAAATAGAAAAAAATACCAAACAATATTTTTAGTAATTTTTGTAATTTTGTGTGAATATACATCATAAATAGTATTCATATGAAAATGATCTACATTTATATTTTTTATCACATTAATTAATCACATCCAAAGAAGATTTATTTATTTTACCATCGCAATGATATAAATCTTGGTAAATGTTAACCAAAATATATCAAAATTAACTGATTTACTTTTGATATAATTATATATTTACATTTTTTTAAGTTTCAATAACTAAAAAAAAAAATCTCGGAAAATGCATAAGACATTGAAGCAGGTTGTTTAGGACAATTTAATTAAAACACATATTATAATTTCGAACATGGTTTGGTAAATAAGAAGTAAAACTTTATTTTTCCTATGTATTTTTACTTGTAACCGATTCACCAACCGTTTCTAACCCCATTTTTCTCGAACATGACCATAGGTACATGGTTTTCGATTGTATTAACCGGGCATTCATAATTTCAATATTTTTTATTCAAAATGTCAAAAATATACCTTCCACTTTCAAAACTACAAAATGTCCAGTTTGTTTAAGAAATGCACTATCGTTTATATATTAATAATTCGTGGTATCATATCATAGATATTATAAAAATGAATACAATTTATAAGAAAAAAAGTATTATAAAGAAAACAAATATTAGGTATAGCGATTATATAAAAATATATATAACCTTATGCATTTATATTCTTGTATATTATATTTATCATATACAAATTTCTATATGGATATTCATGCACATATATTCTGCTCAAACCTATCGCAAGGATAATTATAGAGTGTATATAAACATAAAAAAAACCAACAACTTTGCTTCAATAAATATTTATATATCTAAATATGTACATATATATAATATATTATAAAATATTTTTTAGCTACTGGTTTTATACTTTATATATAGCTCGCCGCAGACGAAAATAAATGTTATACACCTATATTAAAAAAAAATAATATCTTGATGAGTTTAATTGTAATTGACATCGTTGATGCGCTTTAAATTTATGTATGTTTCTGTTATGTTTTTGTTCTTCAGTTTAGGATTATTCCTTATGAGTGTCTGTTTTTTTTTTAATTTTAATTATATATTGTTTTCTGTGAAAATCTTTGTATTTCGGGCGCTTATAATATTTTTAACAAAAATACACTTTCATCAAGAAATTTTTACAAACAAATCAACAATTCTTATATGGATAAATTATTCAAAATTTACTGGTACGCTTCCTGATTTCGATTTTTAAGTGCTTTAATTCATATTCAAAAATATGTATATATAAAAACAGATCACAATTATAAATTGGGGATAGTCACTTTATTCATTATATTAGAGATGTATATTTATATGTTTTTAAATTATAGATTTCTTTTAATATTTTCCTTATAATATATCTGCATTTGTATGAGAAATATATATATATATATAATAATAGAAAAAATAGAAAAAAAAATTATTATATTAATGATTCTTTAATTATTTTATTTTCAAATTCTCATTGAAGCATTTGATTTGGTTTTAAGTGTTATATAGCTTTGTGTTATTCACGGTATTCACTATATAATCTTAGATAAACCTTTATCGTTTTGAAGTATATTGTTTATAAAATATGATTTTTTTATTTACTATATGTTTTTTATACAACTAAGATATTTTTCTTAAGTTATATATATATATAGATATACTATATAAATAAATCTAAACGTCCGGCGGCAATGACGATTTTAAAGTGCACGACAATTGACACGCAATATTATGTATTAAAATATATATTATCGTATATTAATAATATATATTTTTCCTATTATTATTATTATATTTTACTTGTGTATAAATTTTCATTTTCCCATAGCTATGTATATAATATAATATGTATTTTATTAATATTATTATGCCAAATTTTATTTCACACATTATATTCGATATGTATTTTAATTTGATATGATTTATGCTTTAACGACTATCGATAATTGTTCTAACAATGCATTAAAATTTAATTAAATATATACAAATACATATTTGTATTATATTAATTATATGCATTAATAAATAAATGGGTATTTATGCCACATATGTTAAAGTTCATATAAAAGTAAATGTTAATTGTATAAAATTATTTAGTGTGAATATTCCGATGCTAAATATATAAGTGGTTAGTTTAAAAGTAAAAAAAAAACAAAATCAATATGAAAGTGATTATAAATATTTGTGTTTTATTCATTTTTTGTAGTAAGTATTTATTATAAATTTTTTTGCATTAAATACGATTCAAACATTCTTCGTTTAATATTTTCTATTTGTTTTTTTTATGAAAGTGCATATTTTGCATGCAAATGCATCGTTAGCATTTTTCGAAGATTTAATTTTGGGAACTAGACAAAATGGATGTAATTGTCCGGTTATGGCACCGATAATTGTAACGCCCGAATCATCTAATGCAGCACCAATTGTTAATGTCCCAACAAATATTTTAACAAATTATCCAAATGGTAATTTACAATCAACAAATACACTTGATGCACAACCAATAAATCCGTCTTCAGACAATAATTTAATGATACAAAATCAAATAAATGCACAACAACGAAAATATTATGAAAATTATCCATCCCGAAATAATTTAGACTATAATCAACCAATAATTCCAACCGATCATAATAATAATAACAATAATTTATTATCATTAAATGCACAACTATCCAGTAATTATTCTCCAATGCCGTATAGTTATCAACCATCATCAAATGTTATAAATCCATCAATATCAATGTATCCTTCGATGTATGATGTACCACAACAACGACCAATTGATTATAGTGCGATAGAGGGAAGACGTAATGGTAAAATAAAAGGCAATAATAATAAAAATAATAATGATTATATTAGAAATAATTTACCATCATATCCAAATGAACAATTTGTGATCAGAAATTGTCTGAATAAAAGGAATTATTAAAGTGATTGAAAATTTTGAATTTAATTCATTCGAATCAAATCAAAATCATGAATATATTATAATCAATTAATGTTTAAAAAAATAATGAAATAAATATTTGATTGAAAATTTATTTTATCATTATCGAAAATGTTCTATATATACAATAAACGGAATTTATATGCAAGAGCACTTAAATTTGTGTTGTTTTATCGCATTAAAAAATTGACAATGGTATTCTATGAGTATCTTTGCGTTTCTATAAAAAAATTTCGGGGAATTAGCCTCTGGAGATTATACAGATTTTCTCTGAATTTTATACGATATTTTCTCTAGAATTTATATAGAATTTCCACTGAAAATTATACAGAATTTCCTTTATAAAACTGTACAAAATACCATATTATAAATAAATTATTTACGTCTACCTCAAATAATTTATATGAAAATGAATACTAAAATTATACTTATTGGCTGCAATATAGGCGCCTTGATTTTGTTATATATCTAAATGGGTTTCATGTAGGGAATCATGCATTTACTTACGTTATCTAAATACTTTTAAAAAAATGCACAAATAGTAAACAACGATTCATCAATATGAAATTTTAGAATAGGATATGCATTTAACCACAATTAATTTGCAATATACTTTATATATTTACTTAGTTTGCTTGATGTTTTAAGAATTATCACAAATTACTGTAAAAACTAAAAAAATATCACTGAATTTCAATCGAACAAATCTCTATTGAACTGCCCCACAATTATGTTTATTTAGATGTATTAATCTGCATAAAGGAAAGGTTCTGTTAGATTTCGACCTCAGAAATTAAAGACAAAATATTTAAATCAAGTGGTTTTTGTTTTCAATTTCAAAATATTAATATAATGTATTATTTAAAACATCTACACATATATAGTATAAGTTAAACACATTTATTCTGTATCTGCATTGGTGTTATCATTTTCTTTTGGCATCATATCACCTATTAATGGCATACTTGATGGATCAGTTGGAATTGTAGGCATTCCAGGTATTGCTGGCATTGCTGGCATCCCGGGAATTGCAGACATCCCTGGTATTGAAGATAATGATTGTGAAATTGCACCTTGCATATTAAAATTACCCCATCCACTTTGTTGTACACCTTTTTGTTCATTTCTATTGGATTCTTCCGAGGCAGGAGACGTCGATGATTGCTCTTTATTTTGTCTTCGACCAATTAGACCAATACCATCTTGTGCATTAAAATTCAAAAAACCCGATTGATTAATATCAGATTGCTTATTTTTATTTTGTCTTCTACCAATTCTACCGGAAACTAATTCTTCAATCAATTTTGCTTCATCGTTCGAATGTATTTTATGATCGGTGGTGAATGGTGGAAATTGTGATTTATTTAAACGTCTAGCGGCTGCATTTTGTAAAACGGTTGTTTGTGAATTAATGTTACCCCATCCGAATTGCGATATTCCATTTTGTGAGTTACCATTCATTCGTTGTTGTGGTCGTTCATTGAATTGGTTGTCAATGAGATCTTGCGGTAAGGATGATGGTGCTGGATATACAAGTGATTCATATATTGGATACATTCGATTATCGTATGACAATTGATCAGTGTTTTGATAATTGTAAAAATGTGTTGGGTGACGGGAACGCATAGGCCAGTAATACGATTGAAATGTTGGATATTCATGAGCATAATAATTAGGATATTTCGAGGAAGAGGTTGGGGTATATTGTATAAAAGTGTTTTCATTATGAGATAAACGTGGGTATCCATCGGAACACAGTGGAATGTCTCTCTTGAATATATTCTAAAAATGAAATTAGAAATCAGAATTTTCGTTTCAATATGACAATAGACAATAAATGTAGTTTGCATATAATATATTAAATACGCGTACACGTCAAGTGAGGGAAAATTTCTATAAGGATACCATTTGTTTTAATAACGATTAGATATGATTACGACAAAAAGACTTGTTATTATATGATTTTTTTCTACAAAATTTGAAACAATGCACTTTATTTGATATACGCGTTTCTATATTGGAATATCCAATACCCAGTTTGTCTTTAAGATATTTGCTTTGGTATATTATGAATTGAAATTACCCCAACCCCTCTGTTTAAAAACCTCCATGAACAGTTCTAATTTGCTTGCAGTATTGTATTTTCTGTTTTACATCCGAGTTTATTATATTTGCACTGCAATCAAACCACGATTTTTCGTTTTGATCTGCTTGTTAAAAGTTCACGTATACGTGTTGAAAATCTAAAAGAAAAAGATAAATCACAATTGCAGGAGCCCCTATGTAGTTTTCAATTATTTCCTAATATATGATTGAATTTAATCTAACGAATTAAACCCTTTGCTATTAAAATCCAAAATAGGTGGTTCTAATATCTAGAATTATATAAATTAATAATATAATATTAATGAATTTCAATAATACTGAAACGAAAATGTGTATCATAATGTTTGTTATAAATTTTCAGCTGTGAAAAACATATAATAAAATGCAATGTATTATTTTGGTTTTGAATTTTATTTTTTATATAATATCATTTTAGAAAATCGAATCAATTTTAATTTTAAATAATCTACATACATATAATACAACCTCACGTTATCTAATTAATGACAAAATAAAATAATTCTATAAATCGTTAAATATTCATTACTTTCATATATTTTTTATACAAATATTATTGAATCACTCAAATTGACGTGCCCATTCTTGAGCGTTTGAATTACCAATACCAGTTTGTTGAACTCCACTTTGTCTATTCGTATTTTGACGACGTAAAAAATCATTTTGTCCAACAGCTTCTTGTGCATTTGAATTACCCCAACCTGATTGATTTATTCCCGATTGTACATTTGAATTTTGTCTTCGTAAAAATGCGTTTTGTCCAACGGATGATTGTGCGTTGGAATTACCCCAACCGCTTTGGCCAACATTACTTTGTGCATTTGAATTTTGTCGACGTTCCAATTGCGAAACATATTCTTGAGCATTTGTATTACCCCAACCATTTTGTGTAACACCTTCTTGTACATTTGTATTTTGACGGCGGCCTAATTGACCAACACCACCTTGTACATTACTATTACCCCAACCGGTTTGTGCAACATGCTCTTGTACATTTGAGTTTTGACGACGTCCCAATTGTCCTACGTTTCCTTGTAGATTACTATTACCCCAACCGGTTTGACCAACATGCTCTTGTACATTTGAATTTTGTCGACGTCCCAATTGACCAATACCTCCTTGTAGATTACTATTCCCCCAACCAGTTTGTCCAACATTCTCTTGTACATTTGAATTTTGACGACGTCCCAATTGTCCAATTCCACCTTGTACATTACTGTTACCCCATCCGGATTGATCGATTGCCGATTGTACATTTGAATTTTGACGACGTCCCAATTGTCCAATACCACTTTGTGCATTACTATTAAAATAACCTAATTGATCGATACCCGATTGAACGTTTGAATTTTGACGACGTCCTAATTGACCAACATCACTTTGTGCATTTGAATTACCCCAACCACTTTGGCTGACTCCACTTTGACTATTTGAATTTTGACGACGTACAGCTTGAGCAATACCCATTTGTTGATTTGAATTACCCATTCCCAATTGTGATATATCACTTTGTACATTTCGATTACCAACACCTACAGCAACGGCTCCTGATTCAAATGAATCGGCGGCAACTGCACCACTTGGTAATACGACTGGCGAATTCACCATTAACATTTCATGTGGAAAATTTGGTAAATGCGATACGTATTGTGATAAATCTGGCATTCTTGGTATTTCTGGTGCCACTAATTCTGGAATAGCAGGTACCATTGGTGGTGCTATTTCCGGTACATTTGGTACTGAAATTACATCCATATATGGATAATAAGGTTGTGGTACATCAACATATTCGACAACTTGTGGATATTCACGTATTACTGCTTCTACACACATTGGAACTTGGCGAACGGTTCTGTTCTATAATTGGAATACCAAAAAGTTTATTTATCTTTATTGTGGTAGACACATTTTTTTGCGAAAACGAAAATTTTTATAAAATAAAGTATATGATAAATTTCCCTCAAACTAATACACTACAATTAAGATTAATTTAATATACAGTACAATAATAATAATAATAATAAATATACTAATAATAATAATGGTAATAAAGAAAATAATAAAAATATGAATACCAAATATTAATAACACTAAACATGGAATGGAATAAAAAAATTTAAAAAATTAAAAGTGAAAACTGTTGGACGAAAAACGCTTTTTCCATTCGCCCATTGCATCCGTATTCGTAAATAAATCCACTCCATTATTTTGAAAAACTGGATTATTACGACGACCAGGTGAAACGTTAACATTTCCAACACCAAATTGTACAACGCGATTATTCATTTTACGCATTGGCAAATTTTTAGCTGAATTAAATATGGACAGTAGTATTTCTGATGGATCATTGTCTTTTTTAAACATGCTTTTAAACGCAGAAAATGGAATGTGATTTCCAAATTCAAACGGAAACTTCTTTAATTGATTATCATTCCCACGATATTCATTATTTACACCGTTTGATATGTAATTATTTCTTCTTAATGATTGTGGTAAATTTATTGGATTTTCTTTGTTTACCGAATACATTTTCAATTGTGAGTGTGATGATGGAAATCGTGGTGAAAATGGAAACTGCGGTGATGATGGTAAAAATGGTAATGGTAGTGGTTGTGCCATTAAAAATCTACAATTATTATTTATATTCTTTGAAATCAAATTATGGTTGTCGTTATTATTATTTTTATTATTATAACTCCATGAATTTATTCTTAATGGAATTGCATTATCATTTGGGTATATTTTCGATATCCTCCCCGGTAAATTATTATTAAAATCTTTATAGGGTAACACATTTTCTGGTACATCATTCGTGTATAATAAATATCCACCATTCCTATCGTTTGATGAACCACTTCTTCTCATCGAATAATGTGATCGTTCCATTTTTGAATTTTGTAAGTTGCTATTTGTAAATTGACCATTAAATTTAAATGGATTGTTAAATTGATTATCAAAAGGTTGATAATGATCAAATAATGGTGGTACTCCATTGGCAAAATGTTTTTGTTTTTTATGCATGACTTTATCATTACATATTATATTTGTCGTCCAATCGATACCTTGTCCGATGTTTTTTATTACAAGCTTCTGTATATAAATACATATTTGTATATGCAAAACAAACAGAAGAGATCTGATTATATTCCACTTTTTATGGTGTAAAATATTTTTAATGATGCACTAATAATATGTTGTTTTAATGTGTACTGTTGTGTGTTAAATGTGTTTGTTCGCCCCAATTCCAATATTGTAGATTATATTCATTCCTTTCCTTTCTGTAATAATTGAACGTCTAAATTGACTGCTGTTTAACGTTTATATACCGAAAATTAATTTAAAAAACTTCAATATACCGGAATCTTTTTTTTTCTTTCACAATTGCTATTTAAATTTAACTTTTATTTGCATAAAACATCGTCCATATCATTGGAATTAAAAACTAATTATCTGAATAATAATATAATTAAGTAATTACAAAGCTTTTGGTCTCAATTTGATTTATCCCTTAACGAAAATGTGTTTAAAACATTATTACTTGACGTGTACTATATTTGTTTTAACATATGTAATTGTGTTTTATAAATGAAATTAAAAAAAATGGTAAAACATTCACTCACCTTTTCTTCAACGTTTTCTTCATTTAATGGAGCTGAACATAATCCTATAAATTATTTTTTCGAAATTAATTAATTGTTAGTAAATAAAATGTGCTTCAATAAAATTATTTTATTAAATTTATTTAGGTTATACCTTTTATTGTTAAACAAAATATAATAAACTCAAACGATTTCATTTTAACCAAAAAAAAACGCGTATTTCTAATTTGTCTTAAAAAAGTTATTCAAACTCAGTTTTTCTTTTTAAAATACAAAACTAACAAAATTAGTTGATTTTATAATACTCGATGATCGTTTAAAGTCAACTGAATGCAATTTTACAATAGATTTTGTTCTTATATATACTTAAATTTAGTTTGTTATCGTAAATTCTTTTTTTTTTTATTTGTTCGAAATATTATTTCTATATTAAAGATAAGGAATTAATTTTAATTAAACAATTTTTCATTTAATTATAAATCAATTTAATGGTAATAATTAAAATATATGTTTAAAGCGTATCATAAATAATAATAATTGTTTTTTTATGAAATATATATTTTGATAAAAATTTCTGATCATAAAAATATTAATCGTTTATTTTATTTTTTGTAAATATATTCGTAATTAAGTTTTTTGATATTATATAAACTATTAAACATTTTTACAATAGAATTATATATGGTAAATTTTACCAGAAACCATTAAAGGATTCCTGACAGAATGATAATATACGAAAATTTAACAATAAAGCTATTATAGAATTGTTTACATGTATTCGCCATAATACATTTTTTTGTATCATATAACTATATAATAACCTTAACACTGAAAAATAAATAGTTTTATCACCTACACATTCAAAATGTTATCTAAACATTAAAGCTGTTACGATAACTTATAAGATAAGGTGTGATTTGGTTATTATAATGTATACATAAAATATATGAATATTGATAAAATTCCTTTAACATATACGATAAATTTGATAAAATTCATGAATGATATGTTTTTTGTTTATAAAATGTACATTTTATAAATTAAAAACTTTAATAATTCCGATATTTAATTTAAGATACAAGATAGGAATAGATTATTAAGATGTTTCAGATATTCGGATGTTTTATTTAAGATATTATAGATAAAGGAATGAATTGTTTAGATTTTTCATTAGGAAAAGTGAGGTGCTTATATATATCTATAGAGTTGTAAATGAACAATATTTTATTTTCAAAAATGTCTAAAATTTTATAAGCAATGTAAGATAATATGAGATTGACTAATTGACTATAAGTAGCATATGACTCCATACGGTTGTGGTTGAAACTTATTATATTCCTAATAAATATTTATTTAAAAAAAATCAAAAATATTTTGCAAACAAATCTAAATGAAATATTCAATTTAATTTTATATTTTTTAATAAAAGTGATTTAATAATTAATTTTATTCGAATAAATACACTTTCATTGGAAAATATTTTGATTTATTTTTATTATTTTTTTTATAATCATATTCCATACAGGAATTAAAAAAACATAAAATTTATTATAATATCTATTTTGTTTCTATTAAATATTAATAGATTCTTTAAACCAAAAAACCATATTTTATTACGAATATATTGGTGTTAAATTTATATTTCACTATACATGTTTTAAATATTTTCAATAAAAAAATTTACATTAACAAATTGACGGTGTACGGATTAAAAGCCAGCCAGAAACATGGGTGGAATTTAACATAAAATTTTAAAGCTTTAAATTTTCCATTCCTTTGTATTGAATATTTTTGTTGTTGGACTTTGGGTTCTTTAAAGTTCATTTTATAATGTTGTGGTTAAATTCTGTAAAGTATACAATTTTTTGTTCGATATATTTAAATAAATTATGTTTGGAAATGTTAACAGTCAAGTTAAAATTTGCATTTATCAATTCAAAATGTTATTATAAATCTATTTTTGTATATTAGAAATTTATTAAAAATACAATTTTTACTCAAATACCGCATATTTTTCTTTTTTATTATACATTCATAACAACATATATTTTTTTTTAATTTTTAAACATTCATATTAACATTAATAATCAAAATACAAAATTTTATATTTATGTGTAAATTTCCATAACATATATATACGCATAGAGCTATACAAAGTAGTTCACGCAGGTTTACTTATAGTTATATGAGCTGGTAATATTTAAACCACTTTTATGTTGATTGAATATAAACATTTTATTGAATCAATAACACTTTATCGTTTATTATTATTATTATAATAATTATTTTTTTTATTATTATCACAACTCCGCATTCAGATGTATCCATAAATGATTTGATAGTCGTTCATTAAATATATAAAAAAAAAATATGCAAATCGTATAGAATTTTAATGTTATATTTTTTATTTTTCTTTATTATTAATCTACATATAAACTACATTCATTTATTGAATAGTATATTCGTTGTTATAGATAATTTCGGTAGAAATCAGAGAGACCACACACATTGAATATTTTTATTTAATCTTTTAATATTATGCTATTTCAATGAAGAAGTATATAAGATCAATGAAAATTTTAATATCGCATCAAAATAAAAGTAATAATAATAACAATAATAAAAGAAAAACATTGAATAAATTGAAATTCTAAAAGAATATATACATTTATAAAATAAATATATTTAAAACGATGACAACAAATAATAAAAATATAAACAAAGAAAAAATCTTACAAACAAACCGATATGATAAGATGATTATTTACCATATTAAATATATATTTTTTTGACTCGATTACGAATACAAGAATGAATATCTATTTTTCACAGAAATAATATATTAGTTAATAGTTAATTAACCACCGTTTTGAGGTGAATGAATAATGAAATCAGGTAGGAAAATATGTTATCTCGATATGTTAAATACCTGAAGATATGATGGTAAAACCCGAAATCTGATAAACTATAATTATATAGAAAACAGTAGCTTAAATAGTTTCTTTTTCTTTTATAAGGAAAAAAATGCACTAAAATGATAAAAAAAAATTAAAAAAACAAAAAAAATAAAATAAAATAAGTTTATATAATAAAAATTTGTCTTGTCAATTTAATATTAATTTTATTATTTAAAAATCAAAAACTTTTTTATATTATTTTTAATTACAAAACGTATATAAATACGTAACTTATATGTTTCGTTTTTGGAAATTCAAATTCATTATTTAATTGTTAAATAGGTTGGGAAATTACGATACTTTTAATATTAAAAATAATATTTTCATAAATTTATTATTAAAAAATATGACCATTCATAATTTTCCATAATCTTTTTAAATATATGTTTTAAAATTGATAGGTGCCCCTGAGAATTGGAAGAGTACTGACAATTTTTATTATATTTTTGTAATTTGATTTTCTTTTAAATTTTAATTAATTTTATTTTAATTTTAATCATTCCCTCTGAAATAATAATACAAGAAAAAGAGATTTTACAACATCATATTTTTAACCAAATTACCTCCACAGACAATAATTTTATCGTTGAAACTTACATAGGATAAAAAGAAAAAATATATTTGGAAAATCAATCGCTTTAATTTGAATTTTCTACATATATTTTTTCCTTTTTATCTTATGTAAGTTTCAACGATAGAAATTTACAGTTATAATTGGATGTAGAGCGGGTATCCCCCCCCAATGGATACCCGAGAATATATATACACCAACCATACGGGCCAAAACGCCCGCACCGTCAATGTATATATAAACTTTGGGGAGGGTTCATCGTCGAATGATAGGCATTCTGGGACCAGCATAGGAGGTCTTTGTGGCACCAGTGCGCACACAGAAATGGAAATCAAACTACCATGACCCTCCCTAATTAAAAGCAAATCTCACATGTAATTTTTACATGTGAGATTTTTGTTTGAAAATCGGCGGCTTCGCTACCAACTCGACCATACCTGTATCTTAAGAAATATACTCTTGATTTTTCAACACATATAATTCGAAATAGTAAGTAACAAAAAATTTATTTTAAAAAAATGTGATGATTGAATGAAAGTTAATTTAATATTTTATCATATAGCAATTCATTTAAAATTGCATGGGGATTTTTTATTTTATTATTGCATTGGTAAATTAGAAATTACTTTTGCTTTCACACTCATATAAAGCAGTTATTAAATTGTTGTATTTGTTTTTTAAGTTTTTATATGATGAATTTATTTTATTATAGATTTCGTTTTCCTATATACCCATATTATCAAACAAAAATCATGATCATTTTATTATTATTTTTCTTATCACATCAGATAATATATAGATAGTAATCAACATATGTATATATGAATAAAAATATTGTAAATTTTGCTACGGGACTTTTTATCGTAGACTTTATAACTGTTTTTATTTTGTTATAATATTTTGTTTCTAATTATTTTTTTGTTTTATTTTAATGTAGGTTTTTATAATTGATATGAAAAATGTTTAGATAAAAAGTTGAATCCAATAATCATCATTTTTATATTAATTTATTAAATGATAAATTTTTCTCGTTGTTTTTCTTTCACGTTATGAATTCCATTTATGAATTCCAACTATTGTGTGAGTAGAAATTAATTTCCATTACATCACTTTATAAAAGAAAATAAAACAAACTAGTATCGGAAAAATTGTTAATTTCACTTAATATTTCTATGTGATAATAACAATTTAATTTCACTTTTGTTAAATAGGCAAAATTTGAATAAACGAAATAAATGTAAATCGAATGACACAATAATATTGAAAATGAAAGATTCCTGCAAGGTAAATAAATAACCGATATGTTCAAAACTACTTGTATATCTTTTTTGTATACTATAAGCATATATATATATATATATATATATATATATATCTAATTGGTATATATTTAGTAAAGTAAATAGCACGAAAAGTTCGTAAATAAATACCGAAAATATATAATATATAATACATAAACACATTCATATTTAATTAAATGAAAAATGGAAATCATTTTTTAATAAAATGTTATTTCCATCGTTTCCATCCACTCCCATACAAATCCTAGTAGATGTTTATGGTTATGGTATATATTTTTTGGAAGCACTTGATTTCACATGCTTTCTATTCTAGGTGCCAATGGAGATTAAATTACATAATTTTAAATGAGAAAATAGAATAGAACTAATTTATAATTAATTAATTTTTTACACTTTATTCTTAAATCTTTAAAATATTTGTGGAAAGAATTTTTTTATTTATTTAATTTATTTTTAATTTATATAATTTTTATTTATCGTTAAATAATTCTTATAATAATAATAATAGGTTCACTAATTAACTGGCGCCAAATATATAGAATACGATTATATTCACCCACAAAAAAATGTTACTGCTGTTTAAAATATTTAAATTAATTTATTCGATATAATTATATGAATAATCAAATCATTTTTCAAAATTATAATTCAATATATATAAATAGAGAATAAATAATAGCGGTATACAAATAAATTTTTAATTAGATATTTCTATTTCTAATTCTTGTATACATAAAGGCAAATACATATTTCCCATGTATAACGAAATATATATTATAAATTTATTATTTATATACCTATATAGTTCACTAAATTAGTTATTTTTAAAGATACAAATTTTTACAATAAGTTTCTAGGTATATCAATAAACTGGAAAATGAATAAATATCATAATACATTTTTTACTCTATATATAGAATGAACCAAATTTGATAAAATGAATAAAATGATTTTTTTTTTCAAATGATATTAAATGAGATTTACAAAACAATCAGAATTTCTGTTTATTTTTTATTCGAAAATGTATATGCCATTTTTTTTTTAAATTCTGAAAAATAGTTTTCATTGCACAAGCACAATTAATATTAATCGAAATTTGCAATTTAGAAAGCACATCAGATCGATTCGTGTACTTTAACAAAAAAATTTTAAAATCATTTTGAATATTGAATAATAAAAATAATATGCGAACAACTTTGTATATAAAAAATATATCTGTATACATGTGGTATATATGCAAATATAATTGAAGCGCACTCTAATTTCAATTTATATATATCCATAATTCCATATGCATATATACACATCATAATACTAATATTATATAATCAGTTTCATGCATAATTCTATTTATACTTTTTTTTTTAATATTATAATTTAAATATTCCATTTACATGAATATTACATGGCTACTGCTCTTCAAAATCATGTTAACAAAAAGAAGATGTTCCCATTCGTAAATTAAAAACAAACAAACTAAAAAAAAAAATAAATAAATATTTATACATAATAATAATAATAATAAAAATAATAATAATAACAATAATAATAATATATATAATAATGAAACATAAAGAACAAAAATATAAATTCTAATCATTTGAAATATACATGACTTCTGTAAATTCAGACATGTATTTTATTTGCCATCCATATCTATATATATATATATATATAATGAAATAATTTCATATAGATTTATCGGAACAGAATAAATATAATTGTGACTTTATATATATATACAATTGGTGCTGTTTGCTTGAATATAATTCAACAAGACTTCGTGAATTTAATTCTATATATAATATTTGTATATATCTATAGCAAAAAACTTTTTTTTTTCAATTTGAAACTCATGTGATTGTTTTATTTGTTTTGTTATTTTGTTTTTATTTTCTTAAACATATATAACGAAGATGAAGAAAAGAAGAAGTATCACAACATTATTTATTTACAATAACAAATGCAGTTCAGTTGTTTTTTTTTCAATTATTTTATATTATCTGACTATTCAATATTCATATATACCTCTATATACTAAAAATATTTAATGGTAAATACTCCAAGAAGTATATTATATCGGAATATGTATGCATATATATATATATATATATAAATTGATGAGAATAATAGATTTTATTGCGGATTCTGTTTGTTGTGGTTTATTGTTTATTAAACAAAATAAAAACAATTGTGAATAATTTGATGCGTATATATATATATATATATATATATATATATATATATATATATATATATATCCAATCATTTCCATTCAGATTAATTTTTGTTTTATGTAATAGGTCAAATTGAATATACTCATTTTGTTTTTGCAAAAAGGAACATTTATATATTATCTATAGCATATTATTATTTCGATCATAGTATGATCCATTGACAGCTACCCCTTTCACCCATGTTTAAGGTAATAGAGACATTCTAGGATTCCATGGATATTGGAATCCTAGAATCTCTCGTCTATTAGGGAGATTCATAGTGTCATTTTGAAATATTGTAGAAATATTTTGTTGGGACCATACATTTTATATGAAAATAATGACAAAAGACTGCAAGCGACGAACCCATTTTCCCATTCATTTTCATAAAATCTTTATATACAAATTCTTTCATATATACATATACATTATTATTTTGGTAATTTCATCAGCAATTTTATTTCAATTGATTAAAATTTGTCGTATTATGTTATAAATATATTACCCATTCATTTGAACTTTGAAGAATTCTTGAAAATTTTAGAAACATTGAAAAATAATTGAATTATCATGAAGAGAGAATAGCTAAAACAATAGAAAAACACACAACAGATAACAGAAATTGCATCTAAACCTCTTTTAAATTATACAATGAATCATAAAAATATCCCAAACGGTATATAGAATATATTTTGTGCATTTTAAAATATCCATATAATTTAGTAGATGTATAAATAAATACCTTTTATTATAATATCTATATAAATAAACCACAGGTGAAGAAATACTTTTAAATATTATATATATAGTGAATAATCGAAATAGATTTAACAAAATTTATATATATATATACATTTTCAAATATATAATTCACAATAATTGCGGCATTTTCTATTGAAATTTGATATATAAAATATTATAATACCTTTTGGGTATGAATGCGAACAGATAATCCTGTTGTTAAATCACTTCTATATGAAAAGTATTTATTTAGATTTCCAATCAATCTGTAAATTTATGTATGTATATATATATATATATTGTAAGTATTATTATTAGGATTATTACAATTCTAAAAGTGTGCGTTCTTATATTTACCATAAAAAAAAATAATAATTCCATTTTACAAAATGTAAATCTGATACACTCTAATATATTTGTATTATAATAAATATAATCTATAGAGAGAGGGGTGTTATAAATAAATAAATAAATGGTTCAATGATCATTTTTATATGTATAACTTTCTTTTTTAATAAGCATTTAAAGTAATTTTTTGTCAAATTGAAAAGGATCTATTTAATAATATAACTATATACAATTTTAAAAAATCTGACACGTTCCATTTCATTATGAATTAATTTTTTAATATATATCATTTACTCTATATAAAAAAGTGAAAATAATAGATCTTTAAAATGATCATAAATATGTGGTTTTCAATAAATGTATCAAAATAAATATTGTCAAATTGATTTGTGTATATATTATTCCATTGATTTTCAAGTGATTGAAAAATCCCCGCAGAAACAGCAGATGTTTTATTTTATTTGAAATATTATCAATTTTGATATGCTTGGTGACATTAATATCTTCTTCTTTTGTTAACTTTGTATACATTCGTCTAGAATATGAATATACTTTTTATTTTCATTCATATTTTTATTGTAGCGCTTAAGCATTAATTCCTTTTGTAACATATTATTGATTAACATAAAATTTACATTACAAGCGCAAAACTTTTATTACATTTTTATCTTAACCAAGTGTATGTTTCTGATTATGTATATGTTATTTTAGTGTATATTGTATATATTTAAGTAGCACGCGATATGCATGTTATTTGATAAGAAAACGATTGTATAATGACATTTTATATTTATACGCAAAACAACAGATCATGTACATTGTATATATTTATAATATTTCAAATACCTAATTATAAATATAATATGTAGCGGAACTTTTCACATATTTTCTATAGATACACCTCAAATTGTGCTGAAATATAAAATATTGAATATAAATAATACATTGAGTGCAAATTTTATTGAATGAATCGTGGTTTTGATATTAATCTTTTCAATAAATACATAACTATTTAAATGAAAACATTATGTTTTTCTTTTTGAATAAATATATCTTAAGCATGAACATCACAGTTAGATTTAAATATGATAACAATGAATAGTTAAAAAAATACAAATTTTTCGTATATACTATATAATATATATATATTTAAAAAAGATTAAAATGATTATAAAATTAAAAATCTCTGTTACTGAGAAATATATAATTACAAAATTAATGATCATACATATATAACTTAAAAAAAAAATTTAAAAAAATTGTGTGTCCTCCATTAAAAAAAGGCTATATATGATTTTATTATGATTATATAAATAATCATCTTTTTATTATATTCTGAACTATTGAGAAACATTTAAAATAAATTTATATTGCACATTTCAAATATATCATGGATTGGATATATGTAAAAAGAAATACTTGTTATAGAGAGTATCTTTCAAATGATTATAATAATATTGGCTTTCAAACAAATAATACACATATATTTCTATAATAAAGTGACCATCACCAATAATAATTATTATAGTATTTTTTTTTAAATTAGTATTATTACTATTATTATTATTATTGTTATTATTATTATTATTATTATTATTTTATCTCCGTGTCCGCCATATGTACCATTAAGTATCTAATATGCGTGACTGTAAAACGATTTTCCGTACGTGTTATTTTAAAGTTATTTCAAATTTGCAGTTAATATACATTCATATTTTTGTTTTGTTTTTATATAATTTTGTTTAAGCATAGTTTTAGAGTTACATTTATATAGATGTATAGTGTTTGAAATCACAAAACTAAAAAAGTATATAATAATATTCTTGTTATGCCTGATGATAACAATCTTTTTTCTTTTTTTCGTTGCTATTTTTACTATATACTTACATACATGAGTATTTTATATATGCGCTATGTTAATAAAAAGTGTAAATTCTAATATACCATACTTACATTTGCGATAAATAGTAAAAAAAATTCATTATTACATAAAAATGTATTCAAAGATCCGAATAATGATATATACTATTTCAGGTATACATACATATATATATATATAAATATTTTTGAATATGTATACGGAATACGGTGAAAAATAAAAAAAAGCCTATTGCAATATACCAGAAAATATTGAAAATATTATTAGCAGTATTGAACCAAACCGCATATAATTTAAATAAAGGCAAACCTTTTTTTTTACAACTATACATTTAATTATAATTGTTTCCTTTTCTTTATACAATATACCAAATTAAATGCTTTCAAACTCAATCGTCTTAAGGACAAATATAATTTTTGTATTAATTATCTATGGGATAATTAATTACGTTACGTTTACCCTAAGATATCTAATAATATCTTTTTTAATTTGGATTTTGGATTATAAAAGTTATATGATTTATTAAACAATAAAAAATAGAAGAAACAAACATGCTATAAAATATAATCATTTCATTTATCATCTATATGGTATATATAAAATATTTGCGATCACAAGCATTCATTTTTTATAAGTTAATATTTAATGCGTTATAGCAAAATTGTCAAAAATGATATATCATTTATGTTATTACAATTGAATGTAAATAATCTTTTTTATTCTTTATTTTTGTTTTGGTTTTTTTATTTATAACATTTTGTTCTATGTAAAATTACTTTTTTTTAATAAAAAAAAAAGCACACATTTTTCGCATTGTTCCTGCATATATAAATATTCTTATTTTGTGAATGTTATACGAATGTGAAAATCATATAAAAGTAATATATATAAGAAAGAAAGAAAAAAAGAAGAAAACTTAAGAAAATGAATTTATTGCATAAGTATCATAAGGCTTAAAACTCTTTCTATTATGCGTTATACCATAAAGTTATATTACATATATGGATATACGGTATCATCATAGAGAACACATCATGTATATAATACATAAAATTAATAAATTCCGTATAGTATGACTTTTAACCCCATCCTATATATATATATATATATATATATATATATATATATATATATATAAAGTAAAATATATTATATATACAATGTATAGTTCCATATAGAGTATATATATATTATATATATTCATAGATCTGCGATTTTATACATTAATTTCCATTTACACACATAATAATAATAATAATAGAAAATATCCACATATATTATACAGAATGGGTAAAATAAAAAAAAAGATTATCCTTTAACCTTTTAAATCTTTGTTGATTTTTTTCAATTAGCGTTCATCAAACAAAAGTGTCTAAACATCTTTAATAGTACATTAAAAATTGTCTTCCATTTATTGGAAAAGATGAAATATATTCGATAGTGATATAAAATTATCTAATCAAATTTAGTTTTCTACATCCAACTTGATTTTAATAAATTGATTTTCATTAAAATGAATTTTAGAATAATAACTTTCATAACGTCAAACCATCCTGTAAAAATAAAACAAAATAAAAAACTTTTTATAAGAGATGATAATTTCTTTGAATAAATGTTTTAACATTAATATATTATTTTCCGCATAGATACATCATATATTAATATTAATATTTTACAGTACATATATTATGCATAGATACATCAATGAATTCAAATACGTATATTACAAAAAAAAACAAAACAAATCCTTCTTATAATTGCAAATTGTAGCTATATATAAACAGTATTATATAAAATACACATGGTTCATAAAACGTATTTTAAACAAATGCTTTTGTTCAAAATTAAAAAAATATAATACAAATTAATTACTCTTTTATAATGTTTAAAGATAGGCGTACTTCGTGCAAAATTTTTAGTGTATATTATAACTATATGTGTATGATATTTAAAATATTTAAAAACATTTTATTTGTTCAAGAAGGTCAAATTTTTTTTTAATAAAATCAATGGAATATTTCTTCAATTTCAATATTTTATAATTCATGCTGTTTATAAATACTTTTGTGTATTCCTTTTTGTGTTATTATGTGTTTTTTTAATTATATCATTAGACATTCAAGATTAGATATACCTGAATCCCTCCAAATTGAAAATATTAAATCTTAAATCGTTAAACAGTTTCCTTCCATCTCTGTTTTAAATAATATTATTAATAATGGTTAATGTCATAATTCATGAAAAATAAATGATATATGAAACTTATTTATTAATGGTTAAATCTTTTTGTCAAACGTAAAAAAACAATTTCATTTCAAATTCTATATATTTATATATTATATGTTTGTATTTACGATACTTCCATAAAAATATTCAAGATCATTAACAAAACAAATTATTACATTTAAATAATTGTCAAATGCGATCAAATCTGATCTTTTGTATAGTTGATAGTAGAAATTGATAAGAAGCAATAATTATAAAATGCGTTTATGACATTTTCTGTTTTCCACATTATATTTAGAATGTTTCAACACAATAAGTAAAAATAATATATTTAACACAAAATTGAATAAAATGAAAGGAAAAAGGAATTAACATATTGCAATAAATATAAGTAATGTGAATCGTTTTTTTTTTGCATTACGTTATGTTATTTCATTAATTTAAATCTTATATTACCCGTGCGCTCAGATTGCTCTCGCCGCAGTGGACATAATGTTAAATCGATCGTAACGTTTTTTCATTTATTATTTCATATATAAATAAAAGCAAAAAATAAAAAAATCCATTTACGAGTACAGATAATGACTATGACTATGACATATAATGACATTTATACATATATATATTGTACGTAAAAACCTAAGATGTTATTTAGATATATACGCAAATATATTTGTGAAAAATATTTTATACATTAATTTCTTTACAAATTTATATTTATATACTACTTTTTTTATTATTATTTTTGTTGCATTTGTGTTTGATGGCAAATGTTCTATCTATATGTACCTGACTGAGACTTTTATATATTATTAGTATTATTATTATTATTTATATATAGATAGATATATGAGAATATTCTTTATTTTATTTGGATCTTTATGGTTTATTATATTACTTTAATATGCAAGTATATATATATAAAACTGATTGTATAAGTACTCGTCGAAGTCATAATATACGAAAGCAAAACCACAACAACAACAACAAACGGAAAAACAAAAAAAAAACAAGAGACACACACATTTCGTAATATATGAGAATATTTATAAATATTATAATATCGTTGTTGTCATCATCCCCCGCTGATTCCTTGACAATTAAAAACTATACGGTCTTTTATGCTTTAGTTTTATCTTTTTTAATATATTATTTATATATTCAAATGCAATATTATATATTTATAATAAATAAATGGATAGATTTTATATTATGATAAATATGTATAATATGCACATTTTGTGTGTACGTCTATATATATAGCGTACTCTACAACAATAAGAAAAAATGAATAAATCGAATTAATGTGCGATAATTGTATAGTAAACTTTATAAATATATATGTATGCGACGATGACTTGTGGACTTTTGAATGTCACTCTCTTTTCGATAATATCATAAATTAATGCAGTTATTATTTATAAAAATAATATATATATATAATATTTTCACATATGGTAAAGTTTTTATTTATTTTGATAGTTTTGTTTTGTATATAGGGGAACCTGTGATCATTCCTTTTAAAATGCACCTTTATGTTCATGTATATATTATTTTAAAGTTGCTAAACATCAGAAATAGTCTAAATTTAAATCTCGAAAACTCCCACGAAAGAATTGAATATTGATAAATTTACCGAGACCTGTTAATGGAGCAATTTCTTGACCATAACTACCTCGGCCACTCAACCGATTCTCGTCTTGGTTTATTACACTTCGATCAGTTAAATATTTCATTAATTATCGTAGCGGTGAACAAACAGTTGTACAGGTTCGAATCTTAATCGATATTGATATTCGAAGGTATATTTTTATTAATTCTATCGACATTAAAAGAAATTCCATATTATATTATTTTAAGTATATTCAAATAAAATATATGAATAAAATCATTTTAGTTCGCAAAAAATAGTGTGTATAATAAAATATTTCAATTTTAAAAAAATAAAAATTCCTTTTTAATGTACTTTTATATAAAATTTGATTTAAAAGAATAATAAAATATCATCTTGTATAGATCAAACAAACTAACAACTTACTGTATGTTACGACATTCTCATTTTATATCAACCTTTTTATACTCTGTATGCATTGAATAAGTATATGAATTTAAATGGTAATATCGCGATATAAAAACAAGATATATATTTTTATAATTTGCAGGTGAATCTCATACATTAATTTATATATATATGTATTGTATACTTATAAAACTAATAAGAAAAAAATAAACAACTTTTGGTGCAATATGGAAAAATATATTTAACCATATAAATATATATTTTTGTAATAATAATAACTATAAAAATGATATTAACCTCTGTTTTAATCGTTCAACTATACATTTATTTATACTTTTATTTATATATACAAAAAATATATCGTACGTATATATAGAATATTAAATTGTAAGAGGATATATTTCAAATGTTAAATATTTTTTTTTGTTTAAAAACGCGTTTATATAAAAGCATTTAGGTACAGGTAGATTTTAATATTAATTTCATTACCTATCTCTAAAGAGGATTATAAGAATCTTGACATAAGCATGAGTATTCACAATAACTTATCTAGATATTTTTTAATTGTATATTTAATATTTAAAAATCAAATATTATGTTAGAAAAATATACCATACATATTCAAACTGAATTGAAATAAAAGTATAATTTCTATCATATATTTTATCCTCTTATATCTGATGCAAAATATTTTTGTTCCACAATATATATTCAATTATACAGTTAACATATCAATTATTTTGTACAACACTGTTTTTTTCCATATTCATATATGCAGGTAACATATGTATATATAATATATTTTATAGGTATATTAATATCTATAATAAAATTGATGTTGATACAATAAAATAAATAAAAGACAGAAAAAAGCCAAATAAAAAAAAAAAAGCTAAATTTTCCAATAAATATAACATGGACAAATTATGTTAATGTTTTGTATTTTTTGATGGGTATAACATCTAAATGATATATAAAATTTTAATTGGTTCGTAAATTTGAGTTTGTAATGGGATGCATTTAGATTAAATCCATAATAATAATAATATATAAATAAATGCAATAAAAACTTGTTTGATTTTTAATTTCGTGTTTTGTTTTTTTTTCGCACTAATATACAATATTTTTTTTTTTTTAATTTACTTATTTTATTATATTATTAATGTTTTTTAAAATAATATATTAACCAAATAAATAAGAATATCAAAATATTTCAGTTTTTTATTATTATAATATAAAATTTAATAACCTTTTTAAGTGAATATTGATTAAAAAAACCATTTCATCGTTAAACTACAAAACTATATACAAAAATGAACTGTGAGAATGATCTTTTTGATGAAAAAACAGACAATTAATAAAAACTTACAAAATGATATACAAAAACTATTTAAATTATTATATATATAAAAAAATTACACGCACACATAAAAGGAAAATTGATGGACGAATTGTTTTGTATATGGAGACATTAATTAAATCAATTTAAAGTAATCGATATAATCGTGTTTATTTTCCTATTATTTGTATAAAGAATAAACAATTCATTTCTAGTTATTATTATTATTATTATTATTTTTTTTCGTTGAACAAACTTATTTTTTTTTATCAGAAATTGACATAACAATAGAAATATTTAGCATTTCACAGTAAAACTATTTTCAAAATATATTCGTAAAACATTTATATGTACACGTACGCGTATAATGAAAATATCAATTGAATAATAGATTTTCAATCGCTACAATAACTCACTCTATAACAATTCTTATGTTTAAACAAATAATAATTTATAAAAAAAAATTCAAAACAAGAAAATATTTTATCGATATTCATATACATAAAAGGTGAAATATTTTATTTTATGATATAACGAAATTATAAGAGATGCTACTTTAACTTTTGCATCTTATATTTATTGAACAATAGCAAATATATATATATATATAGTGACCGCGACCACTATTCAATACAATAAAACACAGTTAATTTCTTAGACTTTAATCTATATATATATAAATTATTAACAATTATTCATATTCGATATATTCAATTTTTATTGCATTTATTGAAATAACTATAATATTGTATTATATTTTTATTACAATATAATCAAATAATCAATTTACACTTTATGACAAAACAATGGTCAGTATTTATTTATTACTTATATATACGTTAAAATTTGCTTGAATTCTTATGGTGGCAGTGCATAGCAAAACAGTAGTAAATAATAAAATATGTTTTAATCCAGCATTTATTATTATTCAATTCGATATTCCAAATGTATTTTAATGACAAGTTTCTATTATAGATCTTAAATAATAAAGGGAACAGATGTATATGTTTGTTTTAGAGAATTATCATATTAATGTAATAAAATTTCAAATATACATTTTCTTTTTAATTTGGTAATTTTTTTTTTTTTAAATTCATAATTTTTATATTTTATATTTATCAAAGTTAAAGTACGTTCAAATAATTTATGTATCTTTATATATTATTGAAAAAATATTTATGCTTTAATATCCGCTATCATATAAATAAAATCTGGTAATCATATACGTGTATATAAATAAATAAATAAATAATCCAAAAATGTGTTTTGAATATATTATATATAAAATATCACAAAATATATTTTGTGTTGCACAAAATTACAATACGGTAAAACGCCGCGAAAGATTTTGTTTTTGTTTGCACCTACTAAAAACTATCAAACACACATTTTTATTTTTGTTTTGTAAATAATTTTATATTAAAAATGTTGAAAATTTCATCAGTTCTAATATGAAAGTATATTATAATTGATGTGTATAATAAAATTATGGTTTTTTGGTGAAATCTTTATGTAAATTATCGTCATAAGTGAATCAAAATATAATTCTTAATAATTATAAATAAAATCAGAAATAAAAAAACCATTTAATTATGTAAATTCTTATATAATTTTCTGTGTGAATCTAAATTTTAGTTGTAAAATAGTTTTGTTGTTTATGTTTTTGTGTGCATTAAACTTTTTATAAGACATATCCTGATATTTATTTCATTTTTGTATTTCCCACAGGTATGTTAATAAAAAATATTTTAAAGTTTGAAATTTGTCATTCCTTTGTATTGAATCTATCGCATTAAATTTACAATTTGTATTGAAATATTGCATACATAAATGTTATAAAAAAAACATTTATTTATATGTATAACAAACAGTAATTTTATTTTTATTTTTTAATTTTATTTTATAACAAATTCAATTTTGTTGTTGTTGTTAATGGAAACAGGTCCGTAATGAATTATGTTCTATATATTGTGTTTTTTCGATATTGTGTTTTTTTTATTACTATTTTTAATTTTCTATTTGATGATGCAAATGACAATTATTCTTGAAGCTATTCGGATTTCCTTAAGTAGACAAAATGATATTATGTTAATTTACAATTCAGCAAAAAATCAAGCGAAAATTATTTAAATATAAATAGAACAACATTTAATTGAGCGGACGGTTATTCCAAAGTACATTCCTGATTGTTAATCTAAACAGATTCCATTGCAATCATAAAATTATGCCAATATTTTTAGAAATGTGTTATTCAAATTAATGTAATTTAATTGTTATATTTTTTATCATAATCAACATATTTTGAAATCACTTTAATTAGCACAGCATATGCTATTATCTATATACAATTTTTTTCAATTTACCTATAGAATTATTGTATTACTATTAATATTATTTAATTTTTTATTATTATTTTCAGGTTAGTGTCATATTTGGTTTTCTATACTATACATGCACTTCATGATTATCATGTGATAAATTTCAAACAATGTGAGTTGTAAACATTTTTTTATTATATATATATATATATGCTTTATTATAAGGTTAACTAAGAAGCACAACAAATATTAATCTGTGCACCATTTAAGGAATCTGGTTTAAACAATGGGTTAAACTATAAAGATTTTTCAAAATCTCAATATTTTCCCCATGGGAAGATTTCAATCATTAAATTAAATACGGTTCAGTATATACTGTTAGTGTTAGAAATAATTAATCTAAATAAAAATAAAAATCTAAATAAAGTTATTTCGTTGCTTTGATTTCAATAAAAAAAAACGCAATGACGTTCGATTTTAGATCAATTTCATAATTAATGAATCAATCAGGTATATAAATTAGCTTTATTATATATATGCCATTGAATATATCGCTTTATATCTTTCGAAAACATATAAATAATGAAATGTATCGATGCTTTTTCATTTTTTTTATGTTTAAATTGTCATATAATCAACAAATTAAACATTCATTTTTATGACATGACATAATTTTCACATATTAAAAAATAAAATATATAAAGGTATATGAATATATACCAATTTAAATTTATTTTATATAATTTATACAATCAAAAATATATATTTTATTATGGATTTTATTTTATGATAGTATTTTTTTTTTTTTTTTATAAATTTTTCTATTATATTATATTATGATTTTTATTAAACTCTCACAGTCGTAATATTTTCGGTATATATGAAATTACATATATGACTTCTAGATTTTTACATATGTATATTTATTATTCAACATATATATATAAATTCAAATAAATTCATTATTATTAAATAGTATATAATCGAGTTTATGACATTACCAAAGAATTGTAATATTATAATTTTTTTCCATCTATTTTTTATAGTGTATATTATTTATATTTGACTCTGCAGTTATATTTTTTGCTTTAATTTTTACAAGTTTTTTAAATTTGAATCTCACACGAAATGGATTTATTTTTTCTTTTTGATACTTTATTATGATTATTATACTATTATTATTATAATAATAATTTTATTTTTATTATTATATATTATTGTTATTGACAACTTTTACGTATCCACTTATAATATATTTATTTTTTTTTTATATATATATGGTCGTTTCTCACGTTCGATCAATGACCTGATTTTTATGATATACATTTAAATATTATATTATTAATATTGTTATACACATTTACTATATATTATACTCGAATATAAAAATATAAAATCTATGAGCTTTTATATATATACGTTTAGAATATTAATTAATTATATTTTTAATTAATTTTTATATTCAATAATGCCGAAATAATTATATTAGATTAAAATTTTACTATTTTTATTGTTGCCTCTTGTCAAGAAAAAACGTTGGCAAGTGATGCATCATAAATATTTTATTATCGTAAAATTTTTTGATCTTGGAATATCTATATAAAAAAATGTTATTATATGTTATACCGATTGTATATGATGTTTGTTGGATATATTTAATTGACAAAAATTATAGGAAATAAATCTATAGAAAATTAAACAAAATCTTGTTTATGAAACTGAACAGAATTTTCTTTATACAAAATTTCCTTTACGAAAAATGTCTCTATTCTATAATTAAATCATCAGAATAGTTAGCACCCTGTCGGTATATACATGCCGTATTAAAATTTCATAGTATAATAAAAGTAAATAAAATAAAACTGATTTTTTATTTATTTCAATATAAAAACATTATAATTTGAATTAAGCGGTAAGAAATAATTTATGCTACGGAATGAAGATGTAAAAATCAATTATCACAATTCGATTTCATTTATATAATATCTGTTTTTATATATTCAATATATATTCAGCTTTATTTATTTTTTTTAAGTTTATATTCATTAAATTGAGATTATTATCCATATAATTCCATATCAATTATTAGTAAAACCAACAATGCATATATTATAGGCTTACAAAATCAGTAATTTAATTAAATAAAAATTTGCAATGTGAATTATAAGAAATTGAATTCTTCAATACACGATATAATAAAAATAATAAGCTAATATATTTTGTATTCCTTTCTATATTTGTGTAACAAAATATTATTTGTGTAAAAATAAAACAAAAAAATGTATACCATTCACTTTGCGTGTTTTCCTTAAGTTAGTTATAAAATTTGATTGTCTATTTACATATCATATATATGAAAGCTGTATATATGTATTTTTGTATCTCTATATAATCATAAATATAATATAGATATTTTGAAATTAATTCAATTTATTGTATATATATAATAATACAAATATAGATATATATAGATTTTAAAGTGAAATACATTCTTTTGTTTCTCATGTATACCCGCATTACAAATATATTAAATTATACCGAAATATCAAATTAATCCATCTCGTCAATTTACATTATGTGTAATATTTCTATCGTTAATATATTTGAAATAATAAAACAATAAAACCAGAAAATTTCATTTTATAAAAATATCTATAATATTTAAACATTTTCTTTACGTATGTATATCAACATCTTATAATATATTTAGTAATAAAATATTTTATATACTATAAGATAATAAATTTATTTAAATGTACTTTAAAAACACCTCTTTTTCGATTTTTATTTTTAAATGTAAAATAATATTCATGTTATCTACGTTTATGATTTTACTAATATTTTTTTAATCTTTAAATATATATTATATATACAAAAATGTTTCTAAAAACAATTCAACAATGGATGATTATTAAAAGCTTAGAATTTATATTATATATATACATATTTCGTTTTCAATATGGATATGGACTTTTATACATAACTCTATATGTATACTCTATGTATAATATAATATAATATAATATTTATATAATCATAATACTAATTACTACCTAACACTAAACATAACTGATAGGGTCAAGTGAATGTGTTGTATAGGTTATATTTATAAATTTAAATATGTATATATGTGAATAGATTGTATATTCATTTGTATACATCGCATACATGTGGTATGTATATTTGGAGGAGAGGCCGAAATACAAAACACATCCAATTTTTTTGATTTGTAGATGTGATATATTACTTATGCTTTATTATGATTGAAATATAAATTAAAAATATATATATATTAATTATTATTGCATATTCTTCTTCTTGAAATGTATAGTTTATATTTTTAATTATAATTAAATCCTAGATATACAACCCATCGTGTCACAATGATATTTTATAATGGCGACGTTTGTTTTTCTATAGAAGAATGCATTTTAGCTTGTGATCGTATGTCGATAAAGTATATGAATTCGGGAAATATATGAGTTTTTCGCGAGATTATGTAATATTAAACGATTTTATATAACCAATTTTTCAAGTGGAAAATGCAATAAAAATTGTATCTTCATGTTTATTGCCATGTATAACAAAAGTATTTTGTAATATTATTTAATTCCTAAAATGATTATAAAAAGAAAATAAAGGAATACTTTTAGAATACCATAATGTTGCGTTTTTCTTCCCATTCATAATCAATTAGAAACTATGAATAATTGCGGTATAGGTTTTATGATGTTTAATTTATCTTTATATTTTTTAACATGCATTCAACAATACTTTTCATAGCATTTATTAAATCCATTTCCCCTATGTCCTATGGTACTGAATCCCATCAAAATGTGGGGATAGTTATTTCCTTATTTTTTACAAAAATAAACATTTATATTTTTCACAAAACAAATCTTATATTTGCCAAAGGTATTCTTATTTTCTAATAATAACTATCAAGTTAAAAATCTTTCGTTTAGTGGACTCGAAAAGTATTTTACATAAATTCATATTTAATTTATACAATGATTACAATAATAATTATATTTCTTTAAAATTAAAAAAAACCAATTATATATGTAAATTTTATATTATCCAATTGGCGTATCATTGTAGGTAATTTTACCTGTATAAAAAAATGTTAAAGATTTCTTTTACCTGCTTAACCATTTTTCTTTGAAAAGAAAAACATTAAAATGATTTGTATAAATGTTGGCGATTATTTAACACTATAATTCAGATGATGACAAAGGTAAATTCATAAAAACAAATACACAAATTGTGTATAAATATCTATTGTATATTGTAAATATTCACCGGTATATTTAAACCGGTATCTACCTTAATACATGTATTATTTATCTTATTGTTCATCTACAGATAAGAAAGGCAGTAGAGATCTTTATATAAATTTAAAAATAATAATTGAATACAAAGTGTATGTTGATATGAATATCAAAGAATATCTTCCTATATGTTTAGCTGTTTGAAATGTGTCTTTGTGTGTGTGTGTGTGTGTATGTGTTACATATTGGTGTTTCCATAATAGTTTTATAACAAAATTAATTTCAAATAGATTCTCACGTATTATCGGTAGATTTAATTGAACTATACATTTAAACTATATAATAATATAATAATAATTATAATCCCAATATTTATATATGCATATATCATATATATATAAATATTGTACAAATTATAAGCGAGTTGCATATTTCACACTGTATATATTTATTTATATATAAAGCGAAATATATTCAGAAATATATCATTTATATATATATATATGGAAATAAAATTATTTAATTAAATTTTAACAAAGATTTTCAATTAAATGTGCGTACAAAAAATAGCAGCACGCGACATAGAAAAAAATAAAATAAATATACATTACTGAGTTATTTATTTGATAATGTACTCTATTAATATACATAAAGTTATACATTTATAAATAAATAATGGTTATTATATGGATACAGATACGTGTTTTTGCGAATTGCATGAATATAGTATGAGAAAAACGAAACGACACAATGCGGTAGCAACAATATTATTTTACATTCATTTCTGATCTATGTGTTATCGCAATATAAATTTTATTTATATATACTATATATAGGTATTGTATAATGCATATAAATAAATGTGTGCGATCGATATTACTTTTAATATACCATACCATCTATAATATACATATATATGTATTCAATTGAAAGTCATATAAAATCATTTTTAATTGTAGATAATTTACTTTTTATTGATGCAGTTAATTGATATTATATTATTATATTTTTTTTATTCATTCTAATTTCTCGTGTTAAAACACATACAAAATACTATATAGATATATAATCTATGAAAAAAAAATACACGTATCTCTATATATTTTTATATTAGTTTGTACGTTTTTTTGCACAAAATACTTTTACCATTTTAATCTAATATATTGATAAAATATAAAAGAAAAATATATATATATAGTTATAAATAATGAATACATACACCACATAAAGTTTACATGTTAATGATATTATGTTTATATTTATATGAAATGCCGCACTTTTCAAAAGAGGCTTATACATATCAAATGAATTAAAAGTGCACTTGAATATCTACAATTTACAATATTTTATTTTCATACCACAATAAATAAATAAATATTGTATATACATATGATACACCATTTATTATAAAAAGCGCGATCATATAGTTCAAGTCAAAATTACGAAAAATTAATTAATAAAATGTGTATTATTTTGTCTTATTACTTTGTTGCAAAAATGGAAAATTTATAATTATCTAGTAATATTTATTTGTGCGTATTTTGAAATGTAATATTTATAGACTATTTATATTTTATTTTATATAAACATAAGTATAATTTACTATATGCTGACTGCTTATGGTGAGTTGTTCTTTTACAGGTTGAACAAGGCGAAAAAAATCAGATTATATCAGTTATCTATAAGAATTAATTTAGTAATACATAATTTACACTTTATAATACTAATTTTCTTGCCTAAATTTATAATACAATTTGAAAATTTTATTTAATTTAAAACCAATCGACTTTTGAACCTTGTTCAATATAATTTTCATATTTCCAAGAATCTCATGAATATTATAAAAAAATCAGAATGCGAACCTTTTTTCCTCATTATTTGATCCGAGAATTAAAAAAAAAGATAAATATTGCAAAGTACAAATTAAATTGTAATTTATTATAAATGTTGATAAAAATATATGCATATGTTATTATATTATATATATATATATATATGATATAAAAGTTTAGAACGTTTACTTAATTTGTTTTTAATTATCAAGATACAAATAATTGTAATCAAAATAGTTTTAAATATATAACTTCTATATAAAGATATTTACGTAAATATAAAAATTTTAATTCCGTAGAGCAATCATAAAAAGTCATAATAATAATTATATTATATGATTATTTTATCCAATAGATTCGCAAACGATCGTAATATAATTTATTTTTATCGTTTGGGTACAATATGGGGAAAAACAAAATTCAATTAAACTGAATAACGTTTTAATGTAAAGTTTTTACGCAATTTTTTATGTTGAAATACATTACTTCTAATTATACTTTGTATATAAATAAATTTTAATTGTTTAAGCTTATTTTATTTACATTATTTTTTTTACAAAGTATAAGGCTACCATTACAAAGTATATATAAAATATAAAATGATTAAATATGTTGTTTAAGAATTTAATTTCAAGTGAAAGATTGAAACAAATCATCGCTTAAATGATCTTAAATTGTAAACCGAAAAACATATTACATTGTGTCTCAATATTTCGGTTAATATATTCATTTTTAATAAATCCTATACTATAGTTTTTTTTTTTTTTTTTAGAAAATCATGACTGAATCATACCTTTGTTGTTTTTTTAATAAATAAATACGATTAATAAAAGATATGAATAATTAATTTCTGTGATATATAAATGTCAATAATAATCATAATTGTAATGTTGAATAGTTTTTTTTTAATATTTTTGTACGTAGGTTATGAATAACTAAAAAAAAGTTTTTATTTTTCTATATTTAACATCAATTTCGTTATTTTTATTTTTTCTTCCTCTATATTTATGATTATATATACCATTTTGATTATGCATAAATTATTTAAATTTAAAATATGTAAACACGTGTGTTTATTAATCAACTCTGCTTCTATATGTATATATTTTTATACTTCATCATCAAAATTAAAAAAACAAATCCAATATATATAATAAAACTAATATTCATAATGTTTAAGAATTAATTTTTAAATTAACTTTATAAAATTATAAATATATACCGACATCATAAATACAATGACCTCTTATGAATGAAATGTATTTATTTAATAATTAAAAAAAAAATCCGCACAATATGTTTTAAATTACTTATATACGTTAATCCTATAGATATAGTGAACATCATCATATATGTGCTTGTACACAACATGTATGTATATATATAAATCGATATACCTGTACAAAAATAAATTTTATAATGTTATTATATTTATTTAAAAATTAATATATTTTATATTTACCTACTTTATCATCGCACGAATATAATTTATTTTTATATTTTATGTGTAACAAACTTAAAAAAAAAATGCAAACAACAAATTTTCTTTCATAAAATTGGCTATTAAAAATGTTATTCCATATTCATTTTCATACATATTAATAAATATGTAAATAAATATAATAATAATAATGATAATAATTTTAACTTGCTAAAAGTATTTTCACACTATGTATATATTTTACGTATTTGATTTAGTTTAGTTTATATATATTTATAGACAAATAAATATAAAAAAAGACACACATTTATTTATATATTATGAGTATTATGACCATTAAAATAATATTCCATAAAACCGTGCGGCAGTTCATAAAATAAAGTACAGGATAAATGTATAATAAAATAGAGAATGGAATTTTGTATGGTAAAGATTATATTTATTATAACATCATCCATATGTATAGGTATATCGCATACAATGCAATAATTGTTCTTGAAATCATCTTAAAAAAATACCACGCGAAATCACGTATTTAAATATAATATTATTGGTAAAATTATACCTATTTTTAAGATTAAACAACTGTTAAAACAAAAATAACAATCAAAAAACAAATAGAACCTTATATATAGAATATAATATATATATATAGAATATAATATATATTAATTATATGAAAGCGTTTATTTATTATTCAATATATGTATATAATAAATTCTTGTAAATTTATTATATTTAAATATAAAAAAAGTGTTAACATTTAACTCCATTTTAAATGATGTCATTATACAATATCTATCTCTATATAAAGATTTATTTATATAGTTATATAAAAAAGGTGCTAATTTAGATTACTTTAATATTTGTTATTATTTTTAATTATTCTGTTATATATATTTATTACAATGATAAGTGTATATATGTTAAAACGACGAGATAAATAATCCAATTTTAAACAGAAAATGAAAGAAAAAAAAAATGGTACCGAAAAAATCCCTTTGATCTTCCTACTTTTTATATATAATTAAGTCATTTATATTTTAATATTAGATGTATATATAAAACAATGTATATAAGATTATTTGATATAAAATGGATTTATTTCTATCAATATATAAATAACAAAATACATTTATTTTTATAGATACCTAAACATATAACACTTATAAATGTCTATATATGTTTATATATCGAAACAAAGAAATAGTGATATAATTATGTTAATTTTCGATTTTTATGTATTTAAATAAATAATTAAAAAAACTATTTTCTTATTCTAGTTTTTTAATGCTTTATTGTTAATTATAATAAAAAAAATTTTATGGCTAAACGGTGGCGTTTTATTCTAAATTTCCTTATTTTTATTCAATCATATATAAGAATTTTAATTTTACTGATTTTTAACCCAAAAAGGAAACATAAACATTTACAAGTAAACATTTACAAGAATATTAACAAAAATTTTATTACGAATCTAAATTGAATTCAAATCAAGTTTTTAAAATATAATGTTTTTAATGTTCTTGCATTTAAACGTTCTATATAATTCTATTTATGTCATAAAATATTACTGTATTCCATTTTGAAATCCAATTTTATTATGAAAACTATCAATTGAAATATAACATTGAATTAAATCACTTCATATTTTTTACCATGTTTCGTAATATCTGGGTTAAAATTTACAACCAATAACAATCGAACCGTCGATGAGTGAATAATTGTAAATAATAGAATTTTATTATAATTTCTAATAGAGATTAATATTAAATTTAAAATGGGTACATAAATATGTATATAAAGGTTTATCATTGATTATATTATTTAAAAATACATATGTATGATATATATATATATATATATATATATATCCATTTTTCCATTTTTTTTTTCCATAAATCCATTTTTTCATCTTCTTAATTTTTAAATATATACAATTTTAATATAAACCTATATTATATAAATCTCTGACGCGTATAATAATATTAATATCAAAACGATGACACCGCTTATTATTATAATGTGTTTAAACTAATCTTTTTTTATTATTATTAAAATACATTTTTATATATTATCTGTTTAATATATAAAGTATAGTAATAAATTGGGTGAAAATTAATTAAGAATTGCTTTTAAATTGTTATTTCTCCATAAAATAAACGCTATAAAAATTTATTTCAGAAATATTTAAATTTGAAAAATTTAAATATTCAAATTTATAAATATTTGTTAAATTTAAATTTTCTAATACAAAATAATATGCGGCCATACCGGGTTTTAAGATCGCTAAGGCTATTTATATGTTATAGATTCGTTAGTTGCTTAGCAATAATCAGAACACCGAAAATGTTTCATCCATAGATATATTAGGTAGTTTTGTTAAACATTTTTCCGACAATTTAAAGAGTTATTTTGAAGGAATTTTAAAAAGAACTAAGGATTACATTTAAATATGCGATAATCCGCGATAATAATTTTGTGATGTGCCATTTTTACACATTACAAAATTATTATCGCGGATTATCGCATATAATGTATTTTCTATAATTGCATCAATTTAAATGAGTGGCGTGTTACGCAGTGATATAAATATATGGGTTTAGTTTGGAATTTAAATAAAAATTTGTTATAATATTGCTATAAAAATTATTCATTTTTTATTGAAACCATAATTTTTAACCATTATTTCAACAACTTAACAATAGATAGTATCGCAAGATAACTTGTGTACCTAAAATTATAAAAATCATATAAAATCCACAAATATTATAATTATTATTTTACATGCATATTGCATACATACGAATACATTTAATAATATAGCATATGATTTTTAATTTAATTTAAAATTTAAATGACATCCGAATATTTTTCAATTAACTCTATCTATATAATATAATATAATATATATATAGAGACGGAGATGAATTTATAAATGTATAAGTTGACAATAAAATTGTTTAAAAAGTTGTAAAACAACATAATTAATTATACATATTGTAATTTATTATATATATCACAGTTCTTTTTTTTATATATAAGATCATCATCACGCATATGTTTGAAGAAAATATTATATCATACTGAAAAATGAAAACATTCAATTTAAAAACTTTATATATACCTATAAAATTTAAAATATGTACGTAAAGGTATTTCTGCAATTTATATATTTTAGGTTTATATATATGATACAATATAAAAATGTTATAAATATAAAAATACATTCATTTATATATCCTAAGTTATATATGTATAGTTAATAAATGCATATATAAGAACATGTTATTGCAATACGACATTTTTAATAATTTACGCTTTAAATATGTGTCACAATAAAATATTTTTAATAACAAATGTATAATTTTTGTGTGATGTTATAAATTTCTTCAAAAGGTGAAAAGGTACGCATACAACAAATAAACCAAAAGTTTTATTTTCTTAATGAAAAAATAAAAATATAAAAATACAAAAATTCTTTTAAAATATCATTTAAATATATACTCATATTTTTGCAAAACTTTGTCGGTATTCTTTTACAACATAGATATCTGTATATATAAATAAATATATGGATTGTTATATATATTGGATACCTTCAATCCACATAGCAATATATATTAAAAAGAAACACCTCAAGATGATGGTTCAAGTAAAAAAAAAAAGAAGATCTGTTGGTTATGCATATATTATATATATATATATATCTATAAATTTTGGAATATGAATCCATATGCACTTGATGTATATCGACGAAAATTTTCATATATATAATTTGATACAGTTTGGTAATTTTTTGTATATGCAGTTTATTTTGTAAATGCATAGAATTTTTTTCGTGATGTGTGCTATGTTGAAAACGAAAACTTGTATATATATTTGAACAACATATCTTAAGAAAGCGGTATAGTTAATATATTCTATAGCAAATTCTTATTCTTGATACCTATAATAAAATGTTGTATAATGTTGAAGAATTGAAAAAAAAGGAGTATTATGTAATATAAAAATATTAATACACAATAATATCTAAAGAATATTTTATAATTTAATTAAAAATATTTATAAGAACGATCGTATATATAACAAATATCAGGTTTTTGTATTTTGATAGATTATGAACGATTTGTATATGATGAGAAATGTAAGGCTATTATAAACACAATTGTTTCATATATTGAACATTTATGAAGGTGATACAAAACGAATACCATATAATAATAAGAAAATGTTAGTTCTTACGTTAATGAAATTTTCATTGAAAGGATTGTGTTTACAAATAATAAATAAAAAACATGAAAAACTATTAAATATATTTACAGAATTAATATAAAAGTGAAATAAATAATGTATAATTAAAAATTCTTTTTCAAAACCTATAGTTTTTTTGTTTCTTCTTATTTTCTTCATATAATATTTTAAAAATATACTTTTATTTTATCTAAATTTATGGTTTTATTTTGTTTTTCAACAATGTATATATTATACGAAAGAGGTTGTGTAATGAAAAAAAAAAAGAAATAAAATATAAAATGTGTTGAAAGGCGGTATTTATACGCATATAAAATACAACTCTTTATATCCAATTGTAAAAACTAAATTATAATTTTGTTATACATTTTAATGAATAAATATTACTTAATAAAAACCATCTGAAGAAAATATGTCCCTAAATGGGATTTCATTAATTGTATAATTAATTTTTGTATATATAAAAATCTGTTTATAAATATTGTGCCGTATAGACGAGATATAATAAAAATTCAATAAGTCCTGTCTTTTGCATTATTTGATTTAGTATTATTTCATTCTTATAAATGATCTACTTTCAATACGTCTATTTCCATAATTCATATAGTTTTTTTTTATAAAATGTACATTAAATGAATGAATAAAAACGATTTCTATAAAATGACCGCATTTTGGAAATACATTTTCAAGCAGTCAATTAATTTATTTATATACTGATGAAAGTATAATAATGATATAATATTATATGGAGGATCGATTTATAGTATATATATAATTTTTCTAATTATCAATATGTTATTTTCAGTTATAATTTATGCCCATTTCGATGATCTTATTAACATATATTTTCTATTATTATGTATACTACCATCTTATATATATAAATATTATGTATTGAATATAAATAACTATACAATTTAGAATTTAAAACAATAATTTATAATAAAAATAAAATATGATGATGTGCTGGCGGTAAAATGTATATAAAAAAGTTTGCTATTATAATATATCTATCATAGGGCATAATTTTGTAATAATAATACTATAATAAAATAAATGATAATTCACAGTACATAAAATAATAATAAATTATGATATATACCTATTTGTTTCTAATTATAACTCTTTTTCATTCATAGTATATATATTTAACTGACAATTATATACGGAATAAGAAGAAAACAACAATTTATAAAATATACATAAATAATCAAATGTTATTTGATGTTCTTTTATACCTATAGATTTTTATTTTATTTTTCATGATTATCAATTGTTATTTTAATTTATTATTTATATATGCATATACAAAAAATAATAGCACAATTATATTTACTTTATAAGATAGATTATAGACATATCGATGATATTATACTTGTAATATACTAATGATACTATAGATATTTGTGTTTAAACATTCAAATAAATAAATGTGATATGATTTTAATTAAAATTTATTCATAAAAATGCAAATATTATATATTATAAAATTGAAATATCATTTAAAAACATTTATTATTATTATTATTATTATTAGAAAATTATTCAATCAATAGTATGGAAAATGAAAATACACTATCGTTATTATTGTATATACTTACATATAGATAGAGAGGTAAAAAATATAAAATTAAATATAATACTAACCAATAACTTTTAATGATAATTATTTTATTGATCACGAATGAGTTTTGGTCTTTACACAGCGTTGTCAATTCATTTATTATAATCCTAATGTTATATCCATACGATAACATTGAATAAATAATAGAAAAGCAAATATATATATATCGGTATATACCTCAGGTATTTCTACATATAGATAATTCATGACTTCATTATATAGTGAATAGGCAAATTAAATGCTTACCATATTTGCATTTAATATTTTCATATATATATAAATATTTATTATGATTATGTTATATATTTTATTGTTTTTATTATCTTATGAAAAACTCTATCGGAGAATGTTTTCTGATCCCATTCCACCCTGTCCCATTCAAATCCAAAGATATTTTTGTGAAATAAATTATAAATATATTTGTATAGCACAATATTTTACAAGAAAAAGGATTGAAAATAAATTCCACTCGCCTCTACCGCTACCTAAACGTGAATACTTCCTGTTTTATATGTATTTTATTTCATCGTAAACATTAAATTCATTTATAACCGATTATTTTTTCTTATTCATAATGTTGCTTACATATACAACTAAAACTAAAATCAAATTTATATTCATTGACGGATTTAATTATTAAATTAATTCTCTAATACATTCATTTTTAAACCAAATAAGCAATATGTAAAAAGTCTTATCTGCATTATTACAAAAAAAAACTATAATATATATTTAGTAATTTATATAAACTCACTGCGATGTATTATTACAAACCAAAAAAAAAAAAATAAAATGAAATATATATAACTTCATATAACAAATATTATATATTAAAATATCGACATTTAGATAATTAGTTGATTTCTCACACATGAATAAACCACAGGGTTTCCTGCACTCACAATATAAACAATTTTTCTTCGAAAATTCCCAAGACCCATAAACCGATCCATTTCAATAATATATATATACATATATACATTTAAATCGCACTCATCTAAATATATACCAAAAATTCATGTTATTTGCTTTCATTATTCTACATAAAAAAATTGTTTTATATATGCAAAGCTCATATGTAACTATTTAAAATGAAAACAAATCAAAAAATTATTATTATTTTTTTACAAATGAAAAAAAAAATCACGATTTCATTATAGATTATATGATCATTATTATTATTATTAAAACTCTTCCCAAATGAAATATATATGTATATATATATATATCTATATCTAAATATAGAAAGAAAAAGAATCATATATATATATATATATAGAAGAACCAACAATAAAAAACAAAAAAAAACAGAGGCTTCAAAATAAGTGGTATAACCTAAAACACATTTAGCTTAATTAAAATGCGAGCATATTCTAAGTTCCAATCCAACATATAATATACGCAACAAGTCCGTCAAAATATTAAAATAATTTATTAAGAAATGTGTGTATATAAAAAAAAACTCATATATGGAAGAAACTCATTGAGTATTATATCGAATAATCACAAAACAATACCTAAAAAAAATCATATATAATAATACATTACTATATTTCTTTTTTTGTATGTATCTCTATACATATATTATTTTTAATAAACGTTTTATATCTGTATATCTATATATAGTTTATGTGAATTTGTATTATATATTTTTAGTGAGTTTGTGATTGATGAATTTGATTTTCTAGATGAAAAATTAAGTTCAAATCAAGGTATATACACACTTAACAACATATAGATATATATTGTATGTAAATGGTATTAATTTTTACTATTTGGTTAGTTAATTTTTTACAGTGCTTTCGCAGTTACCGACCCATGTACAAAAAAAAAATTGGTAATATATGTACGTATAAACTCATATATTTCAATACACGATATTATTTTAATTTAAATATGTATTTATAGTTAGTCGGTTATATAAAAATATATAATATAATTAATTGCATACAATTGAATCCCTTGTTTTAATTTAAATTGAATGACATATATCAATGTCAAAAGTGTTTTTTTTGTTTATGTTTGTTTTTTATTTTCTATATATTATGATTATTAAGATAAGATGTAATCAATGGGAAATAATAAAAATTGGTTAAACATCCATTATTATTATTATTATTATTATTATTATGCATTACGGTGTGAACGAAATCAATTTAAATTGGAAATTTGGTATAAAATATTAATTAAAATTACAAAATTTAAAAAAACTTATAATAAATTACTTTTTATCCTATTTTTTTTTTGTTAAACATTCATTCTAAAATAAAATTAATTTGTTTCAATCTTAAAACTGCATCAGCAAAATCTTCATATTTAATATTATATAGCTCTGTTCTAAATGAAATATCATTTAAAAATATATATAAATTATCAGAATCGTTTTTCAAAAATGCAAATTCAAGTATAAGTTCTTGAACTTATATTTAATAATATATAAAAAAAATAAAATAAAAAATAAATTTTTCGCTTTACAACCAACAATCTGGTTTTAGCATCCAACAACAGCCTTCTGTTGTTAGTTTCTTAATTTGTGGCTTTTACGGTGTCGGTATTTAGCCGTACGACCAACCGCAATGGGAGAATATAACTGTGTTAAAATTCAGATTTGAAAAATAACCAAAAATACAAAATATATTGTGTGTACAGTAGGATTCGAACCCACGCCCCCAAAATTTCGTTAGAATTTTATGTTGGTATTTTTTCTATTTACACCATAGAGTTATAAAAATTAAAATATATAAAAATACAAAATATATTTAGATATAAAATAAAAATAAATATATAAAAAAATAACTTATTATAATACAATACGTGCGAAAGAAATTAAGTCAAAATAAATAATAAAACATTTGTTTAAATGTAGGTAATAATAAGTATGTATATTTAATATATAGATATTACCGAGATGTATATAATATTTTATTTAACTGTAGAATTTGTATATTTTTTTTATTTTGTATATTATATGTATAACAATATTTATATATATATATATATATATAACTTTATATTTCAATTTTATAAGGTAAATATCCATCCATGTATTCTTCTATTCTATTATATGGTTATACATTATAATATACCACACAATATATTCATTTTTTTACATTCACTTTAAATATATTGTTTTAAAAGAGAAAAATTCATATATACATACCGCTATGTATATGAATATTTATATATTTAAACGACATATGAAAACAGTTTTGTATTCATAGAACGTTTTCAAGTATATATATATATAATAAATATAAAATTTTCGACATATCTATGCAGGAAGCGGATCTCTATTTTTGATCATTTATATATATTCCACTCTAAAATGACAGATTCAAATACGACCTCTGACGCTATATTATACTTATATATTTTATATATATGCTGATTAAAGTTAAGAAAAATTATAAAAAGAAGATGAAGAAGAAATTGAAGATGCGGCTATATCATCATCATCATCGCATATATATAATATACATGTGCATAAAGGGTGCGAAAAAAATTGATTCACTTTGGTAAATCTATGCGATTTTGTTGTTGAAATTATGATTATTCTACATACATTTTTTATAAAAAGTGAAGAGAATTTTAACAAAAAATTGTAGGAAAATAGCACTGAATTTTCCGAGAAAATTGTACGGAATTTCCATTAGAAATGTATATAGAATTTCCTTATAATAATATGTAGAATTATCAAATTAAATTATAGAGAATTGCTCTAGAAAATAGTATTGAATTGTCACCGAAAATGATACTGCATTTTCCGAGAAAAATATACAAAATGTTCTTAAATAAATTATACGGAATTTTTTTTTGTGAATCATAATTTTACATAATTTCTTACTAAACCATCATTATATAGAATATAATATATGACTTTCATACCTTTTAGAGCACCATGTACATAGATATATTGAATAATTTCTATCTAAATATATTTAATATTATATTCTGCACATATTAAATATATACCTATGCATAGAAAATATATTTATTTATATATAATATTTGAAATATGTCGGCGGGACTCTTACTATCATTGTCTTATTTATCATATGTATATATGTATATATAGGTATATATTGGAGAATGTTATATAAAAAATAAATAAAATAAATAATAAAATACACAACAATATAATAATATAGATAAATATAATAATAAGAAAACGGTTCAATATAAAATAATCATTGTTTTTTGGTATTGGTATTTGTATAAAATCATATATGGTTAAGGTGCACTCTTTTGACAATTTCTTTTGTATTTTTTCTTCTTCTAATTTACATATTTATATGCAAATATAATTCACACTTCTTAAGCTATATGGGAAAATGAATGTAAATAAATTTATCCAATAAAAACAAACATCTATATAGGTTTTTAGATATTATTTATATATATGTATAGTTATAATTTATATATTTCAAATCTATGTGAATTATGATTATATTGTATTTAAATCATATAACCTATAAATCATTTATTCCATATCTATATATATTCATAATCATATATAAATATAAATAATATATTTACTTATATACATTTTATTTTATTGAAAAAACACTTAACAAAAATTTTCACTATATATTATTATATTTTATGACCAATGTACCTGTTTTTCTCTTGTATAATAATACATTATTTATACACATAAACATATATATATATATATATATATGGATATGGTACAAATATATATTATTATATATGTGGGTAACATTCGGGTACCGTATATTATTGCATATTTAGAATTTTATAAATCGTACATATATTATATATTTTTTATGTTTATCTATATGGAAACAAACCAAAAAATAAACAAAAAAATACGTAAAAGAAAAAGAAATTACGATAAAAATGTATGATATTGATGTCGAAAAAGAAAACATAATGCAGTATAATATTTATACATATACAATACTGAAAAGTACAGGTATCTTTAATAATAATAATAATAATACAAAAACAAAATAAATATAGCTAGTTTTATTTATTTTAAACCTCATCTCTATCATTGTACAAATATAAAATATATAAACTATATAATAAGATATACTACATGAGCAACTTTATTTATATTTTTACAAATATGTATTTTTATACATACATATATCTATACTTTATGGTTTTCGATAGATTATGTTTTATGCAAAATTATCTGTTGTTTTTTTATATGCATATATATGTATGAAAAATTTACATACACATATCATACAAATAATATATAGGTAATGTATATTATAAAGATTTATACCGACCAACATAATACATATAATTTTTTTTATATATATAAACGATCGTGAGAAATATGAACTTGTTTATTCAAAACAGTAGTCAATTTCTGTAAAAGTTTTTTGTGTTTTTTATATTTTCTGTATGGTATCTTTTCTATGAATGTTATGATGTTATGCATGTTAGTAGGTATATATGTACCTCTGTCTATATACATATATACAAAATAGATTTACATATTGCATTGGATTATAATTTAACATATTCAATTCATATTCATATATACTCGTATATAAAATATATAAATTTTATTTATAAATTCTTCTTTGTTAATTCAATTTAAATGAATTAAATTCATCTATATATAATTTATATATATATAATAAGAATATATTGTATATATTTCGTGATTTAATGGCGTCATAATTTAATTTTTATTTAAATTTGTCAACTTGATATCCATATATAAATATATATATTTGGTATATTATACAGAATAAAATAAAATATAATTCAATGAACCGACAAACACGCATATCTATACCTATATTCTCCGATATACAATGAATATTATAAATATTTTGCATATTAGTTGTATTGGAATATATTTAGATAATATAATATATAACTAATATTTATAACTCTGTGGTGTAAATGTTAAAAATGCCAACCTAAAATTCTGACGAAATTTTAGGGTCGTGGGTTCGAATCCTATGAATGCATAAAATATGTTTTGCGTTTTCGGTCATTTTTCGAATCTGTATTTTAACACAGAGTTGTATTTTCCGCTTGCGGTTGGTCGTACGGCCAATTACCGACACCATAAAAGGCACAAATTAAGAAACTAACAACGGAAGGCTGTTGTTGGACGCTAAAACCAGATTGTTGGTTGTAAAGCGAAAAATTAATTTATTTATTAATAGAACTTTACGTATATCATGTTGGGTAAGATTTAATAAATATTTATGTCAATAAGATACGTATTACTGCACTTATAAAAAATTTAAAAATATATAGGTTACCCGTACGGAAAATGATCAGCCTTTTGAAAGTATACATAGCATCTGATTAGAATTACACAGAATTTTCATTAGAAAATTGTAAAGAATTTCTCGTAAAATATATGCATGATATTGAATTTCTGTTGGTAAATAATTGAGAATTTCTTTTTGGCAAATTATAAGAAATACATTGAATTTTCTATTGAAGATTATACAGAATTTTCGAATGAATGACTATATACTTTTGTTTATTCAATGCAATTCAAGTATAATTATTGTGAAATGTATATGATTATAATTTTAAAGAGGTGCTAATTATTTATTATAATATTTATAAAAATGCGAATTTTCTCTATATGATTTTTTATATAATTAATAATTCAATTATTAATTTTAAACTTAACATACATACTGTTTTTATACCTTTATTATTTAGTACTTTTTATTGCTATATAATGAATTTTTAAGATTTCGCATAAGATAATACGATACCCACATTTAATTGGAAATAAATATATCGAAGAAAAATTTTAATACAAAAACACGGTAAATAATTCAATAGTCCATCGAAGTTATATTCTATTATATTTATATAAAATATATATATATATATTTATATCATTATATCAGAGTTAATTAATAGTTATGGCTATATTAATATTATTTTTATATATTAAAAATCTCTATCTATATCTATATGCATGTAATGTTGTGTACATTAACCTTAAAATGAACTTTACTTTAAAAATAAAAAAATTAAATGAAAAACAAATAACAATACATATTTAAAATATTTTTATATATATATAATAGGAATTGTGTTTATACATACAATAATTATCTTATGTTATGTATATATAGATAGACAATACACGAATTATTTTATTAAATACATAACTTATTCTTTTAAGATCAATCAGTTTTGAACTGTTTTGATCAATAGCGAAATCGCTGAGTTCAACAACCGATTAAAAAATATAAAAATTAATTCTTTTGTTCAATAAACACCCTCGTATTTATATGCATTAATATAATATATAAAAACATTCTTATTTTTATTTTATCTTTTATCTTCGAATCTCTTATAATAATTTTAGGAAATTCGTCCTTTATTCTAATTTGCTTTATTATATTATAAATAAATTTCCTTTTAAAAAAATTAATTCCAATCCCACTTCATACCCTTAATATAACAAAAAAAAATTACCAAACGTATTCTATGCTTATATGCGCGTAGTGTTACACAAGTGAAATCAACTGATACAAATTTTCATGTTATTGGATCAAATTTTCAATCTCACATTTGATTTGATTATTTTTTCCGTGGGTGTATAATTAAATGTTTTATATATGTTGTATATTTACAAAATAATATTCTGTACTATTATTTTTATTATTTTCAATTATTAATTTTTAATTTAGCAATTTTAATATATACTCACATCTATAGATAAATAGCACAAATTATTTAATTATATAGATAAATAATATTTATATATATATATAGATATTCAGTATTTTTAATTACTATCGGCAATAATGAAAATATTTCTTCTTAACATACTCGTAAGGTATACAAATCGTGACAGCATCTATTACAATATATATAAGAGCACAGTTTAGTTGTCATTCATTCATTATATATATAATGACCAATATACTACATTAATTGCATGTATACGATATAGATATAAAATATAGTTAAATCATTGAGATTTTACCAGAAAAAATGCAATTGCTAACTTGGATGAGACCATTATTTTATGGTATGATTTTAAATAATGTTTATAACAAAACTATACTGAAAACTTTGTAAATTGTTGTAAGTTAAATAATTAATCCCATTTTTATTGACATGAAAAAATTTAATATGACATCAATTCAGAAGAGATTTCTTAAAAAAGCTCGTTGAGGTATCTTCTTTGGATGTAAAATCTGAAAAACTTAGAAAATATTAACCCATTCAATTGATGTTTGGATGTAATAGTTTTTGAATGATAATGTTTTCCTATTCTTTTTATAATTAATAATTTCTAATGGAGTTTACCTATATATACATTTGCAATAAACAAATAAATAATTAAATATATATTTTTATTTGTTATATAGCTAATTTACCTTTATTGTATAAATATATTATAAATACAATATTTAAATATATATATATATATATATATCTATATATGAGCTTTTATGTTTTTTATGTTAAAATTACGTAAGCTTGTATATAAAATACAAATAGTAAACATTAATCTGATAAAAAAAAATGTTTATAATAAGATGGAAAAAGGTGAAATAAAAATTGTAATTGCATAAAAATTTGCATGATGCTATATATATTTGTTCATGATGTTATGCATATACATGTAATACCAATTATATAACAATATGTACTAAATATAAAAATCTTATATTTTATTATTCTATAACTAAAATTATTGTAATATATAGCGGTGATGCTTTATAACTATATATACATAACCATTGAATGTTAAGCACTGTATATATATTTTTCAACACTGTTTTCATATATGTATTTTATATTCACAATTTAATATATATATGTATGTGCGGACTTGAAGGTGTTGAGAATTAAGATTTTTATCATTTTATAAAATTATTTTCAACAATGCGTTTTCCGCAAAAAAATAAATAAATATATTTATAGTGGTATATACCATTTTATTACATAAATTTATAATATATACCTATATATAAGTATTGTAATATTAGGTTTATATATATATATATCGATTAATTCTTATGTTTATTTATACCACATGATGTGATTCTATGTACAAAATTCGCAACTATATTAAACAAAAAAAAAATTATTATATTTATATGCTACCGCTTATACTTTTTATAAACTACATAAATGTGTAGTATATATATATGCATATTTCAATTGGATTATAATATTATTATTATTATTATTTTTATACATATAAGAGATACGTGTGTTTAGTATGTGTATATATCTATATAAATATAATACCTTATATAGAGGTGAGATGATATAAACCTTTAGTAATTTTTTTTCATATATATAAAGCATATATCTAAACGTTTATATTTTCTTATATACAAACTGTATTTCAATTGTGCTTCTGTTGTGAATATTATTATTACTTTATTTATTCAACATCTATATATTATACTGGAATATTAATGTGTGTATATATACATAATGATTTTTATTTATATTACATATATGCCTATATCTATATCATAATATAAATATACCCAATTGTCTATACCTTTTTTTACATATTACTTTTAATAGTATATAAAATTATATGTATTATATTCAGTTATTCGTGTTGTACACCAATATTGTGTAGAAATTAATGTAAAGATAATACATATTTTACACCTCAATATATATATATAAAAGATTATCATGTTACACTTTATATTTTACACAAACGATTCACATTCAATTTATATAAGAGTTTATATAAATTGTAGGTGGTGTAAATTCCGTTCTCTCTCTATAAATTGTTAAATAAATTGATTTATTTTTTTAAATTTTATCATTTGATAATATATAAAATGTATTGTTTCATTTACAATAAATGTTGCAAAACTATAAATGCACTCCAAAATTGATTAAATTTGGTAACAAACACAGAAAGTTAATAAACTTTTATGTTATTCTATATAATAATTTAAAATGATTTGTAGTTTTTCTCATCATAACTGATAATTCTTACAATTTATTTCATATAAATGTACAAAAAAAGGAAAAACACTTACAAACATATTAAAAAAAATATGATAATAAAAAGATTAAAAAATCAAAATGAAATTTAATATGTGAATATATTTAAAGCAAATGAAAAAAAAAACGCTATGCATTTCATATAAATCAAAAATTCGATTATAAATATAAATCTTTTAATCTTTTTTACATTTCCATTCATACAATATATGCATATTTAGATTTATTATCCAATAGTTTATATTATCTTATTTTGCATATTATATATTAATAATATTTTTATTTTATATTTTCATCATTAGAAATTATATCTTAATATGTACAATTCGATTCAAGATTTATAATAAATAATATATATATATATATAAACTACATATACCATAACAAATTTGTGTGTGGTAACAAGTCCTTCGTTTATATATATTGTATAGATATTAATATATGTTATATATGATTGTAAATAGCAAACTATATCGCAATAACGAATGCAATCATCAACAAGCCATGCAAAACGTGTACAAAAATCTGTTATTATATCTCTGTTAAAATGCATATATATATATATCTATCGATATAATAATGCAATGCCATATATAAATAATAGATAAAAAAAAAATTAAAATAAAAAACAAAACCAAACAAGCAACATTATAACTAGTTGAAAAAGTATTTTGTGGGAACAGATAGATTATTATTATTATATTATGGTAACACCTCAATTATTCATTTGTTAACCTTATTGGTCATAACATAAATTTATTCAATATGATGTCTATTATAATAAATAAATGTGTATTATGTGGTATTACAGATATCTGCATATAATATTATTTTTTGTTTTTTTTTTATAATAATATTTATGATAAATGTTTATATATATATAAATGTGAATAAATAATTGTAATATTAAATTTATAATATACTTGTTAATATATAATAGTAATAATAATGTCCCTCTTCTCTTATCTTATACATTTATAGATTTAAATACGTGTTGTATTTACATGAAAATAATATATATATTATTAATAAAAAATTATATACTTTCAACATCAATATATAGCGAATAAACAAAAATAATATATAATAAAGTTGTTAAATGATTTTGTTTATACCAAACATTTTGAAAAAAAATAATAAAATATCAATGTAATTTTTACCGTTTATCCAAAGAAACATACAAAAATATATATATGATAATGTTTTTTTCTCCTAAATTATTAAAATGATGCAAATAAACATTTTGTTGATTGTATGAAAACATGCTATTTGTGATAAAAAAAAACCATCAATCGAATATCGAAATGCTGGTATACATATAAATATGAAAAAAATCAATTTTAAAATTATCAATATATTATTTCAACAGTACTTTACAAAATGTATTTAACATTATAAAGTGGTGATATTCATTTATGAAAATGTTCACAATATCTTTATCTCTATAGATTGTGTATATCCCATTAAATTTTAATGCATTATATATTATCTATATTATTAATAATTTTAAATATATGGTAATTTAACGGAATTAATATTTTTTTTTCTAATTTATCAAAGTGTATTTTATACTGAAGAAATCTTGATGTTCCATTTAAATTCCTTTTAATCATTTCCTCATTTGAATAATTTAACCAGGAAATGCAAATGAATTTAAAGTATTGTATTGATATTCCATAAAATTATATACATGAATGTTAAAATATAGCCGCGTGTCATTAACACTATATATCATATATTTATTTAAATTTAGTTTTATTTTAAAATTAGCATATCTTTAATATGTATGTACATACATAATTTTTAGCGAAATAATATTTTGTTAAATGGTAATCTTTGAACAAAACGAATATTACATTTGAAATAATGTATATAGAAGAGTACGTTTAGATAGACATGCTAATTGGTAGTGTAAGCAATGCGTGGACTTAATTTATATACGTCGGCTTTTCTTATGATATGAATGAGTATTTTATTTTATTTTAGCGACAATTGACAAATATTTATATTAATAATATTATAGTATGAATGCATTTAAATATTAAAAAAACTTATCTGCAAGTGTTAAAAATGCATGTATAACAAAAAAATTTCTTTTGAAGCCAACGCTAAACAATGGAATAAATTATATTATTCATGATTCATCTAAAAAAAATTTATGTTTCATAATTATATGAAAAAAAAAGAAATGAAAAAGAAATACATTTAAATTTACATAAAATAATCATTGCAAAAATTAAATCTTTACACTATGATTTTATTTATAGCATTTCTTGTTGTAAAAATATTCGAATTAACATAAATATATTCCATGAGAATTGATGTCATTATAAAAATGAAAAATATCCATATAAATTAAATATAATTTCATTAACATCTTTTAATTTATTCAAATGAATAATTTTATAGGAAAATATATAACATCAATTCGATTTACTTATCTATTTATTTTTTTATTATTATATGATTTATTTTTATACATTCAAACTTAAATTATATTTAACAAATTAGACCAACAAATAAACTAAAAAAATAAAAATCACAAAAAAGCTGTAAACAAATAAACTAAACTTTAGATTGAATTAATTTAAATATTTAAAATGAAATACTATAGTCATGTGAAACAACTTTATTATATTCAAAATGTTACAAATAAAATATATATAAATTAGAGTAATTCTAAAATAGTAATATATTTGTATTAACTTATTCCCTCTTTTTTATAAAAAAAAATATCTGCTTCTTAAATAAAAATATACACCTACGTGTGTGTGTATGAAAAGTAAAGTTTTTGAATCCGCGAATACAATTTTTGCCATTTCATTATATTTTTTTTATATATTAATTTAAATATACACAGTTTAAAAATTAATTCAAAAAAAAAAAGATACACATTTTACCTTACTTACATATATTGAAATAAAAGATTTTACGTACGTATTCTTTCAATAATATCATATCATCAAAACAGATCAATCATCAATCCAAATCAAATAAACAAAAATCCACAATGAATATATTTAAATATATATAGATACATATAGAATAGTATTATTTTACATATTTGACTGATCCATCCATACGGTTAAACGTTATTAAACGTATATTATATATATATGCATGCATTGATTTCTTTAGATTTTGACTTTGACGAATGTGTTTATATATAAGCTATACTGTACAATTATCATATATGTGTATCTCTCGATATATATGTAGTTGAATTAAGGCAAGACTGGTATAATTCAAACAAATCTATATATTGTTATACAATATATGTTAAAAACAAAAATGTTAAACTAAAATAATATAGAAAAAAGACATAGCGCTTCTTAATTTTTTTTTCTATTCCACTATATTGTTTTTTTTTATTGTATAAATAAAATATGCCTATTTGAAGTAAAAAAACATTTCAACAATATATAAGACCAATCTATAAAAGAAGTATATATATATATATATATATATATATACAATAGAATATATTTATAAAAAAATAAATAGGGGAAATGATCATAGTTGGTTTATATTATCAGTATATATAGTAACAGCAAATAATCAATAAAGTTTACAGACAATCAATGTTTAAATTATATTTAAAATTCAGTTTGAAATTTTTTGTATTGGTGCATTTTATCTACGCGTGTAGCTTTGATACAAACACCGAATTGTTAGGTTTTCTTATTCTTTAATTTATGAAACTATTTAAAATTGAATAAATTGAATAAATTTAATAAGATAATTTTTGTAATAATATCAGTTCCGTTTCCTTCATCCATACCAAAAGCAATCGAATCACAACCGCATAATGTTTTTTATTTCATCTAAAAATGCACGGGATCATGAATGTACTGCAATATTATATATTTGTACAAACACGTGTGCGGCAACACTTTGAGATAAAAGAAAATAAAAACCATTTTATACATATTATATTTATACTTTACTGAATCGGTAGGTGTTTATTTAAATATACATATATATTTTATATAAAATTTTCATTTGCAATATTCTAAATAAATAAATATACAATTCGAGCAAAGCAAAAATCGATATTGAATGTGGTGTATTGCATAGCATTGCATTTTGTTTTAAACTTGAAAAAATAACAAATACAGTTTGTATACAATTTTCAATTTAAGTCTTACATTAGTATATTCTATTGTATAACAATAATTTAATTGCAATGCTCTTCTAAAATAATAGAATATTGGAGAATTAATTCCTGCCTATTTTATTTACAGATTTAGAGAAGTTTTGTATCTAAACCTTTTATTAGGAAATGGTAGTTTTTGATACGCATCGCAACCTCATTATTATACATATGAAATTCGATATGAAGATATCCAAACCCCGACGACTTACGTTACTTTTTCGTTTATCAAATTAATTTGTATCCCCAAAATTCTCAGACATCAAAATGATTAAAAGTTCTTTAATTTTAATCAGATTGTACTTCTATATCAATATTCTATATATAGTTATCCTCAGTTTCGGATCTCTTTTCAATAATTTTAATATTTTATTTAAATACAAAATAAAGAACCATTTTAACTTATTATTGAATAAGGATATAAACAATACAATATTATTGTATGTATTATAAATTTATGAGCTTTTGATTGTAAATAAATAAATAAAAAGTTTGTATTGTGAATTTATCTATATATATATACTATTATATATATAATATTTTGTTGCATTTGAATAAAACTATAATAATATTATTAATAATAAACAAAAAAATCATATATTTATAAATGTATAGTATGTATGGTGAAATAATTTTATATATTATATGCTTATAATAATATAAAAGAATTGACACCACCACATTCTTATCTATCAGTTTATGTATCCGTAAATATTATATATATAGTATAAATTTTTGTATATATAAACTGCGCTATAGTAATATACCTTCATCATTTCTCTAACGCTTTTTTGTTTTATTTTCTTCAAAAAAACGAATAAAATAATTTTAAAATATTCCTATATGGTTAACTATATGGAGATCGATAATTTTATAAAATTTATTTTATATAGAATTTATTTTATTTAAATTTTTTTTTTATTTTTTATATAAATTCTATTTCTATTTATTTGTACAAATGTGGATCGATTGTAAGCGAGTGTATATGTATAAAAGCCGGTATTCATAAGAGAATTGTGCGGCACCTTTGATATAATTAAAATGGTATATATACTCGGCGTTGTTGTTATACATATAATACTAAATGTAGTTTATGTGTATATACAGACAATGTATGTGTATATATAGTTATAGATATAATACTGAATAATATATTGAATTATAAATAAATACAAATATGTATATTTAATTTAAAAATAAAAAAGACTACAAGAACAAACTTTAACAAATATAAAACTTCATATATATGTACTATTTTGTACTTTTTCATTTTAAACAATTTCAATTTATTATAAATTTATGCATTTTATAGATATAACAAAAAAAATTACAAAAGCAGATCTGAAAATGTATATATAAAAATGGTACAGAAGTAAAATGTATCAAATTCATGTATTTTATTATATACGTTTTGTAAGATCTTGAATTATATATTCCCCTATATATACGGATATAATATAAATATGAAATAATTATATCTGAGTTTATGATACGAAAAATTATCCTAATTGTACCTATGTGTATTAATATGCAATTAGTATTTATATTTCATTCAAATCGATTCAATATTATATATAAAGAAATCAATAGCCAACTTTATAAATTATCTGCTCGATGGTAAAATTAAGTATAAAATAATTGAATATTGTTTTTAATGAAAAAAAATTGTTATCACAGATCGCCGGTGATGTAATAAATAATGTAGGGACTAGAAGAATTAATGACTTTTTATGTATTCTTAATATATATTTGACTAATGTCCAATCAACCTAACGTAATTTTGGTTCCAAGCTCGGATATTAACGTTTCAATTTATTTTTGTTTCCATTTTAAGATTATTGTCAATAATCAAGTAAAATATTCCTGTTTATAGAAAACTTTTAGGAATTCCGCCTGTATATTTTTCCTTCAATTGATATTTTTTTGTAGTAAGATAAATTCAGTCAAGAATTTCTTCTCAACATTTTCACATTTTCTTTGGTGGAAATTTACCTAATGAAATACTTAAATATTAATAATCCCATAATCCCGCAATTTTTAAACCAAATAAAAATTCTGTCATTATAACATATACAAATAAAATATTCATTATAAAAAAAACTTCTTTATCATCAATACACCTTTATTCGAAAAAATAATTCAGTTATATTTTAATTTTTCTTTGATTTTTTGGTGCAAAAATAAAAAGATTAAATTTTTCAATTGAAATTCTTTCGCTTATTTTTTCTTATATTCTGTATATTTTTTGTTTGGTTATCGTCTTTCTCTCTATATATTTAATCAATCAACATTGTACAATATGTATTAACGAGACACAATCAAAACGCACAAAGAATATTAATCGCTCAGGTCACGTATATTTTATAACATTTAACATATTTTTATCATTCAGTAAAATATCCGCAATAAAGCAATTGGTATAATATAACCAATAAAAAAAAAACATGTAACAATAAATTTAAATTAATTATTTTTAACATCATTCCACAATGATGGACGACGAGGATTTATCCATAAATACTGCATATATTTAGAATTTATATTAATCACATTTTTTGGTATCAATTTGTATAGTTTTAAAATTGGTACATTTATAAATATATTATTATATAAGTCAAAGAAAATATAACAAAAAAAGTCCTCATCTCAAATATAAACCAAAAATAAAGACACTGTTTTTATTTATTTCATTTCTTTAACTTGGTTTTATTTTATCTTATTATATATTGGTGTATATTTTGTTCTACTTATAGATATTGATTGAATTTCGCATTTGTCTTGTATCATTTTTGAAAGAAACAGTAATTTGTAATAAATATATTATATTGAAAATGTATTTTATTGATAGATTTAGTCACTTTAAATGCATAGCAAACATTCAAAATCATGTTATTTCAAAGACATATTTTTTTTTTAAATTCACATTTGATTTGATATAAATTTTATTTTGAGTATATTTATTTATTTTGTAATAATGAAATATAAAAAAGAAAACATTTTTAAGTTAAACAAAAATGAATGGTATTTTGTATAGTATGTAATATATTGGCGATTTGTTTTTGATGTGGTTTTTTTTGTTGTTTGTTTTAATATTTGATGCGATGGCTCGCTATGTGAATTCCGAATATTTTAAAAAGACACCTCTTTATATTATTATTTCAATTATATTTTTTATTTTACATAATAAATATTATGTTGTTGATTTTGTTAGCAATTAAATTTATAAGATCTGATTTGAAGTAGTTGATTATTATATAAAATTTTTCTAATTGTGATAAATTAACAAACTTGAAAAGTGAGTTTAAATGAAGGGTTGTATTTGATTAGATCATTATATAATATATTAATATATTTAATATTTAAATTGTATCATCACTAAAATAAATCATACAACCAGGAACTCAATAACCTAAATGATAAGATATATTTTATGAATATCTAAAAAACAAATTGATCTTAAATATTCATGTGAAAACTTATCTATACAATAGTTCTGCTTTTTTGCGATCTTAACCTTTCTGCTAAATACTTAAGTTTAAATGATAATAAAAACATTTCAATAGCTTAAACTCAATAATATCTGAATGGTGATGTATAGAGTACAATGAGTAGTTGAAATTTTTATTTAAATAAAATTAAATGTACAGGCACAATATTTAAAAAAAAATATACTATTTATTTTCTGTACACTTTACCTATAATAGTATACTTGATTTTTTTTAATTTTGTTGCTGTATCATTTAATATACTATATATTTTTTACAATATATTTATCCAATGGTTTATTTACTATAGTATAATTTATTCATCATGTATTTATTCACATATAAAGTTATATAGGCATCGCATAATATATTTTAAAGTATATTTTAACAAATTGTTATGTATATATTTTAATGCATGGATTTACAATTAATGTCGTGTGTGTATATTCTCATCTATGACCATTTTAATATATGACTTCTCGGATGTATACAGACAATTTTGTATATACAGTGTTTAAATGACTAATTCTCTATATAATACCATTTTAAGATTGGTAAAAATATACCTATATTATTGCGAACGTGTATTATTTTGTTTTTTTTTAATCATTTGGTTCTTTTTCAATTCAAAACTGTTTATATTACGTATTTAAAACAATTGTTTTAGGTACCTGAACTTTTCTTATAATATCTATATGAGTGTATGCATATACGTTTAAACTTTCAATAATGTATAATATAGATTAATTTACTTTTAATTATACAATGTGTGCTGTATATATGTACAAACGTATTCTTCTACTTCTTATTATTATAAGAAGTACAATTGTTTACAAATTAAATTCAAAAACAAATTATATATATATATAATGTTTTTGCATGTGAAATATCAATTGTTTTGCTACTGTTGGTGTATAATGAAATACAAAAAAATATTTATATTCCAGCTTTTTCCAATATATTAAATTACAGAAAATCGTTACTAAATAGAATTAATTTTATTGTTCATATCCATACCACCAGGAAAAAGATCTACTTATAGGTTTTATAGAACATTCTTTAAATAAATTACAATTACAATATATAATATATGGAGAATTGATTGAATAAATTTGTTCTTTTACTTTATTATATTTATAAATATATAATTATATGTTAATCGGTTTTTACCATATTCAGTTTTTATAAAAAATGACAATATTATTCTTTTAACAAATATTCTTAAAAGTTCTATGTTTAGAATAAATAATACCATATATAAAATTATATTGGGATATCTATTATTATTATTATTATTAATACAAAAAGGTAGTAGGGTAAGTCATCCGACGAGTATGATAATTCATTTTTTTACTAATTACTAATTAAAATAAATCCATATAAATGCAAAATAAATATGCTCATATGTAGATATATTTATAAATGTCATTGCATAACCAAATATGTTTGTTAATCTTCGAAATAAATATATTTATAGATATTTCTTATCATTTTATCGAATCTTGTGAATATGCATATCATTTTGAATTTTAATAAAAAAAACTCAATAAGCAAAATAATAGAAAACTATATTAAATAAATAATATAACATTAATGATCAAACCATATATGTCTTTCTTATAATATAAATTTATTTTAACATGATTCTTATATATATATATATATATAGGTTTAAACGACATATATAATAACAAACAATTTTATGCGAAACATTAAAAAATTGTATTTATTACATGATGTCAGCAATCATATTGCAATAATAAAATACAATAGAAAAGCCAATTGACTACCAAATCGATTTTATATTATATTACATATATATATATATATAATCTATACATACCTATATATATATATATATATATATAATAAATAATAACGCAAATTTATTCTTCAAATAATTTTCCCATAATTACATTATATATACCTACATATATATTACGATAATATTCATCTATCTCGATACAGATATATGTAAAATCATCTATATGGTTTTACAACTATAATAATATTCTATTAAATATATGTGCATATATACATTAATATTATTACTATTATTGTTATTATTATTATTATTATTATTATTATTATTATTATTATCATTATATTATTGTTATGCAGCATCTCTCAACACACAGACTTTGTCTTCGTTTTATTTTATTTTTACAATATATGATCGATAATATGTGCACCTATATAACTATATATACAACAAAATATTATACTATCGTTTATAAAAATAGTAAGATATATATATTTTTCAAAAAGCTATAATATAATATTATATTTTTATTTTTTAGTTTATGTTATTGAATTAGTGCTGCTGTATTTGGCATGGTATTTTCTTATGTTTAACTATGTCTATATTTATATACATAATACATCGAATTTTTATAGATTATAAAACCATATTAGATATGTATGTAATCTATGTACATTGCAATTGTAAACCGATTGTATATGTTTAAATATATATATATCGAGTTATAAAATATTTATATTATTTATTGTTTGGTTCCGCATAAACATTAATGTATGATAGTATAATACAATATTAAATGATGCATTTAGAAAGAAAATATATCATCATCATACCGTATAATCGTATAATAATATACGCGCGGTGACAAACAATGAAATAATAATATTTTTGTCCGCGTAATTTTGCATCCATAAGACCATAAGTATAATAAATAAAAGCATCTCATGCCTACATTTTAAAAATTTATTCATTATTGATATTTATTTATATATATTAAGATCACTATATATTTATTTTTATTTATTCATATATTAAAATGATTATTTTCGCATTTATACATTTTATGCACGCGACGATTATAGAAGCAATATGTTTATCAAATGTACTTGGATCGATAGATTTCTGATCGTATTTATCGCGTATATTTTAAAATAATTACATATTTTACATTGATTAAATTCAGTTATTTAATTCTGTAAAGATTTACGCAATCCATAAATATTTTAATTACCTTAATTGTCTTTTTTTTAGAATTATTGTTTCTTAACTTTCCAAATAAATTGATATAAAAAGTAATAATCCAAGCCATCATCTGCTTGGAGTTTTGACCATCAGGATTTGAGCCATCTTCCTACAATCAAATGTGTATTGTACAAACGTCCAAATGGGCTAACAAAATTTTCGTCTAAGTAGAATTATTCTAAGTAGAATTCTACTACAGTAGAATTATTTTTGTTTTACATTGCTTTAGAACATGAATATTAAAAAATGTATTCTATATTACCTTAAAAACATCAAAAATTTTATTTATTATATTTATATAATCTTTCTTATGCGAAATAACATAAATAGCAAAATAAAAAAATAAATAGCAAACTCATTTTATAATTGCTTTTATGTTTAATATTTAATAAATTTGTGGGAAAAGTTCCCTTCAACAAAATCTATAAGTCAGTTATCATACATTTCTTAATATTCAATGAAAATTGACTTCCAGTTTTTAATATAATTTACAACCATATATTTGTATGTAAGATTCAATATAGCATATATATAAATGTCGATATTGATATTCAAAGATTATTAACATGAAGATAAATGAAAATCCTTTTGCACATTTATTATACTTCATATACACATTTAATATTAATTGATTATAAATATATTATATCGGGATTAAAAAAAAAAATGTATTTAAATATATAATAAAACAATGACTTGATATAAAATAAACATATATGTTCGATAATGATAATTCAATTAAGATTTTACTTCCACTCACTAAACATATATATGTAATAATATTTATATATCTTACATATGCGATGGATTCTTATATACGAATACATCAAAAAATTGCATATTCATATTATGGTTTAAATTTTAATATACAGTAACAAACAATCATTGCGAAATACACAGTATGCAAATAAATAAGAAATCAATAGAGAATTCCGATTGTGGGTAAATTCTACACAGCAAAAATTAATAATAAATCTTCTGATGTTTTGTTCGTTACTGTTTTATTGATATTCGCATATAAATTAAAATAGATCAACATCTTCAATGTTGCATATATTCATAAATAAATATACAAATTATACGCGCATCAACTAAACATGTATACTCAAAATTGCCTACAATAATTATATATAATCACCATATATATTGATTAAAATATTTTCTTTCGTTATTTTCACATGCATATCATCACCGCATATAATGTATTACATAAAGTGTTTCAATTGTCAATTAAACTATTCACAAACGTATATACAATTTTAAATGGATATTTTGAATCGTCTTAAAATCGTAGTGCTTTTTTTTACCAACTCATTATACTATATATTTTAAAGATTTAGATTCATACCGTATAAAATACTCAAATGATATCTTGCAGATAAAGTCACTTTAATATATATGTACAAAAATAATTACTGTAATTATTTATGTGTGATGTGTGATTTTTTTTAAAATAAAGATATAGTCACCTATTATATACGTTATTATTATAATCTTTTTCATATATAAACAATACCAAAAACAATAAAGACACATATCAAAAATAATATAAATTGATTTTTGTTAATTTATTCATAAACACTTTATACATATATTTAATAGATGATTTGCATAATATATTATTGCAATTCGCATATGGGAATGTGATATATACATTTACATAGTAATATAAAATGAAAATCGGTATATGCAGTTGAAATGCCATAATTGGGTAAGCAAAAATAATTTATATCTTTAATAAATGTATGTGCAAATATCCGTAAATAATATAATTGCTGTTTAAAAAATAGCGATATATTTAATTTCTCATTAAACCCTCTCTCTATGGGTGTCAACATAAAAACGCGACACCGAGGCATTTAAATTGATTATAAGCGATTAGTTTAAATATTTACATTTATTTTATATACATAAATAAATATATTGTAAATTTATATATCAACAAAATAATACATTAAATTTGCGATGTATAAATTTAAAATAAATATTATTTTATAGATACGTGTAATGAAAGAAAGATGTGTATTATATATATTTATAAGTATAAAAAGCGTGACCTATTCAGATGTCAATTATAAATTTAAATCACAAAAAATTAGATGTTTCTATATAGACAATTATTGTAATAAAAATACGCGTCTACATATATATATATATATATCCATATAACATAATGTCATCATATTGTATAATATGTAGAAAATTATTCTCATTTATTTTCATTTATCTAAAATTATTTTACGATTATAAGTAATGGACAACATTATGTCGTTTGATAACTTTAATAAAGATTGCTAATATTTTTATTATTGAATTAGAAAGAAGAAAATCTTCAATGTTTTCGAACTTTTTAAATATTTTATACAAATTTGTATTTATTTATACAAATATACATCTGTGCGTAAAATTATAATAATAATTTTAATAATAATAATATAATAAATGACATTTTAATTATATTATTTTGTATATATGCTAATTTAATTATTTATATATCTATAATATCTATTTATTGGGAAAACGTATATTTAAAATAAAATAAAAGAAAGTAGAATTGAAAAAATTAATATACAATACAATCATAAAGATATATATAGAGAATGCTATAAATCTTCAATTTCAATGTTTAATTTAGCACCCGCAACTTTACTATAATAAATATTATAAAATGATTAACATTTAAATAGAATGTTATTATTGTTAAAGTATTTATTGTTTATATTCAATATAGCGCTTTCATATGTATTTTAATCAATTTTCTTATCACATTTTTTACCATTTGGATGTGCATAATCACAGCAATGACAAAAGTGATGTTGGTACAAAGAATACGGTGGAAAGTTAGTCAAAATTTTCTTGTACAAAATTATATAGAGTTTTATCGGGAAATTTTATAAAATTTCCACTGATAAATTATACTGAGTTTCTTTTAGAAAGATTTTCCGAATAAACATGACCAAAATTTTACGTTTAAATTAATTTTTTGACTTCGACTGGCAGATATCTCATTAAAACAATTCGTATCGGTCTAGTTCATCGATTTGTTCACCTTATATAATGACTATGAAAAATTAACGGGGATAAAAATAAAATAAAATAAGAAGGCTTCACGATAATATTTAGTATCGGGTCTGACTTGAAATGCAGCACTATAATCGTTTTACTATATGATAATATATAATATAAATTTAATTATGTATACATAAATACATAAAACATTTATCAATATTATTATATATTTAACAATATAACAAGATGACAAAGTTTAAAATTTATTTTATATTTATTGATACTGTGACGACATATATTAAATATTGAATAAGTTATTTGGATTTTCGTCGTTATAACTATCACATGGATAAACCGTGCTAGTATTTATATGAATGCTATATATAAATAGGTAATAATTTATGACATAAATTACTTACTAATACAAGATTAATTTATATACACAATTATTATTGCTGTCTAGTATCTATTTATAAAAAAAATACGATTTTCCAAAAGGTAATGCTGTGATATTCAAATTGTTGTATTGTATGTACATAAACATATTATAATTTGATTTTTTTTAATAGATGATGCCCGATGAAATTATAAAATAAAATATTAATAGTAATAATAAAATGAATTTCAGAATATTATAATAATTATTATTATTAAAAAATTCCTTAAAAATCAAACACTTAAAAAATGTTATTTGAATATCATCTTCTATCAATGATTACAATGAATTTGTAATTTAAGTAGAACACTACAAAAGATTATCGCTACGATTCAATATAGGTGAGGTACTCATACAATATAACATGGATGGAATGAATTTTGTTGTTGCCTAATTTACGACCTTGTTATAAATAGTTTATTGGATTGAATTAAATAAAACTGGTAGAATATTAAACTTTATGAAAATTTATGGGTTAATTTTTTGCGTTGTAATATTTTCAAAATGGCATACAAACTCAAATTATTTTCTATATATTCATTTCAGTTCTCTCTATATACAACAATCTATTATCGCATTTATATATATATAAATAATTTGATTTTTTATATATCTATATATATATATATATATATTATCTGTATATATAAAACAATTCTTTTCAATGTGTCAAAATCAATTTACATATATCAAATGTAAAAAAAAAACCAATTGTTATATATTATATTATATGTGTTTAGTGTAAAATCCATATGACTATAAATATTTATTCGAAAAGAATGTACTTCGTTTTAATAATAAAAATATTATATATAAGGATGTAATCTCAAAAATATATATAAGAGGTGTTTTATATTAAAGAAAAAAAAATATTTTTCGAGATAAATAAATTTGAATAAACTATGTATAAAGTATTGTATCATCAATAATTCAATACTATGTGTATATATATATATTGGTGTTATTTAAGTTGACATTGTTGTTTAACAAAATGTGATTGAGTTTCATATTGAATTTATTTTAATTTTTTTTTATATGCATTCATTCTTTATCTATCTAGATAAATATATTATATAAATTGTACATGCGATGATATTTAAAACAGTAAGTTTATTTTTTAGTTTTCTTTTCGTGGGGTATTCCTGCACATTATTGATATATATATATATAATCAAAAACTATATTTATACACTTTTAAGCTATAATTTCTTTTATATATATTATATTTTCACAATTGAACGAAATAAAATATTATGTGTGTATGTTTTTTTAAATGTTTCATAAAATTATAATTTTACTGTATATAGTCAAGGTATAAATTTTATGTAATAATAAAGTATTTTATTTTATGTAAGTAAAATATATGGTTAGTTAAATGGTATGCAAATTTTATGTGCTTCGTTTTTATTCATTTTGCAAACGGTTAAATGTATAGTCTTCTTATATAGTTTCTATAAACATATTGGTTCTTTATACCATAAATATTTATGTCAATTGTATAAAATAAAGATATGCGAAATATAGTATTTTCTATATATAAATTTCTATACAAAATATATTTTAAAACAGCATAATTGTTCTATATGGGAAATGAATATCATGTTTTATTTGTGATATCAATATATTATATAGATATACATGAAATGAAAAATCACATATTATTCTTTAAATAAATGTCGACGATGCTTAAATACCCTGGAAATATTTTCATATATATATAAAGTACATTTTTTTGATAATAATTTAAATGCAAAAGACTGACTTTGTTTTGATAATAAAATTTTTCTCTTTCCACAATTCATGTACATATTAAATTTATTTGACTTTGTGTCATCATATTCATTGGTTTATTCATTCATTTTAAATTTCTAATTGACAAATATATCAATAAATGTAATATCATTCTCAGTGTCATATATTAATTTACACATTTGATCTGATTTTCATATAATGATATACATTTAAGTAGTTGACGTACAATTGTTCTTATATAAGTTAATTAGTTAAATCAATGGTTACCGAATATGTTGTGTTGTTGCAATGTTGTTCTTTGTGATATAACATAAGTTGTACAACTTGTATTGTACAACATAATTAATATCATTCATAATTTTTGGGATTTTTTTATTATTATTATTATTATTATTTAACAACTAATGATGTATGTAAAATACCAACATTAGTTTTTTTTAATAAGCACTATGGCTGCTAGGGCCTTTGGCTTTTACCGGAATTAGAAATCATTAATATTATAATTATTAATGTAATTTTAATAATGATGATGAGTATTTGTTATATACTTTCATATATAATTGCGAATATGTGTGTTGGTGGTGCCGTTGATAAAGCATCCAACCCAATTGCGGGTGGTCACGAGTTCAAATCCTGGCCGGAAAATTTTTTCTGTGCTTTTTATGATTTGAATTCATGAACTAAGTCACCATTTATTCATTGGGATCAAATTAATGAATATCTTTGGTATATTGTGTCGGACGCAGCCAAAAAAGATGGGATTTTTTTGATTTGTTTTGTATAAATAAAACTTCAAGGATCATCCTATATTTGAAAATTAATCGAAAATAGAGAGCGTGGCATATTAACTATATTTATCATAATTAATTAAGTTGAAACAAAAATTATTATTGTTAAATAATCGATATTGAAAAATATTACCTATGAAATTAATAAACAAAAATACTTCTTTATTTTGGAATTCATATATATCATTCAGATAAATATACGGACTTCTTAATATGGTACAGTATTTATATTATATATATACAAGAAAGGAAGTAAGTATGTCAATTGTAAAATAGTATCTGTATAAATTGTATGAAAAAATACATGAGTTGAATTTAATAAAAAAAAAATAAAATAATAATCGCCGATATGTAGAATTTTCTTCTTCTTTTTAATATAAAATCATGTATTCTATATATAAACACAGTATATTTTTGTTAGTATATAGATTGATTAAAATATTCAATAAATTTATTACTATTCTATTTTAAATTAAATTTTTGTAATTCTTTATATGTGTATTATATATATAGTTATTATCTCAGCGTAGATAGATATTTTCAAAATATACACGAATATATTACGTGTATGTCCTAATATATATATATTTATATACGTTTTTAATATGCAAATAATATAATTTTTAGAAAATATATACAAGCGCATATGTAATAATAACACCTTTTTCACATATTTTCAGTATATGTATGTATTTTAACATAAATATGTGCATTATGTCGAAGTTTTATCTATATATATATTTATGTATAGATACAAAAAAATAAAAACATGTATTTTATACAAATTCACATGTAGAATAGAATGTTTACTTACGTACCTATACAATATTATATGTATATATATATACATATATGTCTACAATCTTAATATAGTAAATGTGTATTTGCTATAGGCACATTGAAATAATATAGTATACATTGTGATCAAAAAGATTCCTCTCTTAAATGTTCATATAATATTTTATGTATTTATGTAATATCGTAATATCCATATGTATCTATATAGATATATATTTTTAGGTACATATATATATATAAATATACAAAACTTTTTTTTTATAAAAAGTTCTTCATATGACCCTGATCTAAATCGTGATCGTATTCCACGACACCTAAAGAATAATAAGTTATTTATTTATTTTTATTTTTTATTCAGTTTATTTTATGTTTTTAATGTGTTTTTTAAAAAATTTTTTTCTTTTATATGCACATATTTTTATTGTTATACATATTTTTCTCGTCTTTTCAATAAACTGCGGATATAAATAAAAATAATAAATAGAAAAAATGAAGAAGATTTATAAACCTTACATATATTATATTCATACTGGTATATAGTAGTGTATTGTATTGGGCGGATTCGATATCATATCAATTCAGTTTATCTATAAAATAAAAATTAAAACAATTATTATTTGTTATACATATAGAAAAACAAGGATGATCAATTATTAATTATGTTTATACATTCTAATATAATATATTTAAAACAACGGACCAATTTCCCTGAATTACTATTTTCTATTTGTTATTTAATCCTGAAAATAAATTGAAATGAAAATCAAATCATATATATTCGTTATCATTCGTTGTATAACATATAAAAAAATTCTAAAAACGAATGTAATTTTTATTTGGGTTTTTCAATGATTCTTTATTTTTGAATTTTTAGAAGGTATATTAAATTGGCATATTAAAATAACATTATGGATATTGAATATAAAAATATATTGTACAATAATGTATATAGAAAAAAAAAATTAAAAAACCAACTTAAATCTCGTGCAAATCTAGTCACGAAAATCAAAAACCCCCCATAAGGTATTTTGTAAATATATATAATAATACCAAATGTATAATGAAATTCAAGTGCAACTTTAACAAAAACATCGATTTTTTTTAAACAGAGCAAATAACAATTCGATATAAAATAATATTAAAGGCGAAAATAAAAACATATATATATCTATTATATTATATATATATATTATAATATAACACAGGAAGGTGTTGAAAAATAATCTAGATAAAAGATTTAAAAAAAAAAGTAATTGTTTTATATATTGCCATTAGTTGTTATGTTATTATATATATATACAATTTTTTATATTATAGGTTATATTTTGTATTTTTTATGTATATATTTTTAACAAACTATATACATATATAATTTCCCTAGATCAAAATTGTAAAAGGTATATATATATATATATTGCGTTTATCTTCTTGCAATGTGAAAAAAAATAAGTTGCTGCCATAAATATAAAAAGTATATTTATTTTTATATATAAATCGTTTTAAATTGTAATACGACATGTCGTCGATGATACACATCTCAAAAAATAAAATAAAATTGAAGGCTTTTTATTTTAAGCATAACTTACATAGTATGCGACTTATTAGCTTAGTTCTGAAAAAAAATATTTGGACTTGATTTTTGACAGCATTACTTATTAGTTTTTTAAAGAATCTGTTTATTAGGAACATCTAATACTATCTAATATCCATTTGATTTATTCGAAAAATTTAATTGAAATAGAAACTATTTAAAGCTATATCACTTATAATTAAAATTTTATTTGTATTGTTTATTTCAGAATGGTTTATTGCAAAAATTTGCTGTCCAGCTTTAACGTTTCATGAAGCGGAAAACCCGAAAATGGCAGAACATTTGCGGTTATCGTCGTATATTTTTCCTGTTATCAGTCGAGCCGTTTACCAAAGTCCAAACAGGTAAATATAATTTCGTTATAATTAAATATAATGTTCATAATTTTAACTTTACTAATGAATACATTTTTCTCATTGTTTATCTTTCAGGTTAGTGTGATTTTGTCTGCCAGCTATACGAATTTTTCATTCCAACAATTGAGTGAGTAGAAATTTTTTTTCATTATATTTCTTTACAAAAGAAAATATAAATAATAGCATTCATAATAAAAAAGAAAATTCTATATTACGTTAAAAGAGAACAGTGACATTTTTTCTTTTCGGTGATTAATATTTAAAGCGATGAACAGATAGATTATATCTAAATTTATAATTCAATTATATTTTTTTAACAAAATTGTTATCATATGATATTCATTCCAATCGAAATTGTATTTCAAAGTCAATATTTTTTATGAAATTTTGTAAATATTGCTATCGGTTTCATGACTTTTATAACAAGTCAATCGGTTATTATAACATTTAATATTAATTTTAAATACTAAATAAATTGTTACGGAATGAATGAATTATTTATTATTTTTTTTTTTAGAAATATAATCCTTTTAGAGTTCATGGTAGATCATATTAAATGCTTTATGTTACTAATAAATATTTCTAACTAAAATATATATATGATTTGAAATGGGTGATGGAAAATTACGTATTATAAATATAACTATAATTACTAATTTATTTCTTATGTTTGCTCAACTATACAGATCTATTATGAACTCAAACTAATATTTTTACTAACCCAATTTTATTATATTGATTATATAAAAATAAATTTTTTAAATACATGTGTCTTATTTTTCCTTTAAACCATTAATAAGTATTTGCAAGTGGTCTGTTCTCTTTAATGGACTGACTATTTGACAATACTTTATCCTATTCTAAATTCAAAATGAACAAAAAATTGGGTCTTGCCGCTCAGCAATTAATGCCTGAGTTAGGCGCCAATTATCATTAAAATCCTATCCAGGGGGTACTTGGGTCAAGCCCTCTAGTCCTTCAGCGGACCGACTACGCGCCAAGTACTTCTTCCCATCCAATAGCTCTGGTCTGTATGAGAACCCCCATTGTCCATAAAAAGCATCGTTGATGGCTTGTTAGGGTAGTTTTAGTTTTAATTTAATTTTATTTATAATTGCGCCCTGAATTCTAGTAATAATTTATATACATTTATTTAATTATACATTACTTTAAGTTTATATTATATTTTATAAATGTTTTTTTTTTAATTTTATTCAGTATTTGTTTAATAACACAATAACTGTATATATTTATTTTGTATTTAATGATGTATAAATAACTAAAAATTATTTGATTCATATTAAATTTAAATATATTGTTACTATGGAAAGACTTTCAGAAAATACATATTACTATATAAGGTAGTAATAAAATATTGTTTTGGAAAAAATTTCTTTATGCAATGTTATTATGAAAATTCTATTGATTTAATTAGACATGGAAGGATTGATAAATAATATCATTGCTGATTTACCAATCTATTATTTTATTTCTTTGACATAACATTTTAATGTCATATTTGGAAAATCGACTGAATATATATTTACTTTTATCTCTATATAAATGAAATAGATGTACAATGAGAAAAATATATAGAAAACAAATTTTCTGGGTGAATGAATAGGAAAATTGTTTATATTATCTTGTATGTTTGTTGTATATGACTTTAGATATATTGAACTGTAAGCTTTTCCACCCAGTTCACCTATAGTTAAAATGGTAAATATGAGGTATGAACAAATATTGAATTCCATCTAATTTATTTCTCTAAACATATATGTATATAGAAAGTACCTATTTCTTTTAATAATTATAAACCATTCACGCAGGTATAACGAGAATTTTTATGTAAAACAAAATCAGTATAATAAATATATATATAATATAATATAATATAATATAATACCTACATCCTTCATTCATATATGGATATTACTATATGTATCTAAATTTATATCATATATAATAATAAACATATAAAATATATAAATATAACATGGAGTGTATGTGAAAGGTCAATTACAAAATGTGTATGAACCTTTGTTTTTAAAGCCGTTTTGTTATATGTTAAACTATAAATTTATAAATGCTCATTTTTCTTATATAAGTAGATATGGTTAGTTATTTATTCATAATGTATGTAGGTATATCTATATTACAGTAACATAATTTTATACTTGCAAGTATTCCTATTATTTTTTTTTCATTTTAATTTACAAAACGAATAACTAATAACAAAATATTATATGGTTTGACCTCTGCGAATTGTATATTCATATATAATATATATATAGATAAAGATATGTGTATGTGAGTTGCATCAAGTGCAATATGAAAATTATTATAAATTTTATATTTCTTTTTTCTAATATAATATGTTGATGATGAGTTTTGTTTTCATATATTCTACCATATACATATAATAAAATATATAATCTTGATGAGATATTCAATATAATAATTTTTATCAGATTCTTTTGCAAATGATATATGAAAATAGAAATTTTTTATAATTAACTAATCTATATATAGTATATATTTATTGTTCAATATAATATATAATGGATATATATTAAATTAGATGACCACGAACACTAAATCTTATTTATCTATCAAAGAATGTTGTTGATTTCTCAACTTTGCAAAATACAAGATCAATTTTGTTTGTATATACACATAACAATTAGTGAATTAATGCATTTTAAACGTAAGAAAATTGAATAATCTATATAGATAATGAACTGTGTGAATAATGAACTATAGAACATTTTACTAAATAATGAAATAAATACATCACCTTTTAGACTATATCATAATACATGATTTTTTAGACTATATTATTTATATACCACACAGAAATAAGTCAATATAAGATCACGTACATCATCATATAGAGTATCTATATATAAAATATAAGAAGAAATGCTTTTTTCTGTTATAAAATAATTAATATTAATATTTTTTTTAAATATATTCTTATACAAGCGGGTACTATATTCAGTTTTTATTGTCCATATACTGTGTACTTATATATATATACATACATATTTTCAATATATATTATATACATATAGTAATTAAACGCTTTATAATTGATTACTTTGCATGAAAATCTTAACTTTACCGCATATATGTGCATATACATATAACATAAGATCCACTAGTAAAGATAAGACATATATATATATAATAATATAAGATGAAAATAAAAAAAAAATACGATGATCTTATTTTCTATATGTTAAAATAATATTTCAATATCTTGAGTAGTGATCGCATGAGAACATTTTCTTTCTTTTTATTATATATTTTCTATATATTATGGTGTATGGTGTGTGGTGGCTAAAATAACGTTTATATTATACATTGATCGTTTATTATATATATATAGTGTATGCTGTATGTATGTTTGTATACATTTATTATAACCCAAACGATAAACTTTATTGTTTCAAAAAAATTAAATATATGAGAAATATTTTGTGTTGCGATATTGAAAATTAATTAATTAAATTAGGTTAATATCTATATATAATTTATTTATTTATTAAAAATACATCACATTTTGTATATATATATTATACAATATTGTTATAATATTTTTATAATATTCAAACGTATATTGAGAAACAAAAATTTGTTTTGTTTTATTAAAAACAATATATATAAATAATTATTGATTTAAACATAATATGTATATATATAAATGATTAAACCATTATTGAGTTTTTTTAATGACTAATTAAATCTTTTATTAATAAAAAAAATAAATACTTAAAAATTAAATATTAATAATTCGTGCAACATTGATGTTGGTTATATGTTGAGATGAGACATAGAGTTCTCTGTTTTGACCTCAATTTTGGGTATACGCGATGACATTTTTCACAAAATAATATCTATATATATATATATATATAAATTATTCTTTGTAATTTTATAACAAAGTATATAAATGATGATGTGTGTTTTTTGAATTAATGAAGATTTTTTCTATTACCATAATCGATTGCACGATAATTATTATTCGTCATAAATTATTAGAATTTATTCTTATACGAGAAACAACCTAAAACCATATACTCGCATAAAAAAAATAATAATTGCCTTAGAATATTATACCAAGTCATTCAGTAAACGTAATGTTTAATAATGTGTAATTTTATTATTAGTATTATTATACATTCATTTATAAAAGTTATTGATAGACAATTACCCTTTTACTACCTATGTTATTATTGATAATTTCGTTTGTACAATTCAATAATCTCAATTTCATATTCCAATATTATTGTTTGTATATAACGGCGCGGCGTTCAAAACACTCAATGTAAGCAATCATAAATGTTTTTTAACGAAAAAAAATTCCATTTAAATACAAATTTCTTTTCAAAATAAATAGCTCAATTAATTAGATGACTCTTATTATAATATATAAATAATATAATATGCAAACCAAATAATTCGTACAAACAATTAATATATTTTTGCTAAAGAAAGTATAGTATGTATTATATAAACAGAAAACTTATATAAATTTAAATGCCTTAAAGGCAATTGTGCAATTAGCTAATTCATAAATAAAAATATATATTTTTGCAGTAATATCGCATATAGATTTATTTATTTCGCACGCAATCACTTTAAAAACATATAAAATTATATTCATACCTTTGTAAAATCTATATATATATATATATATACAATATATTGAAAAAATGATTTTTACTATATATACGTAAATAAAAATGAAATGGATAAAAAAATAATTTAACTAAACCGCACACATAGAGTATAAATACGCGATACACATTATTATAAATAAAAAAAACATATACTAATTAATGTTATATTCATTTTTAAGATGCATTTAAGATGTCGATAAATGCGAACGAACAACATCTCATAAATATTATTATTACATATTCATAAGAGCAAAAATAAAAGAATTAAATAAAAGTGTTGTACAGATAATAGTTCAAGTATTAGATCATATTCATATAAGCAAAAAAAGAAGACATTATCTATATAGAAAGATAGAAATAAAAACATTAAATTATGATATTCCCATCATATATACACTTCAACATTGATGCAAATTTATGCATAAATTATATATTATATATATGTTTTCCACAGCACAAGACTTTTTTTAAGTGCATTATATATTCCATAATTTTATTTTCTTTTACAAAATTGTTATATTTTCAAAGAACAATTGCTGCAGCATATGGTTAAATTATTGAGATTCATAAAACATTATAGGTTTAGAGACAATATGATAAGAAACAGTTGCATTTGCCACATAATAATGCATTTTATTTTCTATATGGCAGATTTATGTAATATGTTTGGAGTCATTATCGATCTAGCTATATATATCGATCCATAAAAAGTAATGACTCCACACAATAATATATATTTTTATTTTTAAATAAAGAAATTTTCTATTTCACTATATTTACGCAGATATATATATATCTTTTATAATAAAATATATTTACTTTAAGATCACACACGTCGTTTGTTGTATATATAATACAAAAATAAATGCAATTACACTGTTTATTTATTATTATTTTTTTGCCAGAAGAATATATATTATTACCTACCGTATCTCTGTGTAACTTTGTTTGCTTGAAAATACTTTAAAAACAATAATGATCATTCTTGAATTAAAATTCAATTGTTATTCTAAGCCGATGTCATTCATTATTCTGTATTTATTATTAGAATTTTTAAATCATTTTCAAGTTGGTTTTAGTTGATGTTTCCGTATATTAAATATATGTGTTTCTTATAATTTCTATATACTAAATTAAGCATATATATCTTTAATTTTGTTTATGAATTATTTTGCTTTACACTTTAACTTGGAAATCTCATTCACTATAAGACTAATTGGTATAGTTAAACCTTTTGGAAATAGTTAGTGTTTATAATATTAACAAATCACATAGTTATTGTATATAATAGTAAAAATAGAATTACCATTTTTAATTGTAAAAATTATAAAAGTTGTTTAAATAAAATGATGTATAATACGATTAAAGTTTTATTTGTATCTTTCCAAAAACACATCAATCATAAACCATATTTGGTAAAAATGTAATTAAAATAATATTACTTCATTCCACGATTCTATCATCAATATGTGATATTTTCTCTGTTATAATTGAATTATCATTAATATTATTAATATTTACAAGGAAATTATAAATTATAAGACATTTTCTTTTGATTTATTAATATATTTTCAAGAAAATAATAATAAAAATATATATCTAAATGGAAAATATATGCCTTTAAATTATATCGATAACATTTCAATTTTATATCTATAATAGTTATTTTTCTGTAAAAGTTGAAATATGAAATATGAATTTAAAATACAAAATTTTATTAAATAATTTCATATAAAATAAATTCTATGTATACATTCATATTTAATGTAATATATTAATTAAACATACGGATCGTATATCCATATATAAATAATATTCCATCTCTATATATATAAAATACCACCACCTAATATAGTAAATTCACTTATATAATTTTCATTTACATTTTTATTATAATAATCTAACTATATTATATCTCTATATAATAATATATCGCCACATTAAGATTTATGATTATGATTTTGTAGCAATTATGCGTTTTCTTTAATGGTACTTTTGTATATATATTCGCTTATATTCATACAGAGAGATCTCTTGTATTAAGATAAATATAAATTGTATTTATAGAATTTGAAAAAATAAAAAAATAAATCTTTTTGTATATATATTATAATATATATGTAATATTAAGCACAATAATATAATGCACGCGAATTGAAAAATGATATCCATATATATATATATATATATATATATATACATACATATTTAAAATGTCAATTAACTGAATACTCTACCTGCACATACCATATATACAAAAATAATGAAATTTGCGCAATAAATAAATGTGAAAATGCTAAAATGAAAATATTATATATGTACTAATAATTTAAAGAAAATCAACTTTTATATAATACATATATGTTGATGGAACAGAATGTACAGAAAATAATATACTTATAAAATCATTTACATCTCTGCGTATATACATAATATTATAAATTTATTGACATCTCAATTAAAATTCTACAAAAAAAAAACATAAATAAATTATGTTTTATAAATATATATATATATATCATGTAAATACACATTTTATATGAACATTATCTATAACGAATTCTTACGCATATAAAAAACTACATAATATGTGAAAATAAGAAAGATAAAATTTAAAAAAACCCAGTATGATTATAAAAATGTATTTTCTTTACGATAATTCACCTAGTATATATGTATATATATACATGTTTAAAACAGCTTTTCAGTGAATTTGATATATACTCTCTAACTCTAAGTAAAAATATATCTATAAAAAAAAAATTCAAAATATTTAGAATTATATATTATTTTCATTTATTTACCTTTTTTCTTTTAAATAATAATATTAATATATGGTCATGATGAATAAACAGAGATCGGATAGTAATAAATTGAAAGTGAACTATTTATAAATTATATATAGTATACATTATTATTGCTACATAATATGAATGTCAATCATATATTATTTAGATGGATATATGATTGTCAATGAATGATATACCTACCTCTATATCTCTACGTCTTTATAACAGCAAAAAATAAAACTCCTTTAAAGTACAATTCTGCTGAAATAATTCTTGTACTTATATTTACTTTTTATATGTTTTATAAAATAAATATTACATTTTGTTCATAAATACTTTATATATATATATACACATAATATATGGATGAATGAAAATATAAAAATTATACAGTGTGTTTTAAATGGGATACTAGCAAAGTACGTTGGCAATTTTATGGTCCACTCTAAATCTCACTTATCATGTTTTAGTAATTTGTATGTAATCTAATCAGTAAACTTGTTTTAATGCAAAGGTATATAAATACATCCACTTTATAACATTCTACAGTTTTCTAGCATATAGCATTTTCACAAATTTCTAGCATATCACTAAATAGATATAGGTTTTTACACCCATTTATCACTTGTGTTTGGTTCCATAAAACACTGAATTTGTCAAAAAAATTCCAATTTGTTCCAATGTATCTAAAAATGTGTCGACCTATAGTTTTTCAGTGAAAATATTAAAGTAAAATTAATTAATTTATTCTAAATAATCACATATTCAACATTCCGATCAATAGTTTAGATATATAATAAGATATTATAAAAACAATTTAAAAAGAATTACAATTCAAGATCATAGAATAATATCGACTTTAAATCCATCAACAACCGATTTATCTATATGGTTCTGGATCTGGTTTTAGAGCATCCTGTAAACATTCACATACAATAAGTTCGTATCTTTTATGTTGATTATATTTATAAAATTGATTTATTATGACATATAACTCGTTCGGTGAAGTTGCTATATCAAAAGAATTATATTTTATTTTATTATTATTGTTCATATTAGTATAATTAACATTATAATCGTATATATCTTCCATGACCGTTCTCTATTTGAAAATATTTTTTTATATTATGAAAATTAATTTTCTTAAATTATTCTTTCTTTGGATTTTTTTAAAATAAATAAATTTCTTTCTTTCGATTTTCGCTTTTTTTAAAATAAACAAACAAAGTATAGTGTATTGAGGCAGTGAAACTTTAAATTTTGTAATATTGGAAAAGAAATTAATTATCTATTATATGTATATTTATAATCATATAAACAAAAACCAATAAATTTAATAATCGTAAAAATTAATACCTGCATACATGATATTGGTTAAAATCAGTCCCGTATGAAAATCAAAGTTATAAAAAATGTTCCTGTATCTATAAAAAGAAAATGTTTTCAAAATTATACAATTCATTAACAAAAATCATTTATTTATTTTTATTTTTTTCAAATATTAAAAACAAAATATATTAAGTAATTCATATATAGTTTTTTTTTTCTTTAAACAAAAATAATTTAACTAACTATTTAATAAAATAAAATTAAAAATAATATAATAAAAATAATATTAATCCATAAAACAAATTAAGGAGGAATTATTCAAAATTCATTCAAATTTATACAATTCAAATTCAATTAGAAATATATAAAGTATAGTAAGTTAAAAGTAAATAAAACTATTTTTTTTTTCAATAATATTTTTTGTGATAATTTCAATACAAAAAAAAAAAATACTGGCAATAATTAATTGAAAATTAACTCGCTGTGTTCGAAATTAATTCAATTTTTTTATTTAAAAATTAATCAACAATAGAAAATTATTTACAAAAATTGTTTTTCCTTTTTATTTTATATTAATTGATTTAAAAACTACATATAGTTTTTTTTATAAAAATATTATATTTTTTGTTTATATATTTTCATTTTCTTTTATATATAAATTTAAAAATCACTTCACACATTTTTTTCTCTAAAGTTTATCTACTTATTTAAATTAATCTAAATTAATATTTATTGTATGTGTTCATTTTAATCGAAAAATATCTCTAATTAATTTATTAAAATAACACCCTTTTTTTTTTTTTTATTTCAAATTATTTTATGTCATTATTATTTAGTTGATATTTTTAAAAGAAATCAAAAGTTCTTTTTATATATTTTTCTTTTTTTTTTATGGTTTACTATATAAAAATTTGTACAATACACGCGGTGGCACCGATTGAATTTTCGATCGAATTTTAATGTACATTTTTAAAAAAATTCCTATATATTTTTTATAAATCGTATTATATTAAAAAGTTAATTAATTTTTAATTTACTTAATTCATTGTTTTAATTGTTTTCATTTTTAAAACTAAACAATCACTGGCTTTTTGTCCCCGATATATTAAATTTTCAAAAAAATTCAAAATTAAAAAATAAATTGTCATAATAATATATTTATAAACACAACTTTTTATTAAAAATTAATTTAACTTTACTTATATTTCTATAATCTCTTAAATATATTACATTAGTGCATATGTAATATAATGTTTGTCGTCACCCTTAGTCACCCTTAGAGTTATTCAATTGAATACTTTTTGTAGCAGTCGCTTCAATAATTTATTAAAAAAAAGGGTTATTACTTATATTTAGGTACGTTTCATAATCTATAGGCTTTTACAAAAAAAAACCTCGCAAAACTTGTATTTAAATTGTCTGAATTCATTAAATTTTTGTTTGTTTATCCCAAAGAATATCCTAATATTATTTACCAAATAATCGGGTGACTATATTTGTTTTAATCAATCCTCGTTGTTTTAATCAGATTCAAACTCTTTATATATAATCAACTGTAACTATATATAACCAGGGGTTAAATTACCAGAAGTTCAATAAATAAAAGTTTTTATATATGTACATTTTTAATCTATAGAGTTTATTTGGTGATAATTTATATGTAGTTTTTTCCTTTTTCTATTTTTCTATGAACACACCTGATCTTTTATTTTATTTAAATAATTACAATAATTGCTCACTTGTCGTTGAAATTCTTAATTTTTTCCCAATGCTATTTTGATGGCATAATAATGATGACATCCATGATGTATTTGGAAAATATCTAAATCATTTAAATATATATATATAGAAATAATTAAATTCAATCTAAATTAAAGCGTAAGTTCTATATAGAACTTATTATGTGGTAAATGCATATGAATATTTTTTAACTAACGTTAAATCCAATGGTGTTGGTTTTGGTAAATCCATAAAATGTGTAAATGATGTTCGTGTTGGTATCTTAATATTATTCTCGGTTGAATTTAAAATAACGATGGGCAATGATAAATCGGATGTTGACGATGTTGATGATGATCGAGATCGAGTTTGCTTAGATTTTTGCGATTTTAATGATAAATCAATTGGTTCATTATGATGTTGATGTTCATCGATCGATGATGTTGAATCATGCCGTTCATGCTGATGCTGCTGCTGATGATGATGATGATGATGATGATTAGAGCGCTTATTAGGTTTACTTTCATTATGGTTAATCAATAATTGTCCAGAATTATAACAAATATCGGGTAATGATTTAAAATTTGAACGTTGTACAGGTGAAAATGCTGATGGATGATTGTGATGTTGATGCTGATGACCATTTGTTGTACTACTAGCTAGATTTGATAATGGTGATAATGATGAAGATGATGTCATTTTTGTTGTTAATTGGTCCATTTTTGTTGTTTTTTGTTTCGGAATATATGGTGGTGCTGATTCAATGCTATTATTACCATCTATTGAACCGTTGTTACTATGGCTATTACCTTCTTCTAAATCGGCTGATGATGCCCCCGAATCACTTGGAGTTTTCCTTTTATTTGCTACATTTTTACAAACATTCGTTAAAAGATGTGAAGGAATATTATACGTGTTTGATAACAATGATGTTGGACTAGTTGTAGTTTTATTGCTGGCTTTATTATTCACCGATTTATATTGATTATGATTATTATGATGATGATGTGTTATTGATTGTGGTTGTTGTTCTTGTTCTTGCTGACGATTTGATAGTACAGATTGTGGCGGAGAGAAATTATGCGATTGATTTATGAGTTGTTCAAATTGATTCGAATGGTGATGTAATTGTTGATGTTCTTGTTGCTGGTGTTGATGTTGATGTTGAACTTTCTCTTGTTGTTCACGTTGTTCATTCAATAAACAGTGTATTTTAAACCAATTTGAACGACGTCCATATCGTGAACCACTTTTTGACATACCAACCGATACACATTTATTTAAACGACATGCTTTACATGCCGTACGATTTTTTTTATTTATAACACAATTGTCGTTGTTTTTACATGCCGAAATTGAGGCTAGGTTATTATAGGTGCGGCCAAAGAATGACTATAAAATAAAAAGAAAAATCAAAAATCATATTAATGAATGAAAATTATTTTATTTATTTACATTTTAAAAACATCTTTTAATTCGTTGTCGTTAGATATTCGTTATCTATATATATTACTATAATATCATTCGGTATATATAAACAATATATATACATACATATTTGCTTTTTTTATATTTAACTTCAACAATAAAAGTTCTTCTATACTTTATACTATAAATATAAACTAAACACATGTATAACGGCAGCAAATCATATTTATAAGTAATAAACCAAAGAATTCAACATGATTATATAAAGTAGTTAATTCAATTCTTATATTCATCTACAGAGATATATGGTAATTTATCTCATTAAATACATTTTTTTTAACATCACAAGTTTATTATGTTTTTTTTTGTGTTTATATGAAAATGGTAAAAAAAAGTTGTACAGATACATTAAAAAATATGTTTAATTTGTTTTATAACACCAAAAACATAAAATATTTATAAAAAATTTGTAGTTTTTGTTTCGTCTTCTTATATATTACGAACGTTTGAAGTTATAATTTAATGCTAATATATACGACAATCAATGATTTATTTAAGCATTTGTTCCAAAGGTAATTTATATCACTTAAGTTTTCATCAAAATTTACATTTTAAACATACATTTTAATATGTTGAATTTTATGCTTTATTAGTAAATTTTTGTTTATTTTGTATAAATAAACAGTTGTAATCAATTAAATTGAGAAAAATAATGTAGAAAAAAAAATCAATAAAATTATTTTTATCACTTTTAAAAAATGCTTGTATAAAAATAACTTTCACATTTTATTAATAGAAATATACCAAATTAATAACAAAGATAATGGCTTCCACTTTATTTTTTTAAAACTTTAATATGTATATATTTGTAATCGACGAATAAGTTCCCACTATTTCTTGACAGATTTTTGAATATTCCTCCTTGTGATTATCGCTTTTTTTGTATAATGACTTCAGTCAATTTTCAATTTTCCATTCTTATGAAAATACAAAAAATTGAATTTATTTATGACATTCAATGACATATAGTATTTAAAGTATTAATTTTCAGGATTCCATTTACAATAATAATTATTATGTTAGTAAAGTATCGCTAATGATTACATTAACATTCACTATCAACATAATAATAGTAATATTAACATTTTTTTCGTACATCGATTGAATCTTAACATATTACTAGTATATACTGTCTGAAGCTTTTGTATATATATTTAAATAAAATGCATTAATAATTTAATTTTTTTTACTTTGTTCATTACTATTTCATAGTATATTTACATTTTTTTATTATTTATTTACCCTCGGGTGACAATATTCTTATTCGCAATCAATCAAAGCACACAAAAACGTTGAATACATAATATAGACGCGATTCTATATACATATTTATATATAGAAATCAGCATAAGCAATATGAATCTAAATTATTTCTGTAGAGAGAAAAACAAAATACAGAATATGCATAATGATATTATTAATTCATATACACTACACACGTACTTCTTCTTACTTATTTATTATGAGTATATATATTGAAAAAGAATGTTGATACTTGATTGATTTGGCTTCTGGTCTTTAAATTTCTTTTTTTTTTATTTTATTTCATCATTCTTGATCATATAGTAATTATATTATTATGATCGTATAAATAATATAATGAAAATAAACATGATGATAATAATAGTAATAATAATAATATTATTATTGAAAGAATAAATATTAAAAATCGCACATAATAATTCGCATATACTGTAATAGAGGAAAATATTATAAACAAATCTATTTAAAAAAAAATACCATCATGAATATATATTTGTTTTCCTATAACATTTATTTATTTCATTTAACACAATTTAGCTTAACAAAAAAATGTATATATATATATACCTATGAGCGATACTAAATAAATTTTCTATATAGATTTTATTTACTTTATATTCTCTTATATATAATATAATAAAAAATTAAATAAATAAATAGAAAATCGATAATAATAATTAATATATCGTGTGCAGTTGATAAACTATATTGGATAGAAAAGAGTTATATTATTTCTCTATATACAATTAGAATTTCAATTTATAAATATATATTTTATATACAATCCATTTGTTGATATACATTTAAAGTATTTCAAGATATATGAGTGTTTTTTTTTATATCAATTATTGACTTGTTTTATTAATGTGATTTTATTTTATTTTTTTTTGTTAAATATATAAGTACAAGTACATGACATTTTTGTAAAGGTATAGACACACATATTAAGAATATTATTGATATACTATATATGCATTATGCGTGAATGTATTTTTGAAATGCAAAAAAATAATTACAAAATAATAATAATAAATAAGAAGAAAAAAATTGGAATTTCAATTTAGAGTTTATTATGTTGTCGGAAATTGTAATTATAAAAAAGTGGGATATATAAGATATTATATAACAGAAATATAGTTTTTTTTTATCATTTATTGAAAAAATGGTATGTTGTTTTACATTAAAACACTTGAATTATTTGTAAAAAAAAACATTATTTGTATTGGTTTATGTTTTAAAAATATTTATATTATTAATTTGTATTATATTGAAATGATTTATTTTGAAATATCAATTAAATAAAGTATTCAAAACTTAATTAATTACGTAATTGGGCAAAAAATCCTTGGGATAAACCAATTCAATACAATACAATTCTTCTTAATTTTATTTATTTTTTATAGCACCATTATTTTTTAATCCTTTGATTAGTAATTGCTTGTTTTTGTTATTAAATTCACACGTTTGTAAATCAAATTAATCTGGTTACAAAACAAATTCCTCATTTTCCTTTTCCCAAATTCAAATGAAATTTTAAATTTGTACGTGTTTTATTTTCAAATCCACTACTACTTTACTTTTAAAATATAACCACTTCTTAGTTTGATGTTGGTTTAGAAATTTAACACGAAGTAGTTTCATTAAAAAAAGAAGTGCATCTTTATAAAATTATAATCGGAATTCAGCATCGGTATTATACAAACAAAATAAAGAAAGAGCCTCAAATCAATATAGAATTGTGATTTATACAAACTAATAATATTAAATATGTATATTAAATCAAAGAAATCCTATATAAATATATTATAGATAAATATATTTGCAAATATGATGAAGAAATTATGATTGATCTTCGATAATGTGACATGATTATATATGTATATATAAATAGATATAGATATAATTATAGAAATGACTTGTTTAACTTGATTTATAAAATATTCGTATATTAATATAAAAAATTATATATTAATAAATTAAATTTTATTGAACTTATTAATATATGTTTTTGTTTCATTTCCGACATATTTATATAGTTGTTTATTCAATGCGTATATATTTTATTGATATAGTAATATTAGTCCGGTTTAATGAGTAATTAATATACGTTTTAATGTATTGATGTTATAATATATAAATGATTTTGTTTAGATTTTATTGATTAATTTAATATATCTATCTATCTATTATTTATATCATATATATGTATATTAATATCTCGATTTATTGATACACATATCGCGAACGTCCATATAAATGTGAATATTAAATATATACGTGATATTATTAAATATATACGTGATTAAATGTGAATATTAAATATATACATATATTGCGGTTAAAAAGAAAAATTGTAACTAAAGAAATTTTTACCTATATATGATCTTAATGGCAGTATAATTATATCATTAATACAAAATTTATAGAGTTTGGGATTTAAACTACTTTTTAGTATAAATAACAAAAACAACAACTCAAGAAAAACCGCGTAACTATTTGTATATAATGTGAAATTATTAATATAAATTTGAAATTATTAATCGAGAAAAACATTCCGAATTTTTTGAATTTCTTATTCAAATTTCTACATGTATAATAATAGTTATTATTATTTTTATTTTAAATAAAAAAATTCACACGATATATTTTTCCAACAAATACATTTTTTTTCTTGTTTTTAAAAGTGTCTCTTTAAATTATCAATTCATTATATCTAAACTTATACATATGCAATATAATATACAAAAATAAATAAAATGCATATATACATAACCATTATCGCTTCATTCCTATCATTTATAATATAGCAACAAATAATAAAAAAAATTGTAATAACATGCATTCAAAAATAGCTTTAAAAACATCACATAATTTGATATTATACTTTTGCGCTATATAATATTTATATATATAAATATATATATATATATATATTGATTATATTGCAACATATTTTCGATCTAAATATCGCTGTTTAAATTTATTATTTATATATACAACAACTGCAAAATGGTATATGAAGAAAAATAATAAAAAATACACACATAAATAAAATGAAAGATTAAAACCATTGATATCGCATAAAAATCAAATTGTGAAATTCTTAAAAACGTTTAATTTTCAAGTCATAGGATGCCATTAATCCGACAATATTTTCTATAGTTTGTTTGTTTTTTTTTTTGCGCTGCAACTTCTGTATACATACTATACGAAAGATATATATTTATAACAATATTATATATATACCACTGTATTTAGTAGATTTATATAGATTTTTTTTTACATTATTAAACTACATACAAAATTCAAAAACGATAGATATCAAAAATAAGAATAAAATAGAGAAATGTTCTCGTATCAAATTATTATTATATGCAGTCTCCTTGTTTTATTTTGTTCAATATAAATATAAATTGAAAACAACCGCATGATAAATAAATATTATGTTGTATTAACTATTATTATTATTACTATTATATTTATATTAAATGTAAATCTAAATAGAAAATAAAAATATTACCAGTTTCTATTTATTTCTTTTTTAATATTTGCTTCTTCTATTTTAAAGTAATTACTAAATTATAGAAAAATGTGACAATTATTGTGGTATTTTTTCTTTATGGATTTACTTTTTAAAATATTATATATATATTTATTTGAAATTTTTTTCCAACACAGATGTGAAGCGATGATTTGTTTATGTAACTATATATAAACATTTTTCATTGCCTCTATTTATTATATTAATAATAAAAACGTGAATATAAATAGCAAAATATTGAAAGGAAAAAATTAAATACGTGAATGAAAAAAAAATAATCGCATTTAAGAAGCTCATGTTTGTATATATGAAAATATATATTATATTTATAATAATAATTATCAGGTATTTATTGAATATAATATTGTTATTATTATTATTATTATTATATTATTTTATAAATTCACTATATAGATATAAATTATAATTAATAATGTTATTTTAAATATATTTATGTATGTTCTATATTTATTTTTATAATGTATTTATTTAATTAATTGATTGCGTTTTGATTAAACACTATGTAGAAATTATAAGTATTATTTTCCATAGATAATATTTATAAATAAATTATTATAATATAATTTACTATTATTAAAAAGGTGAAAATTTTTTTATAATTTAATTAATTATACTAACAATTTAATGAGTGGCTATTAAAAATAGAATCTTTTTTTTTATATGAAATATATATATACAAAGTACGTTTAGATGATTAATTGTTTATTTAATTTTTTTTATATATATATACGCAATACATTAGAATTGATAAATCAATCATACATACATATATATGCGTTTTGATTGATAACTCTTCAACATTACAACATTCAACATTCAATTACAATAATTTCAACATTTTTCCCATGGATTTCTTTTCTTTTTTAAATAGAAAAAATATAAAATAATTTGTGTTCAATAAAAAGAAATTCGCATTAAAAACACTTCTTTCTCACGTAATTTCTGTTCAAAAATTATACTAAAACGCGTAAAACCATTTTAAAATTCTACATCAATACTTAAAATTAATGCAAACTATTCGATTGAATTAATTATGTCTACTGAAAGATAAATATCACAATTTTAACGATATTTAAGCACATGTAATCTAATAAAATCTATCCGAAATTTAATTAATAATAATAATAATAATAACAAAATATTTTAAGGATGCACCATAGACTTTTATATAAAAGTAAATTTTGAAAAGCACTCGATTATTTATATTGAAATCCAACGAGAGTATGTGGTTCGTGTATACAAAAATAAGGAGAAAAGTTATAAAAAATATTAGGAAATAGATTAATCTAAAAGAAAATAAGCAATATGACTTTAAAAACTTACACCATTCAGATAAAAAATTAACTGTGATCATTTTACGTTCATTTTACTCATTTTACAATCATTAAAGCACACATTCACTTGAAAAACCTAATGAGCAAATTCATATTCGATCGGTTTGAAAGAACCTATATAAAAATAGTATTTATTTATATATTTCATGAATTTGATTCAATAAATTTTAAAATTTAATTACTAAAATACATTAATTTTAGTTTTTTTATAAACAACAATCTCTCATACTTAAATGTTATTATTTATGCATACTTTTTTGTATGCATATGTAATTATTGTCACAAATATATATACAATTCTAAAACACGCACTAAACGAAATTCATTTCATATATACATACAAATGATTTCATTATATTCGCATTAAATTGGATTTTATTCACAGTAAAATGTACAATTTAATGATGTGTTTAATAAAAGAAAAATAAATGCGCATATAATTTGTATTTACAAATACAAAAAAAAAACTATAAAAATAATTTTTAATTAATTATTTTATTATACTCATATTCACATCTATCAACACATTTTTAAATAAAATTTGTGCATTGCATGCAACGCGATATTTTTTTTATATTAGTACTTAAGTTTATTACATCTCGGTTTTTTTTGTCCTTAATCGGAAGAATTAAACCAAATAAAAAAAAACGATTAAAAGAAATTCAGATCAAAATATAATTTTAAATTTTGTAAATAAAAAACGCAAACACACCACACAATCTGCTATGACTTTATAAAGAATAATAATAAAAAAAATTATAGGTCAGGTAAACAACATGTTTTTTTAAAGGTATTTTCAATCATATCATTCAATAAAAAAATGTTTATGGAATATTAAAGCAAAAAAATAAACTATAACAAATAAAATGTGGTTTTATTTTTTAATTTAATTACAATCATTAAATTGAATTTTTTTTTTCAATTTTTACAAAAATAACTTAATGTATTTATTGTTCTTAACATGTTTGTTGGTTAAAAATTAATTTTATATTAATGCAATAATTCTGTTACATTAGTTCTTTGTATTATAATTTCGATAATAATAATACTAATAATTTATAACATTTTATAACACTTATTTATAACATTTTACGATAAGGTTTTAATAAAAATGACATAAAAGAAATTACTAAATATTAATATGATTATAATTATTAATTTTATACAAATAAACACGGAATAATTTATATTAATATTATAAAATTTCCATTTAGAAACAACAAACTCAAAATATAAATTTTAACTTTTATTATCGCAAAAAAAAAAATTTTAAATATATATAGAATAAGAAATTCTTTTTTATTTTCTACCTACACAAAAGATTTGATAGTGTTATTTTGTAAAACAAATATCACACAGATTATTAATGTAAATAAACAACAAAAAACGTGAGAAATTTCATGGATACACTTATAAAAAAAATAAATATATATAGAGCATGCATATATAGATATAATTTGTGTTAATTTTTTTTCTATATTTGATTACAAATACAATTTACTATATAGGAAAACACAATTTTTATAGAATTTAACTATTTTTTGTTTTTAATTCAAGAAATAATTTAGAGTTCATGACAGCTTTCTATACATGTTAAAATATTTAATTTTATACAAAAATCTTTTTATACAAAAATTAAAATGCTTATAATATCTTTATGATAAAATCTTTATTATTAATATGAATCATAGCTGCCGCATATTACAGATGAACATCTCTTTCGTTAGCACAAAAAAGAATTATATTAATTATATTTTTAGTTCGTTATAGAAATAAAAGTCGTTTTATAATAATATGTCAACATAATAGCAAATCGTTTTAAAATATATCAGCAATAAATTATATTAAACATTAAATAACAAATGATGCATATATATGTAATTGATGATAATTAATAACATCTAATTACGTACCTTTGTATCTTTGTATATATAATATATATTATTTGGGTTTACAAAACTAACAAAGAATGAAGGGTATTTAAAAAATTTTATTACATTTGAAGATGTTTAATGTTTATGCAAAATTACTTCAGTTCTATATTAAAAATAGTATATTTATTAATGTGTAAGATGATATAGAATAATTTATAACTGATTAATTCTGAAATATTCACCTGGAATTACTTTAACTTAAGAAGTGAACAAATAAACCAAAAAGTCAAACAAGCATTTATTTTTTAATATTAGCTAAAAAAAATTACGTAGTATAAGTTACTTATTCTTTCATAAAGTTTGATGGTACAATAGGAAAACGAATTAATTCTCTGGATAGAATTTCATATTAAAAACTAATAATTTACTCTAATTTATATTCAATTCAAACGATTGGTTTTTTAAATATACTGTGAGAATGAAGTAGTTCCTTTTTTATATAAAGAAAAAAAATGAAATAAAGATTATAATCTTATTTAAAAATTTATTAAAACAAATACCGAGCAAAACGTGAATTATTAAATAAATAAATAATAATAATAATAACAAATAATATAAGATAAATGATACAATATAAAGAAACAATAAAGATCACGCTAATAGCACAAGGAAATATTTATTATGCACATAGCCTTGAAAGTAATTGTTTATTTTATATATTTTATAACTATTTATATATGAAACATCAACTAGAGCACAATATAAATGACTTTGTTTTTATATTTTCTATATATATTTTATTAACGATTTTAATCATGTTAGAAACTGTATGACTGTTAGTTATTCATTTTTTTTTCTTTTCTTGTTTTATATAATGTGATTTATTTTTGATATTTAAGATTTTTTTTGTTTGTTGTTAGTTGTTTTGATTTCTATTAAAAGATAAATATCACAACTTCAACTATAAAGAAAATGTCATATAATAAAATATTTCTGAAATAATTAATAATAATAATAATAATAATAAGATATATATTAGGTAAAATAAAAAAGGTTCGTCGTTTAAGCTTTTTATATATAAAATAAAATTGATCGTTTTTTTTCCTATTTTTATTGTTTATGTTGATTTGGATAACTAACATATTTTTTCATTATTTTAAACTATAATAAATAACCTATATTTCAATATTTTGCCTGTTTTATTAATTGTTTTTAGCACAATCAAGTTCTATCACTATAAATGTATGTAAATTATACTTTGAATGTAAATAACGAATTGTGATTTAAAATATTTTTGTATATATGGATATATAAAAAATAATATGTTTTAAAAAGACCATTTTTTTTCACTATATATCTATAGCAAAATAAATGTATATAAAAATAAATAGTAAAATATTCGATTTCAATTGAACCATGTCGTCAACATCAATCTTAATAATACTACTATATATATACATTATATCCTTATATGTTCATAGATTTCTGTTATTAATTTCTCCATTCATACGACACCGCGTAATTTGTACACAAAGTTGTAAAACAATTAGAATGTTTATATAGATTTTTTTTATTCTCTTTTATAAATACATTGATTTATGGATAACATTTTGTTTTTAAAGTCACTATATATATATACCATTGTATATGTATAAACAGGGTTTTAGAGTATTTTTACTTTATCACTATACAATTGTTGTTATGGTCGATTGCTATTGAATAGTCTAGATATTACATTATATATATATATATATATCTATCGGTATAATAATAATAATAATTTGTATATTCATCACAAAATAAATAAAAAAAAATAGAAGTAAATATTAAAATCAATTTAAGGTAATATAAAAACTAAATAAATATTACACATAAATTTACCATAAAAAGAGCATAATAACACAATCAACGACATATAAATGGTGTTTATATAAAAAAAATAAATGAATTGAATTTGTGTATTTATATACATACATATGTATATCAAAATGCGATATAATTTAAAGAAAGTATAATAAAATATTTATTATATTAAATTTTTTTGTAATTTTTATTATCAATAATCCTTATAATTTTATTATATACAATAATATCATATTCAATATATAATGTCCATTTTAGAATATATTATTTATGTGCGTTTGTTTTATATACCATATTTATTTTTACATATATAATATAATTTAAAATAACGTAATATTTGCTTATAAAATGTTTATGATATAAAATTTATTATTCATTATTTATTTATTTATATTTTAATTGTATAATGAATATTTGAATAGGTATATTGTATAAATAAATGTGAATTATATATAAAGACTATATGATATTTTTGTAAAAAAAAATAAAAATAAAATTTTTACAATATATATCGAGAGTATATACCTTTTTTATTAATATAAAAAAAAATTGTGATTGTAATTAAATTATAGATTTTATTGGGATAGAGATATATTGTGTTATAATCCAAATATATACAATTTGCCATAGTAAATGCTAATAATATAAATGTATTTGATTTTAGTTTTTAAGAAAAAATAAATATATTTATTATTTAAAATTTATTATACTTTCAATATATTTCTCATAATGTTAAATTTTTTGCAAATGTTAAATACAAAAATATTCAGTTATTTTTATAAGATTTAATTATATCCATCTATATTTATTTATATATATAGTTAATGTATAATATATATATATGATATTCGTCATATAGAGACACTCAAGCGAAACTGGGTTTGATTAAAGAAAAAAACTTAATATATCTCATAAAGTGTAGGTATTTTATTATTAATTAATTACTTTTATTTAAAAAAAAAAACAAGTATAATTAAAGAATTATTTATTAGATGATGTTTTGAAGAATAAGAAGAAAAACAAAATTAATATTATTCAAATGACACGACGATGAGATTGTTTTTTTAACCTCACACTGTTTTTTTTTACATATGAATGGTTAAATTAGCATATATGCAACGAACGATTTAAAAAATGTAAGAAAAAAAAATGACTTTCACATATATGCATTTGTAAAAATCATAATATACAAGCGAATATGTCTCGTATTAGTATATGGTAAGACATTGTTTTTTTTAATATTCGTTATACATAAATTTATATTATATATCATATAATATGTATAGTAAATGTATAATTTATGATTATTGTATTAATATACATATTTATAATATTAAGAAAAAAAGATTATTCTAAATGCTAAATCTAAATTGTTTCACACAGTATTAATAATATATATATTTACACACACAAAATTAATATTAAATATGAATTTTAATATAATTTGCTGCATAATTATTATTTCAAAACAAAACTTTTAAATAAATGTATTTTAATGTATAATAATATGAAAAATCATAAATTTAAATTATATAGCCCAATAACACATCACAATTTTTTATATTAAAAACAAAATTTATATATATATATTAATAAGAGCGTGAATGTATTATTTTTTTTGCAATGTGTAAATTATTTTTTTTATATATATTAATGATCTATACTTGACGATCTAATTTTTAATATATTTATTATAATTGTAATTCTTTTAAAAATAAGATTTCTTGTATCTATAAATGTGTTATAATTCAATACATATATATCTTTTTTATATTGCAGGTTAATTTTTAAATAAATGTGAACATTTTTATAAATTAAATAAAAATTCCATTATGAAAAAACCTTGTTAAAAAAAACACGCAGAGATAATTTTTTTACATTTTTCTTTATTTTATTTTATTATAATTCATATCTTCATATATAAATATTTATTTATTATATACGTACTCGTCGTCGTCGCCACAATAATTTAATTGTATAAATATCAATATATATACAAAACTGATATTAACTCTATAATAATATTATATATTATTAGGTATATATAAATACAAAAATGATTCAAAATGTTTATAAATGTTCTTATTTAATAATAATAATATTGTGATTATTATTATTATTATTATTATTATATATGAATAATAAATTGTATACGTTTATGATGAGAACGCGATTAATATAAAGCAGATATTTATTTATTTATTAAATATGGTATATTTAGTATAAAAGTCATAATAACTTTATATATGATATATTGTAATAAAAATATTAAATATATAAATTATGAATGTATCAGGCAGTTGAATATGTTGAAATAATTTAATTTTATAAATATAGAAATATAGTAGATATATAATATTGATGTAACATTTAATTTTAATATGATTCATTTTGTTTTATATATATATACAAATATATATCATAAAAATTAAATTAAATCTACCACATACTCACCGTAATAAGTATAAGTATGTGTTTTTTTAATTTTTTTTTGAAAAATATATAAATAAATTCTATATTCATGAACATTTTATGTTATATATATTAAGTTTATTATTATTATTATGATAATTATTTATAAATTAATTATGACTTATGTGTTCTTGTTTTTATTTAAATGATTATTTCTGTTTTAATTTGTTATAATTTAATTATATATTATTTATATGCATGTATAATATAAATACAATTTAGTTATATTTCTCTAACAAAAATTTTGTATCTTGTTAAAGTTCATTTGAATAATCCTTTCTATTTTATTTTTCTAATTGTCAGATATTTCTTTTTTTATTTTTATTTTACATTACACTTATTACGTATATATTTAATAAATTTTAAATATTAATGAGATTATTTGAATAAAGTGTAATCAATTATTAATGAATTTATTTCATATACAAATAATTATTTATTTCCATTTGTTATATCCATTTAAAGATAACTATTAAATAATATATTGGGTAGGATAGGATTGAATATTAAGCTTTAGATTATAATGGATTTGTTTTATTCATAGCCATCAACATTTTTTAGCATAAAATATATATAATTCAGGTGTCTCTATGAATCGATATCATTGAAAGTGCTAAAACAATTAATATAACAGCCTATTTATTGACAAATAGTGTATATGTTACAATAAAATATATGTTATATATCAATTCAACGAACAAACAGAACGAACAAAAAATCACAATAAAAAAAATCAAAATTTTTTAATTTTATTTTATACAGGAAAATATATAAGAAAGATTTAAGCGACGAACCCTTTTTTTTTAAATTGTTTTATTAATATTAATATAGATATTCCAGAATACGTTTTATTCGTATATCAGGCGTTTTATGCTCTACACGATATGTTAATTGAAATCATTTTTTTTTCATTTATATTTATTCCATTTAAATTTACTCTATTGATTACGAAAAATGGTGATTAAAACACATTTTCGGAAGGGTTAATTCAACCAATTTTATAAACATATAATTAATCTCAAATAAAAATATCTGTATGTAAACATCCAATTTAGAAAATCTGGGTGGGTGCAAAACAACTAATAAATTGTAATGTTAACTTTGAATTCAATATATATATATATATATGTATATAAAAAAATCATCATAATAACAATAATAATAAACTTATATTCATGTAGATTTTAAAGAAAAAAAAATTTCACTTTCTTATGTTTACTCTTTCGATTTTTTTTTTTTTGATATTTTATTTAACTTTTAAATTGCACAATTTCTATATATATGAATATACTGAATTTACAAATTCATTTAATTTAGTACCTCTATATATATATATATATATATATATATAATTCCATTAAATTTCTATATATAAACATAATTATTAATAATATATGAAATGCAGTAAATTATTTTATTGGTCATCGCACTTTTATTGACAATGAAAATATTATTATTTTTTTTTGTGTTAATATGAAAACAACTTTCCCATAAAGTACGCGTTAGATTTTCTTATGATGTTAAAATCGTTATAACAATTATAGTGTTATGTTGTTGTATATGCATCGTATATAGTGAGTGTATCTTCACTTCATATATAGAAATATAATTGTAATGTAATTTTTTTTGCATTTATATTCACTATTAAATTTTTTCTTTATTTATAATAAGTCATTATAAACATTTCATTTGTATATAATTTAAAAACACATATCTTATTAAATAGATATTTATTTTTATATTTTTTTTTACAAATATATTTTGAATTAATATAATATTGTTATTATATAAACTTTATTCATATATTTAGTTAATGTTGTATTGTATATAATATATATGTAAAATAGCTATAAATATATATTTATTTTAATTGTACGTACTTTAATTTAAATAAAAATTTGTATTTATAAACATTTAACAAATGGGAAAAATCCAATTTGGTTTTTTTTTGTATTCGAAAACATACTTCAAAATTAATAATTTTATTTATATATAAAGTAATCCGCGCGCACACACAAATAAATATTATATATAAATAAATTTGTGCAATTGGCCAGAGGATTGAAAAAAAAAAAAATTCTACATGTATATATGTGTTAAAAATGTTTGAATGTTAGATTATATTGTACTAATTTAATTATATTATTATTACTATTATTATTGTATGAATATTACGAATGATGTTTGTGATTGTACTTTATAAATTTATATTTAATTTTATGTGAATGTCTTTTCAAAGATGGAATTCGTGTTTAAATATATATTTATATGTAAAATGGGAATAAAAAAACACATTATTTATTTATGGAGTAAAAGTAAAAGTGAAAGAGATTAAATAAAAAATTATTTGATTATATATAGTATATATGTATATTGATATGTTTATATATTAATTTGCGACCATATAGAATTTATATTATTTAAATAAACATTTTATAAAATTGTATTATAATATAATTTATATTTTTTTGAAATGATCATCTTAATCAAGCGTCGTTGACCACACTATTATTTTATATTTTGAATATTATTTTATAATTTGAATATATGTTACAATAAAAATAAATTCACATGTGTATGAATGATAGTAAAAAAAAAATATTCATACATGTCTAAATAATAACAATCTATTCCCATTAATTACAAATTTATTTCAATAAATTTTTTTATTTTATAATCCCTCATCATCAAAAATATATATGTTTGTATATAATTTTTAAATATATGCTATAATATTGAAATCTAGATGTGTATATATTCATTTACATTGACTATATATCATGATGCTGAAAGTATTCTATATATACACGAGTATACATATATAAGAATGGAAAATAAATGTTCAATTATCAGTACCATTTATACAAACATATAATTTTTCATTTTGTGGTTTTGTGAAAAAGTCATGACTTTTGTTCTGCTTTCAACACTATAAATCACTGATCTTGACAAGATCATCACAAAATTATAATTTTATATATAAATATTTCTTTCTATATAATATATGGTATTTTAATATTTGTTTTTTTTATGTATATATGTTCCATTCGCAATCGTAAATAATCAAATAATATATATATAGGTATATATTTTACAAAATAATATTATAGAGAGTATTGTTCAGCTATATATAGATAGATATAGATATACACTTTATTATTATTTTTATATTCTATATGTGTATATAATAAAGGCGGTATACTTTTATCACGCATAGATATATATCTATATTCTATATTCTATAAAGTTGTTTTAATAGTTCATTTTAAAAAAATAGATATATATTATTCATAATTATAATACTTATATTAGAGAGATGTTTAAAAATTGTATCTATTATAGTTGTATTTTAAATAATTTTACTAAACGAAAGCATAAAACTTTTTAAAAAAATACATAGTATTTCGCTCTTCTTGTATCATAAATATATGTAAATATGAATCAAATAAATTATATTTTCTTTCTTTTGTAAAATAAAAAATAAACATATTATTTAATAATTTAAAATTATAATTCATTACCGTATTACACCACACAATAATACGTATTATATAGATATTATAAAATATGTCTTGTTGCAATTTTAAACACAGCAAGTTTAATTTGAATATTCATATATCCTTTCATTATGTATCTTGTACAATAATACATATTTTAAATATGTATGTTTCTATGTATATACAGAAAGCGATACATTATTAATCCAACAAAGTGCATATTCAGAAGCATATACTATTTTTTATATATAGTTAATGTATCAAAGTGGCGTGAGAAAAATCATTATCAAAGCATCAACTATATGTATAGAAAATTTTAATAACTTTTTCATGATATTCTTTTAAGCAATATCCACAACATGGACATGTATATAGTAAAAAAAATAAACATATATGTATAAAATACAATATTATTTAACATTTAAATACGCTAACAGTTCTAATAATACAGATAAATTACTTTCATAATTCAAATTATTTTATATGACACATTTACTTGTAGAAAATATCCGATTATTATATAAAAAAGATTGTACATTTAGAATTTTATAAAGAATGTGCTGTAAATGTTTTGTATTTTTGTTTTGTTGTATGTAATTCAAGTTTTTATTAAATGGTGTATACAAAATGATAAAAAAAAATATGAATAGATAAATATGCCCTCATATTGTGTATATACAGATTATAGAATAAACTAACTTAATAATGACAAAACACAGCAGTATTTTTGTCGCATGGTTTTATTATTTCATATATTATAATATATTAATTGTATTGCTATACAGCACATTTTATATATTTTAATGAAGAATAAATGGAAAAATGAAAATGTATATTATGTTTAGAAATGCCTATAAATATTATTGTACAATAACATATCTATATAAATAAATAAACGAATGTATATAATTATAATATAATAAAAAAAAAACATAATACTATTTAACCAATAGGGTTCGTAGGTGAAATAAAATAAATCATAATTAATTATATATATAAACAGGTGTATAAAAGCGTGTATATAGACAACACAACATATAATTTACAGATATAAATGTGTTTAAATTATATACATTTGTAATATACAAATTCGATTTTATTCGTAATTTCAATATTTATCTTTTTATTTCGTTTTATTTTGCATGCATGATATTAAAATTTAATAGTTTATATGTAACCACTTTATAGAACACATTCAAAACATATATACATTTGATTCGACCAACTATGAAAGGAAATGAAAGGAACATAATTTTGTCTCAACTCATAGCAGATTCTGCGGTCCCAATGTGATTATGAAAATATGTTGACATATGGCATACAAGAGAATCAATATCCAAAGAGCATTTGTATCCTAATTTTATTAATATATACAGCCAATTTGTAAAGTAAAGACTGTAAAGTAAAGATTTCTTTACCTTTATATAACTTTATACATAGAAAAAACATGTCAGAATATCTTTTTCACATATATATATATATATTATATACATATATAATATAACAACATATGATTGATCTGATCGAATATTCAATAAATTTACATATTTATTTGATCAATAATTTTCTTCTTTTAAAAAATAACAACAAATTAAAGAGGACAAATATTTTGATTTATATATATAAAAAGTAAAGTAATATTTTATATATACACAATCAAAAACCCATAAAAAATCAATTATTTACGAAATATGATTTTTCTTCATATAGTCGGTATATTATTAAACAAAAAAAAATATAAATGTATATGCAATATAAACCCTGTTAAGGCTGCATTACATGTTCAACTCAAACCATAAATTTTTACCTTAAAAAAAATAATTAACCTAGAAATCAATAAATATATGAAGCTCATCATGTACATATAAATAAATGAACATAACTCAACCATATATAAACATAAATGGTTTATGTTTTTAATGATAGTGTTTAACATATGTTATTTATTTCGATAAAATTAAAAAAAAAAACATTTTTATTTATGATGTACCGAAATATTCAACCAAAATAAATATGCACATTTATTAATTTTGTATTTTAAAGTAATATTTTTTTTGTTTTATTGTTGGTCTGTTGTTAAACTTTCGGAAAAAAAATGTAAAATTTCATGTACAAATTCACGATTTTATTTTTTTTTTTAATATATAATGCACAATTTAAACAGCAAAATATATAAATATTAAAATAACATTAATCGCGCGTATTCATACCTGATTTTCAATATTGAATTTATTAAAATAAATTATTTTTATCCGATTTTTTTATAAATATAATTATAATAATCGGATGGGATGCGTAAATTGAAAAAAAAAACCAATTTCAAATTATGTATTTTTTATTTTATGATAATAACAATTATAAAACAATATAAAAATAAAGCAAAAAAAAGTCATCTCATCTTCATATTGATTTAAAATCGATGAAATATTACATGATTTTATTATAATTTTTTAACTTTTTTGAGGTAAATTAACAAACTAATCATAATATTATTATTATGTTTTAATAATATACCTGTGAATGCAACATTATATTGAATACAAAAATGATCGTGAAATTTGTAAATTAAACAGACTTGTTTGTGCACTATATTTTCCATATTATCATATATATACTTTACTGAATATATAAATTTATTCATTTGTATATATTATTTATATATTTATATATTTTTGTTGGTTCGTGATTATAAAATAATCAAATACTCTCAGCGTAAATTCGTATAGGTATATATTATATATAGAAAATCATCAACACAACACGACCTCTATTCGCAACCTCGCACTAATATATTAGAGTGATGTTGTTTTTCATTTTTGTTTATATATAAACTGAATCTATTTATAATGGTTTTTTTACTTCTAATGTTTTAAAAAAAAATTTATGAAATTCTCACGAAAAATTGTATAACCACATTCAATATCATATATATATTTATTGCACTAAATTACTTTTATACAGCCTGCTCGATAAAGATATTATATATTACTTTTATATATCTATGTTTATGGTAAGATTACTTCCAAACTTTTAGACATCGTATCTCGAAATCGGATGGTGAAATACTATATGAACATACGAACAAATGCCGATGATGAAACGTGATTAAAGAGTATGAATCATATAGCAAAATGTTTAATGAATAAACGAATGTAATAATAGAGTTATTGATATTATGATTGTTATATTGATCAAGTGCAATATAAAGAATATTAATTCAAATGATAATGATACTTAGACGTTTAGAATACCTAAAGATGCGATAAATGTTGACCTCGATCTTATTCATGTTGCAATCAAAACTTTAGGATAATAGTTGTAATTAAGTTTTTTTTTAAATCATTTGAATTATGCTTCATAAAAACACCCTCTTTCGCATTTCATATTCCTTAAACTCATATATAGGTACATTCTTCTTTGAAAACAATTAAAAATTTTGAAACACAATAAAAATTGGCTTGTTTAATATACCACCGTATAGTATCCAATCTAATACATTTTGATTTAAAATTTATAATATTTTTTATATAAACAAAAACATTTATCCTATATATAAATATATCCATTCATATTTACAAGAAGATATATAGCAAGAAGATGTATTATATTCTATATATATAGTATATATAAAATTTTAATTTATTTGATAAATATGTTGAATTATTGAAAATACATGCATTTTTATAATATATTACCTATATATCGCTATTACAGAAATATAATATAAATAATATTCGATTCGATTTATTTAACCCGCGATGATATATGCTCTTGTTGAAGTGAGAAATTGAAGTCTATTAGATTGAATAATCATTGTGCGCTTTTGATCTTTGATATTTACATATTGTTTTTTTTTATCTACGTAAAAACGTAATAATAATAATTTAAATATACTGTGTAGATACATCCATTAAAAAATAATATAAACACTAAAAAATATGTATTTTTTAACCTTCTTTACACCGTATTTAAATTCAATTTATATAGACATGCAGATTTGCATGCAGAGTTTTGTCTATAAAATAGAAAAATTTTGTATATTATTATGAAATGAACATTTTAGGTAAATTGCAATTTTGTAAAAAGGTGATATTTATTTACTTTCTGATATATATATATATATGTATATTATAAAATATATGCATGCTCTAATATATAATGCATATAAAATAACAAACTAATGTACAAGCAGATAACATTATAATAATCAATTTAAATGTATATAAACTGTTACATATATTCACACATGTAAATATGCAATTTGTCTCCTCTATATATATAAACTTATATAAGATCAACATGTATATAAATTCCGGGATATATAAATATAAAATAAACAAGACATTTAAATATGTAATGTATATTTACTATATATGTAATAATGCATGTAAAATATTTATGTATACATTGTAATTTTTTTTCTATATATATTTGTATAACGTGTTCAATTATATATTTATTTATATATATATATGCTTATGTGTGTATATTATAAATGTAGAGTACCTATAAGGAGGATATAGAGAAAGTGTGGGAGTAAAAATACATTTATCTATTTATGTTATATTCATTTCATTTGTACTATATATATATATATATATATACATAAATATAAATATGTAATGTCTATAAATTGATTGTACTTATCAAAATAAAACATTTAAATATACACGTTGATCGTTATCTCTATTATATATATTTGAATTAATTTCACCACAATCTTGAATCCAATATAAAAGTTTGTACAAAATAAAACAAATTAACATATATTTTTTACATCTGTATTTATTTATATATAAATGTGTGGTAAATTTATTCAGTTGATCCCATGCGTCCACTTTAGTGTCATATTCAATTTATTTTAAATGTAGAATATAAGAATTAATATTAACATTGTTTCCTCAGTCATCTATATTTTTATTGTGAACGATGAAGTAAAAATGGTAAAATTTTATTTTATCTCTAAACTAATGTTATTTGTGAATCATTACCGCCTACAATTTTATATTTATTTGTGTTCAATTTTCATCGCTAATTTATTCTATTTAAAACATAGTGTAATGCATTAGCTTGTTAGATGTAAAAAATGTTGAATTTCCTTTAGAAATGTAGATAATAGTATACCGAATTTCCATTAGAAAATTATTAACAATTTCCTTAAGCAAATTTAATAGAATTTCCATTAATAATTATGCATAATTCGATTATTAATGACATATTTTTGGTCACATTTTCTTTAAATGGAAAAATGCTTTGAAATATATTTAAAAAATAAAATTGGAATTATTTTAATATAAAGATAAATCAAACTATTTGCAAACCATCAAAATGGCCAAATCAAACAAAATTTGATAAAAAACATTATAAATAAAAAACGAAATTACATATAAATGGATGGAATCATCATAATCGTGGGTGTGTGAACCCTATACTATATAAATATTATTTATGTTTTGTTATACGACAACAGTTCATTTTATTGTCTGTATTATCGTATTATGTATATTGAAATATTTTTTAATATATAGTATAAATTATTAGCGTATTAATATATATTGATATTCATACATGTATTACGTATAGTATTATATATACATACAGTATATATATCGAGAGAAAATTCATTTTTTATACTTATAAACTATATAGTACTTATGTTAAATTAAACAAATAATGTATCGTTCGTTCGTTAAACATTAAAGATTAAAGTTATTAACATTTTTTTTTTATATAAATACACATACATATTTTTATTTACTATATGTATAAATAAGTGGTTTAAAATGTTTATTATTATTATGATTATTATTATTATTACTATTATTATATTATTTATAACCATTAACATACATAAAGATAATAAACGTATACTCTTTTCACATGTGTTTTAAAAATTATTTAAACGAATATAAAAAATTATATATTGTATATAACTATTATTAAAAGTTTGTATATATATGTATATCGAATATATTATTATTACTAAATAATTTGCGGCTAAATACAAATATAACCCTTTGACATCGCTTAAGGTGTGGCGGCTTTGCTATAAATACACCTGAATTTAAATATTACGTTTATTTTTATTTTATATAAAAAAAAATAATAAAATTAATTTATTTGAAATATCTCATATTATATATATATACCAACAATGATCTCTAACCCAAAATCTTATAGTAATTTAAATGATTGCGAAACTAAATAATTTTGAATTTATTTTTAAAAGGATATACGTTTATACAGTTTAATGAATTTCGAAGTGTTTAGATGAATTTTATTTGTAATAAAATTTAAAAAATATTATTAAAAATGTTAGCAAAGAATTTTGATGAATAATTTTATCCATAACCATTTGATAAACAGATCACCCAGAAAGCAATTATTTCATATTACATCATAAATAACATTTTCCCTCTTATCACTTAAAATCAATAATACATTACATGTTTTTGGTATGTAACTCCTTTTCCAATAAATAATACAAACTATAAGAATATAAATAAGTAAAACTCTATTAATGTATTCATTATAACCATATATATAATTTACATGAATTGGTTTTCATCAAAGTTGAAAATAAACAAAACAAAATAAAAAAAAAGATCATATCATATTTACTCTAAATTATCATTAAGCATTTGATTTATTATACATTTATAATATTCTTTGTATGAAAAATATACGAGTAATGCATATATGGATTATGATATATATATATATAGATATCAACTTTTAAATTTGCACTCTTTATTTATAATAAAATAACCACATAGATCAAAGACTAACACAAATATCTATATAATATCTTATAATAAAAAATTATTTTTATAGATAAAAATTTTTATAGAAAATTAATCAAAAATGTTTTTCAATTTATGTTATGTTGACATTATTATTTTTTCCTGTATTGCATCTATTAATCAATTTATTTCATCTAGATATTAACTTGTGCACTCTGTGGTGTAAATTATAAAAATGCCAACCTAAAATTCTTACAAGATTTTGTAAGAAGAATACCTACTGACGAGATAAAATATATTTTATGTTTTCAGTTATTTTTCGAATCTGAATTTTAACATATAGTTGGAATTAACCGTTGGTGGGTCGTACGGCTAATTACCGACACGGTAAAAACCACAAATTAAAAAACTAACAACAGAAGTTTGTTGTTGTACGCTAAAACAAGATTGTTAGTTGTATAGCGAAACATTATTTTTATTTAGATATTAACTTGAAATGAAATGAATAAATAAAACGATCTAAACATATCGGCAATAATATACCGAAACAATCCTATATATACTCGACGTACTCGTTTTACTTTGAAAAAAAAAACCTTTAAATTCATGTATATAATTTATATATAAAACTGCTATTACAAAATATAAATGAATTTAACCATAAAAAGCATAAAAATTTGTTACATATTACCATATAAAAAAAAATATAAAATAAATTTAACATGTCACAGGACAAATCACAATCACAAATTGTTACAAATAAGGTTTGTTTTGCTTATTTTGTTTTTCATTTCATTATATGTTTTTTATTCATTTACAGATCATTTAATTTTTTTTTTTCATTATAACATCTGATCTGATTGTATATTAAATTTTTCTTCTTATTTTTTTTTTTCATAAATACAATGGTCGTATTTATTTTTAAATTAACATTTTCACATATTACTGATTTTATTATTATTAAACATTTATATACAAAATGTTGATGATGATGGTAAAATGGATTATTTTTCATTATATATGGTATATTTCGTAAAGTGCGTTGTTATTATGAGATAAAAGAAATGTTTGTATAGTAAGATTACGAATTGCGAACAGTGAACGTGCTTTAAATTAATAAGTTGATGTAATTTGTGTTCGATCTTTATATATATATATATATATTTATATCGATAAAGTTGCACGTATTATATGAGCTGTGCGTGTATATATATATATTCATATATATATATATATATATATATAGGTAATGAAATATGTTGCATATAGCGTTACCGCTGTGTTATCTTTCTATTTGAAAATATAATCAAATGTTGTAATGCATATATAAAGAAGACAAGCGAAAGAAACATGATGTATATTTTATCAATATGTATATAACATATTTTATGGAAACTACTAAGTGTTAATTTTTATAATATTTATACAATAAATAAATTAATAGCTCATCAGAGATGTAAAAATGCAAAAAATTGTATACTATATATATATAATTGGTAAGCGAATTACAATAATATTAATACATGGTATATTTTCATAAATTTATCATTCAAAACCATGTTTTATTTTTATATATAATTGGAATATCTCGGAAAATTCATATTAAAAACCATTAAAATGATGTGAGAAGACCTTTATTATTAATTTTTTATGATCTTTTTAAATATGTAATAAAAATTCCGGGTGCTCTTGGAAAATGTATGAGTATGGACCATTTTAATCAAATAATTGTATATTTCAATATGACTTTCTTATAAAACCAAATCTGTTTTTATTTAATTTTAAAGAGCATATACGGTGATATATTTATTCAAATCGATTACACCTTATTTATAAATGTTATATACATGAATTTGAATGAGTAAAAAATAAAAAAAAACCCAAATATAAATATAATTTACATTTTATGCAAATGAAACCAATTCACAATAATTTATTTAGAATACTTTTTAAAAAGAATCACATATTGTTTTAGTAAATAAGTGCCCATTTAAACATGGTATATGACTAATATACACAAAAAAATAAAAACACTATTTTCAGTTATTCACAAAATAAATCATTTCTAAAATATATCTAAAAAATATATTTCTAAATGTATCCGTATATTATATACCTAAACTAAACATAAATAATATTTTGTTTCTTAGGTGGTATAATGATTAATTACATCTGTACCACCGTATGAATCTATATATAATTGTATATAGCATAAATATAAATATAAAAATAGAAACAATACTGAATATATTATTGACATTAATAGTGTTAAAAATTTTTTTTAAATATATGTTAGTGTCTGGTATACTTTTTTTGTGCGTTTGTCTTTTTTGTCATATACCAACTCAATTTCGTGAAGTGCTTTCCCGATTACCAATAATGGAAGCCGAAACAAACACGGTAACGACTTGTACTAGTTTCAATAAAACTTTATATTTATACTATATAACAAATCATACATCGTTCAACACGGTCAGTATTTTGATAAAGATTCCTTTTGCTTTATAATTTTATAGTATCATATAGTAATTTATTTGGTGGTTTTGTTGTTAAATCCCAGAAAAATTCAATTCCACGCAGAGTTAAACAGTTTTCCCCCATACGGTTATTTCATATACAGATACAAAAGCGCATAAATAAAGGACAATATTTGTTTAACTTTAAAACTCAAACAAGCAATTTACTAAATAAAACTCTTACCATACAAATAATGTATCTTAAAAATACATAATACGATAATACATATATATATATATATATATATATAAATAATGCCAACCTCCAAAATCATCATTTATTTATTTATATAGTTATATATATTCGATTCGGTTTCTGAACTTGAACTTGTCAAAAATTATAATGTGTATTTTATAGTTATTTTTTTAATTTAAATGAAATGATCCATTATATTTATATATATAAATATATGTGATTATAATAATGCTTTATATATACACTAGATGATGATCAATATTAAATATTTTTCCTGTATGAAAATACAATCATATATATAGTATATTTAATAATAAAATTTTTTAACGACAGACAATTACGCCCATCAACTAAACATTGTTGATTTTTATAAAGAAAACTTTTGTTTAACATCGTACATATATAAAAATAAAGTTACAGTTAGTGTCATGAACAATCATCATATATTCCAATTTTATTTTGAATGTTATTTCGGTTTATTAAAGAACTCATGTACAAAATTTGATTGGAATTTATCTATAATTCATCTTATGAAGTATGAACTATAAAAAACTATAAAAGTTTTTTTTAATATTTATGTTAATGAAGAAGAGTTTTGAAACAATGAGAACTTTTAACAAATCTTAAAAGATACAAACATTGGTAAAATAAACTATTGATTAATTTGTTTAAAACCCATTAAAAAGTTCTGTCTTTTTTACCGAATGATAACTTAAATGTTTACGAATACTGTAACGATCATATACTTAAGAGAAAATTTAAAAAAAAATTGAATTATTTTTCTCATGAACTTGCATATACACACGTATTTTACTAAAATAAATTAAATATATATATAATTTATGCAGAATGAATAAATATTTTGTGGTTTTTTTTATTAATACAAATATAATCTACGCGCTTAATTTATGAAACAAATATACAAAAGATATGTATATAAAATAAAATGCTTGTGCACAAAATTCTGTATAATAAAATACAGAAAAAAATCTCTTAAGTATCATTTAACCTATTTTTTTCTATATATATATATATATATATATATATTTATGTATGTATACCTATATAATAATCAAAATATCTTTAATCACATTTTTCATCTATAATACAAATAATAATAATAATAAAAATATGATGAGATATATTAAAATGCATACATGTAGCAATAAAGTAGAATGATATATTCAAATTTTTGTCTAAAAACATTTTGCTTTAATACATATCCAAATCCATATATTATATATTTTAATATACGATGATTATAACAAAATTAATATACTTTAGATATTCATAACAACAAATATATCTATATGTATATATTTATATATATTGATGGAATATTTGTAAATCAAGTGTGAGAACGAGAACATTAAGTACTTTTTAAAAAAAAAATTAAACACATGCCATCATTCTTTCTCCGGATCCATATATCATTGATATACAAAAAAAATATATCGGTTTTAAAAATTTTATGTTAATTATTTTGTAAAATAAATTATAAATTCTATTATATATATATATAGACATCTTAATTATTATGTGAAATATATTTCAATTAAGTTATTCATAAAACATAATATTATGTAATTATATATATGTTTAAAATGTTTCAATTATAGAAATATTTGATATGCCACCTCAAAAGATGTTAATAAATATTTGCCTTATCAATCTGTTCAAGGAAATTTCGAAGTAAACAATAGCAATTTATTAAAAAACTAATTACTAAAGATACAAATTACGAGCCATATCAAATGAAATACAGCAAAATATAAAAATTAAAACCATTTAATGTGTATTCAAAAATTAAACTAACATTTTAAATTCGATAATTAAATTAAAATGATCAAAACCCAAACAAACACAAAAAAAGTATCATACAAGTACAAACATTATAACCATTTATGATTTATTTATAGTATATATTGTAGTATTATTTATAGTGTTGTATCGAAAGATAAATGAAAATTTAACATCTAATCTTTATTTAAGTATATTTAACAAAAAAAATTAATAGAAAATAACTATTTAAAATGTATACATAGTTAAAAATCACATGCGAAAATCTCTATATACCTGTCATATAAAATAATTACATATATATATATATCTATAAAATTATATTTGATAAAATAATAGAGATGAAGCAAAAAATCCACGTACAAAAAATGTAACAAAAATTGTGTACATGCAAGCCCTCAGAGCACTCCCATACATTTATTATCACGATTCTGATTTTTTTTCTTTCTTAAATTTGCTTATATCCATATTTAAAATATAGAAATAATAATTTTGCTTCATCATTACACAATTTAGATCACTATATTATATATTTATACATAAAAAAATATTTGTTACTTACTTGCAAAGTCGTCAATTTATTTTATTTTTATTTTGTTGTCATATAAATATAGACGGTACCAATTTTGTAAATAACACGTTTAAAACGTATATATATATATACAATAAATATATCATTTAATTTTAACTATACACTAAATGGAAAATATCGATTATAATTGTATTATTCTTTTGTTTTTTTACAAACTCTATATGGGGGGATAAGTTTGTAAATGTTTGTGCGTAAATATAAATATTTTTAAATAGATTTGCCAAAAATAGAGTGTATAAAATAATATATAAATTTAAATCAAAGATAAATGAAAGCAAAACAAAAACTTTTAATTTAGCACGTGAATGAACTGGCTGAAATTATAAATATAATATTATATTTACCTCTTTGTTTAACTATATACACACGACCATAACCACTACATATTATTGTTTAATCGTATACTAAATATAATAATATATATTTACATTTTTATAAAGCAAGCATATATACAACAGTATAACAATATCACAAAATGATCGTAATCTGTCTAATTAAAGGTATATATATGTATATATATATGATTCATGTGATTGTCTTAAACGTGAGAATCAAATGTTTTTTGCACATATACAATTTTTCAATCTGTATAAAAAATGTATTTATAACTAATGTAAGAAATATATTATTATTTTGCATTATTTTTATTAGTATTATTACTATATTTATAATATAAATATATGTTACTATTATTATCGTAGAAAAGATAGATTAAATGATCTCTTTCGTTTTTTATAATAAAAAAAAAATAAAACATACTTTTATATAAACTATATAATATTGATATCATTTTAATTGTACAAATAATTGTTCGTGCACGAATAGTTTAATAAAAAAAAAATAAAATATTATTATAAGATATACCTTATAACGAAATGTGATTATTTCACATATATAGATAGAAAATTATATTTTCATATAAATATACATATTTACATTAATTTATATAGGTAGATACATCACTACACAATATTTAAATATACCTATATAATAATATAGTAGAAGTATAAATATATAGAATGATTTTTAAGAGAGTTTTTCCTACAAATCAGCGATCGCATTATCGTAATGCGTAGTTGAGGATATGTTAGTAAATTGTGTGTACAGATACAAATTAATTTTATTCTTTCATTTTGGTTTTGTTTGGAAAATTTGGAAACCACGACAATCACCACAAGTACAAAAATATATATGAAACACAAGTGTATCATATTTAGAATACAATAACAGATGATCAAAAATAACCTATATATGAAATAAATAAATAAATCAACAAAACAATATATAAGTTAATTCCATCGTTTAGATTTTTACTATTTACCAATTTTAACCCCATTATTTCACTGATCCGAATATCTTTTAATTTATCCTAAATGTTTTTATTCAATTACATTATCAGAAATTGAGTTGCTAACATTTTTCATATAAAAAATAAACTAAACATCCTGAAAATTTTGGAAAATTTTTAAATGATATTCATTCATCCCAAGGCAAACTAATACATTATTTTCAATGAATTTATAAATATGAACCACTCCATATAAGATTAGATAACTAATTTTAAAGAATTTATCTATATTAGAATTTAGAAATGTATATTACAATACGTTTTGCTTTAAGTACAGTCTTCCGAAGCAAATATTTATGAATGATACAAGACGAAAAAACGAAATCAATAAACAATTGATTATGTTAAAAGATTATATAGAATTAAAGAGCCAAAAACAAAACCACATATTATAAGTCTGCTATACATTTTTCATAAGTCTGCGACACCGAATAAATAAAGTATGTCAAAACAAAAGAATATTTAAATTAAAAAAAAAAAAGTCAGATATAAACGGACGGATAAAATAAATGTACCCATTATAAAGTGTTAATTATATATAATTTTTTTCCATAATATAATAATTAAAAAATCTTTAAAAACAAAGGAATAAATTATTACTTTATTTTTTGTTTTGTTTTTATTAAACAAATTATTTATCACTTTGTTGTTTTTATAATCTTTAATATCAATATCTATATTAAAAAACATATAATTAAAAAACCACCAAATAAAAAATTCTATATATATATAAAATAGTGTAAATTAAAAAAAAACACAAATCCCATTGTGTGAAAAGAGAAATGTAAATAATTTATATTAGAATATTCTTTCAAAAACAATTTATTTAATATATGTATATGCCAAATTATAATCATATATATAATTTATTTCATATTTAATTGAATATAGCCTAAAGCAGGATAATTTTGAAATGTATATAAAGTCTCGATATTTATATATAATCAAATTAAATCACATATCTAATTATATAAACTTTTATTATGTATTTTGTAAAAGTATTTTAGTTAAAGATTCCATTTAAATTCACTAAATACGGTATTATTAAAAGTCGCTTAATACTTTTTTTATTGACATCATTTAATAGTTTTTTTTTTAACTTTTGCAATGAATTGAATTATATTTGATGTTACAGAAATTTTGCAAAAACTAATATAATAAAAATAATTGAAATATAATTAAGTCTTTTGAAATTGGAATAATAACTAGAATAATTCGAAATTTTCCTATTTCACATATATCTGATATTTCGTCTTTGATATGCCTCGGATCAAATTGTATTTCGTGTTATTCCATCAATAAACAAGTTGAAATGTAGTAATGAATAATCGAATGCAAAAATGTAAACGGAGTGTAGATTACTAAAGTTATATGCAAGAAAAGGTATTATTACAAAAGTATACATAAATATAATTGCACGTTTTATTTATATAATCTCAATATTAATTTGTTTTAAATTGTATGATTAAATATATATTTTTTGTTGTATTATTTTCATTTAAGAGAAATTTAAATTAATTGAATTTATAAATGGAAAAAACGTTTTCGTTTTCCATCTTTGAAATTTAATTTAATATTGGACAACTGTTGTTCTTCGGTCAGTTTATATATATATATAAACCATATTTTTATTATGATTTAATTGCATATTAAATGACGTGTATTAAACTGGAAATTGATTTTTATTTCACGCATTTATAATAATTTATGATAGTGTTTGATATAATTTATTAAATTTATACATTTATTTTATAAATTAAAATACCACATTGATATATAATTATATTTTCGAAACCATATTAAAACTGGATATCATGTTTTTTTTTTTCAAATTATTTATTATATATATGGATCAATATATAAAGATAATTAATTAAAATATTAATATAATCAATAAAAAAATATATCTTAAGTAAAAAAAAAAAGTATCTGAAATGATTGCTCGCAATTATTAACATTATCATATATTCTAAATTTAAGATTTTCGCAACATCCGACAATAAACAACAATGTATATATTCTCATCTTCAGTATATTAAAGTAAAATTATTCAGAATAAATTATAAATAAATTACAATAATAAAAATGTGTCTTTGTGTATTTTTTAAAACGCTTTAATGAAATTTATAAGCTGTTTTAATATGCGGGAAAATTGTTTAAAATATCCGTATATAAGTAAATTATTTTAATATTTTTTAAATTACTATCAAGATGTAAAAAATTTTAATTTATTACATCTTATATTTATACTTTTTTCGTTAAAAAAACAAAAAATAAATTAGAGTACATATAAAATTTAGGTATTCAAAATTAATTCAACTGATGTAATAAATCAAAAATGTCAATTTTGCATACAGATTTTATTTATTTTTTGTTCAAAAGGGTTATCAATAGAGATTATAATATACATGCATTTATATATTACATGGCTATTTATTTAACAAAAATAATACCATAATTATAATATTAATAAAATATGGATATTTTTTTGGGTATTTATACATTTTTAAGAGCATTTTACAAATACAAATAAAAATATGGTAAATGTAAATTAGTAAATGTTGCAATTTTTTTAACCACTTATAGTAACGTCATTGATCTGAATTTCTTACAATTCATTTAAAAAAAATTCGAAAACTTATCCTGTATACTTTCTTTGAATGTAAAGAGAAACAATTTTACAAATGTAGATTCAAATTTACAGATGTACAAACTTGTTAGAAAAATAATATCCCTATCCATATTTAAACATTTAATGAATATAATTCCTTATCTTTGTGTTTTGAAAAATGCGCTTATCTTGTTTCACTTATTTTTATTCATTCCATATTTATAATTATGACAATAATTTTCATGATGTGAAAATATAATATATTTTGTATGAAAAATGATATTATCATTATTATCATTATTTGATATATTATAATATTCTTATAAATGATAAAAAAAAATGCCTTTAAACCATATTTCAATCATTTTTTTTCTCCTTTTATTTTATTAAATTTCTTTAATATTAATATTACATATATTAATAAATTGTTTTCACAGTGGCTATATAATATATCCTATATATATTTAAAAAAAATATAATAATAATAATATTCATCAAAGGTATTTTATTTTTGGTTTGAGGCAGATATGCATTTTGTATAGCACATCATAATTTAAGAAATAAATGTTTTTAAATTTCACATCATAATATATTATTAGAAATTCAGAAAAAAATGTGCATTATAGATATTTGGGTCAAATCTATATATAGTTATATATTCTTAATAAACAATATGGCTATTTTGATTGTTTCGCGTTGATATATTTCAATATATCTGAATGATGATGAAGTGGAATGTTCGATTCGATAATGATGAGAAAAAAAAATCCAGTGCACACGCGAATATCTATATATAAAAAAAATTAAATTTTTCTTATTTTAACCCTCATCGGTCCCCGAAACATATATACTTAATCAGTCCTTTTGTATGCTTACGCATACAACATGTAAATACACTAGAATATATGTGCATGAAGGTATTTAGACAATGAAATATATTTTTTATAGTTATTTTATTTATAAAAATAATGTAATTCATAAAAAAACGTTTTACACATCTGGACAAAAGTAGGCCTAAAACAAAATTTCATAAAATTCGGACAGCATTTGTAGAAAATATTACATATAATTCAACAAGGGACCGATGAGAGTTAAATATAAATACAATCATTTCTAGATTATTGTTTATTAAAATTATTTTTAATGCAATCAAAACACTAAAAACAATCAATTTTATATTTATTTAATATACTTGCAAATATAAATATATAACATACAATGTTTAATCCTCCTCCATTTACTATATTATAAACAAAATTGATTTACCTGGTGCGTGTATTACATACAAATCATTAAAAAATATATATAAGATATTATTAGAATGAATAAAATCTATAAATTGTATGTATAATAAATTTATATAAAATCATTATCTACAATAAATCTATATATAATATGATGTATACTCGTATTTAGTGTATATATAATATATGTATATAATGAAGAGAAGAATGTTTATATAAACATTTAATATAATATTTATATGAAAGACATACAAACAATTTATAATCAAATCAAATTATATACATATAGTAAACGATATTATACAGTAAAGTACACCCATTTTATCTGACATCGTCCGCCTTCCCTATACCAATAACTTTTTTTTTTATTTTCTTAAAATTCTTTCCATATACAAATTCTTTCCATATACCATTATCCATATATAAAGGTAACATAAGTATTTACCTTCATTCATTCATATATAGATAGATATATATATATAAAATTTGCCATATATTGACCATATATTTCTCATCGTATAAATCTGATATGAATATATTTTTAATTTATTACTATTTTCAATTATCGAATATTTTTATTATCGCACGCCAATCGTGCATTTTGAGTATATATAAGCAAAATGTTATATTATTTATTATTATTTTTATTGTATATATAGTCTATATCTATATCTGTATAAAAAAATTGAAAAACAAAACAAAACGATGAACACGAGAAGATGTAAATTATTAATGTTATTATTATTATTATTATAATTTTATTATTATTATTGATCAATTATTCGGTATATTAAACTCGTATATATCGCACAAATTTTATATATAGATAATTTTTCTTTCCTCACAAAAATTATAGAATTATTATTGTTATATAGCGATTTATTATTTTGAATTGAAACAATAATTTTTAATAGAGAATCAATATGAATTTTGTAATTGACCTTTATTGAATTGATTACATAGTTATATTTTGTTATTTATATTGAATTTGTTTTATTTTTAAAAAAGAAATCGATTGTATACAAATTAAATTAAAATTTTGTATATATTATTGTTTATTGTAACAAAACACGAAAAAAAAATGTTCATATTATATTTTATTTATTCAGATAATTTTCTTTTTACCTCGACAAATGCAACCGGAATCACATTTATTATTATAATATATGTTAAAAATTTGTTTAAGTCAATTAAATTGTAGAAAAAAACATTAATTGTTAATATGAAAAATTTCATAGTATATGGCCTTAAATTATTACAAATATATTTTAAGTAATTATTCTTTTTTTTGTTACTGAAAATCAAATATTTGATTATATTTTCTTTAGTTGTTATTGCATTATATATTATAATTAAATACATTAAAATTAAATGAGAATTAAAGCCTAAGGATAAAATTGTTTTTACCACTATATGATCTAATATATAATAATATGATTATATTTAGAGTATTATAATATCCATATATCCATCCATTTCACATAAAAAAAACCGATCCACAAATACGTAATTTAATCAAACTAGATTATGTTATATATATATATAAATATATTTTTGTCTCAATTAATTCATTAAAATAAAATATGTGGTTGAATATACATTTAAATTATATCATTTGAAAGCACACTATTATGCTTTCTAAGATTATATGGTAATAATAATTACTGATCTAATTGTATTTATATAAAGATATTATTATATAACATAAAAAAATAAAAATATACATTTTAAATTTACAATATTTGTTTGTGTAACATAATATGTAAACTCATTTTTTTTTCTTAAATGAAATAAATTCCAATTAAATAACATACCAATATATATTTTTGAAATTAATCTAATTACCTAGTGTAACGTAAAAAAATTTAATTTGTTTTTAAAACACATTTGAATACGCTTATATATATTAAAACTACTTTAAATAATCGTATCACAATCGTCGACGATGCAAAAATCTCATATATGTAATACCCATAAATAATCATTAGTCAAAGTCACATATAATATAATAATTAAGTAATTATTTTAAAAATTACTTATAAACTATAATGCGCGTATGGAAAAATTCATAATTATTCATATATACCAATATTCAGATTTATAATCATATGACTTTATATATATATATGTTTTCACATAAATTGTTAATGTTTTTTATGTACTAAATTCTTTTATAAAATTTAAAGGTAAAAAATATATTTTATAACTAAATTAAGTCATTTAAAAATTTTATTTTATATAAATTTACACGAATTATATTTTGTTTAATAATATATTTTATACACAAATCAACGATTTATTTTTAACCGAATATTTAATGATAGTCTTGTAGGACTTATTCTTTCTGCATTGAATATGTCGGAATCCAATCGCACCGTATTCACTTTTGTTTCGAATGTTTTTTTTTTTATTTTTTAAACTTCATCGAAAAATTTTATTTATAATATTATAAATGGAACAAATAAGTTGTAAATTTTAAGTGTTATTATTATTATTATATATTTAATTTTATTTTTGTGGTGCGTTATATTTTATAGGTTTTGATTATAGTTTTATTTTTAAAAATTACTTTACATAAAAAAAATTTTTTGGTATATTTTCGTTTATGAATTTTTTTCACAAGTGTTTAAAAGGATAATATTTATAGTATATATATATATATATATATATAAACAACATAGAATGGGAATTGCTTATGTTAAGAGTATACATTAAGATTCTTTAAATAATTATTTTTAAGTCATATTAAATGTCCAATGATTTTATATCTTATTTTATTATAAAATTATAGAGCATAATCTCACCACATACATTTTATTGATAAGAACGTAATTTTTGTAAAGTAAAAAATAAATGCATACAAGAACATAAAATAAATTTTTATAGTTACAAATTATACGATACGCAGATATTTGAATGAAAATGTTTATTACTTTCACTCGTAAAATATTATTACATATATTTTACAATAAGTGTAGTATATACACAGTTTAAAGACTTTAAAACTTAAAAGTAACAAGTGCAATTTCAATTTAATTATTCGGATAATTTAATCTGTATACAATCGTTAAGTAATTAAATGGCACATTGAAATCTTTGTGTTAAGATGGAATTTAAGTATGAATTTCACATATAGATTTTCCGAAATAGAAACAAAATGTCTTTATCAACTGTGTTTTGTTACATGTATTTCCCCTATAATCTTATAACAATAAAACTAATTGAAATCACTTCAACACGATTTGCTCTATTTAAAATTCGTTTTAAATATATTAAATATAGTAATTTTATTTACACAAAGTTAAAATATATGACATATATATATTGATTTTGCTTTCCGGTTTAAATGTATTACCGTTTAAATATAATCATAACATTTATTATTACTATAATAAATATATTCATATTTTAAAGAAATTATGTTTTTTTAATCATGCAAAATACTATTTAGCAGTGTTCTATACAGTTAACCCTTCTGTAATAATATAAGATTGTTTACTTTCTTATATAGATGCAGACAAATGAATGATCAAATTATATGAGGTATCATGAGGTAACCTATTCGATCATCGATAAAATTTAATTATTAATTTTCCATTAACGTATCAAGTGTTTATGTATATATATTATTTATTTTTTACTTATTCTGAATATGTGTATATAATAACATATAATTATCTTTAAATTAACATTGGTTTGTAAACGTAAGATAATCTTTTACAAATAACTATAATTACTATTATTAATATACATACGAGCATAATTACATTCATGCAAAAACCATTAAAGTATATTTGTTTATATAGTAAAGATATACAAACATATTTGTATACAGGATGAGAGTTACACAGGAAATAGAAGACACATATAGTGCGAAATAATTTTATAAAATGTGTCTAAAGATATTAAGCAAAAATACCTTTTATTCTTTTAATGAAAGGGGTTATTTTCTTATTTTATTATGAAGTATGTAGACGAATAGGATATTTGCTTTCGCAAAATTTACTAATTTGCTTTATTATATAGACTTTGTTTTTATGATTGTGTTTTACTATAGACCTAAACACTCTGTACATACAAAAGTACTTATATTATATAAATATGTGCATATAAATTTGTGAATGTAAAGGAATAGAGAGATGTACAAAACGATAGTGTTAAAAGATATTAATTTATTATTCAATTATTAAATTTTCGTATTCGATAGCACTCGATATAAAATATATATTTATTGTATTAAGATTATGTTTATTTATTGATATATGTATAATACTGAACTCAATATAAATGAAAATATACATATATAATATAACGATAAAAAATTATATAAAATTATATAGCTAATGTTAGTCTGGAAATATATAATAAAATGTTAGTCTGGAAAAACTGCATATATATTTAAAAATAAACATTATTGTTGTTATCATTATATTATTAACTATTATTGCTTTTATTATTATTATTAATATTATTATCATTAAAATTATTAATATTATTCAATGAAAATAATAATTTATATTAATGCTTGTCCGTATATCGTTCAGATATTTTATAATGATAATAATTTGTAATATCGATATGTATAGGTGTTTATAGAAAACTCTCTCTATAAATGTATATTTATATAAAAATATACTAATGTTAATAATAATAATATTATTATAATAATGATTACTGCACACTAATAATAATAGTAATCAAATAAAAATATACTACCCATTATAATTTCGAAGAGTGTGAGAAATAATGTAATTGTAACATGTTTTAAATATTTAATAGATAAGTAACTATATATTCAAACAATTAATGTGTGTAAGAAATTAAAATTTACCTATAGATAAATGTTTTTCTTTAAAAATTGTTTTAAAAATTGATGTAGATATATATAAATTATTCCATTTTGAATCATGTATATATAAATATATCTCGTCTTGTATATATAACTTCTATATATGCGTATAATAATCATCATTATTCTATTATATATATTCTGTTATCATCATTATTCACAGTTCCTATCAATGCTAAAGAAGCTAATAGATATTTCATGTTATTTGATTTTGCCACGTTTCACTCAAATGCATTTCCTTTTTCCTGATATATATATAAATATACAATAATTTTATTTTAATGTTATACATTTTACGCGTACATTTAATGACTAATTAATTATGTATGCATATGTGTATATATATATATTTATACAGTTTATTTTATATACATTTATATAAACCGTGTAAAACTTATTTATATAGATTTTACTATACATTGTACGCTTTTGTATATATAGATTTAAATGAATGCATATCAAAATGCATTAACTGGGTGTATACACATAAAAATGAACATGAATTTCATTTGTAAATATATAATTTTTTTTTAATATTATATTAAAAAATAACTAATTACACTATACATTATCAATTTACGCTATAACCGCCAATAATGCCAGCAAAAAATAAATATATATATATATAGAGGTGTAAAAATAAAGTGTTTCTTTAATATAGATAATGTTTAGAGTTCTTTTTTCTGAAAAAGGTTTTCATTAATTGCATATAATGGAATAACAGTATCCCAAAAAAATGGGATAAAAGAGTTGCAATGAAAATATGACAAATTCATACGTGTGTCATACTTAATATATTTTATTAGCTCGTTTTTTATTTCGCATATAATTTAACATATAATAAATGATTAATATATACATAAACGTATATGCAAATTAATATAAAATGCATCATTTATTTTTGTTAAAGTTATAAAGAATCCATTTAATAAACTTTAATGTCAAGGACTTAATAAATGTTCATATAATAAGATATAGTTTTCTTTATACATGCGATTTTATATGTTTTTGAAATAAATAAAAACAGTGAATGTAAGTCAATCCATATTTAATTATCTTTGTAAAACTGAGATATTGCTATTATATTATATAAGGTAATAAAAATATCCACATACATATGCTTCGATATGATGATGTAAGTCACGTGTGGTTTCTTATTTTTACCTTCAATTGTATATACATACATTAATATAGATTTAATACAGCAGCAATCAGATAAACAATATGATGCATTTTATTGCTTTAAAAGTTTACAATAATAATTAGAATCAAATTAAAATGAATTTAAATATATGCATGCATGTTCAATTTATTCCTTTCATATATATTTATGAATATTTATTGCTTAAAATATATATATTTGTCTTACAATTAGCTTTAATTTACATACATACATTGAAATAATATACTGATATAATAAAATGTCAAATATATTTATTTTAAAATGTATTATAGATTTATAATTATATCTAAAAAAAAGTTTAAATGTCAAAAGTTCTTTTTATATTAAAAATGAAATGTTAAATTGATTTGCAGAGTTTTATTTAGTTATATTTATGTAACAACATTTATTGCATTTATCTGCGAGCTTAATACAATTACTTTACAAGTTTGTTATTATCGTATGTTTCCTTATTGTAGATTAAATATTTAATTGACAGGGTAGTTTGAACAGTTTTCAATAAATAAATGAGTTTTCAATAATTTGTCGAACATTAACACACATTGACATGGAAAATGGAAAATGACCATTAAGCCGAGACACATGGAAAATGGTCCATGACCATTAAGCCGAGAATAATTTCTTTAACAATCAATATTTTGGTCTAGTTTTAACATATAAATTAACGCATATAAAATCGTATATATTTTCATTGCAAATGATCTAAAAATATCATAAATTAATGGTCGTTCATTAGCATTGTAAATATATGTATACGTAATAAAATTACCAACCACAAACATGCGTAAAGTCTAAAAAAGAGGTCATAATTATACTTATTAATATTGCATGCATTTAGCATACATGATATCAATCGATATTATAAAAAAGACCGATCTTAAAACAATATATGATAAAATCATAAGACCAAACAAAATTTAATTTAATCGCATGATTAATATATAATTTCCGTGATTAAAATAAAAAAAATATATTGTGTTTATTGCGCTAAAAGATTAAATGAATTATATAATGTTGTTTAAACACATTAATAAAAAAAGTAATATGTCAAAATAATCGAAAACGATTAAAAAAATAAAAATAATCTATAATCACAAGATATATAATTAAATAAATACTAAAATGAAATGAAAGGAAATTGAATTGATTTCGATTTTATGCAATAATACACAAAATGAAAACCAGGAAAAAATGAAATAAAACGGTAATAAAAATATATAAAAATAAACAATTTTAAATATAATATTTGAAAATTGATTTTAAATTAAAGGTTATCTTTACATTAATTATAAAGTATAAGTTTTTATAATAATTGCACGACATATATTATTATAAGTATATATATAGATATGCACATTTTTCCACATAAAAAAATCATCAATTGTTGTATATATTTATCAATTTATGATTATAGGTGTTAAATATTTAATGTGCTCAAATATATTTTATATGAAATGTAAAAAAAAAAACATACGTTTTTAAGTACAAATATAATTTTATACATTACACTTTTTAATTTCAGAAAATTTCACTCTGTTTTATTTCCCTCTATATTATTTGTATGCAGATAAAATGAAATCTCACTTGGTATAGTATATTTACGACATACGATGCTTTAAGCTATATAAGATATGTATATAATACGATAATACTTAAGTATGATAAATACACATTACATACAATTAAAATATATTTGACTTTGTTGTCATTTCGCATTCTAAATATACGATATAATGTTGAGAATATTTTCCATAAAATTATTTCACATTAAATATAGGTATACACAATTTAAAATGTAATTATATTGTATTTATGTTATTTCTGTTAAATCACATAATATTATTTAGAATACTATCACATTTATGACTTGATTATTGGACTGTTAATATTCTCATATATATTTAGTATAAAATCACACTTCATTAATGACATAAACCACTATAGATATATGTTTAAATAACAATCTTTTGATAAAACATTAGCGGTTTATTTGCGAGAAAATCCATTTAAATCGATACCATATAACATGAAAATTTTGTCTAGAATTTAAATTCCTTTTTAGAGATAATAATTGTTGAATATAAAACAATATAATAAATGATATTAAACATATGTAAAGGTAGAGATTATACAATACTAAATTACACCTTCTTTAAATACATAAAATTTTATGTATTAGTATCTCCATTTATAAATGAAGCAATTAATAATATATTACGTTTATTTATCATATCAATAGCAATAATAATATTAATAAATTATGCTATTATAGTGATGAAAAGATTATAATATTACCTATTTATATAATGTTAAATGAAAAGGAATGTCAAATTTCATAAAGTACAAATATATATAGTTATAAGTCATAAAAATAAATTTGTAAAGATTTTCTAACACATCAGATACACTTCACAATAATTCTTTATCATATATAGAAATATGTATAACTAATGTTATTATATTTATAATACCTTTAAATGTAACTTGGTCATTAATGAACAGTAAACCTTTTTATATTGAATTGAGAATTACGATACTTTGCTTCCAACAAGGCAACGCTGGATTCAATATTTAATACACAATTAAATCAATTTCTTTTATAAGCAGCTGCTTTTATTTTAGTTATATGAAATATAAAAAGTACAAAAATTGAAAAATAATCACTTCAAAAATTATTCCATTAAAATTATAAAGGATTGTATATACGTCTATATAGTTGATTTCGTTAACACCACTTTATATATAATAACGCATTATAAAAAATTGAACATCAGGTCATTGCGTTTTTTAACATAAATAATGCTTATATAGATAATTATACAAAAATATTGCAGTCATATATTGACATTTATTTAAAAAACAAATAGGATGAAATAAAGTACGATTATTCGTAGATTTTTAAGCGCACGGATCCGTGGAAACAACAAAATATTGATTATCAAGAAGCACTATTTGCAGGGCATGTTATATTTAACCGTAATTAAATCGAATATTCAGGTGATACATTAATATATTTATTATATAGATTCATTTTCATCAAGTTAAACAAAGGCAATAACCGGAACAAAATAATGTATTATATATAGAAAATAGTACCTGTATAATTGTTGGTATTTTTGTGAAAGGTGATTTCATTATGTTTTATTAAATTACAATAGCAATATATAAAATGTAATACTATAATAAATTTTAAGTCCTTTACAAATTTCTATAATTCTATAACAAACTAAATATGTATAACGACTATAGGACAATATGTTATATATATAGATACAAAGTATAGTCATCCATTTAAATATATAAAACAATACGGCAATTTATATAAGTGTTTAACATGCGGTTGAATATTTATTTACCAATTTTCTTTCTCTTCTTATTCGGTTATTTTGTTTTTCATTATAATTATATTACAATTCTTATACATATATAGAAAACGCAATTTACTATTTATCATCAATATTTATCTATCTATAACATGTAATTTTATACTGGTGTATATCTATATGTATATACTGTTGTGAACTCGCGGTAATGTATATTTTATTTTATTTAATTTTTTTCATTTAAATTATATATACAAACACCTCATTCAATTTTAATGTGAACATACGTATAATAATAAAATACTATAAAAACATATGAAATGAATTGTTTTGAACACAATAATTCGTAAAGTAAAACAAATAACCACATTAAAAAATCTGTGCGGTAGCGGATATCAATTGTATATTTATTTATAAGTGTATTTAATTGCTTGAACGATAATAATAATATAATAATAAAAAAAAAATTAAAAATAATGCATTAAAGTGATCATGTCAACAGTCATTTTGCATTAAAACAAAAAACACATCTGCTTTTTACATACATAGTATTATATATAATGTGTTGTGTATATATAAATTATTGCGTATATGTTCTAAATGCTCAGCGAATAAATTTTACAATTGCTGCTGCATTATAAATAAATTATAGATAGAATAATACATGATATTTGTACCAAATAAATATGGATAAATGCGTATGAATAACATAAAAAAAAGATCAAATACATAAAGAATATTACCGAGCATTGTTTTATTTTCTAAAGATATACAAAAATGTATAAAACTATATGAATAGAAATCAAAAATATTTCTTTAAATTAACTCTACAATGCATTTATTTATTTATTTATAATTAGTATATTATTAAAAAAAAGTAATTAATAGTAAAAGTTAACTATATGAAATTGTCGATAAAGGTATTTAATTATAATTAAATAAAAATATTTAGTTTACCGCACACAAAAGGTATTATATAATATAAATATTCCTAAAAAACAATTTAAAATTCTTTTCATTGTAATCTATAAAAGTTATCCCTTTCTTATATAAACTGAAAAATAACGTTTACAGTATTTTCTGCTATATACTGAAAAACTTTGTCTTAAATTATAATCATACTAATTAACAAAAAATACAAATACCCGCCGTATTTAAAAATTTATTATATTTACAAAATTTTTTTTATTATTAACTTTCACATGCTTAATAATTATACATATAATTGATTAATAATTAAATTATGGCGCTAATATGGCTTGATTAAAAAATCTAATACATTTGTGAAAAATTAGAAATTATAATAGTAATATAATGTGAAAAATACCATCTGGTGTTAAACTGCATAAAAAAATTAAATATATCATGTAAATATAATAATAGCGCAGTATATACAAAACAAATAAATGTATACTCAATCAACATAATTCACATGTAATTAAAAATCAATAACCACATCTTAACAAAACAATCATTTGTATATATCGCATAAATGTATAATATGATGATGTTTGATGTAGATGCATGTTAAACAAATACATTCATATACATATATATATATATATGATAAAATAAAAAATGTATAGTTTATAAGCTTGAAATGCGGTTAACAATCAAAATATCTATAAATCGAGAATTAAAGGTATCTCTACATAAATTTATATTAAAAGTTACACTATATATAATATTGGTATAATTAACGGGAGCACCGCAGAACAGGTAGAAGAAAAAAATCACGCATATGTTGCTTAAAAGTATTTTCATGTCATTTATATGTATTCATATTTTTATATACGGGTATAATATCATGTATATGTTTATGTATATTAAAAACTTAAAAACAGTAGTAATAATTGAAAATGAAAAATATTTTCTATGGTTGTTAATTACATTTTTACGTTGGTTGTATGAAATTTGTTTGAATTCAATTTTACAGAATGATTTTTTATTGTCGGAATATGAAAATGATCAAAAATTAACATTTAGCATTCTCATATATTAAATCAAAAATTTTCATTTCTGGTCAATTTTTACAAACAGAATCCTTAATACGATTATTTTGGTGTTTGGTATTTTTACTAATAGATTCTATACTGAATAAACTAAAAACTTGTCTAACTTCAATAAGCTAAAGTTGATACAATTTTGTTTATTATTACTGTCATTATATAAATCTACTAAATTCAATTCAATTCAATTTACTATGGAAATTTAATGTATTTCATTATATAGTGGATTGTTTTACAAATATGTTTATATATAAAACAATATAAGATATCCGGTACAGCAAGACGATAATAATAATTATCAAAACTAAAATAGGTTTTTAATTTTATTTTATTTACTATTCTTCTAATGTAATTCAATTTCATAAGACAATTTAGTCAACGGTATAACAATAAATAAAATGAATAATGAAATAGTGATTGAAAAATAGATTAGTTCAATTTCATTTTTTCAATATTTATAAATTATATACTTATTACAGTAAAACAAATGGATAATAATAATTTTACTCAAATACATATAACAATAAAGAAAAAATAATCATATATATAACCAATGATCTGTATCTAAAACCATATAAAATAAAAATGATCCATATATATTTAAATTATTATCTTTTTGTGTTCAAATTGAATATACCTTGCCAAAATAAAAAAAAATACCCATATAAAGAGAACTAATATTCAAATATTCCATAAACAATGGGTCAATTAATAGACCGCGATAGGATACTTTAAAGTCTATACTGCCGATCTCATCAGGTATACATATATTGCTAATGAACCATTTATCAGATTATGTTGGTTGTATCAGTTGTATATAATAAAATTAATTTGCATTTACAACTCGAGTGTAATAAAAAAATAAAATTAAAAAATTAAATCAGATTATGATAATTAATTTAATATAGGTATATATAAAATTATATATTTAAAATAGCCCGTGAGAATTTTTGATATATTAATCTTTAAAAAAGTACGTATCTTTTTCTGGTGGAATAAACGTATTTATTTTGTTTATAATTTAATTTAATAATTTATAACATTTCAATTAATCAAAAATATATAATAAAATAATAAAAGAAACAATATATGGGAAAAAAATTATTAGTTTTCAGTTTAGGTTGTTATTGATTATTGGCTTATTATTGGATTTTATATCAGGTTTTTATTGGTTTTTTTTTTGTATTTGGTTTTTATATAAATAATATCTTTATTATATGTTCCTATACATAGTTTAAAAATGAAAATTATGATATTATCTATATCATGTTATTAGTTTTTTTATTGTGAATTCTTACTTATTAAATAATATTAGTAATATAATGATGTTGTTGATCAATGATAATGAACACTATTCCAATGAAATATGAATTTTGATTCATTTAATTAAATAATTTTTTATTTGTTTATGTTTATGTAAAGATATTATGTTTCGACAAAATTGTATATATATACAATATTATAACAAAGTACATTTGAAAAGAATTGAACCAATTGAATTATATAACCATATTTATCCATTATTTTTGTTAATCAAATAAATATAACCCATAATTTATGTATTGTTTTACACGTATTTGTTATGGGTTTTTTATAATATTCAATCATAATTTATTATATTTGATTTCTATGTTCAATATGCACGATATAGAAAATTGTTTATTACACCTTTTCGAAATATAGAAATATTCATATAAATAAAATATGTTATATGTATTCACAGTATACAATTGAAAAAATAAATTATATATTATTGAATACCATTTATATATTTTAAAAAGTAGGCACCATTTATATTCCAATAATTCACCATAATTTTATTTTATTACTGTATATATATATATACTTACAGCCAAATCAATTTCATATAAAATATATAACCACTAAATAATAATAGGTAATTATATAATTTACTTTTCATTACAAATGCGATTACGATTCATATATAGAAATATGATATGGAATAGTATTTTATATGTGATATTTGAATAAATAATTATTTTACTTGATATAATTTTTTTCCGAATATGAAACCGATTTGGTGGACCCGTTCATTGATTTTTACGTTATTATATATATTTATTTAAAAATTATCCATATGCAGTCCAATAAAATAATGGCATGGCAAAGTACTATAAATATATACGCGCGTTTAATCTATATTAATTATAATAATAATGATATATAAAATGAAAGTACTTGTATATTTATTTTACCTATCAAAAGTATATATAAAATAATAATACATGCTTTTTTTTTTATTCAAATTATATATAAACTAAAATTGTTCACTTCAAATATATATGCAATATATACTAATTATAACTACATGATGATTTATGGTTTTTTTTTCATCCATATTAAGTATATATAATTTTTATTTTTTCATTTAGAATCTTTTTTCTTTTATTTTTTTTTGAATTACAAAATCATGATGAAAATTACATTTTGATTTTATTATATTGTATTGGTATATATTATATTTGTAATAATTTTCAATCCATTAATGTATATTATATGATTATATATACGTATAGTATATAATACATTCGATCTAGTTTTTATTTCTTCATAAATACATACATATTACATATATATTTTTGAGAAAATTTGTAATATATTTACTTTTCGAATTATATATGATGATATATAATTAATGTAATGATTATAGATACCTAATGAATATTATTATTACTAGAATGGGTATTTAAATTTTGTTATACATTATGATGTACATATATAAACATGAGATGAGATCAATTATTTACCTTTTTTTCTCTACTATATATAACAATCTGGTGTTGATTATTATATTATTATTTATAGAGTATTTGTATATGTGAATATTTTTTTTGCTTCAGATATACGAAAAAAGAAAAAAAAATTACCGTGAACCAATTATTTAGTTATTTTATTATATGGGTTTTTTTTTATTTTTGTCTATTTTGTAAATCAGGTAGTTAAAAGCCATGTGTTTAAAAAAATATATTGTATTTTAATTATATTTAAATTTTTTTTTATATAAAAATATAGTACATTATACTGTTTTTTTATTTTATTTTTATATAGATGATTCATATTTTAATATTTTTAGTAAATTTTATGTAATTGTTTCGCTTGTGTACTTCGTTATTAAATTGTGTATGGTAGATGAAATGTTTACATATATTAAAATATATGAAAATAATTATCATTTTTATTATACATCTCTTTTTAATATTTAATAAATAATAAATTTAAGGATTATCTACAATAGAATCTCCATAATAAAACTGCAAATGCAGGATATTTAAGGTTAAAAAAAACCCTGATATATCAATCAAAATAGATTAAGTGTATTGAAATTATGTGGGATACGATTATCATCATTTTTTCTATATTTTTATAACATTTTGTCTTTATCGTTATATATTTACATCGGAATACAATAACCTATTGAAATATAATTAAAAACAACTATATGAAATTAAAAAAAAGAAACCTTTTCGAAACACTAGCCGCAATATATTTTTAAAGTAGTACACATTTTAATATATGGAATATATTTCTTATTTTTACAAACATATAATTTGTAACTTGTACAAATAACATTTGGCATGTGCGCCAATATATTATATTGATTATGTACAGAAATGAAATTAATAATCAATGAGTTGTTAACATAATTAGTTGTATAGATGTGGTTTTACCTATTTATTTACTTATCTATATATATAGTTGAATGGTTAAATTATAAATTATACATGAATTATTAAAAAAAAAGTTGTTAATAATAGGTAAACGTTTAATATATGCAATAATATATATATAAACAGAGATAGATTAGCAATATATTTATATTGAAATAAATATAAAAAAACAGCATGCGTGTTCAATTATTTATTCAAAGTGTAATTATATCAATAAATGTGTACCTTTTCATATATATATATATATATATATATATATATATATATATTTATTCATACACACACACGACACACGGAACATTTATACCAAAGCAATTGTTAGTATAGGAATGGAAATTGATATTGTTTGATAAATTATATAGAAAAATTATCAATTTCAAATCACCATTGAATTGAATATTTAATTATACTATAGAGTAATTGTCATCAATGCACTATACGTTGTATATTATAAATGTTTATGACATTTTAATTGATTATACATCTATAATTGATAACATTTATCGCAAATGTAATAGCAATAATAAAAGAAATGGCATAAAATAAGAAAATTTAATTTTATTGTTTTGTATATAAATAAAAACTAACATAAATGTGATAAGTAATAGTATTTTTAATAATAAATACAAAACAATCATAGATTTAAAATTTAATTATTAACAAAATTTAACATATAAATTGTACATATTCAACGTCATATTATGTTTAAACGTTAACAAATGATATTTTACAATAATATTTACTGAAATTATTGTTGACATTTTTTCTCACTAATTATGATAAAATATCAACATAATAATAATAATTATAAATAAACAAAAAGAGGTATATACAATAAAAAAAAATCAATTACAGTTCGAAACAGAAAACAATTTAAACAAAATATAATTTCAATACAATAATATACAATGTGCCAAAACGAAGTAATAAATTACTCCTAATTTACTATATATATATATGTTTTCTTTTATATATATGTTTTCATGTGATTACCAATGAAATAAAATTAAAGAAATCACATATTAAGCGGATCTGCAATACTTACATATATATATTATTTTGTTATTTAAATAAATTAAAGTATAAAAATTGTACTACCTCCTTAACAGCCCAAAGTTATAAAATTATTATATACGAGTCACTATAAGTTATCTTAAAATTGCAATGTTTACTGCAAATATATATAAAAAATATAATAACATATTTATATAATATATATATATATATTTCGTAATTAAATCCTTGCCATCATATATTTTAAATAAACAACATTATAATATAAAAAAATTTGGCCATCGTGTTTAATTCCAAAAATAAAAACAAAATACATTTACCATAAATCATTAATAATTCCAAATAATAACAAAATAAAAATTATATTTTCAATTTTGATAATACAATTTTTTTTTTGGTTATTATTTATTAAATGATTTTATTTTTTCTTTACATTTCACATATTATTATTTCCATTTATATATGGAATAAATTCGTGTTCATATCGATTATAAATTATATATTTAATAAATTTAAAACACAAAAATTTAATGGGATCATATGCATATATATATAAATATAGTAAATGAAAAAAGGAAAAAGAAATGTACAAACAAACATAGTTAAAAATTTTTACTTTTTAAATGCGTAAATACAAAATTAATATATGGACGAACGGACGGATAATATGAGTTTTTTTTTTTAAATTATAATCAACTGATTTACAAAACCAAAACAAAAAGAAGAAGATTACATGATGATAAACGATTGAAAATTATTTTTTAAATATTTTTTTGTAAAATTAATATACATATATATTCATTATACACTTTATATGAATGAATAATATCATGTCATGTTATTTACATTTTTTTTTGGATCATTTACACAATTTTCCTTAAAAATTAATTTATTATAAATTATCAATAAAGATATTTTTGACATTACATATTTATAATCATTTATCATTCTCCCATATTATATGTTTAAATATATATATATATAGGTACCACTACCGAACCGAATATAATAATAATAATTAATAAATAATAAATTGTAATTTAAAACTCACTTTGCAACCTTCGCATGTAAATGCTCCAAAATGAAATCCTGCAGCAGGTTCTCCACAAACTTTGCATTGTTGGTTCATCTGAATATATATATAATAATATGTATATAGATATATATATATGTTTAAATATATAAAAGATATTTTTTTAGATTGCATTTGAGATAGAATTTGTATGTATTCTATTAAATAAATTTGATGTGTTAGTTTTTTATTTCCATTCATACATATCAAATTAGAATTCTTCATACAATATATTGATAAATATCTAGTTTCTGACCTTTTTTTGCATTACTTATATTTTATTAATTATTCAATTAGTTATAGCATTTGTATATAAAAAAAAATATTATTTGTTTTATTCATGTTTCATATTAGTTTGGTTCCATTTTATGTTCCAATTTTAGGCGCAAACAATACTTTTAAAAACAATTAAATTATTCTTTTATATCATAAATACAAATTTGAAAATTATCGCTTTTTGATACAAAAAAAAATTATATACAGTATTTTCACTGAATTATATTTGAAATTTTTTTTTGGTTTTATTTTAGGAATATGACGTACACAACATTATATATATTTACAAAAAATATCATTTAATTTAAAATATATATAATAATACAATGCAATATATAGATTTAATATTCAGTTTTTTTGTATTCACCAACAAAAAGAAAAACTCGTGTTAATTAATATTTTCAAACAAATCATAAATTATATATACGAGTCATATTGAGTGAATTTAAACACAAAATAAACGTTGATCTCTGATCATATTGAAATAATGATTGATTAACATGATCTGTAAAAGGGTAACACATTTCTTGTGTCAATTAAGTTATTTTTACCTTCAAAAATTCATTCAAAAATATTTATATTATGCCAAAAATAAAATATTCCAAAATTTTCAAGTATTAAATTAATTAATTTATATAATTAGCATTAACCAATTAAAACTGTTAGATATGCAATATTAAAAAAGAACTAAACATATATATATATATATATGCAATAAACATAATTAATATACATTTTTAATTTAATTTGTTTTTTAACTTATTGCTTGATAATATCAAGTTGATATTAAAATTATATTATCAATATAAGATAATTTATTATTAAAATATAGTTTACTTTTCTTCAAACCACAAATCCAAGCAGAAAGTTATATATGAGAGTTTGATTTGTTTTCGTTTTATATAAAATTAATTATGAAACAGTATAATAATAATAATAATAATAATAGTATAGATTAAATTAAAATCATATATAATTAAAATTAATTTATAACCATTATAAAAATGAACCAATTTATAACACTATAAATTTATTATATATTCGTGCAGTATATTGAAAATCATCATTAATTTTTGCACATGAAATATTTTTATACATATTCCGGATAAATTGAAAATAATATATGTCTCAAAAATATATTAAGTTGTATTTCATTTAAATTTTGTTGTTCACTTATGTATATAGTATGTACTCTTATGCGGGTACTTTAAATATGCATTAAAAAAAAGTCATAAAAAATAAATGAAAACACAATTTGATATAATATTATACATTTAGTTGTATAATTTATATGTATGTTGTTTATTTTTTCCAAATGTTATTATATAGCGAATATACATATTTATTATAAACTTGTTGATTGCAATATTCACATAATCACACATAAGAAAGAAATGTTTCATGTTTTATATTATATATAGAGAACCATCGTAAGTTTTTTTATATATATATATATACAAATAATAATAATAGATAGATCAGGATTACACGTAATCATCCTATAAATAAAAGACATAACTATATAGTATAGCAAAATAATTTCTATATGAATATTAACATCATAAAATACCTGTATATGTATACTATCTCTATATGCAATATACAACGAATGGTGCATGAAATTGTATCGATAAATAAATTGTATATATTAGTATATGACTTGATGATGGTATATTATGTAAAAAAAAAAATATGAATATATATAACAAAAGCAGATCAATATATTTATTATACTTTATATATCCACAATATATATAGTATATGGATTTATATCTTCTTAATACAACGCTAATATACTTGTCATCTAATAAATCATTACACTTTATTATTATAAAACAACGGAGTTTATATATAAGTATATATATGATATTATTATATTATGATATTATTATATTAATGTATATATAAATATATATAACAAATATGAAACTTTTACAGAATATGATAAAATGAGTTACAAATAGGAAAAATAATAAAAATTTATAAATACAATACATCATCATAAAATACAAATATTCCTAATACATTAATTGGTGTTTATCGTAAATAATTATCTCGGTATAAATAGTTAAACTATTTCCAAATATGGTTTATACTATTTTTCGACTGATATTTTTTTGTAATTTTATATAAACTTACACGCAAAATATTAACATTTTTTGAAGAATATAATAAATTTTTCGTGTAAATCGAAATGTTTACCTATTATTATTATATAGTTAATTTTATTTTTATGAAATAAAAAGTATATTACTCCATAAGATATTTTAAAAAAAGCAATCAAAAGTTTGGTGTAAATGTAACAAAGTACTGTGACGCTCAAATGTATGAATACATTTAAAACGACATCCTTTTTATATATTTTAAAAGATATCATACATTTTTTAATATATACACAATCTCTAAATATCTAAAATGTATAACGTATAATAAATTTGAAATGTGTTTAAATATTGTTTTTTTTTATTTGTTTTAAACTTGTGCAACAATGTACACACACATGATGAATATACGATTTTATTTGCAGCATTCATTTAAATATTTGCAATAAATGTGGTACTAATATTTAAATGTTTATTTAACACTAATATTTTATTTCGTAATGAAAATTATATTATATTTAAAGATATATATATATTTGAAAGTTGAACTATAAAGTAAATAAATTATTTTACAAATATGTACATGAAATAATGGAATAATAAGTTTGATATATACTCACTCTCATAGTCATATATACTTATAATATGTAATATATAAATATAGAGTTAATAAATAATGCATTTTAGTATACTTTTTATTAACACCATAAGTATGTATATAATTATATAAATAGATTGAATATATATATATGCATTTCATAAATCACCACATTATAAAATAAATTAAATATACAATAAAACTACATATGAATAAGAAAATTTATAGGAATGATTTTACATTTTTTTATATTTAACATGGAAAATATTCTTATGTAACTTCTATATTTTTATCAGAAATTATATAATTTATATACTATACTAGCGATTCGTAAATTGAATAAATTTGTAAATCAAAATTTGTATAATTTGCTTCTATTTGAACTTCCAGGTCCAAATATACTAATTTTAACTTGTATATCAATGAAAATTGTTTATAAGGTATAATTATAATATTTATATTTGTATCTTCAGTCTCTGCGTAATTTGTTTATTGTTTCAACTTGTAAAATATTTCATTATATTGATCGTTACCATGCACAAAAAAAAAAGAAAAAATAAACGAAATACTCCACATTGACATGCAAAAAATCAATAAAATTTGTAAGAATAAAAACATAAGGATATAAAAAATAAAGAATTGAATTAAAATACACTATAGCATAAAAAAAGTCAACAAACCATAATAAATTTAGAGTAAACAAATTTTATATGTTCATATCTATATTTATAAATTCAATGAATGAGGAAATATACACATATTTGTATTATAAATATATATATATTATAAAGTCAGTATACATAATAAAAGTTCATGTATATATAAAAGTTGCAAAATATAAAAAAATATTTATAACAGAATTTAATGCATATTTTTTATACACAAACAAAATTATTGAATTTTGTATTATTTAAATACTTGTAATAAATTTTAACGATGAGTGTGGAAAACCAATGAATTGAATTGAGAGATAATCAATTACAATATAAATATATGTCAATTTTTTTTTAAAATAAACTAAAAAAAAATACATTATCATGCATATGATAAATACTTTATAATTGGAATCAATAACATTTATAATTTCATATTACATCAATATTTATTATTGTATGCATTTGCGATTAACTAAACTGAAAAACTTTAAATAAATTCAAAATTTATTGCTTAAAAACCAAAAGGAATTTTTCAAATAATAGGGTGAATCGAATTTTAACTGATATATTTCATTGGAAAAATAATATAAAACTGTGCTAACGAGCTTTGTTTTTTATACAAATATACATTGAAGTTATTTTTTCCTAATTAACTTTTACCTATTATATATTCAAAAAAAAAACGATAATAAAACATTAAATTATCTACGCGATTATGACAAACATAAAAACCATGATAAACTTTATATACGTGTGTTAACAATCATATCAAATAAATTATATATGGCATGTGCCATCCAAATAAAACTATTATAATAATTTATTTTGTCTTGAAGTGAATTGATTATCTATTGAAAAAAAAATCTATATATCTAATTAGTACGTAAAAATCAATACAAAATTCCTTCATTTATATATATCCATTTTAAAAGTTTATGAAAAAAAATTATCATTGTCATCATATTTGTGTTGGTCAATACAATTATTATATTCATAGTTTTCGAAATACAATTTTGTTATATGATGGTATATAGATAAAATAAAGCGATCATTCTTTATAAATATACAAAATATAATAATTGACATGCGAGTAAAAATAATTTAGATCTTTTTCTTCACCTTTTTTTCATCATATTTATCGTCTATATTGACTATTTTCAAAATATATAATTCAAAATTAAGACCGCATATATATTATAATGAGATCACATTATTCAATTTTCTATGGTCATCATCGCGATTACATTATATAATATGGAAAGAAAAAAATATATTTGTTAATTTTAGACTTGTATAGATTTAAAACATATAACAAAGTATTTCTAAAGTGAAAAAATAAATGAATGAATGTTACATTTATATTCTTTTTTAAACCTAAATAAAATCTTTTAGAAAAATATGACTTTTAGTTTAATATAAGTGTATTTTATTTAAATTAGTAAAAATCATGATGCATGCTTTAAATTTGATTTAAAATCGATCGAACCTCGAATCGATCGAGATCAAAGAGGCATTTTAATATGATAACATAATTACACACACGAAAGAGTGTGTGTAATTAAGTTATCATATTAAAATGCCAATTTTAATTGTTTTTAATTGTGTTTATATTATATAGACAATAATTTTCTATAAATTTATAAATTTTTTCTTCACAAATAATCGACTAAAAACTTAAAGCGATGAATGAAAAACTAAGGAAAAATACATATTTATATATATATATGAAATGAAAGAAAGAAAAAAGAGAACGCACGACAATCCATTTTGTATATTATTTGTATTTTCGATTTTTTATTGATGTTTAATCAATAAAAACTTTTATACACATTATATATAAAATTGTTTAACGATTTGAACTACAAATATACATAAATATATATATGGTTGGTTATAATTGTAAATTAAAAATAATTATTATATTATATTGAAATTTCTTTAAAATGGTTTTAAATTGATCACGATTTTAACCAACCATAAAATTGTTTGTGTATAAAATTATAGCAATGTAATTATTATTATTATTATAATTATTATTAACATCAATGTTTTGACTATAAATAAATATATATGATTTAAAAATTAAACGTGTACAATAATAATAATTACTATATATATAAAAAAAAATTAAAATCAGATTGCGAATTACGCCGCCGATCATCTTTAACATTCTTTTTCAATTTTTATTAGTTTATCATTATTATTATTTAATTTTTGTATCACACAAAAAACTTAATTATAATAATTTAATTTAAAAATGAATGGATATATTTATTTATCTATGGTAATTATTATTATTATTGCATCATCCGTGCATTCAACAATATATTAAACTAATGGTATACATATTTAAATTAACACCCATTGGTCTATTATTAAATATACTTGTATAGTTTATATGCGGTATATATTTAATTTAAACTATATATAATTTTATTAAAAATCAATAAATTACAGAAGAAAAAAAGCAAATAATAATTATTATGTTTATTTTTATTTACAAACAATACGAAAGCGTTTTTTTAATTTAATTTTTTTATTCCAAACCAATATTTCTGATTACTGTATAGGAAATGTATATTATAATATGTGAACATTAGCGATTCAATTTTGAATGTATATTATTAAAGAAGTTTTAAAAAAAAAAAGAAGAAGAATAAAAAAAATTGTTTTTATAAATCATTACATATTTAATATTTACACTTCATTCGCGTATCCACCTACGAAAAATGTGTACATTTTATGGACAAACATATAATAATACGGTTTTTAATGGCATTCAATATATTTGATAAACTACTTTATATCGAATTTTCCATAAAAATACAAAATAAATGTCCGACAATAAACCATCAATGTACATATATATATATATTATTTATTTGCGCATATAGATATGCGATTATTGAGGGAAATGTGATACTTATGTAAAAAATAAATTGAACATATAAGAATTGAAAGAAAATTAATTCCAATTTATTAATGTTTTACAAAAATTTAATAAATTGTACTAAAGAAATAAAAAAATAAAAAAAGATTCATACATATATTTATTTTTATGGGTGAGTCAAGTGCATTATTTCGCATATTTACCAATTTATTATATACGTATGCGTCCATCCTTATATTATTAAATTAGGTAAATCCTGTAATTGATTTTATGTATGTGAATTAAACAAAAGAATATTTTTAAATGAAAAAATTGCAATGAAATGAACGTTGTGTTATAAGAAATATTTGAAGCTATATGTTTTACTATAGATTGTGAATTTATTCATAGATGCACAGTTGAACAAATGAATTCAATTTTATTATAATAAATAACAAACAATTATTCCAAATAAACTATAAAAATCTACTTTTTAAAAACGAAAAAATATATGAAATATATGAAATTTTTAGGTTCGGCGCCTAAGTCTTTCTTTTATTTTGTTCTAATAGCAAAATAATTAAATTTTTTCCTATGACATGGTAAAGAGTATAATGATTTATTGAATTATATAATAAATGTATGTTATTTGGTAAACGTTAATAAGGTTTTAGCAAAATAATCATATCGATTACTATTTAAAAGTAAATGTATTACATTGGAAAAAATGTATACTTGAAAGGGAATACCCTGAACCAATTAATCAATACTAACAGATAACAAATAAGGTAGAATGAATGTCATTGATTACAGCCCACCCTCGACTTGCTTGAATTGAAAATCATATAAATTTATTATTGCAAATATTAAGGTCATATACTCATATACACTCCGTTTCATTTGCATTGCCAACCAAATTATGAATCAAACAGATTAAAGAAAATTTATAATAATAATATTACACTGATACATTCAATGTATATATTTATAAATGCACCCACGAACATATATAATATTTGTTAATTTCTTTTAAAGTTATTTCATTTCAAAATAAATTATTACAATTGTTAAAAATATTTCATTTTTATTATTTTGTTTATTAACTAAAAAATTGAATTTCTTTATATGAATAATACGATGAGGTCTTTTTTTCCTTCTTTAATTGACATAATAAATTTGACAAATCGCTTAATATATCTGTTTAATTTTGTTTAATGGCAATTTATATATATATGTGTTTTTTTTATTACGTCTATACACGACAAATAAGACAAAAATGTTGCTTTTGTAAATGTTCAATAACAATAATAATAATAATAACAATAATTTTAAAAAGTAATAAATTTTCTTACTCTCTTTTTTTACATAAAAAAAATTAAAATAGTGTAAATTTGGCTTATATTATTTGTTGTATAAAATATTTATTAAAATAAAAAATATATTGCACACAGTTGGATATAATTTAAATTGCTTAAATACATATACATTATTTTGCATTTTGAATCTCATTAAATAATAAATTGGATTATTTATCCGAATTTTAATGGGAATTTACAACAATATCTCTACATAATTTATTATATTAGTAAAATAAAAATTTAAATTTAGTGCGTAAATTTAATCTTTTTTAATATACATATTGGATTTTGTTTAAGCATTAATTCCGACATATATCTAATTTTGTAGAACCATATATGATGTTCTTAATATAGATTTTTCCCTTGTTTTTTTTTGTTCGCCGATATCATCATATCACATTCAATTTAATAATAGACATAGAGTTATTAAGAAGAAAAAAAACCTTTTTTAATTACATATCAATTGTGAATCAATATTAAGTAGAGTTGATGACTGTGCTTTTGAAATTACGTGCAAATATTTATTATATATGTGTGTATATTTATGTATACTCATATAACATGTTCTCTTTATTATGCATATACGATAAAAGATTGAATACAGAGTGACTCATTCTAATATAATATATAAAAGAAAATATCACAGTGTAAATTAAATACTTTATAATGATAAATGTTATTGATAGGGCATTATTTTTAAAAAAATAATTGTCAATTAATTAGCCAACCTACTGTGTCCTTTTATAACCTCCTTCGCTATACATGGAAAATTATATTACCCAATAGTTTCATATACTAATTAGAATTTATGTAAAGATACAAATAATTTTGTTATATGACTATTCTGAAATAAATAATTTAAAAATATTACACTATAACCATTCCATAATCACAAATAATTAATGAATATTGAAAAACTTGATCGAAGAGGTAATTCTCTATGGTATATCTTATCGTTAAAATATAAAATAATCCAATAACTTTGCCTTTATAAAGTATTCTATAAAGTTATATTTATTTATATTAATTATTAAAAATGTTATATGTTTTGAAATTTATAATAGCAATTATCTCAGGTTATTATACATAGTTGTTATTAAATTGTTGATTATTTATTTACTATAATTTATATATTTACTTTTCATGCATCTACAGCATCTAATTGAACCATAAAAAAACACGCATTTAAAAGAAATTATAAAACAACAAATTGACAATAAAAATATATATCATCATAAATAATTAATATTTTTCTATATAAAAATTAATGTTTTATGTGGTAAAAATATAATATTATTGATATTTATCTGTATATTTATATATCGAAATACAAATAGATATAATATAGAATAACGAGAAAGGTAGTAGCACGCAATTATCAAACATAAATTGTGTAATTTTTTTTATCTTCTCTAATTTCGTTCATATTATGAAATACAAAAATAATATTATATACCTATATAATCTATGGATGTATATCAAGTTTACGCGTGTCACATCAATCAATTTTTCTATCCATTTAACTATATATTATACATTTGGATTACATGTATATTGAACGATTAGGAATTATTAGTATAAATAAATATTATACGCGGTGATTTTTTTTATATAGGGTAAAATCTTGTTATACACCGCCGTTTCCTATATATATTTATATTTATATATAGTTGTTATCATAAATATTATATATATACAAATAAATATCGTTTTATATTTATCAAACAAGATCTTTTTCTCTTCTTTTATTTCTATATATTGTATATACACACATTATGCAAGACATTAATATTTTATTAATTGTTTGATTGCAATTATAATCTACTTTTTTTCCTATTTGTAATTTATTTATATTCTTCAATCAATTAAATGTACATATTTTATCCATATAATCATGTGGAAAGATAATTTGTACAATATAGACAAAATATTGTTTTCTGTAACTTTAATCAATGAAAAAAAAATTGCTTTACATCAATAATTTCCTTTTGACATTCCATTTTTTCTACACGACAAAAATTTATTTCTATAAAGTATTTATCAATATCAATAACTTCCTCAATAACACATATTAGCATTTTCTAATTTATTTGATAAAAAGCATTTAACAAAAACTCGAATTTAATCGTTGTATTTTATATAACCAAAAAAAACAATGTATCCCGTATTAATTGTATGTATACAGATAAAAAAAAAACAACGAACGATATATATAAATCTTAATTTTAATTCAATATGAGATGCAATGTGAAGATGACAAATGAAAATATATTTTGAATTTGGTTTTAAAACCCAAATAAAAAAACTTTATAATTTATTGATGGACCATAAACTAAAAATGTTTTGTTTATTACCATTTCGAATGAATTGTATCAACAACAACAACAATAATAAAAGCAAGAAGAAGATCGACGACGACATATACCAGTAGTCATGTTAAATTTATCTTTTTCTTTTTTGAAATTTAAAAAAATAATATCAATTTAAAAATACATTAATAACAAAAAATGAACAACAATATCAATCATTTTGATCATTTAAGTAGCTACCATATGGACTAAAAATATAAGTATATTTAAGCGAAAATAAAGGTAGAATTTCAACTATATATCAGAGCGCGCATATTAAATATATGTATAAAATGATACAGATTTTAAAATATTGATAATGTCATTATAATTATTCTTTAAAATAAAATTAATTATGTAAAAACAACATGTGTATTAATATGTAATCGTCACGGACGCGTATAAAACACGAAAAAGCGAAAAATACATATATTATGATCCCAAGTGTCATCATACATTATATTATACACATTTAAATATTTATTTAAAACAATGTTTCATTTATAAAATTGATCAGCTTCCACCGTATTAACACTTTGGTTTTTATATAAAATGGAATTCAGAATAAATTCGCTTTTCTTTTGTTTGGTAATATTTTGATATTGTGTTTGCTGATATTTAGTTGAATGATTCGTGGTGATAACATTTTAATTAGACATCGATGGATTCTTAAAAGTAAGCAGTTTGTTAACAAACAAAATGTAAGAAAAAATATACAATATTCAATAGTCAATATACGTTTAATATCTAGGTAAACATATTTTATTAAAAATTATTTATTTAAAAACTAAAAAATAAAAGTCTAGTCTATATATTGAAATAATTTTCTATACGATCTGGATCTATTTATAGTAAAAAAACCATATGAACTTTTTTATTGATTGACCTGAAATCTACTATAACAATATAGCATATATAATATATGTGGTTATTTACGAAATATTTTATTTTAAATATATGCCAAATTAGCTTGCCATCATAAATAACAAATAATAATAAAAAAAAATACAAATTAATATGCCTTAGAAATGAAATATAAAAGAAAAATTAGATTAATAAAACGTTTCTATATATCATTAAAATTTGTAGGTTGAAATGTAATTTAAATATATATAGTATTATGAAAAAGATCCATTAATACATCTGCTATATATATATATATATATATTGTGTTTGCTATATATATATGTATTTGAATTAATTTTAATAACTAAATTGTTATCATTAAAAAAAATTTCATTTAGATTATTAGTAATACACCCAAAGGAATTAATTTAAAAAAAACTATGCGCTATTATTAGATATGGTATCCATTTCTAACTCTGATATATTTTTAATTTTATATTATTCTAATTATATTTAGTCAATTGGTGTCTGTTTTTTTTATTATTATTAATAGAATGCAAAAATAGCTTTTTTTATCGTAATACAACAAAAGAAAGAAACAAACAAAATATCATTATAAACTAATTAAATATTAATATATACCATAGATTTTATACGCAATATAGATTTTGACCACCCATACACTAATTTATATGTGAAAGAAAAACATTTTCTATAATGAATCGCGCATAAATAATTTAATGGTATAATTAACCAAAAATTAAATCAAATATATTGATTAAAATAAAATATAAAGAATATAATATAAATTAAAATTAATAATAATAAAATTAATAACAAACAAATACATAAAATCATCTCTTTTAATTCATTAAGAAAACGATGTGTTTTTATAAATAATTATTGTTTGATTAACAAACGTCGCGAAGACCACCCAAGTTGCTACAATGAAATGTTGTGATATCATTTAGATATGTTTTGATTATATATGCATATATCGCAAAGATGTTTTTATTTTGTTTATAGAAATTTCATTAATATATGAATATGTTATTTATTATTTCTTTTAAAAACGTATATATATATATACAAGATGGTCACACGTATTCCACAATCAACTACTACCTACTTTATATATGCATATACTAATTCATTGTCTTTACAAATTATTTATTGGATATACTTTTGAAGAAGAAAAATTATAATATATATTTATCAGCCATTACGTTTTTTATAAAATAAATGAATGAATGAATGAATGAATTCAAAAAGATTTATTATAAGCTTTTTAAAAAATTATGATAATTCACTTCTGAATTTGGTAACCTTTTTATATTTATATACTATAATATAAAAATATTTATTATAGATATTTTTTTTATTGTTTTTGTAAATGGTTAATAATGGTAAAAAATTGAAGGAAAAAAATATTATTTATTTTTAATTAATTCGTGTATATATACAATATTTATTAATCGTATATATTTAAAATTGATTTCCTTAAAATATCATCACTTTGATATATTCCGAAAAATTATCCAAAATAAAATATTAACAATTTTTAATTGAAAGTAAAATGTTTTTATATTACATTTGCTGGTCACAATCGAATTCGGGCACACAGTATTCAAATACATGCTCTGTTCTCATTCAAAAACCAAAGTAGCAGTAGTAGTAAAATAAGGAATGTAAAAATATCACAATAGAACAACACATACACACAAAAACAGTTTATGAAAAAGTTTTGCTTGCGAAAGGATTAACATTTTGTATCAGCGTTGCGTTGATTCTGTTCTAGCACATATATGAAAAGAAGTAATAGTTTTTTACTCCAAATTCAAATTCAAACCCTCAATTCCTTAAGATAGAATGATTATTTTTATATGAAAGTTTAATTACATATATGAACATATAAAATTGTTTAAATAATAAAATAATTGTATCATTTTTCATACAACAATCATTGTATTGTATTTATTCATTTTTTTTTTCACATGCATTTATAAATAAATCTACTATTTTTATAATTATTATTATTTTAATCCCTCAACAGATTATCTATATACATATATATCCATCCATTAATATAACAAATAAAAAATTTGAATAATCAATGAAATCTAATAAATCTATATATATAGAAATTATAATAATATAATCTAATAAAAAATGCAAACACAAATAATTTTCTTTTGTTATAATGTTTATGAGAGAACACATGCTTTTATATTTATAATAAAAAGAAGCAAAAAAATATAAAAATACAAATCAACAGTGAAAATAACATCAATTATTAAATTATTATTATAGTTCACATTCATAGAATTTTGGTATAAAAGAGATTCATTTTTCGTTATATTGGTTATAGTATATAGAAAATATAGTTTATATACATTTTTTTTTTCAAATTAAATTTGAGTGAAATATTGTTTCGTTTATTATATTAACATTATAACAAATTTGTTTTTCATATGTACATTAGTAAAAACATTTTTTTTACATAGTTGATTTTAACTGTTATATACTAGAAATTAAATAATAATTCAGTCTTATTATTATTATTATTATTTTAAGATTATTTATTTATAAATAGGAGATTGAACATGAAATAAAAATAATAATAATAATAAAATACAGATATATAAACTAGATCCATTTTATCATTTTATATATACAATGTCTGTTTACTTTTGATAAACATACATACTAAAAAAGAAATCTAAATTTCCAACCATATGAATAAATAATAATGGTAACCAATTTAATATAATTTATGAAATGATTGAAGGTAACTCCAAAATTGATCTATTTTTTATATGTTTATATATTTCTAAGTTTATTGCTATATGTATAGTGAATTACGATATATAAAATAGATATGTATGATCATTAAATGATCAGAGTGAATGTGAATAATAATTGATGTTATATTATCTATAGTTGAAAAAGAAAAATTAAATATTATTCATTTTTTTTGTATTCATTATAAATATGTACGATTATTGATGATGTTACTGCTGGTTATTATTGTATAGATACGTTGATGACCGTTACTGATTACTGGTCCAACATCATAATTAAAACAACCTGCTGTATATTTATAAGAATTTATAATGATGCTTTTTTTCTTTTTCAATATATAACATTGTATTGAACAATATAATTATACATATATATATATTTTATTGATATATAACTGCGAATTTGTTTAAAGAAAAGTGTGGGTTTTAGTTGCGTTTATATGTATGATGTATATATTAAATTTTATAATTATTGGAATTGAAATTTATTATGGGACTTTGTTTTTATTTGTAAAAAGAAAAAGAAACAATATCTTTTCAATTGTGTTCAATGAAAGTCACTAAAATGATGTGTAGGGAGATCCTCACTAATTTTTTATGATCTTTTTAAATACGTTATAAATGAGTATTGAACATTTTTATCAAATAATTGCATTTTTCAATATGACTTTCTTTTTAATGTAAGCTAATTTGTTTTTATTTTTAAAGAGCATGAAAATACCTTTTAATTGCTGGTCTATTCTTATAAATTGGTTAATTGATTAGGAAATTACAATGACTTTAATACGTGGTATATTTTCAATAATTAACAATATGAATTATTTTAATTTAAAAATGAAAAATCTAGGAAAATTGATATCAAAACCAAAAATAGTATAGACACATTTTCGTACTATGTTTATTTTATTGAATTTCAATTTCTATTGATGATCTCTAATTAAACTGAATATATCAAATGATATTGGAAAGGAATAAATAAACTTTCATAAATCACAACATTGAAAATAATCTTGATTTCTTTGCCATACATAGCGTTATACATAAAATATACATGTTAATTAAATTATTTGGTTAATGGTGGTATATATAGAAAACTTTTCACTTTTTAATATACCAACATACCATTTCAATAATATTGAAGTTAAGCGATGCATAATTTAATTCACAGAAATTTGTATTATGAGAAATCAATCAATAAACCAACTTTAAACCAATAATAGTATTCATTCATTATATGTCTATATGTTTAAAATAAAAACTTTTATTAAAATTTAGATCGAATAATTAATCAAGACATTTACTTAAAAATCTGATATATTGAAGCGCGCATATGCACGTAACTCGCAAGTTACAAAAAATTAATAATTTCTATATTCTATAAAAACTATATTACACACAGTAAATTGAAAACTTACATACATCATTTACATATTCTTTAATAAAAACATATTCTGTGAAAATATTAACTTTATCTTTTTATTATACGTATGTACGCGTTTATTGAACATCATCATAACAAGCAGTGATTAATCATTATTCGCAGCGCCCATGAAACCTCTTTAATCAACGTAATATGCGCGCCTTATATTTTATATCTATATAAAAGCGCCATATTCAACGCTATATACATATATTAAACAATATTATATATATTTATAGGTATAATATCTATCTATATATAAACAAATTATAACCATGATTTATATTATTTTACTTATAGTAGTTTTAAATATATATATCAAAAAATGTTTAATCAAATAATCAATAATCAATCAATGGATCACGTATTTATTTCTTTTTTTTTTATTAGTTTTATTCATTTCATATAAGATTTATATTAATTATAATAAACCCAAGTTATAAGGTAAAAAAGAAACAAAGAACAAAATAAAAATTAACTTATAATCATTTAAGATATAGATAAAAATAGATTTTCATTCATAAATATTTTATTAAAATAATAATGTTTAGAAATGTGAAAATAAAATTAATCTTAATTCAGATATCATTTATCTTGTCGGAATTATGGAGTTTTGACTTTGAAATGAATCGGTATTAGATACAGGTACAGGTATATAAATATAATATATAATTTTATTAATATATCTGGCTTCTTTTTAATTTAATTGCAATATAGAAAATAATCGATTCGAAATTGCACGAAAGAACTTTTTTATATACATTTTTTTGATTTATAAGAAAATAAGTGTAAAAACTTTTGTTTTATCGAGTACCTATAAAAAGCAATAAATGTATTTTACATTTCTAAGTGATATGAACCGATTCTACTTTAGTATACCAATCAATTGTTTGGTCCATGTGTATGTACATTTTAAATTTATAATCATTATACTATAAGTATTCATTTTAACATTTTGTATAAACATCTAAACTACATTATACGATCATATTTGGATTGGAATTGTATAAGTTATTCTATATCATTTTTCTTGTAAGATTTGGAGAACCTTTAACGTGAAAATAAAAGGTTTTAATAAGTATTAACATTTTCATTACCAACATTTAATTAGATATTTAAGCTATTTATTGAAAATATTATATTTTTTTCCTTTTTTTTTTTGGTAATCAAAAAAACATATAAAAGCATTCACTTGGATTATAAACTAGTATAAGTTCTCGCATACACAGTAAACAAAATGAAATTAATATGACATTAATCATATTTAAATATTTTTCAAAATATATACAAAATATTACATTTTTTAACATTATAATGAATTGTATAATAAACATTATATATGGTACCGTCGAGTTGTCAATGATTTGTGAAAATCATTAAATATAATTAATAAGTGATTTTAATAAAATATTAAATAAAATCATATGTAGAATGATTTTGGATTATTTATTATTGTATTTTCTTATTGGTTGTTTTAACCTTTTATAGTATAACACTTCAATTAATTTGTTAATTTAATAAATTGTATAAATGATAAAAATGAATTCAATAATGAATATGAATATGAAAATTTTCGGTGATTTAATAAAAAAAACTGCTTAGTTTTTTTGCTTTTAATTCAATCATGAAAACATCTATGTATATAATGATTTGTATTATTAAATGGTAAAGTGTGAGCTTATATTTTAACGTATTACTGAGAAATGTTATTCAAATATTTATAAGTGATCTCTTTTTCAAGCGAAAACAAAAAAAAAATCAGCAAACAAACTCAAAATTGAACTTGTTAAAAATGTATACGTATACTATATAACACTTCGTTCAATAATGTGTGTGACTAATTAATTAAAACACATTTTTTTGCCAAAATTCGTTTTTATTCATCAAGATAGTCCCCTTTTAGGGAGATACAATCATTCCAACGCTTTTCCAATCTTTCGATACCGCCTTTGTAAAACGATTTTTCTTTGCCTTCAAAATAGGCGTTAGTTTCGGCGATTACTTCATCATTTGAGCCAAATCTCTTACCACGGAGCATCCTTTTGAGGTCTGCGAAGAGCCAGTAGTCGCTGGGGGCTAAATCTGGAGAATACGGTGGATGGGGAAGCAATTCAAAGCCCAATTCGTTCAATTTTGCCATCGTTTTCATTGATTTGTGACACGGTGCATTGTCTTGGTGGAACAACACTTTTTTCTTCGCCATATGAGGCCGTTTCTTTGCGATTTCGACTTTCAAACGCTCCAATAACGCTATATAATAGTCGCTGTTGATGGTCTGCCCCTTCTGGAGATAGTCGATGAATATTATTCCATGCGCATCCCAAAATACAGACGCCATAACCTTGCCAGCCAACTGCTGCGTCTTTGGTCGCTTTGGGCGGCTTTCGCCGGCTGCATGCCACTCAGCAGACTGCCGATTTGACTCTGGAGTGAAATGGTGGATCCATGTTTCATCCATTGTGATGTACCGTCGCAAAAACTCCGACTTATTGCGCGTAAACATGTCCAAACAGCTCTTTGAATCATCGGTTCGTTGTTGTTTTTGCTCCGGTGTGAGCAAACGCGGCACCCATTTGGAACACACCTTTTTCATACCCAAATGTTCGTGTATTATGGTTTGTACACTGCCTGCTGATATCTCCAGAATGTCAGCAATCTCCCTCACTTTCACTTTACGGTTGGACATAATGATTTTCAGTGTTTTTTCAACGTTTTCCGGAATAACAGCGTCATTTGGCCTTCCAGTAGATGGAATGTCATCGGTGTCTGTACGACCACGTTTGAATTCGGCATACCAATAACAAATGCTTCTTTTTGATGGAGCAGAGTCCGAGTAATGTTTTTCAAGCCATTCCTGGCATTGAACAGTATTTTTTTTCATTAAAAAACAATGATAAATCAGCACACGGAATTGCTTTGAATTCATTTTTTTTTAAAACACAAAAATAGCGTCACTTATAGCACTGTAACTTGTAAACAAATGATCTGATTAACATATGATGTTGACAGTAAGCCTAAAAAGGTTGCCAAATGCGAAAAAAAATATTGATTTAGTTCTAGGGACGCCATCTATGTGTCAGTCACACACATTATTGAACGAAGTGTTAAGAATATGATGAATATTATAACTAAATGCATGCAAACAGAATTATTTTTTCGCGTCTATGTATAATATACAATATATACATAAATATTTGGATATACAAAACACACATATAATATAAAATTAAATTTTTTCATAAGGATTTTTATTATATATTTATTTTTTTCTGATGTGTCATTTTAATCATTAGTCAAAGTCATAATATTTTATTATTTTTTTCATCATACATAAGATATATATTTTTTTTATATATAGCATTTTGTTTCATTCAATATTCAATAAGTTATATATGGAACCCCCTGAGAGGAAACGTAAAATAAAAGAAAAAAAAAAGATTTTAAATCAGATGTACCAAATATTATATATGAAATGATATATTTTACCATATAGCTTTATATTTATATAGATAATATAACAACAAATAATAAATATGCACTCGAATACATTTTTAACCAATTTGTTGCATTATTTAATTTCAATGCATATGCACATCCATATATAAATAAAATATATATATTCTTAAACGCGTTATAAGGAGATTTTTATTTTTAAATGTTGTATATTTTTTATTCGATTTAAATAAAACCAAAGAAACAAAATAAAAACGACTGTGTGAACAATTTATAAATGTCATATTTATAAGAATTAAAATTTTTCGTAAAATATTTTTCATTCATAGTTTATTTTATTTTATGTTTTACTTGAACTTTGTCTTCATCTGGTTTTTTTATACATCGTTTTGGTTATATGCTAATACACGATATGTAAATTAAGTAATTTTAAATAATTATGTTTTAAATACAGTTGCAATTGATACAAAAAATGTATATCAAATTGTTTAAATTTGGAAAACACTTCTAAAAATAACCATCAATGATGTGAACGTATAAGGATTGTTAGCCATTACGAAGTATTCCAAAACTTAATTATTTACAAAACAATATTTATTTAAATCTCACGAATTAATTTTACAATAAGAAATGTTGTAGATAATCACATAAAAGTTATTTATTAAACACAAAATATCATTTTTTTAACCTCCACCGATTGAAACGATAAAAGCATTAAACATGTATAAATGAATTAGTTTAAACTTTTGAAAATATTGAAATATTTGTCAAAAAAAATAAAAATAAATCATATACATGACACCTTTATAAATTAAATACATACATATGAGAGAATATACAAATGCGCTATATATTCATCAATACACGCTATACAAATATATATGAAATCATAAACTATTAATCATTTTTTGTTACTTTATTTACAAAGTAAAAAATACAAATATTCTTAACAAAACGAAATAACAACCCTGTTAATGATGCAACTCATTGCTTTTTATCAATTTATTATACTATATTGTATATTTACAAAATATAAATAATATTGAATATGACATTCATCCAAACAAATCATTATTTTATTTATATTTTTTTATTATATTCACCAACAAAATTTGTTGTATTGACAAAACAAAATATCTGTATGTTTAATATATAAATGCATCAGCAGGGTATATATGAATTCTGATTTTCATATATATATACATATCTTGAGAACAATATTTAAAACATTTGTATAGATTTAATATCAATCTGTATCTTCTATATATAGTGATGTGAACCTGATGTTGAACTTATATTTTGTTATAAACAACAAAATCTCATATGAAACATTAAAAAAAAATGCAATAATACGCAGCAGGATATTTAAAAGTTATATAAGTACAAAATGATACAATTATTGAAAATAAAAAAATATGTCCATATGTCTATCATAACTATATTTGTTTGTTTTGTTCGTTTTTAGGGGGTACCAAAATATTGACGAATTTACCAAAAAAAAATATGAAGGTAACAAATAACAATAAAAAAATTAGAATTATCTTATTTTTATAATCATATAAATTTTAAACAACAATTTATTAAAATTATTTTTTTACACATATAAACAAACTCAACAATGCTCAAATTTTAATGTTATTGCACTAAAAGAGATGAAAAATTATTATATGTTTATATATTGTAAAAAGTTGATTGCTATATACGCATGCAATATATATATATGATAAATAAATAAAGGAGTTGAATATTTTGATTTGATTAATTGTTTTGCTGGTAAAGTCTTTCCCATGCATTTTATGCACGTTTGCACATTCAATTTATATTAAACATATGATTATATTATTTTTTTTATTTATATATATACACATCAAATATTGCATATACGCGGATATGTGAAATGGAAAACAAACAAAAAATATAGAGGTAATTTTATTTTAATTTTGGCTTAAAAAATATATGATATGATGATATTTTAAATAAAATATATTACTATTTATTTGTAACAGTTCTAAAAAAAATTTAATTCTTCAGCAATACCAATAAAGTTGACTGAATCTAAAATAAAAATTATATATGCAACAAAATTGTGTATTGATTGTGTATAGAATGCGATTTACAACAAAAAACTTAAGTGTCGTATTTAACCTAAAAAACCCAAACATCATAAAGTAATTTCAAAATGAAATTCCTCATAGAATGACCATCAACTCAATAATGAATGCCACCTTTAAGACCCCGTATAACAATAACAAATTCGACAAAATAACCATAAATTAGATATATAAATAGGTACACACACACAACATTCGTCCCAAATTTAAAATATACATTCAATCTATATATGCATTTACCTTTATCAAATCACAATATAAATGTAATTATTCATTGACATTCTCTCATGGGATCTAGTTAAAAATATACACATTTCGTGTGATTTATAGAATTATTGTCTTGTGACCACACAAGGTATAAATAAAGAATACATACGCGAATATAAAGATAATAATAGATTACACACGCATAAATTACACAATTGCGAATAAAGAAAAAATACAAATAAAAAGTGTCGCGGCTTAAGTCTTTTGTACATACATTTTATTTCTTGTATTTTGTATGCATTATATTGAATAATTTAATAATACATGTATATTTGCTTCTGTTCTCGGTACTATAATTTATAAATGATTTGTCCTTTCGTTTTTTATATATATAAGCAATATAAACTTTATAAAAAATGCGATTTTTAAAATATTGGTAAAACATGAAGCAAAAAAATAATCAAAATTTAGTTATATGGATCTTTATGAATGGTAAACAAAACAATTAATATAATTATATTTATATATACATATATTTGTTTATAGATAATAATTTTGAAATAATATATACCTGTTGATATTATTAAAATAGGTAAAAGCAAAAAAAAAAAATGTTGATTTATTAATAATGTAGAAATTATGTGCAAACAATCGTTTTATTTAATATAAGTCGTTTATTTTTACATCTATCGTGTATTTATTAAGTTAAAAACGCACAAAGTGCATATATAAAAAAAATCTATTTATTTAATTTATATTTTTTCACCTATAAAGTATAAATGTCATAAATTATATATAAAAATAAATGCAACACATTTAATATATCGAAATATACTTTAAAGAAGGTATATATTTATTTAAATATGAATAAAAATTATTGTATTTAATGTGTATTTTGAAATGTATTATCGAGTGTATTTATATATATATATTTCACAAACCATTTTTATTTCTGTAAATGAATTTTGTATGTTATTGAATTATACTTTATTTTTTATTTGAATTTTATATGTATAGTACATGCATATAAATATATTATATTTAAAACTATTTATACAAAAATTTCCGTAATATTAACAAATCTATATAATATATAATATTATTGCATGCCATACAGATAGTAAATTGTATTATATATATATATTTGAATGTTAATCAAAATGCATCATATGTTATTATTCGCGTGTATTGTATATTATATGAAAATATTTTGATTTGTTGCTCATTTTTTATTTTTTGAAATCATTTATTTCTATATATGCAATATATATATTTTATGATTTAATATATAAGGCATTCAATATATATATATATACAATACATATATACAAGAAAATTAATTGTGGTGTAATTATTCAAAATGCACTTTTATAAAGTGTAATCCTTGTAGCTAAATTGGAAAACATTTTGATAAATATCCATCGCAGCTAAACAATATATTATATATAGATGTACTTGTATATATATATATATATATATATATATATATAAAATAACAATATAATATTAATATACCTACATGCACATTATTATAGCATCATCAAAAGGCAGATGAACTCAATTTATTTACTATAACAAATAAATTGTATAAATGATGATGAATTACTTTGTTAAATGAATAAGAAATCTGCATATATAAATATTTTCACATATATAAATTCATATTATATTATGATATAGATATACATGCATATCAACCTAATTAAGTTGTATAAGATTCTGCAAACATATATGATATATGAAAAAATTAAATTACAAAAATATACTGTTCTGTTTGAGCTGTGTTCAAATACATTTATAATACACTTATGTTTAAAGCATTGTATTATAGTATATGATATTCACAAAACATAAAATTATAAGAATGATTACATATATATATAATCCTATACGTTGTTCATCATACATATGATATGAAGATCGATTATAAAATTATTTTCATAAACATTTCGTCGGAATAATGAAGAATATTGTTAAATTAAATATATTATATTATAGAAAATATGCCATTGGTCGTATATATATGATTGCTAATAGCAATTTTCTATATGTAAATTATTATTTTGATAAATTCTCGCAGAGAAACACACGTACGAACAGATAAAGTACGAATGAATATCAATGAGCTATTTTATATTGATTAACACAGCGGTATGTTTATATAGAATATTGCATATAGATATTCATGTTATAAGTATGTGATAAAAATTTATTGTAAATCTGACACAAATATTACAAATATAAATAATATTTCATTTAAGAACCAAATGCTGAATACCTATGTAATTGAAAACTAATACACTGATTGATAATGAATGAATGTCTAAAATATATATAATAAAATCTTCAATTTTGTTCAAAAATATTTCAAATACACAGATAAAGTTATTTATGGAATGTTTTTTTCAAACAAAGATTAATCGCAATTCCAAATGTTTTGAGAAAATACATAAAATAAATATACATTTCAGTAATTTTAAAATTTACACCAAATCATGTATTTACAATAAATTTTTATTGTTAATATTTATACTTTTGTTGTGATTAGAATTTGTATTCATTTTATAGTAAAACTACATATATTTAAAATCGTTAATGGTCATGGAAAGGCTATATAATTACCGACACCGTCAACACAAACTGCAGCCAAAACCAATTGTCGATTGTAAACGTAAGTTTTTCAATTTATATGGATTTTTATGGTTTTCAAATAAATTTTTCGAAAAAAATCCGAAGTGATAAAACTCAAACTTGATAAGAAAAGAAAATAGAAATAACTGCATTTTTATTCTCTAAATCGATCGGGATGTTGTTTTAAGCTTTTATGAAATGTATTCTATTGAGATATGCAATACTTAGTTAAAAATATTTATTAATTGAACAACTCCCAAAGCTATATAGCCTTTTAAATACATATACATAATTTATAGAATAAGAATATTATAATTTTTAAATATAGATTAAAAATTTTTTGCAGTTTATAGTAATGTAGAGACACATGTTCATTTCAAACATAATTACTTTTAAATTATCCATAGAAGGCAAAATGTTAAAAACAAATTTTACGTATTTATATATAAATAACATCATCATTTTAATAAACTAATAAAAAAACAGATTAACGCAATATCGAATTATATATATAAATATATATTTTACTGTTTTTATTTAAAATTAAAAAATAAACCAAACCTATTCTATATTATTCAAAGTTCAATGATCTATCCGCATACACATATATATAAATATCAAATTAATTAGATTTTTATTACAACCACAACAAAAAAAAAAACAACAAAATTAGATCAATTTTTATAATTAAACATCGGATAAACTTATTATATTTAGATTAATTCATATTCAGTTTCTTTTATATGTTATATACATAGTATAATTTATATGTATTATTCTCTATTCTCTTCTATATATGAAAATATATTTGAAATTGTAAATTAATTTTTACGAGTTTAAACTGTATTTTAGTTATATATATATATATATATATATATTCGTAAAATATATCTTGATCACATTCAAATATCTCATGTCAATACATCAATAAATATAAATGTTTATTGTTATCATTTTTGAAAATTTTTACCACAACAAGCCTAAAAAAAAGCGAAACAACCAAATAAATTAATGAAAGATAATTTTATAATTTATATGCGCGCATGCATAAACCGTTTAATATAGTTTATTTATACCAAACTATATATACATACATATTAATAATAATAAAAAAAAATGTTTTGCGATTGAATTCCAAAAAAAAAAAAACATAAATATACTGAAAAAATGTATCGAAAAACCGATGAATTTTATTATATACCATATATGTATACTAAACTACTAATTTGTAAATATATTTTAAAACATGATTTATAAGATGAAAAGAAATGTATAAAATTATATCGCATCTCCAATAAAAACTCAATATACTGAAACTGGATTTCATCTGAATATACTAAAATTGTATTTACAGATTTATTTTATATATAAATAAAAAAAAAATAAATTATATAATTATCAATTCAAAATATGCATTGAATTGACGAAAAAAGAAATTTATTTTGTTTAAATTGAACAAATAACTCACATAAAAGTAATTAAAACAAAATTACTCTTATTTTACAGATGATTTTGTGACTTGAACACCCGTGATTTAATTACATTTTTTGAACATGTTATCCATTAAATATAATGTTATAATCATTAAAAAAAAACAAATTTACATTATATGTTTAATTTTTGAAACGATTGCATTAATTGAGTGTATACATGTAAGTATATAGAAATCAGGCGTAAACCAATTAGTTTTTTTCTGAAAACTCAATTGTTACGGTCATTGTGAGCATTTCCATTACAAGCAAGTGATTTATTAGCTTAGTTTCAGACATAGTTTTGTGAAAATGTGCTACGTCAGACCATCACTTCTCCTTGCAAAATTTAAAGTCTTTCCAATTTGATTATCTTATTTATAAACAATTTTAAAAGCTATTTACTTACATTTAAAATAAAGGGTTTTGCATATCATTTATTAAAAACTTCATTTCAGGGATTCGTTTTTGATCCCATCTCATCCACCATTTATAATTCCAAGAATCTTTTTGTGAATTAAATTAAATATATTTGGGTGCCTTACAGAATGTTATGAAGAGTAGATTGATGATAAATTCAAACCTTCTCTAATGCTTTCAGTTCTAAATGTTGTACATTGTTCGAATTGTATAAAAGAAACATTATCATTAAGATATATAAAATTAAATGTTCCCATTTAGTAAATCGCTTTATATGCATGCCAAAAAATGATCTGATTACTTTTTGTATAAATGTTCATGATGTTCCCGTTTATCACATCATCGCATTTACAATATAAATATATTTTTATTAAAATGATATGAATTGGAAAATTTCATAAATTGCATTTATTCAATGATTTGGTAGTTATTATTATTATATGATTGGTTTACTTTTTAGTTTTATGCTTTCCTCTGTATATGTTTATTGTATACGTAGATTTTTCGATTAATAAACATAACATTCTGCATATCTTAAAAACATAATCACAATAAATATTTATTATTACTTTATTTTTACATTTTGAATTATACGTTATTATGATTAATATATACATTTTGTTATTTATATATATATATATATAACTTTTGTATAGAATATAATTGGATCACAAAATTTTTTTGTTTGGTATTAAATATTTTGTCGAAATGAGAATAATGAGTTTATTTTATAAATTTAATATTTTTCTTTACCCGAAATATGAAAAGATTGCATGAAAAGATATAAAATAAATATTGTTAATAATACAAGCTAAAGCATATCAATCATCATTTATATATATATAAGGGATATACATTTATTTGCCGAACATTATTAACTGGATCTTCATTAACGATTAAAAACATATATATTTAAATGGTTCAATTTAAAATAATAAAAGGCAAGGTAAGAATGTTGCAATGCGGTAGGAGTCAATCATGTCTTATTATACAGGATTGGACATTCTTTGAAAGAAAAATCGACAAAATATTTTATTTAGAATATTAACCGGTAAAATGATCTATTCTTCAATAACTTATAAATCGCATTTATATTATATGTCTAGCCAATTCATTATCGTATCATTTCTATATATGATAAAACTGAAGTTGTTTTGAATATTTGAATATTTGATTTATAAAATAAAATTTGAATTATAACAAATACATAATTTTTTTCAAGATAAATAATACCGAAATATGTGTAGGCGAGAATAAATGAGTGCCTATGTTATATATTATATATACATGAATGAATATAAATATGTTTTTATAGAGTTTGTGAATAATTAGTATATAAAAACAAATAAAAAAATTAATCAAATTATTCGTTTTTCTTCTTTTTATAAAAAAAATAAAGCAACAAATACAAATTTGACCTAATTCAGGGACAAATCAATTCATCTTTTTATTTCTTTTTTTATTTATTTTTTTAATATTTAAACGTATATATAAAACTCAAAATATTTATAATAAGATTTTCACCAGAAATGCGTGTGGGATCATTCTTCGTAAACGTATATTTTTTGTTAAAAAAAATTAAAATTAAATAACTAAATATTTATATCGCATTAAAAATTGTAATGAATCGATATAAATAAAATATATGAGTTTATGGTCTTTGTACCGGATGAAATGTTTGTCAAATAACATTGTACTTAATTAGATTTTATCATTTTAATTTATCAAAAAAATTAATTTCCTTTTAATTTAATGGTTATGAATTCTTTAATTTTAAAGTATAGTGAAATCTGATTCCAAATTACGAATGGGTAGTGTTACCGGATCAATTTCTATTAGAATATCTTAGAAATCGCACAAACTGTAAAAAAACACCCAGTACTATCATCAACAATATAACAAACTCTCCTATAAATATACGCATATATAAATACGTGGGTAAATAATCACACTGCTATATAAAAAATTATATAAATAAATAAATTGGCACTATTAAAAAAAGTATAATATAAATATATATATATTTATAGAAAATATATAGATCAAAACAAAAGAAAGAATAATAATAAAAATAAAAACTTATTTTAACAATAAAATTTATTATTTCAAAATTATTATAACCGCACCATAAATTTATATAAAACCATTTTCGTATCTTCTTTTTATGTTTTAAATAATACATAAAAATAGTGCGTGTGTAATCCAAATACATAATTTTTTAACGTTTATTTAAAACATTTTTTTTTATGAAAACAAAACCAAAAAGAAAGAAAAAAACGACAAAATCTTTTCATATTTATAAATAGTTATAATATAAATCCAAATTGATTGTTTATTCCGAGAATATATTAATTTATTTATTAGTGATATCTTTTCGTATGTGCACTAGAACAGTTCCTGGGTTGAGGAAAAACAGCATACTTTTGGATTGCATTAGAACAGAGTATTGTTTTTTTTTTTCATCAAGTGCAGAAATTTGGTATATACCTGAAAAGTGGCTGTACAGAATCATAAATTTTATGTTAATTTTTGTTTGCATTGCATTATGATTTTCCCCATTCCTCTCATAATAGAACTGTGTTTCATTTTGGTGAAATTCTATTTAAAATCTGCTCAAATTTGCCCATTGATTAGATATGAAAAGATTTCACTATAGTTTATCTTCTTACTATTTGCGGTTTTTTTGTTATATGCTTTAATGAATTAACACTTTCTGTAACAATAATCAAATCCATATTGTAGATATATATAAAGGATGATTTTTGATTTATTTTATATAAGAATCACTATGTAAGAATATTATAATTTAATAAAATAATGCGATTTTAGTTAGTGTATATATTCATAGAAAAACGTTTGAATCATCCAAGTTAAAATTTTACAATGTATATGTTTAAGCCATCGTCATTGAAAAGACACAAATAAAAAAAAGTTCTTCACTAATCTTTCAAAATTGAACTGTATAATAGGTATAATATTTAGAACTGTAAACGTACAGAGAATAAAAAATTGGTTTGTTTAAAAGTTGATTATTATTTTATTTATTTTTTTTTTTTTGTAAATTATAAAGAAATATGACGATGGCGATGATGATTAATAAAATTTAAGAAGATCAAATAGAACATTAAATATTAAATAAATATTAAAATGTTAATATATTTTATATATTCCACTATAAATGAATATAATTCACAAATGATTAATTTGAATATAAATTTAAAATATAAGATTATTATAAAATTTGAAAATGATATTTTAAATGAAATCATTTGTGTGTGTGTGTGTGTGTGTGTGTGTTTATTTTTGTGTCTTTTATACAATTCATATCCATTCATGTATTATGTATTGAATGCTTGCGCTCAGCGGAGGTTTGTTTCAATTATACTGATATTGTATATTTTTATACATGATATGATTAAAAAAATACTTTTTTTCCGTCGACTTTATTAAATTGATCTAAAATTGTCATTGTCATCGTATTTATTATGCGATATCAAATTTGATATTAATAAATGATTTTCAACGCTTTAATTTGTCTTTCATTCATACATATTGTAATATATAGTTGAATCCAAAATACAAAAATAATAAAACGAAATGAATGAACGTAAGTTAGATTCTTAAATAATTACAATTCATTAATTATATATATAAATATAAAACCATATGATTAATATTTTTCATATAATATATTGAAAATATAATTAAATTGAAAAATGATTGTTAAAATGAATGAGGTATATGCGGAGAGGTACGTACTTTATGGAAGAAAATGTTTTGTTTTTATAAATTGTTTAACACGCAATGATATAAATGTTGTATATTAACGTATTTATATTGGTCTCTACTATATATAAATAAATCGAATTTAATATACATATATACATAATTATATATCTAAACATACACAGTGACTGTTGAATGTATTCGAAATCATAGATTTTGTTGATGAAAATACGTTGGATTCCCAAGCATCAACACAAGGATTACTTTTTTTTTTAACGCTTCAGTAAATCGTAAAAAAAGTTATTACTGTGAGTAAAATTAAATGCATTTATTATCTAAATTCAACGTAGGTATTTCGATGTTATTTGGTTTAATTTACAAATACCCGCATTCATAGATTCAACGAGTTTTCATCAAAACATTTATAATTCCGAATACTATAGACAATCACTGTATATACATATATAGATATTTATAGGTACATAACGAATCTCGCATAAGATAAATAAAACGTAATACTCGCAATTTATGAAGGTGCGGCTATATAACAAGAACTTATAATAAATATTTCATAAATCATTAAACATATATAATATATATATACTAATATGAGGAATAAAATGTAGATACTATATCTCTATTGTATATTATGTTATTCATATTATAGCAATATTTTTAAGCGATAAAATGAACGAAAAGTTTTCGCTTTATCGGTACACCCAAAAATGAACAATTATGTAAATGAAAACTTTTTTATTTTTATATTTATCCCTATTGATCCTTACTCTAGTCAATTAAGAATTTCATATGTATATATTGATTTATTAAATGATTTTGAAATATTTATTATTTCATAAATTTTTCAAACGACTATATATTAAAATTTACATGAATTACAGTGATTATATTAGATATATAAAAATTTGTATATTAATAGTCCTAAGACTAAATATTTTAGTTATACTAAATACATAATAAATGTCACATTTTTATATGTTATATTTTTATTATATATACGAAAAAATGTTCATATTTAATCCACACAATGTCGAATAATAAGATTAATTAAAGTTTATTTACCAAACTATATATGTATGATATCACTTGTTTATATAGGAGAATTAAAAAAAAAACAAAACAGTTTAGGTCATTTTTTGATTTCATTGAGACATATGATAATTTTCAATACATTTAATTTTCATGTCACACATTTGAAAATGATTTGAAAATCGAACAAATTTGATTAAAAAACATTTTCAATGAATTGCATAAAAAACAAATTATTGTTATTATTCTTGCATATATACACAAATAATCTTTTCTTCTTTTGAGCGTTCAAATTTTTTTTTTTTCAATAATGTAAAAATTAAACAATAATTTTTTATACGATTCATTATATAAACACGCACCATGAATAAATATAAACAATCCCAAAATATACTATGCTGATATGCTAATAGTTATTTTTCTGTTTTTGTTTATTTATAATTTAATCTTACTTGTCAATCAAATTTGACTAATGATTTTTAATAGCCGTGTAAATGTAGCATTTTTTTTTTTCGTTAAATATGTAACGGGTAATCAATCAAAATCTTATTAAAAAGAAAACACAAACACACACAATTATCTGAAAATAATTATCTAACTTAAAATCATTAAATAAATTATTTGGATACTTTGAACAACATACAGAGTCGCGTATACGTATATAGACAAAGATCTAGATATAACAAATTTGATGATAATTGTAATAAATACACTTGAAAAAGTAATTAATGTTAATTTCAGAAGAAAATATTGTAATTTATAATATTATAAATATATATACAATAGAATAGATGAATATAAATATTATTATATATTAATATTGAATTATATATGACCAATATATATGTTAATTAAATTAAAAATTATACATTTGACTATATATTTCTATTATTTTTTCGTTGTTTTTTTTTTTTTTTGTTTATTAAATTGTTTATTTTAGGCTTTAATCTAAATATGGGTATATAAAATTCACATAAAAAAAATTAATTTTATCAAATGAATATGAAAAAAAAATTATGTATAAGAACAAGAAAAAAAGGTGACATATAAAAAAAGAAGATATTTATCTATGAAATAAGTATATAGTGTATATTTTATTTAATTTAAAATTTAGATTATTTATATCTATATATATACTGTATATATAATATATACTTGAATCATTTTAAAAATGGAATAATAATAATAATATATAACGGAATTTATAATATGAGATGAATTTTTCATATATGTATAATAAATATATAAATACAATTTAAATAAGATAAATTTGAATTTGTTATTATTATTATTATTTTTTTTTTTTGTTGTAGAATCTTTCAATTTATTAATTTTAAATTTGCTTTTTATATCTATATATATATGTGCGTGTCGTGCTCGTGATCTTATATATTTATTTATTATAGAATTTAAAATATATAAAGAAAATATATTAAAAATAATATATTTAAATAAATCCACCATCACCTTTTAAAAAAAAAAAAACAACAGAAAAACAAAGTTAAATATTCATTGAATGCTTTTATTTTATACGGTATATTATTTAATATATACACAATTCTGGTGTGTATAGTAAAAAAATAAATAAAATACAGAAAAAAACATAAATTTTCATATTGTGTTGATATTTTTGTTACAATATTGACAAAAAAGACAAATCTGATCTTTTTTTGTGTTTTTGGTGAATATCATATAAAATTACATATTGTATTCAATGTTTTAGTTTCTTTCCTTAGTTCGTTCTTTTTTTTTTGTTTTTATCGGAATTTAAAAGTTTAAAAATTGTGTTGAATCGTTATTTATTATTAATATATATATATATTGTATGTGGATGGCAATACTTGATTTTATGTTAATATAATAAGTTGTAATTTGAGAAGTTTTTAAGATAAACTATCGGTTTTTTTTTTTTTTGGTTTGTGAATAATTATGAGATCGTGATATACATTTTATTAAACGTAGGTATTGATGTATATAAGGAATCCACGCATATGTATATGAATTATGTAAATAATATAGTTTTAGATAATTTGAATATATATATATATATATATATATATAATAGAAATAGAAATGTATATTGATTAAATAATAAATTTATGATATCTATCGGTACCCAAAAATTCCATTTATATCACATAAATCATTATATTGAAAATCAATTATTTTAATTTGGTATTATAATAATAATAATGAAACTAAACTATATGCTATCGGAAATTTATAAGAAACCCATAATATTGATGTAGTAATTGTGCGTGAAAATTTCACAAATCAATTGAATCGATTGTTTTCGTTCACAAAATTTGATGTAACAAACAAAATACCAACTGACCTCCAATTATGCATTTATATATAATTGTATTTCTAATATTTTTAAAGTAAAACAAAAAAAAACGGCCAATAAAATATTTTTTATTTACAACCATTTAAGTATTTTATGAATAAGCCTATATAAAAACAAAAGAAAAACTTATGAAATTAATAATAATAATAATAGTGTTACTATCGAAAAATTAGTGAAGGTGTAACAAAATATTATATAACATAACAAAACATATACACCTGATATCCTCTAAAAAATCATTTTAAATAAAATATTCTAATTATTTCCATATTTAACATATATACAATAATACAAAAATAATATTCAAATTTTTTTTTTTTTTATTTATTATTAAAATGAATTCTTTTTGTTTATATTAATATATAATCAACACTATAACAATTTTTAATAAAAATGATTCATCATTAATACATATTTAATTAATTTTTATGTCTATGTATATTTCTTATTTATTTACAATGGTTTTTTAATTAATTTCTCTATATATGAATATTTTATTTTATTATTATTTATAATATATTATATTACTATTCGTAGATTGTATAAATAGATATACAATTTGGTAATCTGGTAAAAACTATGCGTAGAAATTCTAAATAGAATTTATATACATTGAAAAGCGAGGGTGTATTGACCTTTTTTTTTTCTTTCGTAAGGTAAAACATAGTTATAACATTTGTAGCTGTATAGATGATACTTTACATACCTATATTATATAATTTTTTGGTTTTTAAATAAATTTGCATAACATTAAATTACATACAAAGTCACCGTAAATGTACAGAAAGTCATGTAATGAAAAATTGATTATAAAACATAATTGATTTAATAAATGCGATTTTTTTTAGTTCCAATTTTTACTATATAAGGTGTAACATTTAAAATAAAACAGTTAAAAGAAAAACCGCACAATACTCTATATCATTATTAATATATATATATATATATATATATAGTATATTATCACACTTCAAAATGGGTATGTATCGAGGGAAATATTTTAAAATATTGTACTTACGTATAAACTAATACGTTGAAATTTCTAACGTCTTACGTATGTTAGTGTGTAGTATATGTATGTTTTGTATTTATTATCATGATTCATTTAAGATTGCATCCATTGTTTATTTACGAGGTTTTTTATTGTGGTTTTAAATTAAATTAATAAAATAGATCATAAAGCGCTCGTACGTATATATGTACATATCTATATTTTTATCTTCATTTTCGAAAGTACGACGTATATTAGCTAATTTAAAAAAAAAATCATAAACTTATTATTTCAAGTATAAAAATCTATATTAATATACGTATAATAAATATTAGAATACATAAATGAATATAAAATATGAGATCATGTTATATGTTATAATAGATTCAATAAATCAGATATGGGTGAATTCTTAGTTTTTTTTTTATATACATTGTAGGGCTCGTAACGTACTATCTTTATTATTTATAATTAATTATTAACATGTTATTAAATATTAAAACCTATATACAATATTCTCTCTATATATAAAAATCTGGTTATACTTAAATTATTACTATATTAAAGTATTGGTTTAAAATATTATTGATCCGCTACAACATATACTTTTGTCACATCATTTTGCTATATTAACATATAAACATACTCTTTACATCGATATTTTTTTCTCAATTTCTTTTTAATACATTTTTAATACGAAAGATTTAACAAATTCTGGACTCCCAATACTTAAATTTACGTATTAAAAAAACGAATTGTCGTGATATTCTTATTCTTTATTTATATTTAATCACATTATAATTTTTTTTATATATAAAACGATGGTTTCTTGTATTTTTTTAAATTAATTTTAATAGATAAAGAAAATATTAAAAAATTGACTCTATTTTTTTTTAGAGTATGGTATAAATAAATTTTACGTATATCGAACTAAATAAACTTATAAAATATTTATATATAGTCATATATAAATATTATATTCTTTTTCTAATATTGCCGCACGAACATATAACATCATTATAAATATATAAAAGTATTTAGAAAAAAAACCTACACTTTAAACAAACACAGATATATTTGATTTAATTTGCATATATGAAAAAAAACCCATTATAATTATGAATATTTATAATAAAATCATGAAATGAGAATAAAAAAAAATATTAATATAGCGTCGTAAATTCTGACTTTTATATTTTCATCTTTGTATATTTATCGAAATCTATCATATATTTATATTTATATAAATATAAAAAAAAACCATTAGTGTCGCAGATACACAACGCATTCAAAGTGATTTTGATATATTATTTCTCGACAAGAAAAGAAATTTTAACCATAAACTATATATATATTCATACTATAATACAAAATTTAATAGATAATATGATGTTGTTGTTAATGGAAAATTAAGTGTCTTTCAGTAAATATGATGCGGTAATTTCTATGTTCAACCCATAAAAGAATAGAACATAGAATACAGAAAATTGGACTTTAAAATATCAACAAAGGCAATTAATTAGATGTATAATAAATATTCTAATTTTATAAAATTAATTGAGTTTTATTTGACGACAGACACAAAATATGGTGTAAAATCTTTCCAAAATATAATTTAACGTTTTTTTAAAACCTTTAATGTCTAATTGAATTTTCCGATCCTTTTTAGAGACTATTAAAATTTTATCAACTTTTTTTTAAAGTCAACTTTGAATTAAATATTCTCGAAATCATTATGATTTATAAATATAACTATTTTATATAATTAACAAAAATAAGTGGTTGTTTATGTTTATTTCAATATATGTTTTTTAATTAAATATAAACATTTTACAACGTCCTTCAAAATATACAATGGCACACATACATAATGATTATGATTTATTCATCATATGTATAATAAAATAAATTCAAGTATAGTGATTATATAATAATACACGTTGATTTTATCAAAATGTCTATCTACAATTTTATGCTCATTTTTAAGCTTATATTAATTATTGAAAAAATCATTTTTTTTTTGGTTAAGCGATTTGTTAAGTGATTGTTTTCAAATATAGTTTGTGTTTTGTATATTTTAAATAAGAAGAAAAAAACTCTCCATGTGTTTTCACAAATTTTTCACAAAACTAAAAAAAGTACATACATTGGCATATATCATTATTTAATTGTAAAAGGTATTTACTATGGGTTTACTAAAGTTTATATAGATGAATAATTTTTAAACAACTAAAAAATACTCATTACATATCCAAATAAATGAAGTACACATTTTCATGAAGTGTTCTCACAAGTTCCTACACACATTTATATTAATTTAAGAACATATATACGGAAGATAATATAATTTTTTTTACTATATACTTAATTTTTATTTATATAATAATCAACAATTAATATATATTCAATTGAATCCATTAAAAAATGAATGCTAAATTATTTAATATGATATTTGAAATTATTTTTCTCATAATCTACAACTAAAAAAACAATAAACCACTTTTCACTTTTCAATTAATCATATGTCATCTGATTTTATATATTACTGCTTATAGATCCATTATTATTGAATATTATAATTAATTTAAATTATATATAAATCTAAACAAAACATAGTAGGTATATATTCAACGTTTACTATTAATTCTATATATATGATTTGCACATAAATACTTTTATATTCTCATGTTTTTTCCCTCTGATGTATCTTTGCCTATCATTACATAATGTATTTATATATAAAGTAGAATATACGACAACTATATGGAATTAGATATATATATATATAATTATATACGCATATAAGTAAGAAAAACTATGTTTATATAAAACTACTTTAAGTTCAGAATAAAAACTTAATTCAATGCATTATATTGTATTAAAAATACACTATATTTATACTTATATATAGTTATATCTCTGAAAAAGGTACATAACTAAAAGGTATTCCTACAAAACATAGAGAAAAACAACAAATTCTATATAATAATAATAATAGTAATAAATACATGAGAACATTTTAAGTGATATTTAATTGGTACATTTTAATGGGTATTATAAAATATATAGCCTTTATAAGATCTATATATATATATATAGATAGATGTAGGTAATGGACGGTTCTAACGGAATTTCATTGGCAATGGTATCGTCAGAATATATGTGTGAGTTAAAAAATAGATGATATATATAGATAATTATCCACAGAATAACATACACATGCCTTTAGAAAATAATAAAGAATTTCCTTTAGAATGTTATTAAGAATATCCTTAAGATTATGATACAAAATTTGCATCAGAAAATTATATACAGTCCATAACTATAATGATTAGTATCGGGTCTGAATAAATAGTGATAATATGGGATATATTGTATACTCACAATTGTAACCAAAAGAATTTTTATTTGATTTAATTTTACCTTTTTTATACGTATTAGAGGTTTCATTTTTTTAGCTTATTTTTTATAGCATATTATAAATCAAACAAATGCATATGATCTATATGTGTATTATATACATAACACCGACAGTGTTTATTGCAATTAAAACGATATATTTTTGTTATATTGATAAAACAGTTTTGTTCTATACGCGCTATTTTTATAATCATACATAAACTTATTATACTTGTTATGACCATCTGAAACATATCAAGTTACCTTTATTTGGTTTTATAATTATTCACATACGACAAACGCAGATATATATATATATATATATATATATATATATAAAGTTACTATATACTCTAAAATATAATAAAACAGATATGTTGGTTGGTAGGTATATATATATAGCAATAGCGATAGAATATAAATATAATTACGTTTACAATTTACCAATATCGTATATAATTTTGTTATTTTATTTTTCTAAAGATATGTATAACATTGGTTATATAGGTATATTATTATCGAAATCGAAATATAAAGTAAATATAAACGAAACACAAAAAAAAAAATAATGGCGATAAAAATTAACCAGTTTTGTGTTTGTTTGTTTGATCGTAAAAGTTTACACTTAAAAAAATAAATAATGCATAACATGGTATTTGTTTTTTTTTATTTTCTATAAATTGTAAAAGAAGCTTGTGTATTTTTTTGTGTATCTTCAAGTTAAGAATACATATGAAAATAATAAGAATTAAATGATATAATGATCCCTTGTGGGCGCCTAGACAACTTGTAAATTTAACAGCTCCCTGAAGACTTGTTTGTAAACTTTGGAATTTCACACGAGCGCCAATTTCTTATATTATATATACATACTCATTATTGTTATTATTATTATTTTTATTATTATTATTATTATACTTTATACTTTTTTAATGTTTTAGTGTTTTACCTTTGAATCCTTTTATTTTTGTTATTATAAATAATAGATATACAAAATGCGAATATTTTAACCATACATAAACCAAATTGAAGTATTATATACTAAAAGATACATACCGTTGGGTAAATTGTGATACTGTATGAAGAACTCAAAGTCGAAATTAATTCATTTACATTTTTCGGATTTGTTCATTATGATATTGGAGGCAGTATTTTAGTCAAAAAAAACTGTTCGTTTTTTGACAGGGAAGTATAAAATAAGAATAAAATAAAAAGTACATTACATTACATTAGACAACATTGTTAATATATCATAAATAAGATTTAAATTTTCGGTACATATAAAATTAAATAAAACGAATTATGTTTATTATATACGATTAATAATATAGATAAAAATAAAATAATATATACTAATGTGTTAAACAAAATAATTAATTAAAATTATCCATAACACAATTATATTAATATACATATATTATAGAGATTATAATCAATTGTCAATCACTATATTAATCCAACACAGGTATTATTTTTAAATCAACATAAACACCTTTTTTTTTCTTTAATTTTCTATATCTATAAACTATGACTATAACGACATATGTATATGAAAACGTGTGTGTCTATATACAACATATATATAAGAACACATTTATAATAAATGACAAAATCATGTCAAATAAAAGTTTATATTTATATAATATATACGAATAATCATGTCAAAGTGAACGCGAATAAAATTAATTGATCAAAGGATTATTCTATATATAAATATTTTATCTATTTAATAAAAGGTATATATAGATTAAAATATGTAAATTGATCAACCAAACCCAATTACATTATTTTGTTTATACCTTTATTGTATTATTCGTAGTTATATGCATGTATATAAAGTAATTCTTAAATGTCAACATATAAACCTAAATTAATATAGGTGTACTATGTATAGTATTCATTCACTGTATAAGATACAAGTATAACAACACATGTATATAATAATTATAATAATTTAATTTGACATGTACAATTTAACCATTTAATCTGGTATTTTTTTCTAAATTGATCTTTATAGTATGTAAAGTATAATAAATTATGTTTGCATTTGATGAAATTTGATCATATTAAATTAAATTATATATAAATCGTAATAAATTTAATAATATTTAAGTATTTTTAAAATTGATCGAATTGCTATACTTAAATGTTTTATTCTATTTTTTTTATATTGTATATTTTACTATTTGAAAATTAAATGTTATATACATAATATAAATTATTTAAATAATACGGCAAGTTTATATAGAATGTAAAATAAGCAGATTATATTAATATATGCATACGATACAAATATATATAAAATATTCAATTGAGATTATCTCGATCATGTATAATTGACATGTTTTGACACAGTTGACAAGTTTCATATCTAAAGCTATGATCGAAATTATGTCGGCGCTATCCTTCTGTGTATAATATAGACAATTATATATTTCTATGGATTATTTTTAAAATTATATATATATTTTATTCTTTTTACTTTGTGTATTTAGTTTCGTAATGTTTATTTATATAGGTATATATAATTTACATTTATATATATATATATATAGATTTATATAAAAATCATGAATATTTAATATATTATATTGTTTATATTTTGTTGGGAACATTACCATATAGAAAGAAACAGATATACAGAATAATGTATTACAATTGTAAAATTGTTGAATTTTATTTTTATATATGGATTATATTCGATTCAGTTCATAATATACATTTAAATTGAATATGCATATCTATATCTTTTGAATACTTTTGCATTTTTATAAATATAGTATATAAAAGAGGTAGCGAAATTTTATCAGTATTACAATATAAAAAAACAATATAAATAATAATTTAAAGATTTTTGAAAAATTCTATTGATTTGAATTCTATTCTATTGTTTTATTATTAATCTCATTGATATTTATCATATCATCTCTATATATGCATACACATATCACTGCAAAGTAGAAAAATGTACTTATACTGAAATAATGTTGATGATGTATAGAGAAATTTAAATGATATATAAAATAAATTTGACAGTAAATTACCATATAACAACAATGTAGCATTTAAATTTATTAATAATATAATAAAATTCAACCAAAAAGGAAAAGACTTAAACAAAAAATATTGAAATTTTTTGATTCAATATATAGATAAAACGTGACCTTTTATTTACATTGTTGCTAATACCTTTAAATTTATTACAAGTACTATTGTGCATGTAATATACATATATATATATATATGGATTTTCATTTATTATTATTGTAAATCATCACGAAAATATCTTTATATATATACACTTTTTATAAGATGTTATCGAATTGTCAAAAATTTTTACAATTCTTAATATTTTTTTGAAATATAAAAATATTGAACAGGTGAACACTTAATCAAATTCAATTTCAATAAATTTACAATATAGGAAAAATTAATAAATAAATGAAATAAATTTTTTTACGAAACAAAATATTCATATTGTATATGTATATATATAAAATAAAGAAAACACTTTGAAATGATTTTCATTCAAATTTTGTTTCTTCTTCAAAGTATATTTTATACATTCAAAGTATAAATAATATGGAATTATAAAAGAAAAACACTTGATAAATGAACCATATAACCTGAAATAGAAAAACAACTATTTGCATTTACTTAAATTTGTGGGTTAATAAACACCTAAAATAAAAAAAAATAAGAAAAAAACCAATCTTAAAAATAAATATACGTGTTTATGTTTCATACAGTTATTTTGGAAATATATAATCAATTATACAATGTTGTTCTAATGTAAACACACACAGGTTTATATACCGACCAAAAAAATGTGGTAAACATATAAATATATAGAGTTTAAGATGACCGAAAAAAAAAACAAAATTTATCCAAATTAATATACAACCTTTACCGTGTGCGTATCATCGTATATATACAATCAATTTTACCATTTGCATATATATTAAGTTTATTAAATATTCATATATGGATGGATGGTTGAATAGCAAAGAAATATATATATATATATAAATAAGTATAAAAAAAAATTAATTAAAATAAATATTTATTTAGAGTAGATAAACAAAACGTTTATTATAAAAATTACATGTCTTTTTTTATTTTTTTTACAAAATTATTTTAATTATTTTACCAAATATAATTTACAATATACATATCAAATATATGCCACTATATACACACATGTACGTATTACTATACAATGTAAAACTACTGTGTTTATTTCAACGCACTTATTATATTTTAATAGCATATATTTTCTATTTATACCTATTTAGTAATATATAATATATTTATATTTATTTATCAATATATAAAATATATATGGTATTATACGAGAGAAAAAGAATCAACCAAAAATTAAGCAAAATATTCAAACATATATTTCGTATAATCGATTTTTTACATACTCAAAGACCAATTGAATTTATTTTATGAGTACGAGAAGTGTATATATAATTTTTAAGATATATAGAACAAAATTATCTCACGTTATTTTTGATGATCGAATGCGATCGCGATGATGGTGAATATAAATTATTTAAATGAGTACAGGTTTCAATTGAAATAAATACACTCATCATTTTTTTTCTCTTTAACAATTGACTATATAGAAGATATAGATACTTATATAAGATAAAAAAAATGAAATTAAAAAATAAATATAGAAATATTATATAGAGAGTATAGATGGATGATATAATTTTTTTACGATATTTATTTTTTCTGCAATTGTTAAACTTTAACCAAGATGAAGATCAAACAAAATAATGGGTATGATCTATCTAATATACTAAATGATAGAATATAGAAATAATTGTTAAGGCATTAATCAAAAAAAAAAGCGTTGAATTATAATTGAATGTTAAAGGAACGTAATTGTTTTTCATGAAAAAATGCAAATATCTAAGAAACAATAAATATTTTGTCATAAAATAATGAATTAAATAGATTTTTTTGTTAAATTACATACATAATTATATTGAACATTTTTATATAATTTATTTGAAAATGAACCATATTGTTTTGTTTGCCGAATATGTTAAACATATGAAAAATTATAATAAATGGAATATCGTATATATAAATACAGAATTCGTATATATGTAAATGGCTTTTTTACTTTACATTACAATCAATATACATAGTATATAGAAAAGGTGGGCGTCCTATAATTGATGTATTTTTTTGTTTTAAACGTTGAATGTTTTATGTGTATAAAATTATAAATGATCAATGGAAATGATGCGATAAAATGTGAATGAAGTTATATATGTAATAAATTATAATAATGAATTTTGATTTTTAATTTTAACTCTTTTTTTTACACTATAAAAATTTTGTATATACAAATTTAATATAAGAATTGATTTAAGTTTATAATTCAATAAATATATATATGTATGATATCTAACTATATAGAAAATAAACAAAAATATATATACAATATGCATATATAATATGTTGGTAAATAATAACTAAATATATATAAATAAATTTGAAAAATGATATTAAAATCAGAAATTCGTGAGCACATGTGAATAAATATAACTTTTTTTCCTTATGTATAAAGATATCTTTCTTGTACAGTATATATAATATCAATAGATTATGGTGAATTAAGTTAAATACATAGTTCATAATAAGCGATGTTTTGTTAATAATATATACTTAACATTTAATGTAATAAAATTATCATATTTTATATATAAATATATACATCGATTTTTTTATTTTTGTTGATAAAAACAGAAGTCATGTAATGTAAAAATACATTCAGTTAAACCACAAGTATATTAACAATAAAAATAATGACAAAATAACAACAAAATGATATGGTTAAAAAAAAGAATATACAATGATATACATTTATAATATATATTATTTATGTTGAGTTGAGATGAATATACATTTTGTTTTTCAAATGAAAATTTATTATAAAGGTTTCATATAATATACATAAAAGTATATCTATAAATAACAAGAAAACTAAACCAAACATAAACAAATAAAATAATAATATCAAATTTACATTTTACAAGTGTCACGAAAATAACGAATATATCTTTTGTATAAAATAAAATTATTTATCTTATTTGAATATTATGACTCTGTGCGGTAAATGGTACAAATGGTTTGAGTTCCATGGTTTGGACGAATCCTTAGATGAAACATTGTGTTAAGTATTCTATTATTTTTTTAATCTGAGGTTGGTTCGTACGTGACAAATTACAGACACAGTAAGCAGAATAAATACATTATGAAACCAACAATACAAAGATAGTTGTCGAACATTAAATTTATATATATATTTAAAATTTGTTATTTTTTTATATAAGTTATGTACACAAATTAAAAATGCAAAAAAGTTCACCCATATTATTTTGTTCATATGAAAATTATTATTTTATGATACCTCTAGCCAAATACATTACTAAACTTATATCCATTTATTATTAATTCGAATACGTTGCTATACGCATATAATTACGCATATATACGATACGGCCTTAAAGAAAAGCGTTTTTTTTTGTATATTCTAACATATTTTATATATATATATATACCACTTTCAGTGTTACTAATGATATAAAAATTCTTATTTATATAATATCATGTTTTTCCGTTTATTTTATATATAAATACATTTTGTCCATCTCATTTAAATTCATTGAGAAATTCTTTTAACCTTTTTTTGCTTCATTTTTCCTTAAATTATTTTAATAGTCTCAATAAATATATATACGCTTTAAAATTATGTGTATAATGGCTTTTTTGTAACCAACACCGGTTGCCATTGTATATATAGCATATATTCATTTTGGTATTTTAACATTGATACATATAATGAATATAAATGAATAATTTCTATATATATATATATATATGTTTATGAACTTTATAAACAATCGCTTAAGCGAATAAAATTGTTTTATATAACATATTGTGTGGACAATAATTTTACATACCCCAAATATTTTTTATTCGCTATATATGTTTTAAATAGGTTAACACTATATAGGTATATACTATACAACTAAATCTATATTTATATGAATGCAGAAACAATTTTAACAATTTATTAATGTTTTTATTATAATGATAACATTTATTTAGTCCATATATATAAGCAACACATATAAGTATGTTGTATATATATATCTACAAATAAGATATGTATGCAATCGATGGTATAGTATTTCAACATATTTGCAGTGGTATTGTTAAATATACAAAAAAAAACACTTAGTCACTTTTACAATAAACTAATATATTATTTATATATATAAATTATGTGCGACCTTTTAATATGCTTCGTTAATTTTTAAGTATCCTTTTAAAGTAACTCATTTATATGCAAACAAAAAAACTGTGTTATAATTTTTTATCTGTTTATAAAATAAACAAAATGTGCCTATATGAATATATAGTAGGGTTATTTTGTAAAAGTTTGAGAAAAATATGACTTATATTTATATGGGAATAATATTGGAACAAAAAAAATTAACTTTAAGATAATCATAATATTAATATGATTTTATTAAGTATTTATATATAAATGGAAGCATAATATAACCCTTATATTCAAGTATATGCACAACACAAAAACCCTACTTACTCATCGTGTCAAGCGGTTAATGAAAACAATGTCATAAATCACTCAAACCAATTCGATATACTTCAGCTGCCTTAATGACATTATATACAATTCCATATAACGATATAACTCTTCATTATTTATATTAATATCTGAATATACATAAAATATTACGTGCTACGGTGCCACATATATATATATGTATATATAAACTCCTTAAATATAACTATATAGGTATATTTTATTTATTTAGTACATCGCGTACTTCTTATATATATACATTTATGATGACTCGCTGCTGTAACGTATATACTATTATATGATGTAAAAAATTATATTATATAAAGATGGTATACCTTTATATGATGTAATAAAAAGAAATAAAAGGTTAAATCAGGTTTTTTTTCTTATTACATTTATCTTATATTATATGAATGTTTTACATATATTATAATTTTTTGTAAATACAAATATATATTGTTTGCATATTGTTTGAATTAAATGTTTATAAACGCACCAAAGTGATATAAAAAAAAACATAATAAGTAGCATATATTGAAAATATACGTATACTTAATATAAGATATACGTACGTGATGGGTACAAACAAAACAACATAATATAAAAATTAATTGCTCTATTTTTTTTATTTAGAAATCTTTTTTCTAGATTAAAAAACACAATAATTATGAATAATATTAAACGTTAATTGGGACATCTACATTTAACAATAAGAATAATAGATTTAGATTATTACCCATTAACATACATAAAGTTCTATAATGTTTGGTCATTGTTTAATTTATAAATAAAAATCATTGAAAACTTCTATAATTCTATTTAAATTTTAAACTATCCTTTTAAGATGAGTTACATTATAATAAAAATCATATAGACCAAATTTTAACTCTAATTGGTATTATTATGGGAGCATAAACATGACTACACTATTTGATTAAAAAATTAATTTGGAAAATCTAGGAAAATGACATATGTAAAATGGCATAGTAATAGGAAATATTAATCAAACTTGATATTTTGAAATTATGGATTCTAAAAAGTCCAAATATAGAGTTAACAATATGTGTGACACTTTAAACAACTAAATTGATAAAGTTTTTATTGATTATTTATTTAAATTCAGGATAGTGAATTGCTACGTAATTTATCTATACATGTACGTACATACATAAAAAACCTAACAAAAATACTTTAATTTTCTTATATACTCCTTATTATTTATTTTATTCTATTATAAAATTTACCTTTAACATTTATATACTCCCACGCAAAGACCACAACATCAATATATTATAAATTAATAAAGCTTTTTATAATTTATCAAAATGAATTTTTAAAATGCAGTTAAATTTTTCTTTTCTATGAGCAATAATTGAATAAAATATATTGTTAACTATATTTCTATATACACATTTTTTTTAATTTTTGCATATGTCCAGAATGCACAACTCTATTTTTATCGCTTCATATATGTAAAAACATTTACAGATTTGTATTTATATTATACGATTTTATATGAATGCCGTATATATAATAATTATATATTATATTTATTTATAGATATAGTAATAAAAAATGTTTATAATTAACAGAAAAAAGTACAAACAAAAAATTCGTAAAAAATAAAGTACTAAAAACAAAACAAAAACATAAATATTTAAATATCCATATATCCATATGCATATGTTTGTTTATAGTAAGGTGCTCATCTCATCACATATATTTATTTATTTATATACATATATAAATAAATATGTTTATACATTTAATTATATGCAAATGGTATATAATTGAAATAAGAAAAAAATTAAAAGGTATTTCAAAATGAAATAACAAAAATCATTCAATAAATTCCTTTTAAAAATAAATATATATATATGTATATGTACATGCCTATATACAAGCCATAACAAATAGAAAATACCAGTGAATATACACAAGCGGCCTATAGTATATTTTTATATATTTTATCGCACTAACTATCCATATGTATTAATAATATAAATTAAGTACCCATCATCATCCAATATTCCACCATATAAATGCATTTTTTGTTTTTTTTTTTTAATTTCTCAAGTACAAGTATTTTGTGTAATAAAAATGTACAATTAAATATATCGTAGGATTTGTCTTGTTTTTTTATATTTACTTTTAAAAAAAAAAAACATTTGTAGATAATATAATTTTATATATATATATATAAATTGAAATTATAATTGCGTATTATATATAAAAATAAAATTAATTTATGCTGTAAACAAACAGTATAAATAGTAGAAAATATATATTAACGATTCTACATACAATAATATTTCGTTTTATTCGTTTGTTGTTCACATTATGCGAGGATAACATTTTCAAAATGTATTGTAATTATCGAGGAAACCACTTTATACTGTATATACGAGTATACAATTAACTATAGACTTAAAAAAAAGCATCCCTTTTTACAACTACGATTGTTATTCTAATAAATTTAATATTTTTTCCCCATCTATTTCAAAATAATATCATAATTTCTTATATATGCATGTATGTAATTTTATAAATTTGAATGCATATAATCTTCTATGAAATGCATTTTTTTAGTAAATACAATTTCTTTTTATAGGTTAAATAGAATTAATTGCAAACAATTACTTTTTATGGTTGGAAAGTCACTATATATGATTGGCTAATGCTTGTATTTGAAGGCGTGGTTTTTTTTTTTCTACATCATTTATATAAAATTAAATATTGCATAAAATGTATATGCAGAGAAAATTTATTTTTATTTAATATACAAATAAATACGCGATATAATATATTTTCATTCAACAAGATCACCTCTATATATTTGTTTAATATATCTATATACAGGTAAAATATAGGTAAAATAGCTGTATATACATAAAGAGATGTATATAGAAAGATAGATATATATATATATATATATATATATTTTCACAAATCGACTTAATGAAATAAACAAAACAACAAATTTATAATATATTGAGTATACGCGCGGGGATCGTGTTGAATGTAATACTTCGCGTCATATTACATTTTATTTCTATATACACATTATGGGAAAAACCGATCATGCAAAACAATTATATATATATATATATATATATATAAAGTTAATGATCAATCAATACATATATAAATAGACCGTATATACTCTCATATTTTATACATACACCTCGTATATTTATTATTTTTTTGGTATTGGATTTTTTTGGTATTGGAAAAATAAATTATTGAATATCATTGTGATTTATATATATATATATAAGATTTATTTCTTTAACATTATTATATTTTGTTATACATTCTCATTTATTAATTTTCGTCAAACATACAACCAGATTTCAAATATCAATTTTAATGATATTTTTTTCTTGGATAATTTCAAATATATGTATGTGTATTGAATTTATATTTGGTCTAATTAATTTATATGTGATTTTGCGCTTCAGATTGATGGACTCATCAACATTGTGATGAAATATATATTATCTATTTATATATTGGTTAATATTGGTAACCGCACCAAATAATCACAATAGAAAATTAAACGTATTCTTGAAACTCGCATAATCATATTTAATAACTTTTATATATTATATTAGCATATAATTATAATAACATTCTTACTTACAAACATATAAAATTATTTATATTTTCACAACCTTTGGCATTAAAATTGTTAATGTATATATTTTAAAAACAAGAAACCAAAAAAAAAAATATAAAGAAGAAGAAGATAAAGATAAAACTGCTACACTAGGTCAAAGCAAGAATATTTACAATAATTCACATACAATATATATTATGTATACATTCATATAGGAAAAAGATGCTGTATATAGTATTACATGTTTATTAATATATAGGTAAAGGTAAATCATATACGTACATTACATATATAAATATATAAATATTATATTCTCATCGAGATTTATTCATATACAATAATAAGAATAATGCATTTATAAATAAAATGTAATTTAAAATTTTTGCCGCGTGGCCTAATATTTGAATTGTAAAGATATCCACATTTATATTTTACATATAGATTCTTCATATAAAAACTCCACGTACCTCCAAAACAATAAATATATTTTGTATATATGCATAAAAAGATCTCTTGAAATATGTATATACATTTGTAGACTCTATTAATTTTGAAAATATTGGGATATTGATATTCAAGTGCATATAGCAACAAATCTGCAGGTATCTTAAACCTTAAATATCTCATCTCATAAGATTATGTATATATTGTGAAAAATAAGCATTATATTACATGTCCTCATTTTCCGATAGATGATTATTAAATATTTTATATAAGATCTTTATTAAAAGATGTATGTTTTATCTATCATTCAATCAATCATATCTATATAATTTAATTATTTTTTTAGAAACAATAAATCCATTGTTTATTAGAAAACCATATTTACTTAAAAAAATAGAATTAATGTTTTTATTTTCTTTGCATTATCAAACCGCATGCGGTTGATGATAACATTTAATTTACGCACGAAAATTATTTATGTGCGATCCGCAATTTAAAATATTTTAATTTGTATTTAGAAGAAAAAATATAAATAAGTAATAGAAAAACAATATCAAAAGATATATACTATACATATAATTATATTATTTAGATTCTTTTACAAAAAAAAAAACAAAACGTGTAAATACCACATGCTGTTCGAATAATTTTATTGTTTTGTATATTTTTTTTGTTTTGTCGGCACTCTATCTATATTGTATATATGAAATTTCTTTCGATTTTTTATCTTATGGTTCTCCCACATATCATTACTATATTAAGTGTATCAATATATAAAAAAATATATATAATATATGGTACGGTTATTAAAATATGTATTTATATTTATATATCTATATAGATCTATAGAAATTCTAAAAATATATAATTTGAATTTTAAATCATATATAATAAAAATATTAATAATAATCAATAGGTGTATTATTGGATCTCTCTGTTATATTTATACTGTACATATAAATATGTTGTTGGATTAATGCGAAATGATATTTTTATATATAAGAAGAAAAATTATTTATATATATTTAGTGAAAAATAAGCCAAATCAAATTTATCATAAATTTAAGCGTAATTGTATCATTGAAACAAGAAATATGTATTTTTATAAATCAGATTAATTCGGAAAATATATTTTTAATGCTTAATTAAAAATAAATTTTTTATTATTAATAAGCGATGTAAGAAACACGTTTATTAAATCGAATCACAAAAAATAAACATTTTCACAGTTCACACATTTTATATAAAATAATTTGTTTTTATTGTATATCTAATCAATTCTTTCTATATATATATAGTGATGATAGAAATCTTAATATTAAAAATATACAAAACATTTTTCTTAATTAAGAATTGAAAAACATTCTATAATTTTATATGAGAATAAACGATTTTATCAACATTTAAAATCGATCGATTTTTTATATTCATTTTAACATTCTATATTTTTAACGCAAAGAAAGAAAGCTATATTTATAATTAATTTCGTTTAAGAAAATATATATATTCTATAATAATGGTAGATTTTATCAAAAATATGTTTAGTTAATTTGATTGTAAATATATAAAAATATACAGAAAATTTATTTAAATTTAAATGTGAGAAATTGGTTTAAGTTCTAATAATTTATTCTATATACTAATTTTTATAATATTAATTAATATTAATATTAACGTTATTGAATTCTAATGACATTTTTGTTTGGTAACAAGCAATGCCAGATTTATAAAAAAATAAAAATCAATTAAACCATGAATATTTTAATTCTTTTTTTTTTTTATAAATAATTGTCATATACCAAATGAATTTTGTAATGAATATAATTTTTGAATTCTGATAGTTATTATACTCTGAATATGACAAATAAATTAAATATTTTAGCAAACACGATAAAATATAAAAACGATTAATAAAGTAAATGTATTAATTGTTTAGAAAAAGTATATATAAGGCTAAATATGATGATACATTTTTATGATATAACTATATATAGACACCCCGAATATAAAATTTAATAAAATTGAATATAAAATTTAATAAAATTGAATATAAAATTTCTAGTTACAATAAAAAATGAAACGACATTTTTGTTTATTTGATTATCATTTCAGATATTCTATTTATAAATAAATATTTTTATTTTATAATATCTGAATCAACAACATTTTTACACAAATACACACATGAATATGTGAATGGTATTAATACGTGTGTATTCTGTAATCTGGTGATGATTATTTTTTCTGAATTCTTTCTTATTTTAGTTTAAATGTATATGATTTGAAATAAAGCACATAACTGTAAAATATTATTATATATTTCAAATGTAGGTGTATGTAAATTTAGAATTATAATAATACACGCGGTAAATATATATTTACCAAAGTCTTATAAAAAAAATTATCTCTGAATAAAGAAATAAATACAATATTTATTTATTGAAAATGAATAAAATCCAACCAAATAATTTGAATGAATAAATAATAATTTAATTTTAAATCATCATCGATTGAACTCTACATGTATGTTTAATTATATTTAGATAATTAAATAATCGCTCGCTCCCATTTATATATTGAATATATCATAAATATTATAAATATAATAAAAAAAAAAAACCTTTACAAATTATCACTTTCTATAAATATTAATTATTTATATGTATACTATATAAATAAATGTGGTTATTTATCACCATCATCGTCTGTTCGCGTATATGTTTTAATATATATATATATATATCTTATATAACTCTGTCTGATGACTGTGCATTTAATATACGTTTATAATGTTTACCATACATGTGATTTCAATCCATTAATTGAATAAATAAACATCATTTAATTACAATTCCTATGTCTACAATTAGCTTACATTGTGTCAACACGCTGTAGTATAATCGTCATTTAATATAAATATATTTAAAAATATATTGAATATAAATTAAATTGAAACAATATTGAGGTAGGTAAATTTGAATGTATATAAATAATAAGTGTATGATTTTTAGAAGAACAAAAAAAAGCACCGTCGACCTTAAGTAATGTGTGTATGAAATAATTACACACACCTTCTTATTTTTATTATTTGCAAAAGATCATTAATTATTCAGGTCTTGAAATACATAATAATATAATATTTTATATATAATTATCGCATAAATTTATTTGGAAAACGGGAATCATTTTTCAATTTATATGAACATAAATCACCAAATCGCTAATAGTAATAATATTCATCATTTGTTTCTTTTTTAGAACAAAAATAAATAAATAATTTTAAAAATGTTTTTTTAATGAGTTTTAAATAAATTAATTTTTTATTAATTTTAAATAAGAATTAAAATAATGTATTTTTAAATTCGTCTTTTAATATTATTATTATTATTATTATACTAATAATGGGGGGGGGGGGGGGGGGGGGGTAAAGAGGTCTTAGTTCCGAGACTCAGGGAAATATATGTCACCTGTCTCGCGATGGGGTATATTCCGGTAACTTGGCGGGAAACCAAGGTGGTATTTTTGCCCAAGCCTGGAAGGGGGGACTACACTGAGGCGAAGTCTTTCAGACCGATCAGTTTGTCATCCTTCCTATTGAAAGCAATGGAGAGGGTGATAGCGGATCATCTGGAAAGAACGACGTTGAGGATGTATCCCCTACATAGTAACCAGCATGCATATCAGACTGGGAAGTCAACCGAGACAGCACTACATCAGTTGGTGCGAGTCGCGGAACACGAGCTGAACACTGGAGGAATAGCACTGACTGTATTCATGGATATAGAAGGTGCATTTGACAGGGTTCAGTTCGGAAAACTGAGAACTGCTCTGAAAGGGCGGAGGGTCAGTCGGGTCGTCAGGGACTGGGTTGACAATCTGCTTGAAAAAAGGGCAATAAATATAAACTCAGGACACTCCAAACTCAGGGGAAGGGTAAACAGGGGATGCCCACAGGGTGGGGTATTGTCTCCGCTACTGTGGAATCTCACTGTCGACTCATTACTTCAAAGACTGGAGGAAATAAATGTATACACAGTAGGGTATGCAGACGACTTAGCGATAATGGTACGGGGGAAGTTCATGAATACCATCCGGGATGTCATGGAAGAAGCTCTTCGGGTGACGGAGGGATGGTGTAAGGAACATGACCTCTCCATAAACGCAAGTAAGACAGACTTAATTGTTTTCTCACGGAAAACAAAGGGCCTGGAAATAGAACCTCTGAGACTCTTTGGGTCGGAACTCAAACTGGCCACCAGTGTCAAGTATCTGGGTGTACATCTGGATAGGAGACTAACCTGGGGGTATCATGTGAGGGAGAAGATACAGAGGGCTAAGAGGGCACTACATCAGTGTAGACGGGTATGTGGACGATGGTGGGGAATCTCGCCAAAATCGATGTACTGGATATACACAATGATGGTGAGGCCGATAGTGACATACGCCTCAATTGTATGGTGGAACAAAACCACCCAAAGTACAGTGAGATGTCAACTAGATCGACTTCAAAGACTAGCATGTGTTGGTATTACGGGGGCTTTTCGCACCACGCCGACCATGGCTATGGAAACATTGCTGGGAATGCTGCCTCTGGATCTATTTATAGTAAAGACGGCGGTAAGCACGGCAATAAGAATGGTGCAGAACAAAACGTGGCATCAGGAAGGCACCATCCACGGGCATATGAGGGTCCTGGGCCTTATTAAGGGGGTCAGGGAACTTGCTATGCCAATGGATGGGATTAGGAGGACGGTGGTACAGGAAATGCATCACAGAACCCTCCTTGAGGACGGATCACTCCCTGAAGTGGGGTCGGAAACGATAACAGTCTTCACGGATGGATCTAAGAGACATGGCAGTTACGGGGCTGGGTATCACTCAGTGGAACTTGGCTTGGACTGCCAGATAAACATGGGGAACTATTCCTCAGTATACCAGGCCGAGCTGATGGGCCTAATTCATGCACTGGACTATATTCAATGTAGTAGGGTTGGCGGGAAAGAAATCTTTTTTGCCACCGACTGCAGGGAGGTGGTCAATTGTATGAAGGGTGGCACATTTGACTCGGCCCTGGAGCTAGAGTGTGCTCACAGGCTCAACGGGTGTTCGGTTCATAATAGGGTCACACTTGTCTGGGTTAGAGGGCACAGTGATATCGACGGGAACGAAAGGGCGGATACTCTTGCAAAGGAGGGGACGTCTAAAAAATTCGTTGGACCGGAACCGTATACCGCAATCAGCAGGGATACGGTGAGGCATACTGTCGAGAAATGGATTACCTCCAAACATCAGGAAAGATGGAAGGAGGTAAGAGGACTCAGACAATCTAAGCTGACGCTGGGATTGAAAGTAGGACACACCAACAGAGAGGTACTGAGCATGACGCGAGGGGCTCTTAGGAAGTTGGTGGCACTCATATCTGGACATGGAGGATTCAGACATCATCTTGTAAGGATGGGAATTCTTACTGATGATGAGTGTAGACTCTGTTTGGAGGATGAGGAAACGGCTGAGCACCTTGTGTGTAAATGTCCGGCTTTGGAGAGCATAAGGAGAAAGGTAACTGGACGGTCATTCTTCCCCGAGAGTGAACTTGGACGGATGCCTTTCAGAGAGATGCTTGAAATAACGAGGGACACCATATTCGAGGAGCAATCGGGGAAACCCGAGTGGCAAACTGGATAGGAGTCAATCGGAGGTACGAAAAGGGGCCCGAGTGGCCTGGTTCGAATATACCGAAGCCGAAGGAGGGGGTTTTAGTCAGTAGGAATCTGACACGCACCTTTGGTGTGTCTATGCAAGATTTCCCCCTCCTTCGTTAAAAAAAAAAAAAAAAAAAAAAAAAAAAAAAAAAAAAAAAAAATACTAAAATCAAACTAAAAACGTATATAAATATAAAAGAAATATTAAGGTACCAACGGAATAAATGATTCATTATAAATAACGCAACAAAATTAAGTGATAAATCAAAACATATAATAAAAATAATGTAAATTATTAATAAATAAAAAAAAAGTGATACACCTTATTTACTTTTTCGTTTATATTTAATTTTAGACAACAATGAAACATATACTATAAATTAATTTATTTATTTTAGTTTTGTTTTCTTTTTTTTTTTATTTCATTTTAATTTAACCCAAATATAAAATTTTGAAGAATTGATGATATTATTTTTAATATTATATGTGGTTTATATGTTTAAATGTTTTAATTTCGCAGTACAAGCGTACGTGATATAGAAACGAATTGTTTATGTTTTCTCATTTTATTATTAAGACATAACAAAAATTAAAAATGTTTAAACTTATTTTCATCTTAAATTATGATTTATTTTAAATTTTTTATTTACTTTGGAATATTAATAATCTTTTTATTATTATTTATAAGTTTATCAAACATCAAACATTGAGATATATAATATATAAAAAACAAATATTTATATATATATATATATATATATATATATATATATATATACCATTTTTAGAATTAAATGGGATTTATATAATAACATAGAGGAAATAAACGTTTTCAAACAATATGGTACATCAATGTATATAAAAAGATAAATGCATGTATATAGAGTTGAAAACGTTATAATTAATTCATATGTAAATTGCCAATGCTATATATATATTTATTTATTATTTTTTTGATTTAAATGAAAACAAATTGATTCTTGCTTTCAATTTTACAATAAAAATTATTATTATTATTAAATGCGGTTTGCAATATATGCAATATAGGCATATATATATATATATATATATATATATATATATATATATATATATATATAAAGAATATATATTTGATCGATATAAATGGGAAATTTTTAATAATATAAATATAAATTTCTTTATTATAATTGTAATTAATCACATTTTATGTTTTTGTATTTCTATTATTAATTGTATTACAATTTTATATATATAAATTTTGATTGAAATATTATAAAATACAAAAGGTTAATATATATATATTAATATAAAATGAAATAGATTTTTATTGAATAGCATAAAATATAATAATCTCAATAAATCAAAAAATAAACTATAACAGTAAGAAATAAGATAAAGCGATTAATTTCAATATTTTCTAGTAATTTCTTTTTAGGTTGATGGTATATATTTTTTATTTATTCGCAACTAATACAATTCCATTTAAATTTGAATATATAACGAAATACTGTATTGATATAAAAATTATATAAAAAAGCAATCCCTGTTTCATATACACTGATTTATACATACTCACTCAATGTTAAAAATAAAATAAAATATTCAAATATATAAAATATAAATAAATATAATTTTTTAAATGATTATTGACTAAAAAAAACACACAAATCTTACCTTTTATTATCGGTTTTAATTTTGTAAAAAAATTTACAATCCTTTTTTTGTTACGGCTTTCAATTTCAAACAGATTATTGTACAAACCAATGAAAAATTGACCGCATTCAACATTAGTTCGATTAATACAATTTATTATAAAATTCATGACACACAAAACCATAAAAATATGTATATATTTTATTTATTTTTTTAAATAAACGGTTGGATATGATGTATATTAGTTTTTCTTAAAATTAATTGTCATAATAACTAATTTTCAATTTTTCATTTTATAGATATATATACACATCTTTTTAATTTTAACTTGGAATATTTTTTTTAAGCAAAACAAAAAATTAATACAAATTCATTTTAAAAATGTTATTCTATTTTGTATAACTTTATATATTAATTATGAATTTAAAAGAAAATAAATAAACAAAAAAATGATTGTATGCAATCACTGACGACGTCGTCAGTATGCTTCTTCACTATAAATCAATAAATTGTAAAAAAAATTAACAGTGACATTTGTTTTATTTATCGTCATATTATTTAATTATATATACACTTGTACTTTATATAACATAGACGATTCATTTAATTATATAGATTTTATTACTTTTATCAAACGTTTTATTATTTTGTATTTTACAAGGATAAAAAGTCAAAAATCACAAAAAATAAAACAATAAAATCATTTGTAAATATTTTATTGAAAACAAAATAATTTTTAAGAACCAATCCGTAATGATTTATATATTTCATAATTTATAATGATACTAAATTTTTAGATATTCAACACCACAAATATATCCAATATGAATTCGAAATATAAATGCATTATAATTCTTTTATCAATGTCTAACGGATGTTTGTACTATTTACTATATTATACATACAAAAAACAAAAACGAACGAATAAATTTAACTAAATATACTATTTTGTAAAATATTATTACCATATCATTTTTATGATTTTTCATTTAAAATTCAAAATTTACACAATACTTAACATAACCCGAAATTTTATTTTATTGTTTTAATGTTTTAATTTATTATTTATATATAGAGATACGAATTGCAATTAAATAATTAATATAACAAACGATTGTGTATTTTTTAGATTATTCTGTATAGATTTCCTATATACAATTTGTGAATTATATGATGTGTGTATTTTTAAACACGCACACAACCGCACACACATTTACACAATTTATACAAATGGAATAAAAACAAGAAAAAAAAGTTGTATAGTGATGATGTTTAACAGAGAAGAGTCAATTCCCGACTGAAGACCTATAATACCAATTGCAAGGTAAGCTGTATTGAGTATAATTTTATTGCTTGATCACACAATGATCACTTACTTTTATGTATAAATATATTTGTTATTTCTATGTATATAATATAACCAAACATAGTACAAGATTTTTATAATAACATTAAGATTAGTATATATGAATTGAAATGATTATGGCACATATTATTATATGTTATATATTTAAGAAAATATAGATTTCGATATATTAATGATTTTGGTTGACGGTATTTGATTAAAAGTATAAATAAAAAATGTTTTTCTTCAAATTCTATTATTCAAATGGATGCATTGGAAAACTTAAAATATAAAAAGAATAAATAACAAAAAAAAAACCATCACAAAATTAACAAGATTTTTTTAGCGCAAAAAAAAAAACAAAATGATCGGCGCAGACAATAAAATGAAATTAAATGAATGGTAAATATTTACATGGCCTTGAAAATTTATCGTAATTAAATTTAATTAATTTGTAGGCAAATGCAAAACGTAAATGTTTCAACTATATATTACATATAAATAGCATTCAATAAATACGTATAAGGAAAAAAATCATATCAGAACCCTGCATTCACTATAATAAAACCATATATTATTGAATTGATCTTTATCATATTATTTATTTCTATTTTTATGATAGAAAATACATTATTTGCTTTGGTCGAATTCATTTTTTCAAAAAGATTTTAAATAAAAGTTCCATACAAATAAGAAAATTTGTTTGTGTGTATATCGCAGAGATTCCGGTGAGAAGCAATAAACAACACCAAATGATTTTATTTTACTGAACAAAACGATCTAATCTCTCGGGAGATACTAATATAAAAGGTAAACCAAACCTATGCAAGACTCTAATATAATTTTATTATAAAAATAAATATACTATATGGTCAATAATAAATAAAAGAAATTTTTGGGTTCGTCGCTTAAGTCTTTAATAAAATTTATATGAAAATAAAATTTTGCTAAAAATAAAAATGTAAGATCATTGCAAAAAATTAAATTAATATAAATACATTTCTTTACAATAATGACCGTTGTGTCCATCCATATACTTAGAGTAAATCAATAAAAAAAACTATAATCAATATAGTCTTCAGTATACTTATATTTTAGATATGTCTCAATTAATTTTATTTACTATATAATTAATATAAAAAAAAACATTCATCGTCTAAATAAACACATTGTAATTCAATGTGACTGAATTTGCATTTTTTTCTTTTAAAACACTACTTTTTATGTTTGATATACATGACCATATACAATTATACATCTATATTGGATATCATTTTGCAAATATATATTGATATAATTAATTATAACGGATATTTTTTCATGGGAACAAATATAGTATAAACAAAAAAAAATATAGATAATAAACTACAAAAAAAAAACTAATAGAAAATAAAATTAAAAAATCGTAATTTAAATTTAACTAAATTGCCTCTGTCGTATATAGATTTAAATAAATTAATTATCAGACACTACAAACACAGACCAATAAAAATTGGTGTGATTAGAAGTAGTAAATTAAACTGAATTTTGTGTTTATAAATATAGGACGCACAAACAGAATATACTGTGAACATGAGGTTATTGTTGTTAAGTAAAAATAGCAAGGTTTTCAAACAAAAATACACGGTCTATTTTCACATTTATTTTGCTTATACTTTAACCATAAATAAGTGCTTTTTCATCTTGTATTGCAAACAAAAAAAACTATATGATATTTATTAATCGAAGAAATTAAATTAATAAATAAAAATATATATCATATGATTATGTATACATATTAGTATATATATCAAATCTATATATTTATTATAGAAGACGACCTATAAATTCAGTGCGGTAGATCCGCGCAAACAATATAAATAGAGGTGCTATTAAACAACATTAAAATAAAATATAATAATAACCTAATGTTGTTATAATTACAAATTGAGTTTAAAAGAATATATTTATATATGTATATTAGATACCATATAATTTACAATCGTTTTATATTGTACATATTTAATTGTAATGATATTAGAAATGTATAAAATAATATATTTATATACATATATGAATTTAAAATGATTTTTTTAAAATAATAAAATAATAATAATGATGTTGATGATGTAAAGAAAATATAAAAATTCAATGAAATCATTTTTTTTTTATTTTGTTGCATAGTATATCTTATAACATGTATTTAATTCATTAATTTGTTGAAGAAAAAAATATCTAGAGCTATATATAGATAATTAAATTAAAATCAAATATAGCAGAAAAAAAAATATGAATGATATATATATTTTATAATATTAATTGAATATATAAAACATTGTATAGATATTTATTTATAAGTCAGATACCTTCATACAAGTGCGAGGTGAGTATATCCAAGATTTGATTTATTTTATTTAAAAAATTAAATATTATGATTCAGTCAGTTTTTTTTTGTTCGCTTTTCCAGTTAATGATATAAACTTTTTTCCTAATGGTATATACTAAAAAGATTTACCCTTTTTTGTTTTGTTGAATTATCGCGTATTTTATAGTTTAGTTAATGTTTGAGAATATTTGTTTAATTTCAACTTTAATGAAATTTAATGTGTTTATATGCGTATAAAATTCTAACCATTTTAAAATAAAGATTATTTTACATTCAAAACTAAAAAAAAAACAATTCTCATCTATATCAAAAATATAGAGAAAAAAAATCATTGACTAATGACGGATTTAATAAAATGTTGTTTTCTTCTATTTTATTTTTAAGTTAACTAACAATAAGAATGTTTACACTAAATTGAAAAAATTTGTAAGTGTAAATGATTTTTAAAATATTATATATATATATATATATACAATACAATAAAATATAACGTGAGATTTCATATGATATGTAATGAATGACATTAAAAATTAATTGTATATGATTAAATAAATGAAAATTATACATATGGAAGAAAATAAATATATAGTAAATAATATGATTTGTTTTTTTTTTTCTATTTTAGTTAAGAGAAGGTTAATTTTGTTAGATTTTTTATTTATTTTTTGTTTTTCAAACACAAACATTTATATCAAAAATTGTGAGCATAAAATGTATATAATAGAAAATATTAAAAGAAATATTTTAATACATACAATTTGTTTTCAGAAATCAATTTTCTTTTAATAAAAATCAGTGTAACGAATCCCTTCAAATTGAATTTAGATGTTGGATTAAAAAGAAAACAATTAAATAGTGACTATTGGCACATATAAACAAAAGCTTAAACGATGTGTTATGTCTGATTAATGCTTTCTGTGTTATGTCTTTAAACAGAAAATCCGTGAAAATTAAATTTTCAATGAAATGTCCTTTTGTTAAGAGAGCTACAATAAAACATGAATTACAAAATCAAATTACTTATTTACATTTTACATATTTATATATCGTATAATAATAAAGTTATTAATTAATTTAATATGCACAAAACGCATATTGCGAATTATAAACACCTACACACAATTAAAAATTGAATTCATTGTTAATAAATCAAAAAACAAAACAACGAACAAACAGCAATACAAAAGAGATGAATTTATTAAAATGTTTTTAATAATTTCATAAATTTACAAAATTTTTAATTTCACTTTAATAATATATAAATATTTGCATTATTTTTATTAACAAAACCAAAAAAAAAACCAAGATCAACGAATTATACATTAAAAATTAAAATAAATTAATTTTCACTATAGAAAATGAATGATCTTTTATATTTGTATATACAAAACTACTATATATATATATACAATAATGATATGCACTTTATAATTTCATCATATGTTACATGATCATATTTATATACACTATATAAGAATATGTACTATATAGTTATAGTTATGCATATGATTTTCATTACATTAATTTATATGTTCCTATAATTGCATCTATAAATATACGACGGAGTACCTCAAAATTGTCTATTGTTACCATTCCATCATTGTCACGTACATTATTCTCACAATAATATATATATATATAAATACAAATACAATTATGCCGATGTAAAATATCAACACACACATTTTATGACACATAGTAAATATTTTCATATTTTTAAATAAAATATATAAATATTATACATATATCTAATAAATGTAATTGCTTTTTTAGAAAATAAAATATACATATAATTTTGTTTTATAAGATTTTTCTCTATATTTACACCATATATGAAATATAACAAAAATATAACAAAAAACAATTTGCATTTATGACCTAGTTTATGCGAACACCGCAAATAAAACTTAAAAAAATAAAATGCAATTATATTATGAATAATATTTTATACTCAAATAAAAAACTTATCCGTTTATGTTACGTTTTATTTACAATATAAAAAATCTAAATGAGATTTTGTATTATATAGATCATAATTATAAATATATTATTTGGTATTTATTTCATCAAATTTGATTAAAATAATTGCATTCCAATGTTATCATAAAATTTCATTTAATTCTAGTTTTATATTTGATAATTCAAATTTTCTTTAATAATGTAATTTTTGTATAGGATTATTATCGAAACTATGCGAAATTGTACAAAAAAATTCAAATTAGATTTCCTAAATTTGAATTACATTTAATGGACATTTCAGTTTTCAGAAAAAATGTATATATAACTATATAGAAAACGTTTTGGCATTATGACCTTTAACAACAGTTTATAAATAATACAACAAAAAATCGTTCAAATTAATTAATGAAAGAATTATATTATGCTATATATTACTATATATATGAATATATTACCTAGGTAAATGAAGTATAAAAAATCCGTATTGTGTGTCAGTCCATTGTTCATGTTAATTGAAAATTCCAATTTAATATTTTGTATATATTATAAAAAGTAGATAATATATTTCAGAAAATATAAAATATTATAACTATATATATTTATAATAATAATAGGTTCTTAAACTATATATATATATATATATAAAACAGCTATATTTATATAATATAGAATAATGAATATAATATTATACCACCGACACCCATAAAACCATATATTTGTATATATCAGAAAATATGATTTATGAAATTCTCCATATGTGCAAGATACATATATCTTATATGACGATGTTGGTTCATATTTTTTGTTGTGTTTTACATTGTACTTTATATTTTTAAAATATATTAAAAAAGTTCTAGAATTATTTATAATATAGGTAAACTTTATTTACGATACATTTATTATTAAATTAACTTATTTTCTATGTGGTCCATAATAAGCAATTATGTTAAAAGCGTTATAACACTATAATTGCTACTGTGCATTAATCGCAGAAATCATAACTTTAGTGTTATTTTATAATACATAAAAATATAATATTAAATCATCATCTTTTTGAATATTTTTTATTTCCAGCGCATGATAAAAGTACAAAATCATCAACATATTTTGTAAAATCCTCATTTCTGAATTAAATGAATCCCAAAAAACTGTTTTTAGTTCTATATATTTTCTAAGATTATCTGCAATATACAATATGCGGAATGAATAATTGATTCCGAATTAAATTGAACATTTTTATACCACAAAATTAATGTATGGACAAATTTAATATTTTGAGAATGATAAATATAATTTTTCTTTTAATACAAGTATAAAGCGTTAAAATGTTGTGATTTTAAGGAATGTAAGAATCTATATATACGAAATTACATATATGCAGACGCAATAATATTGTATGCGCGTACATGTCATCTTGTTAAGATTCGATGTATATATCACAGCTGTATAATACAAAAATAAGGAGAATTTATTTATGAATTCATGGATCTAATCATTAATAATTCATTGTACTTAACGCTTTTAAACTATAAATATACGTTTGATATGGCCGTTTTTTTTTTATTGAATGCAATATACATATAAACAAAAACGTTCAATACAAAATCAAATTATTTATATAAAATGTTATATGTGAAATAAAATTTATATATACGAAGATATACAGATAGATATCTAGATATATATGAATAGAAGACTAATTTTTATACATCTATACTAAAGATGCGTATCAAAATTATTTTTGAATTGAATAGTAATCAATTTATAACATCCATATGTATAAATATTATATAATACTCTTTATAGGTATATAATAAAAAGATAAATATATTTGCCTATACACTATCGAATATATATATTTGAATTGAAATCAACACATTACGCAAGTGGTATATATTTTCGCATACAAAATTATATTGGAGATACAATTTATAGTTATAGATAAATATAAATATTTATATATTTTTGTTTATATACATACCATACCATACATATATATATATATAAATAAATATACACATTGACTTTAGGCATATATAATAAGAAGATATAAATTGACAATAATATAATATATAGGAAAAGTGTGTGCATTTTATATAAATATATATATATAAAATGCATTTATTCAAATGCAAAACAATGAGAATTTTAAATTTCATTCCGTTATATTGAATATATAATACATAGATAGTAGATAGATACAAATTGTATATATATTTGGTATAGTAAAAAAATTTTACTTAAGCAAAATCAATCGTAAATTTGTAATATACTTCGATTAAAATGATTGCAATATAAAAATATATTATCATAAATACATATTGTTTAAAAGTATTAGGGATAAGTTCTCGTTGTTTTTCATCCAAATCATTTTTTTGAAATTGGACAAATGGTTTTTTATATTCCACAATTTATTGAGCAATTCTAATCAGTCAACTTCATGGTGAATTAAAATGTTATTGTCAAGCATTGCATAAATAGGTGCCGGTAATCTGGAAAAGATGAGACATTCTTTCCAAATGATGTTTGTGTATGCGGCCAAAGATAGCATACGAAAGCAGCAGCTAGTTATGGACAATACTCTTACTATTAATTGATGTTTTAAACATTGAATATATTATCTTTACGAAAAAATAGACAGAGAGAACTTTTTATCAATCCCAATATATATTTATAATGTATATATACATCTTTAAATTTTTTTTTGTTTATTGATTTTAATTTCTCTTTGATTATTCTATATATACACTTTGTATATATAATAATATTACTTTTGTTTATTTTAATACTTGTAATATATGTGTTTAATAAATTATATATGGATTTAAATTATTCGTAACAGAACAATTCAAAAAAAAAAAAAAAACAAAAATATATATATAAATAAACTTAAAATCAAGTATTTTTAAGATGAAATAAAATTGCAATTTTTATAAAATATAGACTTTCTTTTATACTATACTGCACTCTGTATATATTATATATATACAAATATAACAATATTTATTTATTTCTCCTTATATTTTCATAAGCAAACAAAAAAATTAAATGTATATCGTTCGAAATATTCAAAAATAAAATCGAAACATGTTGTCTAAAATATCATCATCATATCGTTTATAAATACTATATTTATTAGTGTATATATATATTTAAATAATATACAATGCGATGTGTGTCCTTATAAATTAATTTTCATGTCCCCAAAAATTTAACATTTATTATTATAATAAAAAAAATCAACCCAAAATGAATACAAAACAAAACGCATTTCATAAAATAAATTTAAATATATTTATAAATATTTATATAAAGTCAAAAGACAATATAATAAAAAAAAAGTATATATAAGATATAAAAAAGAAAATATATACTTGTATTATATATTTATAAAATAATAATAATAATAATATATTCTTTGAAAATGTTAAAAGTTATTATACACCCAAATATATCGGTAGTCTTATATAAAAAAAATTAATTTTTTCTTTACCCAATTGTTTATGTATATACAATAAAAATGTGATAAGTATAAATATATTATAAATTAACATCAACTTTTATAGTACTCGTTTTTTTGATATATAACATAAATTGGCAATTTTTTTAATTTCTTTTCACATATTATATTTATTTAAAAATATGTTTTATATTCTGTCAAGTAATATATGAAGTTTTGTTTTGTCGTGTATTGAATAACAAATTTATTATATTGTTTTCTTGTTTTTTTTTTTGTTGAATTTTCCCCCAATATTTTTATTAACAGATGATCCAAATAAATATTTATATATTTATTGCAAAAAGTAAATATAATGAAAAAATAAATATAGGTAATATTGATTATCATTTATTGATAATTCCATATATGAATGGCATAAATGTACCATATAAATACGGAGTAATTCAATCATCAATATATATGATATGGTGTCAAGTTAAAAGATTTAATCATTTTATTATATAAATTTATTTTTAAATACAAATTCGATATTATTATATATTATATCTTTATTCTTATCAAAAAAATTATGATTATTTTCGGTAGTTACAAATAATCGATAAAATATTTTCTATAACTTATATATAAAATATTTTAAACAAATCTATATACTCACATTTCAATGTTTACATTAACTTAAAGATATATATACATAATCAATATGCATTTTTAATATATTTAAAAATCACACCAAACATTAAAATTTAATTTTCTATCTTGACTATATCATAAATTATATATTAATAATATTTCAAAAACCAAAAGATACAAAAAAAAACAGACAATAAAACCAAAACAGTTATTATATATATCTATATGAATATGAATGATTTTTATGTTTACGTCCATAAATTAAAATGTGCAAACAAATAGAGGTAGTTCATAAATTTTGTAAAATATCAATAAATTATTAAATCTATCACTAATAATAATAATAAACCAACAAACAAAAAATTAAATAAAATATAAATGTTGAAAATATTATTGAGTCGCCCCAAATTTACTTGTATTTTTACTATATATTCAAAATATCAAAACATTTTAAATGTAGCAAAATATAAGTCTATATAGAACGATAGAACCAATAGAACATATCTACTATAATATGACAACAGTTTTAGTTCACAAAACATGCTGACAATGCGAGTTTCTTAAAATATTGTATAAATATAATTCGTACTATATATGTATTCTACATACATATATACTTAAAATCAGATATTATACCTATAAATATTTTATGTATATGCAGGTATAAAATATTATAGATATACAAATAAGTCTATATTATGACAAACAAAAATATAAAATAAACCCTCTATATACATTTACATTTTTTCTTTTGATTTTATGGTTATGTTTTCTAACATTTTTTTGGTACCAATGTGAAATAGATATTCATATTATTTGTTACTATTAACCAACAAAATGAAAAAAAAAACCATAATTCATTTTTTGTATATATGACTTTTTAAGTCTATTATTTGTAGGTATTGTATTATAAATGATTCTTTATTTATGTTTTTTTGTCATTTCGAAAAGTACCCCTTAAAATAAAAACGTTTAATGAAACAAATATTATCAAACATTGGTTTTGCTATCTATATATGCATAAGTTGATTATGAAACATTAAAAATATTTAGTAAGTAAATCTTTATTATCTTATATTTCTTAAGAAACAAAAAATTGTATAATACATTTTCGTATATTTAAAGTGATCATTAATATAGTATCAAATTGAATTTAAGATAGAAATAATCAAATAATACGGCAGCAATGAATTATCTATTAATCCATAAGGAAATGATTAGGTAAAAAACAAATCAATTCTTTATATCGTATTCAGACTACTTTAAATATTATTTTTAATATAGGTCTCATATCGTGTAACGCATATATACCGATATAATTATTAATATTAGTTTTTATAGATTATTTATTAAACTTTACTGGATTACGATTCTATATTATATAAAAATAAATATACAAATACACTCATTGATATATAATTTATTATATGCATTCACCATTCATTCTTCCTTTACGCAATAATAGTGTTGAACACCCGAAAACATAACAAATACAGAATTTTTATTATTATATACAAAAGGAATATAAGTAAATCAATTTTAAACTAAATGGCAATGGACTCAAATGAATATAAATAAGTGTTCTATATAAAAATCAATATGTTTTTTGTTTGGTTAACGCATTGGTCATACCTTGTATATGTATATAGTTCCGATAAATAAAAATATAATGTCCATAATAGAATTTTTATATATTTAGTAGCTGTTGTATAATTTATGATGGGATATATACAAAAAAATAATAATAGTGTTATAGGAGGTAAACATTCGAATTTTACTAATAAAACATCTTTATTTTTTTCTAAAATTTTCATTTATTTTTTATTTTGAACATTTTAGCCTTCAAATTATTTATTTAAAAAATTTTAAATGTCCAAAATTTTGTTTTATAATGTCAGGTATAGGATTCAAACTCACAAACATTTAATAATATAACATAATCAAAAATGTTGTCAGACTTTGGAGTTGAAGTTCGCGGTATTTTTATCAGCTTCTTCTTCGAGTTGTTGACCGGATTCTATATTATATATAAAGCATTTAAATATACATTTTAATGAAGTTGCGGATTCTTTTAAATCCAACTATATAATAATAATATATATCAATTCATTATATATTTATTTTTTTAATAATAGAATCACTGCATATTTTATTTTGAATTATAGAATTTATTTTAGTATATATTTTCTGCGGTTAATTTCAACAAATAATAAAATCAATTGATATATATGAAATATGTGTGCATACTGAGTGCATATAATTATATATATAGTGTTGACACAATAAATAATCATTATACTGAAAAGAATATAAACAAAAAAAACTCTATTATTATAAAAAGTAACAAATGTGATCCTGTCCTCTATATATGTTATATAATAATATATTCTATAATAAATAAATGAATTTTTCATAATTTATATACCCCCTTAAATTTATATAAATGTTCAATTATTTGCATTAGGATATTTATTCTATAATTCACGCATATTTAAAGTTATAAACACCCTATTGATTATTACACAATAAATTATCAATTTAATACAGAAAAAAATTTAAAATAAATGTAAGATATATATATCTTAATGAGATAATAAAATGTATATGATATTTAAAATACACAAACAAACCAACATGAAACGTTTGGGGATGCTTTTATAGAAATGTAAAGCTTTGAATTAAAATAAGAGTTTGTTTCGAATATGAAATATTATAGCTTAGAAACTACAACAAAAATTTTCAAAAATACATTATTTCTAATAAATACAAGTTGCGAAAGCTTTTCGATATATAACTATTTCCATAATTAGACAATGATTTTGAATTAAATATATACAATTTTTATAGTTTTAAAATACAAAATGGAATTATATATTTGAATAGTTTGATAGTTTATACCCACTATCCACAACTTTAGACATAACGTTTTTAATCACAGATGAATTGACTTGGCTGTATATAATTACCATATGTATATTGATAAAATATTGTTTATGTTCATTATTCTCAGGGTGTCCCATATATTACCCTAAAATATTAATATTATTACAAAATACAAGGGTATGAAATAAATACGCGATAAATAATATAATATCATTGATTTTAATATACAAAATATTTATATGGATATTCAATGAACTGTATATAAATTAAAGTCAAAATCAATGAATATTTATTTAAAGAAAAAAACATAAATAAAAATAATATACATATGTTTTATTGTTGAAATTGTGAACAACAAAAAATAAATAAATTGGTTTTGTTAAACTATCAAAATTCAAGTAATGTATTATATTCTTGTTATAATACACTGTATTTTATCTATCTGTACATTATATATGAAATATATATATAGAAATATGAATGTTTATATTTATATTATATATATGTATATTATATGAATATATATAATATATCATATATATATAGTACATTTGAAGTAAAATATACATTTGTAATACATTAAGATACAAATGTTATACGTATATATAAAAATGGTTTATGTGTTTTCTTTTAAAATCATTTTGTTTAATACAAAAAATATGTTTTTTAGTAACAAATATAAATATGTATAATATACAAAAATATAAACCTAAACCTAAACAAAACATACGAGACGGTATATTATATGTTATATATAAATTTGGATATGAGAATTTAATTTTTTATTTTTTATATATTATTGTTGTGGGTTATTGAGCAATCGTGCATTTTATAAAATTGGATATTATATGGGAATTTTAAGAGATTGCTACTTATTAATACATATATTTATATGATAATCGTTGAACTTTTTTTTTAAAAAAAAAAAAGATGATTGGATTTTTTTATTTTATTTATATATTTCTTGTACACGTATATATTTGATGATATATATATATATATATATATATACATTTTGGTACGTTTTTGTAGATATCTATCTACTATATACATTCATATATGCACAAAGTTATTAATGCATGTAATTTTATGTCGATTAATAAAAAATGATAAGTGATACGCTCAAATATTAACATTAAAATTGTAGTGGTTGGTACATTTAAATGTATTTCCTTTTTTTTCTAAAGAAATTTAGAATACATACGATATTGATTACATTTAAAAATGGAATAAGAAAAACGCACATATTTGTTAAAAATATCATAATCATATTTAGCAGAAAAATGTATAGCAAAAATTTAAATAAATATATAAAAATCTTTTTTTAAGACGAATGTGTAACTTCATTAATGAAGGTGTGTAATATATAAATTGAATATAGGCATTTTATGTTAAATAATTATTGTTATTATTATACATGGAGTCATTTTTTATTTTGTTTTTTTTTTTGATGAATGAATCTCACAAAAGTATAATTTTTTTTTTCAATTTTGTATTATATAAATATTAAAATTTATTATTTCATCACCATATATAACTAAAATAAATTAATATGCATATAGATTATATATGCGAAAAAAAATATTTTCGATACAATTTTATATTTTTATATATATTAATAAATAATAATAATATAAATACAATACTTGTTTATTTCATATTTTGACATATTAATGTGATTTTTATTTATTTATTCAATAATACAAAAAAAAAAAAAAGAAATATATTTAATAAATTTAAATTCTGTGGCCAAATAAATATATACAAATAAGTATATGTATCTGCCTTTATATATTAAATCTTTATAAGGTATGTGGAATTTTTTTTATTATCTTTATTCATATATTTATTTAGTTATGTATATAGAATCATATTTACAAACAGATTGAAAAGTTCCGAGCATTGGAAAATTTTGTATGGAATTCATTCTACACAAAAGAAAATGGTTATTATTACTTTTGGAAAAAAATAATCCAGAAACTTTTAAAATACTTTTAGTTTATATATGTGTGATGCTTTGTGGTAATGGAAAGTGGTTGTTAAATGAAAATATCAGTTATTTATATGTATTGAATAACCCAAATTGATTAATAAAAAATAAAACAATTTATAAAACATTATATATTGATTTTTCGTAACACACTTATATATGTATATATATATCGTAAGTATAGTTACTTGCTTTTTTTAATTTATTTGTATTATTATATAATTAAATTGTATTTCGTTTTCCTTTTATTTGTATTCTGTATCATATCATATTGGACATTCTGTAAATACTTTTACAGGAAAGGCAATTCTATAAAATTTTCTAAAAGAAGTTCTGGTAAGTTTTCTTAGAGAAGATCTTTGTAATTTTTTGCGGATAATTCTGAGGTCTGGTTTGGATTGTCTAAGGAACATTCTGTATAATTGTATAAAGAAAACAATGCATAATTTTCTAAGTAAATCCTGTATAATTCTAAGGAAATTCTGTAAGCTTTTCTGAAAGAAATAATTTTGCATTATTTTCTACAATTTTTGTTAGGCAATTCTGTATAACTGTATTCTGTAATATGTATAACTGTATACGATTAATATAAATTGCCCGAAGAATTATTTCTCTTCGAAAAATGTGAGAGCTTTTGATTTTTTTGTACTATTGTCCCCTACTTATGAACCGCCATTGCTGTATATTTGAATATACTACATATTTTACATACGTGAAGATGAATTAATTAACCAATCATTTAGTCATATATTGTATATGAGAAGGATATAATAAAATAAATGATTTTAATTGAACATATTTATGGATTTTAATGGTGACAATATAATATGATTCTCAATGTTTTTTTACTTCTATTTTTTGCAAGTACCTATATATATTTAAAAATAATATTTTATTCAGTATAAAGTCACGACTTTCTATATTATATATGACTATAGTTAGTATATATACAAATAAAAATATGTATAGAATATTCTGTCCACATTTAACTCTTTAAGACATTGCATTATATTAGACATATTTGATAATATAAACTTATAATATCAATATATATATACAATATGTATCTATGCGATTGGTATACATATATGTATGGCTATAAATGTATTCAAATAACATGTTAAATCACATAAAATACGTAACCAAATCCATTAATCTTTAACTTGCAACATTTAATTTCAATTGAATATAAATTTATATATTTTATATATTTATCATATATATCGTTTATGTGGATGCCTACCTCCGTATACCGCTTCTATGTATATATTGAAAATGTACAATATTCAAAAAGTTGTTATTTAAGAGCGTAAATGTCTTACCTAATAGAAAATTATATATTTTAACCGGTAAATTTCTATTTAAATAATTCACACACGCATATTTTATCCGCATAACAATAAGAAGAAAAGGAAAATATATATCTATATACATCTATTGTATTTTATTTTTTAAATGTATATAAAGTATTCAATAATCTTATATATTGCTAAAGGTAATCACAAAATAAAGATATGAGTGCAAACAAAAAAATAGTAATAATATATTAATACATATATATATATATATATATATATAGATATTTTGTATCTATATTTTGTTCCCTATACAAATTTGTCATAATAGAAAATGTTTATTTTTTTAAATTGAAATAAATGTCCGTCTGTTCAATAATAATAATTTACAATTAATTATTTAGAATAAATTTTCTCGAAGGAATTCGATCTGCCGATTAAATAAATAAAATAAAATAAAAATAAATTTAATAAATATCAATAAAATAGATATTAAAAATTATGAAATTAAAGGAAAAATTTAGATAATAATAATTTTTAAATATAATTTTGGTCTTTAAAATAATACCTTTTCAAGCATCCCAATGAAATTCTTCAAAATAACAATTTTCTTGAAGACATAAATTGCTCATATACAAAGAAATTAAAAAATTATTTGAACACCTCTGATATAATAAACCAAAAATAAAAACCAATGTTGTACAATTTATGTATTCCATGGATTTTATATAGAAAATCAATAAAATAAAATTTCGAATATACGCAAATATAAAACGATAAGTAAAGTTGACTCTAAAGGAAAAGTAGTATGAATATATAACGATAAGTAAAGAACACGACCATTTCGAAATTAATATTTTCGGAATTCATTGATCGTATGAATTGTATCGATTAAATTCATAACATAAAATTAAATTAATTATAAAATTAGTTTATAAAAAGAAATAATTAAAATCTAAAAATAATCTAATTAAAATTGAATTTCAAATTATAAAAAATCACCAAAACAAAAATTTATCGCATTTCAAATATTAAAATGAAAATATTATCGAAATAAGGTTATAGCGAAAATAAACAAATTTTATTGAAATAAGAATTGAATTTCCTAAATTTTTGAGTTCACTTTTGAATTTAAATGTATTTATTTTCAAAAAAATATTAAGATTAACGAAAATTTCTAGATGTACAATATTATATATTGAATATTGAATTTTATATATTGAAAATTCATATAAAGTTTTCCTATTCCATATACTTGTTTTATGTACATACGTTTTAATGAATATATAATTCATATAGGCATATCGAAAATAAAATTGGATTTGTGAGAATACATAATTTGCTCATTTTCTTGTTTATATATTTTTAAATAATGCATTGTATTGTATATTTATATATTTGTATATATAATGAATATGTTTCCACTTTTCTTGCAGTAGTACAGTAAGGCGAATAAGACTTGTTACATCATTAGAAAAGTAATTTTTTTAAATTATATTAAATATTTACTCCCGTTCGTTACAACAATTTGTTAACCGCGGTACATCATTTTGTATAAGAACCGAGCGAGGGCCTACTGCAGAATGATAGCGATTATGTACTGATAGTATATCTATGTAAACATATTTTAATTTCAACATAATGACTTTTGTTACATATATATAATAACATTTTTTTAACTTATATTTTCTATCGACCTACCTACACAGCCAAAAGTGTATTATAAAAATGATAAAATATTGTATATACTCAAAAAGATTCATGAAAATGTGATGAATTTTCTTTCTTTTTATACTACTATTTACTTACTCTATATATACTCTACTATACATACCTTTCCGTGTTATATTTTACTTATTATTCATTCAATTTCATTTTCATTTCATTCACATTCATTCATTTCAGTTTATATCGTGACTTTCAATCGTTTGGTTGTGAAAGAAGAAAATTGTATAGTTATTTTGGTGTGTCTTCAATTTCCTAAAGTGGTTTTCGTTTCAGTATACATACTTTTAATTTTATTTAAATTTGATTTTAAATGTTAATTATTATAATATTTTCTTTTTATTTTTCATTATTTGAAAATTTTATTTGTCGGTCTATTGTTTATACTAATATAATTTTTCTTTTTTTCTGGTTATATATGCACATGAATTGTATTATCTGAAGAAAATTTATATTTTATTTAAATATTATTTAACATTATGCTGTTTTACGATATATAATACCAGATATAAATATTTTATAAACAAAATTATAAAATTGCAACAAGTTTATATATGTAGCGTTCTTTCTCTTATATACAGCGGTTTCTTTTTTGTTTTGAATTTTTTTCTTATATACATTTCTTTAGAATAAATTATTTAAATTATATTATTATTATTTTTATTCTGTATATATATTTTGTGTTTTGTTATATGATTATTACAATACGTTGTGTATTTGTGTGTGCCTATTTTCAATATACATACAATTGAATAAAAAGTTATATGTTTATAAATTATTTTCATTTATACAATACATATTAATATATGTATGACATTTACAGGTTAAATTAATAATGATTTTTTTTTTGATTATCAAATTGTATTTTTTTAGTCACATTTAAATAATATACTCGGCATAATACATAGATATAAATTGATATAAATAAACATATAGTGAGTGATATCGCGCGGGTTCAACATTTAAATAAAATTAAATTTGACTTTAATAAAATGATATATATATATATATATATTTATCTCAATATTTAAGTTGTTAGCAATTGTGTTGTTGCTAAAATATATACGAAATTATAACTATATATACAAACTTATGTCATTTATCTACATAAATAAATATACAAATATTATACACAGATTGTTATGACACTATAAAAAAAAAGAATTTATGTATATTTTAGAAAAGATTAATGAATATAATCATATATATATATATAGAGATATACTAGAGATATATAAATTAGTGTTTTTTTGGTATGTGTGGCTGGTTGTGTATTAAGATTTTTTTACAATAGTTATTTTTGGATTTGGTATATTAAATATTGTGATTTTTTTTGATACTCGCATATGAAATAAAAATAATTAATAATTTTATTTTCATTTTTTTTATACACACACACACACAATTGTGTTAATCAAAACGTTAAAGTGGATATATATTTATAAATATGTGAAAAAAATAATAATAATGCTATAATTTAAAAAATTTTTTGTTCGTATGTTCAGTGTTAAATAAAACTGGCGACTATGAATTTCTATATATATATATATATATGATGTTTTTTGTTATACACGCACATATATGTATATATTCACAATTAACCATACGTCTGGTTTATAAGACTAATATAAATGAATATCAAATATAGAAAACATTATCAAAATTTATAAAACGATATAAATTTGTCAAGCGAATAAATAAATATCTTGTTATTTTTAAAGAACTAGGTTTTTTTTATTTTGTTAAAAATAAATAAATATTAAATTACATTCATCCTCTATAGATATGATATATATTAATAGATTTTTTTTATGAATATGTAGATAACAAAAATTATTGTTCCGTTTTGCAAGTTTTACAAATCTCGATAATTTTAATTAAATAAAAGTATATACTTTGTTATTCTTGTTTCCATTTACGTTAACACCATCAATTACTTTTATTTTTATATATATATATATATGTATACATTATTTTATTTGAACAATTTATGATTTAAAAATACTATATAATTTTATGATAAATATAATAATAATAAAAAAACTCATATGCAAATATACGAAGAGACACCATATAAAGGTTTATGTATATATATAAACATTTATATGGTATGTGAACGTCTAAAAAGATCATTATCAATATTCATTCTTTTCTATTTTTTTTATATATGTCATTTTACCAATATACCAATATATACAAAATATAGGCATAACAAATTATCGTTATACATCTCATACAATACGTATATAATTAACACTTTTATATATATATATATATGGTTGGTTACTTATATATTTATTTTCATATTTAATTAGCAGGTGTATATATACGTATATATGATTATAATTTCTTAATAGATATACAGAGTGATTGGAAAAATTTCACAAATGAAGTGAAATATATATTAATGTTACTGAATTTATTAAATAGGACTTTTTAATCTTTCATATAATACATAATACTGAATCATTTAGTACACATATGTAGATAATGTTTTCCTTATTTGTGAGAGTTTAATCCACTATCAAAAGAAAATTGACATTTTAACTTAATTTTAACAAAAAATGACAAGCAGATCGAATCGAAACTCAAACTCAAGAAGTACTATATGGTTTAATATTTGTTCAAGTTCAATACTATTTCATTAGGATTTAGTAGTTAGAACCTTAGTTATAAATAAGAAGGATATACAAAGGATCACTCTCGTGAACAAAAATATAAGTTTGACAATATTGAAACATAATGGATATCCAACCCAATCTTTGATCTAACTTTTTTTCATAAGTTTATAATTGGATTTGGATGAATTTTATATAAAAACATTTATAGTTTAATAAAATGCGATGTATATAAATAAAATTGTGTATATACATACTATATCTATCTGCAGCAGTATATACAATTTCTTATCAATTGTAATATCAATATTTTATAAATTTTTTTTCTAATATTTTCTATATCTATATATAAATTGCGTGAATATATCAGTTAATTATTGTAATTAATTTTGTTTTTTTTTTACTTGTATGTATGTATACAAACATATATAAGATAGATTATATAGATTTAATCAATAAAATGGTTAATAAAACAATTAGTATATTGATAAAATATTATGAATTTTTTTTTCTATTTTTTTGAGTTACTATTTTTAGGTATATAAAATTAATGGATTTAATATTAATAAAATTATAGATGATAAATTGATAACATACCGTTTAATATATAAAAAAAATTAATAATTGTTAACATCGAAAATAATATAATGAAATTAAATTATAATCATATATATATTTTCAATTTTGATATGTGGTGAGTAAATTAACATATATTTGTGAATGTGAAGATAAAGAATTCTAAATTGTTAACCTATTGAAATGTATAAAATTATACAACAGAAATAATATTGAGTTCTATAAATGATATAATTTTAAAAACCACCAAAAACAAAATGTGATTTAAAATTCAGGAGAAAGGTGTATTTATTTTCATATTATTATAAGCGTAAAAAATAAATTCAGAAGTCTTTCATGGTATTACACAAATCTTATACGGTTTATATTTATAGACCTATAAAAGCGCAGCATCCATATATTTTTTTTATAAAATACTTTATATCTATTATAATTATAATAATAATGTGATATTTTTCTGTATGTGCAAAAAATAGATTTAATTATATATTTTAATAGAAAACTTTAATGTACAGAAAATTTCATTTTTCCCATTATATTTTGCATTAAAAAATAATCATAATTATAAATAATTGTATATGCATGCATAAATTATATATGCATTTATAACTTATAGATTGCTTCAATTGTATATACATAGACATACATATATAATAATATAAGATAAGACATACATTATATAAGAAATCACAGTTGCACTAGATAAATTTAATTTATTTGCAATTTATACGTATATCTATATGAAAATCATATAGAATCATAAACAACGAGTTTCTTTTTCTATAAAGCATAAAAGTATAAATTGTAAATATATATATTTATATATATTATAAATTATATATACATTCATATACAGGCTCGATCTATATCTTGACCATGGTTTAATTTTATATATGTTAATCATTTCTATATGAGAATATTTGCGGTAGAATTTTGTTAGGGAATTCGGTATACTTTCTAACGGAAATTGTTTTTAATATTCTAAATGAATTTCTGTTTGATTTTCTAAAGGAAAATGTTGCATAATTTTTTAAATAATAGATTAAAAACATCGATAAACGTTAATGTTCTCCGTATTTGTAAGACCCATCGGTATGACAGCCTTTGCATTCATATTATAAATACGAACGAGTGAATGATGCCCAATATTATTCAATTATATAATTCAAAATGAAATGATTTGTTGTTGTCTTCATGATGTGCGTATATATTTAACTAAAGATTATAAAATTTATTATACTTAAATTCATTTATATATATAATCATATATATGAAATTATTATACATTTATTCTTTATGTATGTATGATGCTTAAATATATATATATATATAAATAAATATACATATAATATAGATATAGATGTCGTAAAAATGAAAAAATATTTTTTCTTTAATTTATAAATGAACATTTATTTAGTAAACCAAATGCCATAAAATTGACATATTTCGCTGTGTATCTGAATTTCTTTACCGCCAATAAAAGTAATGCTATATACATATTAGAATAAAATGTCTTTTGTATATGTAATGAGAATTTAGACCTCAAATTGTTTTTAAAAAAACATAACAAAAATATTTATTTTTTAAGGAATTTACATTTTTTTTAAATATAATTTTATTATACAAAAAACCAAATTTCGTGAAGGAAAAAAAATGTAACTGCAAAAATTTGCGTGACGAAAATTAAAATATAAAAACAAAAGTATTTTATTTTAATTGTAAAAATTGTGGACAGAATTCTTCAAAAACAAATATTTTTGTTTTAAAAGAATATTTTTTTATTATTTATAATTGTCGCATAGTTTTTATCACTTCACGCATAATGAAAAACACACATTATTAATAAATAAATATAAATTTAAATATATATAATAATAATGAATAGAAAAAATGTTTAAAAAAAAGCATACACAATTTCAGAGTTTGATTTATCTTATACATTTTGGTTATCATATTTTTTGTTTTTTACAAATGACGTAAATCTACAAAAACGAAAAAAATAAATAAATAAAATAATATATATTTATATATAGAATTAATATATAATATCATAAAAATAGATTAAAAAATAGATATGCTGCTGCTATATATTAAATAAAAAATAATTTTATTATACTGGAATATTTCTTTATATTAAAAAATCATTTAATATTTCTTATATAATACAATAATATCGCTTAATCGTATAATGATGATATTTTCTTACTAATCAACAATTAAATTGGTAATCGTATCTATACATTATAGATATAGATAATATCAACAATATAAATGTATTATTACACCATTAAATATATATTAATTTCATTTAGAAATTGTGTAATTTTGTTACTGAAAATCCTTTAAAGTTAGAATGATAATACTTTAATTATATACATAGAATAATACTTAACATTTTAACATTTTGACTTTATACGATTTTCATGTATTTATTGCATATTTTCCAAAATGAATTTAGACCTCGATACGCATAATTAAACACAATTATTTTTCGTATTTATAATGAGTATTATAATTGTAAAACAAATGACTTAAAAATATTTTTATTTTAAATATAAGAAGAAAATGTTATGCAAAAATCCATTCATATATGGAAAATAGACAAATAAATTTATAAGAAATAATAACATTTTACAAATTTATAACGAAATTTATAATACAAGATTTTAAGAAAATTGAATTTAGTAAAAGTAAAATTCTTTCAATATAGGTTTATATATAAAATTTGCCCTAAAATTAACCAATTAAAAGAAACCCATTTAATGTCATAATAAATTAAATATTTAGAATTGCTAAAAATGTTCAATGTAATAAATTTCAAATGATATATTAAATATTGTCTATGTAATATATTTTATCTACTCAAATGCAATTGACAAAATGAAATTTGAAAATATATATGAATGTCAATTATATATGTACATATATGATATGTGTATAAAAAAGAAAAATAATATGTTTTGTAACATTTAATTTATTTGTATTTTATATACACACGTAATTATAATGAATTTATATCCAATATTATATACAAATCAAAAAACAAATACGATCTAAAGTATTCATATACATATATTCATATATATAAAGCAACATAATTTACTCAAACAAAATGCTTAAATGATTTAGTTAAATATAAATGTTCTTTTCAAAATGTGTTGAATATATACTTATAAAACATATAGTATATATATTTGTACAATATATCCATTTAGACAAATATCTATATTTAATATATAGATATATTTTCCTCCGTATATATACGCAGCGATTCTAGATTTAATTTAGTTTCTTAATGTATAGCATTACCGCTTAAATAAAAATATATTTGTAGCAAAACTTTAGCAATAATATATTTAGCATTATTTATATATACAAAAAAACCTGCATCAATGTTATTATTAAAGATTTTTTTTATACGGCTGCTACACGTAGAACTTACTCTAATATATTCGTATATATATATATATACAGAAATACGTGTACATTATATGCTCTGACTGAATGTAATGTCTGTACAACTATGGGTTTTTTGTTGCCTACGTGTACCCTTCATTTTATTATTAATTTTATACATCATATATACAGAAAATGTTCTTATGAGGAAGTTCCTTTTAAAAAAGGATGTACGTAATATAGCACATACATAAAAATATTACAGAGTTAAAGTTAAAATTAAAGGGGTACATTTATAATTAATTTTAACTGCGAATTTTAACAAAATATCCCTCTATTACAATCTGCATATATACGAGGAATGTATCACATGCCTTTCTTTTCTTTACACTTGTTCGTTTTTTTTTGTTTAAACATAACAAATACATAACTCACGTATATATCCGAACCCAAAGCAAATATGCATATATAATTTATAAAATAAACTCAAATAAAATTGATCTCAATGGATTTTTCTAAAAATGAAATAAACTTTCTGAATTGATAAATTAGATTAGTGTTGATTCTACGGATTGTTTAAAAATGTTGTATATATATATATATCATTAATTACATTGTACTGATTGTATGGATATACAAATAATAAATATATATACAAATATAAAAGTTAAATGAATTGATGAGGAAATGTTACAAACATTATATATATATATAATATATAAAGAGTCATATCAATATTATTATTTTATAAATTATATTAGAGTAATTAATTTGTATACTCTTTGTTTTAGAAATTTCAAATATTCATTGTAATTGTTTCATTCATTCTTGCTTGAATTCATATATATATATATATATATATCTTATTTATAGATCCTTATATAAATTATAGCTTAATTATAAAACAAACATATTGTTATACATATATTTATATATAATTGGATAGTAAAGTTTAAATGTGACAATGGAAGTTAAACATATACTATATATAGTTAATATGAAATAATTTTGTTAAGCATTTTAAAGCGTATAAATAAAATACAATTTGAATTTTTCTTATAACCCATACAAATATTTTGTGTTAATTAAGAGTCTTAGCACTATACGTATATAGAAAAAATAATTTATATGGAATTATTTTAATTATTTATACAGTATCCATTAATAAAAAGATGTCCTAACTAAGGGCACGATATCAAAAATTTAGGTTTTTGGGAACTTCTTATATTGATAAACTGTCAATGGTAGAAGTTTAAGAATAACTGTCTGCCTTTTTATGGTTTAATTTTAAGAAAGGCAGCTATAGATCATAGAAAGTTTTCTTTTTATAAAATGTAATTATTAAGAATTTCGTTTAGAAAATTACACAATATTTCCCTTACAAAATAATAAACAATTTCCGTATAAATTGTTATTTATTGCGTTTGGTTAAGTTTATGTTTTATGGAATAATATAGTCCTTTAGTAGATAAACATCTCGTCACAGTATCAAAAGTTTAATTTAAATTGTTGATGTAGAAATTTCAAAATTATTCATATATGATATTTAAAAAAAAACATATATATATATATATAATTTATTCATCGCAATGTATATATAAAAATTAATTATAAAAAATTTTCAATTGTGTCATTTTTACCTAAATTTGTTTTTCTTTATTCATTTATATATTAAATATGTCATTGATTTCGAGCAAACACAGGCATTTAAAAATGTATACTCTCTCATTTGCATAAAAATTTTAATTGTATATGGAAAACTTTGTCATAAATGTTCTATCGATTATTCATTAGAATGGAATATATTTTTTAGATAAAGTTTTTCGTTATGAAATAAAAAAAATATATGTAATTTTACCAAAAATATATAAATTTGTTACAATATATTTGTGTCAATAAGTAATTAAATTGAAATATAAACATATAATTTTAAATAAAATTTTTCCAACAAAAATATAATTTTTATTTTATCTTTTCGAATTTTCAAAGTTATATTCCATTCATCCATATATTTAGCAACGAAAACAATAACAATAATTTATATCATTAAATAATTTTACCTCATGTTATGCGATATTTATGATTTCAGCATATATGTATTGTAATAATAAATGTATATGAAATGTATCTATATATATGTCATAATCGATTTAATGAGAGAAAAACCCCTTTATAAATATATAAGTATATATATATATCTTTATATACAGATAAATAGAAAATAACTTATATTTGCCTTTTGGTAAATATTTTTTTTTGCCTTATTTATGCATAAAAAAACAAACATTATATTGTTTATATGCAGAAACATTTCATATATATTATGACTTGATATTCTATTCAAATATTATTTTGATCCTATAAAAATACATAAACCATATATGTTATTATTATATAGATATACAAATTTATATATATTTTTCTATATAGGACCTGATGTCCTTAAACCATAAAATATTTTTGATAAATGTTAATTTAATATATACATCAACGAATGAATGTATTTGCTTGTATATGGAAAAATAAATAAATAAATATTATTTTATTTTACTTTAATGATAGAAAAATATATATACATCTTCGTATATGTACTGTTATTGTTATTGTTGGGAAACCTTTATTTCATTTATGGTAAAATGTTTAGTGTATATGGAATTTACAATCAATGTTTTATTATAAAATAATTGTTTCATCCGAATAAAATGAGTAAAATCTGCAGTCATGGACAAATATATATTTATGTATGTTGTTATCCTTTTATTGCTTTTCATATATATAATATGAAAATAAATACATGTATTTATTTAGTAATAATAAAGCTAATATTTATAAAGTATTACATTACGTTTTCTTAAAAACAATGATAAATTATTGATGTACATTACAATTTTACATTTTATATATATTTATTACGATGCATTTGTACAATCGTATTATATGATATTATGTATACAAATTATGTATACAAATATACTTTACAATTTTCTTTATGTTAAAAAATTTATATATTTTCTATATTATAGTTCAAAAAGTATTTTCCATTTAAATTTAATATTTTACAAAAATTTTCAAATATTTTCCCACACCCTTACATTTATAAACATATATATGGTTTATGTATACAAAATGAAAAAATAACAATATTTTTGCTATATATTTTATTTAGAATATATAATATTTTCAATTTAATTTATATATTATTCATATATATATATATACCAGTCAATTTTAAATAATTTAATTTCAAAAGACACATAATTTTTATAGATTTTTACAAAAAAATAATAATAATAATAGTAAATAAAATAATAAATATCGATTTAAAATATAGGGAAAATGTTAATCAATAATTGAATTTGCTATATAAAGAAAATTTATGTTTGTATATATAGACATAAATATATAAGGAAAATCAATTGTTTTTTTTACATCTGATATTAGTATATATTGTATATAAATGGTGTTAATATAGCTCTCCATGAAAAAATAATGTCCTCTAGGTAAACTTATTGTTTCTGTCTATATATACTTTATAATGAATATACAGAAACAGAAATAATTAAATGGATATAAATAAGTCTTTATCTTAGAAATTGAAAGCGGATCCATCAGTTGGGATCTTTAGAAGCACAACATATATAAAGATATATTACAAATTAATAAATTAAACTGTATCAATAATATATTCCTTCATTTTTCTTTCTTTTTTTTTAAATTATATATATTCAAACATTGGCATTATTTCTTGTGCATATATAGGATATGAAAATGAATTATATATTATCATGTAAAATAATAAGTATTTTTTAAAGTATGAATTATATACGTATATATATACTGTAGAGTAATAAATTTATAAACATTACATTCGTCAAAAAGGTGCGGTTTTGAAGATATCAATCCAAATAATGTATATTTTACTGTTTTTGGCACGAACATGTTTTTAGACATACGTACAATATTGTATTCAAAATTGTACAAATAAACATATTTACATTATATTTGAATACATAACCCACAACAAAAGCATTTATACTTGAATATTATATTATTTACTTTCATCCTTTATTTATAATATATAGAATTTAACTATATACGTATAGTTATTCGTGCACGTATATATATAGCATTGAGCATATTTTATATGAAAGACATATATTTGTATAGTCATTGATGTGATTAATATTATACTTGTTAATTATTAAATGTGTATATCTATTATTGTAGTATGCTTATTTGACTAACTATCGAGATAAACAAATGATTAAGGAAATTTTTTACAAACAAAAAAAATTAAATTAAATACAAGTAATACAATATAAAATCGACAAACCAAAACCGAAAATATTATGGATGAGAAATTGCTTATTCATCAACCCAAAAATCAACTCAAAAGTATATCGACTTGAAATCCTTTTCGTTTGTATAATTGAATACATTTTATGCCTTTTCAATATAATATATCAATTAACACAAACACTTTTTTTTCATATATCGTAATTATAATTATACTTTGTGTATGTTTTGCAAAATGTATAGATCTAAAAATAAATTGCTAATTGATAAACATTTATAATAGTATTTTAGTGTATAAAAACCATAAAAAGATTCAATTAAAAAATAAAATCAATATATTCCATACATACAACTTATTTTTGTATAAATGTATATGTATGTGTATTATTATTTCATATTTTAATATCAATTTAAGGTAAAAAATCATGACCCTAAATAAATAAATTTCATTGTTCAACCTTGAAGAATACATTATCATTTTATGGTAATGTATATATCGTGATAGAATCATAAAATAAAATAAAACAAAAATTGTATTATTGCGGTTACCGAGGAAATTTCTATTATTATTTTGATATTTATTTATATATACGATATACTATATACATAATAAGGATATACATTACGTGTATGCTAACTATATAAATATGCAACTGACTATAGTTTTAAGTTGTATATAAACAAATAATACATATTATAAAGTTCATTATTTACTATTTAATATTTATTAAATGAAATGAATTAATATAAATTTTTTGTTATTTATTAGTAAATACAAATGATTATTAATTAATCTAATAATATATAAACACATACATTAATTAATCTCAAACAAACAAATGACATTTGACTCTGAGATTATTTATAGAAATAGAAAATCATATATGTAATGAATTTTTACTACAAAATAAATAATTTGTTTGCGTGGTTATTTTTTGATTAAACAAAGAAATTATTATTATTTTATATAAGTATATTTGCAAATATTTTTTTTTATATTATCAATAAAATATTAAATCATTTAAATATACATATGTATAGCAATAAGCAGTAGCAGCAGCACGCAATTTAAAAATATTTGTTTAATAAAAGTGAAATAAAGAAATTAATTTTATGGAAAAAATATACAATAATGTGTAGAAAAATGTGTAAAACTTTATATTAGTGTGTGTGAAAAAAGAAAGGAAATTAGAAAATTGAAAAACACAAAAACATGGAAATATATAATTGAATAAAAGAATAAATCGTCAATAAAAATGTTTCGCAACAGAAAAACGAATAAAATGTTTCCCGTTTCAATCAGAGAGGATGATGAAGATTCCGACATTGAACACGGTAAGTGTTTATTTTAAACAATCAAAATAATTACAATAAAATTAATTTGAATTCCAGAACTGAAAATGAAAAATTCAATAATTGTTTTGTTTTTGTTAAAACGTTAAAAACATCTACTAAAGTGTGTATATAGACAGAACATTCACACCCAGACAATTAACATTTATAAAATTCAATAATTTGTAATATGTAGAGAATTTGTATAGTTAACAACACATTCTATTTTAAGATTTTATTTATTGTTTATTACAAAACGAATCTTATATGATTTTTTTCTTACCATACAAATATGTATATAATAAAGATATATAAAAAATGTATATTTTGTTTAGTTAAGGTTGATCCATTTAAAGAATGTTTGTAAATACAAAAAAGAATTTACTGTTCTATATTATTTTTATTTAAAAATAACAAAAAATCGTATTATTTATTTATCTATAAATAAGCTATGGTAAACATTTGATTAATAATTCAAAATTTATTGATTTATCAAAAAAATCCGAAAAAATGTTTTTATAATATATAAATTTATCCAAAACTTTATAGTTTTCCTTCATACTTTCTGATTGGATACATTTCAGTCAATATTACCTTCGTATATATTAAACATGAGCAGTATTAATTTTTCGTTCAAACAACAAAATCCCAATAGCAAATGGTATTTGTATTAACCATATAATTATTTTAAAATATTTTAATTTAACGCTCGATGAATTTTTTTATTATTCATTTAATAATTTCCATAATGAATATATAATTTTTCGATTTGTTATGTGATGCCATTTTTACATTGTGATTGTATATTTATTTTGAATAAAGTAGAATAATTTTCCCCAATTGTATATGAAATATATCTATATAGCAAATAAACATGATTTAAATTTATTTTTTATTGTACAAAATACGATATAATAAGAGAAAAGAATAATATATTAGTGTATGTATATACAAAAAAATGAAAATTAAAATGCAATTCATATTTATTTGTACTGTTCGCGTTCATAAGATGATTTAAATCATAACAACATACTGAAAGATGCAAAGAATATATATAATAAATATTTTAAGAAATGTATAAAATTAAAAACATTAATCATCGATTGTAAAAATTGAAAATCTAATATTCAATAATAATTTTTTTTTGTATATCATATATTTATTATTAGATATTTCTTTAATAAAATAGAATAGTTGTGGTTGAAAACCAATGCAGTTTTTTAAATTATATATATATAGAAGATCTATGAATAAATTATTCGACACATTAAAAATGTATGTTCCATAATTATTACGCGGTTCAATGAATTTTATTTTATACAATTTAGATTTATATACATATTGGTAAATTTACATTGCTATCTGGATATTTTATTATTAAAATAAATAATACAAAACAAAACTCTATTCAAATGAATTCGTAAATTGTATTATTACAGAAATTAAATACATTTCCGTATACGAAATGCAAACCTTCGAATATTTTTAGTTTTTTGATGTATTGTTTACATTATATGTGTGTTTGTGTGTTTTTTTAAACATTTTTTGTATATACGGTTTATTTATATTCTTAACCTACATAAAGGTATTAAAATTTTCAAAGACCTACATAAAGATATTAAAATTTTGAATTTTCTAAATATTTAGGTAATGTCCTAAATGCTATTAAATTATAAACTGTTTATAAAACAAACATAGTTTATTGTCCTTAATTCAATTTTCATCTACAAATTTAGGAAAAAGAATTCGCACTATACTATAATAAAGTGAGTGAAATTTATTAGAAAAAATTTACAATAATTAACATAAAAATTCAATTATAAATATAAAATTAATATAAATTAATTATGAATATAATAATTAATTGGTCTTTTGAAAAAATATGACAACATTTCAATAATAAAATATAATTTGTTAATTTTTTTTGTTAATTTTTGGTACCGATCCAAAACGAATGAGAATTGACGCCACCATCGAATGTGTACTTATGAAAAAATTGAAACTAAAAATATGAATAAAATATTATATCAAAAAAACCAATTGATGATTGACATAAAATTATAAAATTTTGTTTACGAAAACGTACACATTTTCTATATATATGGATATATACAAATAAAATAATTTCAACAGGTTTAATAAAAGCTATGTGCGTGCGTGCGGTGACTGAATTGTCATTCATTAAAGTAATTATACACGTATAGTTAAAAGTTTAAAAACACTCGAAAAAATCAAGACCACAATAAAAAACAAAAAGAAAAGGAAATATTGATAATCGATATTTGTTAAAAATTAATGAGCTAAAACTTTTTTTATGTAAAATTTGTTACAAATTTATATATTTATATATATTCATACTCAACCACATATCTCTATTGTATACACAAAATGTAACACCGCAATAATATAAGTATATACGTATTTTCTCTATTTATAGATATCCAATAATTTTGACATTTTCTTTGAATATTATATTATTTATATGCATCTTTTTATATATATATCTCCACATATCACTATACTAACAAAATTAATTTGGATTATAATCTGTATATGTATATCGATAAGGGCAATTAATATACACACCATATATAAAAATATGAATATAGAAAATTATTAAAGTAATTATATTGGTTTTTTTTATCTGTTGGTTCTTATATTTTAAACAAAATAAAAATGTTTTCATGTATATATTAATTATTATACCTAAATAAAATGGATTTATTAATTTTCTTGTTAATCTCAGATTCTGTATAAGCAAACACTTTAAATTAATGTATTACGTATATCGATATATTCGGTATATTATTTTGTATATATAAATTGAATTTGTTTATAAAAAAATGATTTAAACCTGAAATAATATTTATACAAAATACGTGGTAATATAATTTCGATAATAAATAAAGAAAATAAAAAAAATCAATCATTGATTTATAAAACTGAAGATCTAAAACCGAGAAAAGAAAATATATATACAGACAGACAGGATCTAATAATATATATTAATACCGATATTTTAATATTACATTTTTGAAAATATTTAATTGATTAAAAAATAAGGTAATTTTATTTGAAAAACATTTAATCTTATTTCCATAGAAAGCGAAACGTTTAAACTAAAACTGCTCAATATATTAAGATGATATTCAATAAATATTTTGAAATTCCGTACGTATGGAAATTGCTTTTAGTATATATTATAATTCTTGCTATAGTATTTTATAATCAAATATTATTTGATTATTATATATCATCTCCCCAAAATAATATATAGTATCGATTTTTTTTTCTTGTGTGTATAATATAATCACAAAATAAAAATAACATATGTTATATATTGTATATAATAATATATATAGGTTTTATGATGTAATATTCTATAATTAATTTCTCTATATTATGCGTTAAAAATATATATAATAATAATTATTATTAATAATATTATGATTATTGCTTCTAAACATGATCGAAAATAAGTATATTTCATCGTATATAAATGTGGTATATTATATAAAATATTTAAGACCATTTATTAATGACATATAGAAATATATTTATGAATTCAAAAGTTTTTTTTTATTCCAACATGATGAATTTCAATGTTATTAAAGAAAATAAATCTATATTTATTTTTTATACAAATACAAGATGTAGAACACATTAAAAAAACATTTCGATTCGTATATATTATAATAAAAAATTTGTAATTTTGAATATTATTGATTTGTTGAAAATATCACATTCACCGCACAATTCATGGAAAATATCTAATTTTATATTTAGGTAGATTATTTGAACCCTTTTTGTGGGATATAGAATAGAAATTTTATGAAAAAGACAGTATTCAATATAATCATTCTCCTGTAGACTATTTATATATATTATATTCTAAAGGGTATCATGCTTTATCATTCATTCACATATATAATACATATATAAATATGGTTAACACAAATTATATAATCAAATCATATGCGTATTACAAAATTCTATATTGATTAACTTTTACAAAACTAAATTAAATATTTATTATTTAGGTATATATGTAAACGCATATGTACATTGTACATATATATATATATAATGATATAATATATATGTAACAGTAAGGCTTATTCTATAAACTAATAAATACACGATTGAGTTTGATTACGTAAAAATAATTTGATATATATTTTCTATATGAGAATAGATAAAAGTATCCCCAGAGTAAACATTGAATTTTTTCAATGATTATTTCTTTTAAACTAACTAAATAGCAAAAGCAAATCTCAATAATAATGTTTGTAAATTTGGATGGATTTTTTTTTATTATTTGCTAACTCATGAAAAAGAGGAATATTTGTCAGTCATAGGTTAGAAAAAAGAAGAAATTGAAAGCAAAACGCGCGTGTAAACACACCTATCACGACAATAAAATTTTAGCATTGTTTCAAAAATACTAAATGAAATGTGGTGAAATGACCTGCAGATTTTTCATCTATAGAAATACTGTGAATGATACTCCAAAAACCCATATATGACTTGATGCGGAACCGAAATAAAGGATTTATATAGTTCCGGGTGTTAACCATTACTTTGTTTTGCATTTTTTTATAGGAATATTGAATATGTTGTCAATTAATTTAATTATATTGATTTATTATATCTTTATTATTCAGTTTTTGATATGTACGTGTTAATAACCACAGTATTTTTTAAAAACTTTACGGAAAAAACTTTGAAATATAAATGAAGGGTGTGTAACATTTTTAGGTATACACTGTATAATATAGCGTATGATTTGTATATGAATAAATAAAATAATAAATTAAAAATGTCTACATACAATATGTTTATAATTATATTATATATACAAAATAGATAAATAAATAAAGTTGAACTACTTTATAGGGGGTAAAAAACAATATGCCGTAAATATACATATTTTAAAACATATATATATCGATTTTGTCTATTTCAAATTATTATTATAAATATTAAAATTATTAAATGATTTAGGACACAACAAAAATGACTATGACAAGGTTTAAAAAATGTGTGTTGTATATAAATACGAGTCTAGATATATTAAAATTAATTATATATATTATTGTATAAACACTTAATCGAAATCCTATTTTAATGTGTATGCAATGTAATTGAAGCATCATTTTTCATAGGGTTACAAGGTGATATCTATAAATATTATGAATTCTCATACGTATTTAAGGATTCAATTCTCGCTCGCATATATGGATTTTGTAAAGTATAAGTTATTACATATAGATAATATTTCTTTAAAGTTAACTTAAATGGCTGTTCTATTAAGATACATAATTATTTGTAGTACATCACCACATACAAGTATATTTATTTGTGTATAAATAATATTATAAACGATTCTTTAAATTACTGAATATATGTATAGATTGGATATACAATTTATATATATAAATGTTTATAAAACAATTATACATAACTTTTATAGTTCTTTATACTAACATATATTGTTAAAATTTAATTAAATTTATTGTATACCACAAGCACGTACAAATGTGCTTATATATTGCAATATGTATATCATAAATTTATACCACATTTAAATGGTTGCCAAAAAAACAATCGCTATATATATTATTATTATTATAAAAATAAAGAGAAAAATATCAGACAATTCATAATTAACATTATTTTTATAACATTTACAAATAAAATAAACCAAAAAACAAACCGATAAATCTCATATCTCGCATCTACCCGCAATTTACATAAAAGAATTTTATTAAATTAAATTAATGGTATGACCGTGTTTTATTTATAAAATGTATGCGTTGATTTGCCTTAAGAGATACATATACATTTTATGAATATGAAAAAAAAACGATAAATATAAAGAAACTGTGATATATTTATTTAAATAATTAAATTGTGATTGATCCTTTATTATACACATGACCTAATAATCTTTAAACCATAAGGGCGACTTTCTCACTATAAGCATGTTCACACTACGATGATATATATACATATCAAATGATTTATTGCAAATAGTAAAATAAAAAAAAGAAAATAACACGTACCAAAAGGGATTATTATTATAGTCGCAGTGACATATATATTTATTTATATTTAATATATGATGAATCTTCAAAAAAATAAATTGAAACACATATCATGTTCATATATTGCGGGTGTATTTATATATATAACGAAAAGCCAGAACCATTTTTTTTTGGTATTTACTCATAAAATAATGAACATATTGCCTATATATTATATAGGATATTTGAGCTATAGACTATAGAGGACATATTGCAAATATAGGAAATGTGTATTATTTGTGTAGAATTCTATATAGGTTTTCATTTCTCTTTGGCCTTCGGCACAGTATATATAGTTTGTTATATTTGTATTAAATATATATTACCATATTACATATCTAAATGACTGTTTATGCTCACCCATTATATAAATATATATGATCGAATATTATGATTAAAACATATATAATGTATTTTTAAGAAATCATTTTATATTTATGTTAAAATTGTTGAATCGGCAAAATATGAAATCATAACAAAAAAGAACTCTCGTAAATCGGAGTAGTTGTAAATATAATAATAAAACATAGAAAAATATATAAAATAGGTTTTATTATTGTGTTAGTTAATATATAAATAACTACAAATCCCGAATAACCGCAATACCCGAATAACTATAAATACTAAATAACTACAATATTGAATAATAATTTATAAAATTAAAATAATGTATAATTAAATAAATATTTTAATTATTAAGAAAATTAAGGGCGCAATTATAAATAAAATTAAATCTAAACTAAAACTACCCTAACAAGCCATTTATATCAACGATGCTTTTCAGGGACAATGGGGGTTCTCATACAGACCAGAGCTGTCGGATAGGAAGAAGTACTTGGCGCGTAGTCGGTCCGCTGAAGGACTAGAGGGCTTGACCCAAGTACCCCCTGGATAGGATTTTAATGACAATTGGCGCCTAACTCAGGCATTAATTGCTGAGCGGCAAGACCCAATTTTTTGTTCATTTTGAATTTAGAATAGGATAAAGTATTGTCAAGTAGTCAGTCCATTAAAGAGAACAGACCACCGCAATCACTTTTTTTATGGTTTAAAGGAAAAATAGGACAAATATATCATAAAAAATTTATTTTTAATATAATCAATGTAATTGGGTTAGTAAAAATATTAGTTTGAGTTCATAATAGATCTGTATAGTTGAGCAAACAAAAGAAATAAATTAGTAATTATAGTTATATTTATAATACGTAATTTCCCATTAACCATTTCAAATCATCTATATATTTTAGTTAGAAATATTTATTAGTAACATACAGCAATGTGGATTTAATGTGATCTACCATGAACTCTAAAAGGATTATATTTCTAAAAAAAAAATAATAATAAATCATTCATTCATTCCGTAACAATTTATTTAGTATTTAAAATTAATATTAAATGTGATAATAAAACTTAAACCGATCGACTTGTTGTGAAAGTCATGAAACCGATAGCAATATTTACAAAATTTCATAAAAAATATTGACTTTGAAATACAATTTCGATTGGAATAAATATCATATGATAACAATTTTGATAAAAAAAAATATAATTAAACTATAAATTTAGATAAAATCTATCTGTTCATCGCTTTAAATATTAATCATTGAAAAGAAAAAATGTCACTGTTCTTTTAACGTAATATAGAACTAATTTTTTATTATGAATGCTATTATTTATATTTTCTTTTGTAAAGAAATATAATGAAAAAAATTTTCTACTCACTCAATTGTTGGAATGAAAAATTCGTATAGCTGGCAGACAAAATCACACTAACCTGAAAGATAAACAATGAGAAAAATGTATTCATTAGTAAAGTTAAAATTATGAACATTATATTTAATGATAACGAAATTATATTTACCTGTTTGGACTTTGGTAAACGGCTCGAATGATAACAGGAAATATTCTGCAATTTTCCGTCGGTGTCTAATTAACAGTGCACTGAAAAAGAAATAAATCAATTCAATTGTCTTTAATTTTGATTTAAGAGGTGTTTAACGGAAAAACAGATAAATGATGTATAAATAATAAATGTATAATAAACATTATAAATTGTGAAGTTCACAGTAAATATATTTATAACTAATGTTATAAATGTTAAATTTAATTATGTACAAAATTATATATATTTATAATATTTCATTTTATTAATAAAATAATTGATTTTTTTCCTTGATTATAAAATCAAATGATAAAATGATTATTGGCTAATAATTGTATATTGATATAAAAAATAAACCCTTAGAATTTACATATTAACATAATACCATTTCTTTGTATAGTGAATTCAGAATACCTTCAAGCATTATTTTGCATGATCAAATAAGAATATGTACCAAGAAATTAATAAAAGAAAAATAAATGACAATTACAATAAAATTAATTGATTGAAATATAAGACTGTTATAAATATATGTACCAGTATACAATCTCAAAGATATATAGGACAGTTATGCATTTTAGATGGCTACAGTTCATTTTTTTATCTATACCTATATAATATAATTCACAACATGTAATAAACATTACACTAACCATAATAATACCGACCTGTTTGAAAATAAAATTGAATTTGTTATAATATAAAATTACTGTTAGACCATTTATTAATTATATAAAATATTTTTATTTGATTTATGTAAGCAATTTTCCAATACAAATTGTAAATGTGATTAAATTCAGTGCAATGGAAAATATCAAACTTTTAAATTTTCTTTATTATCATACCTTTGAGGAATAGAAAGATAAAAATGATATGTCTTATGACTTTAATCTGTCTTATATCATGAATTAAAATTCCAATAATTAGTGATAAACATCATCAGATGAACATTTTAATCGACACACAAAGTTTAATGCACCCAAAAATAAAAAAAATCTATTTAAAACTGAATTTTTAGATTAATATGTAGAAAATCATATAAAGAATGTATCTACTTTTATGAAAAATTAATTTTTGATTATTTCCTTATATTATGAATTAGCATTAAGAAATAAACTTTGATTCACTTATGAAGATACTTTACAAAAAAAAAACAATTCACAAAAAATAAAAACACTTTTATTTTAACATCTATTTTATAATATACTTTATAATCAGAACTGATGAAATTGTTGACACTGAAAATATAAAATTATTTACAAAAATAAAAATCAAAATGTGTTTGATAATTTTTAGAAGGTGCAAACAAACAACAAATCTTTCACGGCGTTTTACCGTAACGTAATTTTGTGCAATACAAAATATATATATTTTATAATATTATATACTCGTATATCAAATTATAGTGTTTACCTACGCACATTATTGAATATTAATATTTATATATTTATCTATACGACGAGTATCTGATTATCGGATTTTATTTCAAATATTTATTAGTTTATATATGCTGTTATAAAACGACATAATCATCAATTATCAAAAACTGGATATTTACATCATATTTTTCGTTTTTTTTTTATATATTCAACTTTTTCTACTTTATGGATTTATTTCTATTTGTAAAAAAATTATTCTGAAAACTGTGGAATATTGATGAAAATTATGGAAAATTTAAAGAAAAATAGAAAAATACAATGGAAAAGGAAAAGGAAAATTTCAAACGTAAAAATATATTTTATATACTTTTGAGTGAATACAAAAATAAAATCAATATCCTGATATGTCATTTGAATTTAATCTGCCTTAAATCATGAATTGCAATCCTTAATTATTGATTAACATAATCAGATAGATATTTGATTTGACTCACAAGTTTTAATGTACACAGCAATATACACAAAAGAATATTTTATAACTAAAATTTAAATTAAAATAGAAAACCATACAAGAATTTACATACTTTCTTGGATAATTTTTGATTTTTTGATTTACTTATTCTATTAAGAATTGCATTTGGATATGAAGATAATTTACAAAAAAAGACACACTTAATTATCCGCATAAATGTTCATATACTTTCTAATTAGGACTGATAAAATTGTTGATATTTTTAATGAAAAATTATTTACAAAAATAAAATAACAATAAAATAAATTGAATGAAATAAACCAATGCTATGATTATAATGGCAGGTAATCGTGAAGTTATGGGAAAGATATACGGTCGGTAGTATTTAAGATTACCGATGGCTATTGTTAATTTCTTTATCGATCTTGTAATACTGGATGATCAATGTTCAAATCCCAATGAAAAATTTTTTTTTTTTTATTTCTATTATTCTGATATAAAATTTAAATCAATTGAAATACGCAAAAAATATTAAATTAATTTTCATTCAATCATCACAATTTGCCATACAAAATATTTACTATTTCGAATTATATGTGTTGAAAAATCAAGAGCACATTTCTTACGATACAGGTATGGTCGAGTTGGTAGCGAAGCCGCCGATTTTCGAACAAAAATCTCACATGTAAAAATTACATGTGAGATTTGCTTTTAATTAGGGAGGGTCATGGTCGTTTGATTTCCATTTCTGTGTGCGCACTGGTGCCACAAAGACCTCCTATGCTGGTCCCAGAATGCCTATCATTCGACGATGAACCCTCCCCAAAGTTTATATATACATTGACGGTGCGGGCGTTTTGGCCCGTATGGTTGGTGTATATATATTCTCGGGTATCCATTGGGGGGGGATACCCGCTCTACATCCAATTATAACTGTAAATTTCTATCGTTGAAACTTACATAAGATAAAAAGGAAAAAATATATGAAGAAAATTCAAATTAAAAAGATTGATTTTCCAAATATATTTTTTCTTTTTATCCTATGTAAGTTTCAACGATAAAATTATTGTCTGTGGAGGTAATTGGTTGAAATCATGATGGTCAAAACTCGACGCAGGTGCTGTCTTGTATGAGTTTTTATATTACTATTTATATCAATTCATTTGGAAAGTTAAGAAACAAAAGTTGAAAGACAATTTAATTGAAATAAAAATTTAACATTTAATTGTTATATATAGATATATAGATAAGAAATGTATAATTTAAATTTGCATATGAAATGAACAAATTAATAAAAGAAAACTCATTCGTTTTAACTAATCATATAATATAATAATCATATCATATATAATATTAACGAACATTTTAAAGTACATCATAAAGTAAATATTGAAAATTAATAAATAAATGTAAAAAAAAAATCAATTTATGGTTAGGAAACTCTCGTCTTGATCTCATTGTCTATATATAGAACATGATCTCGTTTGTGATTGAATACAATTATGGGAAGAATGCATGAATTTATAACATAGATATAATAATATAATTATAATTTATTGTATTTGAAAGGAAGAGGTTTTTGCAATGCACTTTTCTTATGTGCGCATATGTTCTTATAATCTAAAAATTAATTTATTGAAAAAAAAAATTACAATATTTAAAAATTTTTTAAGTTATATACTATTTTATTTAAAACTATATTAATTTACTTAATATATATAGCTACTACTTTATAAAGTTATATTTGATCTCTAATACATTTTTTATCACGACGGCAATTCCCTTAACATCAGTGTTTCGACAATTCGAAATTTAGTATTCATTTCTTAACTTCCTTTTATTCTATTATTATTATTATATATTCATACACATTTTGTTCTTATCCTAATATATTACTAAATAAAATTCATTGATACACATTTTATTTTTACACAATTATTTCCAAAATTATTCTAGGGAATATTATATAGAATACAGAAAAATTTAATAATATTTATGAAGTTAAAATGTGATATGATATGCCAAGTCAATAAAAATATCATATCTATAAAATATTCTATGCACATAATTCATATATTTATATATAGATAGATATATCATTCAATTTAAGTACAATCATATATCTGTATATATTTAATAAATATTTTTATTTTATTGTATGATATATATATAGAATATATAGTAGATAAGTTACGCATATAGAAAATGGAGATATATTTCATCATCTAAAATTATATAGATATATTTAATCAATAAGATACATCAATAAGAACACAAATTCATACCGGATAATAAATTTCGATCAATATAAAATTATTGAATTTAAACAATTTTCATACAAAACAAAATTATGTATATAAAAAAAAACCTCGTAAATTTTCAATTATCGCGCGGAAAAATAACAAAAAAAAAAATCAGTATAATAAAAATATCATCAAAATATATATTAAAATAAAATCAATAAATATAATTCATAATACTTATACAAGAATAATCTTTTTTGTGTATATCAGATTTATATGAAAAACTCAAAATAGAATCATAAAAATTGAAATAAAATACAAAAACATTTTAAGCAACACACACGATGAGACTGACTGTATGACAATATATATATATAGCAAGATGTATATATACATTATTTTTTGTTTTTAAAAATGAGATATGATTTAGGTATGATATATATGTAAATATATTCCCTTGTTGAATATTTTATGTGCATATAAAATATCTATGGCATGACATATATATTTGTAGATGGTACATTACAATTTCGAATTATTATTAATATTATACGTATACCGACAATGTGATATATGCATATATTGAAGGCTTATTTTCACATTACCATCATTCCTATTTTCCTTCTTTTTTGTTTGTCACGAATATCAAAACATTAAATTATATATGATAATATAATAAACGATGAGATAAATTTCATCATAATATATATGAAAAATTTTATATATGATAATGCAAATGCATCAAATAAAGCTCAATTTTAAGGATTAGCTGTTATTGCTATTATATATATATGTATATATCAAATATCTATTTGGTTTTATTTTATTATTATTATTATTATATTGGCATTATACTTAATATATACATTTTCCCATTTTATTTAATCCTATATTTATTATACACAACAAATGAATTGCAATAAAAGTTATTCTAAAAATGTGTGTATTTATTGATATACTATATATCATAGCACATAACACAGAACACATGATAAAAAAACATTACAAAAAAATTTTTTCATTTACATATAAATATAGGAAACATCTCGTCATATATATGTAGTTATATAATATTCCTTTGGTGCCATTATACATGTAAAAAATTAAACGTGATTGAATGATTTTATTTGTGAGATACTCTGTATAATACAAAAAACATTTTTTTGTTACACAAAAACCGATTTATTTGATGAAATAATGTAATGTGACAATTGAGTCCCATAAGGAATATATAATATCTATTGTATAATTCAGCCAAAATATATAATAATAATAAATTTGCAGATGAAATGTGATAAACAAAAAGACATGTTTTTGAATATAAAAATTTAAATACTTTATAACATCATATCAATTTATTATTATGCAAAGAATATATATTTATATAATAATTTAAATATAGAATCATTGAGTGAATTTATTATACATGAAAAAACCATATACATATATTTGAAAATAAAAACTAAAGTAAAGTAATACGAATATAAAATTGATTCGAAAAGATTTCATATTTGTTTTTTGATTTCTATTTTAAATTTCTAAATTTCTTTTATGCTCACAAATTTAACATAGTTTTTATTTTTTAATTTAAAAAAACTATAAAATAAAATACAATACAATATTTACACCTATAAAGTTTTCATGTAAAATAATAAATTTATTTATATTTTATTTCATTTTGTTGTTGATTGCTTATATGCTTATATCAAAACAAATTTTGTTGGTAATTTATTTGTTTAAAAAATTATACAAGAGTTTAAGAGAGGATTTTTTTTTACCTAAATACATATACTTAAATGTTCCTTTTTAGATCCGATTTTTTATTAAATATCCATTATTTTATTAAAGTGAATTAAGTAAATAATATAGAATATTGATTGAATACGCAATTCATCAATATTTGACATATAATACAATGAATATAATAATATGAAATTAACCTAAGATAAAAATAAAATAAAATCATTACAATGAGTAAGTGTTTTTGAAAGCCATATTAATTCAAATGGTGATCATATAGCCGCTTTCTACTCCCGGTTTGATTTTGGTTGGGTTATATCTTTATATATATACAAATGATACGATTTATTACATATTTTAAATATAAAATAAAGAAAAAATTGGTAATTGACATATATTTGAAATAAAAGATTTTTTAAAGGAAAACAGAAAAAAATGAAATATATACTTTTAATTTTATAAGTAATTGATTGATGACATTTTCGAATTTCTTCTATATACATATTATAATGTAAAATATTGAAAATATACGTGATAACATTTTTTTAATGTATTATTATATATACAAGTGTAATATGTACTATATAATCATATACGATGGACGATTATATACCATATTCATATAATCAATGGAGAGCTCTAGCGCATTTCAATTCCATTCAATAATATAATATAAAATAAACATATATACAGCTATATGAAACAATACACTATATTCATATAGTATACTCAATGTGTTATAATAAAAATTGATTCTGTTGATATGTGATATGAAAATAAACTATGTATATAATGGAGAACATTTTTTATTATATATACTAGGATACTATACATACATATATGTAATGTAGATAGTAATATGATATTATTAAAGCCACGATGATATAGTGTTCAATTCACATAAAATATAGATTTAATAATAATTTTCTTGGTTCTATCAATTTATTATATAAAATAAATATAAATAAATTGTTTGTTTCCATTATAAAGTGCAGGTTCACATATTGATATTTGTATATATAAACAACAATGTACTAAATTAATACATTGTTTATTTAAAAAAAAAAGGTATATTTGAAAAAATGCACTCAACAAAACCTTTTTTTTATTTGTTTTACTTTCAATCAAACTACAAATGTATATACAAATGTAAATACAAAATCAAACAAATATATATAACAGAGTTTATGTATACGAGGATGTGCAATGTGTATATGTACATTTATTTATATAGATATATATATTTTTCAATTTAATAAATTGCATTTAAATTGCAAGCAAAAAATCGTCTATATAAAATCGTAATAAATTTGATTTAACAATCTCGCATTTCATTTCGATGTAAAATGTTTTATTTTTATTTTGTTTTTAAAATTAACGATACCACACATCAACATCTAGAACAGATACCACGTAAAATGATCAGGGGGAAAATGTGCAGGTTATAGTAAAACAATTTCTTCTAATGTTTTAATAAAAACACTAATGTCCCAGAAACACATTATGATTTGTGTATCGAGGGTGAATGGGAGCGATGGTTTTCGTATATTATCAGAGCTTCTTTTCACATTTTGATAGCGATAACAACTCATAAAACGTACAGAAACCAAAAAAAAATTGGGATAGCAATTTAAAAAGTTTTTAAAACTGAAATAATAAGAACCCTTACTTGAAAACCATAAACAACTGGCAATGCAATTTAATTACTATATACAAATGTATTTTTAAATTAAAAATATTATAATGATTTTACTAAATATAAATAAAGTAATTTGTATATATATATATATTAAATGTGAATACTTCATTTACAATACATTATACGTATACAATTAACATCAATATTAATATAATTGCATTTTAACAAATGAGAAATGGAATTGATAATTACATTATTGATTCTCTTCACACTGCTTAAACGAATGGATTATAAGCTATTAGCTGATTAGAGATATAATAAAAAAAATGTAGGATATAATAAAATTAAAAAAAAAAACAATATAATTCGCTAAGGACGATTTAAAACACTAAAGTAATATTTATTTTTATTATGTTTGGGTCAGATAAAATACTTCAATTACCGCATATACTTATTTATAAGCTGTAATTTATGTGAAAAAAAAATATAAACACATAAATAATATACTCATAACTTTACATATAAATTCATTCATACATGACACAATTCTGTCAAAATTCATTTCAAATAATTTATCATCATTTCATATATACTACATATATATATATATATATATACGTATAATAATAGCTTTATGGGTTTGAGGTTTCTGTCAATATGTCATGACTAATATCGAAAGATATCCATAAAAAAAAGAAGAAATTATATTAAGAAAAAATTTAATACGTATATAAAGAAGGATATATTTTAAAAGAGCTTCAAGGTTTAAAATTATATATATTTAATAAGGCTTTTTCTATATATCATATATACTCATTCACTCATATCAGATAAAAGGTTTTTTTTTCTCCAAATATCTTAAAATTATAAACGGATATATAGTATACACAATACGATACAATATATTATATATTCAGATTATTCATGAATATTTTATCAGAATTTGAAAATTATTCATAAATCATAATATTGTATTATATATATATACAGAATTTGATATGTTTTTTATATATACAAATACATATATAGTATTGTTATTATTATATTATTGATTATATATGCATATATAAATTAAGATTATGTATGGTTTTATAATATCATGTATACCTTGTATACGTTATATTTATAAATTGAAAGCTTAACTTTTACGAAAAACAAATACATTATAATATATATTTATAATTTCTTCTTGTATACCAAAAAATATTACTTCAACAAATTAGTAATACAAACACATATGAATAAATATTTCAAATTAATTAATAAAATTTGCTCATCAATGTACAGTCCTTACCTTCGTAAGGTTGTAATCGCACTAAAAAATCAGATGCACTTGCATTTCGGTCGATTTTTACATATTAAAGAATTGGTACTGGTATATATCTTAAGGATTGCTTTATGTTTTTTTTTATGTAAAAAGAAAATGACTATACATATTTTCTGGGAGATGCATTAAAATAATATTAAAGTGGAAACAAGTATGGTTAGGGACGGGACTGCTTATTTATACATAGAATATAGAATTGTAATATGAAAATTTTATATTTATATATTTAGAATAAAACTTATAAATTGAAATTATATACGGAAAATTTATTTACTTTCTGTATATAAGAAATACCTACATAATTTATTTAAGGTATATTATTACTATACAATGTTAAATAATTTACTTAACAATTATATATAACAAGAAAAATTTTTACATAATATTGTGGTAAAAGATATTCAAAAGACACATTTCAACAAATTGCTTTATACATATTATAAATATAAATAGGACAAGTTTGTACTATTCACTAAAACTATATTATGTTTATGAGTAAATATGGATCTATATATATATATACAAAATAAAATACGAAATAGATTGCATTAAATAAAATCGTTAAATTTTATTACATATTTTAACAATGTGCATGAAGAAGTATACATAGTAATTTAATTACATTATAAGAATCTATTTATATAGATATATTTCGTATCCGCGGAATTTACGGAGGTATACAAGTTTATTAAAAAGAAAATGATAAAAACACATTTGTATAAAAGGACATATTTATAAAAGAATAATTTTATGTATTAGGTTACATTATATATATGTGATATAGATAGATATATATACAAAGTATTATATAGTATATTTTAAATAAATGTATATTGCATTTATATACATGACTAAATTATATTGTATATTTAACAAATATATGCGTACCATTGCTATATATACAACAATATTGTTTATTAAAAAATATTTATAACAAAATAAAATTACAGCATTGGAGAAAGGTTCAAAAAAACAACGAAATATATATGCATAAAAAAACTTAATATCGCGCTTTATATTACAATAAGCGACGATTGGTTTTAGCGTCCACCCACATTTCTTAATTTTTTAATAATTACACAATTTGTGGTTTTATTTACAGTATTGCATATATTAACTGTATACGAAGGAACCGGGATTCTTTGAAATCATGGAAAATTCAAATAGAAGATTGATTCGAACTAAACACCCCCAGATATATTTTTTTGAAAATTTTTACTTGAATGTAATGTTAACTATACACCACAGATTCAGTCACATGCATATACATATATTATTTTCATGTTTAAATACACCATCGTATTTTGTATTTTGTATATCTACTTTACAAGTACGTATAAATATATTTGAAAAAAAAAAATCAAGTTTACAAGCAGCTATACATTTTAAAAGCATATCATTAATATACAGAATTAATATTAAATATATCAAACGATATATATACATTTACATAAGCGATGTCTATCGTTGGGGTATATAAAATACATTTTTTTATGTCATCATTGAACGTTACTATATGTATATATAAAATAAATGCATTTATATACCGATATCAAATAGATATATATATCTATATAGATATTATTATTGTATGAGATTAGTGATGTCATTGATAACACCATGTTTTACTATATAGCATAAAAACAACATTATATACATTTTAAAACATAAATTTTACATAGGTTGTTTACATATATATATAGTATATATATTTATGCAAATTAGTCAAGTGTTACAGATTAAACTGTGAACAAAAAAAATATGAATTACTTTTTCATATATACACATAAACATAAAAAACGTTAACAATTTGCTATATATAGATTTATAGCTCTAATCACAATACATACAAGTACTATACCGATATATAAAATATAGCTACATATATACAATATTATGTGGAACACATGGTAAATTAATGATAACTTGACATTGGAAAAAACATTGTATACATACATATATTTATATATAAGATTATATTTCAAGTTTATTCATATTTCGCACCATTTACGTTGATGAGTATTAATGAATGTAATAAAAAAAATTATGAATACATGCTTGGTATTGTTTGGTTGAATATATATATATATTTAAAAAAGAAACGGATATTCATTTATATGCCTTTATGTATTTATTTATATAAATATAATATATACATATGAATGTAATATATAGCGATATAGCTTTAAATGTGATTATGATATGATTAAGTGATGTATGTATTATAAAATATGTGAATGAATATAATATAATATATGTATGGTGTATGTATAATATATATTATGAAGAGGACAATGTTTTATTTTAACACTCATGTTACATTTTAAGTGGACAATTAAAAAACAAAATAGATATATTTTACATATGTATATAATATATATACATAACATATAATGTGCTACTTTATATGACAATGCGGTATCAATTTAATACAAATATTAAAATATATATATAAATAAAAAAATATATCATATTTCTTTTAATAACACAATTATTATTGGGTTGAATTCAATATGCATATTATAAATAACACTTTTATAAACCGCAAATATATATTATAGTATATTATCTATACTTATGTCTAAAACAAAGACGTAAACTTTCACTTATAACTTACGATATTTGTCAATATGAAATAATAATAAAATCATTTTATTACTAAAAGAATGAAACTAAAATATATCATTTAATAAATTTATTTTTTAAATTTATTCTTCCAAATATATTCTATTTTAAGCATCCAAAGATTTGAAAAATATAACAAATCTTCAATGATTTATAATCTAGCTAAAAAACAATTCTCATAATAAGGCATATATCCTTCTATTTAAAGTAGAAAAATCATTTGGAATATCATCATACCAAAATTGTTTGTTAATTTAATTATAGATATAAAACAATTTTGCTTTTATCGCACACACACACACACAAAAAGCACAATGATTAAAATAAAACTATATAATAATATATTGAAAATAAAAATTAAAACCTTCATTAAATCGTCCTTTTTTCTATAATCAATAAAGCAGATGTTCAATTTGTATAAAAAGGAAAATCAAATTTTCTTAAGTGTATAGCAAATTGAATATAATTGTATATGTAAATAAATACAACATATTGAATAGGGTATGTTATGTATATATATAGTAATCGTTTTATTGTCCATATACCCAAAAATGGCAATGCGGTGTATATTATTATAATGGATACAAATATATGTAGGTATATACTCTTTATTATATGTATATACAAATATACATGGAATGTCTATCTCTATAATTATATATATATATATGGTAAATAGGTATAACATATTTTTCTGATTATATTAAATGATAATATATTTGAATATGAATATAAGAAAATGATAAACCGAAATATTGTCGTCGAAACAATAAATATAACCATATCTATAATATATGTATATAATATTAAAAACATTTCATTTTAATAATATATCATATAACATCATACATAAATATATAAAAACAACGCCAACACTTAAAGATCCCATTTTCTAAAAATCTTTTCTTGGTTTTTAGTATAATAATGATCATTTCATACCACATAATATTTATAGTATATGTATAAAACAGTTTAATATCACCGTCTTCATTTATTATACACATGCATATGTTTATTATATCATCTACCGACTCGATTGAAAATGATATACATACTTTAATCGTTTGAATGACATATGAAATAATATATAAATACATGGATTTTTGTACATATAGTGTTTTTAACAAATTTTAAGACTTAAAACGTATTTCATAAATTTTAAATATTATCTTCCACAATTTAATTTAACACGATATTACAAATTTCATCGTTATGATAGTTTCCAAACATTGTCTAAACGCCACAAAATTATTCTAAAACTTGTGACACTATTTATGGTGTGATAAATGCGACCTTATATATATTATTAACTATAAAACATTAGACTAAATTTAATAAAACTTAAATTGATTATTATATAGATAATGCGAGATATTTTTTATAATACACTGTCTCATTTATATATATATATAGTAATGTTCACATAATCCAAATATCAACACAATATATATATACAATTTAATTTTGGCCTATTGCCAAACACCTGTTACATTTATTTTCTCTTGTTATATACACATTTATTTACATTATTTATACATACAGAAATATAATAATATATATATATATATATATCGAATGAATTTCACAGACTTATTTATGTATATATATATTTACTAATATATTATACATGCAATAAAATATTATATACACACTCAACTAAACTATACAATATTCACAGACATACTATATTGCTGTATATATAAATATATATATACATTCCAAATATAAATATCACTTTATTATACAAATATTATAATCAATATAATAAATATATATACATGGAGGTATAAATACGTGATTTCAAAAGGAATGGCAACAAAAATGTTTGATTGGTTCATTGATGGAAATGAATAAATCCTGCATAAATAACATCAAAAGAAATTGAATTACCACCATTTCACATTTTTTTTTTCGTTTTCCATATGTATTAATCATAGCATATAGCATATAGAGCGTAAACAAATGTAAATAATACGGGAATGTAAAAATCAAAATATTGATTTGGCGTGCATTTCATTTGAAAATATATATTTTATATAAAAAATTAAATTATTTCCCAAGAAATTGAATAAAAATAGGTTGTGCGTTATATAATTTAGAAAATGAATCTAAATATTTGTGGAGTTTTGAATGTTTGATATTTCAACAACATATCATTAATCTCTATATAACAAACCATATTTATAGGGATGTAAATGAGTTTTTTTTACAAAGCTGTGTTAAAAATATAATTTGCAAACATTACTAAATAAATACAGGAACTATTCGCGCGATCATAAATCGGTTTAATTATTTTATCTGACTTAAAATAAAAAAATAAAAAAACTATATATGAATTATATTCAAGTTTTTATTACTATAATCCACATGTATTTTATTTTTTGTACTTTTATAAAAGAAAATTATTCAATTATTTTGTTTTTGTGTTTTTATTATACACATTTCCTTTGACGTTGTTAATGCGATATTTGTTTTTTATATTTTCATATCTTTTATTTATATTTATAAGAAATATTCGCAAAATAGAAACATTAAAAGAATATTATTTGACATTTGGTAATTAGAATTTTTATTATTTTTATAAATTTTAAATTAAATATAATATTAATGAAATTTTAAATAAATATATTGTAATTATTATTTTATAGCATTGTTTAATTTACTTAAGATAAGATATTTTGGTTTTAAGCAAATATTTTTATTTTCATTTCAAATAAATAATGTAAATCTACATCAAATTAGTTAACAGACTGTCATGGTTTTTATAGTTTAAATGAAATTATGGAAAATGTAGGAATTGATGAGTCAAAAGAACCAAAAACACTTTGTTTGAGAAATGCAAAAAAATATTTTCTTGAATCATAGCTATCTTATAAGTTGATCGAATATTGAAAATATATATTAGCTCAGCAGTAGTATAATTTCACAGTATGAAACCGAATAAAAAACATTTTTTATATCATTAACATTTATTGAATTGTAAACCTTTTCATGAAATATAATATAATATATCGAGGAAATAAAAGAAATATAAGAAAAAAAAACTATTCCAGAGTTTAATGCAAAAATCAAATATGTATATAAAAAAAAGATCAACATGTTAAATTCTTTTTCTTATCACATCATACATACATTATTTATATTGTCAAATTCATTCTTATTTACATAAAAACGGATGGATATTCATAAAATATATTTTTGTAATCTTTCTTCTATATGTATATAATATTTATAAATATTTATAATATCATGTTAAGTTTATTATATTATATATATAAATAAAATACATCTATCGCTTCAATATACATTTCATAATCACAAGAGATAACAAAGGACTTATAAATAAATATACATATTTTCAGAAAATGTATATGGTTTCCTATTTTAAAAGTAATATTAAGTCAATATTAAATATATACACATTTTTTATAATGTAAATGAGGAAAATTTTACATATAGTAGATGTATACCTATAATGCTATAATATATAGAAATGTATTCTAAAATATATTATTCTCATTAAAAATGACATCACGTAGTTAACCTATAACTCGATCATATACATATGATGATTATTATCTTGATTATATGCATACATACAAAAAATACTACATTTGTATTCATTATAAAGATATATACATATTTGAATGTACAATTCAATATATATACATAAATTCATTGATATGTGGCAATTTAATAATATATATACATATATCATATATACATTTATTTATGTAATACCAAAAAAACATATTTAAATATATGTTTATCAAAAAAATGATATACATTCATCATTATCATAACAAGGGGTTTTATTTTCCTTGCTGTTTAAAAAAAATAATAAAAGAGTAAAATAATAAGGAATCTGTACTTTATATATACACACAATACATATTATAATAATAATAAGATATAAACAGTATGACAAAAATAATTCTTTATCAGATAATATATATTCAATTCGATTTTGATAAATGTATATAGAAAATTACATTGTGTGGAAAATATTTTTATACATTTATGTATACAATAAATAATGCGTTTATTATAAATTTCCACATGAATTATTTTTGAACATTTGTGTATTATATATACAAATATACGTATGTTTAAATTGTATCCGTATTTATTTATGTATACATGATATCTATCTGTTTATATAATAATGGGAATTGATATTTATCAATATTCGTATTGAAATCGGATAAATGCGGTAAATAAATTACATTATTTAAATGTGTATTAAGTTTTCTATATATAACATAGTATCTGAAAAATATATAATGTATAAAATATTGTAATCGAATATAAATAATATATTTGTAATTGATTTTTATGTATAAAAAAATATATATACAAATAATTATTTTTATGGTTTATAGATAGATGATGTGAAGTGAATAATTTTATTTCATTTATATTTTAATTTGATTGCTTTATATTTATTCGATTTTTTCTTTTCATTAAAATATATTAGAATTGTGTGTAATAAAGTACATCATGCAAAATTTGTTAATTTGTTTTTTTTTTCTAATCTATATAAATATCTAAACACAACACCAAATTTAATATACAAGTTAAAACTGCCATATATTTCAAAACACCAAAAGCAAATCCAATATAAACAAATAAAACAAAGAAATTAATTTCATCCCTATTTAAATAAAATAAAATATATATGCATGTCATGTACTTTATATACTTTATTAATGTTGTATTGTATATTAATAAATTTTTTTACAATATATTACTGAATGTCTATCATCGTCGTCGTTGTCAACTATAATAAATAAATTGTGTATATATTTCTTTACAGTGGATTCTTGTTAAATGGTTTTGTTTACCTCATATATCTTACAATTTACCATACAAAAATTTTTATGAATTTGATGAAATACTACGTACTAATAATCTCATTTAAAAAAAATCAATTGTATTAATGATAAACAACGCAGAAATAGGGGATTGGGAAAGAGATCAATCAGAAAATAAATAATAAAATTGAAAGACTTTAATAATTGTAACAAATTCATGGGTTCCTTTCAACGAAGTATCACTGCGTTAATATATACAGATGATTGTTAAACCAAAATTTCCAAACAAACAAAAACATAGTATAAGAAAACAAACAAAAATATATATTATAACAAATAGAAAAGTAAAATACATATCATTCTGAGCCAGGAAAAAAACGTGATTTGACTAATATTTTTTTTTATATTATATATATCTATTTAGTATATATATTTGATGAAATGAATTTTTACGATATAGAAAATGAAATCTTTCACGATTTGAACTAATGCGTAAACCTTAAAATAAAATATATGTTTTTTTGGTATTATTTTCAAACTTTCGCTGGAAAACTTTTGTGTGAAATAAATAAATGAAATATGTCAAATAAAAAATGTACTTGCATATATACGATGAAATTTAAATGTATCATTTCGAAATCATACCGACAAAGATATTTTATATCCACTTGATGAATTATAATTTTAATTTTGTAACCAAGAATAACGATAAAGAATGTGCTGCTTGAAGATCTATAGAATACATTTATTAAAAAAAATAAATCAATTTATTACCTTCAACCTCGAAAATGTATATACATTCTATATACCTTATGTATGGGATTAATAAAAGCCCTTGAATTCAAAATTGTATAAAAGGAAGAATTATTAAAATCTATATCCTATATATATAAGGTAAATAGTATATTATATATTATGATTGTTATATATTATCATTAATTATTTGCTATAAAATATCATGATGTAAATCATATAGTATATACGTAATAATTAAAAAAATGCGGGGTATATATAAAGAATTGCAATAATAATATACATTTTTTATGAACATTTATTTATATATATATTTTTATATGCTTTGTTATATTTTACCACATGTTATAATATATATATCTATTATATATATGCACTATGGTACTATTAAAAATGGTTGTTATATATGAAAATGTTTAAAACACATATGGTATATAATTAATTTTTCAGAATAATTATATAAGGGGGCCATAATGAATGCGATACATGTAGAAATAATGCCACAAAAACCTATGATGATCTATGAATTTGCAGTAGCCTTAATGTATTATATGGAAAAAAATATAATAAGGCAAAAAGCATCACAAAACACAAATATGAGGCGCGAACGAATCTAAATATATACTGCTATATAATTCCCTCGAAAACATATCCGGAAAATGTACATATGCTTATACAATTTTAATAGGAAATGGACATTATTAAAAATATATCATTTTAAGTAATTTAATTTAAAAAATGAATACTAAAAACAGATTTTTTTCTGGAATACAAATGCAACAAAATCTATATCATTGCAATTTCTACATAAATAATTTTATGAAAATCAGGAAGATACAATATTATACAATATTCTTCAGTTAGAGATAAACATATTCTAAAATATCACCCTAAAAATATAATATCATGCATGGGGTTTTAAGTTGAAACTATGTTCCTTAAAAGGTTAATAAACGATATACTTATTTATTTATATATATTCACTATATGTTCATATATTCGTTGAAAATGTAATATAACATTAAGGATAATTGATTTTTTTTAATTACAGTTTTCTTTTCTACCACACCGCACATAAACATTTTAAACACCCATTAAAAGAAAGATATATAGAATCTAATATTTAAGAAAAAAAAAACATATAATAATGTCTAAATTTTATACTCATTATTATTATTTTGTTTATTACTATATCAAAATGTAAATTAAAAATTAATTTGAATAATAATTGCATGCAATTTTTATTTAGTTGAATAATTCAAATATTTATATTATGTGTGTTATATTTATTAGCATTGAAATTGTTGTTTAAAATTTTAAAAATAATTTGTATATGTGTATTTATAAAATGCATATAACAATGAAAATCCGTATATATTACAACGAAGAAAATTAATAAAAAATATCCTATTATTCGAGAGGTATTGTATTTAGTAATATATATATATAATAAATTGCTGATTATTTATAAAAAAAAGATATTCATTCATTTAAAAAACAAAACGACTATGTAACTGCAAAATATATATACATACATATAAAGTAAGAAGGAGTATTGTAATACACAATATAGATTATAGATTTTCATGAAAATAAATTTGCATCATATTATTACCATATATTGAGATAAAAGATATATGAAAAACAATGTCATATACTATAATTATGTTTTGCATGAGTATACATAAAACATTTTACTGGAATTTCTATTTGTATTGTAAAAATGGTCATGTAATATACTTAAAGGAATTTCAATTTGAATTCTTATATAAGTTTTTTTTTTGCAAATATAGTGTATATAAAAGTAATCGATTGCATATTCTACTGTTATTTAAAAACATTTAAAGGAAAAATATTAGGTCTTAAGTGATAAATGTTATTTGGAAAAAAATACTATTAGTCTATTACAGATAAATCTATTGGAAATTATCATGTTCGCATAATTTAAAGTTTTCTCAACAAGTTTTTTTTTTATAAATAACTTGTTGATTTTGATTATATAAACAAGTTATATATAGAAGTTTAATTTCAATATATACGACATGAAAATGAATATACTGCATATGACAATTTCTTCTAATAAGGGATGTCACAAGAGGTTAATCAAATTTTAATCATTTATATGTTAAAAATATATATATATTATTATTGATAGTAATAATAAACAAAAAATATCATATTGAAAGTTTATAAAAATGTATAATCTGAATGTATGTTATTAGTTCTATTGTTCAGGTCAAATGATTTTATGATATAACTTTAATGGATAACATTTTCTTATTGAATTTTCTTTTAATTTATAAACAACTATATATATACGTTTAACTTTTCTTTGTATCAAACACATATTTAACTATATTTAATATACTTATATGTATTTTGTATTTAATTAAATATAAAATGAAAATGACAAATTTTATTACATTGAAATTATAACAATATAAGTTTTTTTTTCTGTATTCTTTTTGTTTATTTATTATTGATTATACATAAAATATATTTAGTATATAAAATATAATCAGTATATAAAATAAGAAATGGAATAGTAAAATAAAATACATATATATATAGTACACAAAAAGAAATAGTGTTTTGTTGTTTTTTTTATTGGTTTATTAATAAAAACAATAACTTTTTCGACTATTATATCTTTTCATATATTTTATATAATAACCGATAAAGTTTTTAACCTATATATGGAAGAACGTACAATGGAAACATATTTTTACAATACAATTTATGAATTTATGATAATCATATATAAAATGCGCCTTTATGGATGTGTATTTGTACTGTATATATGAGTACAAGTACATATACGTCCTATATAAAATTATCAAAAAACATTTATATTATTATATAAATAATCTTACAATATGTTGAATAAAGTTTCTTAATAATTATATACATTCTTTTTTATATCAATGATTGACATACAACTCATTTACAATTCAGAATATATAAAATAATACAGATGTTTATGAAGTGTTCTTTAATTATGATAAATATATGTTATAAAGTTTGAATAATATATGTACATACAATTGTGCGTAGTTTTCCAAAGGGAATTCGGTACGATTTTGTTAAGGAAATTCTGTATAATTTTCTGAGGATAATAAATGTTTGTAATGAATTTCATTCAATAATTTTTGGGTAGATTAGCGATATGAGTTATTTTAACAAAAAATTAGGTTAAAACCTCAAAAGTTATCCTTAAGATTTCGCACATTACAATTTTTAACCCTGATATGCGATTATCACAGACTATTTATACATAACATTGATATATAGAAAGATTGAAATTAAAATTGAATATAGGTTTATTATAGAAACAATTCAATTGCTTTATATATTGTATCTAAATATGCTATATAGGAAAAATCCTATAAATTAACATAAACAAAAATAATTTTAATAAAATTTGCATTAAAAATATATAGATATAAAACTTATCACATTTCATATTATTTGAACATTATTCATTAAAACAATAGAATTACAATTATATTAAAATATCAGCATATGTATACATAAAATGATGAGGGAAAATTCAAATGCATATTTATTTATATATAAACATAATGCATTTATGGTGTTCTACATATATATACATTATAGAATTATATTGTATAGACGACCGTAAAGCATATACAATAATATAATTAGAGTATACAATATATATATAAAAGAAATATAAACAAACATATATGAAAATATTGTAAATGAAAAATAATCAATAAATTTTATTGCCATTAGTTCATAGTTTATTATATACTTGTCGTTTATGTATATTATATTTTCATAATATGAATTAATAATATCTGAAAGTAAATGTAATATATATATAGAGATAGATTGCATTTCACGATTTCACTGAAATGTTTTAAATGTGTGATTATATATATTATTGAATCTATTTTCATGATTTAAGGTCATCTTATGTATTTTTATCATTCCATAATATGTATTATAGTTTATTTTTAATAATTAATTTCATATGCATAGTAATATAGTATAAATATTCTAATGTCATTGATGCGGTTATTGAAAGATGAAAACAAAAATTTTTAATAATGTTTATCATACCTTTTTTAATTTTTGACACACAGTTTATTTTTTTGATATTTCCATTATAATTTATATATTTTTATCCTGCGTTTATTATTTTTAGTTATAAATTAAATTATAGAATATCAAAAAATAAATAATTAGCGATTTGTATTATATTCTTATTCTAATGTCATTTTTTGATTACAAAAAGTTATTGCAAATTTAAAACAATACATTAAATTTCAAAGCAGACATTTTAGTTTAAACATAAAACTTTCATTTACGTAAACATATAAGGTGATCTAAAAAAATATACCGGTCATAACGCCGAAGTAGATTCTGTTATGAATTCAAAGTCGAACTAAATTTATGTTTATGTTCCACGATCGATTATATTATAAAGAATGAAAAGTTAATAATTGTATTCTTTAAGGAAATACATTTATTTATATTGGCAAGCATTTCAAAAATAAGGTAAAACAACCATTGAGATTCTGTGGGTGTACATTTTAGAGCACCTTGTATATAGATACGAAACAAAACGATAATAAACAAGTTAATTTTAATTAATTATATTATATATACTCTTATATAATAAAAAAAAATCCGAATGTATATAGTGTTAGCTATATAAATATACATATTTGATATAATTTGGAATAGAAAATGTTTATGATAAATATATTCTTCTTATACTTGGTTTTTTTGTATATATAATATATAAAGGTACAATTCATTATATGTATATGATAAAATTTTAATTAAACATTTATTGTTATTCTTATCAACGAATGGGTTAACATTAATAACAGGAGTGTATGTTTATATTAAAAGTTAAATCAAGAAAAGTTTCTTAATTAATTTTTATTATATATATATAAATGAAATTGCATATTGTGTTTTTATTCAAATTTTCAATGTTTATTAATACAAAAAATAAAATATATAAAATGTTGTCCTTTCCTAACAAATATTTATAATACATATTTAGAGAAAATATTTTTCGAAAATATATTTAAAAATACCACTTTAAAGACCACAGTCAGTTAATCAAAATATAACAAACTCCGAATATTAAACTCAACATAACACAAACAAACTAAACATATACCTTTAACGTTATACGGTTATATGTTTTACCAATTTACACATATAATGACTGATGCATAAAAATACTTACACACAAATTTACACAAAGTATTAATTCAGAAAGGATAGATTATATATAAGTACACAAAACTCTTTACATTGTTTTAATTATAATATTCAAAAAAAAGATATTAAGAAATCGCTAATCTCGCATCAGCATACACATAATTCTATTTTTCCAAGTTTAATAATATATGTTTTATATAAAATCTGTTCATTTTACTTATTATAATAAATATACTTTAAAATTAATTATAAAATTTATAAAAATAAATTTTCATATAATGTATAATATCATCAACATATTTATATAGAAATTTTATCTAATATAAATATTTTCCCTTATTATATTAAAAAAATAGGTGAAAACTCTCAACTTGACGATTTATATACAAGATATAGACAAAGATTAAGAAAATCCTTATTTATATCAGGATTAATAACAGCTTTTGTTGCTTGTATTTTATCAATTATATTATGCTGGCAGGTAAATATCTATTTATTAGTATTATTAATTTATCTTTATTTATATTATCATTAAATATTGTGTTTTTTTTTATATTAAAAAATGATATTAACAAAATTTTGTCATATTGAAAATATTTCATATATAGTTACATCCATTAGCCGATATTATATTATTGTTTATGGCTGCATTTGTAATATGTGGTATATTATTAGCATTACAATTTCCAATTGTAATGGGTTCGCCAATTGCGGCATTAACATTTGCAATCATAACTACGTGTGCCTTAGGTACAACGGCAACAATTGTCGGTGGTACAATTGCACCATTACCATTATTTGCATTAATTTTGGTAAGTTGACTGAACAGTCGTTTTTAAATGAAAATAAAAATGTTTGTATTTAATCAACAAAAATAGATACTATATCAATTTTTTTTTTGTATGTGAAATTCATTCAATAACATTAAATGGATACATTTTATGTGATGAAAAACTGAAACTCATTATATAGTAATACATTTTAATTTAATGTATGGTTTTTTTCGAAGTAAAGTGATATTATAGCTAAAAAAAATACATGGTTTATTTTTATATAATAAAATATATTATATATACCTTATTTAAAATTAAAACTTTATACATTTTGTCTTAAGTACTTTTAATATTGTATGTATATACCACCACATACATTTTAGGAAAAGTCTTTTTTTTTTCTAATGAATTTTTTATGGCATTTCAAAGTTTTTGTTTTCTTCATTGCTTTGCTTTTATGTATATTGTTTTTAAAGCCCATGTAGTGAATTTTATGCGATCAAAAAATCTATTTTCCTTCGTTATCATAATAAAAATTTGTTATATATTTTCCAGTTATTTTCTCATTTTTATTCTATTACCTAAAAATTGTATATTTATAAGAAACGTATACTTTGATAGAATAAATAAACACTATGTATATAATATATATATAGCTATATTTTAAAGTGTATTCAATATTTATTTATATGCCTCTAATATATGTTTTTATTTTATTAAAAAATTACAGGGAGTTCATACAATGTTACCAATATCATGGCCTGTATCAGTTGTATTAGCCGTAATACTATCAATAATACATTTGGGTTATCGTATAGCATCAAATATTGATAACTTTCCATCAATATTTATGGAACAGGTGAGCGTTTTTCATTAACAATGTAACATAAATATATTTTGCATAAATATTTATTCGTAAACAAAATAAACAAAAAAAAAAATGGTAAAAAATAAAATATAAAACAATTTTTTTTAATATTCTATATATGAATTCTAATGCGAATATAAAGGATATTATTATTTGTATATATGAAAATACACAATATTCTACTTTGAATAACAATTGCCTTATTATTATTATTATACAAATATCATATATATATATCATATAACATACATTTATATATAGATCAGGATATGTATTTTATTTTATAATAATTATATATATATATATATATATATAGCTTTTAGCAGAAGTTTTATTATTGGCAACAGCCAGTATATCAGGTTTATACTATCGTATAATGTCAGATGCAGCACACAATCGTACAGTTGATGGTACTCGAACGGGAATTGAACAAAGAGTTAAATTGGAATGTGAACGTGAACAGCAAGAACAATTATTATTAAGTGTTATACCGGCATATATTGCGGCCGAGGTAAGAATATATATATTTTTATATGTTTATCCATAAAAGTTATTACATCAAAATAAAATTAAATTGTAAGGAATGTATATATAGAAAAATTAATTTTCATTTATTAGAAGAAATAAAAAAATACTATTTTACTGTGTGTATTTTATCTATTGCTTTAAAAATGCTTTTTAATATATATATATATACTATACATATCTTATATTATAATAATAATAATAATTGAATTGTAATATATAGTAATATAAATTGTATTTAGTTCAATAATAATTTTTTTGTAATTGAAAGTTATTGTTCAAAATTAATTGAATTTTTTTCTCTTATACCCAATTGCAGTAGGTATATAAAAAAATGAAAATTATTCAAACCAGTTCAATATGATTTTTCATTTCATCCATTTTCATAAAATGATAAATATTTAACATGATTAGATTTTAGATAGTAATGACGGAAAGTTTTTGATGAATCCATGAATACATGAATATTTGTATATGGTTTATTTTCATGATTTAATAAAATATTCCAACATCATTCACTCGAAAACTTTTCATTCACATATAATTTTTAATTTTGCAAAATGTATAACAAAAATATATATAAAATATAATGGTTTATTTATAGTAAACGTGAATTGATTTTTATTGAAAATTTTCATTTGTTTTCAATTGAATAGAAATATTATATTTCATTTGTATATATCACAAATATTTCAAAACATTGTACAGAAATACTATATATATATAATAGGTATTAAAAAATTATCATGCAATAATTATACAATTCATATATACATACATATATATATATATATATATATATATATAAATTAATTTTATCGATTTCTTTTAATGATAAATTTAGTTTAAAAAATACATTTATACAAATAAATAATACCAATAATGTAACATATATATAGAATGTGGTTACAATTTAATTTTGAATTAACATATATAACAAAAGTTTAAATAATTATATATATTATGATATATTGCTACAGGTAAAACGTAGTATAATGTTAAAAATGGCTGATGCATGTCAACGAGCTGGCGGTCAACAAACACGTTTTCATGATATGCATGTACAACGTCATAATAATGTATCAATATTATATGCAGATATTGTAAATTTTACACCACTATCAGAACAATTAACGGCCAGTGATTTAGTGAAAACTTTAAATGAATTATTCGGACGTTTTGATCAGATTGCTCAAGTAAATCACACAAAAATAAATTGATTAAATGAATTTAAAAAAATCCAACGTCGTATTTTTAATTGTTTATATTCGTTTATACTTTATATATATATATATATATATATATATATATAGGAAAATCAATGTTTACGTATCAAAATTTTAGGTGATTGTTATTATTGTGTATCAGGTTTACCAGTTTCCCGTCCACAACATGCCGCTAATTGTGTAAATATGGGGTTACAAATGATTGAAGCCATACGGTATAAATAATAAATATTTATATTAATATTTAAAATAAAATGTCAAGTATATTTTTTAATCAAATTTTTATCGTTATTTTTGATCTTTTATCAATTTCATTGTTATGCGAATATACCATAAATGTATAAAAAATAAAGTAGCTATACACATAAATATTTGTTTATATTGATTTTAATCTGCGATAATCCGATACCATTTATGCGAAAATAATAAAATAAAAAATTCAAGCGATTAAATTTCAATTAATGTTTAGCATTATATATATAATACGTAAATCAAATACACATCGTGTAACTAAAGTATTGAAATTTCCATTGCGTGAAGTGAGTTTTTTAATGGGAAAATAATATTTATTGTTAGAACTTTCCTAAATATGGGATTTAAATAATCCCGAAAATTAAATTAAGTTTAAAGTCATTTCATTAATACATTTACATGTATACCGGAAAATAATTTCTGGTCTGGTTTGAAAATAATTATTTTTTTTAAAGTATTTTGAATAATTTCTTGCAACACCGTATTGCATATACTCTATATACATATGTGTATATAATTTTGATATATCTAGATATGAAAAATAATGTTATGCTTATGTTTTAATTTATTTATGTTCATAAATCAAATCGGATATTTACGTGTATTGTTTTATAATTAGATTTGTTGCAATATAATTTTTTTTTTAAATTAAATTTAAATAGATTAACCAGTAAAGTAAAAATACGAATTAACCATAAATGAACTGATTATAATAAATAATTATCGACCGTATTTGGCATTTTATATTTTTCCAATATAGAGTTTAATTTTAGACTATAAATTGAAATGAGTTAATTTTTTAAATTCCTAATTATATTATTCTATTGGTAATAGAAAAGACATTCCGTGGTGTTCTCTAGTATAAATGTTCAAAACGGTTATTTAAATGTTAAAATTGAAGAAAATCACAAAAATAAAAAAAAATTTAACTGATCTACTATTCAAAAGAAAACGGCAGAATAGATACCGTGATAGTATATCTATTTTATTTGATATATGCAACTGAAAAAAATAGTTGTTGGCGGAATATAAAAAAAAAATATAATAAAATTATTACTTATAACAACTTTGGATATAATTACCATAATAAAATATGTACTTTTGTTCTTTTATATACAATAGATTTGTACGTGAAGCTACTGGTTTTAATGTAGATATGAGAATTGGTATCCACACTGGAAATGTTTTATGTGGTGTACTTGGATTACGTAAATGGCAATTTGATGTATGGAGTGATGATGTTACACTTGCAAATCATATGGAAAGTGGTGGTGTAGCTGGGTATATATAATAATATTCTATAATATAATAATATTCTATAATATAATAATATTCTATAATATGATACATACATTATTTTTTTTTTGTCTTACAAAATTCTTCTTCCTCTCATATATAAATAAATAAGCGAATTATTTTATCTAGAATATATGATATACATATTTATTTGACACAGTTTATATTTATATATATATGATGTTCATACACTATTTATATGATAATCATAAAAATAAAATATGACAGCAATTTTTATATCATTCGTTATAAAAATATGTAAAATATTATAAATATATGCGGTAGTTGACAGTATATATATTTTTAGACAATGATTTTTTTATCAAAAAATAAGGTTAAAAATAATATATGGAATATTTCATTTTAACACATACATTTTTTTTAGTTCATCATTAAATTTGAATGCAAAAGCATAAAATCCAATCCATTATAAAAATTCTAATTTAATTTATATATGCTTTTAATTTGAACCATATATAGACGTGTACATATTACAAAGTCAACGCTTGATTATCTCGGCGATAAATTTGAAGTAGAACCCGGTGGTGGAGCGTCACGTGAAGCCTATTTAGCCGATCATAAAGTTGAAACCTATCTTATAATACCGCCAAAAGTAAGTATTTTATTAAGGATTTTATTTAAACAAAAAGTATTTAGGAAAATTTTTAAATAAATTTTATTGTCCATTTACATTCGTTGTGGTAATTTCCTCGATTATGTATAGTAAATTAAGTAAAATAACAAAATTCATTATATTAGATTCATTAAAATTCGAATGATAAAGAAAAAAAAATTAAAAAATAATTGAAGAATTGTTTTATCATGTATAGCTAACATTCTTGTTGTTAGGATATAAATCACATTATTTTTTCTACATAATATAGTACACATTTTTAATATGTTACACAATGATAAAACTTTGTGATTATGAATGCAAATCGTGTGCAAGTATACATAAATTTGAAAAATCAGCCTATAAATATTCCAAGCACATAACGCATATTTTTATATATGCACGTCCTTAATTTTCATATTTATTTTTATATTTTGTTTGGTTTCGGGGTAAAAAGAAAATACAAAATAAATATGTAAATTATATTATTTATTTTTCAGTTTAATTTAAAATCTTTCAGACTTTATTTATTATAAAAGCACCACCCCTTCTGTTTTGTGAAAATTCTATGTTATATAAAAATGGGTGTTGTTATTTTTTTTAAAACATTTCCTTTATTTGAAACAAAAAGTCAATGATGAAAAATATATTATTTTCTTTAAATGAAAACTGTATACAATTTCATTTTGGGTTAATTTACTTTATAGTTATGTAAAATGTTAAATATACAATATATAGATATCTATATTTATATTCATGCATGTATTTATAAAAACTTTCCACTTAATATATATGCGTTAAATACGACAGGTGTAATCATGTCTGTATAATATAATCGAAAAATATAGATATATAAAGATATAGATAAAAAGGTTCACATTTAAAGAAAAATAATTCTTGTTTTCTTTTAACATCAACTCTATATATTACAAAATAAATATCCTACGGCGATTCGGGTTTTTTTTTTATTTTTAAACTACGTTTAAACTACGTTTAAACTATTCAGAATTTTACCATTCGTTTTAAGCATTTTATACAGAGTAAAACAAATATATATTTTTTTATCGAGTTTATTTATTTGCTTTATCTAAATATAGATGGGTACCCGTTTATATAATTATATACGATAGTAATAAATATCAAACGAAATAGTTGAACTGAAATAATATAATTTAGTATTACAATTATTTATTTAATTCAATATATTAGTTGTTATATGCAACCCTTAAAAAATATATATATATTTAAATTAAGCACAATTTTATTTATATATATATATTATAAATTAAACACAACACAATTTAAATTAAACACAATTTTATTTTTTGTACCAAACTATTGCACTTTTCCATTTAAAGGATGGATCCATGAAAACCCCGATTAACGATTAATTCATTTGTCTTCATTCGCAGTGATTCTTAATCTTTTGTTTTTTTAATCGCGATGGAATAATTTCTTTAGAAACTTTCGAATAGAAATAAATAACAATTCATTTATCATCGTTGTATGTCATAACTTGCATAGGTTTAACAAAGAATTAAATGAATTAACAAACTGTAGTAACAAAATGTACTATTTATAATTATTAAAAAAATATTGGCTTTATACTATTCAAGTAGTTTTATATTCGCAGATAAATAGAGGACATATGTATAAAATCGTTTCCTATTTCTATCTATACATAGATATATCATAAAATAAAATGCCATCTCTATTGATTTTACATTATGTATATAAAAACATATATTGAACGTTTTTATTTGTTTGTTATTTACAAAAAATTCAGGAAAAAATTATATGAAAACGTAGTATAAGAAAATATAAAAATCGTCGTATATTTAAAATCTCATCGTCGTCAAATGTATATATATATATATATACAAAACAAAATCAATAAATGAATAAAAGGATATATGTATATAGTTTTTTCTGCACATTTTTGTAGTTTTATTCCTGAAAATCTCCTTATTAAATGTATATATAAGTATTGAGGTATGAAAAACGCTGCCAGTTCAATACACATAGAACAGAAAGTACTTTTATGTAAATATAGTCTGGATGATGTTTGGATTTTAAATTAAAATTAATTCAATTGTATTTGCAAACGGCCTATAGCTCAATCTACAAAACACGTAATATATAATTCGTTCATTATGGTATGAAGATGGAATTCGTTTTATAAATTTTAATTATTATTATATTTCTATATAATAAAATCTCCATGAAAATGTTTCATAAAGTTTGCCAATATTTTTCACCACGGTATAATTTTTTGGGTATTTGTACGTATTTTCTTAAACGTCTTCTAAAGTAATAATATATTTGAGACATTTCATTGTATCCGACAATTGTAAATATAAATTTCCTTCATCATTTTCATTTATAGTTATACAATATAAGTGTAACTGAAATAGTTATCATTTTCTTGATTATAATCAAGACATACTTTCCAATATAATTCAAATAGCATAAATTTTTTAATATGAATACATTTCTACTCACTCAGTTGTTTGAATTTATAAATTAAAACTTCTTAAAACTAGTCGACAAAGTACCACTAACCTGAAAGAAAATCGATGAGAAAAATTTATCATTTAATAAATTGATAAAAAATAATAGAAAGATTAATGTATTTTCTTTTTAACAAAATGTTATTCACCTGATTGAAATTTTGTAGAATACACCGCGCCGCTGATAACAGCAAACATCTTGAAATTGTCCAATTGATAAAAACTTAAATTTTGGAATCAATTTCTAAAAAAAAAACAAACTGTTCTGAAAACCACAGTAAAACAAAAACAAAAAATTTATTATTATTATTAAGAGAATTATATTATTACACATTTTAGAATCTAGCAAATAAATCAAATGAAAATAATATGCAACTATAATAAAATAAATATTTGTGAATATAAAAAGTCCAGTAAAATACTAATACGAATACTTCATAAATAACCAAATAACCATAATGTTTGGTAAAACTTATTGTATTTTACAACAAAATTTTATTTGCCTGTTTGGACATTTATAGAGTTCTCATTTGATTATTACAGAATTTTATGCAAACATCAAAAAAGTGTACCGCCGATTATAACAGCAAATATTTTGTTTTGCAATTTTTCGATCAATGAAAACTTAATGTTGGCCAGCAATTTCTTAAAAAAAAAACACTATACTGAAAATCACAATTATAAAACTAATAAATTCAACTTCACATTATAAATGAGATGATATATATTTATATATATTTACACATTTTAAAACCAATCAAATAAATCACATGAAAATAATATACATTTCAAATAAACTTTTCCAAAATCAATATAAAACCATACTTTTCAAATAACCTTGTAAAGTGAACCTTTAATGAACCCAAAAACCAGTATGTAAAAAGACAATAGACAATTTTTTTATATATTTTTTTCATATCATTTCATATCAATTATAAAAACCTACATTGAAATAAAACAACAAAATACATCACGAATAAAATAAAAAAAAATCGATTCCCGTATTAAAAAGTCCCGTAGAAAATTTATTATTTGTTATAATATATGGTGCGATATGAAATGAAATAAAATGATGTTTGATGGAAAAGAAATATATTGATAGAATATAAAAAAAAAAGTTAAATATGTAAATACTAAACAATACATATTTTTAATAACTAGATTTTGTGTTTTTGATTTCATACGATCGTTGTTATATTTATATAAATATGTATATTCAGTGCTAAAAGCAAAAATCTCAATGCAATTTCAAATTTCTTTGGTATACGGAATAAAATATTGAATTCACATTCATTCGATCATCGTGGTTTCCCATCCAATTTGTAGTTATGTTATAATTATTTAAAATCCCAAAACAATTTATGTATTTATAAATACCCGTGGTAAATCTTTTAAGATATAGGAAAAATAATTGAAAAAATCGGACTATTTGCAAGTAAGGAGGTAAAAGAATTGATCAGAAATCCTTAACCACCTAGACTACAAAACGAGTGACAAACACTTTTTTGAAAAATCGCCGCATTTTTCCAAAACTAAAATAATAAGTCACATACTCCACCATGCTTAAAAGTTAATACTCTTTATTTAGTGTTTTTCTAAAATACACACATTTTTTACTCATATAATACTGACTTTTATCTTCACAATATTTAAAAAATATGTATTATAAATATATAAATAAATCTCTATAAAATTGATGATCCTTTTTGTTTGCTTGAATGGACGTACAAAAAGTGTATTTATTTATTTATTTATTTTTTAGTTCTGTAACACAATGTATTATTTATATATATCTATGGCTTTAACCGTCTTTAACTATGCTGAAAGAAGTATTAAAACGCGTGTAGCTTTAAATATGCTGAAGTATAGATATGTATATATAATTTATATGAATTATTATGGTCTATTAGAGTAAACTTTAGTTGTATATTTTTTGTGATATAATAGTTATTATCAATAGTTAAACTTTTACCTTTTAAGTGTTAAACAGATATATAAACTCGTAAGTATATTCATAAAGACACATTTTTAATGTGTATTTAAGGAAGAAACAAATGTGCTGGGGTTTCTTTTTGTCGTAATGATCGTATATGAAATCTTTATATTCATATATAAAAATATAGAATTTATACTGAAAAATTTACGCTTTCAAAGTTTTTCCAACGTGGTAATTTTTTTTTCTTTCCCTCCGATAGACCTCTTGATATAATCGATATTTTTTTTAATATATATAAAATCAACGAGAAGGATAAAAAAAATGGGATATTAAATGAATTTGACATATTTCGCATACCTTCGTTTAAATCAAAATTAATCATTTTATTGTTTTGTAATAAACGTTTTTTATTTCATATGTTTTTATTTCATATAATAATACATATAACAACCAACCATATCCATAACCATAGAATATGCATCTATAAAATCCAATATATATATATATATATATATATAGAATATAGATTATTTTATTAAATGAAATGGAATTAAAAAAAAATGATTGACCGCAATATATAATTGTTTATTGATAAAACAGAAATCTGGGGGTATTTATATAGCTTTTGCATATAAAATAAAAGTGTATTTTGCCTGTAACTGGTATCTATATATTTATAGATAAATATTTTTATTGGATTTTTTAATTCCATTAACAAATCATCAATATTGAATTTTATATAAAAGAAACACATCAATGCGGCGGCAGGTATTGTATATATAAAAATGTAATTATTGGAACGTTTTCAGCGATATTCATAACTTTATAGAAAATGTTCATCTTACGACCGGTCTGAAAAAAAATATATTTTGAAATGATTGTATTTTTTTTTTGGCCAACGTCAAACATTAAAAGCAAATTAAAACAATGCATATTTACAATATTAGCTAGTAGTAAAACTATTAAATACTATCTATACCAAGCATTTCGTACGGATTTTTATATAAGTAAATATTATATGAAGCACGGATATATAAATATACGATTATTATAATTTCTATTTATACCGTCAACAGGCATAAATATAACTCTTATATGGATATATATCCTTATAAGAAAAAAAAAATATAACGAGAGTATAAACTAAATGCATTGATATATACTACAAAACGATTTAGAACATATAACCTGCTATAGAATCACATTAAATCCCTTTTTATGTTGTGATACACATAAATGTATATATATATATCTAATTTAATGATAAAGAAAATTGACTTACGTACTTAGACTTTTTATTGTACATATACTTTGTATGTATAAAAAAACACTTTATTCTTTAATATACAAAATAAACTTAAAACGTATATATGTACTCTTGATTTACAATTTAGTAATTTAATCGACGTAATTGAAGTCAGGCGTCGTGCATAACTATTTTACAAATATAAATAATCATCTGTTGGTATATGCATATAAAAAAGTCAGAGTATATATACAAATAAAAATTTTCTTCTTAAATGATTTAAACATTCTGTCACGTTCTTAAAATAAAAAGAAAATTATAGTTTTTTTTTATTTGTATTTACATAAAAATTTTATCTTATACTCTTTTTTCCACCATGATAGAATACGCGTATTATTAAGTGAATTAAAAATTAAAGAATTCAATTACCGAATATATATAGGATATAATAAAAAATATAGGAAACTATATGATGTGGAGAAATAATAATGTTAGCATTTATAATACTCATTTCTGGTGTTTTTTTCTAAAACTATAAGTATATATTTCTTACGGGTTTTCGTTGAACAGAATTCATATTATATAATCTTATTTCATTTGATAAATATAATTGTTATTTCCATTTAGAAATCAACAAATGATTTAACAAAATTAACGGAAACAACAACGCATTACATAAAACCACCGGATAATCTGTCGGTAAATAAAATTTGTATATCAGAACCGGAAGAAGAACAAGTAAAAACACCATTAAAATCACCCGATGATTTTGATAAATCGCCAATGGATAAAGATAAATTAACGCCAACGATAAATGAAGAAACTGAAGCATTAACAAATGAACATAATAATCAGAATAATAACAATAATAATAATAATAATAAATCATCACTTTCGTTACCGGTTGAACCGCCACCAAATGGTCCCGTTGAACGTGATCGTAGAAAATTATCTGTACAAGGTACACAAATACACGAACAAATGAAAATGAACAGAATAAACATATTAAAAATTAATGCAAATAATATTATATATAGGTTTAATGGCATTTGCTGAACGACGAAGATCATCAAGCACATTTTCCGATATGCGTAAAATGTCAATATCAAATGGTGATGGTATTAATATGCGATCACCAGGTGGCATAGCAACACCCGGTGGTTTACCAACAAGGGCACGTCCATCATCAAAAATGACAAAATATGTTGAATGTTGGGGTGCCGATAAACCATTTGCAAATATTACCGATTCAAAAATGGCAAAAAATATTGGTTTAGCCGTAAGTTATATAGATAAATATTATCATATACAATTACCAAACATATTAAATTTTATTATATTTGAATTATATTTATGTAGAGCATAGCAATGATTGAATCGAATTTATTACCACCAGAACGACGTTGTTCAGATTTCAATTGTTTTGGTCCACCGTCTGAGTTACGGCCAATAACAATGTGGTATCGTAATAGTACAATTGAAAATATGTTTCGTGAACAACCCGATCGTCATTTTCGTTATGATTTAATTTGTTCATTTATTATGTTTTTATCATTAGGAATAATTCAATTAATTGTAATTCATAGGTATTTAAAATGTTTCTATATAGATAGAGAAAAATATCGTAAACTATTTTTAATTTGATTTTAATTTTAATTCCTATAGTAATGTTGCTGTATTAGGATCTCTTGGTGCTACCCTCATATCATTAAGTTTATTTTTATATTTAAGTCATTCACAAATGTCTGAATCATCTGAATTAGAAAATCATGGGCCAGGTCATGTGATAGCCGCAAGTCGACCTATACGTTTAGCCATATTTATTTTAACAAATATATTAATAGCTGCATGTGCTGTTTTTAGTGTGGTAATTTATTTTGATTTCGATTAAGTTCTTACGAAAAACATGTAATTATAAGAATGTTTATAAATTTTGATAAATAGATAAGTTTTGAAGAAGATGAATTGACTATAAATGAATTACATAATTCAACTAATACACCCGATCAAACGCCTACCTTTAATTCAATAACAAGATTTCAATCATATGAAACGGCACCAATTTATCTGTTTTGTTGTGCATTAAGTTTAGCCTCAGTATCATCATTTTTACGTGCAGGATTTGTTTTAAAATTCTTTACAATGTTATTATGTATATGCGGGCAAGGAGCAGTTTTATGGTCTAGTAATTTATATAATAGTTATGAACATAATTTTAGGTAAATACAAATTTATAAAAACATGAAATATTATATATAAAAATTAATCTATATAAATTAAATTAATTCATACAATTATTATTCAATTCATTATTATATTTACATATATATATGATACTATATATACATATAGATCAAATGTACATATGGGATTAGCCATTGAAGGTGTTTTATTTTTAATTTTAATAGCAATTGTTTTACACATATTAGACAAACAAGGTGATTTTGTAGCTCGTACCGATTTCCTATGGAAAGCAAAATTAAAAGTTGAACAAGAAGAAGTTGAAACTATGCGTGGAATAAATAAAGTATGTGCTGTACATATATCAATAAAAATATTATATCTCTATAACATATTTATTTATTTTATAAGCCACTAAAAAATTTATTTTGTTTTATTTTATCCCATTATGTATATATATATATATAAACACAAAATATAAATAGATTCTTTTAGAAAATATTTTACCAGCTCATGTGGCACAACATTTTTTACGTAAAGACAGATCAAATGATTTATATCATGAAAGTTATTCTTGTGTAGCAGTTATGTTTGCTTCAATTCCCAATTATAAAGAATTTTACGATGAAACGGATGTTAATAAACAAGGGTTAGAATGCTTGAGGCTTTTAAACGAAATTATTTGTGACTTTGATAAGGTAAACATATGCATTTTTTTCTCTTTAAATTTACACATAGACAGATCAGCTATAAATATGTAAAGAAATAATTTTATTTTTTTAACATAAATACCTATATAAATATTATAAAATATTTACATATAATATAAAACTTTTTTATTGAAATATTTTTCGGTACAAATATTTTATTTTATTTTTTTTAGATTAAATATAAGATATAATAATTTTTCATTTTATATCTTTATATATGATATTATATCGAATATACAATTTTGTTTTCTATTTTGTTATGCCCGTGATCTTTATATCACATATATAGCTTTTATTGAAACCAAAGTTTAGTGGTATAGAAAAAATAAAAACGATAGCAAGTACATATATGACAGCATCTGGTTTACGGCCGGGAAAAGAAGAAGGAGCAATGGTATGTTTATATATATATATTTATTTTATATTTTCACATATCATATATATTTTGATTGGAAAATTGTTTTTATTTATTTGAAATTTTCTTCAATATGCACAATAAAAATTGTGTGTGGGTTTGTGTGTGATTTTATTTATTTATATACTAAATGCGTTTAGTTTTTATTATCATTTGAAATTGAAAATTAAACATATTAATAATAAATTTAATTTAGTACTTTGATTTTTTTTTCTTGCATGTAAAAAAAATAAATAAATATATCAATATTGTGATCGATTTTATGCCTATAATAGATAAGTAATGAAGTGGTGAGTACTATAGAAACATTTTTTAATTGTATATACATATATTTTATTCTGCCTTAATTTCAATTAAATTATTGGAGTGACGTCAAAATAGTATTAACAAAATCTTAAACAAATACCATTAGGAATCTATAGAATTTTTGGGTATTCATTTAGTAAAATATAATATATCATTTTGAGTGGCTTTGCCATTTTTTTATGCTATATAAATTTAATATGTCATAATAAAATCATATAAAATAATATGAATAATACAGTTTTATAAGATAAACAATATTATTATCTGTATCAATAATCTTTTTCATTATTCATCGATTCATCGTTTTTTTTGTATGTACCTCAAATTAAATCTTCTTATCAAATATGACGATATTTTTATATACAGTCGTAAACATTATTATCCTTTAAGATGCAGATATATATATATATATATACAATATTCACAATAACTTTATAAACCTCGATAAAAAAAATCAGTATATACAGAATTTTTAAGTATACATCTTCAGTGTTAGAGAAAGTGTTCTTATTACATTACATACCTATATATAGCGAATTATTTACTTAAAATCTATAACTTTTTTTACATTCTCCTTTTGTTATACTTTCATATATATAAATACATAATAAGTATTTCTTATATCCTTATAAATATATATATTTATAATGGGTTTTTTTCTTTCACTTTTTTTTCTTCCTTGAATATCGCCGAATCAACTTCACAATATATTGTATTTATACTTTTTATAACCTCTATATCTATCTTTATATAAATATAATAAAGGTATATTTATTTAACTTTTCATATATGTAATAATCCAACCATGCATATAATCAGATACACAACAAGTACTATATTTTCATTTATATATACCTTAATCACATATAACATAAACCATCATATATATGTATATATTTATACAATATGATGCTATATTTTTACCAAATACGATTTTCAGGAAAAATTTTTTTTTTCTTCACAATACATAATATAGATTCACATCATATATCTATCTAAAAAATATATACCGTCGTAGTTGGTTAAGGATATGTGTATGTTGTTTATTCATTTTTAAGATAACAGAATATTGCATATATAATAAATTCAAATAAATAGATTAAAAGTAAATAACATATAATAATGAAACAAAATAGAAATAATAATGATACTAAACTATAAAAAAGAAAATAAATAAATATTAAAGCTTATTTGTATAGAGTAGAGATATTTTGTAGTATCCTTTTACTTATATCAATGATAATCTGACGCACACGAAGTCAATATATTTATTAACATTCATCTATACACGCATCTATGTCTATCTTTTATTATAGTAGGAGGATATAGTTTATTTTTTCATTGATCAATTTATGTATATTTTTTTGATTTTATATGACCTTTACGAAACTCAACAAAAATTATATGAAAAAATAGGATGAAAAACGTACGGAAGAACATAATGTAACAGTTGTTGTAGAATATGCAATAGCTTTAATGTCAATTTTGGATCAAATTAATCGTGAAAGTTTTCAACGTTTTCGTTTACGTATCGGTTTAAATCATGGTCCGGTAATAGCCGGTGTTATTGGTGCACAAAAACCACAATATGACATTTGGAGTAATACGGTAAATGTTGCCTCACGTATGGATTCATGTGGTGTTATGGGACGTATGCAAGTAAGATATATTTCTATTATATACTATTGGTATATTGTTAACAATATATACACATCTTGTAATGTAACAAAATCATTTAAATCTTATAAAGGCAACCGAACCAACTGCTAAAGTATTAATGAATGCCGGTTATACATGCGAATGTCGTGGTCCAATTTATGTGAAAGGTAAAGGTACACTAACAACATATTTTGTTAAAACTCCATATGATGAAAAAATTTAAATGTAAAATATGAATATATATATTATGAAATGAACGCAGAGTTAACATTAAAGTTTTTTTCCTAAGTAAGTGTCATATATATATAAATATAATAATTTCACGATGATAATTATAGGTAGGTATATAGAAAATCATCATCACATTTAGAAACAATCAATTTTTTTTAGTATAATTAGTAACTATAAATAATAAGTAATTATTTATTTATTAATATATGTATAATATCATACATAGAGGATATATTTTAAAACTTAATTAAAAGTTATTTAAATAGCAAAGTTAATAAAAAAGAAAAAAATTAATAAAATTATGTACCTATTTCTAAATATGTATAATAACTTTTAAAATATTTATATTGATTGAGGCCGCAAAAATGATGTGAATTTTACTATGTTTGTATGAAATGTATATTTTTTATTCAATTTTTGTTTTCTAGTTTTGTTTATAAAGAAATTTTCCTATATTATTTATATATTTTTTCCTTAACACAAATTTATATTTGCATATTTTTATAATAAAATATATAATTAACTGGCCCAAATGTAAAAAATAAAAAAGTATATTGTGATTTTATAATAAATAATATATAAGAACTGTTAAATAAAATCTCCTCATTTAATTTATATATACATCTTCAAATAATTTTATCAATCAAAAAGAAAAAGAAATACATTTTATTGTTTTATAAGTAATTATTTAAATAAGTAATTGATTGACTATATAAAATGTTAAAAAACGTGTAAATATTAATAAATATATAAAAAGTAAAGAAAATTGTAAATATATTATTAAAATAAAAATAAAGGAAATAAAATAAAAATTATCAACAAAAAAATACATTAATTTTTTGGTCGAAAGATTCATATATCAAGATTCGTACTATATCTATATATAATGATTGTATGAAACGCTAAGAATTTTTTAATTATAATCAAAATCAAAATTTATTGCTGCGCACATTGCAATTGAGGTGGAATCTTTAATTCATATCATTTAATAAGAAAATTGTTGTTATATTCCATAAGACAATTTTCTTTCTATTCAAAATATCTTTTTATTGATATACATCAACTTTTAGTTATACTAGCCAACGAGTAAATAATGCTGTGGGGTTAATAAAAAAAAAACGTAAGAATTTTTCAATTTTCCACATATAATAATAATAATTTTACGTAGAGAAACAAAAACAAACGTCCATCTGCTACTAAAAGAATATTATTAAGAATTCATTAATAGAATTATTAATAGAACTTTTATTCAATAATTTTAAATAGAATAATTGTTCTCTAAATATGTATATAAAACGTACTAAACTATATTTATAAATAGGTGCAAGTTATATGGAAACATTATTTCTATACATTGTTTTCATATGAAAAATATTTTAATGTTTTCATTTTTTTTTTCGTATTTGCCTTGCTGTTTAACTACTTTATTATAAAAGAAAGTACATAAAAATGCAGGTAAGTAAAAATGGTAAATAAAAACCAATTTATTGATACATAAAATTAAAATTGCTATTTGCAATATATATATATATAGGCTTGTTTGTAAAGTGATAAAAAAAACAAATGGTATGAAAAAAAAATGGTATGAAAAGAGAATATAATTTTTCATTTTAGCTTTAACGATGGAAATGTTTATAAAGTTCCAAGACAATCATTATTTCAATTTTCAAAAAGTTTAAATGTTCATTTATTGTAAACAATTTTAAATGACATAAAATATTCAGAATATATTAATAAACAAAAGGAATTATAATTGATGTTGATTGTAAATAAAATTTAAGAAACGAAATTTCAATCGCATTTATGAATAAAGTGATGAAAAAACATAAGACCTAAAAACACACCTTTAAATAATGTATTTTCAACAAATTTAAATACCATCTAAAGATATATAAAATACGCGAAAAACAAATGAAAAATATTCATTTCCTTAAAATCATCCCCTAAATATTTATTATATATTATCTATAATGTATATATAATGAATAAATTTATAATGTGCAATCAACTATAAAGAAATTTACATATTCATTTTTATTAATATATTTTTCCATCAAATTTTTTATGTTTTTTTTTTATATATTATGCGTGTGATATCTTCAGATTTTTTTTTCTGTCATCTCTCAATAGGATATTAATACTTTACAATATGATGATTATTATATTGAATTTGTTTTTTTTTTTCTCATTTGAAATAACATAGATCTGCTTATATTTACATTCAATATCCATTTATGCAGAAGTATAACGAACAAAAATATATATAAAATTGTTTATTGAGTATCGTAATATATATTTCATTATTTTTTTAATGATTATTACATAAGTACAATCAAATTTTTTTGATTTTAATGACACATTAACGAATAAAAACGCATACGCGTTTTCGTTTTTTTTTTATATTAAGGCCATGTTTAATAAATAAAAAAAAAATCTTTAAATTAGTTTTACAGTTGAATAATTTTTAAGATCAACATTATATGATTTATTATTATTATAAAGTTCCATATATATGTATATACAAATATTTGATTGAGTTAAAATAAATATATATAAAGGTGGGGTATATTTTTATATAGAGGGATGATGGTTCTATATATCCATTATACTGATAGATAGGAAAAGTATATGTATGGTATACACTAAATCTAATTTTAAAAATGAATTTATATAATAAAAAAATAACATTATCGCAGAAAATATATATATTGTACTATTTGCAGAGCAGTATCATATATTAATGCAATTTGAACAAAAATAAAAGTAAAAATAACGTATAGATAAAAGCAGCAATAAAAAGTTTATTTATATGTAGATATCTATACATATATAGATCTAGATATATTTCAAATAAAAAAACGTTTTTTTTTTAATTTAGAATTTTATAATTTCCTATTAAAATTAACATCCATACCATTATATAATTTGTTCAATATAATAATGAAAATCCAAGGTGTATATTTTGTCAATGTTAATTAAGTTTCCTTTTACCGTATAGTAATACTAACTTCAAAAAACTATTTGATTGTGGAAAAACTCAAAATCCATTAAGATTTCACTTTTTTTGATTGGTTCATTTAATTATCGACAAAAAACCAATTGCAAGTAGGATTTATTATGATGACACACGGTTTTCCTCCATTATATACTTGCCAAATTTAATCTTATCTTCATTATATCAACAAATTGAACATTTTCCATCATTATAAGTATATCATTGTATTCATAATAAATTGATGATTTTTTATTACATATATTTTTGAGAAAAAAGCATATTACGATATTAAGGTAAGTAAACAAGGCATTTTGACTTAAAGTATTCTAACACAAAAGCGTATTTGATTAGAATGCAATATCTATATATAATATACATACATAGCTCATAGAAAATGTAAATATATATTCAAAATAATATATACATATGTTTTACATTTATAATATATAGAATAAGTTCTTTTTTTTTTGATATAATGTATCTGTAAATATTGAAAAATATTGAATTTTATATATTGAAATTTAAACAGTTCGTATAGTATATATGTATGATATAAGAAGGAATTTCTCTAAAAATATTTCTCAAATTATTCATGAATTTGTAGAAAAAATATTCTATATATTACTTTTACCGTGTGTATACTTTGAAAAAGTTTAACAAAATATTAAACATTGAAAATTATAAAATCCTATGTTGCATATATAAGATCCATATATCGAAATATATACTAATATATTATATGGAAAACTGATAATATAACGATATAGTCTTTAAATAATAATATACCTTTTCAATATAGCTAGACTATAACTTGCATATTTCTTTTATCATAAATTCATAACCAAACAAACATTGCTAGAGTATAATAGAGAAAAATATATTATACAAAATATAATAAAGAAAATTTATTACAAAATTAATTTATGATATTTATATATATATAATATATATGCGTTCAAAAGAACAGATTTAATTTGCATGCTATAAATATTTTCAAAATATTTTCAAATTTTCAATTATTGTTGTATATATATTAAAATGAAAATAAATCATTACCATGATTTTATATAATGAAATAAATTAATATTGTATAGAAAAGTACTAGTAATAATGGGGTTCCTTATTTTAGTAATTGCGACGCGATGATTAATTTAGTTAAAGACAAAGTTAATATTGTACGTTTATGGTAATCAAAATAAAAATACATTATGTATATACTTTAAATTTTTCAAACACAATTATATCATATATAAATTTAGAAAATATCGCGTATATATAATAAACGATTTTGATAATAAATTTGATATAATTAATTTTGTCAGGTTCTTTTTTTTTTAATTTTAAGTATTTTATTTACATTTTTAAATGCATATGAATAATTATTTAATAATTAAAAGGTATATAATTTTCATTAAGGACATAAAAGAAAATGTGTGATATTTATTTATAAATGAAATATATAGAGATTTCTTTCAACACACATTATATTAGTTTAATTATTATATTTTATGTACATCTGTGTCTATATATGTATATACATAGAATGTAATATGAATTTTCCCATAATCTTATTATGAATTCATGAGGTTTTTGAAATGTTATTTAGGTTTACCGTATATACACGCGAATATTATAGAGGTATACAAAAATATACAACTATATATATAAATAAATTATGGAAATTTAGACGACGGTATTTAATTTAAATTTATATATAAATGAATATAATAAGCAAATGCTTAAATATAATTACGAAAAGGAAGAATTTCCAACATTTTCTCATGCATTTACAATAATGTACACAATGTAATAGGTATATATAGAAAAACAATATAAAATATGAAATAAATACATCATCAATTAATATAAATACTTTATATATTTATTACCCTGTGTAATGATATAATTAATGTGTTATTAAATTAAATATGATACAATATCTAATGTGTATATAATTTTAATAATGTGTAAGAATTTATAATTTTATATACAGTTGCAGTGATATAATTTTCGTTTTAATATAATGTTATGAATATATATATATACTGTTTAATTTATTTTGTTTTCATTATACATACATATATATATATAGGGAATCTTTTGAGCGATTATTATTATATATAAAACAAAATATATATAATTTATATAATAAATAAGAGGGAAATTAATTTGATTTGCATATCGGCGGTTGCGAAAACAAAATCATCTTGTAATGAATATACGTATATAAAAGTGTTAATTATTATTATAAAATCAACTAAATTGTTAATAAAATACATGAATAATTTATATTTACAGATTTTATTTTATATATACATTCATATCCATTTGTACGTAAGAAAATTATTATTCTTGTCTATATAAATTTTAATGAAATTCAGAAAAGATCATTATATATAATTTTTTTTTTTTTAATAATCGTATTTAATTATATTGGTATACGATAATCTATTATTATATTCATATAAATATAGGCAAATCTTTAATTACATTTGTAATGAAGATATATATTATATATTTAAACCCTTTCACTATATCTGTGATTTTTATATACTAAAACATTTTCCTTTTATTTTCTGTTTTCAAATACACATTATAGTTTAAAATTTAAATATTTAAACTCACAATAATTTTTTCAAGCGCGCAAAATATTTCAAAAACAATTTAATTTTAAATCTGTAAATTTTTATCTCATAATTTTATGACTATGAAATTATTGTTTATATAATTACCCATTTACCCATAGCTAAGGTGTATTTATCATTGTAATTTCATTTGGTTATAATAACAAAAGGTAAATAATATAGATACATACGATGTCAATATATAAATGCGAGCATATAATACGATTATGATATAGAAATAAAACACCATTTAATATTATTACTTATTATATTTAATATATACCTATATAAACGTTTAGAAATCTCTATATAATATAACTTTTCCCGTTGGTATATATATTGATATAATTATGAAAATACGATTTGCTTTAATGGATATAGCAATTGCCAATTATGAAGATTTCCCGGATTTCCCATACTTAATCATATATATATTTTTATATAATTATTTATATAAACATAACACATCTATATATTTTATAGAAATTGTATGTAATGTATACCACCTTGGTAACATATATAGTACAAGTTTTCTATATATATATGTATTTATTTATATATATGAAGATGAAGTAATAATTATATAGACATTCTCAAATTGTCAATTTATTCGTATATATAACGTATTTTAACGTATATATAGTAGACCAAATTACCCTTTCAAATCAATATTAAATGATATCATAGTAATTTGAATCGAATGGTTTGGATTCTGTATAGAGACACTCGGAAAAATTAGAAATAAAAATATTAAAAGGCATGTGAACTTCTTTCTATTTGCTATCTATATATAATTTCGATTCGGTTATATTATGAATTTTAATCTCAAATTATAATCGTTATTTCTCAATCAAAATGTAAAGTTGTATTTATTTAAATTTCCATCTATAAAGAATTTCGACTTAAATATTTGTTAATGAAAGATTTATCTTGAAAATTTATAGATATCTCTTTTTCACTTTATATATAACTTAAATTGTAAATTTAACAATAATACAATACAAATTAAAATGATTTTTATTTGAAAATTTACCATTTACTTATTTTTTATTGTTTAATAAATCAAATTTTCAAATTAAATGTAAAAAAATATTAAAGCATATATATATAGAGATGATGTATTAAAATGTTTAAACATAAATAGAATCATATAGAATTTCATTGTATATATACTTGATTTATATGTATGCATACATAAAAAATAAAACATGAAATGTAATAATTACATACGAATATTAAATTTATAAGAATGTTTAACTATAATTATACACATAACATTGTGCAATTAAGCAAAGAGGTAAAAAGGAAATTACAATGTACCTGTCTGTATGTATTTGTACATATATAATATACAAATGCACGTTAAATTTTTATAATGAATAATTTGCAAATGAAATGTAAGGAAATTTTAAACCATAAAAAAAAGAAATTATTATTAAATGAAAAAATTTTATTTCTTTTCTATAGTTATTTTTTTGTTTAAAGTTTAATATTATAACATAACTAGGTTTAATGTTAGGTAATATAGTAAAGTAAAATTTATATATAATAACCTTTACTCTGTGAATCCAAATGTTAATTTTTTTAAAAAAATCCATAAATGTCTTCCCTTATATATAGGCGAAATCGATTAAATTTTCATTTAGAAATAGTAATATACAATTGTAAATTGAATGAAAAACAAAATTGTATTGAAATGCAAAAATTTAATAAATAAAAAGCTTTTCAGCAATTTTTCAACAGAATTATATTCAAAAGTAAAGTACAATATAAAGTGTTAACGAAAACGCAATCATATATACCCTTATATATATATATATATATATAGACAAATTCAAACCCATATTTTTCGTGACACCATACACCGCATGCATACCACAAAATGTCTTGTTAAAATATAATGAATGACTTATGTGAATGTGTATGTAAAAGTTGTATATTAAATTAATTTAGTCAAAAACATATTATAAAAGTTGAAAAATATTATAAATATTTTATATAATAATATAATTACCATATTATTAAACTTTCTTATATAAAGTCTTATATGAAGAATGTGTTTGTATTTTAAATGTATATGTACTTTTAATCAAATTAATTTGATATATTTATAAGATCACTCAAATATAATATTTTCATTTTATATTGTATATACTTCCCTGTTTGTTATACAATTATTTTTAATATTAACTATTTAATTAAAATAATTTTTATTACATTGTTTTTTTTAATTTATATGCATACTTTTTTCATTATACGATATGGAAAATATTAAAATAATTGACTATAATGAGAAGATTTGATGATTCGTAATAAATCAATTGGATTAAATTAGTGTTTTTCTTTATTAAATTGATAATATCTCGCAAATGACTATACAGAGGTTATAAACGTAACATATATAGTTAATCGAAGTTGAAAATTCTGTATATATGCTGAAATAAATACATTAGGCATAAGGTAAACATAATATTGGTGTATTTTTTATGGATGAAGTATATATATATATATATATATATTGATAATTTAAAATGATTTGTAAAATAAAAACTGCGATAGAAAAAAAAGCTTTAAATAAATTTTGAAATAAATAAAAAATTGAAAATCTCTTCTTTTTTTATGTATATATAAGCAATATATTTAAAGATATAGCTCCACAATTTAATTATATACATATAAATATGAATAATTCTATTATGCTGTTTTTTCTCTTGTGTTTTTTGTTTGTTTGTTTTTCCTTTTAAGATGTATCTAAAAACAAACATATTAAAAAAAAAGTTTTCTTTATTTTCCAAACCAAAAAAAAAACAATGAGGCACAAATAATTTAAACAAAGATTACATTTAATCTTAAATGGAAAATCTCTTTCTAGTATATATATATATATATATATATATTTATAATTGGATTTATATTTTATATATAATATATGGAAATATATTTTTGTTTTTTTTACTTATTACATTATAGTGAATAAAATGTATTTATTTAATAAAAATTATAGAAATGTATGTATATATTAATATAAAATGTTTTTTCTATATATTGTATTGCATTTTTAATAGAATTTTTTGATAATCTATTTTTTTTATCTTATCTTTTCAATAAATTAAGCATAAACCAAAATGTAGATGGTATAAAATGAATGGTGTTTTATATAGGTATTTTTTTAATAAAAAAAATGTCTACAAAGAATTTTTATATATAAATTTGATACATGTCGTGAAGGTTCAATATCTATTGTATGTGAAGCCAAGCCATACAAAATTAATTGTATACAAAAAATATATGTATTTTAGAAATTAATAAGAGTATATCAAATGTGTCGTGTAAACGACTTTATATTTATGTATATTTATATATTCGTTTACAAGTTACAGACAGACATATTATATGTATATAAAAGAAAGTGATATCAATTACCTTAATATTTATGGTAAATAAACTATATAATACATAAAATATTTTATATATAATACATAAAATGTTTTATATATGGTATATAACAAAAACATTTTGATCCTAAATTTCAATAACTAAATGGAGTCATTTATATGCTATAATAACATTTAACCCACATATAACAAATTTTTTATATTTGAATGAAAAAATATTTATAACAATAGGATATCTTGTGTCATATATGAGAATTTAGTCCTTTGTATATATAGTTAGAAATAGATAGACGTTTGGGAAAATTCAAAAAAATAAAAAAAAAGTCTATTTTACAAACTTAAATATCGTAAACTGAAAATGCGTATTGCGGGATAAAAGGTATTATTTATGACATTAAATTTCTAAATTAAAAAAAAAATATGACATATAAGGGATTTTTCTCAAAGGAATTTTACTTATTGTGTATCTATTGTGTATCTATCTATAAAAATACTAGAATAAAGTTTTTTTTTCTATGAAAATTATATTTATATATTGAAATTTTTTTTTTTTAGTTAGCATAATATATATAAAATCAATTTTTTTTAGTTTTATTTTATACTCATTGTTATATATACTATATATATTCTTTGATAATTTTCCAAAATATTTTACAAAGTAAAAAAATACACAGATATGGTGGTTATGGAAATACGCATAAAAGTCATCTATACAATTTGCTGTATATTGTTATTTACGTTTATATATTTATTGATTTCATATTATATAAATGGCCTATAACTTTTTTTCTATAAAGAATTCGTGTTGTATATAATATATATATAAAATTTAATATCAATAAAAAATTAAATGTTTTTACTTTATTTTCATATACATTGAATTTATAAATTGAGATAAAAGGTTTTAATTAAATCGAAAATAGTTTATTAAATAATGAAAAAAATCATGTATATAGTATTTAACATTTTGTATATATATATAATCAATTGTATAGGTCATCATATTGTGCTGTTTCTGGAATATTAATTAAACTAAACCAGATATAAAAAGAGGCACACAGTTTGTATATTATAATATACCCGCTCAATTACGTTAAATTTATATATAAATCACCCCCACAGGGAAAATTAAACATATACTATGTACAATTTACATATATTATTTTTACAATTGTAGGTCGTGTCCGAATAGAATAAACATTTTTATAACATTCATAACATTTTACAACATACATCATACTTTTGATTGATTGAATTTGAATTAATATTCTAAATTACTTAATAATTAATTGATGAACACATATAGCTTAAAATAATGTAATATCTTGTTGAATTTCTATTAATATCAACAAAAATTTTTTATGGCATTCGGACACGGGCAGATATTATATTATGATTATACTCAAACATTATTAAATATATATATATATATACATGCATTTAATTTTCAATTAAAATATAACCAATTGTATATCTATATATAAATAAGGATACAATAATATATTTACTATTTATATTCATTTTTTTTTTGCTATAAATGCTTTTTATAAATGATTTTAACATTATTTTTTTTTGTATAATAAAAAACAAACAAACATTAAATTAATATTTAAATAAAATATAATAATATAAAGTCTCCTGAGGACAATATATTTTGTTCTATTTAGTTTTCAGTAATTTTGATATTATGGCTTATTTTTTTTTATTCTGATTTAATTCAATGCTTATCCAATATTATAAATATTTTTATTTGATGGTATCATGATGATATCATATAGTCATATTTATATTTACAAATATATGATCCAATTTTATGTATATATATATATATTGAGGATTATTATGGTTTTATATATATAGATATATGAATAAGACAACAAAATTGTTTTTTGGATTTTATTTATTGATGGTTTTGTTATAGTCATGATATGATGAAAAATACATTTCTATAATATAAATATAATATATGTATATACGCAATCTCAGGTAAATATATATTAATATTGTGTATATATAGAGATAAACTCTTATGAAAATATTTTTCTTATTAAAATGGCTTTTACTTTATTTATACAACATATAATAACATATAAAAGTGACGTTTATATATAAAAGAAAAGTCCAAATGAATATATAAGGAAAATATAGAAGGCAATGCACAGTGCATAAACTATAAAAATTTATTATTTAGTATTATATATTTATTAGTATAGATAAGTTTAATAATACTGAGGTATGCGGCATAAGAAACATAGATTTATTTATTATAACGCAATGTTGCGTATTTATTTCTATCATATATATATATATAGTCATGAAAAACTGATTTATCATTTAATCAGTTTATATATATTTATATATTTTACAAAAAAAAAAGAAGAAATAATTCATAACGATATAAATAAAATAAATACACATAGAGATGGAATAAAAATATTAAAATAACTATAAATTATAAGTGTATATAGAACAAGGAATAAAAAAAAACTCATGTTATTTATATATAAACATGAAGTTTTATTGGTATATATGTTGTAAATCACACAACTTTTATATACATTAGTCAGAGTGTCATAATAATAATGTAATAAATGTTCTATATAGAATTCCAAGTTTACGTTTACAATTTTTCATGTAACATAAATTACACATAAATATATAGTAAACAATACAATAAATAATAAATAAATATGTGCGTGTATTTAAAAAACAAAAATTATGGCATATGAATGTTTTCATTTTAATTTTCTTACAATCATTAAAATTTCCAGAATTTATCTAAAGTAGTTTGAGTTTTCCGTATAAATGCCTAAAAAAATATCATCAGACAGACTGAAATGGATCATTTTCATTCATTTATAACATAAAAATGAAAAGAAAGAATAATATAAAAGTTTTTTATTAACTTTAAATTTATTGCATTCCATTGGGAAACATTATCATGTCATTTATGTTTCTTGCTATATAAGCGTATAACTATACAAAATAATGGATGAATGAAAATGTCAACTAATAATTTACAATATATCTTTATTAAATTATATATAATGTTAGCCCCAATTATTACAAATGACAATGCAATTTATAAATTTTACAACAATTAGTAACATTTAACTAAATCCCTGTATGAAAATGATTTACTTCAATAAAATTACATATTTATGTATTCCAATATACCAATATATTTATGTATATGTATATAATTAATTAATGATTTATATAAATATTAATTAAATCGATATGAAAACAAATACAAAACTCTATTGTATATAGGAAAATTATTTCTCCATTGATAAAATGAATAATATTTTTGATATGGTAATTTATCATGCATGGATCAACAATTTTAATTATATCAATTGTTAAATATAACAATCTCTATCAACACCAAAATGGTATATAAATACGTCTATTATAATTTGAAATCCTGATTGAATAAATATTCAAATACATATACAAAATGTTTATATATATATAGAAAACAGAAAACATATATATAAATGAAAATGCGTAGCTTTAGGATAAAACAATTTTAATGAAATTATGAAAATATAAACATTCAAATCCCAATATAAATATATAATTTCACTTTTATAGATAGTATAATTTGTATTATATACTATTTATAAATAGAAAAATAACTCTATGGTGTAGTTGATAAGATACCCAACTCCAAATTCTGTCAGAAAAGTTGATGTAATGGGCTTGAATCGGCTAAAATGAATGATTTTACAGTGACATGATATGTTTTTCTGTTTTTCTACAATATTCAAATGTAAATTTCCCGCAGTTACATTTTTACCATGCGATTGTTGCCGAAATTGCAAAATAAAAAAATTAAGTAATTGAAGAATATGCAATTACTATAATAACAAAAAAAAAACATATCCAGATGATAATACTAATAACAACAACATTAACAACAGAAAACACATAAAAAATTTACAATAATAAAAAATCTCATGCAATAAAAAAATTTTCATTTCTTTCATTCATCTATATTTTTTGTAAATATTAAGAAAAAAATTATAATATGAATTTTTCTCCCATATACATATTAAATAAATATCTTGAAAGGAAAAATTGAATAAGCTATATTTTATTGTATACATATATAGTACATATATAATAAGAAAATCCATGAATGAAAATTTTAAGTATTGTATACACAATTTTATAAATACAGTCAAAATTTAACAGCTTTTGTATATATAAAATATAACATAAAAAAAAATAAATGCTTGGTGAAATTGGCTTTTATTTATATAAATATTTTTTTTAAAAAAAATAAACACATATATACAATAAAAAAATGTTGTTACATTATTATTATTCTTTGTTATAATCATATATTTCTATATATATATTTATAATAATAAAACATTATATTATATATAGTAAATAACTTATTAATATAGCAATGGATTTTGTTAGAAAATTTATATATTCATTCACTTATTTTATACCGATATGTATACATATAATTATAGATTATACATAGACGCATATTTTTTTTAAATACTAGCCTCAGGTTAATTGAAAATCTCATATTCTATATTCAATTTTCATTCACCAAGCGTTTACGATGCAAGGAAATAAAAGTGAAAAATATAAACAAAACACAGATCTATCGGTATATTTTATTTGCTTATGTCTATCGAAAAATCGTACATATTAATTCATTCATTCAAATGTAAAATAAAGATTGCATTTATTTAATATAGGATTTAATATTACATGTATAAAAACTCTAGTTATAAAATCCTAATGCCTATAGTATAAATTTAAAAAATGAAAACATACTTTATTCAATTTAAAAAAATATTATTATTAACAACAAGAAAATATACCATTAGTATTATTATTTTATAAGTCAATCGATTAGGGATTGTTCAAACGCAGTTTAGTAAAGTTAAACAGCATTATATGGGATAAAAACAAATCCTTAAATGTGAACAACATCGCTACTTAAAATACGTCGTTCCTTTTATTTTTCTAATGTTATACAGCATATACTATATAAATATATACACAAATGCAACTTTGATATAAGGAAAATTATTTATTCTCTTGGAAAATAATTATACATTAATAAAACAAATGTGTATCAACGCATTAAATGCACATATTGCCATTAACAATAATAAAATATGCTATCATAAAACATATTTTCCAAACTACATTACATTAAATGCATTTTCACAATAAACAAGGAATAAAAAATATATATACATATTTATATATCGAAACAGCAAAACATTAATATAACTATAACTATATACATTATTAAACAAACATCATGGAATGGAGGAATGCGGTAAAGATGCTGAATTATGCATTTCAATTGACAATGTTCTATTATTAAATATGTAACATATTTAAAGAAAAACATAAGGATATATGAATTTTATTTAAGTATATAAGATTTTGAACGGAAATGCACGAATAAAAGCTTATATTTTATATTTATAAAAAAAAAATAAATGACTTATAAAATATTTCGTATTATAAAAGTTTAATTGTTAACTTTATATTTCTCACTATATATACTGTATACTATATATGTATATTATTATGTCATGAAGTTTATATATTCGGTTTTATAAAGGCACAATTTTAAATTATACATTTATATAAGACACTATATACGACTTTTAAAGAAAACTTCAAATTTATTTCGCAAAATTTAAATCTATACTAAAATTGCACATTTTTATATTGCACTTTATGTAATACACATACACAAACGTTATATACGCGTTTGTTGCATTTGTAAAAAAGTTTTTAATATGTTCTGTTGTACTTCAATTTATATTAAATTAAATATACATATAGATATAAAACGCATTCGTATCTTAAAATACGGAAACAATTTGAGAAAATATATTGCAGTATATATACAAATACAAATTTGAATTTTTATTTAAACATATATTGAAATGAAAATATATTTTAGTTATAAAACTTTTGAATATTTCATATATAGCGGAGTAGATTTGAAAAGAAATGGTATATAAAAATACAATAAAAATGTGTATATTAAGAAAAAGTTAGGAATATATGGAAATATAATCTATATACTTATATGTTATTTAAATTTTTCACTTCTATTCGCTATCTTATCTAAAAGATTTATGAACTAATAATAATTTAAATGGTAAAATAATAAAATAACTTTCATATGTTTAGGGTTTATATAAACATTTTTTAAGGCATATAAACCCATACATAGTCCTAATTTTAAATGGTTATTTATTTTATATATTGGAAAAAATACAAATCATACAATTTAAAAATAAATGTTTTAGGATATTCTCCACAAAATAGACAGTGAAAGACACAGAAACTTCGAAACTTACCCCCCTGACCACTAACGCACATTTATAAAAATTTGTTTTATTTCAAATAATTTTAGTTGATGTGGATTGAATTAATCCACGAGGTAAAACTTGTTAAACTTACTTTATTTAAGATAATTTTATCGCTTTGTATATGTCTGCAGTAAAATTGATAAAAATATTTTTGTCGCATCATTTCCATAATTGTTATAAAGTGCGCAAAAAAAAGTATAATTATTATTTTAAATAAAAATTGTTATTTTATTTTTTACATTTCAAAATAAGTTAACGAAAAAATAAAAATAGTATGATATTTATCAAATCAAATAAATAAAATAAAATAATATATTATGATAATAATAAAATTATAAATGCAAGTAAACAAGAATATACAGAAAAATAAATCCAAACACCTGTTACTATATAAGCTAAATTGATGAAAATGCAAATTATGTTTGTTTCTTCTTGGAATTTTTGTTGTTTATAAAAAAACCATAAATTATAATAAAAATGCCGATTTTAAATGAAAATATCTTTACATATACATACAGGTTACCTTATGTATATAAGACCAAATTTATTTATATATAATCTATATGATAATTTTATTTTAAATATATACGTTTTGTACACAATCTACGTATATAGATTTTAAAATAATATTATAAATTAATACAAACAAATATTGTTTTTAAATATTTCATTTTATAATGTATTCACAATCGTATAATTTTATTAATTCTGTATATATATTAATACATATAGTGATTTTTTTAAATATGATATTTTTTACATTGATGCGATTTTCATTTAATTATATATTAAATGAAATGGAATTCAAAGAACTCGAAATGAATCATAGAAAAGCTTTCTTTATTTTCTATTAATATTATATTTGGTAACAAAGAACGAAAGAGTGTTCAATTTAAGAATATTATTTTATTCGTTTTTACTGTATTCGTTCGTTTTTAATGAATAAATGAATTCATTTCGAAAATACGATTAAAGAATATATGAAAATAACACATTATAGGATAATATAAAATAGTCAAAACATTAAATAATATATAAACTAAAATGTATCCATTTTTAAAAATATTTTAAATGTTGAATTTTTTATTCAAACAAATTGAAATTAAATATGAAAATATATAATCAATTTATAAGATAAATAAAAATATAACTAAAATACAAAAATATTCAAAAATAATGTATCAAACAAAAATTTGTGTAAATATACAAAATATAGAATAAACAATTAATAAATATTTATATAGTGTATATAATTGATAAAAACATTTAACAAAATAATAGTATATTGTATGCGGTCATCTTTAAATTATTATTTATATTATTTAAATATAAGAAAATGTTAGCAAAAAATTTAATATTTGTATATCGACATAATATATCTTATTTTGAATTTAGATTTTCATTTATAATAATACTATTACATTTATTTTGTCTGGAATTTATCATTGTTAAGTGAAAAAAAAGAAAAATCTGAAAATGTTTTTTGTATAGAACAACAAAATTAAGTCGCTTAATTCATTAAGAAATCGTAATATTTATATATAGATATTTGTATAGACCGATTTCTATAACGCTACAAATAGACCTTAAACACGAAAATTTAAATTAGAATATATTTTTTTAAAAAACTTGAAATATCTATAAATATTTTCCATAAATACCAACAGGTTTTTTTTTTGTTGATTAATCTAATATTAATTAGCGGTCAATGGCTATGATTTCAAATAAAATATAATGAATTCAATTCATTTGTATTATAATTTAAAAGTATTATTATATAAATACATATATATATATATAAAAATATAATAATTTTTTAATGAATATTTAAATGTTTTAAGATTTAACATTTCGTAGTGTGTCGTCAAAAATAACATCTGATTTCTGTTCATGATTACGCATATATAAAAGTTTTATAAATTGAACTTGATATTTTTTCCGTAAAGAAAACCATACAAGAAAAAAAAATTATAACAGATAAATTATTGATAATTTTCATAATCAAGGTAAAAAATCGATGATAAAACGCACAATCAGAAGGGGCTCGACCATACCACATTATAAATATATAGGTACATAATCAAATCAAATATGTAAATCAATGAATGGTTACAAAAAAAAAAAATAAGCAATACATTTTTTCTTTTAAATAAAAATTTGTTTTTCAACAATTTATTTTTATATCAATTAATAAAAATTTATTTTTCTAATAAACACAGTGCTTGATTATAAATGTTAAAATTTATTTGTTTATTCATATATAATATAATATTAATAAACGCTCGTCTCGTACAATATATATTTACATACATATATATATATTTATTTATAGCCATTATTATTTTTTTATCAAATAAAAATTTACATATTATAACAACACACACACACAAACGAATATGCATAAATTTATACTTGTTTTCTTCTGTTATTATAATTAATTATTATATATACCTATATATTTATATATTTTTATCTTGCTAAAAGTATATAAGGATGGAATTCACAAAGATCGATTTAAGTTTATAATTAAATTTTGTGAAAGAAAGTGCAAAGAGAAAAAAAATAATTTTTTAAACTGTGGATTGGTGATAATGGTAAGTTTTTCTGCCATTTAACAATCTTAATAAGTATTTTTGTTAAATTTGTGTTATTATAGAAAAGTTTTCCAAGTTAATTTCATTATATATAGTGAATATAGTGAATATTTGTAAAAATTGTAATCATTGTTTTTTTTAAATATTTGTTCATATATCATTTTTGTGATCTTATATAATTCGAAAATGTTTTCCTCGTTTTTAAACATGCTTTAGAATTGAAAAAAATTAGGACTGATGATGGGGAGTCCCCAAATAGTATAATTAAATATATTTTATAAAAATTATATTAACATCAAAGTTTATTAAAATATAACTAAATGAATTTTGAAAAAAATTAAGTAATTATAAAAGAAATATCTATAGATTTGTTTTATTTCTTTGTATAATAATATAATTATATATATATGAGAAATATTTTATCGAACGATAAAATCAATAAAATTTTTAATTAAAATATTTATAAAAAATATACACCTGTTTCAACAACAATAAATTTTGCCAGATAATTATAAAACATTATCATAAATTCATATATAATTATCATAACCAGTTAAAAGATTTAATTTAATATATCTTTTGTGTCGTATATTTTTTTATTTTTGTCTGGATTATAAGATCCATATATAGTTATCACATAACAAAATTATTAATTAACATTTTTTTTAATCTTCTCTTTACATTTACTTTATACACAGACAACATATACTGACAAAGGACCAAAGGTTTGAATTTTTTTAATAATAATAAATGTAAAAATAATATTATAGAGATTTATTAATAATAGATGCAAATAATTAGTGTTTTTTATTTGCAAAATAGCCCGATGGTGGAAAATTTTTAAGATTTGATCACATAACATTTTACGTTGGTAACGCCAAACAGGCGGCTAGTTATTATTCAACACGTTTAGGATTTCATCCATTGGCATATCAAGGATTAGAAACAGGTAGTCGTGAATTATCAAAACATGTGGTTGCTCAAAATAAGGTGATTATTAGTATTATTTTTTGAATAATTTAATATCTTAAAATATAATTTACTGTGTTCATTATTTGATATCGTTTATTTTTTATATTATAAATATTATAATTTATTTATTCTCACTCAAATACTAACATATTTATATTTAGATCCGGTTCGTTTTCATATCGGCATATGAACCGAATAATATGGAAATTGGAGAACACCTAGTCAAGCATGGTGACGGTGCAAAGGATATTGCATTTGAAGTTGATGATTTAGATATAATTGTGAAAAGTGCAAAAGAACGCGGAGCGATTATGGTCAAAGATATATGGACCGAATCAGATGAATTTGGGACAGTACGTTTTGCAACGGTAAAAACGGTAAGGATATTTATTTTTTTTTGTACACCAAACCACAAGTCGATAATTGTGTTTTAATAAAAATGTAATGTAAATGTATTTAAATAAAAAATTTATATACATATATAGTATGGTGATACAACGCATACATTTGTCGAACGAAATGGTTATAAAGGTTTATTTTTACCAAATTTTAAATCACCATTGGATGATGATTGTGTATTGAAATTATTGCCACCAGGTAAATTGGATTTCATTGATCATTGTGTTGGTAATCAACCGGATTTAGAAATGGAGAGTGCCGCTTCATGGTATGAGAAAACATTACAATTTCATCGTTTTTGGTCCGTTGACGATTCACAAATTCATACGCAATATTCGGCGTTACGTTCAATTGTAATGACAAATTATGAGGAAACCATAAAAATGCCAATTAACGAACCGGCAAACGGTCGAAAAAAATCCCAAATTGAAGAATATGTACAATATTATGGGGGTGCTGGTGTTCAACATATTGCATTGAATACAAGTGATATTATACAAGCTATACGTAATTTGCGGGCACGTGGTATGAAGTTTTTAACAATACCAAGTACATATTATGATGTGTTACGAAAACGTTTGGCGAGCAGTAACATTAAAATTAAAGAAGATTTAATAATACTACAAGAATTGAATATTCTAATTGATTTCGATGAAAATGGTTATTTATTACAAATATTTACGAAAAATATGCAAGATCGTCCAACATTGTTCATTGAAGTTATCCAACGTTATAACTTTTCCGTAATAATATTAATATATACAATATTAAATTATATACGCTAAATCAATATACAATAATAAATAATTAATTTTATTTTATATAGGGATTCGGTGCAGGTAATTTCAAATCACTTTTTGAAGCCATCGAATTGGAACAAGAAAGACGTGGAAATTTATAAATAATTATGAAATATCATATATTTTATATATAAATAATTAGCGATAATACATTATATTGCTTTTCAAACGATTGTTTTTGTATTTTTTTAATCTAAAGTTCAAGAAAATTAAGGTTTAGTCTCTTCATTTGAATTTTACCATTGTTGGAAATTAAATATAAAATTACATTTTGGGGTAACTTTTGTTATATATAGTGTATATATGATAAAATTTGTACCTTCCATCCTTGATTCGTTTAACAAAATGTATCCTTTACAACGAAGGAAATTCGATTAGTTATAGAAATTTACCTTTGTGACATTAATTTTATTTTATATTGACAATATTTCAATTTAATTTTATGTATACTATGTATATAATTCTTTTGCACTCATCAAGTTAAAAAATGTTATAACATATTTATAATTTGAAACTAAACGAATTATACTGAAATTTGTTTTCTTATATTATCATCATTGGCATTCGGCACATCATCAACGGCACGAAAAGAAAATGAAATTTATGTGAGGGAAGTAAAAAAGAAAAAATATAAATTACTTTTCTTAACACATTTTTTTTTCAAATTACCATATAGTCGTGATAAGGACAATATATATCATATGAATTATTAAATTATTATCTTTTTTTTTGTTAAACCTCTTTGTCTATTTATATATCTATATATATATATTTAAAAGAATAATATTCTGCGTTTTACCCTTCTTAAAATTTTTATTATATATTATATAGTCAAAAAAAGCTTTATTAATAGAAGAAGAAAAGCATATAATAAAATACTTGATAAATATCATGCAAACGAATAATAAGCGAATCTCGTTGTAGGTATACATATATAAATATCACCGCTTAGAGGTGTACAAAAGTATATATATGATCAAGAAAATTTCATCATGATCCATATTTATTTTTTTCCCATTAACTCTCACTAAAAATATTTATTTCGTATATAAGATAGAATGTTTTTTTTGTCGAAAGAAAACGAATAGATAATTTAGAATAATTCAGTTCTACAAAAGGATTTTCCCACATATATTTATATTATAAAATGGAAAAGAACATAAAAATATTAATATATATATAGATATGAATGTCTTGTATTCTTGTATATACGCAGTAAAACTGACCAAGTTGACCTATTGCGATTACGTCGAATCAATCGAGTTCGGTCGAATCAATCTACATTTGTGTATGCAATTTATCTAATTGTTGACCAGCTGTTAACTTGGTCATGACCAAAACGTATATGAGTTGAATGAATACACATTTACCCTATCTTTGATGTTGACTTTTGAAAATTAATAAAAATTTCTAAGGTTTGCACTAACTGTATATTATATATTATTAATAACAAGCGATAATTCGTATATGTAAATGGGACTATTACATGTATTTTTTAAAAAAAAAAAGGGAAAATATTTGTTCTTTTTATATACAAACATTGTAAATATATCAAAGAATTTTAGTTTTAATTGTGTATTTACACACAAAATAAAATAATACCTTTTACAATCTAAACATAGAGGATTAAAATGAAAAACGGAAATGTTATATACGTGGAAATATATAATAATATAATAGTATATATAGTATATATAATATACATTCTCGGGATAAAACATGAGGATAATCGCTTGAAAAATAGAATATACAATTTGTACATGTAAAATGCAAATAATAAAAAGTGATACGGTGATTTTAAAAAATAATAATGTATATTTGATTCGTAGTTAATAATTAAACCTATATGAAATGGCAATATTAATTATATTCTATAAACTATGTTATCTAGTTAAGAATTTTAAGAAAAGATAGGATTTTTGAAAACACCAAACTGTATATATGAAAGAATTTCAAATAAAAACACCTTGTTTTCGTAAACCAAATTTTAATTTATTCTTAGTCGTATAACCGTATGATAATGTAAGTATAAAGAATGTCATAAAGAGAAACAATAAAAAAATTTTTAATTAAAAAAAATCAGTTATGCGCGAATGGATTAGCAAACAAATAGAGTATCTATAAAATGACGTGATATATTATTTTTAAAAATTTATAATATTCATATATATAAAATATTTAATAATATCTGTATGCATATATATATTGCATATAGAGGTTTTACTCGAAAATAAGTACACATATGAATTATATTTAATTGAAAAAGAAAAACCATTATGGAAAATTATATTCGTTTTGCAATGTAATGAGATTTAAGAGAAAAATATATGTACAAAAACAAAAACGATGATTATTTCAACAGATATATTGGATGTACATATTTAAAAAATAAAAATAAAAACACTTAAAGTTAAATATTTTATAGGTTTAGTAATTTTAATTTATCCTAAACTCAACCAAAAAATCAAATTCTATATATATTATATACCATATATATATATAAATGCTGTCGTATTTATGGTAATGTAAAACGAATTTTGAATATTTTAAATTGATTTCTGCGAATTGAACGATGGTTTTTTTTATCTCGATATATTTCCTTTGCATATATATATATGTTTAGTAAGCTTGTAAACTTAAATATATATCAATATAATCAAATTTTTTTATTTTGATGCTTTTTTTTTCAACAATTCAATTGATTTAAGTTTATCGATTTCTGCATCACTCATGGAAATTTAATTTTTACATAAAATACAAATTTATATGGTTGATATGTATATAGGAAAATTGTCCTATGCATATATGAATGCATTATTTAAAATGGTTTTTCAATCATGCATATCCATAGTAAATTTTTCAATAATTGTATTACAATTTTATAAAACAATTTAAAGCGCATACATATGAAATGAAAAGCTTTAAATATTACACAATATATATATATACGAATGAATACGTAATTTTAATGTTTATATAGAAAAAGTTTTAACATAAAGAATTTTTATACATATATATATATAAATTTAGCTAACTGTAAGTAAATTGAATTTAAATAGTTTTGATTTTAAATGCAATAGAAACTTTAAAAATATAGAAAGTCATTTTAAAATATGTTTTTATTTATATATATTATAGATAAGATTTGGTATATAATCTAATAAAACAAAAATAAAAGAAAGTATAATAAAAGATCAGGGGTTTTTGACCGCATCTCGTATAACAAAAAATAAGTATAGATTTTAATATTTAACAACAGCTCGCACAAATAATATGTTAATCTTTTAAAAAAATCAATGAATAATAAATTCGATTATAAATATATATTTCAATCTTCGTTTTCTATATTCTATATACAAACCAAACAGAAAACACACAATATTTTATGATAGAATTTTTCATTTTACACGATATTTCTCAAAAAAAAAAAAAAATAATAAATAATTCAATCAACGATTTGATTAGAAATATAATAATTAAATTTCATTTAAATATAGAAGAAGAAAAAATCAAAATTCATGGAAAATATTTCTTTGAAAATTGAAATTTTCCTAAAGTAATAAAAAATAAAAGAAAAACCCACTCAAATAACTTCATTATACATATATTTGATATTTTATATATATATATAGCGCTTATTGAAGATTCAATTCATGTATAAAACAATCAAAAGAAAAATATATCTATACTATAGATATAAATAATATGATAATATAGAAATAGATAATTGAAATTCTAATATTCTCAAATTAAATATGATGCTATATATATAATATTATATATAATTTTAAATATTTTATGTATATATGGTGGACTTTCTATAAATATATATGTTGTTTTCAAAGTTTATAAACTAAATTTTATGTAAATTTGTTTAATCATCGGTTGTGTGTTATAGTATATTTATATACTATTATTATTATATAGTATATTTATATACTATTATTGCAAAATTAAGCTACCTAATATATATAATATATATAATATAGCTAATATATATAAATTTTGGTCACTAGAACCATTCATGAAAACTTAAAAACAATATTTTGCTTGATTAACTGCACATATGAAAAAGCTATTTGACAGATAAATACCGTCTTTTTATTGAATTAACCATCATTTTATTGGGTTTTGATTGAACGAAAATTGGAAGTATTACGACTTGGAACTGCTCCACATTGAACATACAGTTCAGATTTTTCTCCCGGTTTCAGAATCTAAATAAAAATTCTTCGTCAAACGATAAAGTTTATTTGTTAGGGAACTTACTTTAGCGGACGTCCTCGTATATATATACAAATTTAAAATCATTAAAATATTCTTGAAAACAATTTCAATAAATATATATAAAACTTTTGCATATATATTTTTGGTGTATATAACCGCACAACTAAATTTGATAAGCGTATATATACATATAAAAAATACCTATTTCGCTTGGTACATATGATACATATAAATTGAATTTCTTTATGATTCTAGCTTCATAAAAGTATATATATTCACACAACCAATAAATTATATTTGATAAAGATAAACATGTATGTAATAATAATAATTTTACAAATATTTAAAAATATATAGATATTATATTTTCTATTATAGTAAATATACATATATGCACACATTTTCAGAAAACGTATATATGCGATGATATTATTGTACATATATAGCAAATAAGCATGCATGTCAATATTGTGTATATATAAATCCATGTTGTTTAGCAATACAACAAACAAAAAAAAATATGTATATATCCTGCTTTCTTGTTTATCTACAAAATACTTTTATGATATGTGTAGCATAAAATGTTAAGTTTACATAAAGGATTTTATTCAATAAATATTTTTTTCTCTATATGTAAATTTATCTATATATATATATATATTTGATAAAACCAAATATAAAAAATTCTCTTTATGGATAAAAAAAACACCTCTATCTAATATCTTTATATATAGATATATATTCTATGCATGTATTTTGAAGAACAGAAATTTGAAACTTTTTTACTATATACAAGAAGTACACTCGTAAAAATAATGTTACATCAATAAAATACCCGATATATGTGTATATATATATTTACAATTGTATATCTATATAATATATATATATACTATATACAGATGTATCTATTTAAAAATGAAGTTGTTATATATAAAAGAAAATCTATATTGCATTGTATATATATACATGTATATACAAAAATATTGGTATTTTTCTCACACGAAATGAAAATATTTATATTTATTGAAAAAAAAAATCTATCTTTCTTTATACATTCTATATGCATATACATGATCGGATCGCTGTATACCAGTTATGTTTATATTTATTCTATGGAAAATTTATACAATAATTTTCAAAGAAATATTTATATTATATACATAAATATAATTTGCATGTTATATACCACCATCGTATCTACATATTCAAATTCATCTCGATATGTATTATATATTAAGAAGCAAAATATTTATTTAATAATTTTTATCAACATAATTTAACATGGGATTTTGAAGATCTGACTGTGTATATGGTATATAAAGTATTTTTGTGTAATAAATAATGTGATGATAATAATAATAATAATAATAATAAATGAGATGTTATTGCTCTTATTTTATTTTATCAACATTGGGTCAAATTGTTTATCTTATTTCGGTCATGTTAAGCAATCAATTTTATAGTCCTATAATATCTGATTTAAAATGATTTTTAGTGTAAAACATATAAAAAGGTAAAAATAGTCAATTTCAATTTTATTCACCAAGATTTTCCTCTTAAATATTCATATCTTTTTCGAATATTGTACGTCTTTACTTTACTTATATTTATAGATATTCTATAGATATTCTAACATTCTAATCCCGAAACTGACGAATTTAAATATATCTTATATAGGTATATACATCCTTATTCCGCATATAAACATTCAACAAGAATATATATATATTGATTTTTTTCTATTTGAATATTATATAATGTATAATAATAATGGAAAAATGGAAAAATATGCTAATGATTTGATTATTATGTGAATATTTCATTTTATTATTTTATTTTCAACATATTATTTTAAAATATCTATAAAAGTATATAGGTATATTATATTATTATTGAAAGGGTGTTTATTATGTATTTTAATTTTAAAACATATATATAAAAATATAGAAATTGTTTTATTAAATAGGAAAATTTCGTTTAAGAAATACACAATCAATTGTTGATGAATTTTGGTTTATATAGTAAATATATTTGATATATACAAAACAAACAGATTAACTCTATGTGTTCTTAAAATTCTTATGGAAACTATGCACTATTATAATATATTTTAATATGCATATAGTTTTGATTGGAATTTTGCCACAAAAACGATTGTAAACAAATAAAAAGTTCTAAATGTAACGCTCTTGGATAAATTCTATATTTAAATTGGTTCTTAATTCATTGAAGAAATATCGCATATGTAAGGTGGAAAGATTAAAATTATTGAAAATGCCGTAAGGTTTTCAGAAAACAATTATAGTAAATCGCATTAAATATTAAGAAAAATAGATAGAATAATATATGTTAGTAAATTGTTTTAATTCTTTCGTATTGTATAATATAATAAATGGAAAAGTGTTTTTTCTACTCACATTTAGTTGAAATTTTAATAAACAAATTTGTAAAGTTGGTAGAAAAAAATCACACTAACCTAGAAAAATAAAAAAAAAAATAAAAATATATTAATTTTCATTTCAATTAAATAATTTTTTTTTCAACTAAGCAAATTAAATTAAACATTATAGAATATAATTTAAAATAAATACCTTATATTAGACATTTATAATATTATCATCATCTGATGTGGCAATTCGGCAAATCAGCAATGTATAAATTGATTGATTATGACAAATCATTATTATTGAACGACACTTTTTAATTCTATTTATGATAAAAAATAAACTAAAATTAATTATAATATTCTATAAGTTATATATGGCAAATAAAGTATCTAAATATAAAAAGAAAACACTAAATATATTGATGAAGGAAATATACAGATTATTTATTTAATTTCGTTCACAATATATATATTGCTACTTGTTTTTTTTTTTCTGATACTATATAATCAACTTTGTCAAAAATGTGAACAATAAAATATTTCTCGTATATAAAAATGTATAAAAACGTGTTGTAATACAAATATAAAAATCCGCTAATTAATTTATAAATAGATATAAAAGATATGAGGTATATGGTAAATATATGTAGTGTATTATCTCAATATAATGTGTAGGTGCGTGTTCAGGTAAAATGTGTTTCTATTTTATTTTAGATAGTACCGTACGAAAACTGGGCTTTATATTTATTATTCATATTAATTCATATAGCATATACACACATTTGAGGTACATTTGATTTAGCAACACATTTGACTTACACAATTCATATAAAATTAATATACATCGTATGTTTATTATACGGATTAAAAAGGTGAAATTTTATATATATGTAAAGATTGTTATTGATGGCCAATTTAGAAACAACATAATTTATGATTTATACAATCTATTTAATATTCGTTTTATAAAAATCCATTTCGTAGTTATTATAGAACTACCGTCAAATATATGCACAAGAACGATATGCTATATATAAGGTGTATAATGTATTAATACAATAATAAATAATAATGTTTAACTTTAAACTTTAATTTTAATGAAGTTGTACACAAACGTATATAGAATAATTAAATAATAAGGTACTCCTTGTTTAGATTAAGTTCTACAATATATTTTCTATAAATGTGTATAGTATTGGTAGTATATAAAAGACAATACTTTATGACAATATTTTATATAGAAACCTTTTAAACTTTTAACATTCGTTTTATATATAATCATTTATATATATATAATCGTATTTGTTTGATAATTTAAACTGTTGAATTATACATTTAGATTATATGTTAGTATATATATACACTTTTGTTATATAGTTAAATGCACATAAAACTTTACATAAACATACATAATATTAGTCCCAAAGGCAATCCTTAAATATATATATATCTTATCATAAATGCATATTATATATTTATATACGGAACCAAATGGTATGGAATATAGAATATAAATATGAAACAGGACATACAAATAAAACATACCTAAATAAAATTATGTACAATATATTCGCTATACAACCAACAATCTGGTTTTAGAGTCCAACAACAGCCTTCTGTTGTTAGTTTCTTAATTTGTGGCTTTTACGGTGTCGGTAATTAGCCGTACGACCAACCGCAAGCGGAACACAAATATCATATATAGTATATATATATACCATGTATGATGTATAATTGTATATATACCATCATGCATTTGACTTGGTTCAAATTGAAATTTTTAAGTAAATCTCATTCCTAATTCATTCATTTTTTTCATTTTTTTTGTTTTGAATGGTTTATAAATGAATTGAAGATTCGTGTTTTTCTATTACTAATTCAATGTGAAAAATAAAATCAATTTAATAAATTTAATTATGGAAATAGTTTTTGAGTTAATTTAAAAAAATATTCCGATATCTATATATATATTAGATAAACGAATTTTAATCAAGATACGAATTATGTTAAAAGTTATAACATGGCAATGCATATATGACTTTTAGTTCAATTTATAAGATGCGTTTGAAAACATTTCTTTATTTATTCTTTCTTTCTAAAATACAACAATACAGTAATTTGATATATAAAAATTGTAATATATATACAATATATGTATAATATTAATAAATATATATAAAATAAAATGAATATAATCTTTTTACTAATTATATGCCCTCGCACCTTTAAGGACTTCCCAAAAGGATAAAATCAAGATATGTCTGATGAATCGCTGCATTGAATATCGCTTAAAAGGAGAATTAGGTGTACATGTAATCAAATTTATTTTTGATTTTTATCATTCATCATACATATTTATTTATATCGTCATAGGAAAATTATATTAGATATACATATAGAGTTTGTATATAGTAAACACAATAAAACAGAAAAATAAATGCAATTTTGTTATGTTTATATATATCTATATATGAATGTATATTGTTTATAATAAATATATGTATAAGAAAAATGAAAATATATATGGGGGAAATTTGCGGATGAATGAATTTATATAAAAAAAAATATTATTGTATTATTTGTTTTTATTATTATATTATTTATTATATAGGATTTTATTTTATTGTTTATCTGATATTTCAAAATATATATATAGATGAGATTAAAAATGTTTTTGTTACTTTAAATATTAACTATTAAAATAGTTTTATATAAAGCACAATTATTACCATACAGATTAAAAAACATTTAACTAATACAAACAGCGAAGCTATGTGCACAGCTTCAATCTAATATTCCCCATCATCATTATTACATTAACTTATTATCATTGTATTAAAATCCTATATTGTATATGAATTTAAAGTAATCACAGAAAAACAAATAATTATATAATTAATCTAATTGAATTTTCAAGATATCGCACATTTTCCATGATTATTTATATATACAAAAATTTCATATATATACATATATCACATTAATGAAAAAGAGTCAGGTGACGACAATTTGAAGACAACAAGATAAATGAACAATATCTATATATATATATATAGAGATAATACTTATGTAAACAAATCTTTATGTATATTTACATACATATATTATTTTTAATCCTATTCAATCCTTTCTGTAGATAATATACACTTTATATATATTTAGAATTACATAAACAAATCTTTAAATGTACATATAACTTAATTTACCCATTCATTAGATATAAATATATATATAGATATATATATATATAAATAAGTATATTTTTAAATAATAGGTATATAGTATCAGCGACGCCGAGTCATACAGACAAAAAAGACATTGTCTACCCATTATTCAAAGGAAATCTTAGATAAAGGATATATCTTTGCAAATTCTATGAATAAATATTGAATACAAAAATGTATAGAATATGCCTAGATAGTAGCAATAGTAGATAGAATATATAAAAAATAAAAATTAAAAAGTGTTTATATTTGTTTTTGTTATAAACGAATTTATTATCCATTCAACTGTATTCAACGATTCAACACATATTGAACCATAACCATATATATATGAATTTCTCATATGAATATTTCGCATATTACTCAAAATAAGACAAATTTTAAAATGTCTTTTTATAGAGCAATTTTCCAGTCGTATTTCTATTTCTATGCATGTATTCATCAACCGATAGATGATATTTTACGTATTAATTTATCTATACTTTCTCAAAAAAAGACAAATTTTGAAATGTCTTTTTATAAAGTGTATATATTTCTCTTGCTATATGCATGTAGTCATTAACCGAATACACATATAGAACGAATTTCTTATATATTGATATATGCTATCAATACTATATAGCTAAAATACTCATAAAAAGACAAATTTTGAAATGTCTTTTCATAGAGCAATTTTTCCAATATAGATTTCTATTGCTATATTCATGCATTCGTCAACCGATACACATATAGAACGAATTTCTTATATATTAATATACAGTTAAAAGAATTCAAAATACTCCAAAAAAGACAAATTTTGAATTGTCTTTTATGTAATAATTTTAGGTAATGATGATGATAAGCAGGCATGTATGTTGTTTAAACTGGTTTCTCTAATGCTTTGATTTTGGTATATATATGCATATATGTTATATTTTAATATTTGCATTGTTTGTACAATACAAGCAAATATAATATATAATAAAGAATCATATAGAATGACGGTTGTTGATATATCAAAAATATAAAAAAAAATAATATATTTATATTTATATATACCTCGGTATAATATTTATGTTTTTTGTATTTACTTATAATTTTCTTTTCGTTAGAATTTAAATTTTAGTTGAATACGATTTTTCGGCATTTGATGTTGTGTTGTTTATGATTTGGTTTATTTAATATTATTTAATTTTTGTATAATTAAAGATAACGAATTAGCTATTCCACACTGACAACGATTTTTCTTTCCTGATTTCATATTTATTTTTGTATATGGTTAAAATAAAAATTGGCTATTGAACACTGAATACGATTTTTCTTCCCCGATTTGATATTTTATTGTAATTATTAAATAATTATAATATTATTTAAATTATTTCAATAAAATTATTTGTATATGAGTTTTAAGACAAAGGTTGGCTATTGAACACTGACTACGAAAAAAATTTCGAAAAATTGTCAATTACCGCACAAATGTTTTATAAATGGATTATTTCCCTGATTAAAGCTTTTTTTAAGGTAATATTTTTATTAAAATTTTGTTGAAGATGATTTTAGCAAACATAATTTTTGACTTAACGTTTTGATTCGAACGTGTTCGTTACTGTTCATAAGTATATGAATAACCAAAATTTCAACATCACAGAACGTAAACATATACGGACTTTATTTATTTTGGATTTTTTAAATTGTCTATCCATCAGACATTTCCATTCCTCGCTGCTGTATAGTATATGTATAATAATATAAGATTTTTAATGAAATTATAAAATCAACATAAATAATTTTAATGGCAAAAAAAAAAGAGAAGGATTAAAAAAGTATATATGTTATATAAAAAGAATGATGAAAATTACCATAAGAAAATATTTTGTTTAAATCCTAAAGTTCTTTTGTTTTTTGCGTGTTTAAATTCATTTTAATATCATATTATGTGCATTTCCATTGGATGATTTCTATTTTTATGAAATTGTTATATAGTAAAACGTGAAATTTTTCGGATGTTGTTTTTATTCAATATACATATGCGGTTTATTTTTATAATAGACAGATAAAAAATATTTTTTTCTAATGAATGTTACTTATAGTATAAATTGAATGGATAAAAATTAAAAATTATTATATATATATATATAAATTGAATTCAATAAATTTCAGTATTCATAAAATGAATATTTACCAAAAATTATTTTCTATATTATAAAGTAACATAAATAAATAGATTTTTGTTATATATAACATCATTATCTGTGGATATACAGAAGTAAATATTTATTACTCGCATAAAATGATGTGGGATATCTGCGATAAACATATATATATATATATATATATTTGAAATTATGTATATATCCTACTATATACAAATAACTATATATAGATACCATTCGTATATCTATATATATATAATATATCCATTATAACATATAATATACATAACAAAAAATATAAATTTTTTTTATATTACTTTTATCCCTTTTTTTTGTTGTTTGTTATTATTTAATTTATCATTATTTTGAAACATTATTGAGTAAATTATTTTACTCGACCATGTTTACCATGTATATAAACGACGCGGAACCATCCATATATAGACAACTTTTATATATTTATCTATAAAATAAATATATACGTTTGTTCATACAATAAAATATATACATTATATAGGTATTTTGCGATATATATATTTGAAAGAGAGTTTGGTAAATAACAAAAATCTAATTAAATTTTTATTGAACATTTTTTTTAATTAAAAAATCGACAAAAAAAAAGAAATATTTTAAGTATAATTAAAGTAAGAATATCTATAATATACAATATACAATATAGAGCGATAAAATTAAATGAATGATATATAATAGTATATTTAAAACAATACATATATGTGCAATGATACACAAAAATTTCAATCAATTTATAAATTTTATATTATATACAGAGAACTTTAATTTATCACCTTTGTCATATTATACATTTTGATATATATATTTTAGATTTATCTCTGTCCTCGAGATATGTATAATATATTTATAGAGTTATAAACATTTTAAACGATAATTGGAAAATTTTTAATTATAAAAATATTTTGATAAAATGTATCTATTATTAATTTAGAACCGTCGTTATGTAAACATTTATAGACGGACATACATTTCACAAGATTTGGTCACAAACCATTTTATTTCTACTATCTTTGTGTAAAAATTATGGAAGATAATTTTTTGTCATCTTTTGAATCAGTAATGCGTACACCCTGTTTCTAAAAGTGTCTATATTTTAATATAAAACATATGAAATAATTGGATTTTGAGAAGTGAGTTACCTATAGCTAATAACTTCAAAAATATGAATTCTTGTCAGGATTCGGGTCAAGCCACTTTATTTCTTTATTTCTACCACACTTGGATACATTTTATATTATAATTTAGTCAAAAATGCATTCAGAAATGTCGTAATATTTTCAGAAATCAATCAATAAATCAAATAAAATATTCAAATGTTAAGAGGAATAGAAATAGAATAATATAGTAAATGGTTGTGTATTTCTTTTGTATATTATATGTAATGTAATAAACAGAAATATGTGTTTTCTACTCAGATTTATAGTTCGAATTTTAACAAACGAATCCGGAAAAGTCGGGAGAAAAATCCCACTAACGTATATAATAAAATAAAAGAAAAAATAAAAGTTTATTAATTTTCGTTTCAATTATATAATTCTTTTTTTTTCTTTACCAAAACAAATTAAATTAAAATAAATCCACCTTTTATTGTGGAATTTTATAATATTCTCATCTAAACTATAATATATATGTGCAACTTGAAATCTGCAAAGTATAAATTGATTGATAAAATATACATGACTATAAAATAATCTTCAAATATAATACATATAAAACGTAATAATAATTATACAACAACAAAATTACAAAAGAAATGCCCAATAACCTTATAATTTTTATAATTCATATCTTACATATAATTATGATTTCATTATAAAATTATTGCTTAAAATAAAGTAATAACTAATTATTAATCTAATTAAATACTAACCATTAATAAAATTAAAAAAAAAACAAAAGCAACGACCACACCTTTTTTCATAGCTTTGCTATGAACAAACAAATATTTACAATCAATCTTTGTTAGGAAATCACTCACTTTATCAAATTTATATTATTTTCATCACAATTATTAGTAATATATAAACATTTTACTATTACAAATAATAATTACTTATTAATTTATTTAATTTTAATATTTAAATTACATTTATTTAAAAAAAAAAACACTTAAAAATATACGTTTTATTTCAGAAAAAAACTACAACCGTCGATAGCTTCGCAAATTATTAATATTCATCATCATCATTTTAATTTACCGTTTTGTGAGAGATTTCGATGTTTTGTAGGTGTAGTTGCCAATTGCCATCTATTAAAAATTTTTTGGCTTTTCTCCTTTGATTTGTATACCCAACAAACTACAATAAATTCCCATTCCAAGGGGAGAAACCGATTTGGTCAAATAATAATAATAAACAAATAATAATGAAATAAGCGCAAAAAGTGAAAAGTTTTTATTTCTAATAATTAAATTAATTTAGTAATAATTTAATAATTGTTAATTATGCCGATAATAATAAGAACGTAAGTAGTAAATTAATTTTTATATAATAATAATAATAAAATCTATTTAAAATATTCTAATATTTTGTTATTGTTAAATATAAAACATAAATCAACCTTTAAATTTAATCAACGAAACATATCTCCTTAAATGAACGTTCGCTCAAATAGTGCGCTGTGGTGCTCGTTAAAACGATAACATTTTTTCCAAAAAAAAAAAAAAATAAAATCAATTTTCAATTTATTTATTATTATTTGTTTTGCTATTGCATCGTGGAGTTGTTGAGTTTTTGTGAATTCTGAAAAAAAATGCTATTTAATTAATTATTATACCCATTTAATTAAATTTAATTTATGTTATTATTATCGTGAAGTGATAAATAGTTAAAAAAATAAAAATATTATTTAATAAAATCAACAAATACGGGCAATAGAAAAATAACAAAACAACTTGTGACACAATCACACGCAATCCAAAAAAATCACACAGAAAAAAAAAAATGGGTCCACCAAAAAAACCATATAATAAAAAGGATTCCAAAGTGAGTGGTACCCAAAAAGGTAAGCAATATTCTTTATTTTTATATTTAATTACTCTCAATAAATTTTCTAATTGATAAAATAATGTAATTTATGAAAATTATTAGATAAAAGACGTCGTCGTGAAGATAATGAAACACATTATCATGGTACAGTAATACCATCATCGTCTGCATCTTCATCAACAGCCAATGTATTCACATCGGGAACGTATAGTAGTGGCGGCGGTGGTTCTGGTAATCATTTTAGTGCGATAACGGATGATGATGATAGTCAACAGGGCGATGCTAATATTGTACCAGCGGCGGCTGCAAAAAATGCTGAGAAAAATGATGATACGGTTAAAGAAGATGAATACGGGGCAAAAGATTATCGGTCACAAATGGATTTGAAATCAGATCATGGATCACGCCCATTGTGGGTAGCACCGAGTGGTCATATATTTTTAGAATCGTTTTCACCCGTTTATAAACATGCTCATGATTTTCTAATTGCAATTTCGGAACCGGTTTGTCGACCGGAACATATTCATGAATATAAATTAACACCGTATAGTTTGTATGCGGCCGTTTCCGTTGGCCTACAAACAAATGACATTATTGAGTATTTAAAACGGTTAAGTAAAACAACAATACCGGATGGTATCATTGAATTTATTAAATTATGCACATTATCATATGGTAAAGTAAAATTAGTATTAAAACATAACAAGTATTTTATTGAATCACCACATCCGGAGGTATTACAAAAGCTATTGAAAGATCCAGTAATACAATCGTGTCGTTTAAAACGTAATGAAACGGTGACCGAAGATGTAGCTGGTGCTGTACCGGGAACTACAAACGTTGATGGTTTTATAACAAATATACACGATAAGACAAAATTATCCGCTTTTGGTACGGCAATAAAATCTGCATCAACAATAACAACCGGTGATAATGGAACAACTCCTGACGGTAGTGCAATAGATAGTGGTGCTGCTGTTCCTGAAGATATTACAAATTTTTACAAAAAAATCGATAATGAAGAAGATGAAGATGAATTACAATTGAAAACCGTATCGTTTGAAGTGAATCAAGAGAAAATTGAAGTGTTACAACAACGTTGCGTTGCCATTGAACATCCATTACTGGCCGAATATGATTTTCGTAATGATACGGAAAATCCTGATATAAATATTGATTTAAAACCGGCCGCAGTTTTACGCCCATATCAAGAGAAAAGTTTACGAAAAATGTTTGGTAATGGACGGGCACGTTCCGGTGTTATTGTATTACCATGCGGTGCTGGTAAATCATTGGTAATATATATATATATAAAAAAATTGCGAATTTTATTTTATAACACAATTATTATTTTTTCATTAGGTCGGTGTTACCGCATGTTGTACGGTACGTAAACGTGCATTAATTCTATGCAATTCTGGGGTATCCGTTGAACAATGGAAACAACAATTTAAAATGTGGTCAACGGCTGACGACAGTATGATTTGTCGTTTTACATCGGATGCAAAAGATCGTCCAATGGGTTGCGGTATACTGGTGACAACTTATTCAATGATAACGCATACACAAAAACGTTCATGGGAAGCGGAACAAACAATGCGTTGGCTACAGGAACAAGAATGGGGTATTATGGTATTAGATGAAGTGCATACAATACCTGCAAAAATGTTTCGACGTGTAATAACCCTGGTGCAAAGCCATTGTAAATTAGGGTTAACGGCAACGTTATTGCGCGAGGACGATAAAATAGCAGATTTAAATTTTCTAATTGGACCGAAATTGTACGAGGCCAATTGGTTTGAATTACAGAAAAAAGGTTTTATTGCACGTGTGCAATGTGCTGAGGTTTGGTGTCCGATGAGTCCCGAATTCTATCATGAATATTTAATAACAAAAACATCGAAAAAAATGCTATTATACGTTATGAATCCATCGAAATTTCGTAGTACACAATATTTAATAAAATACCATGAACGTCGTGGTGATAAAACAATTGTATTCAGTGACAATGTATTTGCACTGAAACATTATGCAAAAAAAATGAATAAACCATATATTTATGGACCGACTTCGCAAAATGAACGTATACAAATATTACAAAATTTCAAATTTAATCCCAAGGTGAATACGATTTTTGTAAGTAAGGTGGCGGACACCAGTTTCGATTTACCCGAAGCAAATGTCCTAATACAAATATCATCACACGGTGGCTCACGTCGTCAAGAGGCTCAACGTCTTGGACGTATCTTACGTGCGAAAAAAGGGGCTATCGCCGAAGAGTACAATGCATTTTTCTATACATTAGTATCACAAGACACAATGGAAATGAATTATTCACGTAAACGACAACGGTTTTTAGTGAATCAAGGTTATAGCTATAAGGTATAAACTATAAGAGAATATATAAAACAATGTAATGGGTACCATCTAAACATTTTTACTTTTTTTTTTTACTATTCAGGTTATTACACATTTATCGGGAATGGATAATGATAAAGAATTGTTTTATGGTACTCGTGAAGAGCAAGGACATTTATTACAGCAAGTGTTATCGGCATCGGAAAATGATTGTGATGAAGAACGGATACCGGGTGAAGGTGGACCCGGTGGTGCTGGGGGTCGTGCTGGTGGTCATTTTGGTCAATCCAGACGAACCGGCGGCCTAAGTTCAATGTCTGGCGGTGATGATGCCGTCTATTTCGAATATAAAAGAAAAAATGTCCATAATGTACATCCATTATTTAAGAAATTTAGAGGTTAATCTATTGAATTTCGGAAATATATAATATTGTCTTTTTTTTTATAAATATAAATTGGTGTTTTATGAATTATTTATTGATCAAATAGCTGTCCATGATTTCCCTCTGAAATGCCCGGTTTAGAAGAGTCAAGGATCGAGTATTCTAAATAGAAACCTATAAAATCCATACTAGTAGTAAAAAGGATTAAAGTTAAATAATAGTAACTACGACTAATTTTAAATTTATACAAAAAAATATTTGATTTATTTAAAATTTCCAATATTAACAAACAAAAAAATTCAATTTCCATTACTATATTAAACTAAAATTAGCCTATTAATTTTATATCTAATTTATATCTATTTAAATATATAAAATATCTATTTAATGTAGGAATAATCATTCTGATAGTGGTGGATCAATACCAGAATGGGGTATAATTGAATTACAAGGTGATTTAGAAGTACGTGGTAATAAAATAATGTTAGGGCAATTTATTGGTGATTTATGTTATGATAAAAGTGGTCAACCGGTAAATAATTTTGTATTTGATGATCTGTTTGATGATTTTATTTATTTTATTTAACAAAATTCTGGTTCTTAATTCAAATAGATTCTTATAATTGGTCATCATATTTTACATGGCAAACAAATACAAATGGATAAACCATTTGCAGTTTTAGAAAAATGTCAACAATCATCATCATCATCAATACAACATACGAATGGCGATTATGGTGATGACGATGACAATTTAAATTTAACCGATAGTCAAGTGACAATAATTAATGATCCATCATCACAGATAAATAACAGTACTATAACCGATCGTACAATATTGGATTCAACAATTGCTATTGAAAATAAAACAAATGTAACCACCCAATACATTGTTAAGGCTATTGTTAAAAAAAAATTACTATTTAAAACTCGTCCAAAACCAATTATTGCAAATATTCCAAAACAGGTATAATTAAATGCGTTGAGAGAGGAGATGTTTAAAAATAAATAAAATAAAATAAAAATTGATTATTATAATTAAATAAAATAAAATATAATGATTAATTTTAATTATTTTACAAAAATTCCATTTCACGTTCAATACCGACAAATTTCAATTGTTCCGTTGGGCCATAACGATAATCGAAAAATAATTCTTCACCCGGTTGTATCGAACGTTTAGCAAATATACCAATACGATGATCACCATTCACCATCATCACTTTTGCATAACAATTTGGATTTATTGAATGATTGGCAAAACGTATTTTATTACCCTTACGCGTTGCATCCACAACATATTCATTATTTAAATTAAATAGAAAACTGCACATGTATTTATCGTAGACTTTACCCCGACGATCCGCTTCATCTTGTGATATAATTTCACCGCAATACTCTGAAATGAACTCATTACGTTGGGCACTCTCCTTCAAAAATATACCCCAACCGGCAACGTCCGACGGTGCCATTAATAAATGTTTACCTGTAAATGGAAAATAAACAAAAAACAATTTAACGGATAGCATTACTATTTTAGTTTTTCTTTTTGACCTCAAAGGGTTGTTAGGTGGAAGTTGTTAAAAAAAATCAGTTATTAGATTGCTCCAATTACATTCAATTTCAATTGATTATAACCGCCAAATATAATATGGAGATAATCAGTAAGATTTTATTTAAGCATAATAAAACTTACGTAATCCCCGTTGTGCACTGCAATTTTTACATGAAATTTTGGTAACATTAAATTTATCAGCACCGCATGCCAAACATGTATCAGGATCACATTCACGTACCGCCAAATAACATGGACATTGTTTTGTATTACATTGGGCACGACAACGACATCCGGGAAACCGATTAGCACCTAAAAAAAAAACAACATCCATACAAATTCAATTTAATGTAAATAGTGTTGATAAAGGAAATGGATAAAACCGTAAACTTACAATCACCACTGCAATTACAATATTTTTCACAATAACTTTTCTGTTTGATACAGGGACAGGTACCATCACATGGACCCGCATGATCACATGGTATAAAATTAATAACATGAGCACCGGCATCTTTACGCATATGATACTTTTGACAATGCATTGACCATAAACGTATTCGTTTCTTTTGATTACGTGGCGGTGTAAAATCAGTACGAACATCTTCTAATGGTAGTATTTTATCTTCGATTTGTGCAAATTCGTATACCTATTAGGGAATTATTAAGGACAATTTTTATTAATTTACAATCAATTAACCAAGACAATTTTTACCTGTTGACATGTTTTCGTTAGCATAACTTGAGCAATAGCACAATATTTATTTAAATAAATTGGTCGTAGTACACGAAATAATGATTTATCGGAACCAGTCCATGTATCATCACGATTGGGATGCGATTTTGTGGTGGTCAACTTACGTAACATTGATGTTAACGATTCATTTAGACCATGTTCATTATCAAAATTATTATTATCATTGGTGGTTAGTTTTTTTATTTTATTTTTATTATCATTACTACTATTGTTGTCATTGGGTTTATTGATTAAATTTAATAATGATGAGATTGCTTCTGATGTCGATGATGTTGCATTTACTGTTGCTACAGCAGATATTGTTGTTGTTGTTGTTGTTGCATTTGTCGTTGTAGATTTACATGTTGATGCTGTTGCTGTCGTTGCTGTTGCAACAAATGTAGATGTTGTCGATGTAGATGTTCCTGTTGTTGATTCTTTATTATTACTACTTGCACTACTGCCGCTACTATGACTATCATTACTATCTTCTGAATTTGATTCACTAATTTGGGCTGGTTTAAAAGCTGCTAATTTTTCTTTCATTCCATCCTATATGATGAAGAGGTTTTTTTTTAATAATATTAAAATATATTGCTTAAAAAAATCATCTTAAAAAAAAAAACATTTTGTTCACTTACCAATAGCATATAACATTGATTTTTACATGGTTCATTGAATGCCTTTAACGATGAATATCTTCGTTTACTTGGATTCGGTTTTGGATGACACGCTTGATGTCCTTTTGGTATGTTTTTGTATAGTATTTTTTTTGTTAGAGTATTTATTTGTTTTTTTTTTTATGAAAAATAAAACAATTATTAGATCAAATCTTTTTTTTTTTTAAATATAAATAAAAATAGTAAAATCAAATGCACATTAATTAGAATATGATTTCTTTTTATATGATTAACTATAGGTATTATATTTTAAAAGCACAAATCAATCAATATTTTATTATACAATAATAATAATTAAAAAAAAAAAAAAAAACTAAAGCCTCAGCAGCTGAAATTCCCATTTATGTATTTTATGATTTATTATATGCATATCCCGAATGATTTTTTTTTTTAAATTAAAATAAATACAAATTAATGTAACCCACCAATTATAAATATGGAATATGGTAAAGTGTCTGTATTATTGATTTTTATTGATTGATGTGTGTTGTGGATTTAATTTTAAAATGATGAACTCACGCTACATGAAATGTATATAGTTATTGATAATAATTTGATTTTTTGTTTGTTTGCATTTTTATTAAATACTATACACAATATATGATAGATATATGAATGCACATTTCCGATTTCAATTATGTTTTAATGCGGCGTGTGTGTGCTTAAAAATTGATTGCATATTTATTTGATTGTTGGTTTGTTGGGATTTTTATTATATATAATATATATATATTAATAAAAGCAAATGATTTTTAATATATTAATTTTGAAAAGTGTAACCATAAAAAAATAAATAAATATTAGTTGTGGAAACATTATTGTTGTTCTGTAGATGATGTGGTTGATGATGATGATGATAATTATTCTTGATTTGAGATTGATGATTTTATTATGAATATTGTAGAAAACTATTGAACGTTTAAAAGGACTCAATCAGTTCTCGATTACCTTTTATTAAATTACTAATAATAATTTTTTCTTTCCTAAGCTTTTATCTTTTGATTATGAAAACGTTAAACAATAAAACCTAATTTATTTTATTACAATAAAAAACATTATCTTTCACCCAAAGTGTATGTCTTAAAAAATTATTAAATATCGTTTTTTCACTGGAACCTTCTTAACTAATTGGCATCAAATTGAACTATAAAATGATGTGTCAGCCATGCCTATTTCAAGACCTCTAAGATTTCTTTGAAAAGTAGATGTAACCAGTGAGAATCAATTCCTTTATACAAAAGTTTACCCCAAAATGTCAAGTAAATATTTTTTAAACTCGTTGAATTATACAACAAATTTTAAAGTAAAAAAAAAAAAACAACGAAAACTGTGAAAGAAAAATACCAATCGTTAAGAAAACCTTTAGACATCACTCTAAAAATTATTTTGTATTAATAAAAAATATTCTTCAAAAGAATTTGTCTTTTAGAAACATCTTTAAAATTGATTTCCTAAATCATTATTATTTTAAAACAATTTTAAAACTTGGTGGTGCCGTTGATAAAGCATCCAACCCAATTGCGGGTGGTCACGAGTTCAAATCCTAGCCGGAAAATTTTTTCTGTGCTTTTTATGATTTGAATTCATGAACTAAGTCACCATTTATTCATTGGGATCAAATTAATGAATATCTTTGGTATTTTGTGTCGGACGCAGCCAAAGATTTACAAAGTCTACTACACACACATACTCGCAATTATATATGAAAGTATATAACAAATACTCATCATCATTATTAAAATTACATTAATAATTATAATATTAATGATTTCTAATTCCGGTAAAAGCCAAAGGCCCTAGCAGCCATAGTGCTTATTAAAAACTAATGTTGGCATTTTACATACATCATTAGTTGTTAAATAATAATAATAATAATAAAACAATTGAATTTTGTTCATGAAAAAATTGTTAGAATGTATTTATGAGTTAAACGAAAACTAATGTAGTATGCCAAATGTGATTTTGTATATATGGAGTTTTTGCTATATTTTTATTATGTAATGATTATTTAGTGATGATTTATGAATTTTGAATTTTTATAAATGAATCAAAAATTGCCAATTTTACTTTAAAAGAAGTAACAAAATATAAGAACATTTAAAGTTAAACAAAAAAAAAAAAAAAGAAAAAAAATACTATATTTAGAAAAAATATTTCCTAATAGAAAAATGAATTCTTAATATCATTTCTTTTTTTTTTTAAACATAAGTTAGTTATTTTTCATATTCTCTAAACAAAAATTAAAATTTCTATTAATCAAAAAAAAAAAAATAAAATTAGAAAATTTATCAAATAATTTATGGTTTTTTTTTTTTTCATCATTGCCCAAAAGAAAATATATTATAAAATTAAGAAATACAATTAAAAAATTGGTTAATTATTTTTTTGATTTTGTTCAAAATAACTTACTTAAGAATATTTAAATTTTATTTTTTAACTCACCAGTAGCTTGGTGGCCTTTAATTATACATATATATATATATATAGTTTATTATTAATCATTTTTATTTGTTTTTTGGTTTTGTTTAATTTTAATGTGTTTTTTTTTTTTTTGTTGTAATTTATTTTATTATTATTTTTGGCCAATTTATTTAGTTTATCGAATGATTTGTTTTTTTTTTTTTTATTTTGATTTAACACAATAAAATTAAATAAATATAATAAAACAAAAATTAACAAACAAATATTTATGAATATAAAAATATATATATAAAAAGATAGTTTTTAATATATAAAAATTAATAAAAAAAAAAAAACAGAATTATTAATTCGGGACACGATTTAATTGATATTGAATTGGGTAAGATCATCATATCATAATTATTGAGGTGAGGAATTAATTTTTGTTTTTAAGTTTTTAATGATAATAAAACAGAAATTTCTAATAATACTTTGGATATAGCTTCAATAAATATTGACTGGTTATAGCGATCGATTGACTTTTATTTATTACAGAGAATTTTTTTCAACGATATCGATATCGTGTCCCAAGAAATAAAAATTAACAAACAATAAAAAAAAAAAATATAAATAAATATATAGAAAATAAATGAAACACAATTAAAAATAAAAAGATAATATATTGAAAATGTGAATACTTACGATGTAAAAAGCAATCGTATTTAAAGCAACGTCTACAAAATAGTGTATGAAATGAATGCATTGTTTGTTCACGCAAAACACTTTCCGCCTTTGGTCCATCAATATTCGGTGTGCATTCTGCTGGACGGGCCGGATCAGTTTGTTCAGTTAATTCAATATATCTAAAAACAATTATATAAAATACAAAAATGTGTAAATAAAAATCAACAAAAGTCAAATTAATTAAATTATTTACTTATCACGTAATTCCAATGATGTTCCTTTTTTTGGATATAATGTACTAATTGTTTTAAATATAATTTTTGATGGGAATTTTTCATTAGGATTTTTCGATTTTAATTCATCGATTTTCCTTTTTTTTGATTTTAACAATAATTTACGTTTTTCGGCATCATAACCGTCATCTTCATCTTCATCATCATTATCATCCTTATTATCATCATCAGTTTCATTATCTTTACCATTTTCCGCATCATCTTCATCACCATTATCATCATCATCGTCCTCCTCCTCCTCCCCCTCCTGTTCTTCCTCCTCTTCCTCCTCCTCATCCTCCCCCTCTCCCTCCTCCTCCTCCTCATCATCATTATCATCATGTTCACCAGTAGTACCGGAACGATTGTCATTCCTTTTTTTATGATTATTTTCATGATATTCATCACTATCATCATCATCATCACTATCACGATCATCATTGCTTTTTGATTTAATTGGTGTTTTACTTTCGGTTGGACGTTGTAAACGTTTATCGGGTGATTGTTGTGATGAACCAGAAGTTGATGAATGTTTTTTTGATTTTTTTTTCTTATTAGTTAATGGTGACACTTTACTATCACCTTTTTCATCGGAATCCTCATATTTTGATAAATTTTTAACTAATTCCACAAATATGGAATCGTCCATTATACGACCATCTTTATCGCCATGGACACGTCCCTCATAGTTTTTAATTAACTCTTCAATAAATGAACAATCTTTGTCTAATACTTCATCACCCATATACGGTATATTATGCAATTCCGTTTCATCTTCAACCATAAAATTTTGTTGTGTTGGTGCCCACATATACATTGTTGGTATTGCACGAACAGCATTCATTGAATGAATTGGACGTCGTTTAACTGTACCATCCGATGATGTACTTACAGCTTTTTTCATAAAATTCACGTGTGGCAAATCACTTTCTTTAACCTCCCATATGGGTGTTACACCTGCCAATCTACGTTGTTCTTCCTCCACTTCCTTATATTTTACTAAATATTCTTCTCTGTAATTTTAAATCAAATAAAGTTAGTTGTTTTTTTTTTGTAAAAAGAATGTCTCTGGGACTATATTCAGAGGGAGGTCACTATGTACAGTTTGGAAAATATTTTCATGTTTATCAATGAAATAGAAATAAAATATAAATCCAAGAACTTGTTCAATTATTACCGCAGAGGGAACATTGAACAAGTTCTTGAAACCGTGAAAATACACATAACAATAATAAAACCTATATTATATTCATGTTCCCACCGGGGAAGAAACAAAAAAGGTATGCTTTGGAAGTCATTAGAATAAACATTAAGATTGATAACAAAAAAAAAAAATATGCCCACCTATTTTCTTCCCATGCTTTTGCAATGTCAGCCGATTTTTTCGTTTTTTTACTACGATAAAGTTTTTGATATTCTGATCGTACACGATCTTTCCAATCCTGGGTTACTTTATTTTTTGATAAGGACATAATATAATATTGGTACTCTGGTGGTCTTTTTTTTTTTTTTTGCTTTTTGAACGTTAATCGATATAGATGATGACGATTAATAAATGATTGTATGAAAAAGCGGAATGTATACAAATGCAAAAAAATGCAACTGGATCGTTTCTGTCCGCTCAGCAATATACCTTTTGTTTTATTATATTAATTGTTTTTTCAATCGAATATATACAAATAATTTTACTAAAACATTTCACTAATGATAAATAAAGGTAAAAATTAATTAATTAATATTAAAACAATCACTATCACCATTTCAATTATGAGAAATGAAAATAAAAAAACTTGTTAATAATAAATTTGCGGCATTTTTTTTGGCAGTCTGTTTTATTTTTTTAATTACCAATTTACCAAAATTAAACTCACAGACACTGCAAGAATCTTTGAATAAGATGAATAACATTTTATTTTCAAACCGATAAATTCATTTGGAGTGAATAAAAAATACACAAAAAAAGAAATCCCACTCCCCTTTTTGTTGATTGGAAATTCTCTCTCTTTCCCATTTCATTTTAAATTCATTTGTCAACGCCAAATTCGCCATCATGTTTTTTATGTAAAAAAAAAAAAAAAAAATTAGAATAATATTTTTTGTGTCGTGATAATTTCATTTTTTTTTTTATCAATAAAAAAATATATTATTTTATTTATTTTTATTATTTTTTATTTATTTGTTTTTTCGTCTGTTAGTTTATTTTCTTTTATATAATTAATAAATAAATAATATATCAAATTGGTTGTATATAAATATTTTGATTATTAATTTTTGTTCAAAGAATAACTTTTTTTTTTTCATCATACACAACAGCTGCAAAAACGCCGAAAAAACAACAACAAAAAGGTATTTCTTTTTCTTTTTTTTTATTTAGAATAGAATATTAACAAATTGTTTCCAAACATTGTTGGGATTTCGTTTTTGGGAACATTTTAATAATTCATTGTTGTAACTGATAAGAAATAGAATATATTTTCAATAAAATTGGAGGTATTTTAAAATTTCATAACTACTGCAGGTGATCCGCTAAACAACAATAACAACAACAACAAAATCAGTGAAAAGAAATGATTTGCAGTCATCGTAACCCGTAAAATAAGTCTGTGTTGTTATTGTTGGTGTGTAGGAATGGTTGGAAATTAAAATGAATCACCAATTTCTATTTAATAATACAGAAATATAATTATTACTTTTGAATTTGTTGTTGTTGTTCAGTTAGAGAAATTATAGTATTTATTATAACATTCGTTAGCACATTCATGTTATTGTTGTTGCCATTGGAATTTTGCATCATTTTGCAAAAAGAATTAAAATCATATTCACATTCTTAAAAATCAAATGTATATTTAAAATTTCTTTAAGAATCACACACTGACACAAAACAAACAAACAAACAAACAAACATACGTGTAAAAGTGGAGATTGAAAAGTAGATAATTAATTTTTATTTATCATAAAATCGAAAAATTCTATAAATAATTTATAACAAATCGATTTTTCGCGTATCATTTAGAGATTTTGTAACTATAGACTGCTGTCTATATAGTCTATCGTTACAAAATCTCTAAAAGTAATTTTTCAATATGATATGGAAAAGGATAGCGTTATTCGAATATTTTAATAATATCATTAACATTATCGTATGGAATTATTGGGATTACACAAACCAAAACAATGGCGTTAGTTTACATAATGTACTGTTTACAATGTGAAAATGATTTTAAATGATAGATAACGGTCATCATTCACTGGATGATAATACACATACATATTAGGGTTTATCCAAATTAAGTTAAACGTGTACCCTGTGGAGCATTCGCTTTTAATTAACTGATAGGTTTGGGGGTGGCTAACGTTTTCGTTGTTTCAGTTCTAAATATTCTAAGTATACGAGCTTTTTTATTTATCAAACAGAACAGCAAAAAAAAAAACACATATTCAAATTTATATATACAGATTACTCGTAACGATAAGCTGATAATATCAACAAAATATTGATAAGACGATTGTTAATATATTAGGCGTTTTATTTCAGAGTCTATATATTCATATAAAATTTAGTCATGTATAAAAAAAAAATGGAATTAAAGAATCGTTATCATACATATAATATTTAAAAACATTGTTTTAACATATTTTATTAAATGAATAAGCAACGGAAAACCTTTGCAGATGAATAGATAATCTTTGTAATGTATTTCGATTGAAAAATCATTACAATATACAGATATTGCAGGATTATTTTTTTTTTTTTTTGGTTTATATAAATGTTGATTATTCCTTTATATGGTTAAATCAATTCAATTTTGATATATATTCCGTTTACTTCACGCGATTCGTCAGATCGATCGATATAATAAAAATGAAAAACAAATTTCATCAGTAAAATGCCTAGGTAAAATTTTAAGATACATAGTTGACAATTGAGGAATGAAATAATGTATAATGGTCAATAGTTTTTTTTTGTACAAATTTTCCTTGTTGACTAAATGTACATCCAGTTCTATATATATATAAAATGAAATGCCGAATTCAATGAGCTCAATTTTGCATTTGCATTTGCAAAAAAAAAATAAAACAGCTTACGAATGATAATCATAAAGCGCGACTATACTATTTTTATATTTCTTTTTTGTATTTATGTAATACTTTTTTATTTTTGTTTATTGTTTGTATAAATGATAATCAAAAAAGCAAATTATGAATGTGGTGAGGAATAGAAATTTTAACATTAACAACAATAACAATAACAATAACAACAACGTCAATAATAGTAATACATAATAATAAATTCAATTGATTTGTCAAGTACACATACATAAATTTTAATTACATTTAGTATTTTTGTTATATATTTATTCATTTTTTACCTTTGGCATTGTCACATTTAAAGCGATATACAGGTATATTTTTTGTCTACCTTAATTTATCAATATACAATATACATATTTTAAAGGGTTTCACAATAACATTGAAAATAATTTTATAATTTAAAAACCATCAAAACCAAAATATATGTTAAATGAATTTGTGGTCTTAGAAGAATTGGTGATGATTGGTGATGATTATCAGGAGTGAGTGCTGATTGAAGGTTTACTGTCTGAAATAATAGCAAGAAATAGCTTATTAGAAAGATAAATTGATTTATAGATCTGGTTTATCTGATAGAATAGAGAATTAATTGATAGATGATTGGATAATGGAAAATAATTTTAGAAATTCATTTAATCAAAATCACATTTTACAACCATAATATAATTAATTTTGATTTCCTATCGATGTGAACTCTCAATAAGGCCAATAGTCAATAAATAATTAAACAAATTTATCTGTCGCAATCGATATGAGATCGTATTTATTAAAACTAAAAAAAAAAAGTCTGTTTTTTTTACTAAAAAAAAAAAAAACACGATATTTTATTGATATCACCAAAAAATGTATATCACAAAACAGATTATATACGATTAAAATGTTTTATATTATTCAAATGACGTCATTTAAAAAATGTATAATCAAAAATAGTATTTAAAAAAATGATTATTCTAAATGCTGATAATGAAACACTTTTTTTTTTACGATTGAATTGATTTTGGGTGTACTTCAATCAGCCATAAAGACTCTGTGAAAATATCTTGTAAGATATATAAAATATTTGTTAAAGCTGTTTTTTCCTAACTTCCTCAAATGAGATCTTAAAATATACTTGATGAAATCACATCACATCAAATGTATATACAGTTCTTTTTGATTTTTTGATAAAGTTTCATTGATTCATAAATTATCCTTTTGTAATGTTCCAAAAGATAATCATCATCACGTACCAAATAATTTCTATTTATATAATAATTTTATGAATAAACAAACATACAACCAATCAGACTTAAAATCATTTTATTATTATTATTATTATTATTATTCACATTCATAAACATTACAAAATGAAATGATAACAAACCAAAAGTATTTATTATTTAGTCGTTTAATTTTTATTTATATATTTTTTTTATATAATTTTATTTAGTTCTTTATACATTCAAAACAAATCCATCATCATCGCCCACACACAAAATATATAAAAAAAACAAAATATATACAAATATAGTATAATTATATCAAACATAAAAACGGCCGGAGGACAATCGAATCTTAATTCATAACAAAAATTCATAGCAAATAGAAATAGACAAAAAATGTCAACAGAAGAAATTGAAAATATTGATGCAACTGGTGATATTGAAGTAGATGGACGATATCAACCACCACCACAAAAAACAATAGAACAAATTGTAGCCGCCGATCAAGATGATGAAAGTTTGCGACGATATAAAGAAGCATTACTTGGGGCGGCTCAATTGGAAAAAATTGTTGTTGGTAAGTAATGAAATATAATTAAATGTAAATTTATAATTATGTCTAAATATCTTAAGATAATTTATGATAGAATTTTGTTTGTTTTTCCTATTTGATTTTAAAGTATATAAAAAAGAAAAAAAAAGATTCGTTTATAATTTCGATTAAATTGTTTTAATATACAAAAATACATACGCCGGATGATTCGTTTTGAAATTCAATTTTTAAATAGAATGGAAGTTATTTGGTGTGGTTTTTTTTTTTTCGTTTTATTTAATTCTGATAAGATAAACAAAATGTTTTTTTTTTTTTTTAAATGAAATTAACTACATTTATTTATGTATATAGAAAAAAAAATACATAAAATATTTGTAATAAAGAAAATTTCATGTATATTTATATACATTGTTTATATTAATAGAAAAAAAAAATTGTGTGTGTGTGTGTGAATTGAAATTTTCTTTTGCGATTGTGATGATTGCATTTTCATATTTTTATTCTATAATATTTGATTTTAACACATTTATGTGGATCAGAATGGAATTGGGATAGCGTCTTAAAACCCCGTACCAGCCTCATTGTTACGCCTTTGTCTTTCATTGTTACACCTTTCATGGAAAATTTCATCACCACCACACGACATTTTGGTTATGATATTTCAAATACTTTAATTTCATTAATATTAATTTTTTCGTTTTCCGTTTTAGATCCAAATGATGATCGTAAAGTGATTGTAAAAAAATTAGCATTATGTGTACAAGGACGTGATGATATGGTACTTGATCTAACCGGTGATTTATCAAAACTTAAAAAACAAGTAATAATAATAATAATAATAATAATAATAATAATAAAAACAATTAATTGGAATTTAAAAAAAAAAAGGAGATATAATTATTATTTTTTTTCTCTAATTTTAGGTATTTACAATAAAAGAAGGTGTTCATTATAAAATACGTATTGATTTTATTGTTCAACGTGAAATTGTACATGGTTTAAAATATGTTCAGAAAATTTATAGAATGGCAGTTCCAGGTATGGTTATTTTTTCTAAATTATAATAATTATTCTTTTATCATTACCTATGAAAAAAAAAATCTTTATACTTTATACAACAACAATCAATCATAATAATTATCATAATTTAATTCTCTTATTTTTATATTTTGTTCTCTTTATTTAAATTGTCTTTGCAAATGTATTTTCTATATAAATATTTTAAAATTGTGGGTTAAAAGCGGTTGGTAAGATATAATTTATATTTTACTTGAAAATATTGTATTTGTTGTACACGCTATTTGTAATTTTTTTTTTGTAATATTATTATTATTATTATTTATGTCGTTTATGTCTTGAAAAGAATGTGCTTTCTTTTTAAAAAAAAAAAACACTTAAAATTTTCATTGTTTTTGATTTGGAAATTATAACTAATTTTTTGTAATTTTTTGGAACTGATGATTGGAATTCAAAGAAGAATTCTTAGAAGTAGTTCTGAGAGTGAAGATCCGTATAAAATTGCTGGTTTATTGATCATATTCATATAATATTATATAAAACAAAAACGTTAACTATTGAATGACATACGGAATTAATAAGATATTTTTACCGTATTGTCAATTCATTCAATAATTATCCATTGGGTTTTAAAACATCTTTTAAAAATTTGTAACCTACCTGCTGTTAATTTTCTTACATATATTTATTAAATTCTATATCATTGACTGATTACTGTATTTATTTTGTCAATGTATTTCGATTAATCTTCACATCACATCGATCACTGTGAATGTGACTGATCATTGACTACTCTGTTCAGTTACTGAATAAGCATTAATTTGACTATTTATATTTTATGTTTTTTTTTGTATTGTATGTTTATTATTCTATTTTTATTTGTATTAGAATGAAAAAACACGTTAATTTTTTATAAAAAAAAAAAAAAAAATAGTATTCAATGTCGCTCTAATACGACAGTGAAACAACTTTCTTTTTTTTTTTCTTTTTTTTTTTTAAATAATATACCTATAATCGTAATGAATTGAAAAATTAGATTAATAACTCACCAAAATAATAATCACTTTTGTGTTTATGTTTACAATCTATCAGAATGTTATTTTTTTTTGTAAAAATTTAGTCAAAAATATTGAATATACCCAATTTATAATACCTATTACGTGTGAATTGGCCTAACTATAGTACAAGATCCAGATAATAAGATCCAGAATCACAAGAATTACTGAATGAAGAAAATTTTCAAATCGATATATTTTCTGTAGTTTCCAATTTGGTATATTCAATCTGTTGACTGTTATTTTTTTATATAGATGTTTTCGTAATAATATAATGTCAAAATGCATCAAACTATTAATATATAACTATATAGTATTACTAATAATAACACTAATATTAATGTTGATTCTTTTTTTTATCATAACACATTTTTTTTTAGTTGATAAAATGTCGCATATGGTTGGATCATATCCACCGAAAACGGAAATCCAAAGTTATACAACACCATTTGAAGAGGCTCCATCTGGTATGATGGCCCGTGGAACCTATTCCGTATCATCATTATTTACCGACGACGATAAAAATGAACATTTAAAATGGGATTGGACATTTGAAATTAAAAAAGATTGGTAAAATACGTTCCATCACAATGGCCACAAAGAATAACTAAAAAAACACACAACATTTTTAAGGATTTCATTTTTGTGTCATCAATAAAATTATAATTATAATAATAATAATCATCATCAACAACATAAGAAAACCTATATAACAGAAGTTTCTATAAAGAATAAATAATTTAAATCCCGTGAAACTAAAAATAATAATAATAATATAATTATTAAAATATTAATTAATATATATTTAGTAATAATTTTTTTTTTCTAAAATAATAATAATAATTTAATTTAAAGTTCGTAGAAAGAAATCAAATCCCTCAGAAATGATTTTCTAAAATTATCTTTTGTTTTATATTTAAATTTAAATAATAATTAATATATTTGGAAAAGAGATATTTTTTTAAACAAATAAATAGAAAAACAAAATCAATCAATGAGTGAGAAATTATAATTATTATTATTATTTATTATAAAAATTAATTATATTTTTTTATATGCTCGCGTTAAAATATTATAAAATAACAAAGACAAATACAAAAAAAAAAAAAAAAAAAAAACAAAAAGAAAGCAATACAATTTATATTAAAAATTAAATTAAAATTAAATTAAAAAAAAAAGAACAAACTAACAAAACAAAACACTTAAGAAAATCCTAGTCTCTTAATTATATTTATTTTATTTTTTTTTTTTTGTATTGACTCAACAAAATTATTTTTCAGTATTTAAAAATTATGATTAATGAACCCCCACTAGCGCATGAAAAAATAACAAATTAACTATTTTCCTATTATCAATATATATTTTTTTAATTATTTAAAAATGTGCTCAATTCAAAATGAATCCAACTTTAATATAATACAATAAAATACAAACAAATTTAATACAAATTTATATAAAAGTTAGTGAAATTGTAACGTTTTAATTTGATTGTCAGTATTTTTGTAATTAAATTATTATAATAATAATAATAATAATGGAATATTTAATCCATTAATTTATAATTAATAATTAAATTAAATGTATATCGTAAATTTTGAGTGCTTATAATAATTGATTAGTTTTATTTTTGCTTAATTAAAAAATAGATTAAATGCATTTTCATAGAATTAATACAAAAAAAAAAAAAAGGCATGCATTTATTGAAAAGTAAAATCCTAAAAACCAAATTAAAATACGACACTCAGTTCAACAATCAGTTTATAAAATACAAAAATGAATTAATATAATTTATTGTAATTTTTCTTTTTTATTATTATTTCGTATTTGTAAACATTAATTATTTTGAATTATTTTTGGTTTTGTTTAAAAAATTATTAAATTAAAATTATTAATTATATTCGTAAAATAAAAATATTAGGGTGCTGCTTATATTTTAAAGCCATCTTTGTGTGTCTGTATATTTTAATTCGTTAAGTCGTAAGAATAAATCTAGGTGGATGGTGCTACCACCACCAGGTGTTAATGAATGAGAATAAGACACACATTTTTTTTTTATAATTTAATAATTTGTATATAATTTATTTTGTTTATTTTAATAATTATATTTGTTTTGTTTCAATTACCGAAAAAAAAATTAGACAACAAACAATAAATAATAAAAATAAATAAATATTTCCTAAAAAAAAATGTAATCTTGTCTTTTCTTTTCATTTTCAATTAATCTTTAAAATATCCCGTCGGGAGTAAAAATATCTGAAGAATTTTAGATTTCCGCAAAAATTACAAGAAAATAAAATTTTTTTGAAAAAAATCCAGCAAAAAATCGTCGATTTTTAACAATTTTTAATAGGATCGCATAAATGAAATATGGTAAAAATTTTATTTATTTTATTATATAGAAATTTAACACTTACAAATGTTTTATTGAAACATTCTTAAAATCTTAAGGGTTTTTGATTTAAGGTTTAATAATAAATCTTAATAAATGTTAAGGTTTTAATTTAAATACGGTTTTAATATATGATCAAAAAACAAACATTTATTAAGATTCCATATCCATAATAAATTTTATATGAAAATAAAATTTTCGTATTTCATGTATACTGAATTATGTGAGCCTGGTATTTTAAATTTAATTTCGTATGAAAAATGGGAAAAAATAGCAATATTTTGAGTTGAAAAATCCAAAAATCCACTACCGCATTGCTAGCGAAATTACATACTTTGTATTAGGATTGCATAATTTTGAAGAAGAAATATTAAAAATTTTATTTTTAATAAATTTATATTGAAATTTTAAATATATATATAGAATGTAATGTAAATAAATTTGTTGGTATTTCAAACATTTTTATTTATGGATGCCTGGTATTTTTGTATGAAAATCATATGAAAAATGAGAAAAAAAACAAATATTTTGTGGTGTAAAAAGCTAAAATCCATCCAAATACATGAAAAATAAAATTTTTCTATTAGGATTGCATAATTGTGAAGAAGAAATATTGAAAATTTTGTGTTTTTAATATATTTAGAATTGAAATGGTTTTTGTTATCAATTACCCCAACATCGAAGGTTTTAAAAATCTTGATAAATAAATAATAAAATAAAACCTTAAACCTTAATAAATGTTAATTTTATATGGTATTTATATTTGATTAAACCGAATAACATTTATTAAGATTTTTGATGTGGAAATATAATTTTAATATTTCATATACAGTGAATTTTGTGAACCTGATACTTATATTTCAGAATCGTATGAAAAATGGGAAAAAATAAAAAATTTTTTGATACATTTTTTATCCATTTTGTCCTACAAATTTTTTGTATCTCATAGATCATGTATTCTTTTGATTGAGATCGTATTTAATTCCATTCAGAAATTGTATTCAAATTTATAATAAATAAATATATACAAAATATATTAAATAATTTTTTTTTTATTATTTCATTTATTTTCTCTTTTTGTTTTTAATTATTCTTTTTATTTTGTTTTTAATATATATTTTAATTAACTATAAATAATAATATGTACATTATAATATTTTATATAATTTATTTTAATTTTGTTATATATAAATTGATTTTTCTTTTTGTCAATATATATTTAATTAATATTTTGATTATTTTGTTGCTTAATTTTGTTTATTATTATTATTATTATTATTATTTTTTGTTTTATCTATCGTTGTATAAATAAAATGAAAAATATACAATTAAATTAATAATTAATCCTTTTTCCAAATATATATATTATAGCAAATAATATTATTTTTTTATATTATTAATTAAAATTTTTTTAATGGAATGAATTCTTTGTTTTTGAATAACAAATTATCAATATAATAATAATAATAATAATAAATGTTATTAAATAATAATAAAAAAAAAAAATTAATCCATTTTTGTTTATAATAATTATAAAAGCTCACTTTTGTTTATCAAATTATTTCCATTTATATATATATATTTTTGATTTTAAATCATTTTAAATAATGTTAACTTTTTATAACTTTTTAAATAAATAATTAATGTATATATTTTGTTTTTTTGGTGGGTAATGATAAGTATTTCAAAAAAAAAAAAACAAATAAAAATATATATTACAGCATAAAAATATCATTTTTTTTTATATTATAAAAAATTAAATTGATGATAGAATTATCTTTAAAAAAAAAAAGGGCATTTCAGTATAAACAAAAAAATAAAATACTGTTTTTAATATATACAAAAAAAATTTTAAATAATAATAAATAATTTATATAAATAAAAAAAACAATGATGATGAAAATATAATTAAAATTAATGCAGTGATTTAAAAGTTTTTTTGACATATAATTATTTAGGATTAGGATTATGTATGAGATTTGTGATGAATATATCATGATATGTGGCAGGAGTGATTAGAGGATGATGTTGGGGATGTATAGGGTTTCGATATTAAAAGGTTGAATATGTGATTCATATCATAACTATATATAATGTAAAGTGATGTTTAGTTATTAAGTATATATATGTAATTTAATTGTATTATTTTAGTAATATAATTATTATTTTAATTTAAGAAAATTTGTGTGTTAACAAAAATATAGAATGATAAAATATGTGCAGTGTATTATTATTAATACTATAAAATTGTAATAAAAATTGTTTGCATTTTTCTTTATTTTTATTAATATTCATATTGATTATTGTTAGGCTTTATTTTTTTTTTTTTTTTTCAATTGATTGGTTTTTATACATTAAATCCTTAATTGACTGCGAAATTTAATTTAATTTAACAACAATTTTTACAATAGACCTCTTAAAATTTATATTCATAATTCATAATATATCATCGTTTAGTATTTAAATTACTATATGATATTTTGCTTGTATTTTTATTAACAATCTTTGAATTACAAGGATCACAATTTGATAATATATGACAATAAAAATTCATTATGATTATATTTATCAAAGGTGTATAATTTTGTTTTTGTTTTACTTTAAATTCTAATTCTAATATTAAACCAATCAATCAATTAACTAATTTATGATTTTTTTTATATAAAACATTTTTTATCAAATTTTATTTTTGTTGTATAGTTGAAATAAAAAAATAAATCAATATATTTGGAAAGTTACAAAACAAATATTTAAAAAAAAAAGAAAACAATTTTATATGCAATATAAAGGAAACAAAATCGGAAAATATCAGTCAAATTGTTTGTTTGTTTTTTTTTTGTTCCGTATATAAATACTATTTTTTCTTTTTGTTTAACTAATTATTTATAACTTAAACAATTTCATTGGAAAATTAGGAAAATTAATTTATTTTGTAAACAATTTTAAGGAGGGTGGTTTTTCTGTTTTTGTTTGTTTGTTACTGGAAGAAAATTAGACTTAAATTTATTTTAAATTCATTTTATATAACTCCTTTTTGTTTTTATTTTAAATAATTTTTGTTTCTTTCTCATTAATCAGTTTCAATAATTTTCATTTATCATTCATTAGTTTTAATACTTTTCATTTACAGTGATGTTCGGTAAAATAGGTGTAAAGCAATTTTAATGTATTTTGATTAATTTCAAATACCAATATCTATTTGTGAATCATGCCATCCATACGACAATTTAGTACTTTGTTTACCTTTATTTATCACATGAAAAGAAAGAGATAAAAAATGTTGTCCTTCGTATTTCTGGGAAATTAGCTATGAACATGCTGTTCGGTAAAATAGGTGCGGACTATGTTAATTGTGGTTTATTTAGTTTTTGCGAATAAATTACATATATTGGTGGTGAGTTTGTGAATTTTTAAATAAATTTTAGGTAAAGTAGTGATTTAAATTTAATTTTTGAAACATTCCGGATTAAATAAATACATATTTCTAAGTCACAATGGGTAGAAGTGCACATTGTACGGTATTTGAATGGCAACGTATAAAGGATCTAAGAGCATCCGGGCTAACATATAAAAATATTTCTGAAATTATGAAATGCTCCCAAAATATAATTACCAACGCATTAAAATTCAAATATACCACAGAAAGAAGGGGTAACAAACGTAAAACTAAAAGCAATGACGATCGTAGAGTGGTTGTTGCCACAAAAAAGAGCCCTTTTTATCATCCAGGGAACTTGTAAGAGAGCTTGATCTAAGCATTTCATCAAGCACGGTATGAAAAAGGTTAATAGCATCAAATTTATAGGGGCGAATAGCTAGACAAGTACCAATGCATACAGCGAAACACATTAAACACCGTTTAAAATTCGCACATGCACATCGTGATTGGTCAGGTGATAATGATATTAAAAAGTGACGACATATTCTTTATTCTGATGAAACCAATATAAATTTGAATGGATCAGATGGTAAATTACATGTTAGACGAAGACCAAATTCAGAATTTTTGCCGCAAAACACAAAAAAAACCATTAAGCATGGAGGTGGTAGTTTAATGATATGTTTTGGTATCATCATGGTATGGAGTTGGTCCTATATATTTAGGTCAAAAATATCCAATGGATGAACAGGAATATATAAGGATACTTTCAATCGAAATGTTGCCATACGCAAAAGAAAACATGCCTATTATATGGTCATATCAGCAAGATAACGACCCAAAACATACGGCTAACAAAGCATCGGTTTGGTTTCCACAAAATAATGTGAACAAAATAGAATGGCCAACACAATCACCCGACTGAATTCGATTAAAAACTTGTGGAAGCACGTATAAACATCAGTTGCAACAAAACGGCTCAAAAAACAAAGTAGAACGGGGGAAAGAAATTGTAAAAGTTTGGAAGCGATTTCTATAGAAAGGTGCCAAAAATTGGTGCAGTTCATGCTAAATCGATGTGAGGCAGTAATTTAAAATAAGGGACATGCGACAAAATATTAAATCATAAATGGTATGTACGCGAAATACTTAGATTTTATTTAATATTGTGGACATTTAATACTTTTTCTTGTGTTTTTGGTAGAACAAAATATATCGCACCTATTTTACCGAACAGCATATTCCTAGCTAATTTCCCAGAAATACGAATGACAACATTTTTTATCTCTTTCTTTTCATGTGATAAATAAAGGTAAACAAAGTACTAAATTGTCGTATGGATGGCATGATTCACAAATAGATATTGGTGTTTGAAATTAATCAAAATATATTAAAATTGCTTTACACCTATTTTACCGAACATCACTGTATCATTAATCAGTTTCAATAATTTTCATTTATCATTCATTAGTTTTAATACTTTTCATTTATCATTCATTAGTTTCAATAATTTTCATTTATCATTAATTAATTTTAATAATTTTTCGTTGCCATTATTTTTTCCTAATGTTTTATATCTACTTATACAATTGTAAAATTTTAAAGAAATGGTCTAATTTCTTAATAAATTAATTTAATTGCTTTATTTAATCATTTTCATTTTGTTATAATAAAATAAATAAAAATCGTATATTTTTTTTAGCAAAAACGGAAACAAAACAAGAAAAACCAGGAATTACTATTCTTTATGATATAAAATCAATATATATATATATATATATATATAGTATTTGTATTACATATATATATATATATAATTTTGAAAACACAGCCAAAAATTTCTTATTAAATTTATCTATATATAAAAAAAAATGAATTTCCATATTGTTATTATATTATTCAATTTCAATTGATTTTGTTTTTCATTTTAATATAATAATATTAATAATGTACAAAAAAAAAATGTAGTATGACATTAGAAAAGAAAATAAAAATATTTATAATTCATAAATTTTATATATACTTTTTATCATTTATGCTTTTTTATGCGTCTTCTATATATATTATATGTATATACAACAAAAAGAAAATATAAATATATTTCATCATTATTATATTATGAAATTTTTTATTTACAAAATTGATTTCGTAAAAATAATTTCTATATTTGTTTTTAATTTATTTTTCTTATTTTTATATATATATATATATATAATCACATTAAAATCGTAGATATATGATACTTATATTTATATATAACATACGAATTTATAAATTGTGAATTCTTCTTTTTAATTTATGAGTTTCACAGAAATTACAATTTATTTAAGAAAAATAGAATATATTTACAAAATTAATTTATACCATTATATATAAATTGAATTGAATTGCGAATTTACATTTTAATTAATATTACATGCGCTGCTGCGATGATATACTACATAATAGAACAACATCGTCTTGATCTTGTACTATCACTAACCACATCACTTGTAACACCACAAAATTTGGTTATCGATGGATTTTTAACATCTGATGATACAATTGCTAATTCCATTTGTTGTTGTTGTTGTTGTTGGTTGTGGTGTTGTTGTTGTTGTTGGTGACCACCAATTATATGATGATTTTGTAGGGAATTTTGATGATGTTGATGATGATTACCTATTATACTATTATTATTATTATTATTGTTGTTATTAACATTGGCATTATTATGATTATTATTTAAATTATTATTATTATTATTATTATTATTAGAAGTCGTTGTATTATGATTTAATATTGATCCATTTTCAGATGTTGAACTTGTACGTGATTGGGCACGTTGTTTTTTCAAATTGGCTAATGTTGTTCCTGTTATTGAATGATCCAAATTGTGAGTATCTGTTATTGTACATTTTTTTTTTTGTTTTTTTTTTTAGAAATAAAGAAGTTAAAATTTTTGTATATTAATATTAATTGTTATTATTATTATTATAATTAGTAATTTTTACTTTATTATAAATTCATATGTACAAAAATATTATATTATTTAGAATGAAAAATTATTAATGATATTTGTTGGAGAGTTTATTTTGTTAGTTCTTCTTGCGGTAATATAATCGTATTAATAAATTAATAACCAATAATAAAATAATGATATTAAATTAAATAAATTAAATATAAATAAATGAATTTTTTTATTTTGTTAAAAAAGACAATATAAAGAAAGTTTTGATTTGTATGTGAAAGTGTGAAATAAATTGTAAACCCGTTGAATATTTGCCATGGGTATAAAAAAGGAAATATTGAATACACAATTTTAATGAATTTTCATATATACAAAAATTAGATCATTATACTTTAATTTTATATATTGAATAAATGGTGAAAATTAATTATAGTAATTAATTTCTTAGTATACTAAAAAGCATTTTTAATTTTAATTGCATAATTATACATCAATTTTCATTTTATATATATATATATATATATATATATGCATACACATTTTCGTTCACTATATCGCATTTAATTAATTATAAAAGTAATTATTTAAATATACAACTAATTCAAAACAGTATGTATATAATATACATGTTGATTGAAAAAACGCATCACATCAATTGAAAGAGCGCACGTATATTACTATATATTATAAATCCATATATATGGGATTTATTTTCCTTGCTGTTTTCCAATAAAATGTAGGTATATATAAAATATAATAAATTTTAAATTGATTCACGTACTAAATATTGTATTTTATATACAAAATCCCTTAATGTATCCAACAGACCGAGGGATAAACGCACCAAACAAAATCATTTTAAAGTCATATGGAAAATAAATGTTTTACTATTTGTAAAATTAAAATTATACACTTTTGTATACTTTTTTTTTTTTACATAATTCTCTTTAAAATCAATATTCAATTTTTGCTATATATATATATATATATATATATTTATAACACCGGATATTAATTTAAAAATGTATCGAGAATATACTTGATTTATAAATAATGTAATTTATAAAATTCAGGTAATTAATTTAAATTTTAGATGAAAATTTTCATAACCAATTTGTTTTATTCTCAAAATTTTTATATATACACTCGTGCTCAACGATAATAAAAGTTGACTAACCTAAACGTGTATTAAATTAAAACGATATAATGTTCTAATGGAATATAAATTAATGTTTTGAAAACGTCCATGGTAAATCTATAATACAGGATATGCATCCAATGCCCGTACGTAGTCTATTGTGGCCACATATTAAAATACCTTCACAATATAAAAACATATGTCTATCTATTTTTGTGTCATATTATTTGGTTTAATTATTTGAGTACGAGTGTACATATGTGATAAATAATCGGATATATTTATTATATACAAATACTAATATAATATATGTTTTTAAATACGATTTTTATACGTTGAAGAAAATATTGATATAAAATCAATAAAGATTTACATATAATTATATATTTATATAAAATACCTTTGTTTAATATCCCATCCCGTAATATATATTATTCATGAAAGTAATGATATTATACAAACTCGCGTTCCTAATCTTTTCTGTATTGGAAATTCTGAAATTCAGAAAAATAATTCTAAAGAAAATTCTTTGTATAAAATCTTTTCAAAAGGAAATTCTGTATACGATTTTCTAAAGGACAATTATCCTTTATCCCCACATAAAATCTATTCCTTAATTAAAATATATTCATAAAAGGACCTACATATTGTTAAATTAAATTCAGTCAGGATATATAGAGGAAATAATATTACAAAAATAAAATTAAATTAAATTAAATTAAAGAATTAAAACAGATAAAATGAAAAGTAAAAATAAAAAATCTTAACCATCACCATATAAAATCAAATGAAAATAATAATAAAAAAATTCTTTGTTTGGTTTTCGTTTTAAAATAAACTCACGTACCAACAAGTACAGTAACTTGTACATTAATTTTTCCATTTTCATTTGAAGCTGAAAATATTTCAGCTGAAATATCATTACCAATTTTTTGTTGATTATTATTTATAGTTGATGCCGATGCTGATGTTGATGATGGCGTAGTTATTTTATTATTTAGTGTTGTTGTACCCGTTACTGTTCCTGAACTCACCGGTAATGCTGTTAAATTATTATTATTATTATTATGCATTAATTGTTTATTATTATTATTATCTTCATTTATAAATGTTTCATTATCTTTGCCTTCTGGTGATCGTCGATTTAATGCTGAATCATAATTATTTATTGGATATGATGAGGTAGTTGATGTTGTTGTTTGACCATACAATGGATTTTGTGGTTTATTTTGTTGTTGTCCATGTGCTTGTCCATTACTTGTATATTGAGTATTATTATTATTATGATTGATATTATTAGGTATTATATTATTATTTATAATATTATTATCGTTATTATTATTTGAATTACTAATAGGAACTAAATTTGATTTATTTGACGATTTATTATTATTATTATTATTGATGGTATTTGCATCAATACCATCCGGTGTATTGGAAATTGAACCAGGTGTTGTGCTGTCTGGTGCAGTATAACCCTATAATATGGATAGAAAAAAGGAAATTAAATTAATAAATATGTCGTGTGGATATACCGTGTGGATTGGATCACAAGAGTGATAATACAAATTCATAAATTATAGTTATCACATCCAACGATGATTTCATAATATTATGATATTATGTTAGGTTTTTGTTTTGCGGTAATTTTTTTTTTACTCATATAAATCACAAATGAAATATGATGGTTTTTATATTATACATATATATATATGTACAGATTTTTCATTATTTGCATACGTTATTTTTAGTTTATAGTATCCTATTTTTTTTATTCCTTGTAATTTGAATGGCACTCATATAGATGAAGTTGTATATATGAACTAAATAAATCTCTAATTACATATAATATATTTTTATATACAGGTACTATAGGTAGGTATATAAAAGTAATTAGCGCATAAATTGTGAATATAGACCGTATTTTTTCTGCATCAATTTATAAGGCCTATTATTGATGATGATGGGGTTGCTATTGCAATCATATTTTGTATAATATAATCAATACTATATAGAATTTCCGCAATAAATAAATATGATATACTTTAGTTTGTATATAGTAGTTGTAAAGGATGTACCATTATAAATTATTATTATTATTATTAAGGCGAGTAATTGAAAAGGATATTTAGTTACATTTGCAATGAATTTGCATTTCAAAATTAATCATCTCAAAGGACTTATAATTATATCATTCATATAATACATAATAATATTTTTATAAGCAATTTGTTTAATTTTAAATAAATAAGATTGAAAATGTATTCAATAAATACGTTTTCCGATTACAAAATACAAATATATAAATATTGTCAAAAAAAAAACAAAGAAGAGGGTAAATGTTACAAAAAAATAATATATCGTTAAATTATTTGCATATAAATTTTTTTTTTGCTAAAATGCTAAATTTTTGCATATATACCATACAAAAAAAAAGAAGTTTTAAACCATATAAAATCAAATGTAAATTTTCTGTTATTGTATTTATTTGACAGGATACAATTTCTATCTATATATTCTTATAAGGAATTTTATATATTTAGAAATTATTAGTTATTATATTACAATGAAAGAATGAAAGATTCTTAAACATTTGCGTGGAATAAATTAATATAATTTATACTTATTTTATACACTTAATCTGTATAAAATATAATATACTAACCCGATATGTTAATCCAATTATATTTGATGAATCTCTATCTTCAACACATCGATTTAAATCAAAAATCCACTTCATATTTTTTTTATTTTATTTCAATTATTTTTAAATTTTTTATAATTATCGATTTAGTACCGTGTTTTTTATAAGCTAAAGCGTTTTTATATTTGCACACACAGTCTTTATAATATTTATTCAAATATTTTTCGGTTCGTTTTAGTACGGTATGATCGGTTGAAATCGGTTTCATTAAGTGAAATTTTACTCACAAAAATATATTAACTTATATTGACATTGTCCGATATATACTGTTGAATGTAAAATATATATAATAATAAGAGCCCGCATTAAAAATTCAGCGTTTAATATATATGCACTTTAGTCTTCTTATATAAATATATATATAATAAATAACATATATGATGAAAATCTTATTTTGTTATCTATACAGATGGAAAATATATAAGAGCTATAAGTATATCTACTATAAGTAAAAAATAAATAAAAAGAATTTTCCTTTGTATATGGTTACTCTATATTACACAGAGCATTTTCATTGTACATCTTTTTCCATTAAAAATATTTATTTACATTATTTTACATTATATATATAAAAATGATTTTTTTTTATGGATAATGCAAACGTCATTATTTATACAACACAAAATAATATGTATCAGTTTTTAGTTTGTATATACAATCCATTTATTTATAAGCAGATACATATATTTAGTGAAGTGGATACAAAGGAAATATATATCATGTATATTAATGATTTTCTTCTAAAATTGTTGTATTTGTATGATATATAACAAAGTTATTTTTGAAAGGATGATGTAAACCATATGATTTAAATATAAAAGGAAATGTTGATGTAAATATTCATACATATACTATATATTATATAGTTATAGAAGTAAGAAAAAAAAACAACACAAAAATATGATAAATCAAAATAAGTATATATATGGTATATACGTAAAGAGAAGAAAATTAAAAAAAATTCGGAACTACTTTCCATACATGTAAAAGGTTCGTTTTAATTTTCAATATATAACAAAATACTTATATCTATAAATAGATATTGGCAAATTTTCATGACAGGAACAAATTACAGATTTATAGACATACGAAAATTATATAGCAATGGAAAATCAATCACTTCTTTTCCTTTTACAATATGCCATTCATAAAAACAAATTTAGAACCAAACCCCATGCAATTTGTGTAATTTTTGTTTACTGGTTGGGATGTCTCAAATATCTTCTGAATTTTTCGGAAAAAACAAACAAACGCGTAACACAATTAAAAATTCCAATTTTATCCTCATTGTTTTTTGTTGTCTTATAAATTCACCGTGTTTAAAAAAAAAAAAAAATTAAAAGAATTTGGTATATGAATGCAAAAAAAAATCTATATAGAGTATGATTTATCATATTCGCAGAAACACGCAAAAAACAAGAAGTAAAATGCGATAAAAATATATTTTACATATCTTTTTTTTTGTTAACAATAAAAATAAAAATATATAATAAATGTAACATATGAATAATATAAAAATGTAATTTATGAATTCTTTTTAAGTCTATTTTATTATTTTTAGATTTAAAAATTATAGATATAGAGCGATAATTCATGTTATAATACAAACAATATATATATAATATAAATTTATTTTCATTTTCTTTGATATGCGAACGAACAACATAAGCGTTAAATTTCTATACTGATTATTTCATTCAAAGGAGGGATTTTCTGTCAAAGGATTTATTTACATAGTAAATCATTATTATTATTATTATTGTTTTTTTTATCACAAACAAATTCTATATATACGATTTTACCCTGTATATATATTTATCTGATAATATATACATATATATATATATATCTATAGCCGGTGGCCAAATATGGATAAATGTTTTGTACAATAAAAGAAATTCTCGGACTTTATATTTTCATTCATCAAAAAAATTATATATAATTATAGGAAGCAAATATTAAACGGAGATATCTGAAAGAAATAAATTTATATTAAATGAATTGGAAGCATTTAAATATTACATGAACTTAAAGGACGAAAAATTAGAATTATATATAGAATTTTTTTAGATAGAATTCATTAAATGTTAAAGGTAAATTTAAAGGTAAATGTGAATTTGAAGTTTTTATAATGAATAATTAAAATTAAATAAATTTGATTTCAGAAAATGTATTCGATGGTAATTGTTATAAAAATGTTTATTGTAAGTTTTCCAAAATATATTATTATGTATTAAAAAATAAAAATATATTACAACATTTTATTTTTATACCTATAATGTTTATTCGTAACGAAGTAAACCCTTTACATATATTTAATATTTTTACATAAGAAATACGCCATTCACGTTAAAGTGATAGTTTATATTATTTAAAAAAAAAAATTCTCATATAAGAAAGCTTGAACATAACCCGAAAATTATATCTTTGTTGAATATATAGTAAATGTATATATAACAAATGATATGGGTACTGTCAGGCGTAAAAGTACATATATAATATGAAATTTATATAAGAATATCTTTAAGTATACAAAAAAAAAACTGAATTATTTCAAATCTTAAAAATCGTTTATACATGGTTGAGTATGCGGTTTTTTTCTTTTTGAAAGTATGTAAATTCGTCAAGTATTTGTTTTGATAAAATACATAGGTCCATTTAATATATATAATGTACATTAAAATATATATTATTAAAAGATATTTTTTATGTTCAACATTGATAATCGCTTAGTAATCATGAGTGTGCCAAAAAGAAAAAATACAAAAATTTTATATACAAGGGATTTTCCCATTATATATTTTCATGTATTCATTTCATCAGAAATAATTTATTTTGGTAATTTTTCAGATTGAATGAAAAAAAAATGAAAAAGAAAATAAAAATAAATTATTATCATAATCATTTTGTTTGTCGTCGTATTTAATAAATTATAAAATTTGTTTCTGTGTGAAATACATAATATTTTTTACATATAAGCATTCCATATATGTTATATATATAAAATTAATTAATAAATAAAAACCAAACAGAACATTCATTAATACTTCATTCTATATATACCTCTATATATAATTAATTAAAATTTTTTTTTTGCCTATTCATTAATCGTATATTCGTATATATGAATATGTGATAATGAAATTCTTGTTATTTAAATTATTTATATAAGGTTTTTTGTATTTTTTTTTTTTTTGCAGGTGCAAAATTGAATAGCGAAAAACAAAAGGTGTGTCAAAACATTTACAATCTATTATTTATTATATTTAAATATATGTAAAATAAATACCGCAAAAAATGTTCTATAACTATATAAAAAGAAAATAAAAATCTATTCTGGTGATTTTTTATATAGTGAATTTGAATTTGAATATTCAATTGTTAATACCGATTGAAAAGGACTCTTGCGGTGAAAAGTTAATAATGCTAGAAATTGTAAGATTTCTATAGGTTAAATATTTAAAAATAATAACATTGTTTTTTAACAATAATTATTATTATTATTATTATTATTTAACAACTAATGATGTATGTAAAATGCCAACATTAGTTTTTAATAAGCACTATGGCTGCTAGGGCCTTTGGCTTTTACCGGAATTAGAAATCATTAATATTATAATTATTAATGTAATTTTAATAATGATGATGAGTATTTGTTATATACTTTCATATATAATTGCGAGTATGTGTGTGTAGTAGACTTTGTAAATCTTTGGCTGCGTCCGACACAATATACCAAAGATATTCATTAATTTGATCCCAATGAATAAATGGTGACTTAGTTCATGAATTCAAATCATAAAAAGCACAGAAAAAATTTTCCGGCTAGGATTTGAACTCGTGACCACCCGCAATTGGGTTGGATGCTTTATCAACGGCACCACCAAGTCGTATTTAACAATAATTAATATTGTGTTATCATATGAATGAATGAATATACTTTTTAACAACTTCCCTTATTGAAAACTAAAAAACTAATATGCATTATGTTTATTTAGTCATAATAATATCATTTATATACATTTATTTTCAGAATTAATTATTAAAATTGGAATTTCATAATTATCATAAATATAATAAAAAATTCCGGAAATTCACCTACATTTTTGTCGTATTTATAAATTTAATATATATTTAAAAGAAAAATTATGCATTAAACTACAAAATTCAATGCTTTTTTTATTGTTTTATTTTCAAAATAAAATAAAACATATTTTACGCAATGATATGACTCAATGCAATTAGATTTCATTTAATTATATTATAAATAAACCATTTGTAAATTAAAATGTTTTCGCGAATATATATACTTTAAGTATAAATATAAAATATATATATATGTATATATAAAATTATATACAAATATAATTTATTTTCCTATTGAATATAAAATATAAAATATATTTATATAAATATACGAGCGCAAAACAAGAATTTAATTAAAGAATTGCTTAATTGAAAAATTAATTGAGTAAAATTAAATAATCACTTTTTTTATATAGATGTTATATATAGTTTTACTATATACAATTAGTCATTTCATGCATTATGGTATATAGACTGAAGTAATAAACAAACAGACTGATCATATAAAAATTCAAAGTATAAGTATATACATATAATTGATATATCGAAATATGTATTTCTATTACAGAGAAAATGTATTATTTTAACATATAGAGTTTTATTATATATAGGTTTGATTATTTGCTTGTATTTATCTTTGAATAGAAATCGATGAATGATTTTCGTGATTTCGTATTACATTTTGTAAACGTTTTATTATATTTGTTATATATATAATAACAAATAATTTGTCTTTTAAGGATGTAATGGGAATTTTTATTGTAAATGATTTTTAAAAGGGATTATGTTAAAATGTTAAAATTTTCTTTAAATTACTGATAATTTATCGATTTTTTCTTCGTGTTTGTATTATAGTATTTTACTAAAGTATAGAAAATAATTTTTTTTAAATATAAGTAATAATATCTCAATATCAAATATCAAAAACAATAAAAAACATGATTCAGGTCATAATATATATATATATATAATTAATCTATTAATCCCACACTTATTCAACAACAATATATAATAATTTTGTTAAAAGGTTTAAATATATATTTATATAAGAACATATACCATATGGACAATAAATGGATTATAGATTATAAAGGGATGCATCCATTTCAATAACAAATCACTTTTACTTTCTTGTAAACAATATATAAATGACCGTTCTTTAGGCAAACAAAAAACGATGGCCTTTCTTTACTATATGGGTATATATGTAATCAATTAATACCATAAATAATAAAATACGCACATACAAATTTTAAAGTTTAATATAATGATGATTAATTACTGATTTAAATATAATATAAAAAAAATAATATATTATACGTAATATTTGTTATATGGATTTATAGTTATGAAAAGCAATATTGTTTATAAATTTTCTTAATTTCATGTATATACAAAATAAGAAAAATTAATCAATAAATATATTGTTAAAGTTCTTATGCTAAACGCATTATTATTTATATGTAATTAAATTTTATGTTTTTCTTTATATATCCCTTTATATGCTTATTATTTTTATTATAAAAATCTTTGTGTATTTAGAAAAATGAAAATAAAAATGTTAAAAACCACTATATATAGACAATAAATATAAAAAAAAATATTTTTAACAAAACCATATACTGATATGTTTTATTACACAATAATACCATTAATGCAATTTTTTTTCAACATAAAAAATATATACAGTATCTATATACAATATACATAAATGTATAAGGAAGGAATAAACGACAAAGGTACAACCTAATGGAGTAAAAATAATGACATTTATATTTAATGAGATATATACATTTTTTACATGTTATGATGAATCCGTTTTGATATCATATATAAAAAAAAAAAAAGAAAAGAAATAAAGCTCAACGATTCTATATATAATATATGAATTTATAAGTACGCGAGATATATATAATATATATATATGAATATAATAATAAGATGTATATAACCTTTTGAATTGATATATATACAAACGTATAAATGAATGATATGTACATAAATATTAAGGACAACGGATAAACAAGATATAAAAATGAATATAATTTGAAAAAGGGTATAATTTTATATTTATATTATTATTATTATTATTATTATAAAAGCAGCATTTATATATAAAAAAAAATTGTTTATTTTTCTTCAAAATACTAAATTGAGGTAATGATACAAGCTTATAATAATATAATTGTTATTTATATTTATTATATTCTGTTTTTTTATATTGTATAGATATAGAATGCAATTCAATACGATGAAAGTTATATTGAAAATTTGTATATCCCTTTAAAAAAATATTTTTTTTATTTTTTTTTTCCATATTTAGTGCCGGACCAAAGTTGTGCCTTAGGTGGTTGCGCCTTAAAATTAAACGTTTTATGTAATTAAGTGATAGTTGTAAGTGGTAAAAAATATACTGGGCGTGATATAATAATATGATATATGTAAATCAATCAGTCAAAATATCAAGAAAATATTATAAGTTTATCTATATAGATATTAACCAAATTGAAATTTTAATATGATAAATCTAATATAAGTCTGTACCAATCAGTACCACGACAAGTCAACAATAAATATGCTTATAAACTCAACAGAATAATATACTAAATAAATAAAAAAATACCAATATAATTAAAAATGATTTTCAATTAATTAACAATTAAATTTTATTTATTATTATATCGTGCAAAACATAACCTTCCGCATCACATCATAATTCAACAACAAAAATTATAAATTAAAAATAAACTTGATTTATAAAGATCCGGAAAGTATCCGCACGGAAATCATTAACCCATATATAATAACAAAATTTTTTATTTAATGAATGCGTTAATTAAACTATATCATTAAACCATGAAATAAAATAAACCAAAGTTCAAAAATTATTTAAAATAAAAAAAAAAAAACTAAACAATTCACTTCAACATAAAACAAATGCAATAACTATATATATATATGTAAATAACTAAAGGTAAAAATGGTTTGTTACAATTTTTCATATATATATAAATATAATTTACGCTATTTATAGTCTATTAATATAATGCACCGACAAAAAAATGCATTATTTATTCAATCCGAGGAAATATTTTAGCTATTTAATAAAAAAAAATATATATATACGATCTATATGAACACAAACACAATGCACGCCAATTTATAACTAACTAATTTGAAATAGAAAAAAAATTACAATTGTTTTGTTTTTTTTTTTTTTCAGTAAAAGTTTTGTTAAATTGTAACTGCATGTGATGCGTACCATCAATTTTTTTTTTTATTTTGTTTTCTATTTAACTCTATTTTATTATATATTATTTATATGATTTATATTTTATATTATATATAAATTTTGAAATTCTATATATACATAAATATAAAATGCAACAAGCAAATGGATATGGTCTATATTATGTTATTTTATAATTTATGTTGAGTGTCTTCTTATGCAGTATTGAATCGCTTTAAGGTGTTTTTTTTACAAAAAAAAATGTTAATCATTTTTTTAATAACAAAACGGTGACAAAATAGAGTACAATAATGTTTACTATACTTCCAATTAGATTTTATTTTGATTTATAAATAATAGAGTATATATAATCGTTTGATACATTCTGTATATTAATTTATTTATATAAAAATTCATGATATTGACGAAATATACGCACTGCATTTAATTTAAACGCATTGAAAAACTCTCTAACAATATTAACAATATATTATATTTATATGAAGTGTTGCCGTTTTGTTTGTTGTTACAATATAATATGCAGTAAAAATAATTGAACCACGAATGATTTCAACATTGATTTTTTTTAAATATATATTATTTTGTTTCACATATTTTTATATCTTTTTGTTGTTGCACACTTATATATATATTTAATTAATTTTTTTATTAGTTATATACCAAAATTTATACGGTTCAATGAATTACATATTTGATTAATGAAATTAGAATTTTTTTCTATAGTTAATATGATAATAAAATAATTTCATATTTATTATACCTGTTGTATGTTTATAATATATATACAAATATTAAATATAGAGGTTTTTATAATGATTTATTAAACTACAACATGAATTTTTGCGTAAACAATAAAATAAATAATAATGATTATTATATAAAAGGCGATACATTCCATTTTTATTTATTTATTTATTACAATTGTAGTTTTTTTTTAGTAATTATAAGATTACCTTATATCATATGATTTTACTTTAAAAGATAATAAATAATTTATATCATATACAAATAAAATGACACAATTAGATCTAACTAATGGTATATAATGGATACTAAAATCATCAAAAAACGTATTGAATTACAAATTCACCAATTGAATGCAACGTGTATTATAATATTTTTTGGGATTTCAAATATTATACATCAATATTATATATTGATTATTATATATTGATTAAATGAAATTTTGTTTCTTATTGTATATATGATCTGTATATTTAAAAAAAAAACGGAATTGTTTTAAGAGAATACGCAATTAAAAACTTACAGATACGGATTTGATTCATTTATACTTTTACTTTCTTTTATACATATATATAATAATAATTATAAAATTATTCCACCAAATTATTCACGTATAATTTTGCATATTCACTTTACAAATATATTCGTATAGTTTAATATTGATAAATATATTAAAAAATCAATAAAAAGTATAAAATACGTTTAAATATATATAGAAAATTGATGTACGATTGAAAATAATCGGTGTAATTATAGATTCATATGGATTTGTTTATAAATTACTATACAATGCAAAAAAAACTATCAATAAACTATCGGTAATTTTGTAACTTTCACTGTACATATATACAAGAATCAATAATATAATATTTATATTATTATTTTATTGCATTTCTATTTATATATTATAGTATAAAAGTGAATGCATATAATGAAAAAAAAAAACAAATTAAATAAAATTTGTTAAATTAAAATTATAGTAATTGTAATATGTTATTTTAAATTTAAAAAGATATATATATATATATATATAATAGTTAAAATTAAATTAAAAGTACTACGGGAGAGTAATTTCTTATAGATTTCTTTCAATAATTGTTGAACAATATGTCAATTAAAAAATACAGGTACTGATACAGATTTTAATTTATATATATATTCATGGAAATATGTTTGTTAATCTGTATAGCATCATACGTTAATAATAAATTGAAAAATATTGGCGTATTCTCGTGGATATCAATAGATTTTTTTGTTATAAACAACAAATGAAATATATAGATTTAAAATGTCAATTTCAATAGAAGCGTGATTTTTATGTATATAATAATAAAAAAAAACAAATAATAGTATAAAAACAAAAATTAAAAGTGAACTAAAATAATGAATTTAATGTGTATCTCTCTATAATAGACATCTATCTTATATCACTGATATATATATATATATAACACGACATAACTAAATAGATATAGAGATAAACCGAAATGTTATCAAAATAATGGAAAATCCATATTCATTTATAATGGTTGATACACAAGTATATTTTGTTTCTATTTTTATATTTTATATATAAATATATTGGATATGTGGTATAGTAGATAAAAGAAAATTGTGCCACATAGTAACATAAAATGCTATCAGTTTTATATAGTTTTTTTTTTTTTTACTTATTTTCGTATCCATTTATATTATATACAGATTTAATTTATCAATGGGTTTTCAGCAAAACATGAATTTTGCATTTATATAAATTAATTTGTAAATATATAAACTTAAATACTTGTATATTTTTTTAGATTTCGTAATATAATTAATATATTGTTGTATATCGCGTATAATCAAATGCTTTAATGCACAATATTATAAGTATTAAGTTACACACCCAAATGTATATATATATACTTATAATTATGTCCAAATATATACATTTTTAGAGTAATTTACTTGTTATTATACTCTTTGTTATCGCGTATTTATCTGACTGATTATAAATAAACATCAAAAAAGGTATGTGATAATTATTTAACCATTGTGTATTTTATTTTCTTATAAAACATAAATTTTTGCAATATTAAGAAATGTATTCCATAATATGTTTTAGGCAAATTGACGGCGATAATCAATTTTTTGCAATATATTCAATTAATATGATTACTAAATGTATACCTATATATACAAATACATTTATATAATATATGAATAAAGTATAATAAATGAATTCATTCGAATACAAAAAAAAAACGTTATCATCGCATATATAAATATTTGTAATAAATTAATCGGTTCTGGTAATTAAACGTTTTCATGGAAATAGAAATTTTAACTTTGTATAAGAACACCATAAATTTTATTATAAAAGGTGGTTTATAAACACAAAAATCCACTTTATCCACAAAAAATCCACTTTAAAACAATGTGTTTCATTCATTTGATATCATGCAAATAGCTTATAATAAATGTGTAACAAACCAAAAAACAATTTTTAAATGAATTTCCTGAATGCAACAAAAAAAAGTGTCATATATTAAATGCGGAAGAATGAACAGATTGTATATGTCTCGCATTCAATTATTACTTATACAATACATATTTTTTATATATAGTATTATATATTGTTCTGCATTAAAATGTATATATATACGCATATATTATTTCATTTTTATATGCACATGCAGAATTATTATTATTATATGTATATACATATATAGATAATTCATGTATATGTATTTTATGTATTGTAATAAAATTATAATTACAATTGTTTTATTTTTACGATATGACATGGATAATTTAATTGGCGATGTCATGTCATGCGATGCTTATCTGATAAAATAATTATTACAAAATACAATTAAATTATAATTGTTATTATATTTTTTATTTATTTTAATTGTTATCTGGTATCACTGGCACATAATAATAAAACAAAAAAAAGGAAAAAGAAAAATATTGTTTTATATGATAATATTAAATTAATTATATTCAGATATAGTCAAAGGAATACACATTTTCTTTGAATGTGAATTTGGTTGGACATTTATATAAAAGTCTTTGATTTGTGAAGCGGTCAAAAATACGTATAAGTTTGACAATATTTTGTGATAACAAAATTCTACTAAAGACATGAAATACCTTTGTGGTTATTTGTAAGTTTAAATTACAACTATAGAGTTACATATTTTTCCCATGACGTACCGACACCATAAAAAATAACTCAATTTATCTTAAAATTCCAACATATCTTAAAATTCCATAACGAAAGAATATTACTTTGATATTAAAGTAGTTCGTAAACGGACAACTTTAATATCAAAGAACACACATAAAGCTATAGAGCATATTTTATGGACAAATATTGCGTTTTTATCCTAAAATATATGAATTATAATTTATTAAATGAAAAACAAAACAAAATTTGATTAGAAAAGTTTTTTAACTATATATTCGACCTATATATGCCCATGTTTATTTGAATGTTGATAGAATATATATATATATATATGGACAATAATTAAGTTAACAATATTAGAAAAATAACGTGTATAACTTACATATGCTTATAATAAAATAATAAAACTAATTTTCCTGGTTTGTATTCATTATTGAATTTACGTTTTACTTTTTATTAAGTTATAATAACACTATACCATATCGAGATGTTTAACGCAAATAAATACTAAATATATTATCTCACAAAACCCATAAATAAATGACCTAATTATTTTAAAAGATCATAAAGAAAATATGGAAAATACTTAAGGGTCTTATTTTAATTATATATTATATGAATATTATAAATATACGGCAAATCATATGAAATTGGACTTGGTTTTTGGTATATACAAAAAAAAAGAAAAACAAAATGCTTAAATGAAAATTAAAGATTTCATTTAAAGCTTATTATGGAAATTAAATTGAAAATATATTCAATTTGAAAATTATTATTCAATTAAATTGTTTCCATTTCTCTTCTTTGAAATTTTACGATCTGATTTATAAAATTTATATATAATCATTAATTCAAATCATTGTTTTTATAAGAAAAATGAAAAATAAAAGTCAAAAATTAATTAATTATATATATCCAGTTTATATAAATTTAATTTTATCAAAATAATAATAATAATAATAAAAAATTATTATATTAAATCTCCATATCGTATGTATATACACAAAGTATATATAACAATACATTTTATAACATTATAGGGGAGCAGAGAGCAGCTAATTGATAATCAAAATTTTCTTTTTTGCTTTTCACTTCATTATATTTATGGTTGATTATACCAAAAGCTAACATCGCGATTTTTTAGATGAGTAACAAAATAACAGATATATTGATAAAAACAAAAAACAAATTACATTAAATCTTTTTTAAATATCAACCATCAAAAATTATTTCAAATATACAAAATTGTTTTTTTTTCGTCTTATATCTTAGCTTAGAATACACACTATATATATATATATATATATTTTACATAACCCTCGTCGTCGACGACTCGGTATGGTATATAGATATACACTTCATGTACATATAAAAAGGGAAAATATCAAAAATATTTTTTATATATAGATATATGAGAAGGGTGTCCTTAACGCAGATAATATAAAAACGTATACGCAAAAATGAAAATGACCTTTTAAAGGCTAGGGCCATTATAAAAAAAACCATTATATATATAGATATAAAAAACTACAAATAAAATAAATAATGGTAAATATGAACTTACCTCCTGTGCCTGTAATCGTATCCTTGTTTCATCTACCGCATCCTTCTTCGTTGTTAATGTTTTATCTCGAAGTGATGTTCTCCGTACAGATTGTGCCCTTTTTTTATTTAATAAAAAAATATGAAAACATATTTGTAATGAAACATATAACAAGTAAATTATTTAATTGTTACAAACAAATGAATGGGAAATGATACATTTTGTATATAGAAATTTATTTTACCATACAGAAATTATATTAAAAACAAAAATGTAAAGGAAAAAATACAAATAAATTAATAATTGGAATTTTGAGAAAATGGTAAATTTTTTTCCTGTGTTTATTTTAGCGTATAAAAATACATTCAATTGTTGATTCAAATGGAATAATTAAAATGAAAATTTAATTAGTATAGACGTATAAAATAAATATTCGCATACCTTGTGTTATTACTTTGTGACCTTCTAACATGTTGTTTTCTTTCTGCCTTTCTTCTACATTGTTCTGATTTTAACTGTTCAATTCTTTCTCGTATTTCAGCATCTTCACATATATCTGATTATGAAGATAATAAAAAAAAACACAATGTATAATTAAAAAAAAACATAGATTAAAGGATTATCAATTAAATTAAATCGAATTTTTCTTTAAAGTATCGTTATACCGCACCGCATATATATAATAAGTATCTGTATAATCATGATTTATATTTATATACTATACTCAAACGCAGTATAATCAACGAAAATATATATTAAATTTTATTTTTACTATATGGTAAATTTAATCGATTCAAAAGAAAATATATGTATTAAAAATGAATTTTTAAATAATAAATTTACATTTGCCTTTATATGACATAAATAAAGAAAAAATAATGGTTTTCCATTTATATATATAGAATTCAAAACGTATAGAAATAATATATAAAAAAAATAAAGCAAACTTTATCAACTTTATTATAGAATATTTTTTCTCGTTTTTCTTTCATTTCGTATTACAATTTTTACTATATTTTTGTTCAATTCGATTTTCAATATATCATTTTCATGTTTAATATACAAACTGGGTTGAATATGCAAAATGTTAAAGATTTATTAAGGTACATATTAATATATAGGATTATTATACCATCATCAGACAGTGACCATAATTTTCGAATACATTAAAAATGCATAAAAGTGTGTCAAGTTGACAATTTAAATCCTATGATAATATTAAGATAAAATATTTGTCTAATATTTTGAATTTATCATCACAAAATGATAAAAAATTTTATTCTCTCTCTTTTAAGAAAGTTTTATCTATATTAAATTATCTCATAATATATTTAAGAACGCGAGGGGGTGTAATTCTTTATTGATTGATGTATATTTGATTATTATTCACTGATATAAGAATATTATATATATATTGATAAACAATTTACCTGACGGTGTTTCTTCATTTTTATTTTTTGCATTAAGATCAGCACCACTTAATGCTAACAACACCAAAACTTCCAGCTAATATATACAAATATATAAAAAATATGCGTAAGATTGTATATATAAAATAAATAAAACAAGGTTTTTTATAATAGCAAAACTGTATATACTTACATGACCCCAACAAGCGGCCGCGTGTACAGCCGTCCATAAATCTTTATCGACTGCATCCACTCTTACATGATTATCTAATAAAAATTCTACAACTTTATTATAACCATTTGCCGATGCTATGTGTAACTATACATACAAATTTAATTATTATAAGTCAAAATTGAAGTATAACAAACAAATATATTTATATGTAATATTTTACCGGTGTCGCTTGATGTTTATCTGGTATTTCTAAATCACCTCCCTGATTGGCAATGTCAATTAAATCCTGTAACATTTGATTTTCGGTTGATGCCCGTGTTTCGTCAATCAGCTCTTGCGTAACGCCACGCCTTGACATTTCCGCTTCAATACAGTCTAATGTTTCTTCATCATCACATAAATCATATGGCATATTACCATCAACGTTAACGGCTAATAGATTTGCACCACGACTAATTAAAATTTTAACTAAAGACAAATGTCCACATGTTGCGGCCGCATGTAACGGTGTCCATTTTTCACTATCTTTTGCATTTACATCCGCATCAAAATCTAATAGCAATCGTAACATCTCAGCATTATTATCAATGCAACATTGATGTAATGGTGTAAGACCATCTTCATTTGTTGCATCCGGTGATACACCTTGGTCTAATAGCCGTTGTACTTCATCAATATCATTTCTGGCGGCCGCCTCTAATACCACAACACTATTTTCAAATGTGATATGTCTATTTTTTTTTCTTACTTGATTATTATTTATATTATTACTATTATTACTATTATTATTATTATTGTTATGATTTGCATTACGTTCACGTCTACTTTTTTCTTTCAGCCATTCTTTTTCTTTTTGTTTAGCCACCTTTAATTGATGAGCTCGACGCCTGCAATTTTTCACCCGAAGAATTAAAAAAAATTAAATAATAAATATTTAACAAATTGCGACAAACTCATATAACATTACACCAAAATAATTCAAATTGCAAATATATACACATAATAAATTCATACCTTTCGATTATTTATACAATTCTATTTTTGACTACATACGTTTTAAAACTATTTATATATAATATAATAATATTTTATCAATTTCAACAAGAATATATACGGTAATTTATTTATGTATACGAACAATAAAAACAATATTGTTATTCGTTATTATACTAATAAAGACATTTATAAAAAATAAACACCTTTTTTTGGTATCATTTAAATTTGAACAATGAATAAACAACGGTCCTATACTGGGTCATCCAAAAGAGATTGGATCATTGAAATTTATTATTCATTTTATTCCCACTTTTATTTTAATGTTTATCGAAGGTTCAGACGTTCCAAAACCCAAAAATGTCTGTATTCGGTATCCATCATACAAAATCTCATCTAAAAATAATGTTTATGAAGAATTTATTTAATATAAGGATTAAAAAATTACCAGATGAACTATCATAGTCGAAATAACAAAAATCAACAATAACGTTATCTTTAATATACACAGGAAAAAAAAAGATTATTTATATATTTTACCATAAAGGAAAGGTAAATATATAGGAAACAAAATGCATTATAAAGAAATTAAAATATATTTATACAGATAAAAACATATACAGAGTATCATTATATATTAATTCATTTTTTTGCAGTACTGTAAATACTTGAATAAAATAACATTAATGCAATATATAGGTTTCTCATTTCTATTGTATATTTTTCATTAATGTCGCCAATCATACAATCAAGAATTTCTTTTAAATAATTTAAAAAAAAACTATAATTGTAACACAACAACTTTAAAGTGTTTACTTTTATTGTATTATATATATAGAAAAATAAATAAATATTGTATTAATTTAATTGCCAATCATGATGACATACTTTCATTTCATTGCAGACACATTTGTACACTGTATAGTATACCTATATATTAAATTTTTTTTCATCTGAATGAATGTATCGCGAATTGTCGAATATAATCATTTTTCAATAGTAATTTTATAATATTATATTATTTATGTATAATATTATATATATATATTTATGTATATAGGTATTGAAAGTAACAATAATAATTAATTGATATCGTATATTAAATAAATAAATATATAACTATATAACATTTTCTTTTCAACAAACTTATGTATTTAAACATTATTTTATATATTGAATAAATGAAACTTTTATTTAATTGGACATCGATTTATTAATATATATAGATATCGTAAATTGAATATTTATAATAGATGATATTAAGATATTCAATTTTTTTTTGTTATTTAAAACTGAAATTAAAAGGTTGTTTTAATTTCGGTACTTAATTTATTGGGTAACATGCGATAGTAATTTGGCAAAAATTTTATTTATTTATATATGGTATAGTATAACAGAATTTTTTACCACGATCGACAATTGTATCAAAAAGTAAAAAAAAAACCAAAGTAATATTGTTTAATTTAGTTTATTTAGTTAGGAAATGAAATAACCAATTAATGGAAACTATCTATTAATAAATAATTTACCTATATATGATACATTTGTATGTATATAAAAGCAATTGGTGCATGAATGATTAATTTTGTGTATTATAAAATATTTTCGATGTTTACTACCCAAAAGAATACTTCTATGTATTTATAATTAATTTAGATTAATTTGAAAACATTGGTAACAAATTAATACAAAATTCTGTATGTTCTCTATATGTTATTTATATAGTGGTTGTTAATATTTTTCTACAAAATATCAAATCCATTGTTTAATTTAATCGGTTTAAATTAAACGATTTTTTTTTCACATATATACAAATAATTTGCTTTATTGTACAAATTATCACTATAATATAAACATATGATTTTATTATTTATTACGGTTGAGAAATTAATCGATTAAGTTCGACAAAAATAAAATTTCTGGGTTTAAAAGTTGTTTAAATGTAAATGAATTTACGATATAGGGATCGCAAAATCAATTTACACACATATAAATATGTTTTTTTATAAAGGAATTTTGATAAATAAATTTGACACATCTATTTAAAAGGAAAAAACAAAGCACAAAACAAAAAAAATTGAAGTGATTTTGTCTAAAGTAAATGCTTCTGAATCCTATTATAAAACAAATTAAAAGGAGGGTGTTTTTTTTTACTACAAAATACCTATCAAAAGGTATACTACATGGTCATAATATACGAAAATAACAATTAATTATAATTTAATTACCTGTGAAGGGGTTCGGTTTTTTTATTATTTTAATTTACATTCCTTTGCAATTAATTATTATCCCTTTTTTTAATACAATCTATCTATATATAACAAGTAATAGAGTTTGTTAGGTTAAATTTAACCATCCGCATCAATTTAGGTATAAATTATTATATTATATAACAATACAATACAGAACATTGTGAAAAGCTTTAAAAGAAATACACTTGATATATACATTCACTATAATTTATATATAGGTATATATTCGTATTCAGTCATATAAAGATAAAAGTGACACTTGTGGAAAAACTTATGGGGCATATAAGACCGCATATATACGAATAATACAAACAAAAACCAAGTAAAGAAAAAAATTATACAATTTATTATGTATAGGAAAAAAGGACATATACAAGATAAAAGTATATGTAAATGGTGAAAAGCTCTTATTTATTTCTTTTATAGGTATGAGCGGTAAAAAAAAATTAAATATATATTGATTGAATTCTTTAATTCTTCGTTTATTGTGTGTGGAAGGAACATTTTGTTTTATCGTATTTTGTATCTAAAAAAAAAAAAAAGAAATAAATAATATTAATTTACAAGTAGTATTTTGAAAAATCATTCTGTTATCGATCTTATCGATATATATATATTGGATTACATGTTACTGGTGTTCCATATAAAGGTAAAACATTTCCATTGAAACCATTAAATCTTGTTGTTTTGTCCATATATTTTAAAAGAGGATTTTTTTGTAATATATAGAATTCATATAATAATTTATTTTAGACGGAACGAATAATATATGTACTTGATATAAACATCTATCCAACTCCGTAAATATATATATATATTTATGGTATATATGCATATTTATAATGTTATAGATGCGGTATAATTTTAAATTTAATTAAAGAGAGCATTAGCATATATACCATACTTATTATTGTAAGCATACTACTGCTAATATACACAAAGACATTATGCAAAATATGTATAGCTATTATTACAATTTAAAATTGTACAGAATAATTTGTATTTTAAAGCATAATTCTTTTAATATGGCTTGGTATCGTCGAGCTTGTAAATTACAATATAATATAACTGAAGGGTTTTATACTTGTGTTGTATATATAATATGTTATTTAATTTGAATTAGACAAGAAATACAAAAAAAAATGTGTGTAATTTATTTTAATATATAAAGTTAATATAAAATTAGATTCGTGTCTATTTTATTTTCTAGATTAAAAAATAATAGAAATTAATGAATGTCATATGTATGCATGCGTATATAAAATATGCGAATTATACTCAGAACCAGAAAAAATATAAAATTTATATAATTAACAAAATATTTATATAATTAAATTTACCAGCAATGTTATGAAAATTTCATTATGTAATAGAAGGAATAAAAACATTCTTTTGTTAAATAAATCAAATCAAACCACTTCATAATATGTGTTTTTATTCATCCCGCAATCAACTTTACATAAATGAACGAATTCAAATGCAAAAACTAAATCCTTGAAGAAAACGTGGGTACATTTCAATAAAGGTATGTTGCTTTCGCTAACAAATATATCATTACAATTGCATTTTATTTTATTCAGAAATGACTTAATGAATCAAATACAAAACTTAATAAAATAAAAAAAAATGCTTTTCAACGTATTACTACACTAGAACCATTTACATAAATACGAATGTTATATATATATATATATTAAAGCATATCTCAAACATTTATCCATAATTTTTCTTTATAGATTTGATATACATATAATATTTTTGATGTTTAATATACGAAATACTTCAACATCTCATTTTATAAAAGTAGAAATATGTAACATGATTTTATAATTTGTCTATAATGTATGATATATGCTATATAGTCGCAGGTATATGAAAAATGCAAAAAGATATAATATGCAAATATATACGAATTAACATAATTTATTCAAGTTTTATATGTACTTTATTTTAATACAAAAAAAAATTCTTTCTAGCAAAGATAAGGTTTAATGAATGGTTGGTTATATCATATATATATAGTGAATTTTAATATCTTTATATGCGGAATGAAATTTTTTATTCAATTTATGCACACAAACAAAATATATATACATATAGAGATTATAAAATGTATTAAATTATAAGAAATGTATAAACTATATATGAACTATATATACATGCATACTTCACATTCATATATAATTTAATACATCGCGTATATTATTTTGGTTGTATATATAGTGAATATATTCATTTTAAATTAAATATTAATATGTAAAAAAAATTAAATAATATATCATATTACGATTATTATTATGTAAATATTCATTTATATTGCAAAAATTGCAAATAAAAGTGTATATAATAAAAATTACATTTTGAAATAGAAAAGTTTATTTTACTAAATCAAAATATATTTATTTATAATATGCGATGCTATTAAAATCATGCCCTTATATGTAAAGGTATATAAAGAATACAAAGAAAAATTTAATGTTTTGGCAATTCGCAATGTTTTAATAATCGAGATATGATATGGAAAATTCAATAGTGCTTAAACATTATATAATAATATTTCATAAAATTCGGTATAGACAAAATTTTATTTTCACATATTCAAACAATAAACGAAATTCAAATAAATTATAATAATGTTCAAAATTAAAAAGTCCCATAAATGAAAAACAAACAAAATAAATATCCATTTTAATTTTCTATATCATAAATTATATTTACCGAATATAAATAAATAAATAATTATAACTTTCCAAAAGAATTTTCATTTAAAAAACAAATTTCCCGTATTGATAAAATAATGAAGAAAATTGTATTTGTGTTATATATAAAATGAACATTTTTTTGAGACATTAACAAAATAAAAGAAAATAATTCAAATCAATTAAATTATAAAATTTAAAATATACACATGTAAAATGTTGTTCACCTTTAAAACAAAAATACAAAATACAAATAAAATTGGTAAAATATTGATAATATAATATTATTTGCAAATATTCATACAACAATTTATAATTAAATTAAAATGTTCAATTTATTGACATAATAATAAACAAATGGAGTGGAAAACAAATTACAAAAGTATGTACGATGCGTATGTGTATATAGAAATTATAAATTCAAAATCTAAATATCAAATTTTATGTTGATTGTACTGAATAATGAAATTTTTTTTTGATATTTAATTTAATTTACACACACATAAATAACCCAAAAAATTATTATCAAAATGTCTTTGTATCAAATTTTACATATATGTAACCATTTGAAAACAAATATAAAAACACTTCCCTTAATAAATTTATAAATAAAATATATATGCAATTTCATTAATCAAATCACCAAAAATCAATCAAATCAATCACATTATTCAAAAAAGAAAAACAAGTCACAAAATAAATACATTCAATATATAAATGTTAAAATATTTAATATATTTAAAAAAAGAATACTTACATTCTTGCTAGATGTAATCGATCTTGTGTTGAAAGATGCTCTACTTGAGTCATTTCAGCTACCAAATCGGAATGCTCCATATTTTATATTTTATATATATATATATATATATATGTATGTATATATTTAAATTTTATTTGTTGTATATTATTATAAACTACTCTATGCGGTTGGTTTTTTTTTTTTTGTGTAATTTTTAAATTTGTTTTATTTTTTGAAAGAAAAAATAATCTCTCCTTTGATGATGTCAATTCATTTATAAGAAGATTTTGTTTGATTATACATTTACTTAAAAAATATATAATAAATAAATAAATGTCATTCGTTTATATGAGTATAATCATTTCAAGTGGTGTTGCGAATGCAAAAAAAAAACGACGATTATCACAACAAATTGGATGATCTGTAACGAAAAAAAATGAAAAAAAAATTGTTTAAATAAATTAAAATCATATAAAAACAAAAATCAATTATTTTAAGGTTATATAATGGTTTTGGTTATAGTATAAATAATCATAAATTATAATTTATATGCATAATGGAGATTGTAATTTTGCATGTTTGTGAATGTATATTTAGAGCAATCATTTTATCTTGTATTGTATTTAAAAAAAAAAAACATATATCTTTTTACTTAAGAGACAAGTGCTAATGGTTTTTATATTCTGAAAATAGACAATATATGTATATGTTGTATATTATTTTTTTTTAAATGTACATTAAATGAATATAATGGCACATTTCATCATTCCATATATATTCATTTTATTTATTTATTTACTTATATATATAATATACTCGATATATTGATTTTATTTTATATTCATTTTTTTTATATATTTTTTTGCTGTAGTATCTATATAATATTAAATTGTTTACATCATAATGTTTAAATATTGATTTTAATAATTAGTTTATCATCGTTAAACAATTTTTATATATGGCATGTATATTAATATTTTTTTGTATTGAATATTGAATAAACTGTAACTTGTATATACACTTTTAATTGTATAGTTGGATTTGTAAATGTATATTTATCACGTTATAAATTATTTATTGCTTTTATTCTTAAACGCAAAATATTCATATATAAATATATTACAATCAATTTAATTAAATTTTCCCACAGTATCCCGTATAAATATGAAATTTTCCTCTATTAATTTTCCAATTTTACTTATATCTTATATATAGATGTAATATTACATTTTTAACATTAATGATTTTTGAGAATCATCTCTATATTGTCAATCTTACAAAAAACAACTTCTATTGTAAATTACAATACAAAATTTTGGTCATCACTAAATAGCCTGTATTTAAAATACAACCGTAAATCAAACATAGAAATGCGGATATTTAAAGAAAAATTTAATAAATTCGGTGGTTTAAGTAAAAAAAATATATATTGTTTATATTTACTTTCGTTGTTAAAAAGTATGGTAATAATCGCCTTTATATTATATATAGATTGTATATATACATAAATATGAACAAAAAAAACACTTAAATACTATTTAGATGAATTTATATTAAAAAAAAAAAAGAGCTCATGTTTTATTATCATTCAATTACGTACATGATAAACACAACAAAACGAAACAAAAAAGAGCTATAGTTATATATATACGTACGTATAGGGAAATGATTGCGTTACTTTAAGTGTTTGTATACAATATTTTATGAATATTTTACAATATAAATATCTATATATATATTAATACAAATAATTCTTTTAACGACGATATACGAATTATATTATCATGTTTATTTTTTCCTTTATTTTCAATTTTTTTATGCGATGATATGCAGCTGATTTTAATATCATCAAACTGTATGGTAGCATAAAAAAATACCATATTATATAAATGTGTATATATATGTATGAATATAGCCGCCGATAAATACACGGACATTTAAACATTTGAGGACTGTGCATTCATTTTGAGGGGCTTACGCAAATTTATTGTAAAACATACATTATTATATGGTTCAATGGATCAAATAGTATTTCAAAGGAATATATTCGATGCAATATTAAGGATACATAAATTCTTTAATTATAATTACCTTATGATTAATTCACATTTTTATATATCTTATCCATATAACATTGGTCTCGTTAACTCGTTACATTTTATAATACATTTAATATTAGTGAAATACATGAATATTAAAGATATATTTTAATCATTTTTTTATTTGTTAGGGAATAAAATATAATATTGAAACATATAATATATAAACTGAAGATGTAATTGGATTATACGCACGATAAACAGTCAGTTTTTAATTTAAACAAAAGAATGATTAACATTTTAACGGTTATTACATATAAAAAATAAAAGCGAATTAATTTTAATTTTGTATAATTATAATATTTAATTCTTAGTTTTGAATAATTAAAAAGTTTATAATCGTGTTTATATTATAAAAGGGAAATTAAGGTTATATTCGTATGTTATTATTTGTATGCATATATAATTCGTAAAATTAGACATGTGCGACTATATATCAATATATATATAATTAACGCAATGTATTGCATTTTACAAAATTTACAATCATTATTGTTAGTCACGAGAGTAATAATAGATAAATATATTTTTTATATCACAACAATTATTGTTAATGCAATAACCCTTGAAAGTGATTATAATCAAAAAAAATTAGTCATTTTATAATCAAAAATCAAATGCGAAATGAATCTCAATGCTTAAAATTCAACACAAAAATCCTTTCTTGTGGTTTTTGCATCAATAATAATATACATCCGCATATAAATATATATGAAATATGTATATATCATAGAGATAATACAAACTATATATAATATGAAATATAACAAATTTTGATGCCGACGGATGTTTATATAAATTTTGATGACACACAACATTATTCATATTTTATATCAGACATATATGTATATGTCACTTAATTATATATTCAATTGAAATATTATAATGATCATTATAATTCATTATGGTATATTATATCATGTGACTTTCACTATCCTTTCAATTCAAAATTTCAAAATTGCTATTTTATTTAATGTTAATGGACATAAACAAAAATATTCTTTTTACAGTCAATGTTCTATTTTATAATTAAATAAATATATACATATTATAATTTTCACACTTTTCACATTCCAAATATATATATAAAGATTAATATCATATCATCTTGTCCTGACGTACTTTTTGAACGTATACGCTGCGACAGACTGAATACAATTTTTTGCTGAATGTATATATATATATATATATTTATTTATCTGTAACTTTAATTACGTTTATTTTATAAAAATGAATGTATGTATATAATGTGATATACTGTATATATAGTAAAATATGGTTCAAAATATAAGTAAGAATTAATAAATATACAAAAAATCTATATATTACGATAAAACAAAAAGCATATACATAATTTTGTCATTATATTGATTAATATTATCAAATTCGATTACGAGATATATTTTTCTATATGTATACAATATACATTATAAATTAAAAAAAAAACTATATATTATACGATACAATTTTTCAATTTTACATTTGAAATACTTTGCAAATTATGTCATTTTTTACTTCCAATATATAAATTGATTGTTTATCTATTGAAGATAATATTTGTTAATGTATAAAATGGAATTGTATTCATATATTTATATTGGTGTTGTGTATAAAATAATATAAAAAGTATTTAACATTGTGGTGTGACATTGTTATAGATGTATTTTTATCTGTGATATTTTATATATATATATATATATATAATTTTTATATATTATATTTATATATATATATTAAAAAATTTATTAATGTGAATTTTAGTTAAAGAATGCGCGTATTTCAGTTAAAATATACACAAACATTTTAAACACTTTATTCAATATTATTTCTTTTGCAGTCGGTGATGGTGACGCAAAAAAATTGAAATTACCTATTTGAAAAATATGTTCAGTCTATATAAATGTTTATGAAATTTCCCATTTTCACGTAAATCATAAATCACATATGATAAAATAATATACTCTCATCTATGTGTTTTGTAAATTTTATAGACAATTAAAAGTAGATATTCAGAAAGAAAATGCATTTTAAGAACTCGATTTTAAAAGTAATATAACTTTGAAATGATATATACAAATAGATATTGCCGATTAAAATTTTTTGTATCTATCAATTTTTATACATATCATTTATAAACAGATATATATAGACGTATTTCAAATCTGGTTAATTTTGAAATTTAATCAATTTTAGATAGATTTCACTATAATTTTAAAACCATATTATTTTATTCATACTGAATAATATACAAAAAACTTTATTTTTTTGTTGATTTAATGATGTGCAAAAAAAAAGCATTTCAAATAATCAATAATATGATAATTTTTCACATATGCATAAATGAATATATTGTGTAATTTAATATTGAATTTATATGGAAAATGATTTATTCAATGCATATTTTATATACAAATATGAGTCGAAAAGAATTATATCACTACATACATTTTTAACATGCATATAATTGGAAAATTCAATTCTTCGGCACACATAAAAAGGGATTATTGAAATGTATTTTAATATCATTAACAAATCGTTTATTTTTATATTTTGCAGGCCGGTTCACTTTGTTTGATTGTTATTTTGGTAAACGCATATAAATTTTGATAGTTTATGTATTGAATCGTCGGTTTGGTACCCATGCAAAAAGTATGAGTATTGACCATTTAAATCAAAACCCATTTGTTACGATATTTTATTATTTTAACGCTTAAAAATACCTGTCTTAAAATTATTTTTAAAGTTTCGGGTTTTTTCAATAATTTACTATTAAAATTAATCTAGTTGTATATATCCTTTATTCCTATATATCATAAATATGGTTTACGATCATATTAAAATGTATTATATTGATGCGTGTATTTGAATTATTTTATGTACAGAAAAACGATTTTACGACTCAATTTTACTCATGATTTATCTGAAATTCTAAACTTCTACTACACTATAATATATGGTATATATATATAATAAGTTTTAAAAAATAAATAAAATAACCTTTAAACTCATTTCCTTTTTTTATATATAGTAACGATATATACAAATGTATTGAATAAAATTTATATATATGTGCGGATATCTACTATTTTGAAAACTTTTCCAATCTGATATAATATAAAGTATAAAACTTCAAATTATGTATATTAAATTTTTCTTTTCCTGAGTACATATATTAAGAAAATAAAATGTATATAATGAACTTGTACGAACTTGTATCCATACGCCCAATACCCCTATATATTAAATTAGTTGAATTTCAATTTCTATAACATTTTATATTATATAATATACATTTTATAAATAGTAATATATGGATTGTAAATATTTTATTTATTGTTCTATCGAAATACAAATAAAAAGTTCATTTTTTAAAACTGAACGTCTAATCATATTACTATTTCGGGATATGATAGTAAAATCAATAATTTATGTAGTTTGATAAAGGGTTTACCATTGCATATGCATCTTCCCATTAAATAAAATGAATATCATTTTAGGATTTAATTTATGTAAAATGTTATTACAATACACGATTTTCTTCGTATATATATTGCACAAATTAGATGTATATATTTTTTTTAATGAATTTATTCACAAAACTATTTTTTATTTAATATTTTCATTTTAAATCAGTTTTATTTTAATTTTTTTTTATATACTAAACATTAATTATATAATGGCATGTTATGCCATTTATTATAAAATTGCAAGTTCATAAATTTATTTATTCATTCAAAAGTTCAAACCTAAATAGAGTATATAGTAAAAATAAAAAAAAAATGTGCATTGTTTTATAGTATTATTTTTTTGTTATTTTTTCTACATATATATATCATATATGAATACACAAAACTATATATAAAAATACTCTTTGTAAAATATATGTGTTGTAAAGAATGGTATATTGCATGATAGAATTCATTAAAAGCATATATACGGATACGATGTATATTTACAATTTCCACAAACTGTAATATATATATAGTGTATATACATATATAGGATATAAATATATTATAATAAGTATATATATTGGAGGTCTTTTACCTCTACAGTTTTCTTACATCTATTTAATTTTTTTTTATATAAAATTTCAACAACATTTTATGTATATATATATATATATATAGGGCATTATATATAGTAACTTTTGTACCGGTTTTAATAAATTTCTTTTATGTATATAAAATCTATTTTTGATACTATTATAAATTTATTATATAGAACAATAAATAAATTTCCATTTATAAGAGAATACACATTTAAGATTATATCTTTCTTTGTTTTTGTGGTTTAATATACACATATAAAATGAAATAAATAACCTATCAGGAAAGTTATTATATAAAAAGAATTTCCTTGTTTTTAACCATAAGGATATTTATGTATAATTATATAAATGCTTTTTTTTTCTAAAATATTATTTTATATCAATTATTTTTATTTCATTTTTGAACGGAATACATTTTTATATTTTCGATGGTATATAAATGAATAATATAGGTAGATAATAAAAACAAACGTATATATACATTTTAAAATGTATTCAAAGGCAAAATTTCTATATAGAAATAGTATATATAAACCAAATTAAAGAGGATGGATAAATCATTAATTTGTCTATAAACAAATTATAAAATTTGGAATATATGAAAAAAACTGTATTCCATTTATATGGATTTGAATGAATAGTTTTTTTTTATAAATTTTTAATGGAAATCATATTATGGATATGACAAAATATAAAAAAATACATATTGTATTTTGGCAAAAATATTCGTCTAAGTATTATTCGAGGAGAATTCAGACACAAAAAATAAATAATAACACAATATTTTTGCCAAGTTTTATTATTTTTTGTTTGTTTTGACTTAAAATCTCCTTATACGATTATTATACCATATGTAAATTGAACTAATTTTATTTTTTTTTTATTATTTATGTATATTGTTAAAGTTTTTATGCAGATATGAAAAAAATCTATTTGATATTCTGTGAAAAATAACAAAAACAAAGCCATGATTTTAATATATCTATATCATTTCATCAAAAATAAATAAATACATTGTTATAATTATATTTCATTTTAAATATAACTTTGTTAATTTTCAATATACATTAATAATAATTCAATTATTGATATATCGACTCCGCATATGTATATTGTATTGATTCATCTATCAAAATATTGATACCATTATATATGAAAACTTGATATGGTATATATCTCGCATTTTAGTAATACAGAATGATTCCTTATATACATCATAACAAAAGAATGATTATTAAAATTTAAATAATATATAACTTTTAAAATTTAATTATAAATTAAATGTATATATATATTTTACAAATATTCTCAGATTTCATTTCTATCACATATATACAGATTACAAGTTGAAAATATGAAATAATTATAATGAATATTACATAGAACAGAAATTATAAATTTTGTATCAAAAATATGAACAAAATGAGCAATTGAAGAAATTTCATATATGTAAAATAGAGCGTATAGCTAAACAAATACAATGGAAAGAAAATCTTTTGTAAAATCAATCAAATTATGTGTATTATTTTTCTTATTAGTTCTTTTAAAACAAAACTTTATTGTTAATTATATAATATGTAAACAAACAAAAATACATACGTATTTTCCAAGAAACTTCAAATTGTATAGATAAAATATGTTATTGATTATATCGCAATCATGTCTTTTATACCATATATAGTATATGGTAATAGAAATATTTTTGAATTTGACTGTATATGGGGAATTTGTTTACTTGTACATATATTTGTATATATTCATAAAATTGATAATAAAATTAATGTGATATATAAAACGTGTGTGTGTGTGTTTTAAATGGAAAATATGTTAAAAATATTATATTATCTTATTTTTTTTTAATCAATTAAATTACATATAATTTGTTCACAATAATAAATTTGATAAGAGTAAATATTGCCGTGTGATATTATATTTTATTACATTGCATGAATATTTTTTCGAAAAATATTTCAATATTTGCGAATATAACCGAATTAATAAAGTTATCACATTTACATCATACATATATGGAAGTAAAACATTTTTCTTTTATTTGTAAAAAAAAAATGTGTATATACAAAATTAAATATTCAAATGATCTATTTGTTCGGAAAAACAAATTGACAAATTATTGATATAAAATTTTATAAGACCGCTAATATCATACCATCATAATAATAACATATATGTATAAATATATAAGTATACATAATCCTATATATGTTACATATTTATATTTATGAATTCACATGTTTATATCTAAGCTATAACCTATAATATGATGTAATGTATATTATATTCGTTTTTATATTCAAATATATATACATATAATAAGCTTTTTAACCATAAGTCAACTTGTTGAGCTCACAAATATAACGTATTGTTTTATTAAAGATCAAAAAAGGTTATGAATATATATACAAAATATTTTTTGGGTATGTATATACGCATTTTACTATATATATGAGAATATATAGATTTTACGAAAATTTTCATTGAGATAAATTACATGCTCATATATATATACAGAACAAATTCGTTTAAACATTGATATATCCATCCCATTAAATTCCCCACATATATATACATAATAAACACGCAATGAATGTGAGATATATAGGAACAATATGAAATCTATGTAATTAAATTGTTTTTTTTTTTTGAAACCAAGACTATATTTATTATAATGATAATCGGATATAGTTAATGGTTTTATTTACCAGAACTACTCAATTAACGAAATAAAAATATAAATTTTATTATCTGAAGTATTCATATATTTATATATATATATGTAATCGTAATGGGCAATCGTTTGTCTATACTAATATATAAGTTGTTTTGATAAATAAAATTGCAGACAGCAAAAAATCTAAAAATCACTTGTTATACATTTACTCAAATATAGCAAAGAGCTGGTGGTGGTCGTTTCCAATGATTTAATTGAAATGTTACTATATACAACTATACCACAAATTTATACAACAACTTTATAAAGATTCAACGTGTCTTGGGAAAAATGAAATGGGTATGTTCAATTTATAGTTTACATATAAAAAATATCTTTAAATATAAATAGAATATTAATAGATTAGGGTCATTCCTATATATATATATCTAAAAATAATAATATATCAATATTATTCGATTTATAGACCATTTTAAAATACATATTTATTATCACTATTATACATATAATAAGTTCTATTCCGCATAGATATACATATAATGTTATGTATATATGCCAAACCTGAATTATATGATATGTTTCTGTATATAGGCTAAAGAAAATTATTATGTGATAAATATTTATAATATATTGATTTTATTATAAATAAACATTTTTAAAGAATTTTCAAATAAGGATTTTATTTTTAGTTCTTGATATTTTTATTTCAAAATAAAAGTTTTAGTTCACTAAATGTTTCCATATGAGATTTAATAGAAAAATCATTTTCTACAAATTTAATTCATCCCTAATCTTTAAAATAAATAGAAATCATATAATCACATGTGTATTATGTTTTAATTTAAAATGTTCACGTTTAATATCATGCAGTCCTTATATTTGATGATACCATATATAACATAAAGTTATATATATTTATGGTTGCTCGATAGATAATACAAAATGTATCTAACCAAATAAATGAACATTTTATCATGAAATATTATTAAAATTTATTTAACATACAATAATTATTATATATACATATGTATATACCGAATATCCTTTTATATGCTCGTACAATTTATTCAATTGGCGCATATATAATTTAAATAAAAAATAAATAAATGTATGATATTATACGAAAAAATCAATGTATCCCAATGAACTGATTAATAATGCTTTATCGAGAGATATATAAATCAATATATATCAGTAAAGATATGACATAATAGCAAGGAAAAGAGGTAATACTATTACATTTATGAATTTGAATATTTAGGAAATGGCGCTGAAAAATTTTCATATAGTATAGTCCATGAGGATTTATTAAAAAATTCATATTATTCCAATATAAAATAACTGTTAACATAAAAAAATGATTTATTGAGAGCTCATATATATATATATATATATATATATATATATATGGTTATATTTTTTAACCACTATATAAGTATCGTAGAATATAAATATTATAACAATAAAATAAAAACCAACCAAACATATGATGGTTCGTTATAAATGTAAAGAAAAAAAAGTGCTCAAATAACCGACGATTGGTTTTAGTGTCCGTCAACGAAACCTTCCACTGTTGTATCAAAATGTATTTGTTGTTTTTAAATGCTGATGATAATTAAACCTGTACGACGCCTAACTCTACGTGAACTTCAGGTTCGAAAACAATCGACAAACAGTATATTAATAAAAATCAAGCCTTCAGTAAAATTCCAGTATACGAAAACAAAACGTTATCAGAATTCTAACTTGAATGTTTTAGGAATTAATACAGAATAATACATATAATAAATTCAATATACATACATAATATGTTATATATATATGCTTTTAAATTTACCGGATAAGACTTCAGGCGATTTCTTTTTATTTATTTTTTTCTTTTTTCATACATATATATGTATGATATATACGTTGTTATATTTGAGTGTAATATTATAATACTTATACCCTTATACATCATATGTATGTAATTTTCTTTTTCATTCATATATTGTTAGGAAAATTTTGTAAGTGGTTTTTGATATGGATATTTATATATTTTTATTATTATTATTGAATTTATGAAATTATGTACATAGGATATGCTTTACATAATCTATCGCATACATATATTAAAAAAAATTCTTGATAGCATTATAATATTGTGTGTATATAAAATGTTTATATAAGTTAGTCTTTTAACCATTATATGTTTAAAGAAAAATAAATAAATATTACTGTTTGTTATTTTAAATGTATATATTTAAAATGTAAATAATGAATGATAAATTATAAATTTTAGAAAAATGATCTCTATATTTATTTTAATAAATGTGTTGCGAGTTACTATAAATGCTAAGTATACATTTGTTATGGAAATTGTCCTTTCTAAAATCCCAATGAATTTCTGAAATTTTATTCAAATAAAATTAATACGTGTATATTTGTGCAAACTTTAACACTTTAATTATAAGTGTATATATTAAATGAAAATTTAAATTGTAAATATTATCACAAAGAATTTCAGTATTCAAGGTGGGTTTATTTATTAATAATTATTAATAGAGCAAAAAGTTTAATAACAAAATGTTTAATATGGTAAAAGTGATAAAACTCTTTATAACATATCTATATTAAACATTTTTTTTTTAAAAATAACAAAGATTATATTGTATACTATATAAAGCATATTTAAAACAAAAAAGAAATTAATTGTTTTAATGTGTGTATACGGTATTATCGTTAAAAGTTCATCGCACACATTTTTCATATTTTATTTATCATATTTTACTTTTATTTTTTAGTTTATATATATATATATATATATATATAGAACAAATTATTTATCAAAAACAATTATAACAAATTATCACGTATAGATATTATTTATTATTATGTGTATAAGCACATACAAATAGGTTTATATAAAGTTTTTCCATTTTCTTCTCTTCATAAAATATGATTAATTTTATTTCTATATATTTTTGCATCCTTTATAGATGATATGAACATTTACACGAAAACATAAGTTCTAAAAATTATGGTATTTTCTAAATAAAAAAAAAAAATACAACACAAAGTATTATTATTTTTATGTTATATATAGAGCTCTATAGCGCACAGGTTCAATGTATTGTAAATATATAATCATAAATAGAATGTAGGACAACATATAATAGGGTTTAAAATTATTATTATATATTGTATGAATATACCTTATTCGCAGTGTTGCAGGATAATTGCAAAAATCTATAAAATGTAGAATTTTTTTAATTTTCACACACGCAAGTTCTATATAGCTGTTAAAATGAATAAGGTATTTATTAAAAAAAAAAATACTACAAGTATTATAATTAGAATATATTTTTGTTTTTTTTTTTTATTATAATTAGAAACATTATTTTACCATATACATTTTCATTCATATATTATATTTTCATCATGCATCGCATTCCTTTCGTATACGAATATCGTATGTACATATATATATATATATATATAATATATGTATAAAAAAATATATAGTTTAATGAGTATATAAGAGCTTCGGAAAATTATTATATATACAAATATATGCAGTAAAAATATGTTTTTATGTAATCATTAACCATAAGGTTAAGTATATAAGTATCCTACAAATATATTTGCTTTTGCTGATTGTTTACCTCTAATACATAAACATAAATTAAATCTTTACAAAAAATTTGCATAGCTTATATGTTAGTAAATGTATTAACCTTAATGTAAATTAATTTGTAAACCATTACCATACACCATTACATGTTACTAAAAATGTAAAATTAGGTCATTTTTATTATGCTATATATTTACAATGTATGTTGGTACTGTTTTTATATTGTATATAATTACAATAATTACACGATATTATTACATATGTGAACTGATTTGAATTATACTGAAAAAATGATTTTAAAACTCGTCGAATCAAACTATATATTATAAAAAAAAAATTTCCAACGTATTTGTAAAAGATGATAATTTGTAATATAGACTTTAGGCAATATATGGCAATATATGCCGATGATGATAATTTGTAAAAGATGATAATTTGTAATATAGACTTTAGGTAATATATGGCGATGATAATATGCAATTTATTACCTAAAGCTGCTCACATCAGACGACAGAATATATATTATAATAATTAAAAATATATTATAGCTTAATACGAAAGGGTCTTTATTTTATTGTCTTTAACATTTCCTAATTTGAAAACAATTGATATATTACTTTCGTCGTTAAGATTAATATTTTCTTAAAATTCAATCATTTTTATTAATTTTTTTATTATTATATACTTTCATATCTATAAAAAACTTTTAATTAAAACATTTTTTTCATTATAAGTATATTACAAGATGATAAAATTTATATATTATATTATATGTATATATATGCATATACATATTAAAAATTTTGCAAATAGTTTTATAGGATTATGATTATTTTATACAACCAGAAAAGTTATATTCCAAGTGTATCCAGGATGTACAAGTACCAGCAGATTTTAGAGAAAGATAGCCGAATATTTTAAAAAGGAAGAGTTTTGGAATGTTTTATACGAACCTGTAAAACCGAATGAAAAAGATATTGGATTGATGTTATCGAATTGGTTTATTTTTTAGGAAATTCGCATTTCATACCGGTACACCTAGTATATTATATAACTTAAGTTATGGAAAATATAAAATTTTGTTTTTAATGATCAATTATATGATATCACTATATGTGTATACGTACGTAATAAGTATATGAATATTAAAAGTAAATATTATATATAGTCATATTTTTATATCTTTTTTGACCTTTTTCTGCATTGCAAATAATAAAATACTATATAAATATATATAGTATAATAAAACTAATAGAAAATTAAATTTATTAAACATAAATATTTTCTCATTGACGACATTTCAATTTACTCAAGGATATTTAACTTCGCTTGAATATTTGTTTGCTAATCGTAACCAGACTATATAAGAATATAATAAAGCATTAATCATTAAATTTCAATATCTATAGGCGTGGATTATGTAAATAGATATTCGAAAAAGTTGAATAGCCTAGTAATAGCATTTAAATGAAAGTTTGTCATCTATCGTCTTACATAGATTTTATCATCTATCGTCTTACATCTGTCCTTTTTAATATATTATAAATAAAGTTTTGATTAGAAACATTAAAAGAAGAAGGGTTTAAATAATTCCTAAAAATTGAAATTGAAAATAAAATTTTTTATTTCACCATTTGATAAGAATGTCTGATTAATGGGTATGGTGGAGCCAGGATGTTATAAAATGGATTTTATTTAAATAGATATGTTTTATCTGAATATGTTTATCATAAAATTATACAAAATTTTCACAAAAATACAAAAAATTTACATACAATATGAATATATTTATTTATATATCATTAATATCAATGAAAAATTGGTTTATTTTATATAATAATTCAAGAAAACAATATAACGTTTTATATATGCTAAAGAAAATCATTTATCTTCGGAGAGTACAAATAATGTATTATAATATATAGTGAATTTTATATAAATTCTAAATATATATAAATGTGTTTAGATATTTAAATAAATCTCTCAACATGTTTATTTATATATAACAACACATATTATAAATGTATAATATTCTATAAAAAATTCCTTTTGAGTATATATATATGTAAATCTATATAATATAACAAAATTAATTTAATTGTAAATATCAACATTAATGGACCGTATATTTATTATTTAATAATAACAATATATAATATTAATAACATTTAACTTCGAAGGATATTTTGTATATCCTTTTATTTTCGAAATGTATAACGATTCTGTTTTAAATGCATATTTTTATATACAAATTTTTCGTTTTGAATATCTTAAGAGAAAGTTGAATCGCGATGTATGCATGTCTTATTGTTCAAGATACGTATATGAGAGATGATGTACATATGCGTTTTTGTATTCGTTCTATTATATTGCGTGGATGCATATTTATAAATATGTATAATTTGTCTTTAGACAATATTTAGGTATATATATACACATTTTTTTGGTAATAGCAATATTAAATTTATTTTTCTTTAGACATACTCATATTTTATAAAATTATATATATTCCAATAGAAGACATACATGTATACAGAGTTATATATTTATATATATGTAGGAAACAAGACCGATTTTGAACGATAAAATATCTTAATGATCCGCAGATATATACACATTTTTATTTATTTTTTTTTTCAATGAAAATAATAACATTTATGTGACATTACAATAAATCTGTTTTCTGTTTCTTGTGTTACATTTTTTTTTGTTTTATTTTATTATAGTGCTTTGAATGGATTTAACAGATTTTAGCACCTTTACTTTCTACTGCCATATATAACATATATATATATATACACTTATAAATGGTTCGCCTATATTTGAAAAGATTTGTATATATGATTCATTATATTTATTCATGTATTTTTTGTATATGTACTAATATTATATATAGAAAAAGTACATACAAATAAATCGTATGATTAATAGATTTAATTTATTTGATTAATATTATTATTATTTTTATCGCAAAAAGATTAAAAAATGACAGGAGTGCATGCCGGAATATTTATTTTCAGATATTATTCATGCCATTTGTATTTTTTTTTTCTAAAAGAATAAAACACGAATAAAATGTGAATTTTGAAATAATTGATTCATGAATATAAAAGATTATTATATTTAATCGAATGGATCAGAAACAAATGATGTTTAACTCCTGAAGAATACACTCAAACGATACATACACATTTTAAATTACATCATTAAAATTGCAAAACAAGAACACATAATGCAATACATGGAAAGTGCCTTGAATATACTAGCAGAAGTTTGTAATTTAGACATATAATATACAAATGATATGCACTTTTATATAATATGATTTACAATTTATATCACCATATAATAACTATATATGAAAGAAATACATATATACAAAAAAAAAAGAAGAAAATTAAAAGCGTTTTAATTTTTCTATATATATATTTATAATATACACAAATATGTGATGATGAATTTAATATCCTGTACGTGTTTCCTTTTCTATGTTTTAAAAAGAAATTATTGATTTCATTATATTATGGTCCAATTATAATATATAGAAAAGAATTGAAAAAAGAAAATTCATAAGTCTTCAACTTAAATTATACAATTCATTCAGCATTGCATGCAAACAAATTTAATAGATTTTATAAATTAAAGTCTGAAAATAATTTCAGGAATATTAAATCACCTGATTTAGAATAAATCATATTATAGATATGTATAGGATATTTAAATACACATCTCTATAATATAAATATACAAAACTATAAGTTAAATTAAATACTATAAATCTAATATATTCATAGCAATGGATATAGAAGAGATAGTTTATAAAGTTTAAATTAAATTAAATTTACATGCATGTACTGTATATATATATTTACAAATTCAATTTACAGCATAGATATAGAACGTTTTGTTTTTGAACAAATTCATTTTGTAGGAGCAATACTTAATCAAAATGTTATGTTCTATAATGTTTTATATTAAATTTTAGGATCATGATTTCTTTTCATCGTACATTTTTTAGAAGAAATTTGAAATTTAATAGTTGAAATTTCACAGAATGACTTTGGGTATATATAGGTATCAAAGTGATTGATACATTATATAACAGCATACAATTTATTTTGATAACTATACCATCACAGAGTATCGTAGAAATTTAGATGCAACAGAATATATTTCACTTTTGCATATATACAACTTTATATATATATGCCCAATGATCCATATATATATAGATAGACATGTGTAATAAAATACATCAGTAAAATATCGTTAGATTTCCGTTTATTATACGGAAGAATAGATACAGATATATAAAGGAATATAGATTTTTTGAAATTGATTTTATATTTTCCCTATACAATACGAAATGTATATTTCATGAACTCACTTATTTGCATACACATTTTTGATATTTTATATAATAATTTTGTTTAATTTTTAAGTGGAATGTAAGGTATAAGACTTGGCCGTTATGCGAAGCAAGCACCACGTAAAATTGGTAAATAAATATTACAATTTTGATTAAAATTAAGTAATATCAGTAAGTTTTTCTGGCATAGTATAAATATTCTAATATACATATATGCTAATGCTTTTCATGCGTGATTTTTCTTTATTTTTAAAAGACTCTAATAATATAAGCTTCCGCAAAATCAAAATGTTACAATATGTTACAATAACCTATATAGAAATCAAATCTAAGTTTTTATTTTCTATTAAATGACTATTGAAGCATAAACAATTGAAACATTAAAATAAACAAAAATAAAGAAATTGGAATATATGTATTTAACATTCAATACGGTGCAATTTTGTACATCCATATGCCATTTATCCATTTTGATGATTATATATGTGGTATACAATATAGACAGACAACGATCAACGGTGTCATTTTTTCTAGGTCTATATAGTTAGTTATATATGATATTATACATATAATATTTCACAAACAAAACAAAAAAAATCTATCAAACAACAACAGTCACTTATGTATTTTATAAACGTTGAATGTATGGTCGTCTGCGTATGGGTCAAAGCCATAAATATGGTATACCAAAAAAAAAAAAAACAAGTATAACACAAGAGTAAAAAATTGTAACGATTTATTTTTCTAAATATATATCTATATCTTCTTCTATCTATATTTATATGATAATATTATGTATAGGTTATATAATGGTAATCTATGTATTATTATCAGTACTTTTATATATATATGTTCTTGTTTTCTGTATCTAATTTTTTTTTTTTTTTGCAAAGATTTATGCATTCAATCAATCTATTTTTTCCACTTTAATTTAATGTGTTGGTTATAGAATATTACCATTACAATATAATAAATGTGAATTTATGTGAGAATATAAAAATAAATTTCTGTTTTTGTTTAGACAACAAATAAAAAAAGTGTATAAAGCAAAAAAAATAAAATGAATATATATGAATTCATATATACGAAACAAAAACGGAAAGGATTGTGAAATATATCAGAATATTTATAGTTAGTATACACTATTTAAAATATATTTAATGTGAATACAATTTGTTTTTATTCAGATAAAATACATTTGAAGTAATGTGTAATTTGATCAACTTTATATTTAAATAAAGATGTTAGCAAATTATGTTATTTTTAAATTTTTTCAATAAAAATTTTCAATTGAATATCAATTTTACAAGTTTTTATAAATCACTTCAGCATTTTTATTTTTTTTGAACGTAGAGAATATATTTAAAAGTTTTATTTGAGTTTCATTTCGCATTAGCTTAAAGGACAAATGTGTTATATATATATATTTATCTAAAACTTCAGTGAACAACAAACAGAAAAAGTTACAAGTTGTTTTTAATATATATATATCTATATATGTGTAAATATAATATATGAAAATTTTTAATGAAAATAATTTGATACAAAATAGATGGAAAACATTTTACATTTTCCGCATATACACTTTGTTGCAAAACAATAATATCCGAAATAGACAAATTAACATAATTTCTATAGTAAAAACTGACGATTGGGTAGCAATTTTAAATATAGGTTCCATTTGGATTGTGATACGACAAGTAATCTTAAAATTTTACAACATTTAATCACATTAAACAACCCTTAATTTGAATCTGCGTATATAGGAAAGATTGGAAACTTTTACAAAATCAAATAATCAGAGGATGTAACTAAAAAAAAGTACAAATAAGCTTTAAGTGAAACAAAACAGAATTTAAATATATAATAATTTTAGTAGTTATATAATGTTTAAAATTTTAACATATACCATATATATACAAAATAGAGGTGCTAATATTTTAATTTTTATTGGATTAAAAGTTGAATAATATCTTAAAAATAAATGCAAAAATTGTTTGAAAACTTTGTGTTTAAAAGGTTTCTTCTGTTTTCTCAAATAACAATATTCTATATATTACATTGCCATATTTTTTTAATATACTAATTATATTCTTACCATTAACATATTAAGAAAAAGAATTATCAAGTTGTTTTTTTATATAAAGTGTTACACAAACACAATATACTTCTTCTTTTATTATGTATCTATATAAATATAATTTTATACTATATAATTGTATTTTATACTATATACCTTTTTGAATTGTTATGAAAAGGATTTTGTACATAAATGACAATGTATAATATAGATTTATACATTTATTCGTATATCAAATAAATAAGATTAAGAAAAGTTTTAATTTTCACACAATATTTTTTTATAATAATAATAATAATTATCATAATTATTATTTAGACCGCGTATATATGAACTTCAAAGTATAATTAAGTATGATAATTTGATTAAAATATATTATTAGATCACAATTAAGTAATAAATTATTGCAATTAATATAAAATAAAATATTTGGTTATAATTAAGCTGTATAATTTTAAAATAAATATGTATATATAAAGCGTAAGTTATGAAAATACACAACAACGTAAACAACTTATATTATACAACATCAAATTAACAACATATTATATATGTTATATTTATTTGAATGAAAATTAAATAATATAATAAAATTCGGGAGATGATTTGATTTGGATTCTATAATTTTCCGAACTATCCTTGAAAATGTAAACATTTCATATTATATATAATATTGCATTCAGATAACATCGAATGGTATATATGGTAAATAAAAATGCCGAAGTCTTATATATAAATTATTTTGATGTAATCTTTTACCTACATGTAAAAAAATCTATAAGGAATAGCATCACCATATATAAATGCAATAAATTATTATTATATTATTTGTTTTATGTTTTTTAATTTTATATGAGGATAAAGTGTAAAAATTTATCATATTCATAAAATATTACTTTACGCAGTGCCGTATAACCTATTATATTTTTTTTTATAAATATATTAAAAGCATAAATGTATTTCACTTTTTTTTACAGTAATAAAGTTTAAAGACCAACAATTTACAATATTTACGTGTTTATATAAAGGTTATACATACAATATTTTTCATCATATCCTTGCATATAATATTTAATAGTAAAGGTATACAAGGATGGATGAATGGAGGTACTGTACCTTATGGGCATCATCATTTTAATGATATACCCTGAAAATATAATTTGTATAATATTCTATTATATAAATAACTGAAAGTAAAATTTATTATACAAGACATTTTATATATATAATCATAACCGCACCGTTCCTATACTAACCCCATACAAAAAATGGTTTTTTTCCCAAACACTTTTCAATTTGGCCGATATATCGGGCTGAAAATGTGCATACTTATAGTTTGTGAACAGAATTTTATGAATGAATGTGAAAATTATTATATATGTTATATATAGCAACTCGTTAAATTTAATTTTGAAAATAATAACAATATTTGATTGCATATTTACGAAAAAAAAATTTACCCATTCCAAATTATTAACAAATTAAGAATAGAAAATATATTATTATGATTTATATAAAATTGTTATCTACATAAATATAGAAAAGGAACATTATAATAAAATAGAATCATATAACTATATATATACAATAATAAGCTAGACTTTAATAAACATATTTTATTTATAATTCGAATCACGAGTTTTGTTTATATATATATATATATATATATATATATATAGACGTGCAATATAAACAAATGTTATATATATAGGTAAAAGAAAGGTATATGGATTTATATACGTGAATTTATACAAAACAATAAAAAAAAGTTGAATGATTTCGAAATACCATTAAGAAAAACGGATATTGAATAATGTCAAGAGCTTTTAAACATTTTATTTTATGAATTTGGTAATCGAAGACTTTTTTAACCCATGTATATTTATATACCATATATGACACATTTGAACATTTTTATATTGTTATTCGTCAGTGTACATATACGCGTTATACATATACTATATACTTAAATTGAATATATATAACAATAGATCATGTTCATGTCCATGTTATTTACTATGATATTATTTATATTATTTATGATATATAAACTAATAAATAATATACAATTTTCTTTTTATATACAAAGAAAAATACTGTCTAAATTGAGAAAAATTATTTCTTTTGGTAAACCCTAAATAATCATTTAGAATTTAAGTTATAGTCATATATAGTAGATTTTATTTGCGAATATTGATATGTATATGACGTGAAAATAGGAATTTATATTTGTATAAATATGACATATCATAATAATATAATTTAAATGGTTTTATAATATATCCTTTTTTAGTTTTACATTCCACAATACAATAATATTAATAATAACAGCAGTGTAATATTTACGCTCATTAACCGCATATTTATCGTTATATGTGGTGTGGTGTTTTTTGACCATCGAATATACATATAAATTTGAAATTATAATACGAGATTTATATATATTTATTTAAAAAGAATTTCCCCTTTTCAAAATATTATTGTTCAATTGACATCCGGAAATGACAGGTGAATAAATTGAATTATGATACAAAAAATAATAAAGAATTTTTTTCATTTTTGCAGGTATTATACAATTATACAAATACGATTATTATATATATATCGTAATAATAACTACTAACATTATATATATATCTATATAAATCATAAATATAATATGCATATATATAAATCTATGATGTTAATATGTTTGTACGTACATATACATTAATAATATACTAAATCAACAAATGTATATTTTTATAAAAAAAAATTAATGTATAAAAAATGTAGGTCATATATATATGGAATATGGAATGAAAACTGTGTTTGAACCAATACGATATATATATTATAATAAATGGTAATGTACACATAAATAAATACTACGAATATATAGATATATATATATATATATATTTTGTATAGTATAACGTTGATTGAAATCTAATATTTCTATCTTATATGTTTAGCCATGTTATATTAATATTTATCTATTGCAATGTCGCACCATTGAAAGTTATATATAATATATAAAATATATATTTAATGCCTATAGTATGTATAGATCAGTGTAGGTGATGTCAATAGTAAACGAATGTATATCTATATTTATTTAATATATATATAGAATAAAGAAAGTCTGGTCAAATCATGATCGCTGAATCGTTAGTCTATAAATCATTTGACATATTCCTGTTAATGAGTAGAAAAATTTTCAAGTCTAATCAGTGCGCTGTTTTGCAAGAATCCTTAAGATCTATTCCTGTCGTCTGTTCTGTGTATACCAAATACAACCTCAAAATTTGGTCAGAATTGGAACTTTTCTGGGTTTTACTATAACAACACGACTGAGTTCACACATGTGAATGTTTGAATAATATAAATGCAATTTATTGAACCTATCAAGCGCAAACAAATCGGTATGACCACAGTACATATAATTTCAACATTATTTTTGAAGTAATTTTTTGACAGATTTAAAAAAAAAATGAAATCATAATCATTTTCATGAATAATATGATAAATAAAATAATTTTCGTATCTGTTATACAACATTTTGTATTCGAAATACATATAAATAGACCATTTTATTATAACATGATTAAAAAATTAAATAAATGAAAATCAGAATGAATATGAAAAGCGTTCATTGGAACATGCACTCATTTGTATATTGGATTTTGTCGGTATAATACTGCATATAGAAATATATGAGATTGTATAATCGTTAACGTGTTATCGTTATATATATATATGCATATATAATGCATCATACATCATGCATATCCAAGAAACGTACATACCATATATAAATAAAGTATACGGGTATACAAATTTTATATTTATACCTATATATATATAGAAGTTTAATCTAATATTAAACAAAATTGACAGATTGACTAAACTGATATTATATAAATAAAATATGATTTTTATATTATATACTTACATAATTCAATTTAAACTATGTATATATTTATAGATGTTTATATAGATATGAACATATGCTCCAGTGTTTGAATATATATAGAGATATATACTAAATGTAGATATACGGAAATGAATGTGAATATATAGAAATCGTGTTATTAAAAAATTATTAAATTTGTCATATAAAATGGAGAATATATCAATAGAATTATATATGAATCTAAATGCTAAGGAAATTGTTCATTTTCTTTTATATATATTTATTGTATCGTAAACATTTATATCTTTTGAGTTGCTGTATTCTTAATGACATGTATTTATACAACGATTGGTTTTGTGTTAGGAGACAATTACGAATGGTACTTTATAAAATAGAGATACACTTTTTCTATAACTTTTTCTTTTTATAACTGCAATTACTGCATAAAGAAACTATACATGAAATCAAATTGAATAAAAAAATTAATTATTTTTCGCTACACAATCAGCAATCTGGTTTTAGCGTCCAACAACAGCCTTCTGTTGTTAGTTTCTTAATTTGTGGCTTTTACGGTGTCGATAATTAGCCGTACAACCAACCACAAGGGGAAAATACAACTCTGTGTTAAAATTCAGATTCGAAAAATAACCGAAAACACAAAACATAAAGAGTGATACAGAAATCAAATTGTATATAAATATTAAATCACACATCGTCATATCTTATATTTATATATATATTTTGTTATAATAAACAATTATATTTGCCATAGACGTCTCGCACTCATTATATAACAAAACTAATTAAAAAAATATCAATTTAAAGATTTTCCAAAATAATTCAATCAAACATAGCTATAACTACACTTATAAATGTTTTTTTGCCATAACTAATAAACCAATGGATGAATCGGGCTGAAAATGTCCATACTTATAGATTAATCCGAATAAATGGGTTTCAAACCGATTAATCAATTGGTTTTTGATTCATTGGCCATGTTGACCATTTGGATTCAGCCAGACTTATCCATTGGTTATTCAGTTATGGCAAACATAGGCATGCAGATTTTCAGCCCGATTTCTCCATTACTACACTATATTTTCTAAACGTTTTTATATTGAATTTTTTGTATATATTAATAAAACCACATTATATAAATACTATAAACATTTTTAATATTTAGTTATCGTATTGCATGTATAATAATAAAAAAATTTGAAATTTATACGACGAGACTTAACTATATACATAACATATATAAGATTTTTCAAATTGTATAAATAGAATAGATATACAAAAAAAAAGAAAGGATATTGAATTGATACATATATAGACTAAAAAATTAACTTATATTTATATATATAGCAATAAATTACACAGTAAAAAGGAAAAATCTGTTAACAGTTTAATTTTTTTTACACTATATGTTATATATTGAATATATAGTAAAATATATAGTCATATGCTTTGTTTTTATTATAATACTTTTTTCTATTCTTTATTGTCCATATCTCGTCGTATCTTTATATATATATATGTGGTTTTTCTATTTGTTAATAAAGATTTCCAAATTAAATCCAATAAATCAACGACGAATATATATATATAGTTATATAAGTTTATATAAGGAAAAACTTATATGCATTCAAGCTGTCGTATACATTTGAAAATATATACAATATATATAAGATTTAATGTAATGAAGAGACGATTTTTTTTCTATTGGTAATGTATTTTATGTGTGTGATGTGATGTATATTGGAATTATATACAAACCATAATATAATATATACATATAGGAATATAAATATAGAAACTTTTTCAATAAACTTATGTGAAAATTCAATGCAATCGAATATATCATATAATATAAGTAATTGTAATTGATTATATATAGTAGATCGGTTTATGTTTATGTTAAAAGGTATTTTCTATATACATATTACTGGATTTTTATTTATTTTGTTGAATTTAAATTGTATCACAGAATAATAATAAACTATACTATGGTATCCTTTAAAAACAACATTAACCTATGCAGCAATTTCTTTATACCGCAATAAAAACAGAAGAAATTTTATTATATTTTAAAAAACAATTTTATACACTATAACTTTAGGGATATATAAATGATAATATAGTAGTGTTTTATTTTTATATTATAGAATTTTAAATTAAAAATTAAAAAAAAAAACGATAAACAAAAACATGTATATCAGGAAAACTTTGTAATATATGTATTTTTATACATTTTCCAATATAGCATCATATCGTCTCTAAATACATTTATAACATCTACTATATATGTACAGTATTTATACATTTTTTTATATAGTTCAATGAATTATATTAAAAAAAAAAATAAAAATATAGTTTCACGTATAAAACATGCGATTTTTGATTATATGTCGAAAGAAAATTGCATGTTTACTACAGAGAATTCATATTTGATATATACATATATAGTAAATAACAATTTAAAAACTTTTATAAAATAATATATTGAATGCATATACGGAAAATTAATAATAAATTTACAATGAACAAAAAAAAATAAAAAGCTATATCGTTGTTTTCGTTCATGTTATTATTTTATTTTTTTAATTTTTTTAAAATTTTAATTATAATAATAATGTAATTTGCTCGTACGGCTATATAATTTTGATTACTTATTATATATCTGTATAAAAAAAATATATTTTTAATTTATGATCAAATATTGAAATATATACCTATGTTATTGATTAAATGATTTTTCTACATAATGGTTACTGCAAAATGTATATGCTATATGATTCATAGCATTACTATATATGTATACAGTATATATGTAATACCATGGATTTCAAAAATTATAAAATAAAAAAAGGTATTCTAAAGTGTGCTCTATGGTAGATAAAACTGATCACTTAAAATTCTGATAAAATTTTGAGGTAGTGGGTGGAATTCTACACTCTGTTGACATATGAAACCTTATTTCTATGTTTCTACTATTCACGAATCTGAATGAAACAACCAACAGAATGCTGTTGACGGACGATATAAAATCAATTTTGTAATATGCACACATTTATTTAATTTAAATCGCATACATATATACATACAGAGAGACTTTATTGGATTTTAAATAATTTACCAATTCATTCCTATATGCCAAATATAGATTTTAAGTTAATTCAAATGATAACTTCTGATATTGAATCGAATAGGATTTTATTCTATATATATGGCATGTATACAAAACAATTTTAAATAAAAATATCCTTATATATAAACTTCCTAGATATTTAGTATATAACAACTTTTTTTTTATATAGAAATTTAGTTAAATCTTATGAATATCACCATATTTTTTTTGTATATATAGAAAAAATACCTGTATATTTTTTACAATATTTTATATTTGTATATTATAGTATAAATCCAATATAAAACTTTAGATGACTTTTTATATTATTAAATCGGTTACATATTGGAAAAATATTAAGAGTAATTTTATTTGTTTGGTTACACAGTAAAATTGACGATATTTTAACAAAAATTTGATTTTATTTTTTTTCCTTCTCCGTCTTACATACAACTCCGTCTATTTATGTATATGCGGTTATTTATAAGATTGAATATTTACATAAAAAATAAAATAAATAAATATTTATAAGAATTGGTAAAAAAAAAAGTTTTATTTGATTGAATTTATATATATAAAATATAGAATTTTCTTTATTGGGGAAAATACAAAAAAAAATTATTTTATTTGGTTTTATTTTATTCTTTCTTTAAGTCTTTAAGTTTTTATTGATTTTATATTTATTGTATAACACTCAAATATATAAATAAAATAAGTTATTATAGAAGTTATAATAGAATATTTTATATTAGGACATTTATCACATTTACATTTAGCTAAAAGATATATAAATGTATGTATATATATTTAAATATACAAATAATTTGGAAAAAATGTTTAGAATGGTATTTTATTTATTAATAAATTTTCCAATTTATTAAAATCTTAGAAATATTTCAATTAATTTTTTTAATGAATATTTAATAAAATATTTATATTGTGTCGGTCGATTATTTTGTTAGAATCGTGTTATAATCAATCAATGAATACATTTAAATATAATTCGTTCTGTTTTAATTCACATTTTCGTAATATAATATACCATTTGAATAGAAATTCGTTTTAAATGAATATAAAATTATATCCTTTGAAATATAATAATCGAAAATAAAATTTGAAATACAGTTTAGTATATGAATGTATTTATATTGTTATTAATTTTAAAGTTATGTGGATTTTTTTATGGTATTTTTATGGTAAGATTTATTGTAAAACTTCTGTGAATACATAAAATGTACGAATATATAAAAGTATATAAAAATTAAATTATAAAACTACCACAATCAATTTCATGAGGGAATACATAAGAATTAAACTATATATAGAGTGTGTTTGTATAATCATAAAAAAATTATAAACAAAGTTAAATATATGGATAAATAATAGTTGTTGACATATAATAATAAGAACCCATATACGTATAATTGCACATGAACGTGATAATAATAATAAATGCATAAAATATTTACGATAAATATTTCTCATTATACATAATTTATGATTAATTCATTCATCACGACGGCACATATATAGTCATTGAAAATTCTATATGATGCACTTATTTATATATTAGAAAAATTTACATATTCTATATTATATATAGAATATGCGAGTATATAGAATAAAAATTGTTTATGCACATAATAATATATGGAATTGTGTATTACTATACATTAGGATTATTGAAAATAACCTCTATACAATTACATTAAAATATTATGATGCACCAGCAATTATTTTCTTAAAAATATTTATACCATAAACTTAATCATGTAATATCTTCGTATATGTATATTTATAATGTGTGTGTTTATCATTTAATAAACCATTAATGTAATACTTCAGATTTACTAAACATTTTCAAATAGATAATGGAGAAAAAACAAAATCACTGTAAAGGATCATCAAAAAAGAACTATGTATAATTTGAAATAATGTGGTTTACATTACATGAACTAATATAAAAACTTTATACTCCTCATATATAACTAATTTGAATAAACATTCTAATAAGTAAATTAGATAATGTATTGGTGTTAACACCACAATTGGTAATAATAAATTATTATAATAATAATAATAATTTAATTGCAAATACTGTGCAATTTAATATATATGAGTAATTTTAAACAGAATTTGATTTAAAGTAAAATTTATAATATTGATTTTATATACCTTTATTTATTATACATATATATATATATATATAATATTAACGACGATGATATTCTATTAAATGAATAAATAAAGCAAAAACATGTTACTACCACATACCATCATCCGATTACGTATTTCCAATATCAGAGTTTACATATAGAATATCGCACTTCAATGGATTCAATATAAATATGTATATATTATATCTTATATATGGCAAAATATATGATGTATATGGCAAAAACTATCAATGATAATATAATTAATATGAGATTGGTAAAATATCACATACCGCATTTAATGGAAAATATTTTCTAATTCATTGTCAACGATGTTATAAATATAGCTGTGGTGTGATATAATTGGTATTTATTCAGCAGCAATAAAATATATTTATATACATAAAGATTATCATATTATACGTAGAAACGTCTATATTTTATCAAAACAGATAAAAAAAATTAATATACAATTCGCGCAATTAGTCGTATGAATCCAACCGAATGGGAAAACGAAGACGTGAACTTCAGATTCCAAAGGAAAGCACAGAAAAATTGTTTCATATATTCCTAAGAAAATTTTCCTTTAGGATTTTAAATATGACACCAATATGTTTCAAAAACAAAATATATAATTATTCTAACTAATACACTTTACAAATATATAAATACATTTATTTTTACCATTAAACACTTAATTTGTTACGTGACAATCTGTTTATCATGTATTTACGTATACGTTTTACGAATGCTTATAAAAAAAACATTATAAAGTAAACATTAATTTCACTGCTGAAAAGGTATATACGTATATAAATAGGATACCAAATTTTCAAATGAAAATCTTAAAATTTAATGTATTTGAATATGTTTTTGATGAAATCGTTAAACATATAGTGAATATGTTACATTTTTAATGTGCAAAAAGTATATATATATATATGTTATTTTGTTATATCATATGTCCTTTTTAACATAAACTACTGCACATTTTCCGTTTTGTGATGAAAATTATATATAGGTATAAGTTATTTTCTGTTATTATTTGAATATCAAAATGTTTGCTATATTTATGTATAATAAAATATCATACGGAATATAAAGTTATATCATATTACATACCTTTTGAATTCAATTTTTTATACTTGAAATTATCCTATTCTTTTTTATTTATACAAAGTCATTAAATATTCTAAAAGGATTAGCTTGTTCAACTATAAATATTATAATGAATTCATTTTGGTCTTGTCAGTTTTTTTCAATCTTGTTATATGTATAGAGATCATTAATTATATATAAATATCTATTGATAAACAAAAAAAGATACGCATTAAATTCAAAACAAATCTATATAAATACTTAGAAACCAGCACAAATTTAATTTAATTTAGGTTAAGTTTCAATAGAAATTGATATATATATATATGTATGACTCTTAAATAAATGATTAATAAATTTAGTTTTAAAATAGAAATACTTACAAATATGTTAATACACATTTTTTATATAAAATACATATTATTTATTTTTCAAAGTGCTTAACTGAACAATAATAAGACCGATGGGTTGAAATTGATGACATTTTATTATCCTATATAATCACTATATATATATATATATATATATATATAGATATTATATATATATTTGATGACTTTGTACAAATTAAGATACTTATATATATAACTTATTATCATTATATATAAAACCTTTAATAAATTAATGTTATAATATGGAAATCTATATATATTTCTATACGATTTTGTATATAAAAACAGGATTCATTATGCATATAAAAATACTTAAATGTAATTAAAATATTTATACATATATTTTATCCAAGTCATGATATTATTATATGTTTTTCTGAATATGAAATTGAATAAAAAATAGAAATTTATATTAGACTAATAATAATTATATATTTATGGAGCAATATGCATTTAAGGTTTAAATTATACATTCGTGAAAAACCCATTTATTCTTAAAACATAATCTAATATATGTAAATAATTTTAAATAAATAATTTTGAATGTTTTTTTGTATTTACAATCGAAAATTATTTAAAATATCTTCCATGAAGCTAAATTTTCTACCGTATTTGAATTACTTCTTGAGAAACACATTTTTGGAACGGTCACACCTTTCAAAGTTGCTATAGATTTAACAAATTGAATTTGCGAAACGACGACAGAGTAATACATCTTTACATTGTTAGTGTTTAATAAGAACCATTTCTAAGCGCACAACAAAAAACAAACCTTTTTTCTTTTAAATATAATATCATAAATAAATTATGTTAATGTTAAATATATGAATATTGTTTAAAGTTTAGATATAGATAGATATTAAAAGTATAATAAAAATATTTTTGTTCTTGAGTTTGTATTATAATACCTCGGAAAACTGAGTACAATAACGTGTGTTGTATAATATTCAAATTTTTCATATCTTATATTACACTTATGTACAATGTAATATATAATATTAAGCATACACACGCATTATATTTATACATACCCGCGATAATGCAGATCCTTTGGGATGACACTAAAAGTAAACATTATATTTGTATATGTATATTATGAAAATGTTTATTAAAATTAAACGTATTTTTGAAAACAAGTAAATATATATATATAAGATCTTACATATAATCTTAAGAAAAACAAATCCCAAAAATTTTATTTATATTTCATATCAAAAATTAACATTATAATATTTTTATATGATATAATAATATATAATTATATTAATATGCTATATTCGCGCGCGTATATTAACATATACACATAATTTTTTTTTATAAGATCTGTTATAATAAGTATATATACAATATACAATATAATATACGATATACTGTATATACGATGATATCATAAAAATAGATGTCATCATTTTACAAAGGAACAAGAAACATTTTCTATAAATAAAGATTACATATAATATTTTATTTTTTATTGGAAAATTAAAAAAAAAAGGTATATCATTGGGGAAATTTTCGATATTCTCAGATATCTAAACTTCAAATGAAAAATTCCATCATCAATATAAATGTTAAAATATTTTTAGTTATTATTATATATATAATTGTAAGTGTATATATGTTTTATTGAATATACAATAAAAATGAATTATTAATTTTAGATATATAGAATTTCTTTTAAGATTTTAAGGATTTAAGGGTTTTATATATATTGAAAAAAATATATTCAACAAAATATAAATTCAGTACGTAGAATTGGATAAAAAAAATAGATATATAGATCATAGACATATGAATATCCTTTTTTATTTAATATTGATGTAAACATTTTTGAATATGTATTATTTTTAACTTTGATCAACCGATAGATCAATAACATATTGATAACATAGTTACAGAACTTTTCATTTTAATTCAATGAATTGCTTTTGTAATTCTAATGATTTATTTTTTATCAAAATTTAAAGAAAATGAAATAGTTTGTTATGTAATTATATATACTGATTGTGAATTGTTTTATTAAACACAAAGGAAACAATTGAAAATTTATGATTAGTATACATTATACAAAATAATAAAATATATTTTTATAAAATGTTGTCAAGTATATCATTATTTTAAAAGAACAATAAACTTATTGATTGCATTGAATATATACATCATAAAAATAAATATTATATATATCATATGGAATTTAATTATTGTTGTATAGAATCATATATATCCAATGGAAAATTAAATCAAAATTTATTTTTAGCCATAAATTGAAAGTCATATAACATAAAAATCGATTATATTTGATAATATTTTTGAAACAATATTAAATTACACAGAATATTATTACATAAAATGTATATAAAATCAAAAGGCAACGATTTCCATATTCAGAAATATTTGGTATAAAAGAAAATCTGTTGATGAATATGAATAAGTTTATAATGATAAAAAAAATAAAGCTGTTTATAGAAATGCATGCGATCAATAAAAATAATGCAACAATATTGATTTGAAGGAGTCTGTTTAGTATTACATAGGGTTAGATTAGGTTGAAATTTTATAGATTAGGGAATACACACATGAAAATGAAAAATTTGCTTGAGACGGTCTATATAAATAAATACGTGATCAATCAATTCAATCATCTATAATAAGTAGCGCGAATAAAATAGAAATAAGAAACTATTGCTAAATACATAACTATAATTTTTATTGGATATATATTTTTGATTAGGGGCGAAAACTAATTTTGTGATTTTTTAAAAAATAAACAAAGTCCATGTATTTTGATGCTTTTAAGCGTTGTTATCCTTTTTGAAAATAAATTTGAGTAATTTTCGTTTGTTTTGAAGACCTGAATTGTAAAAAAAATTTGCTAGAATTTATCATGTAAGATTTTACAAAAAAAAGATGTATACGGCGGATCCAGTATAATAATGATCTTCGTTGCCAAAATGTTTTTTATACTAATTTGACATACAAATAATTATATTTGACTCTGTATATATAATACATCTAAATTGGCTGAAGAGTTTTTTAAGTTATATAACTCAATATACGTTTCTATATATTTATATTTATTGAAAATTATATTATATTATTATTATTATTATCCTTTTTATTTTTCTGAATAAACAAGACAATATCCGCTTCATTTTTCTTATATTATATATATATATATATATATATCTAATATGTGTTTTTATATTGAATGATTCTTCACCGTGTTTATATTTTCTAAAATCAGTATATATAATAAGTATATCATTTTTTGTTGCTATTGTATTTGTATAAAACATTTTTGAATAGCTTTCCAAAGATATGTAACGATATATAGTGATATATAGAATATGTAACAAATAAATAAACAAAAAAAAATTGTATATATATAAAATACACGTTCCACAAATAAAAAGGAAATTGTCGACCTATAAAAAAAAGTCTTCTTCTTTATTTGTTTTTTTTTTGTTCATCTTATCTTTAGCACAACATCTATATAAAAACTGTTTAAATTTTTTTTTCTGATTTTTTGCAAAATTATATATATAAAAGTAAATGTATTACATTTTTAAATTTTAGGGTGTACGTGGTTTTATATATAATATATAAATTTCCAGCTTATCAAGAGTATAGACATAACTATATTAAGTATATAAAATGATACAATGTAGAATATTTTAATGAAATTACAATAAAAAAATATGTACAGTGATTATACAACATTTTTAAGAATAGTATGTTTTGTATTGCTATATTCTAAAAACATTTTTAACATATTAACTGTCACGCTTTAATATAACTCACATATCACATTGTTTGTTAAATATACGTTTTTATTTATTATTATTATATATATAGCAAACTCTCTATGCGATAATATTATGTTCCGGTATTTATTTTTTATATAATGTTTCCACTTTAAATATTTTACTTTTTTTATATATTCAATGTTTTTTTTTGTATATATTTTACAATTGATAAATATGCGAAAGTATATAAGATACGATCTATACTCCAGTTAGGTATAATATATTACATAGAATATTTTTTTCAAATTATTTGAAAAATGTAATTTGTTATCACAGGTTTTTATTTATGAATACATTTAGTATAACAACAAATAGGTATATATTGATTTCAAAGCAATGAATGTATGCTTAATATATACTGAATGAATAATATTATTTTTTTTTCTCAAATCAAATTTTGTATAAACACACAGCATATAGAATCATATTTAGTATAGATGTGGATAAATTGAAATAAGAAGATATATAGATAAATAAGAAATTGAAATTGAGATTTATTTTTTCCATCAAGGAATATATATATATTCAATTGATATATAAGAAAAAAATATACAATGTATAAATTTGTTATATCCTTGCTATTTGTTATTTTATATTATTATTATTATGTATTGTTAATCTTTCAATCTATATTTTTTTCTTTTTTACCTTTTGATAAATTTGATTTTTTTATACAAAATATAAGAATCTAAGGGTTGATGTACCAAAAGGAATAAACAAAATTATTTAAAAACGAGCACAAAAATATTTATCTATTATTGTGTTATATTGGAATTTGAATTATTATTAAAATTTTGTATTTATGGAAAGATGGGGGAGTGGGTAATAAAAATAAAACCGATTTCAATTTTCAAATGTTTATATATGCGTGATTTTTAATATAATAAATTTTATTTAAAAAATATATGAAAAAAAAGAGGTTTAATAATTGAAAAATTCAAATAGACGTTTTAGATACATTCAATTGTTGTTAATCCTTTTTTTTTGTATTATAAAAATATTATTGTATACTTGGTAATGTTTTACCATTGTCCTTAAATTGTTAATACAAACATATATATATAAAGTTTTTCATTATATACATGAAAAGGTGACAAAGGGAGGATGAATAATATAACATTGTGTTAAAATACCTCACACATCGCTAACTGAAGTTTTAATCTGAATACGTAAAATATTGTATGTAATATGCAAATAAAATATAATATAGGTAGATCGAATCAAGAATAGCATAGATTATATCTGATTTTGCATGTATTTCAAATGAAATAAAAATCATTATTCGATGGGGTTTTCTATCATATGGTGTAAATGTTTAAGAGGATTATAAAATGCAATATAAAAAATTTAAATAAACTTTATACCTTACGATTGTCGGTAAAATCCATGCATAAATGTAATGTAAATGATTACCTGAAAAAAAATTAAAATGTTAGTTTTGAATTTATTATAAATTAAATCGTTAAAAAACATTTTATTCGGTTTGATATATACACATACAGTAAATAAATAGATCACAGCAGATGTTAAAGCTATTATATTAAAAATAGTTACAGTACCAAATTGATACACAATCAATACCTTTTGAAGAATCAAATGGGAGTATACAATTGTATAATATCATCATATCTTATTTGCGAATATAACAACATATATACATATACTATATATAATGAATTAATTAAAGAAACCTCTTTGAAGATATAACATGGCGAAATAAATTTGATGAACAAAATATTATTATATTTTAACGGGTAGTATATTTGAAATTTTATAACTATACATATCTATTGTTTGTAAGTTAATATTATTTTTCCTTTTAGTAAAATTATTGCAAAATTATGTTACAGTAAAAGGATATAGAACAAGAATTATTATGAATACATTATAAGTTTTCCGTTTACAGACATATTTATTTTCATTGTCTTATTCTCGAAATTTATATTCTCTTTTTGATAACTCACTCGGTATATGGCATATTCTAAACAAAAAGTTCTTTTTTATTGTTTATGTTGCAAAAAAAAATATTTTTATGATTTCTTATGCGTATTTGGTGAATGATTTCCTGAACAATATCTTAATACATACACTAAATACACATGCTTTAAATGGTATAATAGTATATTTGTATAATAATAATAATAATATAGATAATCATAAACACAAAAAAAAAGGGGAAAAAACTATGATAGAATTAAAGCATATATGGCAATTCTTCTTGTTGTGTTCGTAAGAATATATAAATATATATATATATAATAATCTACAATGAATAAATGAATAAGATTGGACCGGAAATCGAATTGTTTCATGCATAAGAATAATGAAAACTGTGTATATATATTTATAAATCGAAATACATTTTCAAATATAAACAAACAAACAAAAAATAAATATAAAATAGGTCCCTTTTATATATATTATTTATATATAGTACATATAGGGTAAAACCACTGCAAAATAATAAGACTAAATTGTATTATAATGTTTCCTTTACTTTATTTATTTTTTTTATATAGTTGTACAGAATTTTAATCTATAAGGGTCTTTTGTAAATATGTATAGTATAAATCATCATATAACCATTTACCTATTTGCTTGTGTGAGTTTTTTATATGACTTACATATGGGACAAGTTTCAATATGGGTTGATTATCCACATCAGACAAAAATAAATATCAAAACTATTTTGAATTTCGCATACGAGATGTTATTACATCATCTCACTTTAAATATTATTATACTCAAACACACACACACACACGCCACACACAGTATTTATAAAATAAAGTCAAAGTAATATTTTTTATGTTTATTGATTTTGCGAGAAAATATTTAATAAAAATAATATAATCATAATAATATTTTCCCAAAATAACCATTGTATTATGTAATTTATCCTAATACATATATTATTATCATTATAAGTAAAGTATATATATTTATAGCACTAACATAACATGGAAATCGATCTAATATATAAAATAAACCGATGATGGAACACAATATATGTATATATATTTATAGATTATGAAAGAAATCAAATGGGAAGTGTTTTATTATAAATTGATCGGGCAATAAGTACATCTAAATACATCATCTCTATATATATATAACAATATTTTCTATAATATTGGAATTGGAAACACGCATATTATATATATAAAGACAGAAAGATAATATATATATATATATAATCATATATATATATATTGAGACCACAATTACCCAATTGCTAATAATCACAATAAAAATTATTATATTCGATTTGCAATAATATATATATTGTGCCATGATGATGATATAATTTATAGATTTTAACGAATTATGTGTTTTTTTCTTATGTCATCATCAATTTATTTATATAGTGTTCTAAAAACGATATGTACTTTGTACAAATATCATTTGGGTTTCTAAAGTAACTTGAAATTATGACATGATATATGATAAATAATATTTCATAATTTTGATTTTTTTAATATAGATTATATATAGCAATGATCTTTGTTTAACTATAAAAATATGTATATCGCATAACCAAATGAAAACTTAATATAATACCAAGTTGTTCACTGAGTTCGCGGATTACAGCAATATATTTGTCAATATTACAACTAAAATGTATACAACTACTTTTATAAGAAGATAACCAACATTTTATTTGTTATTGTCATTGTTTATAAGTTATTTAAAAGATTATTTTAAAACCCCGAAAAAATGTTTATGTGCGAAAAATGATTTTCATTAAACGAAGAGGTAGAAGGGTATTATGCAAATCTTCAATAAAACGAATTCATAAAAAGGAATATTATTGCAAGAAGTATATTAAAGTTGATATAGAGATTATACTGAAAATAAAGTAATTTTTACAACTATAAATCTGTTTTCTTAATTTCCTTTTAGGGCGAACTATTCATTGAACAACCCAGTGTATACATAAAAAAATATCGATTTTAATGTGCCAATGTTATTGTCATCTAAAATAGATATAAAACAATGACTATATGACAATATAATGTATATAGTTATTTTCCCGATTTTCTAAAAAAAAGAATTTGTTTAAGTGGTAGACAAAATAAAAGTATAAAGTTACATATGAATATTCAGCAAGCAAAACAAATTGACAAGAGATTATGAATTGTTTATAAGAATAAAAAAAATCAAAGTATGAAACAAATATGTACAACATATACGATATGTTTACTTTATTTTTATATCATTCTTTTAAACGTAAAGAAAATACAAAAACGAATAGTTAGTATTTTGTATAAAATATTAATGTTTAAGGTTTTTGATATTCTTTCAAAAATGGATCGCAACAAATGAAAACAAATCATTAGTATAATATATCAAAAACACAAAGTCTCACCCGCAAAACGTAATATCAATTATCAATATTATTTTATTATACTTTTGATGAAATTTTTAATTATTATCATCGGAAAACCATAAATGTATATACAAAGACGCAAAAACAAACACACACACCATGCATTATTTCTGAGTAATAGATAAGATAAATAATAATTTCAGTGTCGCATTTTTTCACCTATGTATATAGTATAATTATCACATTATTATAGATATAAGTAAATATATAATAATATATATATATATATATATATATAGGTATAGTAGATGCTATGTCTAAATAGACAAGTGACAATATATTTTTAGTATTCAGTATTAGAAAATAATTTGTGTGTGCAAAAATATTAAAATAAAATACACACACAGCGTTGATAATATATATCAGCCAAATCATAAATTTATATATTAATCATATATAGAAACATTTTGTTTAATTTTATTTAACATTTTGTTGTTGTTTGGCTTATCACAACAAAATTAAAGTGAATTTGTTTTTAATGTTTTTTTTTTTTATTTTGTTCTCCAAACCGATGAGTAAACTATTTTGTAATTAATAATTAAACATATTAAAACACCACACATTTGCCAAAATAAATATTTTCAAAAAAAAGATAGAATTAACAAATATAATATAATATGTATTAAATTAACCTAATAAATTCATAAGTAAATATAATTTTATGCGGTTAATTTTCTTTTATTACTTTGAACAAAATATTATAATATTATTATATTGTATATATATTTTTTTATTTATTTATATGAAAAACTTTGTTTTATTTATGAGGGCGTTTATTAGTTTTGTATATAACAATAAAACATGAATGCTAATAAAAAAAAAAAGAAAGCGATTTATTATAGAAATTTACGTTAAAAATATTTACGTTGAAAATATCAGAATTACTTTTATTATCCAAAATAATTGATCGATAATTGTGTTAAATAAAAATGTGTAGGTTTTTATTTCATATATGATAAATTATGGAATAAAATATATATTAAAGTAGGGGATGTACAAATTTAATGTATTTTCCTCACTGTAATTCACAAGCGTTACTCTACAATTATAACAATCATATATGGTTTTTGGTAAAAGTATTATTTATATATATATACACACTATATTTTAATGTTAAATGTTTATTCATGCAATATATTTCATCTATATACATATTTTTTTATTAAATTTTAATCGCACGCATTCATAAACATAATAAAATGTAGCAACTTAGAAGAAAAAAAAATGTATACTAAAGAAAATTCTTTACACTTTTATGAATAAATTAAATGATATAATATAACATCTACAATTTTTATATAGTCTAAACACATTTCAAAGTACATCGAGTTTCAAGAAAGAGATAACTTTTATACTAAACACTATAAACACTATATATTAAATTATATACAAAATAATAAGAAGAATTTGAACTCTAGTAACCTGAATATATTGTTTATGTTTACATCTTCAAAACTGTGGGAAATATTTAATAGTTTAATTTTAAAAATCTTTTAATGAAAACAAAATTTAATAAAACGATTTTGTGCAATTGTCATTTATGTATTGTTTTGATTTAAACTTTTTAATAAATATTTCTGTTTTGATTGAATTAGATGAGGTTATTGGATAAAATTTGTACAACATAATTTAACGTTTAAATTCGTGTATTAAGTGATTCGATTAACTAAATTGTATATTTTGACTACATTTGTTTTGTGTTTTAAGTTTAACTGAAAGAAATGCATGCTTTTACAGAATGAAAAAATTCATCATTATTTGCCGGTATGGTTAGTGTTAAAAGTTAAATTTATAAATATTTATATTATAAAATAAAATTTCCATGAGATTTATATAATATGCATAAGAGCTGAGCTGTATATTAAATTAATTTTTTTTTCTATTATACATATAAGAGTACTTATTCTATTGTATATAAATAGAACGAAGTACTTGATATGTATAATAATGCAAATTTCGTTTTTAAGATAAAAATTAAATATACATAGAAAACTAAATATGATACAAAGGAGTTAAACGCTATATTAATTTTTCTTTTCTTTATATGCGGATATCCATAGAAATTCTTTTAATTATGTATTAAACATAAAATATATAATTAATTCATTTTATATTTGTCATCCTTTAAACAAATATTAACTATAAAAATCAAATTAAGTTTCCTGCAGTAATTCATTATATATTTATATTTTATATTTATATTTATATATTAAAGCAAGTTCTTTTACCATGAATATTATTTCAAATTAATATTCAAAATATTCTCTAATATGATATATAACTAATGGAAACATATATGCTATTTTATATACGATATATTTTCATATATATGCCGCATATGTTGATATTAATGTTGTTCTATATAGTTTTTTTTAGTTCATGTTTGTTTTTGGTTCAAGAGATTGATGTTGTTTTATAAACAAAAGTTATATGTAATATTTACAATTTGTTTTAAAAATGTATGTAATTTTTCAAAATTATTTTAAAATGATTAAGTTTAAAAAAAAACTTTATATCTATATCCATCCATATACACACATATATGTTAAAGTTAATTATATTGTTAAATATAAAAGGATATATAAAACTTTTATCACATGTACATTCATTCGCATATCATATTCCTATAGATTATGCTAGAATATATTTGCATTATATATTTTAAAGGGTTTGGTATATATTATAAATAGATGGTAAAATCTGATTTTAATTTTTATATGAAATAAAATCTCATAAATTATTTATTTTAATAATAATATAAAACATTTAAATTTTTGTATATATAAAAGATTATCGTATTTTATGGTTTAATATTTTAATAATATACATAAAAATATTTATTATGTATAATAAAATTTTGAAAATGATTACTACTTATTAATATATAAACTATATTATTTTCGAATAAAATTTCATTCATATCAATTTTTCGTTTATTCAAAATTTTTATTTATATAAAATATAGAACCGAAGATAATTTTGAATCTTTGCCAACATTTTTCATATAGAATAATTGAACGAATACTTTCACCATTCGTATAGATATTTTCTTTTCTATTTATGTATATATATATATATATATATATATGAAATGGAAATTCCACATTGAACTATATATAGACACTTTTATATGCATTCGTAGACGATATATAAAATTTTTATAGAATTATATAGAATTATATGCATTTATAATAGATTATAACAGAATACAATGCGATACAATGCATTTATATATAGAAAGGAATTGTAATTCCAATTATTTTGCGAATATATTTCTATATATATTACAATATACATATCGGTTGAAAATTATCATATTTATATATATAATGTATATGGTACATACCAAAAATCTACATCATTATATCTTTATGTAATACAGTAATAATCCATATATGTAGTTAATATATGTAGTTTGTATATAATATAATAATAATACCCATATGCGTTAAATTTCATTATTTAAATAATGTAATCGATTTTTTTCCATTTGATTCTTATTTTAAATTGAATTCGATATTTTATATATGTAATAGTACAGAATTTATAAATTTATAATAAAATATTTTATATTTATATTGACTGCATATTATATTAGCTATAATAAAAATTTAATTTAATTTTTGTGAATATGAATATAGTCTTATCATCACACATCTCTAATTCTGTATCCCTATAGACAAGTTATTTAAAACTTTTTATATTAAATTTTGATTAATATATTTGAGTCGTAAAAAATATAAGTATTATACATAATTGTTATAATATAATTTTATATTTTGCCACTTTACAAACTCTTACAAATATATATTTAAACAAATAAAAAACAAACAATAAAATGTCTAAATTTTTGTAACATTTAAAATAGTAAATTAAATAAATATATAGTAAAATAATAAATGTCGGTTGAATTTGTGTGTGTATGTTTTTTTTTATTTTATAAAAAAAAACGATTGCTCTTGAAAATTCTATTCCCTTATCGTATAAACAGTATATTTTATAACATTATTTTATATAAATATCAATATGTTTAGATAGATGCGGTTGCGATGACACTTTACATGTCAACATATAAAATGTAAATAAAAGAAAATAATATATATATAGTATACGACATACATAACTAATAGAAAGAAAGTATATTTATATATAAAGATTAGTACCAATATGCAAATAAATATAAGAATATTAGATATATAAATATCTCTATATATATAGATTCATGTTTTGTATAAATATACATATTCTGAAATTCTCTTAAAACATCCATTATACATATAACGATATAACATATACCATGAATTTTTAATTTTATATACCCTACTCTATATACAAATACGTGATGATTTTCAAATTGTAAAGATTACCTCATATAAAGAAATCTCATCGCATATATAGATATTCAAAATATATTAAACTTAAATGTATTTTGTTTTAACAAATTCTTATACACGATATATTTATTTAGTATATTATATATAGAATAAATATAAATTATACATATGAATTTTATTTATTTTTTTTATTATTACATTTTTACTTACATGAAATGATTTTTACTAAAGGTGAAATGTTTTAAAATGTCTAAAAGAAGGTGTCTATTTTAGGGTTTTTCGTTTTATTTTTTCTTTTATATGAACTCAGGTCTTTTATATATCTTAAAAATTACATATTTTATTTTAAATATGAAGAAATAAATAATTTATTTATAGATAAAATACCAAAAATCATTTGAAAATATATTAATATTCATAATGATACCGAATAACTTAAAATTTTGATTAGTTTTAACTCCCTATATAAAACAGGTATCCTATTTTGTGAGTTTTATAACTTTTTTTCAGTAAGACTATACCAGCATTGGAAAATATATGACTCTTTTTTGTTGGTGTGAATTTATCAAACACAAACTATATATAAAGGTGATATTGAGAATATTCTTAAATGCTTTATTACACGCAAGATAACCAATTAAGATAAATGACAATAATTTAAAAATAAAAAATGATATGAAATGTTAGTTTTTTTTAGTAATCGGAAAAATGTAATAAACTAAAATAAAATGTTCATTAATCATCAAAAACTATATGCATAGTATATTGTGTAGGTAATGTATATATCGCAAACAACAAAATGCAGACAAATTTTCACATATAACAAATAATAAATTGACTATATCATATATCGATTGATATTTATTTTCATATAAAAAATAAAATATCATATTACGTGTAATAAATAGATAACATTATATATCGATTAAAAATATAAAGATGAAACGTTTTAAAAAATAAAATACGTGTAAAACTTTTGATATATGTAAAATTCTTTATATATACATATAAATATATATATTAATTTATGAACATTATTTAAAAAAGAAATTACATTAAAATTTAGGTGTCTTTAAAATGACATGATAAAATGTCTATAGAAATAAATTGTTGTTAAATTAAATAATGACCTCCATCAGTTATAAATATATAAAATCATATTGTTTGTTTTATTCAATAATATATATATATAGATTTAATTTTAATGAATACCTTTGTTGTATCATCCGAATATTTAGTTTTTATATGATATGATTTACCTATACAAAAGTTGCTGTAATTTTTTACATTTATTATAGATAAGGTATTTTTTTTTTTTTTGATTACCTTCAATATTTATACATATAAAGCTACTGGCAAAAAAAGATAACAGCACAACAAACAAAAAACCCCTACATAGAATGAAATTCAATATATATACATCTAAATATTTTTCGTGTTATTTTATATATGGTGGAATTTTTTTTTAATTTAAAATAAATTATTAAGTCTATTTAGTGGAATTTTGAATTTTTTAAATATAAACAAACGAAAAAATATCTAATAATAAATTTAAATCGAAAGAATATCAATTTTTTTTTTTCGCATTTATTGATATGGATAAAAATAATGACAAAAATGTAATGAAATAAAATAAATGTATTGATGATGATAATATAATAATATTTTTTAATTTAAATTTTCAATTATATTACTTATCTTATCGCATAAATGTTTTTTTTTAATTTTAATTTTTTATTAATTTGTTTGCTTTTAAGTTAGTGCGTATAACATATGCAATATATATGTTCTGTTGTAAATGAAAAATATATTGTATATACCTTAATTTTTTACATATAATAAATAATTTATAAATATATTTCCTAATTGGTATTTTTTTTATTTTTATAATTTATTTCACATTGAATTCAAAGATAAATTTTTATATTACTTATACGATTAGGTTTTAGGGTTTATAGTACAGACGATTTTTTAAAAAATAAGTTGATGAAAAATATATAATATTACATGCAAATGAAATGAAACATATGTGTTACTACATAAAGGATGGAACATTTTTGTACTTGTGTAAATGATTCTGAATATGAATAGATAGGGTTGAATTTACCACAAAGATTTTTTCAAATATAAATCGAATTTTCTAACATATATCCTCTAATAATTTCTATATGTAATTACAAAAATACTTATAATAGAATTTATAAATGAAATTTCTAATATATTTTGCTGATATCCACAATATATAATAGCTATGACTGACCTATATGTAATAAATGTTATTGTTTTTACCCATATTGTATAATATATGAATAAAATATCCTTTTCTATTTACATATATTTATTTTCAATAACATTATATTAAACAAATAAATATAAAAAATAAGTAAATAAACATATGCTACGCGTCTATATTCGCGTTTAAATGCGATTATGTTTATTATAATACATATTCATATATACTTTTATATATGTATATGATTTGACTATATATATAAACATGTAATGTTTGTGTATCATAATAACTTGAGATTATTAATTTCTTATATTATACGATGGTTTTTATATATATTTATTATGTGGGGTACCTCAATAGAAATATATTTATTACATACAAATATTTATACATAATAAATTTCTATATAGATGTATATGATATTATATTCATAATAATATAATATATTAAATTTATTAGTTTTTATATAAAGCGTTTGTTTCTTCAACATATTATATAATATATATTTTTATTCACCGCACTTATACAAAACGACATACAAATAAAATTGTAAATAATTGTATATGGGTTAAGTATATTCATAAAATGGAAATATATGACACAAGATGTGAATTGTATTTGAAATAAAGCATTCCTATTATATAGCTGAGTCAGAAATATTACGAAACGTAATAAAGCAATTCAATCTAACATATACATGTAATATATACCAATAGTATTTGAATCAGATGGGAAAATGTCTTTGACTATACACAAAATTGTAATCTACAAAAGGTGTATTGTATATATACAGTTCTATACAGATATAAAGGCAAACATAATTTTAGATTTAAGTTTTAATACTTTAATTACATATAATATATATAAACACGTATGTTTAAGTATGTATATACCGGTATTTGTATAGAAAATTAATACAGAATATTTACATAATATAAAAGAATTAATTTTAAACTATTTTTCATTCATTTATTTTAATTCATCATCAAACCACATATATGTATATAAATATAGAAATTAAATTACATATTTACCAATTTGACCCAAACGTGTATGATACGGTTCTTTTTTGGGGTGTTCATGTACATATATATAACTTTTACAACCGACAATGTACATATGAATATATTCAGAACACATTTATAGTAAACAATAAACTATATATAAAGTTCACTGAATCGCAGATAAAGTTTAATTCAAAATTATGTAAAATTTATTTATCCACAAATTATGTGTATAGTTTTAACACGTAAATATATACAATGTCTATTATATAGATATATGATATATACACATACATCTTGTTTCAAAAGTAAAGATCTGCTAGATATTTTTATATATAGCAAACAGGTGGATGTTTAGGAAAACTCTATATGACAGTTTCAACTGAAACATTTTCCTTTCGACATCAAAATGATTTAGAGTAGTTATTTTAAGTTATCGTATATCATCCATTACACCGTATGTAAACCTTTCAAAAATAATTGGTCAACGAATTTTGTAAAAATTTATATTAAAAATCGTGAAAATTTTATTTTTAGGTGGATTTTTGCAACAAGGTGTATGTTATACAATATTTATTTGTTTAAATATATATCCTGGATTATAACATCAGTTATGTATCAAAATTTTTGACATATTTTCTTTAAAATCATATAGAAAATATTCCACTTCATTTATTTTGCTTGGGGGCTTTCGAATTTCACATTATTTTGTGGTGTGTATTATATTGGATAGCTAGAGAGAAAGTGTGTGTGTATGTGTTATCGATTCCAATTAATTCATATATATATATATAATATATATACCGAACATTTCATTATAAATAAGCTATATATATATATATATATATATATTAAACAATATCTAAATATAGCGAAGTATTTCATCTTCTTGTATACAACGTATAATGTTAAAATGTTTATACATGAAAATGTGTATGTTTTTTTTTATATAGGAAATAGATTTTAATTATTTTATATTCGATATTTCGTGCAATTTACTAACGTATCATAAATGAACAATATGAACAATTAGGATATGTGATGATGAAAATATATATATATATGTAAACAATAAAATTTATTGACTAATGAATATTTATTTAATTTTGTGGGGGTACTATAAATTTTCAATATGTAGTTTAAATTTATGGATTTATTACGTGTTTTAAAAATGATTTTATATTATTTTTGAAATACGTACGGTATGTATGTTTATATGTGGTATTTTTAACTCTGCTGTTTTTTAAAATAGAAAGAATGTGTTTGAAAATTTGGTACTTCGATTCAAATTTGCTCATAGATTATATATTAAAAGTGTTTACTAATATAGGCAATTTACATATTTCAAAAAAAAAAATATATTTAATTAATTTCTATACGCACACATAATTCCACATATCACTTTCTTATTTGCAATTTTGATTAAATCAATCAAATATAAAGCAGGTATAGTTATATCAACGATAATATAATTATACGAAGATAGGAAAATTCAAACACTATGCTTCGTAAATCTAAAATCAGAGCTTTGAGATTTCTGATTGTAATGAAAAGAGATGGTAACAATCATTTTAATTTATTTATTTATATAGCTATCGAATATCATTTGGATGTTACGTTTTTTTTTGTTTTGTGCTTTTTTTGTTGGTGTTTTCTATTTTTTCGTATAAATACATTATATTTAAAATACGATCCATTTGTTGAGCAAAATTATTTTTTTTTTCTTTTTATCTATAAAATATTATGTATGCATATATATATATATATATATATATATATATATATATATATATAACTTGTCTTATTTTTAGCCAATAAAATAACTACTTATAAACGATATATAGATAAACTGTGATATTTATATATACAACAAATATTATATATACACCAAAATTATTGTTGGTTTTTTTGGTATATATAAAATAGAAGATAGAAAACTAAAAATTATTTTGGTAATAAAATTCAAATAATGTTTTTTTTTTTGTTTTCTGGTTTTTTTGTTGTCTATTTTTAGATCGTCGACTTATTTTTTCGTATATAACTTTAAAATAAAAATACAATCCATTTTTCTAGCAAAATTAAATATTTCTTTTCTTTTTGGATATAAATATAAAATCTATTTGATATATATACAGATAACCCTTCATTGAACGAGCTGTGTATTACATGACTTTTTAATTTTTTTATATAGGAAACAACCTTTTTCAACGATTTTTTGTATTTTTTCATTCCTTGAAAAATCTGAAAATAAAGTGTTAACTGTATATCATATTTACTTACATCGCAACACTTATTTTGCTATTATTTTGTTTTATTTTTTGTTATTCTGTTTTGGTTTCATTTGTTGTTGGCTATTTTTAGCCAATAAAATAACTACTTATAAACGATATATATATAAAATGTGATATTTATATATATAGCAAAATTATTGTTGGTTTTTTGGTATATAGAAAAGTAAAAACTATATTGGTATGAAATATCAAATTATGTTTTTTTTTTATTTTCTGCTTTTTTTGTTGGTGTTTTTATTTCGTATATATTCGTATATACACCTTATATTTAAAATACGATCCATTTGTATTTTTTTTCAATAATTTTTTTTTCTTTTTCTATATAAATATAAAATATTATGTATGTATATATATATATATTATTCATTGCTCTTATAATTTTTTTATTTAGTTATATTTTTTATTATTCTGTTTTGGCTTTATTTGTTGTTGTTGCTGTTGTCTTATTTTTAGCTAATAAAATAACTACTTATAAATCACCTAAAAAAAACAAAATATTTATATATACAACAAATATTATATATACACCAAAATTATTGTTGGTTTTTTGATATATAGAAAAGTAAAAACTATTTTGGTATGATAAATCAAATGTTTTTTTTTCATGTTATACAGTTATCATGATACGCAATATATGATTTTTTCTTCTGGATATTTTTTTTTAATAAATTTTATATACACATATGTAACTAAACAAATTAAATATTTCCTTTTATGAGGATCTATATGAAATATGATTGTGAAAATATACTCCATCATTTACAAATATTATTTAGCCGATTTTAATACCATATTGAATGATTTTTTTTTTTGCAATCTAATTTATAACAGGATGAATTATTATTATTATTCTTATTATAGTGTTATTCTCATTATTAGCATTATAAACATTATTGATATTAATATTATTATCATCAATATTTAATTTCCTTTAATAAATTTATGCTAAATTAAAAAAGGAACGTAAATTTTTTCCATGTAACGAAAAAAAATGTATGAACATTTCAAACGTCTTGAAATGTGTTATTGTTAATCCAATTTTCAAAGGCCAGTATTCGTAGCTGTTATCGTTTCAAATATACAAGATTAGATCTTTTTTATATTGGATATTTTTATATATATCAAAAAACAAAAACAAAAACCAAATGCCAAGACAAAAAATGAAAAATAAAAGCAACAAATAAAATACAATAAATAAAACTGAATAACAAAAAATAAAACAAAATAATAGCAAAATAAGTGTTGCGATGTAAGTAAATATGATATACAGTTAACACTTTATTTTCAGATTTTTCAAGGGAATGAAAAAATACAAAAAATCGTTTTTGTAAATAAAAAAAATTAAAAAGTCATGTAATACACAGCTCGTTCAATGAAGGGTTATCTGTATATATATCAAATAGATTTTATATTTATATCCAAAAAGAAAAGAAATATTTAATTTTGCTATAAAAATGGATTGTATTTTTATTTTAAAGTTATATACGAAAAAATAAGTCGACGATCTAAAAATAGACAACAAAAAAACCAGAAAACAAAAAAAAAACATTATTTGATTTTTATTAACAAAATAATTTTTACTTTTCTATCTTCTATTTTATATATACCAAAAAACCAACAATAATTTTGGTGTATATATAATATTTGTTGTATATATATATATATATCGTTTATAAGTAGTTATTTTATTGGCTAAAAATAAGACAACAACAACAACAAATAAAACCAAAACAGAATAACAAAAAATATAACAAAATACAAAAATTATAACAACAATGAAGCATATCTAAGAATAAGAATATAAAAAAAAATCAACCTGGTACATGCATACATAATATTTTAATATATTTATAATAATATATTTATATACAAAAAGAAAAATAAAATTTAATTTGTACTACAAACAGGGCAGTTTTAGACCATTTATGCGCCTGGCTGAATTATTAAAATAAAGCGCCCTGAAATATGACAAGAAAAACCTATTAATTTATTTTTTGCGCTTCAAAATCAAAACATAAGGTATGTCCCACAAGGAGCTCTAGGAAAATCTGGCAAGCATAAGTTTAATTTATCAGTTCTCTGTCCGTAGTTCTTTGTTCCAGAAATTTTCTCTAGAACTCTAAGAATTTGCTTTATTATTTAAAATATCTGATCGTTTTCAGCGCCCCTAGGCAACGGCGTGTGGTTCGTTCGTACCAATATCTTGTATGTTGTGGCGGCCCTGACTACAAATGGATCGTATTTTAAATATAATGTATTTAATATATACGAAAAAATAGAAAACACCAACAAAAAAAGCACAAAACAAAAAAAAACGTAATATCCAAATGATATTGTGATGCATGCGATAGCTATATAAATAAATAAATTAAAATGATTGTTACCATCTCTTTTCATTTCAATCAGAAAGCTCAAAGCTCTGATTTGAAATTTACGAAGCATAATTTGTTAATTTTCGTATCTTTAAATAATTATATTATCGTTGGTTATATACTATATTAAATTTAGTAGATATATGAAAACATACATTTACTAAAATCTTTTTAATTAATAATATTTATAATAAATTAACAATTAAATCCATAATAAATTCATATACATTATTAATATAAATGGAATTTTATTTATAATAAAAAAAAAACGTATGTTTTTAACGTAAATTTATAATATGAATATTCATTATTCATATAATCTGTATATCTATAGACAGTATTTTTAGTACTAATCCAAAGGTGTTATTAGTGTTATAAAATGAATATAATATAAACATTAATTCAATATATATTTGCATGCACAATATAATATATATATATATATAGATAGAATTAATGAGAAAATATTAAATTTTATTAATAATTGTTATTATTATAAAATATGTATATATTTTACATAATGTATATTCTTGCGTTTTATTTTATATATATACATATATAGTATATAGAAAGAATAGTAATTTAATTTAATATGCTAAACAAACGCACCGCGAAACAATATAAGCATTCATAAATTGTATACATATACTAAAAATACAATGGATTTACATTTTATTTTTAATGAAAATTTTTTTAATACTATATATACCTACTATATATACTATACAGACGATAATAAAATACTTAAATGAAACTCGATCAATTAAACCCGATCACTGAGCATATAAAAAAATATAAATTATGTAAATTTATATAAATTTTTCTGTTGAGATTTAACACAGCTCTTCTACAATCTACATTTTGGTTTGTTTTCATTAGTATATAGTGAAATTTAACAATGTTAATTTTATGGAAATCTACTATTTTAAACTATGTATGTGGTAGATACAACGAACTTCATCTTTTTATAGAATTTTGCCGAGTTGGTATTTCAAAAGATCACCAAAGTTCCCTCCAATCACCAAAGTTCCTTCGGCTTTACGTTTTATAACAAAATTTAATAATAATAAATAATGTGTAGCAGTCAGTTAATATACTTAAAATTAAAGTGTGTGTGTATGTGTTATTCCTTTTTCCTCATAAAATTCACAAAAAACAAAAGTTATCTCAGATAAATTTCCCCAGCAGATCACACGTTGTACCAGTAACATTTTTTCTTTATTATAAATAAAAATTATTCATTACAAAATATCTTTATTTAAATGTAACATATAAAACAATTAAATTGTTTAAATTTGTGTTATTTAACAACGCAAGCATTTGCGATGAATGAGTATTTAAATGTAAAATGTGGTGTAATTCATTTTTAAAGTATTTACTGTGAATAATTCTTGTATATGTATGAAGGAATATGATTAAAAGACGGATGAATTTTCTTTTAAAAAAATATGACATAAACAAAATTTAATATTTGTTATGTTTAACATTATTTATTTCATTTCTAAAATAAAAGAAATTTTATTATTCAATATTTTAATTTTATGTGCATTTTATGATGCAATTTAATATATAAATAGTATACGTTATTTTTAGCAAACATTCCATAAAATATAAATTTAAAATAAATTTTATATAGTATATAGTAAAAATATGGAAATTTTTGTATTGGAATATTAAAATATGTATAAATGACATAGAATATAAAAATAATAATAATGATAAACAATATCATTAAAAATGGAATCTCTCTCTTTCTGTCTATGGCTGTTAAAAAAATAAAATTTTATATTTGTTGTTTTATGGTTGGGTCCATCTAGAAAACTTAAATGCAATATCCTTGCGATGGTATGATGTATGTCTATGTATGTATATAAATGGATATATGATGATGGTCATTATATGCCAAAAAAATGGTACATGTGTCAATATATGGGATGTTTAACATTCAAACGATTTTCTTTTTTTTTTTTTGCAATAAAACAAAACAAAAAATAAAATGATATCAATTTATCGCAGCAGTGGATATAATCTATATATAGAGTTTCCACTCTATATAGTTCGGTAATATATATACGTTTTATATATACACTTCAAAATTATTGTTCTCGTTCTACAGAAGGTGGTTATAAAATCTGGTAATATTGTAAAACGTGATTCTTGGAGCAGAAGTTTTGCCAAAATACCATAAACTCACATATGCTGATTATAAGAAGAATAAACGCGAAATTATTCTTGAACGTTGATTTAACTGTTAACTTAAATAAAATAAGCGAAAGAAAGAAATTAAAGCAATAAGAGGCAAAAAATTCTGTAAAATTAAAATAAATACGGAAATTCTTATACGGATTTACTTATATGCATTTTCAGTGTATATGCTCTGCATAATATAGTTTAGTAGCGTATACAGTTTAGAATTTATAGTAAGTATATCTATTTATTTTAGAGTAAATCTTTTTTTGTTATTTAGTTCCGCTTTTTTTATCCCATATGAATATATAAACAAAATAGAGGGATGATATAATATAATGATGACAATTACGAAAAGTATATTGACCCCATATATATGTATTTTTTCAAACTATTTTCTATTTCTAAATATATGTATGTCTATATATAGAACACAAAACAATAAAAGATATCATGTTTATTATATATACGTTAATTTTATATTGTATTTATATATGTATATTATATTGTATTTTACATTATTCTGTAAAAAAAACAATGTATAGAAAAAAAAAATGTTGGCAATTTTTTATGTTTGGGTGGATATCCAAAAATGTCGATATGGTGGTGATATTGTTATTTTATACTTATATCCTTATATATTTCTAATTTAAGTGAGCTATTTTTGAATCATATATATTAATCTGTGTCCAAATATGTATATATAAAAATATGTATGCACAACTGTGACGTATTGAAATTACTATTTATATACAGACAATTTTTTTTTAACAATATAAGTAAATATTTGTTCCTTTTTATTTTAGTTATTTTTATTTTGTTTTAATTTTTTTTTTGTATGTTTTGATAAGAAAATCCTACAACAACATAACGAAATATTTGCAAGAGAGGCTTAATTTAGGTTTTTATGACCACCGTTTTTTTTCGTTTTTGCTATATTATATATTAATTTTGTGTATACTTTGTAAATACGACTAAATGGTGAATTTAGATGGAATTTATACAATTTTGTAAGAATATATAAGTATACATATATATATAATGATATAATATACCTATAGAATATGACTAAATTGTGTGTATATACAATTAGATATAACACGTTTAGCAGCTATTATTTTTAATATATATTTATTTTGCTGGTCTATAGAGAATATGAATAAATATAGAAAAATGCGCATCTGTATATATAATGAAATGAAATGAAGAAAAAAGTTATATGTGAAAATACATATTTATATAGCAAGAAAAATCAATTTGTTGTTAATATAAACATATATATATATATAATAGCATATTAAAGATATTGAAGAAAATTGATTTTAATACGTTAAAGAGATATAATTTGTTTTCATTTAATACCATATATATTTTCCATAAGTATATATTGGTACATATATATAAAATGATTCAAATGAAAAGCTTTTATAAATCTCTATGTTATTTAATCTGGGTTATCAAAAACAAATAAATTGACATAATCCTAACTATAACTATGTATGTACGTATATAACAATACATGCATGTGAACGGTTGTATTAATTTCAATATTTCCAGATAATTTAACGGGCAATTTAAATTCTATTGGAAAATATTTCTGTCCTTTTTTCCAATAGAATCGCATTTATATAGAAAATTCAATTAGTAAAAATTTAATTTATTTGGCTTAAACTAATTTCAACATAATATTATAATACATCTAGATATAGTAAAGTATATTTATCAATATATATAGTAAAATAATACATTCACTTATACATATAATATGGAATTAAATATTTTTAAAGTTATAATATAAAAATAGAAAGAAAAAACACACCTACAAAACTATATATTCACCAGATGATATATCAGACAAAAATTATATATATCGAAAAAGTTATACTTCTACCTTATAAAATATAAGAGATAGTTTAAACAATTGTTGCAGTTACATATACTATATATGAATGTAAATAACTAAACATCTGTATATAAATAAAATATGATGCAATTTTAAAAATTGTTTTTAAACATATTTAAATGTTTACAAATGTTTTGTTTTTGTTTAATATTTTTCTATGTTCATATATTAAAAAAAAAATACAATTACAGAAAAATTACAAACAACATCTATTTTTCTTGAACATCTATTTGTGATATAAAAGTATACAAAAACAAAAATAAAGGTATATACAGATGCAAATTATAATGGTTTTTTTTTAAAAGTTTCTCTTTATTTTGTTATTATATATACATTTTTTATTATGTGAAGAAAAATAAGAAATAATTATATTTACTCAAAAATGTACATCGTCAATAATACCAAGTCCCATACAATTGAAATAATAATTGTTTATATATATCTTATACAATGAAAACCAAAATAATAAAATAAACTTTTGTATATATTATTTATAAAACGATTTATGATTGTTATTATGTTTATGCAAATATATATACTATGTATATGTAAACATTTAACAAAAATTAATTTGAATCGTTAAACAAAAATGTGGTTATAAATTCTAACTATTCTATCGTAGGTGGTTTACAAAAATAAATAAATAAATCCAACTAAATAACTATAAAATTGTTAATTAATTGTTAAAATCAACATCAGCGCGGCGATACATGTAATACATTTTGTATATATAACTTGTTAAAAATGTATGCATTGAAAATTAATTCATCAATTACCGAAATATAATATTTTTATTTTTGTTTTAATTCAAGGTTTAATTTTAATTATTATTATTAGAATTAATAATATGTAATTTGAGTGGTATTTATAATAATATAAATTATGTATTATTCTAATATTAAATAATCTAATATTAAATAAATAAGTATTAAAAATGAAAAACCAGGAATTAAATAAACAAATTATCTGTTCATGTTAATTTAATATAAGTTTTAATTTCTATTTGGTAAACTTTCAAATATATTAAATAAATACATTTATGGTGTATGTAGAGGTTAACGATTGAACATTCTGTGTGATCTAAAAATGATTGCAACAATCTGGTAATGAATATGAAGTTATGAATTTTAAATAGGGCGTTGACAGTAAACAACTACATATATTATATAAATGTTAGTCATTATAGGATTCTAACCGACAGAGAACAATTAGTTCAAGAATTACTTAAGAACAAAATGACTTGTTTTGGAAACCAAAGAACGAAATACCTTGATTTAAATTTAACTTCAATTTAAACAGCATAACTTTTACATTAGTGTATTTTAGTTTTAAACTATTTCATAATGGATTTCAAATTATTAATGAAAGAATATTGTATATTGAATTTTCTTATATTGGAAAAATTGATCCAAATAACCATAGAAAAGCCATAGGAAAAACCAATAATTCAATCGTAAATTATAAATTAATTGTACATTTTTGCTTAAAAGCTAATAATTTCAAGAGAGTAACTTTCAAGAATTTATAAATTATTTGTTTTTATTTTTAGTTATTTCGCTACATAAAGTAAAATATATATTAAAAAATGTTTACCACTCACATTGATTAAAATTTTTCACACTTTTCACACAATCAAGTAATTCGTATACACAGATTAAAATGACACTTACCTGTAAATAATTTAGAAGAAATAAAAAAAATGTTAATAAGAATATAAATATATTAATAATTTTTAAAAACAAATATTATATATAAATAATAAATTATATTCAATAAATCAATTTACTTAATAATAATAATAATAAATTCTGTTTCTAATGATAGAAATTAATTTTCTTCTAACTATTATTGCAAATTAATAGTTTACATTTCAAAGCAAAATATGTAAACATACATTTTTAGTAATACAAACAAAATTCTTAATTATATATATATATATATATATGAATAAAAAAACGAAAGTTTGCTAATTATACACAAAAAAGCCGATTTTCTTATTATACCATTTAAAAAATTTATTCACATAAAGATAAAAAGTATATTTCTACTTAAGTATACATTTATTTGTATATGATTTTCCAAATAAATTTATGTTTGTATATCTTTAAATTTCTTTTTAGCTAATGGTTTATATAATTTTTTATAAAATATAATCCATAAATTGATATATAGATACAGAGAGCAGTTGTTGAAAAGCGATCCATATAGAAATCATTGTATAGTGGTATGTTAACCCCTATGAAATTAAATGAAATGAAAAATAAGAATATTGCAACATCAGCGTTATATTCATTCAAATTTATACAAAAAATAATAAAAAAAAAAAAGAATATTGAATGTAGTATTTAACTTTTTACCGCATTATTTTTCCTTATGTATACATAAAAAATTCCTATATACTATATAAAAACTTCAACAACATCATATGAAACGTATTGTATTAATAGTAAAAATGTTTGCAGTATTTATATAGAGTTACTTTAAAATATAATTTTTTTTTTTAGTTTAAATAGTTTGTAAAAGTGTTTTTGAATTATAAAAAAAAAAATGTCATGTTACATTTCCAAAAAAAAGAAGAAATTTCATAAGTTTTCTTTAATGCAGAGGATATTTACAAAAAAGAAAAACCAAAAGTTTTTTAAAACCCAAAAATGTCTCTTAAAAAAACGTAAACTATTTTTATAAAATGTATGGATGAAAATGATAAATTGCAAATTTATTTCCACTAAAAAATATATTAGTTATAGTTGAAATTTGTTTGGCCCGTCTTCTACTTCATCTGGTATATATTATAGTTATCACTGCATTCTGCGATATAAATTGATTTTGATGTTTCAGAGATATATACAATAATAATTAAGTGCTTTCTTATTTACTTATGCATATAAATAGCGAAAACGTTGTTTAATATATGGTATATTTTCATAAAATTATCAAAATTCAAAAAAAAAAAATTCAAATGAAAACCATTAAAATGATCTCCTTGCATCATTAGTCATTTTACACTATATTTTATGTAATATGTAATAAAATTGATTGGTGCTCTTGAAAACTAGTTGGAGTATTGGCTATTTTTCTCAAATGATTCCTGAACATTTTCGGAACATAATTCACAGAATCACAGAAAACCCGCAGTGTAATCTTATGGAGAAACCAAATTCGTATTTTTTTATTGTAAAATATGATCAGATAACCGGATAATTATTTTGGGAAATCTTTGTCAGGCCATAACTCAAAAACCAATGGATGAATCTATTTGAAACCAAGCAAGCGTCTCGAATGTGAGTTCATCTCGTTTTTGTTTTTGTATACCATAATGACAATTTCGTTAGCACCGTCATTGTATGTACTTTATTTAAAAAATAAAAATAATCTATAACATTTTCCTTTCTATATTATTGTTTATCTACAATTGATTTATTTATTTATTATATTTAAAAATTAAATTATATATAGAAGAGCTCTATATCTAATCTATATAATAATATAAAAGACAAACTAACGTGATGTTATAAAAAAAAAAATTTATATATACATATATACATATCATTTATTTTTATGTATATAAATATATCAGATATGAATTGTAAAATTATAGCAAAAAATTATAATACTAAATAAATAGCTTTAGTAAATTTATCACCATATCTATATATATATGCAATATAACCCGTCCTTGTTTCTTAAGACCTAAATATATTATTGTGTATACACAACAGAATGTACGACAATTTGAATGTCTTGAATGTTTGTATTATTAATTTTGTTAAATCACAAAAAGGATTACATTGGAAAATTGTATATTTCTTGGAGAAATGGTTAGAGATTTCAATTTCAATTTAAAAATGCTATTACATCGAGACATCCCGTTCATATATTTATAGATTTAAAAGAGGTCACCTTAACAATATAATTCTGTTTTATATAAAAAATATATATATACAAAAAATAAACAGTATATATATATAACTCAATCTTAATATATTTTTGATCTTTTTTTTTTATATTTTCGAAGAACACAAATTGTAAAATATATAATTTAATATATTTTTTGTAAATTTAAACCAACGAACTTATAAATTTCATTAATTTATATATAGTGAATTGCTAAAAAAAACAAATCATATATTAAAGAAAAACAAAATAAAAAAGGTCGAAATCTTTTTATTTTATTTTTTTGATATTATATTATTAAAAAAAATCTCGTAAAATGTTTTATAAATGTTTTAAGTTTTATGATTATTTTTTCTTATTCTTTAAACAATAATAATAACTTTATTACAATGTTCATTTATTCTACTATATATATATATATATATATATATATGATTTACATAGTACGATAGTACACAAGTGGTATATATGAACAATAAAATCTGAATGATACTTTGTGTATTATTATATTATTATTAACCAAGGTGGATTTTATATGGATACAATTCTTATTTATATTTTTTTCTTCTTTTATTATTTGATATACACATATTATATTATAGATACGCGCGTAAAACCACATTACGATTGTGTGTATATAATTTTATTTTATATACTAGAACTAACTATATAATAATGCATATATATGTATATTAATATCCCATTGGTATACTTTAATTTTAGAAATAAAATTAAAAAAAAAATACAAGTATAAATAACGAATGAACATTCATGATATAAAATGAAATAAAATTTTATGTACATATATATAAAGTTTATCCAAAAATTACTGTATAGAGATATGTGTTTGCAATTTCGTTTTGGTTGATGACCATTCGATTCGATCACACAAGAGATCTGAATTTACAAAATAAACGCAAATCATCAACAAAATAAATTTTATATGATCATATAATAATATTAATGTTATTTGTATACATTATAAGAAGAGGTGTTTTGTAATAAATATTAAAATATATATGAATGAATATATTGTTTCAATCCATATAAATTGATAAGTAATGAGAAAAATAATAAAACACATTTTTAATTCCAGACACCAGATGGAAATTATCTATGAAAAATCTTATATATAAATGTTGAACGTTTTTTACCATATTCACAATAACATGATATAGCATACATTTTTTTATATATCATTACTGAGATATTTACATGTCGATAATAAAAAAAATCTTATTGATAATGCTATTTTTCTATATGTATATAAGCCCAATGAGAAATATGTCAAACGTGAAAATTGTTAAGTAACATAATAACAAGTACAATATAAATAAAATAACGATGCGTGTGGTATAAAATAAATTCATCAATCAATTTGTAAGCGCGATAGAAGAGTTTTTCATTTTATATACAATGAAAAATTTTATAAAAATATGGATTTTATCAAAATGTATATTGATTTTTTTTTAATTGAAAATAAATTTATCAAAATTGTTAACGATAAATACGTAAAAAAATTAATATATATTATACCTTTTTTATAACTCTCTAAATATACACAAATATTTATTTATTATTTGACTTCTTTAACTGCATATATCCATATATCCATATATTATATATATCTTAAAAATTCATTATTAATGTGTGGACTATCAAATACATATATCATACATTTTAAAAGTAAAAATACAAAGATTTTTTTTCATAGATACATTTTTATATATTTTATTTCAATTTTATGTTGACTTCTGTTTTTTACGTTGGTTATATATATATATAATATATATATTTTGATTGTTATGTATTTTGTGGGGGTTGTATTTTCTTCATATATTAAATCCGGCTATTGATACATTTTATTATATTTTTTAGTAAAACATATAATTTATTCCTTTTCTTGTATATAAATGAGCAAAAAACTAAGGGTATATTAAATTTTAATATATATATATAAATATATGAATTGGTTTATTTGAAATAATGCATATTCTTTTATATATACTGGCAATATTTGTCATATATAATATACTTTTTTATTTATATATACATAAACATATATACGAGTATTTAAATGGATAAAAAAAAGATAAATTTGTTTGCATTTAATTTATTAGTTTATTTTATTTATTTTTATATATAGAAAATATATACTTTAAATAAAAACAAATAATTTAACTTCAAATAAATAAAATTGGTATATAGAAATAAAAAGTCAAAATGGTATATATAATAAATAATTAAATAATTTCTCTTTAAAATATAGATTAATATAGTGTATATTTTTTGTATGAAGTTTATTCAAAAACTTTCATTGAATATATATGGTTTTTTTATATAGATTGTTTTGTACTTATTGTTTATTGTTAGAAATTGGTTGAATTTTCAAATTATGTAAAGTAAAAGAAAATTTAAGAAAATCTATGGCGTTAATTTGAAAAATTCAAAATTCGGGTTTTACAATCTATATATATTTAAAGATAAATTTATTGATTTAGTGGTTTATTGAAAAAGTATTTAATTCTTCATCGGGGATATTTTAAAAAAATTTCTATAGCGAGTTCTATATAGAAAATTATTAAAACTTTTCAATTCTTTTATAACTTTTGTTACAAGAGGTATAAATGTTTTTGTGGAAAACTCATGTTTTAGTTTGTCCAATAAAAATTGTATATTAAGGAAACTTTTCCGGAAAATTGCAAATTTTCAATTGTAAAACATGAATATTTTTTTTTTTATATATATTATATATATATTTACTTAATGGAATTTTTACTTACTTTATCTATTCGCATATATTTATTTATTCCTTTATATCAAACATAGTTTAGTTTTACCATTGAAATATTATATAAAAAAAAAAAACAATAAATTACTTTTGTATTCAAATATATATAAAATTATAATGTATTCGCTAATTAAAAGTTTCATTTGTATATATTTTATGTTTATTTATATATGAATATTATTTTTATTATTGTTATTTGTTATTAGTATTATTATTATTATTATTATTGTATATGGAGAATGTATAATTCCATAAACAACACATTTAAAAAAAAAAAACTTTTTATATATACCTACATATATTTTGTATAATTAGTAAAATATATACATATAAATTGAAATGACTATATAGTAATATTACGTATTTATACAACAATTTTCAGGGTCTTATTAATCATTCAGGTATAATATTTGCAAAATATAATATTTATATTTATTATGGTATATATTTGAAATTTTATTTTTGCATTTATTTTTCAAATATTTAAAGAGTTTATTTTGAACTTTTATTCATAAATATATAATAACAATACAGCGTTTATAGATAGTATATATAGATATACTATATAGATATAGACTGGACACGATAGTTATATCTTCGCAATATGTATTATTATTGTTGTAATCATTTCAAAAAAAAAAATAAATATATATGTATGGAAAATAACGAACGTTGAATATATTTTAAATTCACCTTAAATGTCATGGTACCAAACCAATGAAACATTATGAAAAAGGTGATCCATAACAAATGTGTGAACTTCTTATAAAAATAAACTTAAATGATATAAAAACAAATTATATTTATAGACCGTACATTGCTCTCATCCATTTTTTATCCGATCAGGTATATTTCGCTATAAATGTGTGCAATATATATATTGTAAATTATTTATCAAGGTAACAACAAAAAATAACATATTAAGAGTAAATACTAAATATATTTATATTTTTTTTTTTGCAAATGTATTTCAATGTAATTTTGAGTGTAAAAATAATAAAAACCGCAAATAGCGATGATAAAAACATAAATTCAAACATTTCAAATCAACTCTATATATATATATTATGACCAAAAACGAGTATCATTAATTTTTATAATAATTATTATGCAGAGGGGTTTATAATTTTATATAGTGCCATGGTAAAAAGCAATCGAAGCGTAACAGAAAAAAAAACGAATGGTGATTTATAAAATAACATCTAAATATGAATGAAATATATATAATACACTATATTAACTAAATAAATTTAATATATGACTGCATTCAATTTGTGGGTGAAAAATTAAAGATAAAATAAAAATAATTTGCCTTATTTGGTACCTTCGCGTTTATTATATATTTAATCAAAAAGTTTATACATTTTTCCGTATTTTGGGTTTTTTCTTTATATTTCGTATATACAATTAAACAAACAAACAGTATAAGGAAAAGTTATTTTTGGTAATTTTCATTCATATTTTTGTTCATTATTTATTTATTGATTAACAAAAAATGTTATAATAAAAAGTTTTTCTTTTACTGTTTCATTGAAATTGTAATATTTTATTTTTATTTTCATATCATTAATTATTAAGCTATAATATAAAATAAATAATAAGTATAATATGTTTTTTTTTTGTTTGGTTAAAAATTTGAAATTATATTTCTAAATGAATTTTTTGCTAACATAAAAATTATGAATATTTTTTTTTTTAAATGGAAAAAATTAAATAATTATCGAATAATGAAATAATGTATATTAAAGTTATTATTTCTGTGTTTTTTTTTTTTTTGTATATAAATGAATATGAATGCATTTCAATTTTTATTATAAAAAAACCTTTATAGTTTATTTTTAATGATATCCTCATAAGAGTACATCAGGTGTTTTCTATACAAAAAAAGTTGACATTCCGAATAACATTAAGGTACGTATATAGATACAAATATGTCTAACACTTGGTTTACTATTATTTTCCTGGGAAACTAGTCGACCGATGGGGTAAAATTTTCAGCATAAGCCTTTTTATGTTTGTTAGCTGATTAAGTACTAGGGTATGTCAGAGCATTGCTTCTACCATTTTGTTTGCAAATTTACACTTTAAACATATAGTATTCGTTTATAGTTCTGTGATGTTTGGACCCCGTTGACTCAACGTAAGTATTCATTGGTAGAATGAAAACGAAATAAGTGTTACCTTGCCGGGTAAAAAGAGGGTTAATCGCATCGCATCTACACACTGCAATTATTATATAGAAAATTGCTATAAAAAACCTCATATATATTTTTAAATTATTACAAGTATATAACCTTTATATATATGGTTTCTTATTATAGATATGCATTTTTTTACAATATGCAATATTTCAATAAAAAAAATGTATGTTATAGGTTTTTATTTGTTTGCTTATATATATATATTCTAACCCATGTTGTATATATAATACTATTCCAGTTTTTGGATACAGAGATTACTTTTTTACTCCAAATATAATATAGCACTATAGCAATACATGTCTTATTCAATAATGGATTGCGATTTTATTTGTAAGTATCACACATTGATTGAATGTGGTATGCGATGGAAATAAACCTATATATATTATCATATAATATAAATGAGCTTGTTTTTCATAAAATATATTATACTTGTTTTTATTATCGCATATATAATACAAATACAATTTTGTCTGAGGGTATATATACATATTTTCATGATTTGATTTTTTACAATTGATATTTTATTTTTAAATAAAATGTTCATATACAATGTTTTCGTCATTTTAAAGGAATCTTTACTTGAATCAATATAATATATATGATATTTAGATCCCAGTTTCTTAATAAATGCAAATGGCACACATAAATAGTAACTTGATAAAATTAAAGTATATAAATAAAAAAAAACCAAACCAATTCTTAGAGGTTTTACTCTTAAAACAAAAACAGACAGAAATAAATTACATTATTTCTTTTTTGTATATTTATTTATATTATTATTATTATTATACCACAGAATGCAGTATGTATATTTTAGACCTCTTTTATATGACTGACTATATTACGTATGCATATAATATGTATAAAAAATTGAAAATAAAAAACAGCTCTGCGGTTCATGTATTTATCTATATATATATATCCCGTAAAGCATTTATGGACCGAAGACTGCTGTATCGGTCCGAATCGTTACTAAAAATAGTGGATAAAAGTATATATGGCTGACTTAGGCACTTAAATAAACTTAATAGACGCACTTTAATGTGCATTAAGGTTACTGAGGAGATTCTGTTGTTCACAATTGATTTCAATCACTTCTCTTTGAATAAAATTACCGATTGTGAGTAAAACATCAATATTTATTATAAAAGGTATTTTATTATCAAAAGTATAACAATTATTATTATAATATTAGCATAACATATTTTAAACCGAATAAACAAAGTTAATTAATATTAATAAATCTTTTATACATTAAAACAATGGATCATCTGCAAATTTTATATATTTTGAAATAAACAATGATCAAGATAAAAAAAGGCTCGAATTAATTAATATAACTTGAAAGACAATATATTCATTATATTGAATCGTAGATTCTTTGCATGACATAAAGGATTTTTTTTGATAAATAAACAATGATATAAGTCCGGCATGTTTGTAAGTGCTACATGTGTCATACATTAGTCTGTCTAATCATTGGCCTATCATCTTCATTTTTTGTTTTTTTTAAGCCTAGCATCCTATTTTATAGACAATATTTTTGTATGCGATCGGTTATATATGGTAATAGGTGATAAAAACGTATTTTGTACAAAATTTATTTCAATCGTTTTTCTATAACAAATTGAATACACAATACCCAAAAAAACAATTAATGGAAATTACTTGAAACGGTTTGTTTCAGAAATGTAATTATTATAATGATTATGTGTAAAATGATTATGTTACTTTTATTATACGTTTTTATCAGAATCCGTATTAATTCATAGATTTATGTATGCTGTATATATGATATGAATTCATTTTATTTTAATGATGCAAACAAAAGTATATGTTCATTAAACTATTTGTATATGGCCTATACAAAAATGGTAAACACCGAACTATGCAAAAAAAAGGCTTTGTTTATGCCGTCGATTTAGGCTAGCCTAATTTAAGCTAGTCTAATTTAATTCAAGCCGTTTATGCGTGTTTTGAAATGTCATGTTTGCAAATTTAATCCGATCTGTTTATATGCATATTTTAGTAGACTAGACTAAATGTATTATAATAAAAAATATAATCAATATTTATTACATTTTTTTTTGTTAATTTTTGAATGGCTTATGTTTATTAATTAATATCAACAGTATCAACAATACAATAATTAATAACCATAAAAAAAACAAAAACAAAGTATTTTTTTCAATTCGTAGATTTTTTAGATTTTAAGGATTTAATAAATAATTTAATAAATAAAATAAATAATTACTTGCCAAAATTGAAAGATATACAAAGTACGTTAAAAAAAATCGATCGGAGCAATCTGAAATCGTAATAAGATACAGCAAACAGAACAATCTGATAGAAACAAGATACAGATTAAGAGCAAAAAAATCGATCAGATTGATCTGAGCGTGAATAAGATACACAGCAACAGTATAGGTACAAATATATAAAGGAAGATTTACAAGCGAGGGACCGTGGTGCGGACGTTTTAATTTTCATATAAAATTTCGTTCCTCAGTTTTCTGTTCGCAATCCACCGCGGGATGAATTTATTTTAATCTTTTTACTCGACCTCGACCTCGAACCGCACACAAACTCACACATACTTTCGAACCAAAATAAGTTTTATTTGTTTATTTTATTGCTTTTGACGTATGTAAAAGGTAAACCAAAATAAAAAATAAATAATAAATTAAAGAAATTCGTAAATCTTACATTTAATATACAAAACAGTATTTATTAAATTTAAAAATTAAATGATTTATAAAAAACCACGAATAAAACAAAGCACAATTAAATAATTTCAAATATATTTATAAGAAATTCCAAATTTTTTATTATTATTATTTATATCAGCGTGATAATTATTTTAAACAAATACATAAAAAGAATAGCTCGAACAAAAATATATTACCCTTCGCTTGTAAACCGAGTGATATATCATTGATATAATAGTGCAAGGATAGGTAAATAAATAGGCTAATATAGTCAGGATATTTTCTCAATTATTAATAGGCGTAGGTTTTTTTATTTTAAGTGTCGCAGTGAAGTGTTGTTGTGATATTTTTGTTTTTTTTTTTAATATTTTAAAAGGAACTACATAAGTGGTTCTTATTTTCCTTAAATATCTCGTCTTATGCAAATTGCCTAAAATTTTTTTTGTATACATATACGCGTATTTCAATGTGAGAAGTTACACTCGACCGCGTGAACTTTCCCTGCACTTGTAAACCCACCTTAAATGTCATTTGTTTCAGTCAGTTAAATTCAGTTGATTCAGTGCTTTCATCGATTTCATTGAGTTAAGTAGTTTCATTGAGTTGAAGAAATTGTTTTGTGAAAAGTACACTTATTTGTGAATAAACATTTTTAAACATTTAAGTTAAAACTTAAATTTTAATTAATAATTTTTTTTTTATTTATATATGGTAAAAAAGATAAAATGGTAAGTAAATTGTGATTTTGTTTTTAGTATATAAGAAATAAAAAAATTTAGTTATTTTTAAGTGGTACGTGCGTCGTACATATATCGGTAAAATCAGTGTGTGATTTGACTGAATGAATCGGTTGATAAAACATTTGTTTAAAAATGATTTTTGATTTTGTTTGATTCCGTCGGTTACTTTGTACATTTGTTATACATACATTTAATAAATTCTCAAATAGTTGGTATAAATTGATCTTTTAAGTTTTTCGTGACACGTGTTCCAATAGTTATGTCGGCGGTAGGGCGTATGTAGTGTTACATTTGTCGGTCATTTAAGTGGTAGATTTGTATGATAAAGCACTTATTACACATATCAGTGTTCACAATTGATTTGAAATTTTTGATGTAGAGACGTTTCATGAAACCTTGTATATCGGGGATTTTTTTTAATATATAATAAATATAAATTATTTTTGGTGTTTATATATTATAGGTAAATTTACCAATATCGTCAAAATATAAAAATATATTAGCATTATCAAAAAGATCGCTAAGGCGAAGGTTTAAATACGCATCGCCAATATTCACATCATCTGTTACAACGTCTCAAGTTTCTACACAAGAGGCGCCCAAAGCCTCAACTCAAGACGAGGATATTTCTCAAGATAAGTTTTTATTTTCAAATGACATTGACGATTCAAATGATTCTCAATTTAGTGTGCAGGATTTTTTAAAATCTTGGGCTCTGGAATTCGATATCAAACGTAATGCTTTAAATAAATTATTATCGTTTCTTAAAAAGAACGGCCATTCAAATTTACCTAATGACAGCAGAGTATTATTCGAAACACCAAAGAAAGTAAATATTATAAGTGTGCAACCAGGATATTATGTTCACCTCGGGTTACGTAATGGTATAAATCATACGCTATCTCAATTACACCAACCTCCGGATATTATTAATCTTGATTTTAACATCGATGGGGTTCCCTTATCAAGGAGTAGTACTAGCTGCTTTTGGTTGATTTTAGGAAAAATTCACAATCTTTTGGCTAGTTCCGTATTTGTAGTTGGTGCATACCATGGGTATAGTAAGCCCCAATATTTCGAAAAATTTTTAAGGCCATTTGTCGACGAACTGAAGGAAGTTTTACTTGAATACATTTTCAACGGAAAATTCATAACCGTAACAGTTAGGACATTTATTTGTGATACCCCAGCCAAGTCAGCTGTTTTAGGGATAAAATCTCACTGTGGATATTTCGGATGTCCAAAGTGCACCCAAGAGGGAAATTATGTAAAAAATAGGATGACATTCCCAGAAACGGAAGCAAAATTACGAACGAATTATTCATTTCGAGACAAAGGTGATGAAAATCACAATATCTCCATATCAATATTAGAAGAAATTTCAACCTTAGATATGGTGGATCAATTCCCTTTCGATTACTTACACAGTGTGTGTTTAGGAGTTGTAAAAAAATTAATTGGAATGTGGATTTCTGGTGATACATTATCTCTTTTACCCAGTTGTGATGTGAAAAATATTTCAGAAAAATTGATCACAATCGAAAAAACGCAACCGAACGAATTTCAAAGAAGAATTCGACCTTTAAAAGATTTCGGGCATTTCAAAGGTACTGAATTTCGTACATTTTTATTATACAGTGGTCCATACGTATTGAAAGGTGTGTTAAGAACGGACAAATATAACCACTTTATGCTTCTGCACGTTGCCATTCGCATATTGATCGATCCTAAACTTTGCCATATCTATCTAGGTGTAGCAGAAAAAATGCTGAAAAGATTCATAAGCGAAACAGCTGAAATTTATGGCGAGCATCATTTAACTTTTAATATACATTCTCTGGTACATTTGCCTTCTGATGTTGCAAAATATGGTCCGTTGGATAGTTTTAGCTCATATCAATACGAAAGTTATATGTGTAAGGTTAAACGTATGATTCATAAACATGATAAACCCCTGGAACAACTAAGTAATCGAATTTTTGAATCGCAGTTTATCAAAAAAGACACTGGCGTTTGCACTGTTATAACGTATCCAATTTAAAAAAAAAAAAAGAAATTAATCGGTCAAGATAAAAGGATTGTATACGAAAAAATGCAAATGAAGGATATTCATATAGACAATTCACCAAAGAACATGTGGTTTTTGACTAATCAAAATGAAATATTTCGATTCGAATACGCCGAATTGATAAATTCAAAAACTATCATTTTTGGGAGAATTCTTAATTTCAAAAAGGATTTTTTTAATATTCCAATATTATCAAGTCATCTTTCAATTTTTACAGCATCACTTCAACATCAGTCCCCAATAGTATCAACAAATACTGAAAATATTCAAATGAAATTATTCGGAATGGTATGTGAAAACCCAATAGAAATGGTATTTTTTCCGCTTTCTCATTCCAACATATAAGCTAATACTACTACTTTTAGGGATACTTTTACTCGATAATCATTCACCACTGCGTCATTATCTTAAAGTTAATACGTTTCTTTAATACACTGTGTTTGCTTGACTCGGATATTGCACTGATTTTATTTTAAATTATATTAATAGTATTGTTAAATTATAATTATACTTTTTTTTTATGTACAGGGATTCATGGTAGAAAAATCGATTTGCCGGCAAATGTAATCACCTGCATATCAAAATTTGTGTCCAGTACCAGTAAATTTTTAAAGCAAATCAATTCCAAATATAGTTATTTAGGTACAATGTATTCCATTGTCGAAACTAACGAAAATAACAATAAATATTGTTCAATCGTCCCTACATCTTGGATTCAAAATAATAAATTAATGTGGCCAAAAGATAAAAAAAATTTAGCAAAAAAAATTAAATCTGCGGAACATCTAGATGGTACGTTGTGTGAACAAATAGAATCATTTAAGATACTGCAGCAACACATTGGTAAGCAATTTACTTTTACTAATTATAAATTTATGATATCAGATTATTGCGAACCCAAATATAAATATTTTGTATTATAATTTGGCATACTATTTTCTAACAACAATTATAACCAATATTTTTCTAAACAGACACTTACAAAGAAGCAAGAATTAGAGAAAAATTCTATGAAATATACAACAACACATCTTCTGAAAGAGAAGAATTATTGCTAAAATCCAGAAAGCGTTTAAATCCTGTTAACTTTAATCAGGAGCATTTGGATTTTGAAAAATTTATGAATATGAGTGTTAACAAACCGACAGATGGAATCACAAATGATTCAATAGGTATAATAAAATTAAATGGTTTATTATTTTTATATGTTTTTTAAGTATATAATATTTATCAATTTTAGATCCAATGTTTGGTGTATTTCTATCGCCATCAAAAAAACCAAAAGTCGTAGATACCGATGACGAAGTTACCTCAACAATCGTATCCTCTCCGTTATCCCAAAATTCTAAGAATACAAGAAGTACCCGAAGTTCGTCTTCGCGATCACCATCACCACGCCCAGAAATTCAAAATATTGAAGTGCCCATCCATTCCTGCATTACAACACACGACCATCAAAGTATTATAAATAGAGTAAATGTGCTGGAAAATAATATAAATGCCCAATATAATACGATTATGGACGCAATACAATCACTAAAAACATCAATGAATATCGAAAACAATAACAAAATTTTAAAGGATCCACGTTTTAAACCACCGACATTTCCAATAAATAAAAATTCAAAATTTTTACAATTAAATCAAAACTTAATGGAAAAAAATTATTTACAACAAATGGTTAGTGTTGCCGAAAATTGTTATGAATATATAATTAAAGATAATATCTCGCTGTCATTTTTTTTCAGGCTATACGTTTAAAACATTTTACGAACGTGAACGATTTTAATAAATCTATAAAAAATGTAATGGAACATGTTTTCACATATGGATTACTAATTCGGTATACTTGGTCTGGTAAGACCGGTTTAAATGCAAGTATGTTTGATTGTTTTAAGATGAAGTATATATGTATTATAATTATATAATAATATGCATTACAAAATAGAATATTATAATTGAAATTATTTCCCTTTAAGGCGAAATAACTAAAAAAATTTTCAGTGATAAACACGGAATGATCAGTTTATTGCATGAAATATTTGTTTTATCTGGGGCGGATTTTAATGAAGATTTAAAAAATAAAGTGAAGAAATCACTGCAGGAATTTTTCAAGCGTGTGCGGACTAGAGCAACATTAAAAAAAGAATAATAATAATAATAATACTGATAATAAAAATAATAATAATATAATATATAATATAATATAATAATAATATAATAATATAATAATAATAATAATAATAATAATATAATAATAATAATATAATATAATAATAATAATAATAAATATTATGACAAGTGAATTAATTTTGCATTCGTTTTTATGAATCAACTAAAAAGAACCTTATGAATTGTTCCCAAGAGAACTGAGACTAATCAAAATCTGTAGGAATTGGAATCGCTGACTGTAGTGCACTTTGATTTCGGATGGGAGTACAATTTATGGTACTACATTTGTAAAACACAAATGGCTGCAAATTGTTTGATATATTAGGGTTACATATGTGTTGCAAATGTTTGACGGATATGTGCGAAAAATATAGTGCGAATGGTACCTACATTTGTCACCCTTTCATGCTCCATATGAGGCAAACGCAAATGTACAATAAATGTGGCACATATAATACCTCCAATAACCTTACGTTGAAGTTGGTTAAAAGTATAGGATTTGAATATCTCATGAGTCGGTCCCATATGTAACACCTTTTACCTTCTAAAATGTGTGAAAAGTTACTGCTTTTTAAGTCTGCAGTAGTGCAGGCGTTTAACACCAACGGACTATACTTTGAACCCACTTCTGTTGCACTTTGTCATACATGCACTTACATACCTTTAGCAGACTTTTATCAGCCAGATTTTGTTAAAAAGTTTTACGGGTATATACATTAAACAAATGCGATATATGCGATGTGAAGAAACAAAAAAAAAAAAAATCACCTTTCTTATTTTATATTTATATTTTTTTTTATTTATATACTAAAACTAGGTATAAAATCTCAAAGTAAGTAACAACAAGTAAAAAAACATAACTATATAGTGATAAATATATATATGTACGTACTTAACAACGTGTTGTGTTTCGGTTTAAGCCAGTTTTTTTTTTTAAAATATATATGCATACATTTAAGCCATTCATTCGCTACCATGATATAAAACTAACAATACATTTATATAGTTAATATATATCTATATATAACCATATAGTATTTAGTATATGAATAGTACAGATAGAAATAAAAAGTAAAATAAATTAAATGAAACATACATAAAAAAAACACAACGAAGCGTTGAGACCGCGAAACAGAAACGACTTAAAAGTAAAGTATCTCTCTATACGAAATTATATATTTTTTTGTAAATATTTCTTTAAAAGTACATTTTATTTTATTTTTATACATATATATTTTTTTTTTATAAAAATATATTTATATATAACATAGAAAATATGGGGAATGGTTACAAATAATTTTTCTTTTAAAATAAAACAATATACAAATACTTACATTCAATACTTGTTTTGGTTGTTGTTGTTTTTGTTATAATTTTATAATATTATTATTTTTATTGATAATAACAAAATAATATTGTTACTGTTTTTGTTTTGTTCTTATAATAACGCGATGATCTATACGGTAAACGATTAATCTACGACGACAACTTTGCGATGAAGGTAAAAAAAAAATATAATAATGTTGATTAGATATAGCGAGTTTTTACAACAATAAGTTAAATGAATGAATGGTTTAAAAACGTACCAAAAATTAACAAACTCACACTTTTCATAAATTTTAAATATATATATTCTAATGCGAATGCACTTTAATTATATATATTTGTTGTTATGCTGTTGTTTTTAAAAATTAGTACCGTAAATTATTATGTAACAAAATATAAAATACATTTTAAATTCATAAATACTGAGAAAAACGCATTTTATAATATAAAATTATTTTTTGTTAATAATATATATATATATTCACACATTTAAGAAAAAAACAATATATATATGATATCACAGCGAGATAAAATTATAAATACCACAGGTAAAATTTACCTAATAAAATATATATGGTAAATGCACACACTCAAACAAATACAAGCACTTAATTAACACGATAATTATAATAATTAATTCGTTATTCTCGCTATTAATAAAATTTTCTTTAAATCTGGAAAATTTCTTAAATTATATACTTTATTATTTATTACAATATATAATATATATTTTCTATATTAAATAAATATAATATAAATAATTTTTATTCCCCATATAACATTACACTTCAAAATATCAATTAAAACTAAAAAATAAACAAATTTTAATTTAAAAAAAAATAAGTTTGCACTTGGAATTTTAGTATATTGTGGTATAATAAATTTATTTATTTCTTTTTAATCAACAACAAAATGTTTTATTAAATAAACAAAATGTTAGATACTGTTATAAGAAATGTACTTATAAATATTTTGTATATATTTGCAGACACCACGAATCTAAAGTAGTAACAATAATAAATAATATATAAATAAAATAGACACACAACCACCGCAGCACATATGATTTCAATTGAAACGAATGCCATTCACTCACTATATTTTATTTTGTATTTTATTCCAATCCATTCCATTCCATTCACCATTTAGTTTGTATATAGATTATAGAATGAAAAAAAATATTCGTTCGTTTTCATATGGTATTATTTTCTTCCTCTGTTTAATTTTTTTTTATATACGTTTTTGTTTATATATAGAAATGAACGACGAGTATAAAATATTCTCTGTTTGCATTTACATTGCATATAAACTCATTTATATAACAACTTTATACATATACATTGAAAAATAGAATTACAGTACAGTACAATAGTTAAGTTGATATCTAAATATATAATGGGCTGTTAATGAAATTTTGTATCATTTTGTATATGGCAATCGCGTACCGCTGGATATAATTTTCCTTAAAATTAAAATTACCATCAACAAGAATGGAATCTCATCTGAGTTCTATATATAAACATATATAGTTGATATAAAAAATACACGAAGAGTATTCAAAATATTTGTAGTTTGTGTAATAAATTATATATATGTTCATCGTCCATGTCCTTCTCCAATAATTTTAATCTTATAATTCAGTATATCAATATCAACGGTATCAGAGCCTTTTCGTATACACAATTTGAACGATAAACAATATATTGAAAAAAACATATTTGTATATATCAGTATTAAAATATATGAAGATACTGCTACAGACCACCTTGGTCGAATTCTTTCAATTGATTTTATTACATTTTTTAATGCTTGCGATGCTTAAAATAGAAATTATACTTTGTGTTTTATTTATTTATATTTATACATACATATATAATAAATTTTAACAGGTATCGTTATAGAAATTATTAAAATAAAAAAAAAACTTTCCTACACACATTTTCATATATATATTATATTATTATATATGCAAAAGAAACCTACATTTTTTTTTATGATAAAAATATAAATTGTTGTATTTTAACTGGGATGAATTAAGAAACTATATAATATACGATATATGTTAAGATTTATATGTTTAGCTTGTATTCTTATATATACAATCGTCAATGCATTTCATTTATTTACCTTCATCTGACTGATCATATATATGTAGTATAGCAATCAAGATTCTTTTCCTCTATATTCCAACAAGTAACATACAGTTTTCTGTTCTATATAAACAATAACAAACCATATGATGATTCAGAATATATTATATATATATATATAGGTAAGAAGTAAATTGATGAAAAAATTTTTGTTTACATACAAATAAATGTAGAATATGTATGTATGTTTATTATTAGTGAAATAATGATAATATATAATAATGAAACAGTATATTGTTTGTATACAATTTTAGAATATTAAATTATATAAAGTTAATAATAATATATAGCTAATAATAAATGCTATTTCAATTTATATATAGTTATTTTAGATACCGGCATAAAATGTACGTTAGCAGTAAATATATTTATATATATGTAATCGGAATTCGTTCGACGGAATGCATTTAACAACTTTTTAACAAATGCGTGTTTATGATTTATTAATACACTTTCTTATTAATATATGTAAATCTTTCTTATGATTTTTATTTATATGTTATATATATATCAATCTATATATTTACAAATGTAATTTTTTATATAATTGGCCCGTTTTATCATTGAGCTATCGTGGAATTTAACTATATATACGTAATTAAATTTTTGTTATCAATACTCGATTTAATTGTCTATTGGATTTGGATTGTTCGAATATGGAACAGGTCAATTCTGAAGATTATATCATGTATAAACTGACGGATACGGATTTTCGGACAATATTTCACTATATATATATGATTTAACTTTAAAAATTAAATAGATTCCCATTTTATACTTTATAACTTTCATTTACTTTATACTTTATAACTACTTTCATATGTGCAAGAAGATTGTAAATATTTTTTATATACATGGATATTCGTCACCGGAATATATATTCAATATATAAATTACATATTTATTCTTCTTTTCTTCAATAAAAAAAACACCATATTAATCCAAATAGAGCAAAATAAAAATATTAAACCATTATTATATATTGAATATGTATATATACCGTATATATTTGAACTCCTACGAACTTTTCATATATATATGCATACATTTGCATGTAATAATATATTTGATGTTCATATGCACATAAATACCTTATATTTACATTTTCAATAATAAAATATATATACCTAACAATAATATAACACCTCCTAGCAACCGCAAATATATAAGATAAAAACAATATCCACAAATTATAGGGCAAATTATTTTATAATAGAAAAAGACCCCGTTAGATCATATTTCCTAGAAAAGAAAGGGTTTAGATAAGCTATATAGGTTAATTGAATTTATCACCATAATCAATAAAATGTTTAATTTTAAATTTTGTGCAACACTTATATTTAACTATATCAATTCCTGATGAAATGGTAATGGAATAATTGCAAGGAATAAGAGGGTACGTAATAAAATGCGGTTTGATATACATTATTTTTGAATACAACCATTTTATAATAAACAAGAGAACATAATAAAAAACAAAAAACTGAACTAATAAAACACCTTTTAATTGAATGCAAGTGCAAGTACGTAATTAGTTTTTTTTTAATCAAAAAATTGCATTTATTAAATATACACACACGCATACAAAATTAATATTCACACAAACCCACGAATACACATCCGCAAGCATGCATTCGTATTAAAAACAACAACAACAACAATAAATTATATCAATTAATATAGAAATAATATATTTAATATAGAAATAATTTGATCTTTTGTTTAATTTATATTTATATTAAAATAATATATAAAACAATAAAAAAAAATCTTACCTTATATATATTTCCAATAAATTATCATAAGATTTATCGAACATTTTTAAAGGTGCCACATATTTAATTCAAATAGAATCCAATATGAATTAAAAATATAATTGCACTTTATTTGCACATATTTATATTTGGTCGATTTTAATTGTTGATGTTATATATCGTTTTGATTTTTACTATATATTTAAACAAAATATATATTGCATTTAAAGTACTATAATTCCAATGAACAATTTTTAACACAAAATAATCACTTTTACTTAAATAATATATTAAAAAACAATCATAATTGCATTTAGTGAATTAATAACAATGTTAAATAGTATAAAAAACGCCGCACAAAATCACATAATTTTTTTTTTCTTACAAAAACAACTTTTTTTATCATTCGCTTGTTTTTTTCTTATACATTTTTGTATGCAATAATTTTTTTATTCGTATTTTATTGTTTTTTCTAACAAAAAGAAAATCAAATCAAATTATGTGTTATATAAATGAATGCATAAAATAAGAAAACTATATTTATATTAATTAATTTAATTAATTATAATTGTTTAAATTTTATTAAATTATCAATTTTTAATTTTTATTACACACATAAAATATAACACACATCTGGACGCTTCAAACTCTACGCAAACTTTTTTGAAATAAAAAAAAAAAGCTAATGTGAAATAACTGTAAATTTGATAAAAACCGGAAAATAAACTCATTTTATTATTTCTTTATAAAAAAAATGTATATGGAGATATGGTTGTTTACTATTGTTTGTGTGTGGGTGAGCAAAATCATGTATTTTTTTTATATGAAAATGCGTGAATAATAAAAAGAGATACCAAATAAAATAGCAACAAAATTAAAATGGAAAAATATTTGATTGCATTTTTTTTTTCATATATACATATAAAATCTCTTCGATTGCGTTTGCGCTATTCTCACATTCGTTTAAAATATGTTTTCTTTTTCATATTTAGAATTTATTGTTTACAATTACATTTTTTTTTGTTTATTTGTACTTTTTAACTTGGAATGTTTAGAGTTTCCCCCAATAATAAATCCACCTAGTCCTTTATTTCTAATGACAACAAATAAAACCCAACAAAATTATTATGTTATTTAATTTTTAAGTTTAATCATATGGTAAAAATAAATAAAAATTGTTTAAAAAACTTTGTGTTCGTATATGTGAATAGAAAAAAAGAAATCGTCGGAAAATATGTCTTATAATGCAATTATTGCTGGATTTTGTGCGGCTGGTGGCAGTTTTTTTGGTAAATTACCATCGGTAATAAGTGAAAATACAATTATTTCCATTGATGGAATTGATGAAGTTAACACATTTGATGTCGACGCCGGTAGAAATAAAGAATTTAATAGCAACAATCAACAGGTAAATATATATATGGTTGATAAAATAAAAGTGCTGTTTTTTGATCAATGTTTTTCGAATGTTTCTTCCAGTTAATACCAATTTGGTTATTAAAATCAACATTCATTTGTTTAATGATCATTTGCAATGCAATGGGATTGACCTTTTTTGTTAAGGGAATGCATGATAAAGGTGGTTCATTGGTGGCAACTGTGACAAGTGTCGCAACGAATTATTGTACTTCGGTAAGTTTAGTTTGTTTTCGTCAACGAATTTTAAATAACATCACAGATTCAATATTCAATATCGGAATTTCAGGCAATATTAGGTTATTTAATGTTCAATGAAAAAACGTCAAGAATTTGGTGGTTTGGAACAATTTTAGTAATCATTGGTCTATTATTGATTTCAATGGAAACATCAGAAGATGTAAATGATAATGGCAACAAAGTGAATTCAATTTTTGTGGAGAAAACTAAACCAGACAAAAGCAGACATGTAAAATCAAAGAATAAATAAAATATATCCAATAAAAAGGTTTAATTTTATTAATTAAATATATAATTTTATAATTTTTATATATACAATAATGGTTATAATTTCTTTTTAGCGAATTGCTTTTTGGCATCATTTTTTATTTGTCCGTTTTGGACTTGCTTGCTGTAGTACATCATCTGCTTTTAATAGATTTTGATTAGGATTCGGATTTATTAAATGATTATGATCCAATTCTGGATATAATTCACAGATAATTATATCGAATAGGCAATACATTAAATGTTTATTTATCGGTGGGGATTGTATAACATCCATAATTGGTCCTAATCCATTATAAATTTTATCTAATCGTGATCGTGCTTGCCGTTGACGTTCCAACAATTCCGCTGAACTTGGTTCGGGTTCCTTTGGGCCAAATAAATGATCTAAAACACAAAATACAATATAATTTTAAAATGTATATTCTTTTGTGAGTGGAATTGCCATAATAATAGTACATACTTTCTAATGTTGTTATTAAGATGGCTAATCGCGGTTCATACAAACCGATTCTTATAAGTTTATCTATTAATTTACATATTAATGTATCAACCGTTCTTTTCGACACATTTATAAATCCCAATATTAATCGTACAATAATTAATTTTGTTTTTAATATTTTTACCACTGCGGAATAGAAATAAAGAGAAACATTCACATTAGATAATTAGACAAATATGAATCGATTTAATATATGACTAATATTAAAAAAAATATAATACAAATGTAAATAAAACATTTTGAGGGTCCACGAACGTTATGCATAGCAATTGAACGATTTGCAAATTGTGATGTATAATGACGTATTTCAAATAGATCACCAAATACTAGATTACGACCGGGTGCGATGGGTTTTCGATGATGAATCACTTGTTGTATGGATTGATATTTTATTTGTTTACTTTTTGGTGACAGATGATGTTGTGCTGTTGCTGTTACATTTATGGACGATTTAATAACATCTTCACCAATGTCTGTACTTTGTTCAATTGATTGCATAAATGTTATTATAAAATTGTCTAAATTTTGTCCACGTTCTTTACGTAATTTTTGTGCAACAGAATTATAAATTGTTTGATTACCAGCAGCGGTTGTCTATAAAAACGAATAATTTAATATTGAAGAATTTTAAATGAATTATTAATTATATAATATTACATGTGGTTCATCTGTAAATGCATCCCAAACGGTTGGTACTTCAATGGCTTCAATTGGGGCGCCATCAATAGCACCGCGAATTGCCCCCTTTAACTTGGATCCTAGTCGTGAAACGGGACCCGTTTGTGTTGTTTGTTCAGGCAATTTACTAGAATCAATGGATTATATGAATATTATTTGATTCCATTTTATGTTTAAATAATATTTGAAATGAAACTCTCACTTATTATCATTTGTATCGGAAATTGTACGTGTTCCATAAATTAATCGAAAATATTCGGGTGTACTTTGAAAGGCTTTTTTCCATTTACCCGTTAGGGCACGTTTAACATCATCATGGGCTTCAATTAATGTATTGACCGGTGATATTTCAATATTGTTACGATTTGATGAACCATCACCTCCATCATTTAACATCATTTGTTGATAACTTTTTAATAATCGCTCGGATTGTTGATATAATGATGATAATTTTGCCGGATCGGTTGTTATTTTAGGGTCTAATAATTCCATATTTAAATTATCAACATCTAAATAGAATCGTAATAGATCGACAACACCTTCTTTTTTTAAAAATTGCATAAATGCATATAATTGATGTTGATCCGTTAATATGTTATCATTTTTATCAATATTATTATGTTTATTGGAATCATTTGTAGCAGCAGCAGCAGCAGCAACACCAACAATAGCACCACCCGCATCATCACAACAAATATTATTTGAATTATCAGTAGCAATATTTATTGTTGCGATATTTTTTTTAACAAAATTTTCAAGAAATATAACACGATCGATTTTTTTATTTGACGAAAATGTATTCATTGTGCTTGTTGCTGTTGATGGTGTTGTAGAAGACGGTACATTTTTATTTGTAGCCACAATTATTAATAAATTCAATAGATTCGGATCTGATATAACGTCCATCAGTGGTAATAATACCCAACATGCCAACAGTTCCCGTGCTAAACTAAAAAATACTTTACTATGAAAATATTCATGATTGCATAAATGTGGTATTAAACATTTGGCAACGGCACGTAAATAATTTAATTCCGATTGACGATTTATACATGCCGGATGAATAGCATATTCGTTTAATGTAAACGATTGTGCTAAACGTTTCATTGGAATGCCATCCGATAGCATTTTTTCAATTAATTCATAATGTCCAAATACACACGGTAATAATTTGTTCGTTATTAATAATGGAGCATTTATAGATTTTAATTTTAATATTAAACGACATGTTGCTTCACGTAAATTTTGTTTTAATGCCTGTACAAAATCTTCGTCGGTCGACAATAACGAAAACCAACTTTCTACAAAACTTGTTAAAATACGTGTATAAAACTGTCAAAGAAATAGATATTTATAGATTAATACATAGCATGGAATCATGGACTAAAGCTAAAACATCAATTACTTACACTATCAACAGCTCGATCCAAATCTTTATCAACAAATAAACCTTTCCATGGTTCACGAGTTTTTATAATAAAATGTCGTTTACATTTTTTTGTACCACAAATATCACAATTTTCTTTAGTTTTTTCTGTCTGTAAAAGTAATTAATCGTTTTATTTAAATTTTATTAAATGAAGATTGAAGGGTTCTTATAATTAAATTTTACCAATTCTTTAAAACCTAAATAATAAATTAATTTATCAAAATATACACTTAAAATGTGTTTATGTCTTAATAATACTGTTGCAATAATACATCCAAATAGGAATTGAATTTGTATGAATATACCTAAAATTACACTAAAATAAAATAAACAAATAATTACAATATAAGTTAATTAAAATTAATTAAAAATTGAATTATTATTAATATTTAAATATAAAATTAAAATATATAAACAAAACTATGTTGTTATTGTTTTTTATCTCGATATACTAACCTAAAATATAAACAAATTACAAATGATATTAAAATTATTATAATAATTAGTGATAAAATGTATTTATCTGTATAAAATGATTTTAAAACATTTTTTATTGTATTATTTTTCATTTTATTTAATTATTTTTTAATCATATTACTTTAATTTTATTATTTTCACTGGCACACATTTCTTTTATTTATTTATTTTGATATTTTTTGTTTTATTTTTATTTTATTTACAAAATTTATGTATGCATTTTGACGTTTTTGTCGTTTTTCAAATAGGCTTTTTTTGAGAGAAAGCGAATTGAGCGAATTGAAATTTAACGACGAAATAAATTTAAAGAGTCGTCAACATTTAAAAAAAAAAAAAATTGGCTTTTGAATTTTTGAATTTAAGTTTTTCTCGAGTATTTTCTTGAGTTTTCAACAATATTCTTGTACTAAAATTCCTTCGATTTAAGATATACAAATGATTCCATTTTTGTTGTTCAGACCCAGAACCAGAATAAACCATGTAAAGAACCAGAATAAATTCAAAAAAAAAAAAAAAAAAAATTCAATCTGAGGGATAAATTTTGGCAATAGTGGTATTCTTTGAAGTGGAGATATTCTTAAATTGGAGCATACAAGTAGGATTGTTTCAATATATTGACCATAAAACATTGTATTAATTTTTTAAAAATATATTTATTATTACATATTCATTTCTAAACTCTAAATACATATTTTAATTAATTGATTTTCACATTAAAATTTTTAATAATCAGTTTAATTTTCCTTTCTTAATCATGATAACTATAAATTAATCATATTCATATAAATAATAATAGTAATAATATCAATAATAATAATTATAATTATTAAACATAGAAATAGTCAATATCATAATTTGATAATGTACACATACAATGTATTTTCAGAGTTGTTTATAATTAATTTAATTATTTAAATGTTTATACACGTATGTATTTAATAGATATAGAGAGATCACATTGATTTCACTTAATTCTAATTAATTAAATTATCTATAAATATTAGTATATCAGTTATTTGTGTGCCTATGCGTCGTATCTTTGTGTGTACATTGAAAAAAAAAACATATACCCTAAAATTTGAATTAATCTCACAAGATCACACAATTCACATTCATTGCATTCATGCATCAAACAATCAACCAATAGAATACCAACCAGTAAAATATACATTTACTATTTCTATATTTTTTAATCACCGAATGCATCATACGATGATTGAGGTGATGAACTTAAATTAAAAACATATTCAGTAACATTGTGTACGGCTGATGTTAAAATCCGATGAGATGATGCCGAATTTGATAATAATGTTTCATTGTGTTGATGTAAAAAGGATGTTGCCGTCGCTGCCATTGTAATATTTGTACCTTTTAATAAGACATTAGCAGCTGTTGTTGTTACAGTAGCTATAGCTCCACTTAAAAAGGCTGATGAACCATTTAATATTGTGTTTATCGACGATGACGACGACGATCCTGATGCTAATGTTGCTGGTACTACACTCGTTATAATTCTATTTGAATGCTTTACAATATTTGGTATTACAGTAGTTGTTGCCACAGATGAAGATTTACCAAATATTGCTAATATTGAATTATTTAATCTACTACTGCTGCTGCTGCTGCTGCCGGTCGCCGTTGAACCACTGAATAATGTCGATGTAGTATTAGTAATTGTAGCCATTGTAGTTGTACTACTGGACGACTGTTGATGTCTACTTAAATATAAATCTTGTGGACATGGATTTTGTATTGGCGGTCCCAACATCAATTCAAATATATAACCAATTAGTGAACCCAGTGTTAATCCAACGTTATACGATAATGTCATCATATTACCGGTCACTTCTTTAAGGGTGGCCGGTACCTTTGATGGGGCCAACATCATTGGTAAACTACCGGATAAACCATTTGTAATGCCAAGTGCAGCGGTAAATATAAATGCTGGTGTTTCGCCAGCAATTATCGGATGTTTACGCGGTGAACAACATAATAATAATAATGGTATTAGGAGTGCACGAAGACCAGCCATTAAAATTAATTGACGTCTTGACCAGCCATACGGTATGGCGGCAATCATTTTACCCATTAAATCGGTTGTATTGAATGTTAACATTAACAATACAGGCATCCATGATTTTAATTTACAAGATACAATTTCTGATTCTAATCCTGGATACAATGATAATGTAACACAATACGCCAATGCAATGGACACCATATAGGGATAAATTGCATGTGCTACCCGCCAACGTGATTCAATGCCACTACGAAAATTACCTAAACGTCCGGTGCCATACGCTGATGGTGTTAAAATATGTTCAACTTTAAATGCAACATTTGGTATATCTTGATTATGATTACTGCCACTACCAGAAGGTATTGTATTATTATTCGATAAAAGTGATGATCCATCAATAATTTGATTAATTGATTGATCATCATCATGGATTGTTGTAGTTGTTTGAAAATTCGGTAGAGCTGCCATTGTCGTCGTGGTCGTTGTCGTTGATGATGAACCACCAGCCGTTGCATTATTAATTAGTAATGTTTCAGAAAATTGATTTAAACCATCTAATGTACTTTCACCAGCGGATGGATTTGATAGTTCATAAACAGGATTACAAAAACTTAATACCGGTGCTTGACCCGTTATTGATGTTGTTCCTTTTGACTTTGGATTTCTATTCAGTGATAATACACCGTATGTTGTTGTTGCTGTTTCGGCCATTCCTCCCCCCGTTGCTGATAACGATGATGTTAAATTATCATTATGATCTAATGTGTCAGACTATTGCGGAGAGAAAAAAAAAACAAAAGAAAATTACTATTTAATTATCCAGGCAAAAATTTCGCATGAGTTTCTGCAGAAAATACCCAAACCCAGATTCGCTTTCAAAATTCTTAATGAGGTTTTTGTTTTAAGAATTAATAATAATAAATAAACTTACAAATGCATGATCTTCATCGGGTCTTAATATAATTTTTGAGCATGCCTTCATGTGATACCGTACGTATGGCAATTGAAATGAATATGTTTGTAGAACGAAACTCATAGCAATGTATGCACTTGATGCTAGAAAAAATACAACCGTGGATGTTTCTTCATCTTTTACAAAACATTTTGTTATTAAACGATTTGTGGCCACTAAAAACCCAGCAAAACCTATAATAATAGTTTAGATAAAAAAAAATGTTCAATTTGAATTCAATTTAGAATTAAAAATAATACATACTTTCGCCGGCCATTAATGCTTGGGTATATTTTTTCGGAAACATACTGGCAAATCCATAAAAACTTGATTGTTGAACTATAAATTGATATGATAAATTTATAAATATATCAATAATTTATTTGTATTATGAATAAATTAAAATTTACTTGTACAACCAACGGCTGTCAATGATATTGCTGCCAAATTCACCGAATATGTTGTTTGTGTTGTGAATACATGCCATGCCATTTCACAAAATGCAACAAACATTAACGTTATCAATGACACCGTATAACCAAATATTATACGCATTTTAAATGAGAATAACGATAGAAATACATTATTCAATAGAACTGTACAAAATGCAACAATTATATATGTCATTGACATGTCCAATGCAACAGTACGTTCAGGAAAACGACTTTGCCAATAATCTGATGATAATATAAAGCTATTATAAAGATATACAAACGAGATATACATTAGAAAATTAAATAAAAATATAAATAAATTATACATTTAAAAAAAAGAAAAAGAATTACCGAAATTCGTTATGTTTCTAACAAATTCAAGTTTTGGCTATGGAGATTTGAGGATAAATGGAATAATTTATACACTTATCTTATATAATTTACTGCTTTCTGGTTTCAATTCTTGAGTCAGTAGAGTGTTTTTTTATTTAAAGTAAACGCAAATACTCTGAGAATATTTTTCTATTTTCATAAAACATAAAAAATTCTAATACGTGGAGATAAGTGATATAAAAAAAAGTACCTTAATATTAATCTTTCCAAAAACGCTAACTTTACTCAAGGTACGTTATAAATTGAATCTTTTCTACATAAATCAATTATGTTAATTGCATTTGTTTTCCCTCTATAGCCTTATAAATACAAAATAGAATCATCATCGATAGTTTTATATATCAATAATAGAAAATGCAGGAAAGAAAATTTGTCGCACATGCATGTGAAGGTCATAAACGAGTATATAATAAAAAAATTTCCTTATATATCTGAATATATGTACATATATAGAAATCTATATAAGGGAAAAAAAATTCCTGATACAATCGTTTTTGCATGTCTTTTTGTTTTCTTCCTCTAAATATAATCAAAATAGAATATAATAACTAAACAGATAAGATACAAATAGAATAATATAGAATTATTATAATATATTTTATAATATACAAAACTTACCAATTATATGGCATAATGAATGATACAGCAGTTGCGAATAACGTGGCATATAATGCATTTTTTCGATCACCTGGTGGTTGTTGTATATTCATTTCTGGACTATCACCACCACCGCCAATTGAATCTAAATATCGATTACGATTTATTCTTGTATTTGCAGTACGTTGCTGATGACTACGTCCACCTAATGGTTCATACGGTCCATTTTCATTATCATCCATAGTTATTTATTATTATATAGATGACGACGACGATGATGATGATAATTTTCTATTTATTCTAGTTGTTGGCCTTTTAGAAAATCCTTTTTTTTTTTTAAACAAATATAACAAAAATGTTTATAATATCATTTTTTCAATTGTATATTAAATGAATTTTGTATATTTTTTTTCCACATCATTTATTTATTTAAAGTTTAATGTACAAAGTATAATAAATATTTTGCTTGGGTGTCGTCCATTATATTGATATATTTACACACCGCACCCTTAAGGAAAAATAATTTTCTCTATATATACAATTCAATTCAGACACAATAAAACAAATATACTCTATTTGAATATTATTATATCCCGGAATGGGATTACGACGGAAGATCAAACATACACAACAACAAATAACCAAACAAACACACACTGCTGCACATTCAATTATGATATTCCAAGAACCATGAATTAGGGATTAATAAAAATAAATACAAGGGCAAAATTGAAAATTAATATCACACGAAGGGCGATTCGATTCGTGGGTATATATCGATCGGTTAGGAGAGGTCTTTCTTATTTATATTGCAAAAACTAAAAAAACTTAAAATCACATTATACAAAAAAAATCACTGATAAATATTCATTTTTTTTGAGTCTAGTTGAAATAACGTCTATGAAAATACCGAGCAACACACATAAATGAAATATACATTGTAAAATAAATATATAATACACTTATGATTAATGAAAAGTACATATGAAAATGATTCATTTCCTCTGGTAACATTTTCTATATATATATACGTACTTTTATTTGTGAAAAAACGATTATTTCGTTTCACTACATTTTCTATTTATATTTATATTTCTATGTCTTTTACTGACTTTATTGATTTTAATTTATAGAGGAAAATATATATGAAAATTTTTGCGTAATGTCTGGAGTAAGTTCACAAAGGGGATGGAATGTTTCAAAGAGGAAAATTTTAAATACAGATATTTATATATATATATATATACAAAACTTATTATATATTATGATGATTATTGTGATAATGACGATGATGATGATATGGTGAGGGAAGCGCAAGTGTTTTTAAATTGATTTTTTTATTTCATACGTCTGTTTATTTGATTTTTCCCCAAATAAATGGAACCTTTTTTTGTATTGTTTTCGTTCCAATATTTTTTTTTTTTGTAAATAAATACCTATCCATTTCTTTACATATCTTCACAATTCACATATCATTCTAACTAAAATATATGCAGTAGTAAAAATGAAACAATTAAGAGAATTCAATTATGCTTAACAAAATGTTATCTTCTTTTCTAACAGGTTTCAGTAAATGTTGTTAAAGTAAAGAAATTCTTGCAAATCATTGAATCTAATCATTTTTGTCCATTAAAATCGATTCGGTGTATATAATTATCGTTTTAGTAGTGTTTCAAAAGCAAAAATTAAAAGATCTTCACAAAATTCCGGCTTTTCGACTTGGTTGCCATACTTCAGTCGGTTTATTTTAAAAATATAATCACATTTCCTAGCTGCTGGACGAATTCCCCATTAAAAGAGCAACGAAAAACGGAAATGATTGTTAAAATAATTAATAAATTTTTTTTTTTGTCTTATATAAATTATTGTTAATTTCGTTTATAAATTAATTATTTTATAAATGATAATAAATATAATTATTTAAAAATATATTCACTATATTTATTAATTATTATTTAATTATATTACCTTTAATTAATACAGTGCGTTTTTGTATTAGGAAAATACAAAACAAAAATTTATCAGCGCCGTTAATAATGAAAAAAAAAATGTATAGTACTAATATTAAGTACTAATATTAAATTAAATGAAATTAATTATATTGGAAAAAAAAATTAAATTTATTATATTTTATTATAAATTATTATTATTTAAAAACAATTTCCTGTTTAAACAATAAAATTTACATTAAAATTCGTTTTACAATTAAAAATGTTCATAAAAACGACATCTTTAACGAACAAAAAACCAACAAAAACAAATTAAAAAAAGAAATACGAATGAATTTCATTGGAATAATTTTGACGAAAAATTGAAAAAGTTGATTGAGTGAAATTCATGAGAGAGAATTTATTGATAAATTTTTGTTTTTGTTTTTTTGGTTTGTTTTGGCATTTTCCAATTTTCCCGTGCAAAATTTTATTTTATTTTTATTTTCAGATTTCTGAGTGCGTTGTGTCGTTGTGTGTTCGTATTGTTGCAAATTTTAAATTTTTTTTTCGTCATTAAATTAAATAAAAAAAAAAAAGAATTTAATTCATTAAAATTTCGATATATTAACAATTAATTAATTTATTATTAAATAAATAATTAAAAGGAATAATATAATACTTAGTCAAAATGTCAATAAATACGGCTCATGCAAATGACGGTGTTTTAATACATTCTGGAGAAGGGTAAGTAAAAAATTATATTATATTATTTTTTTTATAATAATTGTTTTCATATTTAATTATTTGTATGGGAGGTATTTTAATTTTTTTAATTAACTATTTATTTATGTTCTTATCTGCCACAATTAAATAGATATTATATATTTTTTTTGCCCACCATTTGTATATTATAAAAATCGTCATTTAGTTTTTTTTTTCTTTTCTTATCAATGACAACGGTACACAAAAAAATGAATCATCACCATGCATATGCATACTAAAAGACAAACAAACAATACAATATTATAATAATATTCTTATTTATTATTAAAATTAATTAATGGATTAACTTAGCTTAATTACGGAGGAATTAAAATGATGATGATTACAAAATAAAAAAAAAACAAAATTAAAAGCAATTTCGATTCTATTTTTTTTATTTCGTATACCAGATTATTTTTTTCAAGGTCAACATCAATTTCTATAATATTCTTAACAAACAGTTTTAAAACATTGAAATTTGTCAGTGGATGAACGGGTTAAATGCATTTTGTTGTCAAATGATATTCTGCATCAAAAACAAAAATGTTTCTATATTTATATATATATATATAAAAAAAAAAAACTAAACAATCAACGTTGGAATTTGATGTTATTTATTCGTATGTGTTCTTCCACCTCTAACTTGTAGGTGTTTTAAACTAACTTTATATAAAAATCAATACAAAAATCAAAATTATTACGTATATTTTATGGTATTTTGTTTGTTTTTTTTTTGTTTTGTGATCAACTAAAACTAAATATATCTTATATAATCATCACCATCATCATCCTTTTTTAGCATATGTTTTGAATGAAACAAGTTTTATACGATAGATTTTCAGTATCATCGGAGTCTTTTATTGCAAATAATCTCCTTTAAAGTGTAATGGAAAAGGTTAATTATTATAATTTATTTATAACAGGTTAAATTTAACGTTCTCCAATTCAAAAATATATTAGTAGAATTGATATTAATGAAAAGTTTACTATATATATATATATATATATATTGTCTATAGTTTGAAAATTTATTGTTCATAATCTAATTTTTGTTTAAATATTTTCATTTCAGAATACTTTTATTCAGTGAAAATGTTTCAATGGAATTTTCCGGTCAAGATTCGGATATGTTTCGTGGCAGTCGAGTTGGAAAAATTTATTTAACAACTCATCGAATGATATTTAATAATGCAAAAATGAGTGAACCTCTAAAATCATTTAGTTTTCCGTTTGTTTCGTTGTCAGACGTAAGTATATTTAATTTTTAGGAAATGTTTGTTTTTACTTTGTTAATACAAATACATAATACCTAAATAGATTGAAGTGGAACAACCTGTTTTTGGAGCCAATTTTATTAAGGGTAAGGTACGAGCACAAGAAAATGGTAATTTTATTGGTGAGGCAAAATTTAAAATGTATTTTAAATCGGGCGGTGCCATTGATTTTGCAAAATCTATGCTGCGTGCCGCTCATATGGCAAAACAAAATGCTCATAATCAACCGCCACCACCTTATACACCACCATCCGGTGATTGGTATGCCGCACCAGCGCCAGCCTATGCACCTAATCCAGCCGGTTATTATGGATGGCAACCGGCAACCAGTGCATTTCCAAATCAACCACCATCGAATACCGTTTATATGCATGATGCACCACCACCATATCCTGGTATTATTCCATCTGGTCAAGGTAATAAAAAACGTCTATTTTGTTGAATTTATCGGTTTAATTTAAATTGTTTTAGTTTTTGTTAAGTTATTGATTTACATTTTCTATTGCAAATAGGCAGTAGTTATCCCCCAGCTTATGGTGGCCCACAAAATGGAGGCTATCCAAATGCTCAATTGAATTGGGGCGCTCCAGTATATCCTGGTGCTCCTCCCAGTTATCCGGGTAATTATGGTTCATCACAACCATCACAACCGTATATGCCACCGGGTTCGGAAAATGTATATCCTGATTTAAACCCATCTGGATTTACCAGTGGCGGTACATTACCACAAGCTATGGGTGTTTATCCACCACCATCACACCAACAACCACCGAACCAATCAGAACATTACCAAGGATTTCCGGCACCAGGTGGTTATCCAGCACCTGGAGGATCAGCTGGTTATCCGGGACCCGGAGGACCAGCAGGTTATCCAGGACCCGGAGGTCCAGCTGGTTATCCAGGACCTGGAGGACCAGCAGGTTATCCACCAATGGCAAGCGGTGGTGGTGCTTATCCACCGTCAAATCAACCATCGTATCCAAATGGACAAATGGGTTTTTCGGGTGGTAATAATAATAATAATGGTGCAATGGGTTTTAGTGCACCATCGGCTCCACCACCAAGTATGTATTTTTTTTTTAATTGATTTTATTGATAAATTATTATTTGATGATTTGTTTTAACAATGATTTCTTCAACTATTTACAGATTCAAAAGAAGCTGAGGCAGCTCAAAGTGCATATTTTAATACAACACCACAAAATCAATTTGCACCTCCACCATCATTTTATGTAAGTAAAATAATAATAATAATATAATTTTGCTGTTTCTTATGAATTCAAATACACAATCAATAAGAGATAGATTTAATTTTAAATAATTTTACAGACTGAATAATTATGGAAATTAAGGGAAACAACAGTAATTTGTTTGGTTTATTTGTATTTTTTTCATAATTACTTTTCATTAAAAATAAAAAGTATGTTATTTGATTTGATTGTGCCGCGGGAGGGGTAAACATTTTATTTTATACCAGTAATTTGATTTTGCTCGCTATTTCGAACAAAAAAAAATCATCCATTATTGTTATTTGCTAGATATAAATAGTGAATGTCGTTTTTTTCTATTCATGATAATCCCCAGATCATGATTTCTTTATTGTTTAGTATTTAAAATTATCTAAATTTGATCAATATATCAATTTTCTAATAATTGAATGAATTTGATTGGCAACTTTGCTAATTTATGCCATAAGAATTAGGAATTATCCTTGTATTATCAACTGATATTTGATTTAAAAACACTCAATGGTTTATAAAGAAATTTCTACATTGCTATTGACCAAACAAATCCTTTTTATTTTGTAGTTCCCTTTTTAAACAGTTTTGCAAAAACATTTCATTCAATTTCAATTCTAATATTTGTAATTATAATTAATATTTTTTTTAATTTATGTTAAAATAGGAACCACCACCGCCTAGTTATAATTCATTACAACACAATAATAATAAACAATAATTTAATCAAAATAAAGTTTGGCGGGTATTCGCAAAAAATTGATAAGAAAGAAAACAATGAAGTCAGAAAATTTTTAAGTATATTAAAATAAAAAAATATGATTAATATTTATTAAAAAAAAAATCAATTGATTGCTTTTGTATCAAAAAAAAAGAAAAAAGATTAATACTTGGGGAGTTGCCCAGGGCAGTATAAAATAAATTCATAAATAATTTCGGGAAAATCAAAATATAAATATAATTGTTATTATTTTTTCAAAGCTTTTTTTTTTTATTTATATATATATATATTTTTTTTTTATAAAATTTGTTTTGTTTGTTGTAATTTCAAAATATTATATATCGTAATTTTTATTATTAACAAGTTTAAATTTTAATATGATAATCTCAAAGCGGAAATCGAATTGCATTCCTAATTTTTTTCCGGTTATTCAATGCTAATATTTTTTTGGACAAGAAATATGTATTATTATTATTGTTTATTGCTTTAAAATTAAAAGGATATAAAAATAATATAAAATTTAAATAACGTAAATAAAACTCAAAAATAGATTTATGTATGAAAATATAATAAAAAAATAAAATATTTACATTATTAAAAATTCTTAACATATTTTACATTATACAAGTATATATTTTTTATGATTATAAATAAATTGTTAATTAATATATTATCTAAAGTGTAATGTCAGAAATCAAATCAATAATTTTTAAACTAATTTTCTTTATTTTTATAGTGTCAAATATGTGAAATTTCCTCGGTTGAACTTTCTACGGAAAAATAAAGGTGTTTATTGCTTAACTGATAGATAGTATGAATCGAATCGATTTGGGATTTATGATGTAAATGGCATAATATTCTCAAGAATCATTATTACTATAGTAATAGTAGTTGATGGTTCCAATCCCAATCTCAATCTCTGTATCGTGGAACCCGTGTACGTGTAATGACCACCTGTCCGTAGCCATAATGCATATTAAATCACATTCATTATTCTGCCTTATTTGAAGCTCTAGTCGGAGTCGATGTCCAAGTTTTGTAGGAGAAGGAGTCAATATACAATTGAGCCGATCGCAATCCACAACCTTGATTAAAACGAAATTGAATTAAAATTTAATATTCATATCTTGTATTACCATCCCATTCCATTGTTAGATAACAAATATCATTATTATCATTTGTATAGGCAAATAAACATAATTTATTTACGGAACTACTTAAACGACCATTAGCGATAAGCGTTTCGGGTGCGATTAATGATGATGTTTTACCACTACCAATGTTACCGGGACCACCATCACCTTCATTATTATCATCATTGGTTTTTAAAGGATTACAAACAACATTAGACGGTCCAATACAATGGACAATATGTGATGAATGAAAGAATTTAGGATCGCCGGGGTATACCAGAAAATCACCACCAAATGAATCACTGCCAAATGTTACCCATTTTCCTTTTGACCATAAATCTTTAAATATCCGATATTTAAATAGTTCCGAACCGGTTAACGGTACATTAAATTGTTCAATATGATCTTGCAAAAAAAAAAAAATAATTTGGAATAAAATTATATCCAACTAAATAGAATAGAAAAGATTATTCAACCACATATTCAAATTATATACCATCATTTAATTCATTTAGAAAAGGATATCGCGTTGGTATTTGCATATTTGTATTCTGTTTGGGATCAAATTGAAATGTATCCATAATTTCTTTTAATATACTATTAGCTGTTAATTCTTTTGCCTTTTCCGGTTGTCCTAATTTAATTAATTTTCGTTGTTTACCACTCAATATTGTATCCATTTTTTGATTACATTGTTCAATTTTAAAATTACGTTCCAAATCAATTTGTTGTTTTTCATTTCGGTCGCATACCATTTGATATAATAATTTTTGTGGACTGATTGGTCTTTTTAAAAGGTTTTTACCTGATTTTATATCAATTATATGTAATAATTCATCATAAATCAATTTTAACTCATATTTTGAAAGAATTGCAGGTAATCCTAAATAATAATAATAACGATAAAACGATTTTGTACAGGAAAATGTTGTTCAATTTTTTTTTTCAGATTCAAACATTTACCTTTTAATGTGGAATCCTTTGGATATGGCACAGAACATCCAATTAAATTACCAATAATACGATATTTATTTCGCAATTCAAAATAATCTATTTAAATATTAATTTAATTAAAATTTATTTTATTTTAAAGTAATCACGCTGTTTCGGTGTGAAAAAAATGTAAACATACCTTCAGCACTAAAAATATAACCATTTGGTCCAATAAATCTTATAGAAATATTTTTCATCTTATTCTATTTAATTAATTATAATCAAGCCGGTTAGTTAAATTACTAAATAATTAAATTTTAATTTTTAATAATTACCGATACAAAAAAAAAACTATATAAATTATAGAAAATCCGAAAAAAAAACATGAAAACAAATAAAAACAATAGTCTCAATATTATAATAATAAATAAAATCAACAAAATCCAAAAACCTATCAACAAAACCCCAATTCGAATCTGCGAGAGGAGAAATGAGAAGAACAAATAGAAAATGAATATGAATTGAGTGAATTATCGATATATTTGAGCAACACCCATGGAAAATATAAAATATTTTCGTTCAATGGTGGCGGCGGCCATTATCATTTTGCTGCTGCTTTCATTAATTATTCATTTGTGTGCAGTAGTAGTTGGATATTATTAAATTCTAACAGTGTTTTTAATTCGTGGATTTTTTCGTTTATTAACAAATAAATTAAATTAAATTAAAAATTAATTAAATTAATAATGTATATATTTATAATATTTAATATTACGCAAAATTTAGTGTAATGTGTGTTGTTTAGTGTAGTGTAAGTGGCAAATTGACTACTTAATTAATTGAGGATTGATTAATATGCATACGAAAATAAAATTAAAACTGTAAAAAAAAGCTCAAAAATGCATACGCATTTTATTTATAGTGGTAAATTTTGATGCAAGTATAATAAATGGGATAATTTTGATAATTTTTGTTGTTGTAAAAAGAAACGCAAATTTATTTCACTTGAAAATGAATATGATTTCACATTTAAAACAAAAAAAAGGCAAATTATAATGATTGTAATGCAAATAATTAATGATGACAACGCGTGTTGGCGTATAAAATGTAAGTGGAAATATTTTTTATCGATATATATTTAGAAATAGTTTAGAAATAGATAGTTTAGATAGTTTAGAAATAGATAGTTTAGATAGTTTAGAAATAGATATAAAAAAATTACTTATTAGTTTAGTTTTGTTAAAATTACAATTTTGCACAAGATATGTTTATACGCACTTTTTTCCACCGATTACACCGCTCCCCATATATAAAAATCCAATTATTTAAAATGAATTATTTATATATGAATTACTTATATAGACTTACTTATATTAATACAATTACTTAATATCAATACAATTTTATGGAAATATCACCCTTATAGAAATTGAATTGATTAGATATTGAATTTTACCAATTAAATATAAAAAAATGTTTTTTTTTATTATGTAAGGGTTATAGTAAAAATGCCATAACTTGGGAACCGCGTTGGGTTAGATTGACGTGCAGGGTTGTATTCGATAGATAATTAAATTGTCTAAAAACTTCCTTTGCCAAACCAATTGCGTTTGACTTTTGAACTTAAAGGTTTCATGAAACATGGAAAAAGTTTTGTCTTTCTGATCGCACTGCGACCACCCACTCTCATAGAAATCCCAGGGATTATTATAGAGATATATCTGGCTTTCCATTTCTTTCATTTTTTTTTTATATTTCACTTTATTTTGTTATGTATTTACATAAACAAAATATGATATAATAGATTTAAGTATATTTTTATACATAAGCAATATCATAATATTTTAAATAGGGATTTTTAAGGTCATAAAAATCTAATTAATGAAAGCTGTTTCTTATACATTCTCCCATTCATTTTAGTTTAAATTAAAAATAAGAAGTATTATATATACCAATATATAATATCTATAATATATATAGAACTAATTTGCTGATGATATTTACACATACCTAAATATTCTATATATAAATATATAAAAGAGGTCTTATATTATATATATTTGATTTCATTTTATCTTATTATATATACTATACTATAGAGTATATATATTCAATTGGATATGCATATACAAATTCATGAATATATAATAAGATATGAAAATTAACGATATCTTATCAAATTAATGTACCGATAATATTATATATATATATGCTGTGTATTGTTTATATTATATATATCTTCAGAAATATATTCCCTTTCATTGTTATATAGTTATATATATATAGTTATACGAGCGTAAATTCAATCAAATGTTTAACGACTCGATATATGCATAAAAATAATATGCCGCGATTAATATTTTATTATTATTATCCTCATCGAATATATTGAAATGAAATATACATTTATAAATATAACAAGAAAATATTGTCATATATATATAATATATGAAAAACAATGCGATTTTATTTTTATATTGAAGAAAATATGATTGAGAAATGATTGTATAATTTATATTTGCGTTGAACATTTTCGTATTTTAAAGATTATTACATTATGTCAATATACATTATATCTATATATAGATATGAGTTATATATCATCCGTCCAACGTATAATTTATATATCAAATATGCAAAACGATTTTATTTAATGATAGAATATATATATTTATTTACATATAATACGTATATACTTTAAATATACAATTTATTGTAATTTTCATTTAAATTTTTATTGAAAATTGCGGAATGTTATAATTAAATTTTTCTTTGTGTATATTTTAACGTCTTATTCTTATATTTTTTATATTTTTGATATATACACTACACATATTTTAAATGTATATATATATATTTATCCTGTATAATATATTTTTTTTCTATAAATTTCGTTTATATATATAAAATAAAATTCTTTCAATAATTTCAATGATGCTTTATTACTATAGTAGATTTTCATATATAATAACCTTATATTCATGATTAATTCATTTGAAAATAACAAAATATATATGTACAATTTGATATTATATATAAAACTTTATTTGAATTCGTTAAATGTAGAACAATTTTCTAACCAATTTATACTTAATATATATTGTATCAAAAGGTTTAATGAAAAATTGGAAAAATGTTTGAATCGTGAAATTTTTTCTAATCCCATATCATCATCTATTCTCATATAAATTTAAGAGAATATTTTTGTCACATCATTTTTTATTAAAAAGCGTATGCTAGAAATTGATTGGTGATAAATTAACCCGCACCGTTTTCTTCTCCAATCCATAGCCACACTTCAAAGATTCCCATTTAACCCGCATAGTGTTTTATATATATAAATGATATGTTCAAATATGTCTATATAAGAATAGTCGATCTTTTCATTTTGTATATCTTTTGTATAGATATAACCATATAACATATTGATGCATAGAATAGTATACCGCATATAAAATCTGTCTGTTTATATAAATATAAATATCATAAAATTGTGTAAAATATTCTGTTTTTTTTTATTATTATTATAATATGAATTTGTATATTATTTTTGTTTATATATATTTGATGGGGATAAAATATATCATATATAGAATGTGAAATCATAATAGCAAATTCCCATTTAAACACAAATTGAATTAAAACAGTTGAATTTTTGAAAAATTTTATGGTATTGAATATAGCTTTATAATAAAATATCTATAATTATTTAACATAATGAAAATACACCAATAAAAATAAACCAGGAATGAATATATATAAAAATGTATATACGCATATGGGTATAATATATCGTTTGTCTCTTATATTGCAAATATTTTTATTTGTTTATAAAGGTAGATACAGAGAGATATATGGTTTTTTATATTTATACGCATATATAATATATCAATATGTATACATTTTTGTTGTGTATCAGAATCTAACTTATAAACTCATAAATTACACATATATATATGTATTCCATTTCGTTTCATTTATATAATACAACCTCTATATCTATATATTAAAAAACTTTTATAATATACACAAATATATAGTAAATTTGCTCTTCTGTATACATTTTTTTTTTGTTAAATAAAATTTATTTTATCTATTACATATTTATATTCAGACAGATATATAGTTGTATAACATATATGCCATAACGTAATGTTACTGCATTGATCGAAGACAACATTTCATGACACTATATATAATAATATACCATTACCACACGATTTTTATATATATATATACAAAAGGATATAAATACATATTGCAAATATTTTACTATACACCAAACGAATAATACAATCCAATAACAAATTTTATATAATATATATAGATGATATGTATATGTATGATGAGATCAAAAGAATTTATATATGGCAATAAAACAAAAAAATAAATAAAGACGATGATAAATTGTAAATTTAAACATTAAAAAACATTCTTTTACATATTTATTTTTTTTTTTTTGATCATCAAATAAAATAGTTTTTGACATTTTTGGTAATACAATATCTATAATATATATACTTTGATAATATATATATTGAATTTTGATTAAGTAAACTAATTCGATTCAAAATGTATATTATATATATATTTATAAAATAAGATATATATGCAGATATTTATATATTATAGATATATTGATAGAGATCCTTAATTGCTTTTTTATGTTATATATATATATATATATATATGTATATGTACCATCAATAAAATTTAAATAATATAATTGGATTTTTTATTTGTTCGTTTAATTTTTGGAGTTATTTCAAATATTAATTTTAATATATTAATATCTTGATTTTATTTTGATAATTACACTAATCAACGACAATTCGAATTCTTATATTAATTTGATTTCAAAACAAAAGTATTTTCAACATACATATATACATTATATTGAAATTATATAATAAATTTTAAATACGAATAAACTTTATATGATGATGATATATATTATATATTAATATTATATAGATATAAAGGATGCTTTTCAAAAGTCATTTTCTTATATATATAATATATAAACAATAAAATTTATTGCATTTCCTCTATATATACGTGTTCCAATTATTATATATGTAAATGATATAAATATAGAAATTTTATATACATTTATTATACATATATGCGGATGATAATCAATATATTATTATATAGAAATTCAATATATATATATAAAACATCTAATATCATTTATTAAATTGAATGCGTTTGACAACTGAAAAAAAAAAAATAATAATAAAAATAAAATTGAAGAAAATTGATTTTCACTTACCCTAAATTGAATTGAAAATTCTCATATTACTTTATTTATTTATCTCTATCAATATATACCGAATATATAACAGAGCTTTTTGCACAACATTTTCACAATTTCATTTGATATTTTTTTATACAAACAACAATTTTTTTAACGATTTCGCATTCACTTTTGGTAATTTATATCTTAACACAAATATATATATATATATAATAATAATAATTATAATCTATATTTATATGACATTAATTCGATATTAGATGTAGAGAACATTTCTATTTGTTGTCATTCGGAAAGCCACGCATCTTTATATAGGAATAGTCGCTATATCGTTTTGGAAATATCACCACCATTTTTCTTAATTCTATATTTATGAAATTTTCCCTTTTTTCGCCAATTGTTTTTATAATGAAATTATTGGCGCAATTTTTTCGATTAAGTATCCCTGCGGAGGTTTCGTCACTGCTGATTGGATATAATCTTATATAATAAAATATTGAATGCGATTACATATTCAATATCCTTTTAATATATTATAAAATATAAATCTTTTGGACGGTTTGTTATTAATATATATATATATATATATATATATGGATTTATCAAATATATATAATATTTAGATTTATTTAAAAAGTATAAGAATGCATTTATATTTGAAAGCTATATAAGAAATACTCTTTAAATGATATGAATAAAAAAAGATATGCATATAAATATGTTTAATGATGTTTCAAATATATTTAATAATTTTCATATAACTTTTAAATACTAATTTGAGACATATTATATACTTGATTGCAAAACCATTAAAAAAATTATCATGACCATTTTATGCCTATATATCAATTTAAAGTAATTATATACTATATGTTTAAAAGAAATTAAATCTATAAATAAAGTAATTAAGTTCTTTGGTTTTCCTAAAAAATAGAGTGAGGTATTGATTGTCGGGAACCCTATAATATATATTTATAAAAGTATATATACGTGCATTTAATTTGTTTTTGTAAATTATCGAAAAAAAAATTTCTCGTTGTATTTTCTTGGATATACAAATCATATGAATAAATCTCGTATTCCAAAATAGAAATAAATAAATAATCCAACAATGTGCTTAAGGATTTCATATATATTCATATATCGACGACTATATACATATATAATATTATAAAATATATTTTGTGTTGTGCACAAAATTACAATACGGTAAAACGCCGCGAAAGATTTTATTTGTTTGCACCTACAAAAATCTATTTTATACATGTTTTGAAATTTATTTTCAATAATCAGTTGTAAATAAAAATTATATTAAAATTGTTGTGTATAATAAAATGTGTGTGTTTTTTTTAGTGTTTTATAAATTATCTTCATCATCATAAACGATTCAAAATAAATTTCTAATTTTGTATAAGTAAATAAAAAAATAATTAATTATGTACATTTACTTTTTTGTATAATTATATGGAATAGTATTTCGTGTTTTTGATTGAGTTTTTGATCTTAAGGGAAATAAAACTTTCTTTATGACTCCATTAAATTGCTATCTGATGGTGTTTATCGCAGTTATAAGGTATGTTAATAAAAAATATTTTAAAGTTTAAAATTTTCCATTCCCTTGTATTTTATCATTACATATACATATTTTTTTTTAGAGAAAAATTTCATATTTAAATTTATTTATATATATAACAAATGGCCTATACCCGTAATTTTTTTTATAACACATTTAATTTTGTTGTTGTTGTTGTTAACGAAACAGGTCCGTATTATTTTTTTATTGCAATATTTACTATAATTGTTATGAATTTTATTATATACATATAACTATACGATTACAAAATTAACTAAAGCATCAGACATCTAAAATATATCACAATAACATTCCACTGCGATTGTAAACTCGTTTTATATTTATCAAATCGTATTTATTGCATTAAATTTTCATTTATTGTTTTTGATTTTCATTTTTTATTTCTAATTACTTAATTGATCATCATACAAAAAAAAATTTAAATCTAACACATGTATTTTATATTTTATATTTTAATTATATTTATTTTCTTCTTTCATTTTTCACCAATTTTCCACCAATTTTCCAAATAGTAATAATTACTCAATAATATATAAATATTGTTATACAGAATATATGGTATGGTTTTCAATATATGGTTCAACATTTTAGTTATAAAATAATGTATATGTTCTTAAAGGCATTCGCAGTTTTTTGTACCCAGATTAAAACTTCTATCCGTTACATATATTGAATGACATAAAAATAATATATAATTTTTTGTTTCACATTAATAAGCAGCACTTAGAATTGATTGTGCTAAATCTTTCATTTTATACATTCATTCCGGCATTATATAAATTCTTCTATGGAAGAAATTTATTAATCTTCAGATCTCTAACTCTATATACGTAATGCGTTTAAGAGCTCATATTAATTTTATGTATATAGGCATTAGGCATCGTACCTGTTGAGTCATATTACATATATTTACATTTGTGTATAACGTATCCAAAGTATATCCACATAGTTACCTCCTTTTCTATATACTTTAGATTTTGTTATTATACACATTTTTACTTTTTTTAACCCTTTATATATTGTAATATACATATACGCAATTTGTTGTGAAAATATTCCTTTTATATTCACTATATATACATAATTTTATTTTTAAATATATAAAGCTCTATATTTATAACGCAGGGATTACATTCAAATTGATTAAACATTTAATTGATAAAGAAATTCAATTATATTCCTTTGGGTAATAACGTATAATATACATCTATACTAAAAAAATGTATAATAATATATATATATAAAACTTATTTAAATAGTAATTTAAGTCTTTTTATATATACATATATATATGCAAAGGTTTTTATTGCTGGAAATATAAATCTATATCAAACGAGGTATATTATCTAAAAAGCACACCCACACATAAATTGAACATACTGAATATATAAAATTTTAAATATATAACAATATATAATATAGAAATATAGGTATAGGAAATTAAACTTTAATGAGAGTCATGCGACAATTAAAAAATAATTTTTTCAAATTATATGCACTTTTAAAAAGTTTTATCATTTATATATACGCGCGATGTACCATAACAAAAAGTATGGAGAATTTTATTTTATATTATATATAATATATTGAAAATCGAAAATACTTTACTAATTCCTTTTTTGACAAAAGTATAATAACTTTTCTTTATTTATACACATATATATATGTTATATCACATATCTATATAGGCATATAAATTTACGATCTCTTAGTATACAGCATCAGACGAATCACAATCTTTTCTAATCATTTAACATATAGATTTGCGGGATATTTTTATCTAGATTCCACTTGATTTTAAAGTATAATAAAATGTATAATTGATTTTTTCATATAAATCATTGAAAAAACTTATAATTAAAATTTACTAATTTTTTTTTTAAATTTGTTTATGTATTATACATTACTATAAAAGTTTCCTTACATCGGATCGTGTAATTGTATATTGTTTAATTGTGGCAAATTCAAGAACAATAATTTTAAATTGAAGACTTGAAAAACATTTTATCGAATAATATATATATATATATGAGATTTGTGCGAATTTTCTCTGAAATATTGTTCGAAAAATTATTAAAAAATATTGATATATAATTAAGAAAATATTTGATGGGAGATGCAGCTTGGTCGTGTATTACATATATATTCTATAAAAGTTTGTGCGGTAATGTTCTTTATATACGTTCTAAATATACTATATATAATACAACATATATGTTATATATATGTGTAGAATAAATGGTATACTATAGTGATTGTAATAACAATTTGTATAAATATATATAAACAAATATGTATATATGACAACTAAATTAGTTGTATAAAGTTTTCACATTCTTATACAACTTTGTTAATTGCTACGTTTACTTATTAGCCACGTTTTAGTTTATTCTATTTTATTTATATATATGTATATATATGTATATATATTTATATATACGTATTATACATGTGGCTTTTATCCTTATACAATAAAAATATCCACTTTACAATTCACGTATATGTTAGTATTTACAAAAAAAAAAATGAAAAAAACAAAAAGAATGAAATAATATAATACAAACAGATTAAAAAAAGCTTTAAGGGTGTGTCATTTCTTCATTTATTTCTTATATAAATTTATATATATACATTTTTCTTATATAAATTGATTCACATTATGTATAAATATATACATATATATATATTTTATATATACAACGTATAATAAAATGGTGTATTCTTGTTGAATTGTTCATTTTAAATCATTTCATATATATATATATAGATATAAATATGATATGCTGTATAAATGATATACTATTCATGTCTTCAACTTTAGGTTAAATTTTATATTTATGTATTTTATTCTTTTTATCAATTTATTAGTTTAATCTTTATACATGTGAAAATAAAACTATTAGTCGGAAGTATGTTTATATATATAAACCGCTTGACTATATATATTTCATATATATATGATGATTGCTTATGTATATATTCCATAAAAACTTCATCAAGTAAAACGTTATATATACAACGTAAAATATTACACAAAGTAATAAATATTTTTGATACTGAAATAGCTAAATATATACTTGTATATATTCTAAAAAGATACATTGAAAGAAGTTTAACAAAATTGTATATATAGTTTTTCAATATAGTTGAAAAAATAGTTTGCATATATGAAAAACGTGAGCAGCATATACATTTAAAATGTATATATATATAGATAAGTAATTCTTTACGTTTTTAACCTGCCATATTTTTGGCCAGAAGTTAACAATTCAAAATTTACTGAAAAGTTTTTTTTTTCATTTCTGGTTTATATTATTTATATTTGATTTGATATGTTATTTGTTGATTATATATAAAATAATTTAAATGACTATCGATTTGTTATATAAATTTGCAGAGATAGATCTGGAAAGGTATACAACGCAATTCTTTACCATATATATATAGGTAGACAAATTTATAATATATATATATATAGTATAAAAGAGTAAAACCAATAATAAAATCGTGTCAAAAATTTACATTATATTTTAGCTATAATATTAAGAGAAAAAATGAAATGGATATCAGCGAATTTAATTTTTTTACTATATGTCTTTTGAGAATAACTTATCTTACATTTTTAGACTTAAATATCCTTGATGAAACATTCTTTTTTTTTTTATGTAACCGATACGGGCGCGGATATAATAAGGTATATATCGTATATATATGAAGTATAAAAGCAGATTGCTGCATCATATCATAACATTACTAACTATATATATATATAATATAGATTATATAAAATATTCTTTTATAAAATATTTCTCAAATATGCTTTGTGATATTATATTATTATGTAAATGAATAGCACATTTGCCGTTTGTTGTGCGAAAATCATAAAACATAAAATTAAATTATAAGTTGTATGTAGTATATATTATAATATTGAGAAAATTTTATTTGCATGCGGGGATAAAAGAAAATACTTATATATTTATATATAATATGAAAATTTTTTTATTTATATATACATTATTTCTTATATATATATATGCATTGCGGTGAATATATAGGATATTGTATAATTTTTCTTTAAATATATTCTTGTATATGTTACTCAAATTTTACGTGAATATATAATAAAATAACATATCTGTATATATATTGTATATAAATTTGATAACGGTAGGGCCTCATTATATATCTATTTACATAAAGTTTAGTTTCATACCGATATGTGATGGAAAATGAATGTACATGTAAAATTTGTTAGTTGCATGCCATGTGTACGAACATATACGAATATTTTAAAGAATTTTTTCACATATAACTCTCCTGAATATATATATATATAGATACTGCTAAATAATATATACATAATAACAATAAGTATATATACCTATAATATGATAATTTTAAAATATATATATATATTTATGTATACATATTTTATATATACATATTTTATTGTAATATGATGTAAAAAGCCGTACATTAATTCAATTTTAAGTATCAACAAGGGAGTCATTTTTGCATACATTTGAAAATCATTTACTCAAAAACAAAAAAAATATTTGTACGTATATATAGAAATAAAGTCCTGTATATACTGCGTATTAAGTATTAAGTATATTATAAAGTAAATATGTGAATAAATATATAATATACTTATTATACGAACATGATATTGTATTTATTTATAATTTACATATATTGTAATATATTATGTGCGGATACATAATTACAAGTATATAGTTGTTTATATAAAATATATACATAATGGAGGAAAATCTGACTGAATGAGGTACCTAGAGCTATAAAAAATATATTTTAAAAGAAAACATTTATAATACCTATATAACTATATATATTTTCCCGTGTTGAAATGTAGTAATAAAAATAATATACTATATATGTATACACTTATACAGATGTATATAGCGTTAAAAGGTACATGCAATAACAATTCAAGTTAATTTATTTAAAAAATACATCGGTAAGCTAAAAACAATTCTCATTTCATAATCAATAATTTTATACTTAAATTAACAACAACCAAAATGACTTAAAAGAACCATTTTTGATATACTCTTCCTATATTTGTAAATTATTATTATTATAAGATTTAGGCAAAATTACAAATTTTACTTGTCCATAAAATTGAATGAATGTATAAACATTCATGAAACAATTCTATATAAAAAATTGTGTACCTGATATAAATGATTTTATTGCTATATCATACGAATTTTCCAAAAAATACTATATTTGTCATATTCACAATATTTTTTTTTGCTTTAATTTGAATTTTCCGTGATATAAATTGTTCCGTTTGAAAAGTGATTTAATATATACATAACTTTCCATATATAGATATAAAATTATTAGCTGGCAAAAATATATTGAATATTAAATAAATATATTAATTACATCAAAACAAAAGACATTCAAAATTGAAGTGATTGTCGTATAAAAAAGTATTATCATTTTCTTTTACGAATAAAATATTGTGGAAAACGTTTACTGAATATAGATAAATATAAGAAATTCATTATAAAATCTCTATGCATATATTATATATGAATATTATACATAATATATGAATATTATACACACATATATAAATAATTATTTTCACCTCTTTTCAATGCTTATATGTGTAATGTTCTGTTGAAAAATTATTATGAAAATATTTTCATATATATATATTATATATACATTTTTCATTGAAAATCACTTATATATGTGAAATTAATTTTAATTATTGTATATATTCATACACATAAAATGAAATGGTGTAAAGTAATTTAATGCAAATATTTACATATATATAAGAATATTCCATTATATCAAGGATTGTCTATATATGTCTATATGGGAAATTTTTTACCATATATACGTGTTGCAAATATCTTTATATATCTTAATTTCTATATATATACTTTTATGAATATATTCTGTTGATAAATATACAACTAAATTATACATAAATATACAAAAACAATGTATTATTTTAAATTTCATCTGATTTAAATTATAAAAAAAAATATAATTTAAATTTAATATAAATAATTTCCATATTCCATATTCACTCAATATAAAATAACACGTTTATACTTATATTAAAAAAAAAACAAAAATGAAATATTAAGTATTATAACAATACATATATTTAAAATGTTCATTTAACCCTCCGTTTGGCGGATGGGTCCAGCCAGACCTTTTACAATTTCAATCGTTTTTTAGTATGCTATTTATTGAGCCAGCAATTTGAAACTCTTTGACTTTTCCTAACATTTGATCGCCTATAATTTACCCTCAAATTGGACGTGTTTGATAAAAACATTTGGATATACAAAACTCTCATATAATTCTATGGAAATACACAGAGGTCTGGCCAGACCCCATGAGCCAAACCGAAGGTATTAAAATATGTGCCAAACGGAGGGTTAAAAGAAAATAAATAATCATCAGAATTAGTTACATATAATTAGTATATATAAAAAAAAAATAACGAAATAATGAAAAGAAAATTTATATATATTTAGATAAAGAAAAAAAATTGTTCATTAATTATAAATAAATGAAATGAAAATTTATATACATAAATAGAAATATATAATATATATATATTTTAAGTCTGTGTCTTTATTTTATTTGTTTTTATTGTTTATACTTTTATATATCTTCAATTTGTTTCTTTCTTTCTATATATCACATTTAGATATAATATATAAATAAGTATTTTTATATATATGCTTGCTATATATATATATATATATATATTTTACACGAAAATAATTAATTCATATAGACTATGTGTAAATTTAAGAAGAAAAAAATTAATAACATACTTTCTCATTAATAAATAAATATTTTGTATTATATTTATTATTTACGTGAATATGTGTATACCTATACAGGGTGAGTTTTTTAACGTGAGACAATGGCATATCTCGGAAACTACGCGTTTTTACGAAAAATGTTTCAGACAAAAGTTGTTCAGTGGCTAGGGGGACATAAGATGGTTGTGTGTTTTGACCTTGAGTCAAGGTCACATAGGAGATATGACGCAAAACATACTTTTTTTAAATGGCAACCCCTATTTATCGATACGGATTCTTATTCTATGTCAAAAAATAAGACCATTTTGTATCCGAACATTTTTTGATTAAACCCCAAATTTGGTCGTAAACTTGATTTGAACTTATGTGGTTTTCGTTTGACTTTTATTAAATCTGATCTGACATTTCAGATTTTTGGCCTTTCAATCGAACATGAAAAAGAGAAATCAAAAAAATTTCAACAATAAAAGAAATCAAAACAAAAATAAATACTAAACTGACAACTAGATAAAAAGTGTAGGGGTAAAACTTTCATAAAATCGGGATTTCATAAAATTGATCAAGATCAAAAAATAGATAGATTTTTTAACCTAATCGAAAATGAAAATTGATCTCTACAATAGATCAAAAAAAGATTGATATTTTGTGCCAATAGAAAACTACATTAGTAAAAATAAAAATTAATTTAATGATTTTAATTAAATATAAATTTATAATTTGTCATGGCGTGTTAATATTTAAAGGAACATGTTATTCATTATTAAATTAACCATTATTGGAATAAATGTTAAAAAGTGGTGACCATTAACTTCCAAACATTTCATTGTTTTTATAATGAAACCATCGATTGAGTGTAATACCGTTTCCGGATCTACTGAAATGCAAGCATTTCTAATGGGCTTCTTTATATTTTCTGGTTTCTCTTCTCTGAGCTTTCTTGGTAAATCTTTGCTCTGAGGTATCCCCATAAAAAAATCTAAAGCTGTGTCTAACATGATCTCTTCCCATATAGGTTCAAATAATGATATAATTTTAATTTCGGCCTGTTAATAATAACTTTCGGTTAGTTAATAATAACTTTGACCATTTAACCCAATAACGGTTAATTTAATAATGCATAACATGTTCCTTTAAATGTTAAATATTTAAATGTTAACACATCAGGACATATTATAAATTATTAAAATGATTAAATAAATTTTTTTTTTGACTAAATTCAAATCAAGTTTACGACCAAATTTGGGGTTTAATCAAAAAATGTTCGGATATAAAATGGTCTTATTTTTTGATGTAGAATAAGAATCCGTATCTATAAATAGGGGTTTCCATTTAAAAAAAATATGTTTTACGTCATATCTCCTATTGCGACCTTGACTCAAGGTCAAAACACACAACCATCTTATGTCCCCCTAGCCACTGAACAACTTTTGTCTGAAACAGTTTTCTTAAAAACGCGTAGTTTCCGAGATATTCCATTGTCTCACGTTAAAAAACTCACCCTGTATATAGTATAAGCAGATTTCTTCTATATATATATAGATATGTATATTTATATGACTCTGTGGTGTATAGTTTGTAAAACACCAAACTTTATAATTAAATGGTACAATATCCACGTCGTGATTTCGAATGCTATTCAGAAGACATGAAAAGTTGTTTGTGCAGTGCTTTTATGTTATTTTTTGAATTTTCGCACATAGTTATGCATATTTTTCCTATATATGCGATTGGTCATATATGGCTCTAATTATACTAACACTGTATAAAAGCAACTAATTATATGAAATCAACGCAAGACCGTTTTATCGGACCTTAAAACCAATCGTCGTTGTTAAAAACACAAAAAAATAATATATGTTTATGCATTATATATTTTATGTAATATTACATTTTATATTTTTAATTATAATCAATTTTTTGTTGTTATATATACCTTTGTTTCGTATATATATACAGTTTAAGATATAAAGTATATGTATTATGTATAACATATAATAATCTTTTTACATGCATTGCATTTGAAAATAATTAAAAAAGTTCTTTCGTATATACATACAACTGCATAATATAATTTTATTTTATATATTGCCAAATATTACTTTAAGTTTTGCAATAATTCTTTTCTTTTATATTCAAACTAAAAACAAAAACAAATTCATGTATTTATTTTCTTTATATACCGAGTTTGTTAAAGGAATTTTGTCGCATTGTCATTCAGTTTGATTATCTATATATCTAGACAAGCGTTTCGTTTTTGAAAACGTGAAAATTGTTTATCTCTAAGCAGTTATATATATGATTTTTTTCTATATACTACAATAAAAACATGTCGCTTCCTAAAGAGATTCCACACAGTATTATTTATATGGCTTTTTCTAAATATAAATAATCATATACTTTAATTTTGACTTTATTTTTTTGCGAGCTCAATATATATATAGTTAATTAATTTAATATGCTCAGAAATATTGTTGTATCCATTAAATATAAAGAAAATTTATTAAATTAAAATTTCGAGTTTTCTTTTCATATATGTATATATAATGATTTGAAAATGGTTTTCTAAATGAAGAATATTTTCTAATTATACGTTTAATTAATACATTATCTATATTATAAATGAATTTTTTTTTTAACAAACGCACATTAATGACTTAAAAGAAAATGAAATAATAAATAATTAATCATTTTTATTTTCTATGGAATTGTATTGTGTATATGAATTTGTATGTGTACTTTGCAAAAGTACTTATTACTATTATTATTATTATTATAAGGTTCATGTGTATAATAATGTGTAATATATTTATAAGTAAATGTAACAATTTAATTACGCACGTAAATTATGCGGTATATACTTTATATATTTTATAATTATTTCAGTATATATAATCTCTGTATTAAGATTTATGTCTTTATATGATGTATACTGTATGATATATGTGTCTATATATATATTTAAATATTATTTTTGTGCATATATGTATATATGGAGTATGTGTATACAATTAAGCAAATCATATTTTATATAGAAAACTTTAAGTAATTTATATTTCTTAATAGTTACAATATACAATTTATTACGCATCTATATCATATATATATACATTTATCTACACATCACCTTTATCCTTATACTGTATATATGACTATGTATACGATATATAAGTTATGTATGTTTATTGTTGTTAATATTATTCATTTATATTTATATCACTGTATACGCATGCATATGCATACTGCGAATATATAGAATATATATTTTAGTAAAGTTTATGCTTCTACATTATACATATATTAACGCAGATTAAGGCCATATATAAAGAAAAAATATTATATATACAGATAAACAAATATTTCTGTAATTCTGCGTATATAAATATAGGATGGAAGGATGAGAAATAAAACCAAATTAAGATTAATAGTAGATAATAAGTCATTTGTAAAATATATCTTTGTCTATATTTATATTAATATATACCCTTATATGAATAATATATATAGATAATTATCTGTAATAGATATATACTCATTTTCGTACATGTATAAATATATGTATATATCTAAATATAATAAAATAACATTTACTATACAATATATATATAAAGCCCAAAAATGTATTTATAAATAAATGTATAAATATAAAGATATATGAATAACCGTGTAACTAAAATGAAGTTCCATTAGTGTATTTATAATATATTATATATATAACATTATAATATATAAATAAGTATATATAATTTTATTCATTTCATTTGAATATATATAACAATATATAATATATATAAAATATTTGAATAATTAAGTTGAATTCCAAGTGTAATTACACCGCATTACAATTTATTTATTTATTTTTTTATTAGTTTTTTGAGGTAAATACTAAAATATTTCAATGCAATGTAAATATAATTATTATTGTATAAATATAAACAAATAACAATATAAAACATTGTTCATGGTTTTTTTTTTTTGTATTATATATACACAAAATTTATATACTCTATTTTATTACTTTTGTAATTAATAATTAATTGTATATACATATATTATATATATATATATGTATATACAAATAATATATTTGAATATATTTACCATATACTATATATATATATAAATGAAATTGTGATATTTACAAATCATCAGCTAAAATTGAACGTATATATGGTATATAAAATCTGTTGTATAAAAAAAAATATGCGATCGCATATATGAATATAAACCATATATCAACATTAATTATAAATTTGGTGTATATATATATAAATAAGTGGAAGATAAAAATGTATAAACCGTGGAAATGACAAATTTATATAAATTCTGTAACATACGACGATCCTTTTGTCATTTATCTATATATAAATAAGGATACATTTTATTTATATAAATAACCAAAAAGAAACCTATATTTTCTATATTCATTATGTTAAAAATTACTTTTCAATATACATTCTAAATTTAAACTATGCATCAGAAATCTCTGTAAAAACATCTATAATAGATTGTCGACAGTAAAAGTATTATTATATATACAGCGGTTATTGTTGTTCAAGTCCTTTAAATTTTGAATGTTTTTTATAATATTTTAATCACAATATTTAATTTAAAATGAATTTTCATCATATATCTATTTGGTAAATAACTTCAGTTTTACTCTGGATTAGTAAATGAGCAAGTAAATTATATATAGATTTTTCACTGTAAATCCTTTTCCTATATACCATCTATGGCACTAAATCCGGTACTTGATAATAAGGACTGCTCCTTAATTGTATCGTGTATATAAATCATAATAAAATTATTTGTCATTATATTTATTATATAGTTTATAGAGAGATAATAAAGGAAAAAAATCGATACAAAAAAAAAAAATCTGTCACGAAATATTATAACTAATTATGGTTTATTTCAATAAAAATATATGCGTATTTATACGCGATCTCGATATCTCTTTGTGTATAATAATACCCGTACAATATATGTTCTTCTTATTTATTTATTTATACATTTGTTAAAAGGTGAATATATAAATTATAATTTTTGCTCTTTGAATATGCAAAAAAAAACCTGTGTATACCTTTATTTTATATAAGGGAAATAAATTAATGTGAAATAGAAAATTATGTACTATATATATATATAAATATATAATTTTTTTTGTATTCATTTTTTTTTGTGTATATATACTTATATTTATCCCCATATATATTTAATACATTATATTATATTTCATTTTTGTTTGTATTTTTCGTATTTTAATACTCATAAATTTATATATTTATATAATATTTCGATTTTAACGTTTACCGAAAATTTATGAAAATATATACTGTGTGTTCCGTTGCGGTATATGCGGCATAGTCACTTAAATGCTTTTGACACAATTTATGAAATATATATATATATATATATATATATATATATACGGAAACGCAACTATCCAAATTAGTTGCCTATTTGTCCATTTGGCCAAAGTGTTCCTATTATCCTATGGTCGAAGTGCACTGTATATAATAATTATATGTTGTTTAATATATATAAAAAAAAAATATTTGTATATTAAACGAAAAAATAAAATGTATAATATTATTTGTTATTTTATTACATATGCCATTTATATATAGTAAAGTAAAAAAACACATTCGAGTACATGTACAATAATATAATATTATATATAGTTATACTTAAAACTTCTATATTATAATATATTATTATTATTATTATTATTTATCGAAAATTTGTATATATATTTACAAATATGGAATATTTTCAAATATAATACTTTTCTTTTTCTTTCGTTGATAAAAAAAAATGTATAATCATTTTATATTATATACAAAAAAAAATTATATTGATTTTTTAAAATGGGTTCTTTTTTTTAAAAAAAAAAAAAAAGAAGAAAATATAAATTTTATATATTTATTATTAGGATATGATAATCTTTTTTTTTTCTCCCGATATATTGAAAACATTTTATAAACATCAAATAATATATACAACATACTATATATATATATAAAATGGTTATTCTTATATATTTCTTGTTAAATGTATATTTTTTTTGCTGTATTTAAAAACGTTTTCTATATATTTTAATAAATATTATTAAATATATCCTATTTCATTTCTATATCCTTTAATCGCTTATTTATTCCGCATATATTTAAATTGCCTTTTTCTATATATAGTAGATAGATATGTGTATATATGTTATAGAATAACTACATATTTAGATATAATTTAATTTTCGTTAATTTTTTCAAATTGTATGTACGTCTAATAAATTTATATATTTCCCGCGAACGTATATTTAAAAGCAGATATTATATGTAAATAATTGTATAATATAATAGTTGTGGATGAAAGGCGCATTCAATATCTATATTGTATAAATACAATTTTTTTCTATTGGTATATATATATATCAGCGTTGGAATACAATAAGCACTTATGAGTAGTATACAGTAGTGATTGATTATTGATTATAGTTTTGTATTGACAATTTTGAAATTGGATTAAATCTTTTTAACATCATATCTCTCTCCGTTTAACCATTTGATTATAGTAGTTGATTTATTATAAATTCAATTCACAATCTATGGGGCACCGATTTTTTTTTATGCGATAGGTATATTTTATTATAGCGATATTTTATTTGGAGATTATTTATAATATTTAGGAATTTGTGGATAGAATTGTGAAAAATTTGAGGGATACCGCAATTGTATATAATATAAACATATAAGTATATAAGATGTTTAATAAACGCGGTGACTTCAGTAAATTATATATGATATATATACATTATATACAATGTATATTTCATTATATAGATCATAATAATCTAAATGCATGTAAGTAAGTAAATACAAAAGTATATTTCTGATCCATTTATATATGTATATATAGATTTTATAAATAAGATAAAAAGAAACAATTTTTTTTTTCAACATAAGTATATATATACTAAACTTTACTCTTCTGCGTATATGCATCATAATCCAAAGAAAGTTTATTTTCCAATAAAAGTTTTTATTTCTCGTTAGAATTTTTTTACTTCTTTTAATTTTAATTCAAGTGTTCATCACACATTCAAATTCAAAAAAAAATCATATATATTCTTATATATAATTTCTCCATCCATATATACACATTTATTTGTAGATATAGTTCTGAATTGAACAAAAATTTAAAAATTTTTAAACTTTTGTATATAGGTATACATAAAACATACGTATCTGAATTGTATATTATTTATATATACTTGTATATAATAACTGAATAAAAGGTAAAAAAAAAACAAGAAGTTTTCAAACGCGTAAGCAAAAAAACAATCCAACTATGAATGAATTTTTTCTACATTTTCATTCTATATACATATAACCATATCCATCTATTCGGATTTACAATTGTATAAACATACAAACCATAAAATGCATGTGAATGAAAAATAAAATAATAAAAGAATGCCCAATTTTTCCCATCCGTTTTAGTTTTTAACATGCTTTCATATTATGGGTTTTACATTCGTTCGCATCTAAATATATATAGTATAATATATTTATGTGGATAATGTTTTCGTTCATTATTGCATATAAGTTTATGTAGAATTTTCCGTCTATATACGTGTTTTTTTTAATACATATTCCTTATCATATATGAACAATTTATAAAACATCTCCGCACATATAACAATAATAATAATAATATAATAAGTGTTATGCAATAAACTTTCTTTTGTTCTCTATATATATATATAATCGAGATGTATTATATTTATCGTATGTCTGTTCTATTATAATTTTCACATTCTAAATATATATACAATATATAAATAAACTATAAATTAAATTTAATTTAATTTTAACAGTTCACATAAAGTTTTACATGTGTGATTTTGTTATATTATATATTTATCCGACAGATTGTTTTATATTTTTGTAGAACAATTTTTTTTTTGTTTATAGTATGTATACTATAGATATATGTACCTATACGCAAATTTATTTATTACATGTAGATCGTATTCTTCATTTTTCATTTATTTCTTTTATTTATTGTTTTGGTTAAATGAAACTCTTCCATATGCGTTTTGTATAATATTTTTTGTGATTTATATTTGAAAAATCAAAGAAAAACAAATGCATAAACAATTAGTTTTCCATAAAAATTTTCAAAACTTTTATGTTTATCATCAGATCCGAAATATTCTCTATTTTTATCGATTAACACGTATAATAGCTTTTTTGTTATCTTTAAGACTATATATAACCATGTCACTGAAAATTTAAACAATTCAACAAATGTTTGTGCATTAACAATGAAGCATTCATATAGTGAGCTGTACCTACTATATATATATGGAATAGTATATATATAGATATTTTAACTTTAAATAATTATTATATATGTATGTTGGTGGTTTGTTATATATATATTTGATATTTCATTTTACAATTTTATTCGCACTTACTCAATAATACACAATAATCGCTTCATAAATCATATTAAACTATATATTTGTACATGACAGTTAACTGCCAATCAATATATATTCAGATTCACAAGCGTGTTATATATGCGGTATATTAATTTACATTTATGATTGGTATATGACGGCATCATTCAGTATCTATCTATATATCTATTTTATATTTGCCATGATGTGATTTTATAAATTTTTGATATCAACAATTTTTACAACTATAATGAGTAAAATAAAATTATAATTAATTTGCTTATCAATACTATAGGAAATATATCATATACGTACGATGTTCATAAATAGAAATTACTTTTATCGATTCGAAATTTTAATTATACATTTGATTACAAAAAAAAAAGCAATCCATAAAAAAAATTTTCCAATTATTTATGAAATATTAATTAAAAAATTAAAATAAAATATGAAAATACTTACTACATTTTATTGAAATTACCAATTTATGTTTATTTTTTGTTTTTTATTAAAAAAAAATGTAAATTCTACTGAAAGGAAATTAAACAATTCTATTTGATTTAATTATACATATATTTTTTTTTTTTTGATATTACATCATATATGGTATGTGTATATTTGTATTATTCTATTGAAATTGAAAATCTTTATTATCATTTTGTTTATGTGATGGGGACCGATATATATATATATATAGAGGGTTTAATTTTTAATTAAAATATGTTAATAATTTGTATATGTAAATGTATTGCGGAAAAATATATATTTTTCTATATATATATACATTTGCGGATTTACATATTGAATTTTTTTGTGTACAAACGAATTTATATGAAATTTTAAGTATAATATTTTAAAAATATTGCTTTTTCTAATTAGATTCACTTAAAAAATGCCCGAATATTGGCTTTTTTTTTGTATTACTTAAAACATTTGAAAAACTTACCGTATAACGGTGAATATTTTACATTTAAAATTGATATTTTATCAAGCCATTATACGATTTAATTCATTTTTTTTAAATATATTATAGTTTCAATTTACCTGCATTAAAATTAATCAAAACATTGTTTATATATATGTTACTCTACGTATAATAAATTTCGTATGTATATGCAATTATCTGTATAAAACCAATTATTTGAATATATATATATGTATATTATTATGTTGATTTCGTTGTCTTTGAATACACAAAATAAATTACAAACATAAAAATATCCGTATATATTATACATATATATTTATGGGAATAAATTGAATAAAGGTTGATTGTTATACCAATACCATGTGTATATGATAAACTTTATATCATGTTCTTTTATTTATATATATATACAGAATTTATACAGATGCAATATAAACTTTATTTTCTGCAACCAAAAATTTATATAAATGTATTATATTATATAAGGGTAACTATATATACTATATATATATAAAATCTAAACAAGTCGTATTTTCAATATAAAATGATATGTGAATTGTCCATATATGAATATAATATCCCAACGTAAACTGTTTTTATATATACATACGAGTCTATACACATCTACGATCTTTTATGGTTGTTATATATATATATAAGTATATTTGAGAAGACTTTACTTACTTTATATACGTACTAAACAGTTATTGAATACGTGATCCCTTTTATGTTATACAACTTATTAGAAATAACAATGTTGTTCATTGTGTTATGGTATACTATATTATATATTGTATATATTTATGTATAGACAGAAATATATATCGCATATCGAAAGAAAAATAAATAAATATAATTTTGGTCAAAGGAATATACCATATAGTATAGTAATCTATTTTATTGTGGCTGAATGTGGTGATGTAAATACATACCATATGTACCATCTAAATATCTATATATATACGCTTATATAAAAAAAACATACAGGAAAATAATACCAAGCAAAACCACATATAAGAAAAGCTCTATATTTAGCGTCATCTCGTGTAATATATATATAGATATATATATATATTAAGAATGAAATAAAATACGTATTTATGTAAGAAAATGAAATTTTTACATTTTAATATTTATATCTATTTATATATAGTAAGTACTGAAGAATTATATTAATATATACAAAAAGATTGTTTTGTACTTTTTTTATGAATAAAAACTGCTCTATTTTTGTTGTAAAAAAAAATCCATTTATTATATTAAATGTCGAATACAATATAGATGATAATACTCTTATTAAATTATATATGTAATGATAAGAAGTTTGTCTTCGTATATATACATATTTTTTTTTAACAATTCAAGTTTCTGACATGTTATACATTGATATAAAATTGGATTATAAAAATATATTTCAAGGACATCATTTTGCTATATATACACTTTAAAAAAAATCCCTCCTATATATTTGCTTGAATCTTAAATATATATATATATATAATTAATTTTATACAAATTAATGCCTATAGGCTTTTAAAGTCCCTATAATTTTTTCCCGAAACTGATTACAAAAGTTTCATTTTTTTATCATCTAAATTATATACATAAAAATATCCCTTGAGACTTTTATTTTTTTGTCCATGTATAATAAACATTTTATACATAAAGTCATATTATTATAATATTTTGAGTTGATATACTTATATTTAAAATATGCAACTTTGGTATACCGCATATACATAACAATATCATTTCCAAAGGGATTCATAACTTTATATATTCAGTTTTTTTTTATTTTAATAAATTATAATTTAAGAGAATGTGTTCTTTTTAGAGAAAATAATTTCTGCTATACATAATACATATAATATATATAAAATGAGGAAGGCGTGATGGTTTTTTTTTTGTATATTAATCATGCATACTTTTGGTATGTGACTTATTATAGTTTAGTGTTACTGTTGGGAAAAAGATTTTTCACTTTTCTCAACGAAAATCATGAGTTTTAATATATGCAAAAATTGCACACATAAAATGTCTATAAATTTAACTAAAAATTTTATCATAAACTTTTTCCATCTACTCCATGTACATTTTCCGAATTTTCCCGTTTTGTTTCTCGCATGTCTCAAAGCATTTTGAAGATATCTGGTATTACACATTAAAATTATACAAGGAATTGATTTTTGATAAACGTAACCCCTCTTTCTGCCTGGTCACAACTATATCTGCTTGCCTTGTCAGGTATTTGCCTGTTAATTTTTTTTTATTTAGGTTCATAATGCAAATTTTCCAAAAATAAAAAAATGTTTTATGTACATTTTTTATTTATTTTCAAATATTTTTATAGTTAAATAATATTTAGATTTTATTTTTATAAATATACCCTATATACCATCATAATCTATTTATATTTATTCAAGTTTTTATTGTTCTTTAATGTGACTATTTAATATATATATTACATAAATAAATATACTTTTAATTCATTTTATAAAATAATATCGCAACTATATATTTAATATATAAACCCATTTCAAACCACATTTATCGCATATACATAGATACTGTGTGTTATTATATAATAATAAATTATCTATAAAATTTTCTGTAAAAATATATACGTTTACGTAAAGTGTATATATGAAGACAATAGCTTAGTATGTATAGTTTCACACCGAACTAAAAAAAATGAAATTCAATGAAACTTTATAAAATATATATTACACCAAAATTTTGCATATTTATATCCCAAAAATTAATTACTTTAAATATACAATTTATTTAAACTTTAATTATATATACACAGAAATATATGTATATAGAGAATATGAAATATGTGTATGATATATACTAAAATGTATATAGTAATTTCACTGGTGTTTTTTCTACAATATATATAATATATATATTATACATAGATATTGTTATAAAGTACAAAATTATTATATAAAATGTATATATGCATATGTAGTTTTGTTATTTAATACAAAAGTGTATAAATGGTATTTAAAATATATATATAACTAAAAAGCATTTAATTACATAAATAAATAAAATAAATTCATTCAACTAAAAGTCCCATTTATCTATATATATTTTATAATAAAAACAAGCAATATATATATATATTTATATTTATAAAAAGGAAAAGCTTTCGACTCTAATAATATGACGACCCATAACTTTTCCATTCAATCGTATGTGTGGTACATTAGTTTTTCGTCGTTTTCGATGAATGTCTAAAATGGAAATATAGTTTTTGATTATATATCTAAATATATAAATAATTGGTTATATATATAAATAAATATATATTAAAACGCTTATATATCCGCATATGTATTTGAAAAAGGTATATAATTTATAACTTCATTTTGTATATATACATAAAAACATTTACATATATATTAACCAAAATGGAAAATTTTCAACCATATATGTATATTATATATACCATTTTCATATGTGAAACTATTTCAGTATAATGTTCATTCTATACATATTATTTTGTATATATATTATACAGGTAGGTGAATATACCCGCGTATTTTTATTTATTTCCTATATATATATATATATATATATATATATAATATATTATATAATGTACGGCATTTTAAATATATATTTATTGTATCAGTTTCAATTGTAATATACATATATAAATTATATCCATTGTAGATATTTAGATATTTAAATTCATATGTATAATTTTTTTTATAATAAACGAATATTTATTTCTCTTTCGACTTTATAATCGATACGAATCTATAATAATAATAATAATAATGATAATAATAATACAAAATCTATATAGAATCTAAATAATATATTGTGTGGGCAAATAGAGGATGCCCGTTTTGACGCAAAATAAATGCACGTTTATTTATTATCTATACATAAAATATTTCAAATTTCAATCAGTCAGCACGACTTGAAAGATACATAACACCAATTAACAAATGCTGTTTTGATCTACTTGCTGTGCCTTTCGATAAATTCAGGTGGGACCAATTTTGAAAAATTTTCAAGTCTTTTTAATCTTAATTAAATTGTCCAAAACCGAAAACTGGTCGAATGACATTTGACATTGCACTATATACTTTCTATTATCAGCACTATACTTTCTATTATCAAAACGAATATTTTCAATGTGTACACTTAACAGATATATATAATCAATATATTATAAGCCATAATTTTTAAAACTTTTTCATATACCTGCCTTCATCTATAGATTTATATTTCCATATTATTATAAATGTATATTAAAAAAAAAATTCAATTGTATAATATAAAAAATGATTTTAATAAATTTTATTTTTGTATGTACCATCTTGTGAAATAAAGAAGACAAAAAAAAATTTTATAATATATATAGAATTGAAAGATTTTATGCATATAAAATATGAAATATTATTTGAGAAAACTTTTAATTTTGTTTGCACAAAATATGTATAATATATAAGCAAAGTATATATATTAACTCTGCACGTAATGTTTTCCATATCTTTCTTTGTAAATCATATATATATATATATATGAATATAGAATTAGGAATAAATGTTTAATTTACAAGTTGTTGTTTTATATATATATATTAATATATTGTATATGTTTTATAATTTATGTTTTGTTTTATAACGTGTATTCTTAAATTTGTTATATGTATATATACATACGATTTTAAATAAAACATGATGTTTCAGACGGTTCGATATTACCCGTGCAAAATCTGTATTCAATCAAATCTATTCCCATTATCTAATGATATTTTTATCGCCAATAAACTCATTTGAAAGTATTATTATATATATCATAAATTTATCATAAATAAATTGTAATAAACTTTGTAATGCGGTTCCGCCGATGGTTGATGATAGTTCCTGATATGGTTACAATCGTATATATATATAAACTTTATACATTTATATTTTCTTATCTATAATTCGCTGCACACATACACCAATTGTTTATATTAAATTAAATGAATTTCTATACAAAATATATATTTAGTTTATACTAATAATACATAAAAATACATACTAATAATACGTATAAAAGGTAAATTCCATATAAATTAAACCATATCTCTATTTATATTATAAAATAATGTAGAGTGATAATTATAATGCAAAAGAGCGTCATATACCATAAAATAAAATTTATTACTTTGTGCAATTTTAGTATATGCGAATAATAGACTTTAAAATTTCTATTTTTCATTATCTAATATCCTAATCCTATACATATAGCATATATAGTAAATAAATGTTAAAACAAAACAAAATTTTTAGAAATTTACTACATATAAATACAACACAATCTATTTTAAATCTTATGATGCTATATATATATATATATATACGACTGCATAATTCTGCAGTTTGAATTTGAAAAAATGTATATTATAAATAGGAAAACGCTAAAAATTCCAAATGACATCCAATATGTAATATATAAGTAATATATATAACTCAAAAGAATATTAAATTTTAAACCTGATGATATAATTAACAGAAAACTCTTTAAAATCAGCATGAATCCGAATCTAATTTAGGAATATAATTAATATGAAACTATGTGTTTTACCTATATGGAATGTAATATATTATATATATATTTATATTTATTTAATCTCAAGAATTATAATAAATTCTTCCTTTATATATATAATAGTACATTATTTATTATACATGCATTACATGTTCATGCATATATACATTGTTTATCTGCTGATTATTTTCTGTTACATATATAACAACATACTATATGGTATATAGAGAATGTTAAATATATTCAAATGTTCTTAAACGTTCTTTTGTATACATTGTCGTGTATAGAATATTTTTAATAAAATATATGTGAAATACAATTTTTGTATTTGCATATTTGATGTGCATCTAAACATTTAAAATATATATGTATAATAATTTTATGACATATGAGACGTTTTTTAATATTTGTTATTACATAATAAATAAGCTCATGAAAGTATAGTTATTTAAAAAATTTAAACAATTTATAATGGTCAAATAATTTTAATTCGAATCATATATGTTAATATTCGAATTGCAATATAAATAAATTCAACTATAGTATAAAGAATGATAATTTATAGCAATAAAATTATAGAGATTTTCCATTACAAACTTTACGAGTATAACGATGATTTTTAGCAATTTACATTATGATTTTCTATTGAAAACCCATCCAATGTTATTTTATTCGCATTTAGACAACGTAAAAAAATATGGTTTTCCATCGACACTCTATATAGATGGAATTGGATAGCATTTACGTTGAAATAAACCCATTATTTTTCAATTTTGTTAATATATATTTATCCAACACGCGTTTATAAACTATTAAGAACTATATTTAATTTTGTTTAACATTATAATCTTTATATATATGCATATTTTTGTATTTATATCAAAAAAATTTTATTACAAATATATACTGAAAACATTCAGTAATGATAAAGATGTGCGGTATTCATCTATGTATATATATATAGCATAGATAAATTCCTATATATACATATATATATTGTGGTATACCTATATAGGTTTATTTATATGTTAAATTGTGATGTTAAATATTCATAAAAAAACAATGCATTCATTATATATGGTATATAGAATTAGAATATAATCATTTATAATTGCATCAAAATTATAATTGACCACATAGTAATTTTAAGCATATATATACAATATAAAAGAGTAAAAAATATATCACATACCATAGTAAATGAAATGGCAAGCAAACAATTTTAATTCGGTACATTAATTTTTTGTTATTTTCTATATATATATAGATATATATTTGTACTATTCTAAATTGAACCATATAATCACTCTTATACTATTTGTCTATCTACCTATAGCTATATAAAATATAATCCATATACAGAGTTACAAACAGATACATAAATATCCCAATATTTATTTGCATTTTACTGAATATAAAAAATAACCATGGGTTATTTTAGCACACAATCCGTATATATGAGAATATATATTCATAGACTATATTTATTTATATACGTACTTGCAGATAAAGATATTCTATATATATAGTTTATCTACCATGTAAGATTTGTTTTTATATTGATGTAATGTTAGGATAAAAACAGTTAAAATATGTGTATTTTAAAATTTCATCCTTGTATGTGGTATATACCTTTAAAATTTCATTGTATATGTATATGTACAGCAATAAATAATTTCAAACAATTAACAAATCGAAAACAAACAAAAAAACTGTTGTTAAATATATTATATGTATAGCTAATTATATTATTTTGCTGTTTATTTTCATGTTCATTTTTTACAGAAGTTTTAATGAAATATCAATATTAGTTTATAAAACATATATTTTATATATATTATAATTCTGTTACGAATTTTAAAAAAATTTCCCACGAGTTATAGCATTATCGTTTTAAGGATTAGAAATTTTTTGGAGGTTATTGAAAATGTATTTTAAATTATTGCTTAAGGTCTGGAGGAGATTTCCCTTTATACGGGAAAACCGGATTATTCTATTGGAATATTAAAATAAACATAATTTCTATGTCTATCGCGTATGATTGAAAAAGGAATAGTGGTTTGTTGATTTAAAACTTTACAAATTTGTCAATTTACCATTAATAGGCGCGCAGGTTGTATAAATTATATATAGTATATGTTAAATGATTTTGACTGTTTTTTCCTTGCATATTGATATACAATTGGATATATACGTTCAGTTTTTGTATATATACGGTTTAATAATTTTTTTTGGGGGTGAATATGTTATATGCTATATAAATTTTGTTTACATTTACCCTAAACGTTTTTATTTAATTTTTTTTTGTTGATTCTCATTGTAGTAGGTATATGTAATATATACTTTAAACAAAAAAAAAAATCATATACTGAAAATTATAATACTTTTGCTTATTTTTTGGGGGGAAGTTAATATATAAATAATTTTATCCTTTTATATATTATACACCTGTAATATCTATATAATATATATATATATATATATATATATGTGTAAAAGTTTATTAATATTATTTAAATGCAATTGTATAATATTATTTTGTTGTGTTGTATAGATATAGATATAGGTCAACGTTCAATGGTTAAACGTTTCTCTATTGTGCTATATATATATATATTATTAATTTTAAATAAGTTTACTTATGCGATCCATTATTGGTAACGATCAATAAAAATATCTGTATTGGGTAAAAAAAGAAATAAAAACACAAAAAGTTATTTTTTTTTATATTCAAAACATTTATTAAAACATTCCGCAGGACAGATTCTTTTACTACACAAAACAAAAAAAAAATTGTTTTATTATTTTGCTTTTAACTTTCAATTATTATATTTCGTATTTTAATTGTATATATTGAAAAATTTTCTTTTAATTTATTTATATTATATTCAATTAATTTATTTAAAATTTAGGTTTCTGTTAATTGTATATTATATATATATTTACAATTTATATATAATTAATTTTGCGTAATTTATATTTATATATATAGATTACCTTTGATTTTTTCCCATTTTATTTTTCTTTATTATTTTTTTATACACTTATAATATTATAGTAGTAATAATTATAAAATTAAAATGAGTACATTTATTATTTGTTCATGTTTTTTTTTGTTTAAATATATAAAATAGTAATGATATATTGTAATAATTTAACCAAAATATTATATATTTACAAATATATATATTCATATTAATTATTGCTTGATATATATAAATTCAAAATAAAAAAAAACCAATATTTATAAAAAAAAAATACGCTTTTGATGTTTATTTCCAATATTCCAATGATTATATAGATTTTATGTTTTATTTATATATCAGTTAAATGTAAATGTTAATAAAAAAAAAAGATAAAAAGGATATGATTTTTTTTTTAAATGGGATTTGTATTTAATTATGAATATATATATATAAATTGGTGTTTAATTGATTTAAATATATATACAGAAATAGAATTTTTCATTTTAATATAATATATATTTTTTAATGTAAAACATTAAATATAAAAAATTTAAATAAATATTATAGAGAAAGAAAAAGAGATGTAAAAGAATTTAATTTAATTAAAAATAATGTATGAAAGATTTTGCTAAACCTTTTGTGCTTATACAATTTTTGTATACAGTATATTATTTTTTTCGTCACTTTAACTATATTAATAGAATAAGAAATCTACATATATAAATAGAAAATAATTAAAATTAAAATTTATTTTTATCTTCTTATTTCGATTTAACATATTTATAAAGAATTTTGATTATAAATATATATGTATAGTATATACAATTGAATTATTTATATACTATATTTTAAATGTGCGACTTATTTAAGACCGCATAAGGATCAACGCTTTGATTATCTTATCCTAAATATGATAATACTTTAATATGAAATTTTTTAAAATATACAAATGCGTGTTTTCTTTTATAAAAAAAATTTTCATTTCATTTGAAGACTTTTACATGTTTTTTTTTTGATATTTTTATTTTTGTTTAAGGATATTTATCTATCTATGGGTATATTATATTATAATCGAGTTTATTTAAAATTTCTGAATTATATTTATAAAAAATTGTTTATACTTCGTAATGTCATATTTTTTATAAGTGTTTATGTAAAAATTTTCAATAATATAATAAATGTATATAGTATAAATATGTATACAGGGATGTAATATAGATAATTATATAATTTATTTTATATAGACATATGAAATGTATAAAAAAAATATATTGTATAGATATGGTTTTAAGAAATATATAATTATATATATATTATTAAATTATATATGAATGATGTAGTCATATAATTATATAATGATAACAAAAATTATAATAAATTAAACATGAAAATTATTATTTTTTTTTTTATATAATGTTGATATACGAATACATAAAAAGGATATACAAATATAGAAAAAGAAATTACACTAATGGATGAGTATGATAAATATAAATATTATACATGGAATAATTTTTCTCTATATATAGATGTCGAAACTATATATACCATATATGTATAGTTTGTCTGGTTATCTAATTAGAAATGATAAAATACACTATTTGATATAAACTTGAATTATATACATATATGTATATATATTTTCTATCTATAACGCTATGTCATTCTCGCATGATAAAGAATATAAAATAATCATATACCGAACATGAAATTATAATTAATATATAAGATGGATATTTTTATAAATTAATTAAACATATATATATATATATGTTTACATATATACAAAAGTATAATTTTGTATATAACGTAATGAATTATGTATATAAAACACGTCTGATGCATATATATATACAAATATATTTTGCAGATATGTTATTATATAAATATATGAAAAACAAAAAACCAAATAAAAAATAATACAAGAAATTATAACAGTCATATAATATATATACTTTTATATATAGATACAATTTAATGTCTATAGAACGAAGTCATAAAAATAAACTACACATATATCGTATAATATAGAAAATATTATTTAATTTCATATATCACAATTTAATTTCTTATATAATTTTTATTATAACAAAAAATTTACCTAAATTAGGATGATTTTTTTTTAACCTATATATTTTTAATTGTATATATTCAATTGACCACGCATTGTCCTTATTTAACTATATTTTTATATGTAAAAAAGTTAAGTTAATTTTAGCTGAATATGTGGAAAAACCACGATAAACTACCATTCAATAATAAAAAAAAAAAACAACAATTTACTAGAAAACATAAGTAACATTTCATATTAATTTTTTTTACATAAAAAAACTCACGCACTGATGTGAAATTATAATAATAATAATAATTATTTTGAGATTAATAACATTTTTCTGTCAAATAAATTGAAATACATTTTCGTATATATACTTTTTACGTATATAGTACATAATAGTTAATGAAATGTTATTCTACAATATTTATAGATATATGGTTTAATTTGAGTTTGAGTTATATTTTGGAAAAAATGAACCGATTTTCAAATTTTCTTTTATAAACATTCAGAAATGAATTGAATTTTCTTAAAAGGTTTTTTTTTCAGACATTTTTTCAAATTACTAAATTACAATAATTATATATTTTTCTATAATATGTGGTGTCGAACCGATATGCCGTGTTTAATGAATTATTGCTATTTGAAATAGTATGATTTATAATATATAATTTTTTTTATCAGTAGTTTAAAAAAAACTAATTAGGTTTCATTAAAATCAAAGAACGCGCAACTCCCATATTGTCATTATTAAATTGTCGCTGCGTTTATTTATATATATATTCTCGTATTAAATATTCAATTTAATTGATAATGTATATTTTATGAATATATGCGATTATGAATATAGTTCGTTTTGAATGTTGTCCATATATATATATACTCACAATTAATATGATTGAATTTATATTCCATTAATATTACAACGCCCATAAAATAATCCATATAATCAATTTCTCAAAATTAATTGATTATAATACACACATTATTAAAATTAAATTACCTCTTCATTCACAAAAAACAATCATATATCATCAATTAATACAGAAAATAAATGGATTATAGGGAGTTTTGTTTTATATTATTTTTTAATATTTTGTATAGAACAAAAATAAATCCAATTAATTAATTACTTTTCATTTCAACTTTCCCTTAAATTATATATTACATTATTTATGATAATTGATGAATAAATTAAATATGAATTCAAAAAATAAAATAATTCTTCCTCCCCTATATATATTTTACAAAATAAATATATCTACATTATTGATTTATTGTGACTGCAAATAAATTTTGTATTTTACCTATATATTTTAATCTATAGTATCCATTTATGAAATGTACCATAATATTTTATGAGAAATTTTTTGTTTGATATTATTTATTAAAAAAATAATAAAATTACGCTAATGAATGCACTTTTGCTGATAAACAATTGTGTAATACAAATACAACAGGTTTCGGGCAACATTCCATGTCGATTTCCTATATATTTTCGTATAGATAATAGATAATATAGATACAAATATAAATTATATTTATAATGGCTTAAAAAAAAAAATGATCAATAAATTCTAACACATGTATATATTTAGAGATTGCGAGTTTTATATATTTTCTTAACAGAATCATATACAGGTAAGATTTAATCCTATAAATTTTCATAGATATATACATTTTGAAATCAAAATTAAACATATACTTTAAAAATATATAAAAATAAAAATATACTTACAATTTCATTATCCTCACCGCCAAAATCTAAAAATAATAAACGATTACCATCATCGCCGGATCCCTTTAATCGATCAAATGGATATGACCATATTGCTTTTGCCGTTGGACCTAATCCACCTTCCAGCAGCGAAAATCCACGTTCTAAATGAACAATCAATTGACAAGGTCGACTCTGCAACGTTTAAAAGTGAAATAAATTTATAAAATCATATAATCTTATTATTCTCAAAGTTACTATATTTACATTATAAATGGTTAATTTGATAAAATTGTGTTTATAGACACAATAGAAATTTGTATGAGGTTAATGACATTTGAATAGACTTTTATTTACTTGTAATATATTCGAAAATATAATGAAACATGTTTGATTTCTATTTAATACAAAAAACGCAATGTAATTATATATATATATATTGATACAACTTACCTGATACATACATCGAAATGAAAATTCACGTTGATAATTTACAGCATTATGACTGCCGGATACTAATGCTCTGGCCCATGATGCCATATCACGATGTGTTTCCGAACGTAACCAATGAGTTATGACACCACGTGATGTACCACATCGAACACAAAACACAGTAGATTGATTCTATATAAATATCATTTTTAGATTAGTGTACAGGCGAGGGCATTTTCAAATTAAGATTAGAATTTACTGTATTTGCATTGATAGTATTTGTATTTGTATTGCCAGCTCCGGCCCCGGCCAATCGTGTAGATGCTAACGGTGAACTTTCAACTGGTCGTCCCCATGCCTCGACCGACCACGGTGCACTTTCATATATTCTAAATATTTATATTTAATAAATTTTACTTTTGTGATTTTTTTATTGTTTAAATCGTTTTGTATTTTTAATTTTGATATATAGATTTTACCCTGTGTGAAATAATTAATTGTATATACGTATATATAAAAAAAAAGATGCACTTGGTGTATCATGACAAATTAATTTTTTATTTAAATTTTATATTCATATGAATTCTAAAAAAAAAAATTATCTACAGTGAAATGTATGTATGTTGATCACTCAAAAAACTAACCAAAATCGGTTAATTTGAATTGAGGTTATGGAGGATCATAATGATTTTATTTGTACTTTATTTCGGTGATTAAATGGTGGTAATCACATCACATTCAACATATTCACTTGATACAATATAGTTTAATTTTTTCAATCTAAACCTAAACTTTAAGTGAAAGTTTTACTGTAAATAATTTATATGAATGTGCAATACGCTGACAATGAAATATGATTATATAAGCGACTATATATATGATAATATTATACCAACGACATTGACACGACAATGATTACGACGTCTATACACTATATATACTTGCAGTATATGTACAAACATTAGTAAAAAGAGTGAATATACAAATGTATATAATGAAGGTATACATTTAGAATTATAGATAGACATATTATACACAATATATACTAAACGATGAATTGCTGTTTTCCTAACCCTTTTGAAATGAAATTTTCATATATATATATATTATATACATATTTTTGCATCTATACGTTTCATTCTTTTGTTTTTTCCTGGAAATATATTAACAATATATGAATATGTGTATTTTTGTATATAAAGACATTTTCTCTTATATATAGATACACTTAGGAAAATAATTTTTTTTTGTATTTAATATATGTCTATATATATATACTGTATATATTCATCAAATGCATAATAAAATAACGTAAAAGTGTTTTTATTTAAAACTTAAAAGTCTCTATACAGATATATAAATATAACAGAAATATTTCATTGTTCAACTATATATCTATATATATATATATAAATATTTTTGCATATACAACATATACACCATATAGATAAGGGTAAAAAAACCAAAATACTCTCATAAAAGGGGGTTTCTTCATTTTCATTTTCTTTTTGTTATTTTTTTTTGTTTTATTCTATTATATATGCAAAAAATATATTAATATATATTGTTAAAGTGCATGTTTGTGTACATATTGCTTATACATGAATAAAGTTGTTTACTTTAAATCCAATTTACCTTAATTCCCTATCGGTAACGGCCACAAATACCGGTTGCCATCGTTCCGTATCATCAGAACTTTCCGAGCTTGATCTTCCATTCTTATATAGTTCAAAAAAATACACATTATACTATATTATTAACAATCAAAACTTTGTGAGTCGTTAAAAAAAATCAAAAACAAAAAAATGCTTACCATTTCATTACCCGATTTTCGGCTTAACCAACCGATATGTTTTAATTCACCTATGATTGTTGCTAATGCACGATTTGCATCTTGTAATGCCCTTTGTGTACTTCTCGCCATCGCCGAATGTAATGCATTAAACCATGCCAATGCTTCCTGTGCATCCGTTGCTCTTAACAAACATGAATGTATACCATCCGGTGAATGTAATTCTATACAACGATTTTCTGTAATAAACGATAATTATAATTTAATAATAAAATATCTGTCGATCTGTCTGTTTGTGTGTTACAATCTTTTATATAAATTGAATAAATCAATATCAAATATATATTTGATTGCGAAAATTATTTGAACTCATTTATATATAATTATATTAGTTTCAATTGACTTCAAATTATTTTGTAATGATACATTGATTTATATTTAGTCATGTTTAGCTGATGTCTATATATATATATATATTTGTAATAATGTAAGTTTTAGATAAAATATATACTAATATCCATATATACAAATTCATATAACAACGCTATATATATATTTATTCAATTTAAAGGAGATTATTTATATATATATATATATATATATATATATATATATACATATTTGAAATCAGTTCGTTTTATCTTAATGCCTCTATCTATCCATAATATATATGTTATATAGTATATATGTGCATATAATCAAATAATATAAACAGGATGTGTAGTTGTCGACAATATAAATTCGTGTCGGAAAGAAAATAAAATTTATGTATAGTTTTTGTTTCATGTGAATTTTGTATTATGTATAATGCATATACTGACTCGTATATTATTCAATCCATATATCTTTATTTTGCATTTGTATTTTGTTCAACATTTGCAAAATTGTAATATTAATGATTCTTTGTTTAAAAGAAAATTGTATTAATTTACATATCCATATATTTATATGTACGGATGGATGTATATAGAGTAGATATTTAATGATAGACACAATATATATATATATATATAAATAATACAAAATATTTTATTATTGTTGATTGTAAATACTCGATTGTTTTGAACCTTGAAAAAAGTCAATATAATTGCATGTACATTTCTTTTTTTTTTATTGAAATCGCAAATGGAAAACATTGTTAAATATAGACCTCGCTATCCCTAAATAGCTAAAAACTCCTCATATGTGGTATTTTTTTTTAATTTGGAAAATTAATACATATTCTTAATGATGACAAAATTGTATTGTTGTGTTTTTGTAGTAATTATAAAATTCCCTATATAAATGCAGAAAAAAATCATTCAACTGTATATATAATATAAAAAAGAAAAGTCCATCAAATAATTAACTTTAAATGAATGCTTGATATAGTGTACATTGATTGATTGAATTTGCTATATAAAGAATTGATTTTTGATGTTTTATTTTAGAATACATTTATATTATGTTCGAGTGTACATATACATGTACATTATTCAAATTACATTTAGTATGCACTTCTCATTTTTTTAGAATAAAATAGTAAAGAAAAAAAAACACAAATAATTAAAAGTAAAATGTAACATGAAATCACATAGATGTAAATTTTAGTTTAGTTTTGTAAAATTTGGTTAAAAAAGGATTCCGATTGGTTCACGGCACGCAATTATTCACGTTCCACGAGTTTTTATTGCTGATCATTCCAATTGAAATTCAATAAGATTATATTAGGAAATATTAAGTTGAATGCATATTATAGTGTTAGCCATATCATTTTAGATTAAATTTTTATGAAAAGTAGATTGTTGATAAATTTAAATATTTCCTAATGATAAATAAATTTTTCTCTTCTGGCCATATGTGGGTGTTTGATATTCTGGTTGCTGGCCTCGAAGCATTTTTATTACGTTTATGTTACAACTTTTTCATATTTTTTTTTAATTCATTCATTTTATATACATACATATGATGAAGTATATAAATACCATTATATATCAAAATTTATGTAAATATGGATATATTCTTAAACCTCATTTTCCTTTGGCATCACACGGCTTATACAGGCTATGTTATATATGCATATATATATATGGGTGATTATTCCCACTTGCTAACAAATTATTATTGCTTTACATGCATAATATCATAATATCTACGTGTTCGTGTATCATGTATGTGCTTCTATAATATTATATAAATATATAGTATATATATAGATTCGGTGTTTTGCTTTTCTGTTGCTGATGTTGCTCAATTGCAACCATTCACATTATCCACATCTCTTATGTATGGAATCGACCTCATCATCATAATGCAATTTAATATAATAACATAATATTTTGTATATATAACTTGACTATGGAATATAGATAGAGTGGTCAATAAAAGTAAAAAACAAAAATTTTCAAATTGTATTGTTCAAATTTATCTACCTGAATAAGTGAAAATATGCGATGAACTATAATATATTTTAGGATATAAACATTTTCGAGAGATTTTCGTAAAACTAGAATTCCATATAAAAAATTATGTCCATTATAAATGTATATGATATTGATTTGAAACTCGCAGCATTTGACTTTTTAAAGTAATGTGATTTTCCATATATTCTTGATCACCCAATGTATGAGAAAATGATCACGGATAAATCTGTTTATATAGCTTATATATATACTATATGGTATATGGCATAATATTATTAACATTTAGCGAATATATTACAATTTAAACTATATATACTTTACTTTTTCTATGTACAATATATACACAATAAATATAGGCAGATATACATAGAATTTTTTAATATAACCATATAAAACTAAATACACTGTATTAATGATTCGAAATATATATATATATAATAAATGCATATAGGTATTTTTTAGTTATAAATGTATGATTTTGCCAGCGTATATATCAATGGAATAGAATAAATAGCACACTATATATACTATATGAATATTCTAATTTTCAAAACAGTTCTCAAACATATATCGTATTATTTATATGGAATAGAATATAAATTATAAAACAATGGAGTTTATTTTTTGCAAATGAATTCATTTATATAATATGCCATTCGAAAATTAAAAAATAATTCGTTATATGATTAACGACTCAAACGTATATACTCAAACGTATTGGTATTGGTAACTTATTAGTTTATTTTAGTTATAATTTAATTAATATATTTTTAAATATATATAGAATTTAATTTTATTAATTGTATAAATAAAATAAAATTTGATTTTCAATATCATATATCTATAAATTTTTGTTGTTGTTATTAAAATAATATTAATAATTTAAGATTATAAGAACATATATATACAAATAAAAATACAATAATCGGAAAATCAGTTAAAATTAAAATTAATCTTAAAAAAAATTTATTTTCCAATTGCGTATAAAAAACCGCACTTTCATATAGAAACTTCTTTTACATTCAGTTCTCCTAATACATATAATATAAAATTGAATATGTTAAAGAAAACTACTACGATATTTCTTATGAATTTTCATTCAATTCATCATCGGTTTATATATTTTACAATTGTTTAAATAATAATTATAAAAAAAAGACATAATCACGATTTGAACTGAGGTCTGGCAGACAAATTTTCATGATATAATTTTTTTATCTATAATATGCATTTTCTAATTTAAAGTTGTATATATACCTCCCAGTGATTTGCTTTAGATATTCTATTTCCATTAATTTTTCATTAATTAATAAAATAAGAAAAAGAGATTTTACAATATCATAATTTCAACCAAATTACCTCCACAGACTAATCATTCTATCGTTGAAACTTACATAGGATAAAAACGAAAAAATATATTAGGAAAATCAATTTTTTTATTTGATATTTTTTCTTATTATATTTTTTCCTTTTTATCTTATGTAAGTTTGAACGATAGAAATTTACAGTTATAATTGGATGTAGAGCGGGTATCCCCCCCACTGGATACCCGAGTATATATATACACCAACCACACTGGCAGAAACCCCAGTGCGGTCAATCTATATATATACTTTCGGGGAACATCATTGCTGGAATATGGTATATCTCATCGTCGACTGTCCAAATTCAAACAACCACGTCCCCCTAATAAAAGGAAATCTCATATGTAACTACTTTACATATGAGATTTTGATTTGAAAATCGGCGGCTTCGCTACCAACTCGTCCATACT